>CM060179.1:8367500-9685833 GCA_030549775.1 Tamarix chinensis | reverse complement strand
CTCGAAGGGAGCTGGAACCTTCGACGGGCTAGGCAGCACGCAAATGGTGGAGTGCGCAGTTAATTTCTGCCGCCCACCATTCTTTTTAAGACCCATTAATTGCAAAACAGTAATCCAAACAGTAATCCGAACAGTAAAAACACAGAAAATGGGAATTTACAGTAGGAAATAGTAGATATTTTTGTAGTCTTGATGCACAAAATTCCTCCCTTCACATGGAACCATTGGGAGAAAAGGTAAGAGGAGAGAGAAAGTACCAAGAATTCCTTATCCATGGTTATTGTCGTCCATATATAGGTTGGTAGCTAGTCGCGCTGCGTTGGAGGGAATGTTGTCCTCTATTGTGTTTGTGTGCCCATACTACATAGCTAACAGTAGTACAATAACATAGGGTAGGCACATAAACTATTTAGCGGATCGCATTTTGATGGAGGGACACAACAAGCTCTATCTCATTCCTCACCTCGCAACTGAACATTGGATTTTGTACGCCGTTCGACCTGATCTTAATAAAGTTTATGTGTTTGATTCCCTTCGAACCTATGATGTGCCTTTTGAGGTCGCTCGTCGTGGCGGGAAGGAATTTATCGACATGTTAGTATACTTTTCACTTCTTACTTCATTAGCTTATTTATACATATATATATTCTACTTTCATTATTTGAGGTATATATACTTACAATATTATGTATCCAACTATATTTATTAGGGCACTACGGACGTCATATCAAAGGAGAGGTGGGAATGGTGTCCCAGACCCAAAGAATCTTCAATATGAGCCTATCATGGTAAGTAGGAAGACAACTATTTTGTATTTTATTTTAATTCAAATTAATATATAATAGTTAGAGAGCTAACTGAATTCATTTGACAGTGTCCACAACAGCAAAACGGCGATGATCGTGGATACTATGTATGTAGAGCAATGGATCTTATAGTCCAGAATAGATCGGTCAACATAGATCCAAGCCATGTATGTTTGCTTTTCCATATATTTCTATTCATGAATCATGACATATATATTTTTGACCTAATGGCTAACTGTATATTAATTGAAACATGGGTGTTGTAGTTTTTCACCGATGACTATGCACAAGGCCAGCAATATAATGTTGATGAAATTGATGAAGTTAGAGACCAATGGGCCAAGCACGTGCACTCATTCATTCGGTATTAGGTAGCGATCTATATATTCTACATGCATTTTTAGGTTTGTATTTCATCTACATCTTTTGGTCTTCCAGCCTAGACCTGTGAACTCTTTACTTTGGGGTGTAGAGCTACCAAGTTGTGGTATGCCCACTAATTTTTATTCCTAAGTATAGTTGGTGTATTGAGACATGCATACCAATTATAGATTGATTGAAATTATGGTGTGATACCCTGCTGGTATGAATTGATGTTGTTTTACATTGCAGATTTGGTAATTGTTTGAACATACAACTGTGTATGTGGGCAGGAACAAAACAGAAAAATGCTAAAAAAAAGCATATACTTTTAATAACGGTTCTATGAAAACCATTATTCAAACCTATGCTTTAATAACGGTTTTATTTAAAACCGTTATTAAAAACTTAGGTTTTAATAACGGTTTCACATAGAACCGTTATTAAAAACTTAGGTTTTAATAACGGTTTCCCATAGAACTGATATTAAAAATTAGGTTTTAATAACGGTTTTGTTTAAGAACCGTGATTAAAACTCCTTATAATCTGATATTTATGCGCATTTAATACGTAATAGAGGGTTTAATAAACGCATAATCAATGACCGAAACGGTAATTCGATCATGTTTTAACAACGGTTTTTGTATTAACTGTTATTAATACATGGTTTTCAATAACGGTTTTTTCATATAAATCGTTTACTGTGAAACCGTTATTAAAAGCTCCTTTTTAACAATGGTTTTTAAGTAAAAACCATTATTGAATATGAATTTTACGCACATATTCGCGGGTTTTTGTGCATTTTTCATGACGGTTATGAACCGTTATTAAAGATATAATAACGGGCGATTCAATAACGGTTGAAAATCATTATTAAAACTATAAAATAACCGTTATTAAAACCCTTTCCATGGTAGTGCTTGCCTATTCAATGGATAGTAGTCTTTGCAAGTCATCTTGCGAGTTCAGTAGAACCTAGTCGTTCGAATTGAGAGCCTAGGGCCATCTAGTGTCTTTTGGTATGTCTTGATTTGGTTTTATTTGGAAGCTTGTGTCCTCCTATTCTTTCTCTCTTCTGAGTTTTGTAATCACTAATGTTGATTTTATTTAGCACAATACTTGCCTATTGTCTTCTCTATTATATTTCTTGTAATCATGTTATTAATTGTAAATAGAGTAATGATTTTAGCCTGAGCACTTGATATGAGAATGGTAGAGGAAAATGGACTTGTACCAAGTGTGGTGGTAACACCCTTTGTTTTTATTGTTTTATCTTCTGTAATTAACCATTTTAAAATGAAACTTTCAAGTCCTAAAAACTGGAGTGTTATAGTTTAGTACCCAAGTAGTTGTGTCCCATGGTTTTTAACCATTGGTTGTGTATGTTACATCCGTGTTTACCTTTCCCATTATCTTTTGTATATGGATGTGGACTTGTATGTCCTTAGACCTTGTTCCCTCTATTTTGCTACCATGATCTATGTTTGTGGTGGAGAACTTAGGGTTGTCATTCAAAATTCTTAATGATGTGTTTATGTGATCACAATTAATGGTATCTAATAATCAGAATCAAACAATAGAGATACCTTAGGAAACATTTCTATTCCCTAAGTGTGATGTGATAGTTATGTGATGACATGTTCTATATCATGATTGATATTTTATGTAAGTATGATAAGGTATTAGCATGCCATCATGAGATGTTAATGTATATGTGTGTTTCCATTTTGATTGCACACTTAGGTTACCATGATTCACCATGTTCCATGAGCCTTTACATGTAGTAGGTAGTTAGATGTAATTAGCATGGTTCAAAATGATGATATTATTAGATCAAATCCACTATGATGAGTTTGACTTTGGGTAGGTAAGCTGGTGGATATATGTAGGTGGATGACTAAGGCTTTGGTTTTAGTTGTAGAATTGCCTTATATTGGGGTGCATACTATATTAGATTGTAGGGTACTTCAAATAGTTCTTTTGCCCTACATGGGATGTTTTTTTAATACCCCAAATTTTTATCTAATCCTAATTCTAATTAATTTATATTTTAATACAATCCTAATCTAAACCTAACCCAAAAATCCTAACCCGATGGGATTCCATTATCCATCTTCCCCTTCTAGTCATGCAAATCTCTCCCTCGAATGGTTCACATCCTTTCTTTGTTCCCTTCTCAGCCATACGTCTCCCCTACACTACCCACCCTAGCACTTGCACTCACCAACATTGCCCCTATATTGCGGTAGGCACCTGCCCAGTATGCACCACCAACCTATCCCTTTCTTCCTAACCTTGTTGTAGAAAACCAACCCACACCAACTCCCCTAAAATTAAACATCTCGACCGATTCAACACCTTGCATACCTCATCCTCTCCTCTTATAAATACCTCCACACTTATCTTCTTCGTCTCCTTTACTAACCACATGTCAAGACTCTCCTATTTCCTTCTCTCGTTTCCATTCCATCATCAACGAGCAACAACACCAAATTTCTATTCATTTATTCCTTATCTTCCTTTTTCAATATCTTGTCATCACCACACGCACCAAAATAGCTTAGCAACAGCCCTCACCACCATTTACCCCATCACCTTCGGCAACCACCATCATTGCTCACCCCCAAGCACTAACCCTTAACACCTCACCCTTCCCCTTTCTTCAACCCTCAACACCATAGTCTCCCTTTGATTCATCCTCCATCACCGATCTCACCTAGCTTTGGCTGATACTATTGTTTCCCCCTCCATATCAATGACAACAAGGGTTGGTGTTCCCTCCATCGTTGTGCAAGTTTCCACCAAAGCCTATACCTTGGTTTGGTTTGGTTTTTTTCCCCTTTCCACACTCTTTTGACTTATCTTTTTGTTGGTTGATTTTGTGAGTTCGAATGTTATACTTTTATCAATTCTTAGGTGTTCTTCCTATGGTCTTAAAGGAGGTATCTTAGGCTATATGTGCATAGAGAGGAGAGATGCTTTGGTAAGGAGATATGTCATAACTAGGTTTTTGTGTGTGCAATGTGTATTTTTTTATAATATTTCATGTTTTATATGATTATGATGATATGGTATCAAATCTATGAAAAGTGAGAATATGTGGAGAGCATGACCTTAAATGTTATCATTACAATAAAACTCATTTTGTAGCCTTAAGTGTGACCATGTGACCTATGGTATCTTAATATGTATTTTATAGGTATGGAATGATGTTAAATAATGTGTTTAATTAGTAACATGATGGTATATTGGAAGATGGGAACCATTTATATTAAGACTCATCAATTCTTCTGAATATGGACTTTTTGGTTAGTTAATAAGTATTTTGGTCAATAGGGGTTAAAAATAAAATCCTTGGCGTTTTAATGTGTTAAATGGTTAGAAATGAACTAAATATCTTATGTGTGAAATATTTGGAAGGATTATGAATGATTTAAGGTAAATAAATAAGAAAAATGACTAAAGTGGGAATAGTAACCCTACAGGGCAGGTTATTATTACATGTGTGACATGTTGGAGTTAGGCCATAATTTTTGGATATGTTATTAGTATTTTCATTTTATAAATGTGAATAAATTTTTTGGTTAAATGAGACTTATGGGAGAAGTAATGCTTCAATTGTGAAATGAGGGTTTTGTAAGGATTGTGAATAGTAACCTTAAAGGTAGGCTATTATCGCGTGTGTATGATATTATAGTTAGACCTTGATTTTTTGTTATGTTTTCAATAATAACATTTTAATTTTGGATGATGAATGTGATGATACAATAATTACGCTGGGGGGGGGGGGAAGTTATGGCTGACTTATGGAAATTAGTATTTCGTAAAAGAGGTATGGCATTTTCCTTAGAGAGATATATCGATATTCATTTGTTGTGATTTATGTATTTTAAATGAGTATGTCAATATCTATTATGTACTTTACATATCTACATATGCATATGTACGAGGATTGATATGAACCTTAAAAATTTATACTTAATTAATTTTGATAATTGCTGTGAATTATTTACTTACAATTGTTTGTCTTATTTGGTGGATAAATAGGAGTGTAATGCAGCATATGGATTCTGTGGATCTTTGGTTGCAGCTGTTGGAGTGCGCAGATTATGTATCTGGAGTGTGCAGATTATGTATTTTTTTGTTAATTAATTGTAATCCCATATGATGCATTCGCCGGTCGAATTGGTTAATGGAAATTAGGTCGGTTGTATAATCCGCCACCCGGTCCTTAATTATGGACTAGTTGGATTGTGGATTAATCAATCCTTAATAGCCATGATTAGTTAAAGTAGTTAGCTGATGGGAATTATGTCTAAAACTTACCTTGTATTTGGGGGAGTTCTATTGTTGTGTTCTTGGGCTGGTCGAAATTATATCTTCGACCCAATTTTGTCAGCCCATTCCGTTTGTGTTGTCTGGGTTGTATTGTGCGGGTATTTTATACGATCTGTTATATGGTCTGTAAGCTGGTATAAATAGGCCATATAACGTGTAATACGTAGATAATTTTTGACAGAATACAATTCTTGATTTTTTCTCTCGATCTCTCTCGCGACTTGTCTCTCTCTCTCTCTCGGCGAACCTCTCACTCGCTCTTCTTCTCTGTGTCTGCTCTCTTACTTTGATCGATCTTGATCATCCTTTCTTCGATTTCAGTTGCCGTTGTAAAACTGTGCCTCTGAATCTTTGGATCTTCCTTTGGATTTTTCCTTAGGCTGAACCGGCGAATCAAACTTTGCGCTCGATTAATCTCTCGATCCTTTTGTGAAACCCTAACAGGTTTCCATCAAGGATCTTGAAAAATACTACCTTAAATAAGATACTAATTACTTAAAGAGAAAGATTACGTGAAATAGGATCAATGTATTGTATGTCTGTTCCACCAAACAATAATAGTAGATCAAGAATGTTTTCCTTGAGAGGTGTTGTATCCACTTCAAACCATTCCACCGGTTTAAGAATAGTATTCAAGAGCATATTATCCTGAGAGGTGTTGGATTTGTTCTACCGGATGATAATAATGGCTCGGGTGTGTTTTTCCCTTAGAGGTGCTTTAAACCATTCCGGCAGTTTAAGAATAGTAAGGTCCCTAGACTCAACGTAAATACAAAAATGGAGTATGATTGTAGCTAATGATGGACTTCTAAAAATCAGTATTATCTTACATTCTGTTAACATGTTGGTTTATGATTCCACATGATTTATATTATGTGTAACTTGATTATGGTTGTATTGCTACCTTAATCAGTGCGTAGAGTACCGATCATCATTTTCATAGGTGTTACTTATTTCCACAAGTAGAGGACCCAATTAGGTTTGTGCAGGTTATTAAGGGCCCACTGCATGATTATGTTGCTTATGAGGCCTTTATTAGGGAGGAGTGGTCATATATTATGTATAATACCATAAATTTTATATAATCATAATCCCGAGTACTTAATTTCTTAACCTAATTATAATCTTAAAAAATAAATAAATTTACCTCACCCTAATTCCTTAATCTTAAAACTTAATCTAATCCTAATATTTATTCTAGGTTATTAAAATAAAATCAACGTAAACATAATCCCAAATGGTTGATAATTAATTTGTCATAATACCCTAACCTAAATTATTTTAACCTTATTCTAATTCTAGACCTTTTTCCTTCTTCCCTTTTCTCCTTCTTCTTTTTATTTCCTTCCTACCCAACATCTTTTTCCTTTCTTCTCTTCTTTCCCCAACCATATCCCCTCTGCCATACTTCCCTAGCCTACATTCAACCCTCTTCATCACCCATAAACTCCTATGTAGCGATGTAAATGGGGTGGGTTCATGGTGGGTATACCCATACCCGTATCCGTAATCAATGAAAAAATATATACCCGAGTCTGTACCCGTATCTAAATAGGTATATACTAATACATCAATATCAGTATCCATTAGATGTCCATTACTTGATAGATTATTTGTTTACCCATTAACAAATATTATCCAGTGGATAAATTCATTACTCGACCGATAAACCCATTTAGAGTTGAGGCAAATGACAATTTTAACCTTAATTTATACTATAATTATTTTGAAATTAAGGGTAAAGGGGTAATTATATATCGGGTAAATGGGTATAGATATAGATATAGGTATGGATACGTGTATGAATATGGATCTTTCATACCTATATCTGTATCCGAATTCAACGAGTATTTTTTTTCATCCTCTATATCCGTATCCGTATCCATTTATCTATATCTATTTAAGTATCTATCAAGTTTTGGATAAAATCCACCCCACTTACATCCCCACTCATATGTACTGAGTTTGTGGGTTTAGTTGAAAATCTTGCACAATCGCCATACTTCACCTACCCCTCTCTACGTGCAAGTATATATACATACATACATACATACATACATATATACTAATAGCCTTAGCACATTTAATTCCTTGAACCACTTATTCCTCCCCCATTTCTATCGCCAAATAGAAGCAACTGAGAATCTCTCTTTTTTATTTCCTTTCCTTCTTCTCACCATCGCCAACAAAGCCATGAAAAGTTGGCAATGGCACCCTCCACCGCTCATTACTTCCTAGCACTGACAATTTGCACCATTCCACACCCCATAGCATCAGCCATCATCACCACACAACCCTCCCTAGTTTCGTCATCCAACACCAAATCCTCCCTATTTTCTCCACCACGCACCACCTTTAACCCTTCCTTCTACCCCCCTTGTGCATTGGTGGTTATTCTTTTTCTCTCCCCCCAACCAATAGTCAAAACCACCGAAGCCCCCCATTTTCCTTCAGCTAAAACCACTAAATCCAACCTCAACCCCATTGACCCTTTCTTTTGTTCCTCGTCCTTGATCATCAACCCTTTCTTCCATTCCCCACCTAATAGCAATGACACAGATTGCCATTACTACCCCCAAGATTCGGCCCATTCCACTGTTGCTCCCTCTAGTTTGGTACACGTTTCCACCAAATCCTTACCTTAGTTTGGTTCTATTTTTTCTCCTTTATTCACTCTTCATTACCTTAGAATTTCCTTGGTTATATTCTTAATTTATAATTTTTTATCATTGTTTTCTTAGGTAATTTTATGGAATTTCTAGAGGAGGCAAGATAGGATATATGTGCTTAGAGACCAATTTCCTTTTGGTAAGGTTATAAACCATAGTAAGGATTTTCATGCTAAATGTTATGAATTATTGTGTGTATTATCATTTGTTTAATATTTGTTGTTGAATTGTTTCTTTTTCCTGATGTTGTGATATGATAATGTGGACCGCATGATGAAAAGTATGTGAGAATGAGAAAGCATGTGCTTATACAATATCGTCGTGTTAATTCTTAAGTTATAAACCCTAGGTGAGTTGTTATGATATATGATATTGCAATGTGGGTTTGATAAATTATGATAAATGGGAAAAAGAGTACATTTAACATGTATGGTAATGTAATAAATTGAAGATTTGGAAATAATGAAATCTGACATATAAGGTTTTTGTGAAATAAGGGTGTTTGGCTATCCTTAAGGTTATTTTGGTCAATCTATGTTTAATATGAAATTTTTTTTGTATTTCAATGTGTTAAATGGGTTAAAATATGCTAACAATATCATGTGAGAATTTGAAGTAATTATGATTGTCCTTATCCCAAATAAGATGACAAAATGGCTTAAATTATAAATAGTAACCCTAAAAGTGAGGTTATTATTACATGTGTAAAATATTAGAGTTATACCTTGAAATTTTGATATGTTTTTAATATTTATATTTCAGGATTTTTTATTGAATTTTTTGATTATATGAGTTTTTTGAAAAAAGTTATACTTAACTTATGAAATTAGGGTTTTGTAGGAATTATAAATAGTAATATTGAGATAGAGTTGTTATCACATGTGTAATATGTTGGATTTAGACCATAGTTTTTTGATATGTTGATACAAATAATATTTGATAAATCTAGTAGATAAATGATTAATATCAAAGAAATTATGCTTATAATGTGAAATTATAAATTCTTTGGGAGATTATGGATCTATTCCTTAGGACGGACTTGGTAAATATATGTTTGTGCTTTACATGTTCCAATTATTTGTTTTACATATCTTCTTTTGTCCCTCATGATGACATAACTAATTATGAATAATATATTAGTTATTTAAAGTGAAAGATCATGTGAGACAAGCTAAGGTATTTTATGAGATTATTCCATCGAATCATAATAGAAGTTCAGGTGTATTTTTGGAGCATGTTTTATGGGTTCATTCCAAGAATAGTGGTCAGGAGCATGTTACACTGGTATTTGTTGGATTCATTCCACTAGACGATAATAGTGGTTCGGGTGTGTTGTCTATGAGAGATACTTCAGTCCGTTATACTAAATTAAGAATAGTAGGGTCTCTAAACTCAACATATATTTTTATATTTAATAATGAGACCTAAAGTTAGTAATTTCTTTGCATTATTTGATATTAAATACGCTCGTATGCTTATTCTTTGGTGTCAACTCATGAGTTATGTGTAATCCTTTATCAACTATATTGTTACATTACTCGGTGCATAGCGTACTAGTCATCCTTTTTATAGATGTTGCTCATTCCCATAAGAAATTGTGTAAGTTGATAATGAACCATTGGATTATTTTTATGCTTATAATGTTATATGTGTGGAGGAGTGATATGATGTATCGGGGTTGGATGTAGAGTCATGTTATCCAAATATTAGCTTTTGCCCAAATACCTTTTTGTACTCTTAGCTCCATGGTACTCCATTTGATGTATTTGATATTATATTCAGAATTAATCTCCAAACTCTTATTTAAGTTTATGAAGTGTCTCTCTTTTTCTATTCATCCTGTTTTATGTTCTAATTGTTTTGCATTATGATTTATATAAGGATGGTATGGTAAGCCAAACTTATGTCAATTACTACGATAACACCCAGTTATTTTTGTAACACCTCCAAAATTTACTACTGAAAAATTTTGTTTTATTTAAAATAGTTAACGGAAGCAAATTACAAAAATGTGAATTATGGGGATATTACCGCCACACTTAGTACCAAACATGTTCACTCCTACCATTCCAATACCAAGTGCTAAGGCTAAAAGTGTAAAACATAATTTAAAAACCATATTTAAATCAGAGTAGCATGACAAACCATTTACAAAATAAAATCCACCAGTGGTGGTTATAAAAATAACAATAACATTAAAACCACGAATTTAAAAGAGAAAGAGAAAAACCTTAACAATTCCGGATAATTCCTTACTCTCTTTCCCTTTGCCCACTTGAATAGTACCTAAAAAGTACCTGCAAGGGACACTGCCCATTGAATAGGCAGGGGCCCCACAAATGGAACCCTTTAGTACTATGGTACTGAGTAATCATTTAAAAACACACTTAAAAGTAGGTCCATAAAACAACACATGATACAAAGCTATATACATATATAATAAGAAATACATGCACCACAATCACATACTTAACAAGTCCATCCATTATTAATAAGTCATAATGTACAATTAATGCTTCTAGGCCTTAAGTAATATCATAGTGCAAAATCAATACGATCGGGCTTTAAGCCATTAGCCCATCATTATTCAATCATCTCTCAGATTTTATATCCATATGAGTACGGGAACCCCACTATTATAGTCGGTGGACCGATCATGCAGGGAAAAACGCTCCTGGCCACTATTATTCGCCGGTGGACCGGTCATGTAGGGAAAAACGCTCCTGGCCACTATTATCGCTGGTGGATCGAAATATATATCAACATCATCCAGGGCAATACGATCCTAGGCCACTATTATATCCAGTGGATCAGTACTCATAAATCATAATCATCTGCCAAGGCATCACGCTCCTAGGCCACTATTATATCCGATGGACCAGTACTCATAATCATATGCCAGGGCAACACGCTCCTAGGCCACTATTATAACCAGTGGATCAGTACTCAATATCATAATTCAACTGGCTCGGCTCATTAATCTTTCACTTTTATTATTAGTGTTTTTCCTTTTTTTTTATCAGCACCACAATTCCATTTATTTGCCTCGGACGGGAGATCAAGAACCCGGGACACAAAGGTACACTGGTCGTACTAGTGCATACAAGCTACTCAATACCCTTCAACCATTAATCCAGAGACACAAAGGTACCTAGTCGTATTAGTGCATAAAGCTACTCAGTACCCTATTGACAAGGACACTTAATCTATAAGTATACATACCCTCTAAATAGGTCCGTAGAGCTAGATAGAATAAGATATAAGGTCTAGATGGGGTATAATGGCACACCAACAAATACCAGAATAATCGTGGGCTAAACCACGTCTTTAGGGTAGCGACCCCTAAAGAGCCACCATTCCCAATCTCGAGGTCTTTCACTTTATAAGTATTAGTGTCTTAATTAAGGTGATCATGAAAAGCACAACAATCAAATGCTTATCCACTTTCGATCATTCTGATATCATTAGGCATTTCTTATTCATACGGTAACCAAGATAACAAAGAGGAAATCATTAAGGTCATCATAATCTCATCCAATTTTGATTTAGGATTTGTTCTCATGATACTTACTAACCGTCAAATACTCTTACCTTACTATTCAGTGTTACTTAAGTCTTATTACGAACCTCTAGTGTCCCATCAACGTGTTAGATATGAATTACTGATTTACCCCTTACTTGAATAGTTCTTAAGCCATCCCTTCCTTACTTGCCAATTTACCATATCACCCTTTAGGTTGTATAATTACCAAATTACCCCTTGCTTGGTGTAGGTTATCAAGTTATCTCCTATGCTTTTTAGATCAACATTCATCCTTCATAATTGTTACACTTATCATATTTCCCATATGATTGGTTAGATTACCGAGTTGACCTTCTCCTCTATTATAGTTACTAAATTGCCCTTAAGTTGGTTAAATAGTTACCAATTTTCCCTTTTGTTGGTTAAGTTACCAAATTGCCCTTCTCCATTTTCATAATTATCGAATTGCCCCTTTAGTTGGATAAATTACCAAATTTCCCTTCTTCATTATCATAATTACCAATTTTCCCTTTAGTTGGTTAATTTACCAAATTACCCTTCTCTATTATCATAATTATACAATTGCCCTTCTATAATCATAATTTAATTAGCAAATTATCCTTCGCCATTATTATAATTACCACGTTACCCCTTACTCCCAAATTTACCATAATATCCTTTTATTTACAAAATTATCATTCTACCCCTTACTTCCCCTTTACTTCCAAAGTTACCATAATGTCCTTTTATTTATAAAATTACCACAATACCCTTTTACTTATAAAATTACCATAATACCCCTGTTACTTATAATTTACCATTTTCCCCTTATTTCTAAAATTACCATTTCACCTTTCTACTTATAAAATTACCATAATACCCTTTTACTTGTAAATTACTATTTTACCCTTTTACATCCAAAACTACCATTTTACTCTCTTCTTGTAAAATTATCATTTTGCCCTTCTCTTCCAAAATTACCATTTTATCCCCTTTACTTCCAAAATTACCACTTTACCCTTTACTCCTAAAATTACCATAATACCCCTTTACTTATAAAATTACCATTTTCCCCTTTACTTCTAAGATTACTATTTTACCCCTTTACCTCCAAAATTACCATTGTACCCTTTTCATACGAAATTACCATTTTACCCCTTTACCTCCAAAATTACCATTTTACCATTTTCATACAAAATTATCGTTGTACCCTTTTCCTCCAAAATTACCATCTTACCCCCTTATTACACCACTTTTATTAAATTAACATTACTACATGAATATTAATATTAATACTCCACTCTCCTCATCCAAATTCCACCATCTAGTATATTTCACATAATACTCCTCATCACCCACACATATTAGGCCACATTCATGCACAAGATATATTACTAAAATGCCCCTAGGTCTCACAATAATATTATTCATGCATAAATGGTCACAATAACATAATATAACATGGATAAGTACTTAACACTTTCATTAATAGCCAAACTCTTTCCTTAAGCAATATTTCCACATATAGCACATAAATTAGCAAACTTTCCTTTTTATTAATCAATACAAGCAAATATATATATTATATTAAAGAACATACAACAAGAATAATAACGTATTAAAAACCCTAATGTGCTAACATACGTTTATCCATGCGTTTAAGTGGAGTTTAACGATTACCTTAATTCCCGCAAATTGAACCTTGCCGGTATTCCGGTTAAAGATTCAAGCTTTGATTTGCTAAACCAATACCTAAAAATAATATCAATATTTATTATATTATAAATAAGAAAAACCAAAGCATAAGACTTTATAAAATTTACTAGATGAAATAATTAATTTAAATATTATTATACCTTAAAATTATTAACAAAAAGGGCCAAGAAATGCAGTAACTCGTGCTGCTTATGCAGTATGAGCTGCATGCAAAAATAAGGGTGGAAGGGTCAAAGGGGGGGGGTAAAGGAAAAGGAATGATGGCTATTTTCGGGTTGGGGTCTTTAGGCTAGGAAATAGGGTAGGTGGCGGAGGATATAGGGCAAGGGAAGGGTGTAGGAGTGAAGAGGGGGTGTAGGTGGTGGTTAGGGTAGGTTTTTGGTGGCCAAGGGGGCGGCAGAGGCGGCGGCGGCGAGGCCGCTAAGTGGGTTGTAGGAGTGGACCGGGCTGAGAAGGAAGGAAAAGAGAGGAGGAAAATGAAGGGGTTCGGGAGCTGGTTTCGGAAAAAGCAGGCATGGGGTGGTAGAGGAGATTGGAGGGAGTGGATTGGTGGTTTGGGCGGTGAATGGAGTGGTTGCAGGGAGGTTTCCGAGAAGGGAGAAAAAAGGGAGAAAAGAAGAGGGGAGAAAGGAGGAGCTACGGGGTGGCTTGGGTGGTGTTGTGGTGGTACAAGGCTAAGGTAGAGGGTGGCAGGGAGTGCTGAAAAGGGTTGTTGTGGCAGTTGAAGCGGCGAATGGTGGCGGTGTAGCCAAAATAGGGAGGAAAAAGGAAGGAAAAGAAAGGGAGAAGAGAGAGGTCAGGTAAGGTATGGAGGTAAAAAAATGGGGTAGGAAAAGGGCTGAAGAGGAGAATAAAAAGAAGAGGGAGGATAGGGGCAATAGACAGCTGATCGGTGGCAACATTTAGGGTGGCGGGGAGGTGGTAGGGTGGCAGGGAGAGGGAAGGGAAGAAGAGGAAAGGGTGGCCATGTGGGATGGGGTGCATGGCTGGCCGGTTCCAAAATGGTGAAAAAAGGGGATAGGGGAGAGAGAGAGAGAGGTAGGTGGTGGTAGTGGTTGTAGGCTGCAGTGGCCGACGTGCTCTAGGTGGCAAGCGGTTATGGCGATGAAGACGGGTTGGGGGCATTGGATGGGGTGTAGAAGAAGATGAAAGAAAGGGGAAGGGGAGCACCAGGCCGATCGGGGAAAAGAAAAAAGGGGAACTGGGTCGACCCAGGTAGAAAAGGGGAAAGGAAAAGAAAGAAAAGGAGGGGAAATTGGGATGGGTCGTGATGTATGGGAGAGGAGGGGAAAGGAAAGAGGGAGCAACCCGCGCGGGAGAAGGAGAGAAGGGAAGGGAGTGGGCCGGAGGCCCAGGCACGGGGGAAAGGTGGAGGCAGGCCTGGCACGGACGACCTAGAGGAAGAAAAAGGAAAAAGAAAGAAAGGAGGAAACAGGAGAAAAGGGAGAAAGAAAAGGAAAAAGGGGAAATAAGGAGAATAAAATAATTTAATTTATAAAATAATAAAGATTTAATATTTTTATAATTATTTAATTTAATAATTTAGTTTAATATAATTTAATATATTGGTTTAAAAAGGATGATTTTAGTAAAATAATAGTTTGAAAAATTATATAAATAAAAATAGTATGATAAAATAACAAATTATTTATTTTAATTTGTTAAATATTCCTATCCAAATTTATATACTCAAAAATTCATAAAATAATTAAACTATATAATTTTAAAGCTAATTTATCTCAAATAAAAAATATTTATTAGATTATAGGTTTTCTAAAATTTTGGGGAATTATAATTTTGGTATTACGCTTCCACTAAAAATAAAAATTTTCAATAGTAAATTTTGGGGTGTTACATTATGTATGGGATTGAGATTGAAGAGTTATGTTATCCTGTTCTTTGTTTTGATCCACATACTTTTTGGGACCCTTCATCTAGATTATTCCTTTATGTATTTGAATATTGTGTTTAGAGTTAGCCTCCAAAATTCTTATCTATGTTTATGAAAGTTTCCTCATTGTATGTTTATTATATTTTTACATTATAAATTGCTTTGTATTATAATTGATATGAGAATGGTATGTAAGCAAAACTTATATCAATTACTGTAATAACACCAATTTATATTTATTTTATGCTTCCATTTAAATTAATATATCCTAAAATTTGGGGTGTTACAGTTTTTGTATCCAGTCTAACTATTTAACTCTTGTTCATATATTTTGTTTTTATCTATAGTGATTAATGGTTTTTGTTTAACCATTTGTGCTTGTATAGTCTTATCTCTCTTCGTGAGAGTGCTCTATTTATGTGTCAATATTTTTTATTTTGTTATCATTTTAAGTTATTAGTGTTGTGTTTCATTGCGTTTTAGCCTTACATATCTAATATAGGATGAGTATTAAACATTTATTTCTTGTTAGATGTTGTCGTAACCTTTCCCACGTTTATTTTTGCCTCCCCAAGCGTATGTTTAAATCGAAGACTTTTGATTGCAAATATTAGGGGTGCTATAAAACTAATCATAATTAATATTAACTAATATTATGCATTAATAATAATTAATAATGAAATAGCTACTTAATATAATAAATAAGAATACTTATTAAAAGCCAATGAATAATGAAAATTTTGAATAATATTAATTATAATTACTAATGAATAGTAATAATATGATTTATTATTGAAAAAATATACTTATAAGATTAGTGATAATAATATATCCAAATATTTATTCTTAATCATAATTAATAATGATAAAAAAATATATTAATAAGAATAATATTAATCACTATTATAAATAAATAAATAATAACATCTTATAGTTATTAATATTTAATTAAAAATAAATATTATTATTATTATTATATTTAATAACAATTTATATTATTTTATATTAAATTTATTGATTAATTAGTAATTTTAAATTAATATTTTCATTAATAAACAATAATAATTAATATTAACAATTATTATAATTAATTAATTTATAAGAATAATGTTAATAATAATATATGATAAATGATAATTATTAATATATATTAATATAAATAAATTACTAATCATAATTATATTACTAAAAAATATTTACTACTAATTGTACAACGCCTTATTATTATTATGAAGAAAATATTAAAAAGAACAATAAAAATGAAAAAAAATATAGGAATAAAATAATTAATTAATATTAATTTTTTAAAAGTATTGTTTCTTATAATAGTTAATAATAACAAAATTTATATCAATAAGAAAATTAGTTATTAACCATATTTTATTATTACTATTTGATGTGTGTAGGAATATGCATGCAATTGTCAAATTGATAAAACTAATGCTCGATTATGTTGGAATTAAGAAGAATAAGATTTGAAAGTGATGTATTGATGATGAAGCTATTTGAATATGGTGGATTAATGATGATGATGATGATGATTCGGTGATGATGATGATGATTTGATGGTGTTGATGATTCGATAATGATGATTCACATTTGATGAGATGATGAGGATGTTGATTCGACAATGATGTGATAATGGAGATGATGATTCAGCAATTAGGGCTTAATGATAGCATGTGACGTGGGTTAGGGTTAGGGTTAGTTTTGAAAATTAGGGTTAGGGTTTGGTTTGAAACTTAGGTTTAGGGGTTCGAATTAGGGTTTTGATTTTAGGATGTGTTTAGATGATGAATATGGCTAGAAGTTTGTGGGTTATGGAGTTTAGAAAAGATAGTACTTAATCTCTAATTCATACTGATGAAAAGATTAAGGGTTTCAAGATTAATCATTCACACAGATTCGATTAAACTTGAGATGAACTCATATAGAATTTAATACTTGTAATTTACATTCAACTCCAATTCATTCTTTATATATCTCCAATCATGGATTCTATGGATTTATATATCCAAGGCTACTGATTACAAGATACTAGCTAAAAGGTATAATTCTTCAAAAGATACCTATCTAAAAGATACTAGAATATAGAATATTCTTTAAAAAGGTAGATTTATGCTACTGTATTCTCTAGCTAATCTCTAACTCTACTAATTAATTAACTAAATCAACTAATATGCACATCCAAACTGCATATTATTTCCCACAAGCATGTAGTCACGCACTCTGTGCATGCCATGCACATGCACGTATACATTTAGTAGCTTGTATGGCACGTTTCATCTATAACTAGCAACGTAACTATCCGCTTGGCTTCAATTTTATGGGAGATACTTTCTAAATGAAGAATAATTAGTTCCATAATTATGAATGTCAATTCTTGAGTGTTTTCTCCTGCATCATTCTCCCCTTGTTGATTTGAATGTGCCCTCAAATTTTCCTCGCCGTAGTAAGGGCTAATGTCTCTCACATTGAATGTCCTTGATACCCTACCATTTGAATCTGGCAAATCTAGATCATAAGCACTTTCACCAAACTTTTGAAGTACTTTGAAAGGACCATCAACCCTTGGCATGAGCTTGTTCTTCCTTAGATTAGAAAATCTCTCTTTCCTCAAGTGTAACCATACCAAACCTCCCGATTGAAAAACATGTTGACTCCTATGCTTGTTTGCTCTTGTCTTATATACTTTATTTGCCTTCTCAATATTGTGCTTGATTTGTTGATGAATTTTTTCAAAGAACTCCACTCTCTCTTGTGCATCATAACTCTTCACTTCACCTCTCTTCAATGGTACTACATCAATCGGTATATATGGATTAATACCATATACTATCTCGAATCCCAAAAGCTTTGAATCCGTCAAGGTAAGTACCATGGTCTTCCTAGATAATGCATCTGCCATAACATTCTCTTTGCCATCCATATATCTTGTAGAGAACACAAATGTTTTCAATAAGCTTGTCCACTTAGCATGTCTTGGACTCACCTTCTGTTGACTATGTAGATATTCAAACTTTCATGATCCGAGTGAAGTACAAAAGGCTTGGGTCTTAAGTAATGACCCTATGTCTCCAAACAATGCACAATAGCATATAACTCTTTATCATAGGTCGAATAGTTGAGTCTCAAGCCATTTAACTTTTCACTAAAGAACACAATCGGTTTCCTTTCTTGTGAAAGCACACCCCTAATGTCTACATCACTAGCATCACATGTTACTTCAAATAATTTATCAAAACAAGGTAAAGATAATACCGGTGTGTTTGAGAGCTTTGTCTTCAAGTCTTCAAAAGCCTTTATCTCTTGATCATTCTAATGTAACTCCTTTCTTCATAAATTGTGTGATAGGTGTTGCAATGGTAGAGAAGTCTTTAATGAATCACCTATAGAATAAGGCTAACCTATGGAAAATTCAAACTTCGTGGACATTAGTAGGAATAGGCCACGTTTGGATAGCTTCCACCTTTAACGGATCAACTCTAATACCATCTCCACTCACAATATAACCAAGAAAAACCAACATCTCCATCGTAAAATCACATTTCTCAAACTTACCATAGAGCTTTACCTCTCTAAGCTTGTCAAATATCCTATTTAAGTGTTGTATGTACTTGAACTCACTCTTGCTATATACTAAGAGATCATCAAGGTAAACAACAATAAAGACTCCAAGGAAGGGTCTAAGTACCTCGGTCATCAATCTTATGAAGGAAATTGGTGCATTACATAGCCAAAATGGTATCACCAACCACTCATACAACCCACACTTAGTATTGAAGGTTGTCTTCCACTCGTCCTCTTCCTTTATTCTCATTTGATGATAGCTGCTCCTAAGATCACTCTTCGAGAACACCTTTGCACCATTCAACTCATCTAACATGTCATCCAATCTTGGTATCGAAAATCTGTACTTGATTGTGAGGTTGTTGATTGCTCTCAAATCAATACACATCCTCCAAGTATTGTCCTTCTTAGGCACCAATAAGGTTGGAACACCACATGGACTCATACTCTCTCGAATATAGCCTCGGTCCATCAACTCTTGCACTTATCTTTGTAGCTCCTTAGCCTCCTCCTGATTGCACCTATAAGCTATCTTGTTTGGTAATGGGACTCATGGCATAGGATCAATAGCGTGCTCAATACCTCTCAAAGGAGGTAGCCCAATTGGCAACTCATCCCAAAAACATCAGCATACTCTCTCAACACTTGTTGTAATTTTGGATCCATATTAGCATTCTCCCCTAGTTGGGCTTCCTTTACCACCAATGCATAGCATATCTTCTCATCTTTGATAGCTTCATTCATTTCACACTCCTTAAGGATCAACATCTCCATGCTACTCTTCTTTCTTCCCCTCCTACACTCGACATCTTTCTTCTTCTTCTTTTTCTTCTTTTTTTTGATGCATGCTCTCGGTTCCTTCCCCCCTTTTCATTCCTCAAAACTGAATCCTCCCCATCTAGATTAGGTTTTAGACTAAACTTCTTTTGGCCCTTGCACACCACATACTCATTAAGGATTCCATCATACACAACCTTCCTATCAAATTGCCATAACCTCCCCAACAAAATGTGACAAGCATCCATAGGTAGAATATTGTATAAAACATCATCAAAATAATTTCCAATCTTAAAAGAGATAAGATTTTGTTTGGTTACCCTTACACCTTTGTCTTTGTTGAGCCATTGGAGTGAATATGGTCTTGGATGACCAATGGCCTCCAAACCGAGCGTGGTCACCATCTTCGCACTAGCAAAATTAGTGCATGAGCCACTATCAATGATGACTTCACACACTTTATCACCAACTCTACACTTGGCCTTGAAAATCCTCTCTCTTTGAGTGTTGTTGTTGTACTTGAAGCACCCTTTGCAACACATAACAATCCATTTGTCCCTCTTCCAAAGCATCCTTTGGGATATCACTTTCTTCTTCAAGGTCTCCATCAAGGTCTTCATTCTCGTCACA
The DNA here is from genome assembly GCA_030549775.1 of Tamarix chinensis. Classification (NCBI taxonomy): domain Eukaryota; kingdom Viridiplantae; phylum Streptophyta; class Magnoliopsida; order Caryophyllales; family Tamaricaceae; genus Tamarix; species Tamarix chinensis. The sequence continues at coordinate 9,665,553 of CM060179.1, read as the reverse complement.
AGCCTCCATACTTACTATATGCTTCAAAGGAAATGCCCTTTGGTTTGGACAATCCCAAGCAAAGTGACCATAACCTCTACACTTGAAGCATTGATTTTTCACCTTATCAACCACTTGATCCTTGCCCTTTTCTTCATGAGTGAACCTTCTAACATTATCTTGATTTGTGGCTTGAGATATTGGTGGCTTCGACACCCCCTTGAAAGTCAAACCATATGGAGAATTGGTTGACTTGTTTGGTGGATTTTTTCTCTTCAATTATTTTTAAAACTTGATTTCTAGCTTAGCTAGGTATTTCAAACACTTTATAAGGATACAACTCCACCTTCTCTCTAAGATTCATATTTATCCCTCCAATGAATTATGGACACCTTTGTTCTTCTATTACTTGGACATCACAAATAAGAGCTAACCTTTCAAACTCTCTAATGTATTCTTCAACTCCAAGTAACCCTTACCTCAAAGTAGTCATCTTTATAAAATTCTCTTGCTTATATTCTCGAGGCACAAATTTATTCTTCAAGTGTTTTTATAATTTTTCCCTTGACCTAATTCTCGGTTTTCCTTTTCTCTCCCTTATCCTTTTCAAATTATAGTACCACACTCTAGAAAATTTTTTTGAACGTTAATATTTCTATTCGGCACCTCTTCGTATCATCAATCCCTTTATACTCAAAAATAGACTCAAAAATTTACAACCATTCGAGAAAAGATTCTAGGCCAAGATTACCTTCAAAGTCGGGTAGATCAAATCAGATTCCCTTCTACACATCATCGTAGGTTCTTCTTGAGGTGGCATGTGGTCTTACATAATTTCCTACACTCTCTTCTCCTTCCTCTATTTGATTTTGCACCCTTCTCACGTAGTCTTCCTCTATTTGTTCCCTTCGGTTTTGTAGCTAAACATGTGACCCTTGAGCTTGTGAAGTTTCTATTCTCCCCACATGTAGCTTTACTTCCTTGATTTCATCCACCAAGACCTTAATAATATCTCTCAAGTCCTTCTCTTGGTTCGCCATCTCCTCCCTTCACCAATTGATTGGTGCTTCTCCAAACACGCCTCCAAGTCCTTGGATTTTGGTGTCTTCTTGATGAATTCTTGGGAGAATCTTGAAGAATAGTTACATTCTGTGAAGAACCTTGAAGTAAGGATACATTCTTACAAGAATCTTGAAGGAAAGATTGAATCTTGATCATAATAGATTAAACCTAAGGCTTTGATACCAAAATTGATGTGTGTGGGAATATAAAATTGTCAAATTCGTAAAACTAATGCTCGATTATGTTGGAATTAAGAAGAAAAAGATTCGAAAGTGAAGTATTAATGATGAAGATATTCGAATATGGTGGATTAATGATGATGATGATTCGGTGATGGTGATGATGATTCGGTGGTGTTGATGATTCAATAATGATGATTCACATTTGATGAGATGATGAGGATGTTGATTCGAAATTGATGTGATAATGGAGATGATGATTCGGACATTAGGGCTTAATGATAGCAGGTGTCGTGGGTTAGTGTTAGGGTTAGGGTTAGGGTTTGGTTTAAAACTTAGGGTTAGGGTTAGGGTTTTGATTTTATGATGTATTTAGACGATGAAAATGGATAGAAGGGCATGGGTTATGGAGTTTATAAAAAATAGTACTTAATCTCTAATTCACACAGACAAAGAGATTAAGGTTTCAAGATTATTCGTTCACATATATTTGATTAAACTTGTGATGAACTCACACAGAATTTAATACTTGCAATTTGCATTCAACTTCAATTCATTCTTGATCTATCTCCAATCATGGATTTATGGCTTTATATAGCCAAGGCTACTGATTACAAGATACTAGCTAAAAGGTATAATTTTTAAATAGATACCTAGCTAAAAGATACTAGAATATAGAATATTCTTCAAAAAGGTAGATTTATGCTACTTTATTCTCTAGCTAATCTCTAACTCTACTAATTAATTAATTAATTAACTAAATCAACTAATATGCACATCCAAGCTGCATATTATTTTCCCCATTCACGTAGCCATGCACTACATGCATGCTATGCACATACATGTATATGCCTAGTAGCTTGTTTGGTATGTTTCATCTCTAACTAGCAACGTAGCCATCCATTTGTCTTTAATTTTGTGGGAGATCCTTTCTAAATGAAGAAAAATTGGTTCCATAATTATGAATGTCAATTTATGAGTGTTTGCTCCTACATCACTATTAATATAATAGTAATTATAATAATATGAATTAACAATGATAATAATATTATTAATCACACTTATAAATAAATAAATTATAATAATTATTAATAATTATCTAATTACTATTATTTATGATATTAAATTAACATTAATATTAATATCTATTACTATTGCTATTTTGATTAACTCTTGTCTATGGTTATTAAATGTGATTACATTAGTGCTTATCTAATATAATCTTATCTTATTATGTTGTGATATGAAGAAACTCAAATAGACATTATAAGACAATATAGAGTTGGAAAAGATTAATTAATCATTTATTCATTCATACATATGAGTTCTTTTAGATACATAATTTATCATATCTTGCAGTATATAATATCTATACTTATTGCATCCATTATGAGAGGGAATTAAGGAATATGGAATGTGATGGAGGAGATAGAGAGTTTTAAGGTTACAATATGAAGGAAAAAGTCATTACAACTAATAGAAATAATAGGAGAATTAAACCTAGAATTTAATACATTACACATTTATGACTTTACATCCAAAATATATAAAATAAAATATTTACAACACTTCCACTTTTCCACTTTGATATATATCATATTTAATATAGTTATTTAATATATAGATCTCAAAATATTTACATCACTCCTCATAATTATTGAACATATATGGATGTGTAAGAGAACCTCAAAAGTGTACCATTCATATGCAAAGGTGTCGCATTCACTAATTTTTAGTACTCCCCCTCAAGAGTATACCTTTAAAATATTGCATCGTTAAAACCTTTACGACAAAAATCCTATGAGACAAAACCATGGTTAAGGAAAATAGTACAGTTTTCTTTCCTCTCAACATGGTATATCATCTTCATATATTATATTATGTATGATTTTATTTAGATGCATGAGTGCATGTTTCTCATATTATCTTTTAAAAATATGCTAGGAAAAACCTTATGGGATAAAAACCTAGCCTTTATACAAAGAATTGTGCCATATTTACTTTTAGATCATGTCTTTATGAGCACCCACTACTAGTTAGTTAGTATGACATACTCAAATATTGTACTTCTAGTCCATATAAATCACACTTATTAAGCATATTCATTTTTCTTTCATGTGTCTATTTTATCTCATCCAATAATTTATCCAATGATATTTCATAGTGAATCGAGAGTAATTCTAACTTTTATCCATTATCAATTGTAACTATTTAGGTAAATACATCACCAATATCTAATAATACCACCGTAAATTGTTGTAAAGATAATTCATGGATATTTTATTTGCTAGCAGAATATATTCTCTGATTTTATTCATATGGATGTGTTAAAGTTTTCTATCATTTTTAAAGATTATGACTCCTATTTTGATGATTCAACCATTTGAACCCATGCCATATGTTTCGAGTACATTTGTATCATACATGCCATTAACCTATTAGAAGTCACTACAAAAAATTCTATGAGTTGGAATTTTAGTCAACACATATAGCTTTCATAATTTCTTGGACATGATAAACTCAAGTTGTAGCTAAGCTATGTCTAGTAAGCATAAGCATTATCAAGTTCACTTTGATTTTCCTTTGGGGCCATATTTTATGAAAGGCATCTTCTTAGTGCTTTATTACTTTATACTCTCAATATCCTTTTATTTCTCCCTCATACTAAGGAAACTTACATTCTCAACCTTTTTTGTGACTTAATTTCATGTCCATAGGGGAGTACAATATCATATAAGACACATTTTATTTTGTTAAGATAAGCATCAGGTTCATCCTAATTGACTTACCTTAAAGGATAATATGATATATATGATTAGTACGTACCAAAAATATTGATATGCATCTTAACATATCACTTCTAGACCTCACTAACAAGGATCTACAATTCAAATGCATAATCAATGACTCTATCAAGTCGTTTTGCTTCTAACTTAAAACATTGATTGCATTTTTGTCCCAATTACATGGCTATTCACTTTTGTGTCAATCCAACAATATTATTTGAAAAATATAATATGTGACTTTATATTGATGTATTATTATATACTATGGTATATTTAAATGATCCACATGTGCTCATTTGAATTCTATCAAGGAAATAGGAGATTTTGTATTTTCTTGCATTATAATGGCTTAATTATTTGTCAAGAATAGTATACCATTCATATGAGATCATTAGTTAAAAGAATCTTTAATATTCTAAGTAGATGCTTGTGCAATTTTTAATGATCTTGCCTATCATTGCTATACTAATGTGGTCTCATTTCTCATGCCACAAAGATAATATTTTATAGTATATTAACTTCTAGTTAGTAACACCTTATATCTTTCCACATATTCCAAATGCATGCAAAGTGAATTAATCTGTGGGTTTACTTTTAGTCAATCTTGATAGTAGCAATACCATCAAATACTTATAGACCATTGTAAGTTCTTCAGAAACTTAGCTACAATATCATGTATATTTTTTTTATTAAAATGTTTCATCAGAAAACTCTATAGTGGGTCTATCATACCACATACATGTGTACATTCTTGCTAATTATAAACTCATAAAAGAATTCATCCTTAAAATAGAATTCACAGTGACATTTCAATCGAAAAAATCTATCTTCTATATCATATTTAGGTCTATGAGATAGGAAGCTTGTAGCCTTTACTGTTAAATTGCTTATATCAAATGAAAAACTTCACATTTTAACCATTAAACTAATAATTAAATAAAAAAATTGGGCTTCAACTATCAAATTTCTTATCGGTTAGGAAGATTTAGGCTTCAACCATCAAATGCCTCTATCCACCAAAGCTATAATATAATAGAGAGACTATTGTAAATACTCCAGGCACTACAGTAGTAGAGAATACTTGATTATAGTAGGTTTTAACTACTACTAATGACGAAGTAGATGCATAGTATCCTAAATAAGTGGTTTAAAAATTATGCACAAAACCATCATCGCTACTTCGTAATTAGAACACATGTTTTAAATATTGGAAATTTTAAAATTACAAGTAGTAAATTGTAAAAATCAAAATTGCATAAATATAAAATTAAATGAATAGTGGTGCTCCATGTAATAGAGTTTTGCACTATATTCTTCAATCAAATTTAGGTGGTGAGATATGTGTATAATGATGGGCAAAGAGACCGTTAATGCATCTTTTTTATGTATACAATGATGGGAGATTAGTTGTTAACCCATCACTTTTAAATCTTTATAATTGTCTTAACATTACCCCTTTAGGTAGTTTTCCATCATTTTCAAGTGGTGTAGATTTACATATGGCAATGGGCAATGTAGCAACCAATCCATCACTCATGATATTAAAAGTGATTATACTATATTAACTCTGCATTTATTGAATGAGAGGCTTTTAACTTTCCACCATCATTTACTTCTGTCATCCATATCATTGTTGGAAGGAAGGCCGTCAATCAAGATAGATATAAACAAATAAAATATATATTTTCAATATATACAATTAGAATTGATTAAAAAAAAGCATTAGAATAAAGCAATAAATCCCATCCTAAGAGGGAGAAAAGTAAGATTCTCTTATTCCCAACTAATTCTAGAACCATAATAACATAAAATCAATACAAATTAAGCATGGGATTATTTTTAAAATTTTGTTTAACTATAACATATGTCACATATATGACCTTTTATATACTTACAAAATCGAGATCTCGTGAAAGAAATAAAAACAATAGGTTAGTCCTCCACAATACATAATAATTATATCCATATAGAATAATAATAATAAATGAAGATAGGTTGCTCCCTCTTTTTAAGCACATGTGGTATAATTCATAAATAATGTTGTATCTTTATATTGATCAAACTCTACATCAACTCTATAAGCATTGGTTTACTGGCACCTTGATATCCCTAAACAAGATCAATACAGAAGTAGTTTTTTTTTTTATCTAGAACATAATTATATTGATAACGTGTTGTAATATTAAGGAATTCAAGTAGAGATCATAAGATAATATTAAAGGGAAGAGAGGAGAGAGTATATTATTTATTCATATATGTAGAGTTGGGAGGTCATAACCACAATAGAGAAAATTATTATGACTGATGGAATAATAAAAGTATTAAATCTATAATTTAATATAATACATTGTACATTCATGATATATAAATAGGATGTTTACAGCAAATTAGTGTTTATTTAATTTTATCTTATTAATAACATATCATTGGTGCTTATCCGATTTTATCTTATTAGTACATATTTGATATGATATAATCTCATAAATAACCTAAAAACCAATCTAACAACCCTCTATCCATAGGGAAAAAAATGGGCGGCAATATTCTTGAGAACCATTGAGAAATTAAGCTATGCTTGGTAAATCAATAGCTAATTATCATTTTATTATGTAAAAAATGTTTTATTATACCATTAATTATTTAAAAAAAAACAAATAATATCACAACACTTAAAATAAATTATTAATTGACAAATAATCTGACTGCCAAACGGTATCTCACTTTCCTTATAAATCTGTTCACAAAGTTGCAACTTGCTACTATTGAATCTGTGAGGTAAAATTCTACAAAAATAGCTGTACTGCAACACAGAGCTCCTATACCTAGTACTATAGACGGGACAAAGAAAAGCCAGCAACTCATAACTTAAATTCATAGTTTAAGTGATCTAAATATTAAAGGTCATAACTCATAACACAGAGAAAGAAACAACCAAGAGTGGTAACCAGCTGCACATTATTGTTCTTGTATTGACAAGAAGCCTATGGAGCTCCAAGGCGGCTCTGAGCTAACCTACATTGCCTACACTCGCACTCCATAACACTTCAGACTGCATGGATTGGACTGCCGCCACTTGAATCGCCAGGGGAAGGATTAGCATGAAAAGCAGACTGTCTAGTGGAGCCATCAATTAGTTTTAGTGAAAGAGTTGATGGCCCTTTATCGCCGATTGATTCACCCACACCCAAGCTCAAATTTGACATGCCAACTAGCTCATCGACATTGATTAATGGTCTCTTTGAATGCACAGCTGTTGGTTTGACCACCTCGTGCGTCTCCTTCTTTGGCGCTTCAGCATGATAGCCGGTCCAAAATGGAACGGCATAAGGGAAGAATTGAGGAACGAAAGTAGGGTATACAAGGGGGTAGCAATTCTGAGAGCCCTCTCCAGGAAAACAGCTTTGAGCAACATCTGCCCTTGGAAGGGAGGCTTCTTCCTCATTGCTGTTTGAGTTGCTGGACGCCATTGATTCACATTCTTCATCCACCATAGGAGAAGGAGAAGGGTCAACTAGCAACTGCATGTTGTTCTGAGCTTCAACTTCTGTTGGGTTGACGGAGAAGAAATCATGTGAAACCATGGGTGCATCAGGTGACTGCAAATAAATATAACCATATTATTTATGTCGGCTACAGAAAGGAACAAAATCAAAAATGAACCACGGACGAACGGAAAAAAAATAACAGCCATCTACAGAACAATCTTTGCTTTATTTAGCACATTAAATGCACAACCCACCACAAACCCCGAACTGAGATGTGATTATGCAAGTAATTAGCACATTAAATGCACAACCCGGCAATAAAGCAAAAGATCTGTCCAGCTGTAAGTTGTTTATTACCTCCAAATCTTCAGCAACCATATCGAACAAACTGGACCTTCGTTTTCTTCTAGAAACATTTGTCTGCCTGATGAAATACTTCTGGGCATGACTGGCGACCTGAGTAGGTGTCCTCGTTATCACATAATTGCGAGATATTCCACGCCAGTCACCCTTCCCCAGCTTTTGCAGGCCAAGCAAGAACATCTTGTGTTCCTCCTCTGTCCATGGAACACCTGCATAACAAACATCCCAACTGGAAACAGGTTTTCAAGGTAAAAAGGTCATCATTTGCTAGACAATTGACTCGCCATTATGTTTAGCTTTTGATACATAATAAAATAATGATATGAAATTTTACAATCAAGGAACCCTGCCACACTTATCCATGCAAATTCTCAAGTCAACCACAAGTGTGGCTTGTTGAGAAAAACGCACACAGCTACATTTAAACTGCAACTGTCGCATGAGAGGGGTGAGAGAAAGAATGTTGTTTGAAGGAAAGGAACAACTAATTGTGCATACAAGAAAAGTTTAAAAAAAAAAAAACATTTGTTTCAATAAAGGAGAAACAGCCCAACCTCACAGTTTCATACCAAACTTGAATGAGCTGGGTGGTGGCTGTACATAGTTTGTGAACAGAATGAGGGGATCTCCTTTCAAAATTTTAGCAAATTGGTTTACAACGACTAAAAGGCTCCATAAAGCTCCCTTGAGGAGAAAAAAATAGTTAATATAAAACCTTGATTTCAATTTCACATATCTATACCACTTCATGATATCAATATAAGATGAATACGTCAGATAACTACATAATACAAACAGCAGCGCTCATCTGCATTAAAATCCAGCATGTACCATCAAATCTGGAGAACCACATAAATGAAGAGGCAAATATGCTGCCTAAGAGGCATAAATCACACAGGGAACTACCAGCATAGCTCAGGCATGGTGCACGACTGTTGCATATCCCAGTTAAATAACTTCACACAGATGGTGTAAGCATTCTGCCAATCACAACATAAGGAAAACAGAGTAGCACCTTCACAGACTAAATTTTTGAAACAAAATCCCCCAGACATTAAGCATTGGCTAGACCGCCAGAGTGGTCAAAGAAACCAAGGAACCAGTATCAGTCTAATTAATAGAAGAGTGGTCAAAGTATGTTCTCAACGATACATGGACTGGCCAGCAACATGATTGGAAAAAGTAATATGGCCACATGGGAACATGAAACAGGGAACAATAACAGTGTAATTGACAGAAATTCAACACGTGAAGAACTTATCAACATCGTGGTTGATAAAAGTAATATGCCTTATGGGCACATCTACATGTATTTTACCTCAAACTAGTGTTCGCTCAAGAGTCTCAACCAACCTGATTAACGCATTGAAGAGAAAAGAATCCCCGACCCATACAATAGGTTCTTTTCACATGGAAAAGCACAATTGGATCAGCTTTTGTAGTCTGGAACTTGGAGGCTTACACCGTGATCGTGGAAACATGAAATTAGTAATACACTTATACTGAACCTAGGCACTGTTTAGGAAATTAATCTGCTAAAATGAAACAAATGAAATGATGTATATTTATATTTTAGGATTCGAAATTTAACTCTTGTATAAAAGGTAAGGGCAGTTTGATAATTTTCCAAACAGCACTGGGTCGTGAAGGTTATAAAAAGTCTAATGGTTAGAACTAAGATTTATGGATACCTAAAAGTCCTAGGTTTGCATCTCCCCTCATGTTGCACACTCTCTGTGTCTTTTCTAATTAATCTTTCTAGCGGATATAAGGTTGCATACATCATGACTTGACCTCCACAGAATAGGTTCATACAGAATTTATATTAAGTGTTATTTTTTTATCCAAAAATCTTTGCTGAAATGTTTTACATTTATTCTCGAGCAACTCTATAAATCATATACGACAATCTACAGACCTTCAAATGGACATTCCTACATTTTCTGAAGCAGAGATAAATAATGCATACTCCTATTTTCCCCACAAAAACCCAGAAATTTGTTCTGAAAAACTCATTTTTGGTAGACACAAGAACTCCAACCCATTTTTGATAGGCAGTTCTCCAACATACTTCTCCGAAAGGCTACTGCTTAAGGTGATCTCGTTGATTCTCGAATAATGATAACCAATATGCCAGTAATCTAAAAACCTCCAAAAGGCATTTCCCAACAAATCTTTTAGGATGACCCGAAAAAGCTCTTGCTTGTTTTTAGTCATTTCCTCACCAACCTAATCTCGGTGTTTGCCGACCACACAAAATCACCCAAAAATGAGGAAAACATGTTAGAAAGAGGATCCACAAATAACTCTATCATATACTACACACCCCAAAAAAGGTAGGATCCGGGCAACTGTTCTATTGTCAGCCTTATCCTTGAAACTAAGAATCATCTCACACTTCGGCAGTTTCTTCCGGATTATTGCATATGGTTTCAAATATCAAAAGTTTGAAATTTATATAGACAAATATGGACCTTACGCAAAATTAAATAAAATTCTGCTATACTGGATTTGCAGGATACACAATATCCCTGATTTCGAGTTAGAAAATAGACCAGTATTCAATCACACATCATATTTGTTAAATGAGGAAGATATCAAAGAGAAAATTCTAATCGAAATAAAGTATATTAAGCAACTCTAATTTAATTCATTCAAGCAAATCAAAAGCAAAACCCAAATCAAACAGGATCACCTCAAACCTTTTTTACGTTCACGTCCCGAAGACGATCCGGCAACAAAATCCTCAGATGCATACCCATCAGCCCCACCGCCGTCCGGCGTACCGCCACCACCGCCGGGAGAACCAGGAGTCGTACTGCCAATACCACCGTTTTGATGATGACCAGCATAATGACTAAGATTTCCCATACTAGCACTCTTGCGTATCGATCCATCAGTTAATCGGACTCCGAACAGTTTCACTCCTCGGTTTGGGCAAGTCCGAGAGTTATGCCCGTTGTGACTACAGTGCGAACACCGTCTCGTCATCGCGAAAAAGAAGGATTCAATAATGAGGGAGGAAGAGGGAGATTAGGAGCCTGGAGAGTCGAGAAGACGAACCGACTTCGGTGATCAGAAGGCGGAGTCTGATCTGATTGTTGTTTGTTTTAATACTCTCTCGTGTGTCTAAGGACAGAGAGAGACAAAGAGGAGAGAGAAGGGAAGTTTTGTACGCAGAAAAGGAAACGTAATCCGAGAGAGGTAGGTTACAGATAAGAGAGGAATAGGTGTGTGTGACGCGCATGATCGAGGGCACGTGATGATCGTCGTTCGTTCATATTTGATGGACTCTACAAGGGGCATAAAATTGGCAAGTAAGATGCGGTTGGAGACTAGAGCAATGGAAATTCATATGTGAATAAATTAAGTGTATCGATCGAGTGAAATCCTAACATTTATAGAAAATCTATTGTAGTAATAATTAAAATAATTTATCATTTGTTATAGATATATTATTTTTATTAATATGATCTAATTTGAACTTATTAGAACTAATCTGACATGATTAGTATTGAATACATAATTATATTATTAATATTTATAATAGTATTGATAATAATTAAGTATTATTATAATAGTTAATGTATTAATAATTATAACAGTGTTAATATCCTCAATAGTAATAATAATTAGAATAGTACTTAACTATATTAATTATTATAATAATCTAATTATGATATTCATTATAGTTATGATTCTAATTCTATTAATGATTGTGACTATAAATATATTATTATTACTCTAAATAATAATTATTATTATCATAATAATATGAATAATTATATTAATCATTATAATTATAATTAATTCTAATAATAAATATAAATTATTATTAATAGTTATTACTTATTAATATAAATTTAAATATTAAATTATATACCATTAAATTGATTATTTTCAATATTTATCACAACAACAACAACAATAATAATAATAATAATAATAATAATAATAATAATAATAATTAATATTTTTTTTGGTAAGTAATAAGAACTTTCATTAATTACCAAAGAGGGATAAGTAAATCAAACAAGCTATTTACAGAACAAGAGCTAAACAAATCTATCTATAGAATCTAATAAGGCAATCCATTTGGCCTTATTTTTTAAGGAGGATATTTTAATGAAGATTTTAAGAATGATTTCACGAGCTACATTTTTAATCAAAGGAATTTTAGCTAGCAAAATAGCTAAATTCCTAGCATACCAACTCTTATATATAACTCATGCAATCATCATACGCATGATATCCTATTCACCCTTTCTGAAATGTCTCCTATGAACAGTCCAACTTTGAATTTGGTTCCAAGAATTGAGCGGGGGAGTAATACCGAGCCAATTACACATAATTCTCCATAGCTCCTGAGAAAAAGGGCAGCACATACAGAGGTGATTGAAATCTAACTCGCTTGCACAAAGGCCACAATATGTTTCATTTGTGACACCCCATTTACCCAATCTTTGTCTTGTAAGTAAGGCCTATCTACATACCAACCAGCAAATAAATTTATGTCTATGAGGGCCAAGGTGTTTCCAAACCTGATTATGCCATGCTTTGCCATCACCTTTCCATCTAATAATATCATAAACACAATGAGTCTTATATATTCCATCAGTGAAATTACTATTTTGATGGAAAATATAAAGGAGAGAATCAGTGAGGTTTATAATACATCTAAATATCCAAGATTGATTTGATTGACACTGTAGATCATTTAAGGGATCCCCTTTGATGTAATAGCCTTGTATCCACTTGATCCAAAGAATTTTTTCGTTATACATAACCTGCTATAACCTCTTTCCCATAGCAGCAATGTTTCAATATGAAGACTTTTTACGACCCATGCCACCTTCCTCAAAGGGGAGACAAACCTACTTCCAAGATACAAGAGCTTTGTTTGATCTAGAAGCCAAACCAGACCATAGGAAAGTTCTGCACATATTATCAACATAAGCAATAACCTTCTTGGGAAGAATAAACACCTGGGACCAAAAGTTATGGATTTTAAATAATACTGATTTGATAAGTTATAATCTACCAGAATAGCTAAGATGCTTGTTAGTCTAAGATAAGATTCTAGCAGAAAGAGAGTCGGTCAGGGGCTAAAACTGGGAGATACTCAATCGAGCAGAATTTAGGGGTACTCCTAGGTACCTGAAAGGGAAGGACCCTACGTCACACTTCAGAATGTGTAGGATTTGGGTCTTCATTGCCAAAGATACTCCACCCATATATATTGAGCTCTTAGAGGGGTTAGTTTTCAACCCAGAACAGAGGGAAAAATCTTCCAACTTCTAATTAATATGGGATGATGAGTAAATATCTCCTCTAGTAAAAATAAGTAAATCATCAAAAAACACAAATCAATGATTTTCAATTTGCTACAACCATGGTGTCCCAAGAATTTACTATCATTCCACGATAAATGCAAATCCCTATGGAAGTATTCCATAGCAATAACAAAGAGATAAGGAGATAGAGGATCACCCTGCCTGAGCCCTCTTTTGCACTTGAAAGGATAGGTGAGGGATCCTTTCATATTAAAAGAAACCCTAATAGAGGAGACACATTCCATAATCAATTTAGTGAAGTGATAAGGAAAGCCAATTGCTAAAAGAGTATGCTTTAAGAAGGGTCATTCTAGGGAATCATAAGCTTTTTGGATATCCACTTTAACCATAATTTTAATAGAAATAGACTTACGCTGGTAGTGCTTAATAAGATCGGTAGCCGTAAGCACATTATCCCCAAGATTTTTTCCTTTGACAAAGGCAGACTAAGAATCACCAATAATATATGGCATAATCTTCTGGAGTCTGTTAGCCAAGACTTTGGAAAAAAATTTGTAAAATACATTGTAATAGGCTATAGGTCTGAAATCCTTGATCCTTGAGGCACCACACTTCTTAGGAATAAGGGTAATAGTTATGTTATTAACCTACCTAAGAAGTTTCTTAGAATACCAGAATTCATGAAAAGTGGCAATAATATCATTCTTAATAATAGGCCAGGTTTGTTTGAAGAAGAAAGGATTATATCCATCTAGCCCTGGGGCACTCAAGTTACCTATAGAAAAAATGGCAGCCTTTACCTCTTCAGCTGTAGTTCTAGAAAGAAGGAATTGTCTTTGATTAGTGAATACTAAAAGACCCTAGTTATAAGCTACAGGGTTAATGGGATTGAGGGTAGTAGAAGAGGAACCAAGCAAATTTTTAAAGAAATTTACTATCTCAGCCTTTATATCTTCATCCTGCACAAGGACTTGGTCCTGATCATTAATGAGCTGAGATATCCTATTTTGATCTCTCCTACCCTAAAGATTAGCATAGAAAAACTTATTGTTATGATTTCCCAGCTTGACAAAGTGAATATGAGCTTTTTGTTGGAAAAAAATCTTTTCCTCCCTAGCTTTCTTCTCCCATTCCAATCTGGTATCTTTTTCATTAGTAATACAGAATTGATCAAAAGGATGCTGAGATAAGACTTTATTTGTATCCATCTAGAGTTGATAAGCCTGAGTCATCTTTTGAGTAACATTACCACAATTATTGAAATTAAATTTTTTGAGTTCAGCCTTCAGTAATCTGATTTTCCTTATACATTGGAAGGCCTAAGATCCTTGCATTTTTAACTTCCATACACCTTTGACCAAATCAAAGAAGCCCTCCTTTTCAACCTAAAAATTGAAATTTTTAAAAGGTTTTGCACCACCAATCTGTATAGTCTTCAAGGAAACAAGTAAAGTATGGTGATCAAAAATAGGATGTTAGAAAGTATTAATAGTTGTATCAGGGAAAAGGTCCAGCCAATCACTATTACCAACCCCCTATCTAGATTTTTGTAGATTCTGGAAGCAAGATCTTGTCTGTTAGTCAAGGTAAAATAAGATCCAAGAGAAGGCAAATCACCCAGCCCATAATCTTGCATACAGTGGGAGAACTCAAAAGCATCCTGGGGATCAATATCTCCTCCAATCTTTTCCTAAGAAGAAACCACAACATTAAAGTCTCCAATGGCAATCTAGGGAATAGATTGAGTAGTAAATTTTCTCATCCATTCCCATAAATTCCTTCTTAGAACTCTTGTGTTATAGGCATACTCTACAGTGATGGCAAAAAAAATGCTGAGATTTGACACAGGTGGCCAAGTAATGGATAGCCTAAGCATTTTTTTCAACTACCTGAATATTATATATAGAATCATCCCAAAATAACCAAATTCTACCATTAGAATGGTGTTCATAGTTGTTCACCCAATTCCAATGTAAACCAAGTTTCTGAATAATAGAATCAACTTTATCTTACCTTACCCTGGTCTCTAAAAGGCCCAGAAAACCAACTTTGTGCAACGAAATAAGGTTTTTCACAACCTTATGTTTGAGGGTTTTATTAAACCCTCTAATATTCCAAATGGCTAAGGTCATGATGAAGAGTAACTCTCACCCCCTCCACCCCTATCCACATTGCTTGCTATCAATTTTGTCTTAATAGAACATAGCCCAAGAGTGCAAGATTCAAAAAGTTCAATGTGGGGAGAATAGCCATCAGGCCAATAAAGCTCCTTCCCCTTCAGTAGTGCCATCTGACCCTTATGAAAAGTAGGAGACAACGCAGCACCTTGTGGATGATCAATATTCAAAGATTGGTCCTGCTTAATAATTAGTCCAGAGGCAGGGTTAGGTTGGATATCTTTCTGTTTAGAATTAGGCACCATAGGATGATTAACTGCCTGAGAATAATTTAGTTAAGGTCTCCAATATTGAGCTTTAGTAGTCCTTTGCCCCAGCTTCCCATGACATTATCTTGATTCATGTCCAATTACATCACACACAGAGTAGAATTTAGGTTTCCACTCATAGGAAATATTATATTTCAATTCATTACCACCAGGCAAAGCAATAGCAATTTGATCAGGAAGAGGCATACTAATATCTATTTCAATCAACACCCTCGGGAAAGATATTCTTCCTCTCTAAGCTGTAATGGTATCAACACAAATAGGGAGTCCTAAGAGACTAGCCATTCTTCTAAGACTATCATCAGACCATAAATGCAAAGGTAAGCCAAGGAATAAAACCCATAAAGGCATGGTACACCATTCCTTGGTTAACATAGATTTTAGGAGTCCACTTTCTCGCAAAATAGGCCTAACACCAAAACTCCAATAGGGACGATTCAGGATTTGATACGTGTCTTCTTGGGATGCAAACTTGTAAATAAAGAAACCCTGATCATGTGTAAAAACCTTAGGTAGAACAAGAAGAAAAACCCACCTCTCCTTCACAAATTGAGACCTCTTATAATGGCTCGGCTGAATTCCAGCTACCATCCCAACCAAGGCATTATCCCATCGTTTAACCTCCTTCAAAATTTCATTCTCCTGGATTATAGCTTTTTGGGTTCCATCAATGACTGAAGGAGGTATGAATTTCAATGTCATACCCTGTTTAGGCCTTCCATTACTGATCAGAATATCTTTCCATGATCGATTATCTAAAAAGATGTTATTATGATCATGGTTATCATGCAATACAAACGGGGCCTCTAGATTAGGGTCGGATGATTTCAGAGGAGGAGTCACAATTGGAGGAATCACATTAGGGTTTGGAACCGGCAAAGGGGTTTGAGATTTGATCACATACGACATAGGTTCCCCTTATTTGTCAATATTAGTAAAACCACCCCTACGGGAGTCACAACTTTCGAACCATAAGCATTATCTGAAGTGAGGGCTGCCTTGTTCTTGGTAGCTTTCTTCTTTGCCATGAGAGACAAACGAACACAAGGCAAAACTAGCAGGAAGAATTAGGCACGTGGGGCACGTTCTTCCATCCGCCTAAACCTCTCCCTCTAAGTTTAGGTTAAGAATATTAATATTATTATGAATTAACTTATAATTATTATTTTTATATTATTAAATTAAATTTATGGATTATTATCATTAATTATTATGTTAATCTTGTATGATCTTATTGATATTGATTTAATGTGAAATGATAAGCTATAAAAATAGGATCAAGAGCACATGACCTAAAGATTATATTTTTACTGGATGGGTGTACTTTATTATTAAGATACCATGGTGAATTTATTGCAATAACCTTATAATATTTTTTCTCTCTCACAAATTACATATAGTGCTTGTTTCATATGGTAAAAGTGACTTCCTTGAGAATTCCTAATTGTTATATTATGTACCTCCCATAGATGGAATGGTAAAAAGCATATATCTAACATAAAAGTACACATTCAAAAGACACATAGGATTTTAAGCTTAGTTTCTTTCTTTTTTCTCTAATACATATAGTCCTCCTTTATTTTAAATTTTTTAAGTGAATTATTTTATTTGGGCTATAGAAAAACTAAAAAGATATTACTCACTTTTTTCTCCATAAATAGACAATCATATTTATGATAATTAATACAATATATAATACCAATTTTAGTGATCACCATTTTGCCCTTATGTCACCTAATCACCTTACAAAAATTATTAACATAACTTAATTCCATACTCCACCAAAACCTATCTAATATAATACCAATTTAAGTAAAAAAAAAACTTACTAACATAATGAAAGCCTTAGATTCCACAAAAAAACTCAAAGCATCAACCACCATAGTGCCTTTAGGATGATTCTAACATATAATAAATCAATAATACTACAATATCAATAACCTATCTAAGGAATGTTGGAAAACACACCACTTTTCACCTATGTTTGAGATGATGAGTTTGAATGAATGTAATAAGAATCTTCACTAGATAACATATGAAAGTGAATAATCACTAGTGAATATTTTTATCTAGCTAGAGAAATAATAATTACAAGCATATGAGCAATCTATCTAAATATGAAGAAGAAATTTAACACTAGAAAAGTTTGATTTGGATTTGAAAGTGTAAAACCAATACTCTCTTTAATTCTTTGTAAAATGTGAAAATTATTATTTTAAAAGAGTTGTTCTAGCTTGATCAATATTTATTAAAGTCTAAAAACTCTTATTTATAGTGATAAAATATGAGAGAATTCGACACTAACCATTGGGCATAAAAAAATACTCCCACAATCAAGTTCTAACAAATAAAAAATCTCAAAAACATTCCGACCACTTGATCAGTTTTATAAACCAATCAATCGATTTCATAAATCAATTTATCAGTATTCTAACCAATCGATGTGTTAAATAAAGATTAAAACACAATTTTCTAGAGAGTAAACCAATCAATGGATTTTTTAAATCAGTTGATCGGTTAACTAATTTTTAACACTACACACCTTTACAAAAAAGACCATAACTTGAGTTATAAAGCTAAAAATTGTGTATGGGGGTTTCTTTTGGTTCTAAGTAGACATATTAAGATTTCAAAAGAAATTTTAATAAAAAAAATAATGCATATAAAATATATGGTGAATTTTGCAAGTCAACTCATATGTAAAAAGGCTTAAGATAAAATTAATTTTAAACCCAAATACTTAGAAATATTTTAGATGCACGAAATAACTTTAAGATCTTTCAAGGTGATTTTTGAATAAGATTATAAATATCAAATCATTAAAAAATATAATTGCTCAATATGTAAATTATATATGCATAAATTCCAAGACTATAACATACTCCTAGAAGCTTGAGTCCTGGTTACTTGAGCACACTTGCTTATCCCTTTATAGTTTTTATATTTCACATATGAAATTGAATTATGTGAAGCTAGATTATTATTTTTCTCCCTTTTTAATCTTTGACTTATACTTTGGATATGATTTGTAAACGTGATCTCCTTGGCACTCCTTAAATTAGTTAAGTGTTGAATACTTTTGTTTTTGCTATAATATGCATGCATATTTAACAAGATAAGTTAAATTCATAATAAAGTTTCTTATCATCAAAAAAAAGTTTGATTGACTTATAAGGTCAAAAATCTCTCCTTTTTTTTATGATGACAAACAAAAAGATTTCAATATCATGAGAGATGATGTATAAAGATGTAATAGTAAAAATCAATACATTCCTTCAAATCATAAGGATCATATATTTGTCATTTTTCAATAAAAACACACAAGTGTTATATGAATGGATATATAATGATAAAAAAAGCTATTGAATGCTATATAATGATCAAACAAGTCATTGATTAAATAAAAATGGATAAATGAGGTTACATTGGCCTTAGCTGATTAGCAATTTATTTATGAATGTTTGTGTGAGGACATGTTGAGTTACTATATATGGATATATGTGTCCTTGATGAATAATGAATTATTCTTAAATAAAATACTAATTATAAAAGTGGAACATCTCAAGTTTGGAATGGGATACTTTTTAGGATTAGTTACTCTAGAGATGAGGTGGAAACCCTCAATTGATTTGGTGGTTTATCAGGTTCCTTGGCATCTCAACTAAGGCCCTAATCTACTCTTTTTAGTATTATAAACTTCTTAGAGGGTATTGATATTTAATGATTAGGTGGACAAGGATGGAAGAGTATTGTGTGGCCTGGTAAGTGTGATCGAGGTATGAAATCGCCCTTGAGTTACATAATGGAAAGAGTACTATATTGCATTAAGTGCACTAGTATGACTATGATACATTATGAGCGTTCTTGGATTATCATTGCATCCCTTCAATTAATGAAAAGGAAATTATTAAGTGTTATGGGCTTGGTAGTTTCCTTATATGCAATACTCGGTTGGTGGAAAGGGTGTTGTGTTATATTATATACACCAGTTTGACCATGGCACATAATGTGTATCCTTTGGTTAAATAGTTAGGAGGGTACTAGCATTATATGACTTTATTACCAGTGTATCTTAGCATCTCTGAGTTACACTAGTATGATTAGGGTATCTTAGTATCATCAGGTTACAATGTCTAGATCCATCTTAAGTAATAAGGGAAGTTAATTTAGGTGTCTTTTGCTTTGAATTATATGCACTACCCTTGTTATTACATGTTGATACATGTATTATGATTGTTATGTTGTATTGTGTGAGCATGGTGTGTTATGAGTATGCTAGGTTTTATTCAAATGATGTTGTCTATGAGAACATTATTACCTATTATGGTGTTTGTGTTCCCTAGTGGTATACCATGATAGGTTTTATCATGTTTTTATTGTGTGTGATTATGTTTTGGTGATCGTGTTATTTGCTTAGGGTTTAGTGTGTTTACTCAATAATTTTGTAGTGGTTGTGATGTAGGTGATATGTATAATGTTGGAGGTTGAGTTGGAGTCATAGATTAGGGTTTTTTGGTATTTTATCTTTTATTGGGAGTTTATAGTTTTAGTTCTAGCTGGTTTGATTCGACTTTATAACTTTTTATTAAGATTTTGTAATGTAAAGATTTTTACCTTTCAACATTGTTCTTATTTTTATTTTTTTTTCATACCCAACCTTACATTTTCCATGGGGTATATGAGCACATGCACCTCTCCTTATGATATATATGGCGATGACACCCATCATTTTTAGTTTTCACTTCTGCTTTATATTTTCAAAATGAAAATTTAAAGTTGATAAAAATAAAGGTGTTAGAGACTTCTCCCCAAAAGTCTAAGGGCATAAAAGGATTATAGGAAGTAATGGGGAAAAGTGATTGCTATAGTTAAGCCCTATAAGATAAGACACAAACACTATAAAACATATCTGAGCTAAAAAGCTAGGGGTGTAGTTTGTGCATGATCTATTTCAACTCCTAAGGTACCTCATTTGATCCATGGTGAATCCAAAGGAGCCTCACAAGTATAACTGAATTGGTACCAATCCGGCACAACAAGGTACTAAGAATTTGTAATTGAGCTTAATTCCATCGATTCTTATCATGTAGGATAGATTCACAACATACTTCCTCAAAGGATAATGTATCAGAGGGGTTAAAGGTTATAAAGATTAGAGAAGTGATTGATGAAACAAAGGGTAAAGTAAAGGTGAATTATAAGGAAAGGTAATAAGGTGGTTGCTAAGGTTAACAAGGCATAAATGTTGTAAGGGTCAAAGTCAACAAATTAGGGTACTACCCTCTTAAAGGAGGTCTCGTTGAGTTTAAAACCTCAGGGAAACCATGAAAGGGGGAAATGGAGACAAAGGTGAATAGGGAAAAGACATAGAATAGTAAGGGGTATAACAAAATCCTTAGACTAGAAACCCTAGTCCAAACCACATCTCAGCTAAGGATAAAAAATGAGGGCAAATGAAATGTTGATGAGTAATGCAAAAGCAATTGGGAGAGGAAATGGTTGAATTTTTCTAAGTTTAGTAATTCATGGTTCGATGACTTCATGTGGGGACCTTCAACTACTAACAATCTTGTCCACATTGAGATGACAACATAAATGGCTACACTTTGTAACTTCTATTCTAACTCTTAGGTCCCTTGATTGGCTAGATGGTATTACACTCACCCCTAAGCTGGAACTCATGGAGTGGATGTCTCAACTTTTATTATTTTCCCATCACCAAAATACATACTCCTCTCTATGGGGATATGACTTTGAATGGTCCACTTGAATTCATCTCAACTCATTGTCAATGCTCCTTAAAGAGAAAAAAATACTCTTATAAAGATTGCCAACCACCACCTTTGAGGATCTAAATTCTATTCTAGTTCGCTTCTCTATAATTGGGTGGAAGGTACTACTTATCCTCATCTTCATGCCCATAGCCTTTTACAACTCCTCCTAGGTATGAAAAGGGGATATTCAAATCTAGAGCAGAGACTATGTCTATAGGAGTACTGAACCAACATAATTTGAGGTGATAGGTACATACATTTGAGTCTTCATGAGCTAAAACACCAAAATCATATTAAGAAAAACCCTAACTTATGAATCCCATGTGCTCATATCAATGCACATAAAAGGTCACTTAAGCTACCCATTTCTCAATTCCTTAAAAAGTTAAGATGAATTTTAAAAAAATTAGGAGAATTTTAAAGCATTTAGGATCTAGAAATCTAAATCTCTAACTGAAATACAATTTTCAACAAATAAAGGCTCTAATACCATCTATAACACCCGCCCTATATTCATGAAATTAAGTTTTTTTCTTTGAAACAAGTTTTTCATAAGCTAAAAATGAAAATTCAAGGTTTTATTATGCATATAACATAAATAATAATAATAATAATAATAATAATAATAATAATAATAATAATAATAATAAATTTGTATTCCTTATACCTAAGTTATGTTAGGTGCAAGGCTAAAATAAAACTTGTATAGAAACTAAGTGTGGGAATCACTTGATCACACAATATTACAAGATTAAATAATATAGAGAAGATAATAGAAAAAATATAAAGATAGAGGATTAAAAGCCCAGAGAGATTCTATGTGACGTATTTGGATAACCATATGCTAAAACAAACCTCATTAAACACTCACTACGAGTAACACAATGAAAGCATCAATCAACAAATACCTATAAAAATAGGGATACATCTACTCATGGGAATAAGTAATGCCCATAAAAATGATGATCGGTATAAGAAAATAGGGTGTTATCACAGCATCTAATATAGAGAAAGCATTATCAATACTCAATTAGTGTCAAATGTCAGGTTAAAAGTAGTCTCATACCATGTGATCATGTGTGATAAGTACCTAATCTCAAATCAAAACAACATTACATAACAATAATGGAAGAAATAACATGATCAAATAGAACAAAAACAAGTAATATAAAGAGATATTTATAAATACATAAATAGTGTTATACTTGGATGCAAACAAACATAGCATAATTAGTGACAAGATAAGCCTACTCTATATCTCACCCCAACATCATACACTTGTAGTCGACATACAAATGTAGATATCCATATCTAATCTTATACTCAAAGATATGAAAAAGACATAAAAAAAGAATATAATTAGTATGATGATCATATTAAGTAAACTAAATCTACTAAAAGAGATAGCATGCAACCACATTGGACACATAGATTTATACTAAAATGAGAAGAATATAGTGAAATATGTTAACACATGAATCATGGTTAAATTCATCAAAATATGTTATTTACACTATTCCTACTATTCATCAAGCCCCTAAACCTTTTGTAAAACACTTAGGATAATATAAACACTACAACTATGGTCACTAGGGTGACTGATGGCCCCAAAACCATGACCAACACAATAGCCTATAGAGTTAGTCACTATAGCCACTAAGGCGACCGATCTAATGGATATGACAAACAAAATGCATATAACACTATAGGCTATGACCACTAAGGTGACCAATAATCCAATGGATATGACAAACGAAACCCTTAGGACACCCTAAATATTAAATATCAATAACCTCTATATGGATTGTATGTTACCTATAGAGTTGAGAGAAGGGCTTCACTGATCCACTACTGACACATATATAAAATCACAATGGAGGCGTAAATTGCATGACCCTACCTTAGAGGTCATCTCAAAGCTACTTGAGGTATACTATAAACCACTAGCCAATCCATAGTTAACACAAGATACCCTTACATCAATTTATTTCACTTATCATATAAATTTCTCAAAAACTCTAATATATTATTAATCACTAACTCTAAATAAGCCCATAGACTAGTTTTAGAAAGAAAAAAAGGTTACTATTTAGGTACAACTAAACTTGTAATAAATATGCCTAGAAGATTATATTTAAAAACCAAAAAAATTTATTATCATAACTTGTTATTCATGTTAATTTACTATTCACATTAATATACTATTCTGATAGTCAATTCAATGGTCAACCATTGATCCTAAAATGTCTAATTCAAAATATTTAGATATTAAATTACCATTTTAATCTTAAGATGTCTTAAATTTAATAATGAAATTCAATAATAATCATACTTAACAATAAAAAATCATGTTAGAAATAAGAAATTTTATTAATGAATTCAAGTTGCAAATAAATAGACCAAAATACTCATAGACCTTAAAAAACAAAGAAAATGATGTAACTTTTAGTGTATAATGATCTAGCTCATAAAACTTTGCATACTATTCATTTAATACCATATGAACATATTATAACACATAGAATTTTAGGAAAAGTACATAACAGGTGTAGATAGAAAAAACTACCATTTTTCATGATTAAATATCATTAAATCATAAATTTAATTATATAAAGCCAAATCAAGACTTTAATATATGAAATTGCATATAAAAGCCTATTTAACCCAATGAAATTATAAAAACCCATAAAATAGAACAATAACATAGAGAACATCCCTAAGGTCAAATGGCCTCAAAATTGCCAAAAATGACCTTTTTTACAACTTAATTAATCTAAGATAACAGCTTGATTTATATATACTATTAGTATAATTTAGTTTAATAATATCATAAATCCAAGGTTGCACAAAAATCATCCCAATATCATCTCTTTTCCACCTCTTGAAAATCTTGAACCAAAAATCAACAAAATCATCAAAAATATTTCAAAAGTGGAAAATAAATCAAGAGAACCAAGACTCAAAGATAACAATGCTTAATATTTCTTGGATTAGAGCTTTGAAATTCATGAAGATGTTAGAAGAATTTATATTCAATTTCTTATATTTTTTACACTAAATTGTTTACATGAAATAATAAGGTGTTAAAAACTAATATTTGAGAAGAAAATTCAAGAAATGATTCAACAATAATGGAGGATTAATAAATATTTTTTGGGATCTAAGGAGGTCAAATTTTTTGGTTAGAGCGTAAGGTTGGAAGAAAAAAGGGTGCAGGTAGATATTTAATCTAATAAAGACACTTTAATGATATTTTATGATAAAATATCAATAAAAAATAACGGGGAAGCATGCTGTACTTTTTACAACCCAAGGGTCAGTATATTATTGTACCAAATTTATTTAGATATTTTAGAAAGATAGGATCAAGTTTGAAATATATAAGATAGGTTTTATGTAGAGAAATGTGAGTTTCGGGAGCTAATTATGTCTAAAAGTGGTGGAAGTTATATGAAAATGTCAAAAATATTTTTACCTATATTTAATTAATATTTAAATTAAATATTTCAAAATAAAAGTATCCCTAAAATTTTGTAAATTTTTATTGGCTAAAACACTCGTTTTAAAAGCTTAAAACGTAAATAGTGGGAACAAATAGAGAACAAAAGTTTTTTTTGTTCAAAGTATCTATTTAAAATTTTCAAAAGGCATAGCAGACTTAGAATAAGCCAAATAACTCAAATATGATCAAATTAAAATGACTTAGAAGAAGTTATAAAATGAAAATTTATTTAAAATTCTTATGGAACTCAAAACCGTAAGAAGGGTTAAATAATTGAAATGAAATATTTTTTAAAAACATAATGAGAGTTCTAAAACCTTAAAGTGATGTAATAAATCCAAATTTGAAATTATTTTATTTTATCTATAAAACTAAAAAGGGTTTTAGAAAGTGGGGTATTACATACATATTAAGTAAGGTAAATATACATGCATATATTCCATTTACTTAATCACATTAAAATTATGAACCACTTATATTATAAACTCTTATCTTTCCCCTGTAGATGGTTAAAATATAGTCAATTTCACTAATACTCTCAAATCTAGGATAAAATTTTAATACGAAAAAATTTTTCCAATCCTACTTTCTAGGTAATTAGTCTTTAAATTCCTTCCCTAATCATAAACCCCTAACATTACTTAAAAAATTACCTTAACCTTTTTTTTTCGTTTTCCTTTTTCCTCTGTGTGTGTGTGTGTGTTTATTATAGGAACCTTACTCAACCAATTTTTTAACCCTTCCATTATAGACACACCCTAACATAGAGCTATGAACTCGTCATACTTTGTCATCCTCATACGAGTAGGGTAAAAACAAGCCCTAAGCATCTCCATAAATGGCCTCCACTGATCCAAAGCAGCTCCCCTCAATTGCTAATCTCTTTACTACTTTTTAGCATGACCCCTCAAGTGAAACTCTCCAATGTCCACTCACCTACCCTCTGGTAAAGTCTCTCAGCTAGCACTATTAAACATATGGGTCCTCCTAACCCACAAAGATTGGTGGGTGATGATGACCAACCCTATAAAGACAATCCTAGAGTGATGGCCCCAACTATGGAGCCTCCTCATGCTAAATTTTTTGCTCAATGTAGGCCCTAACCATCTCTATAAAGCACTTAAGGCATTGATTCACAACCATCAAACTCCAAGAATATTAAAACTGTTTTAGGAAAGATCAACTATTGGTTATGACGTTAGAACACATGGAGGTAACACATGACACATAAGGCCAACTGTAACACCCCAAAATTTACTAATAATTTTTGTTTTGTTTTTAGCATAAGTATAATATAAAGATAATCAGGTGTTATCACCATACTTAACATAATTTTGGCTTAGCATACCATTCTTACATCAAATACAAGGTAAAAAATTCTGAACTTAATATAAGATAAGTAAAACAGGAGAAATTTTCATAAACTTAGATATGAGTTGGAGATTAAACTCCAAGTATATAATAGCAAAATACAACCAATAAGGATTCCGATGGAACTAGGAGTCCAAAAGGTATCCGGACAACAAGTATTTATCAGATAACATTAACTCTACATCTGATCCCTAATAGATAAAAATCACTCTTTCATAGATAGTGCATCATAAGTAGTGAAATCATAAAAAAATCCTTGGTGACTTGTACAACAAACTCTAGGTCACCTACTCATAAAAATGAGAAGTGCTCATAAAAAGAATAATCATTATACTACATATTGAGTAAGGTAACAATACCATCATAAGAAAGGAAATGCAAGCATTTAAGGTCACATGGAAGGACTAATCATACACATTGATTAAACATGAGATGATGCAAGAGAAGAACCAAACTAAATTTTCATTATTAGGTACGCTAACAATCCATTTACTTAATTACCTTGAGTTTAAAGATCGTAGTATTCTTATTTGGTGAATTAGATAGGTGCAACTTCCAAGGCTGAACACTCTTGACCATTATTCTCATTTTTTGTAGCACACATGGTACATTTCCCATGGTAGAACACTCCCGACCACTAAATGATGCGGTAAAACTCCAAGGCATAATGCTTCTAGACACTATTCTTGTATGGTGGAACGAACTAGTAAAACTCAGTCTTGACTTATATGATTTTTCAACTAACTATTGATGCCTTATTAGACTGTTGATTATCCTAAAAATGTCATGAAATCTTAACAAAAATATACAAGGAACATCAATTTCTAACCTCCACTACATCATTATGATAGATCTTAACTATATTTATAAGTCATTCTTTGTAGCATAGTTAAAGCAGTAAAATCCTACCAATCTACTAAGGGTATAAGACAAAGCTTAAGGAGTGATAACACATAAACACATACTTTCACATAATGCTCATATTTCCATAGCACAATACAACACTATCATAATATGGCATCACAACATGATTCACAAAATATAATGATACTAATAATAAGATTACATATAATTTACACATAGCACCAAACCCTATTCTATAACATGTATCCTTATCTAAAAATCACTGGTACCTAAGAAATAATAATCCTAAATATCATCCTCCAAGACCAACAAAAAAATTACCTAAAAACCAATATGAACCCAAGGTTAGAATGTAGGAAGGTAAGGCAAGTCAAGAGGAAAAAGAACAAGGAAGAGAAAAATGGAATAAATAATGTGTTTAGTGAGGCACACTCATACTTAGGAGGAACAATGCACACTCGGTAATGAATAATACATGCTCGACAAGGAAGAGTAACTGGCTAAGACTAAGGGAGAACAAGCTTGAAAGGTAACCAAGATTGAGAGATAACAACCCACTTAGCGTATCTAACTTGCTCAGCGAGTTTGAACCACTAGGAAATACCAACTACGATCAAGTGGAAAAAAGCAACACGAATGCTAGAGAACAACTCATAAAGACTGAAGGAATAAAAAAATCTTCAACAACCGACTAAGACTGAGGGATATTAACACAATAAGCAAAGAGACGTTAGTTAAGTAATAGAGTTAAAAATGGTGGAAACGATGAACAAAGGGGTGGAGATGGAGGAGTTAGGGTGGTATTTAGCTGGGTGAGTTGCGAAGGATAAGGATGATAATGATGATGATGACTTGCAGGGTGGTGATTGGGAAATTGCTCATAAAATTAGTGAGAGAAATTTTTTGAGAGACAAAGAGGAGAAGGTTTGGTGACTTGTGATAAATGACTAAAAATGGGAGAGGTTATCTATACATGGTCGATTATGAGAGAGAAGATGGCATGAGGGAGTTGGCAAATGGGGTCAGATGATTCTTAGTACACAAAAAATAGGGGGAGAAGAAATGGGGATGAGATAGTAGCATGAAAATTACTTGACTAAGGTAAGCTAATGGTGGAGTGAAGCCTTTATATTAGTTGGGGAGGTCTAATCTTACTAACCAAACCAACCATAAATTTGTTAGTAATGGGAAAAGCCATGCAGTAATGAGAAAAGAATGAGGGGAAACAAAAAAAGAAAAAAAGGGGGAAAGGGAAAAAGGAAATAGAATATTAGGTTTAGTGTTAAAGTTAAGTATAATTTAGGATTAAAGAGTTAGGGCAAGATTAAAATGCTAATCATCTAGGGATAAGGTTATGTTAAATTTAGGGAATTACACCAATATTTAGTTTAACTAAGAATTCAAGGCCAACTTCCAACCCAAACTAATGCTCACTCAGAGATTACACCAGATTATATAAAGCAAAAGAAATTCATTCTCTTAAAGTAATATTAGAATTTAAAATTATAGACTCTAATACTAACTTGTAACACTCTCAAATTTTTAACGTAAGAAATTTTGTTTTGAAGATAATGCAGAAGAGTACTAAAATAGAATCGGGGGATGTAAAAGCCACATCAATCATGGAAAATTTATGATCATCACCTAACACATGTTTGATGTAAGGTAAAATGGAATGGTGGATAAAAAAAATGCATGCACTAAAAATTTAGCAGTTTGATAATAAATATGAGAATACAATGATGGGAGAGATATTAAAAAAATCCAACTATAGAAGCCAAATCTAAGAGTTTAAATAACCATAAAAGAACAAAAGCACTCCAATATAATGAGCAAAAATAAATATAAACTGGTTTCTCTAACTCTTAATTAAACAGATAGTAAATATCAATCCCTAGGTAATGGCCAACTAATAGCCCTCATAATCATCCTCAACATACTCTAGTTAAGAATTATAACCCTATAAATCATTATCTATTCACTAGAACAAAAGTCAGATCATCATAATGACCAAACAAATATAGCATCAGTACGGTGAAGCACTAGTAAAACGAACTACCTAAAACATGGTAAGAGCTAATGTTGCATATTAAGGTCACATAATAGCATGGTATAAACATACTTAGATATTAAGACTCCAAGCTCAAATTATCATATCATAAGGTATGTTCTCATAATAAATCATGGAAGAGATAATAATATAGATCAAGCATTAGTTTCATGTAGAAGAAACCATATTATTAACCTCCATTTAGTGACCACATACTTTCCATTTCTTAAGATGTTTGGTTAGACCACACCTAGTTATCCACCATAAACAAAAGTCATGGTAATATAACATACAAAGTGAGATACCACATCCACCATACGTGGTCAGAATATATTAAGGGGGATTTTCCCTGAATATACCACACCCACCACTGATGAATGCATATTTTTACAAATTTTATACCCTTTTATGTTAGATTTTAGTCTTTTATTTGAATAATATATGAGGATAAGTATAATTTTGTGCTTAAGTAACAATAAAATAATATATTTAATTATTTGAACTAAAATGATATAAAATTGATGGGCTTAAATTATAAGATTATTCATTAATTCCTTTAATTTAATTTTGTAGGTAATATTGGGAAAAAAAGAAAGAAATAGAAAGAAATAGATGGCATAATGTGTCATCAAATAAAAGAAAAAAGAAAACAAATGCCATAATTGAAAAAAGATGGGTGGCAGCACAAAGGTAAAAAAAGGTGGGAAAAGGGAGAAGGAGAAAAAAAAGAAACATCGGTAGGGCACTGAGAGAGAAGAGAGAAAGGGAGTCAGATGACTAGTGCACATAAAGAAAGAAGAGAGATAAGGAAGAGAAGATAGGCAGAGGCATAGGAGGGTGCACGAGAGGAAAGGGCAAAAAGTTAAGGAGAGAAAGGAACAATAGAAAGAAAAAGAGAAAGAATGGTGTGTGCAGTAGAGAGAAAGGACATATGACAAAGAGAAGAGAGAAAAGGGGGAACAAAGCTGATGAAAGATAAATTTTTGGATGAAAACAAACAATTATTCATCAGATTGATTTGCTAAAATTTTCATCAATATCTATTTTTGATATTTTTCTTCATCTATTTTTGATATATATTTCTAATTTACATTTTTATGTAATTTATTTATTTATTATGTTTAGCTAAATAAATGTTGTTGAGGAATAGATTGAAGCCCTAGAGCATGGTTTGAGGTGTAATATTAATTTTTTTAGGGGATTGTCATTTGAATCTAATTTAATTATTATCGTTTATATATATGACTATATTAAGTATGATTTATATAGTGCATGCCTCGTTTTGGATTTCTCATAGTAAATGTATGTAGGATTATAATAGTTTTGTGATTCTAACTGAAGTAGTTAAATGTTTTGATATGTGTAGGTTAAATGAGGAGAATATAACTAGACACTTTTGATGTACTAGTTTAGGTACATAGAGTGACACTCTTCCACTTGTGCTTAATGCTTTAAATCTAGTTAAATATAGGAGTCATTTGTTATGACTACACTGTTAGAACTTAATAAGATTTAATACTAGTGCTTTGTCGTATTAATTATTTTAGGGAAGTAATATAAGGTGTATAGATCAGATTTTGGCTTACAACTTGGTCAGCCTCTTTCTTGTGAAAGAAATGTGACTTATAAATTATATTTATATTTTAATCTAGTCTAGTGGTAGATTTTGACTTTCCCATCATATTTATTATATTGTTATTCATCCATATTTATTTTCTTATATGGTTTTTTATTATTTTCTATTTTTACCCCCCACAATTATGTTTTTCTTATTTTTTTTGTGTGATCTATAGCCTTTTATTTTATTATTAGTGTGTTAGATAAATTTAGGTGAGCACTCTCAATTTCTGACCTAGAACTATACCCTTATTTACTAATACTACAATAGACAATAAGAGGGTTTAAATTACGTGGCGGCTATGGCCTCACCAAGCACACCTTGAATGCATATTCCGCAAGGGCTAACACAAAAGTTGGGATACCACACCTACCTAGGTGATGGACATATGAAGATCCATAGGGCTTGTACAAGGACACCTCACCCACCTTAACTGGAAAACGATGCCATGAAAGCTTGCCATATTATTATCCTATACCTCAAAGATATGTGTATACCCTTACTGAGCACAACCCAATATAGAAGAAAATGGGTATTGGGTGAAAAGATAAAATATAGGGCAACCTACTCACTAACTCTTGATTAACAACCCCCGGATTTAGAGAAAAAGGATTGAAACAAAATCTTAATTTCCATTATTAATAACACTATTAAGTGATATCACAATTCAATTATATTAATAACTAATTTTGTAATTTCAAGTGACAACACCAAACACAACTCAAGGCATACAAGACACCAAATTAGGTGTGTAGAGGTAACACCACACTTGACCATATGAGACATCCAAGCCATACCACAATATTCACCATTTTAGTTTTCCTTAGTTCCAATTATGCGTGGACAATATCATGATTTATTGTCACAAACTAATGGAAAAGAAATTGTAGATGCCCCAAAGAAAGATCAAAAATATTAAATGAACATGGTGAGATTAGGTAGAACTAGTCAATCGGTCTGGGTGAGCCAAACCCGAAGAAAAATAAATAGCACAAAAAAACTAGTCAATTGGTTAGTCCAACCGATCAACTATTTATAATAATCAATCAATGAATTTGGTCAAACCAATCTATGTATTTAGGCCTAGACTAAAACCACTTTGTTCAAAAAATAACCAATTAATAGGTATGCAAGACCAATTTATTGTTTACAAAAATTTCGATGGATTTCTCAAACTAATGGATTATTTATGCGAGCCAGTTGATGTTTCCATCATATGATTGATTGTCTACGCGAATCAACTGATGGGTTCGCCTAACCATTCAACTAGTCTGGGTGAAAATTTTCTTAGACATAGACATATCACACTTAACAAAAACACATGTTTTCCATAATAATCCTATCATGCTCCTATGTTGTAAAACATAATAAAAGACATACTCCACATATGAAAACATATATATACATAGTAGAAAAATCAATATACATCATATTCATGTGAAATCACCAAAATCATGCTAAAAAGTAAAATACTCAAAAACATGACCTAAACTCCAAAGGTATGAACATTTCCCATGTTCAAATTCAATGACTCAAAACATAATGCACCAAAACATGAAACCACAATTAACAACATAAATCCTTAATCATATCAAAGATAAGGGTATCTTACCTCCAAGTAAAATCTTCTAGCACAAAAATACTTCTAAGTTGATGGTCTCTACCAAGACTCTTACATTCCTAAGAAAACCAAGAATTAAAACAACCAAAACTCATTTAAAAACCCAACTAAAATGGAATTAGCTAGAAGGAGAAAAAGAAGCAGCAAAACTAAACCTTTTCTTAAGTGCATATTTCAAGGGGGAGAATATAACACTCCCAAATTTTACTCCTAAGAAAATTATTTAAAAGAAAAATATATGGAATCCAAACTATAAAATAGAGAATGTTACTACCACACCTAACATAAGATAGATACACATTATTTATCTCATGCTAGATGCTAAACTAAAATGTGTCCAACTAAAATTTAAGCATCATCTATACTAAGAGAATAAAATCCCACAATGAGATATCCAATAGTAGATGGAAAGTAAACAATTTCCCTGAGTAAAATCATCCCTAATAAAATCAGTAGAAAACTTGGGAAATAACCCTAGAGTGTAAAAACTTAGCAATAAAATAGAAATCTAAAATTTGTTAACAACACCACTAAAATTTTGATATAATGCTTAACATTTTCCAAAATGTATATAAAAAATGCCCTATGAATAAGAACCCCTGGTGGTATAACTCTCTCAAAGCCCAAGTCTTCAACCCAATAATGTAACATTTGATCCCAATCCTACATGAGAGGTCTGATTTCCACCATCACTGGATCATCGCGGGACCTAAACAACTAAGTTAGTATCTGTACTAGTTCAATACTAAGTAAATTAAAACTACCTAAATCATGGAAGGCCATGATATACATAAGGTGAGATGCCCCGAAAATTCTGATTTTATTAATTATTATTAAATAAGATTTTATTAGAAAAAAATTAATTAAATAAATTATTTTTATTAAAATAAAAGGAAATTAATTAGGGCAAATTAATAAGAAATTTATAAGTATTTTAATTAGAGGAAATTTGGGTATTTTAGCTAATTAAGGATTTTATTTTAAAAATTAATTAAATAAATTATTTTATTGAAAATAAGAAGGATAAAATAGTTTCAAATTAATAGGAATTTTATAAATAATTTAATTGGAGAAATTAGGGTGTTTTACTAATTAAAATGGAATTTATGAAAAATCTTTTAAAAATCCTATATTAGCCTAAAAAGGAATTTAAATATTATTTTATTTAAATATTATTATTTTTAAATATCTCAAATATTATATTATATTTAATTAACGCAACCCTCCTATTTTTCTTTTTTCCTTTTTCCTTTTTCTTTTTCTTCCCTCCTTTTTCTTTCTTTTCTTTCTTTTCTTCTTTTCCTTTTTCTTTTCTCTCGCCGGATTAGGCCTGGACACGGCCCAAATCCCCTTTTCCTTCTTCTTTCCTTTCGTGGCCTAGCACCACTCCTTTTCTCCCTTCTTCAGACGCGGGGTTTTGCTCTTTATTACCCTGGGATGCCGCATTTCATTAAAATACTTATAACCGCAGCCGACCGGCCCGATTCCTTCTTCTCTTTCTTTTCTTTCTTTTTTCCCCTCGACCGCCCGACTCACCTTCTTCTTTTTCCTCCTTCCTCCGACGTCACCCACTTGTAACTTCGAGGGCCGAAAATGGCACCGTTGGCCACACGTGTCGTGACCGGCATTTCTCCCGCTCTTTCTCTTTCCCTCGACACCCACTCTAGCATGAACTACCCCACTTTCGTCTCCTCCCACACGATTCCCCATTTTCTCTCACGAAGGTCAGGCACGATTTGAAATCGTGCTGACCGATCAACGTCATAATTACCCCATTATCTCATCGGCTTTGACCTCCTGCCAACCTCCAAAACTCGACCCTACCTTCTAATGCTATAAATACCCCTCGTATGGTCTGATTTCGAGATTTTTCCCCCGAAACCCTAAGTGCAAGCTTGTGCACCACCGCAACTTTAGACGCACCGTTCTCCGCCGTTAGCCAACCTCATCGCCGCCTCTGCCTCCGAAACTCTTCCATGTAGTGCACTCTAGTTAACTAAACCATCCACCCCCTTCGATTCTCCTCGCACGAGCCACCATAGCCGTGCGAATTCCCTTACCCATCTCGAAAAATATTTTACCCCACAACCTTTAAACCACCATCCACCACCACATCTGTCGCTTCTACTGCCTTCTACACCACCCAAAAACATCTTCTAATTCTCCTCCACTGAACCATAACCTCCTTTTCTTTTTTCTCCTTCTCCTCCCCTCTATTTCTTCATCTTTTCCCCTTTGAGCTCTCTTTTCCGGCTACCGCTGTGCACCACCGTCGGTGCCCACCCCTTCCTACCACTCCCCCACTTTTCCTTCGACCCTAAATTCCTTTCAAGCCTATAAATTTACCCCATAACAATGTTGAGTCGAGTTTTTTGGTTGAAGTTCAGAAAATACCTGCCTTCGCGCCACCGCCCCTTTAGACGCTACTTTCTCTGCCTTCGACCAACAACACCGCCCGTTCTGGCCACCTACGCCTTTCCTACACCACCCTCTAACTAACTAGACCACCCATAGCCTTTGATTATTCCTGTATAAGCCACCTTGACTGTGCAAATTTTCCTTTTTAACCAAACCATTTTCTACCACCGCCGCCCTTCGAACCACCATTAGCCACCTCCTCCGCCGCTTCCGCTGCTTCTTTTACCTCTCAAATTATTTTGCAAGCCACCCTCTACCTTCTCCTACCCTACTTTTCCTCTTCCTCCCTCTCCTCCTCCTCCTCTCTCTCTCCTTCTTCTCCATTTGGCCACCACCGTCGCTGCCGTGCGCCGCCACCTTTGGTTGCGCCACCACCCCTATTTTGTTCTACTCCTTCAATACAACCATAATCACCCTTGATTCCACCCTTTTTCTCTTTCTCTTTTTCCCAGCCTTAACTTTTCCCTTTTTCTTACCTTTTTCCGGCCACCATCGCCGCCTCCGTGCACCACCGCCGGTGTCGCCCATCCCCACCAACCTAAGGTTGAACCTTAGACCCTCACAACCCTTTTTCCTATTTTTATAAGCCTTAACTTATTTCATTTCATTTATTTGAATATAAATATTATTATTATTATTATTATTATTATTATTATTATTATTATTATTACTATTACTATTACTATTACTATTACTATTACTATTACTATTACTATTACTATTACTATTACTATTACTATTACTATTATTATTATTATTATTATTATTATTATTATTATTATTATCATCTCCGTTTTTAATATGTATTATTATTATTATTATTAATGTTTTTATTATTATTCTGTTGAGGGCTGAAGTCCTATTGTAATTTTTAATTCGATTCTAGCATTATTACCCTTATTATTTCTATTATCACTATTATTAATATTAATATGTTATAAGTATAATTATTATTATTATTTCCTATTTTGAATTTCTATTATTCTTATTCCATTATTATTAATACAACTATTTTACCATTAGTGTTGTTAATAATGTTATTATTGTTATTGTTATTGTTGTTGTTATTATTATTATTATTACTAATACTACTACTGCTACTACTACTACCATTATTATTATTTTCAAGTGTCAGTATTATTATTATATATAGGGCTGAAACCCTATTGTACCTATTTTGAATTATAGTAGTAGTATTATAAATATCAAGTCTTATCATTATTAATATTATCATTATCTTTGATATTATTTTGAGTATCTTTACAATTATTATTATTATTAGGGTAAAGTTTTCAACCTTATATTATCAACTTTTATAATATTTCTATTATTTCTATATCTTTAACAAAGTTAGTGATTGGTTAATGTTATTTTATTAATATATTATTATTTATGTAAAAACCTAGTCTTATAATAAGTTAGTGATTAATAATATTTTTGATAAGAGGGAGTCTAATTTTAACTTTTCCCTCATAATAGGTGAAACTAGTCAAAGCTCTCAAGTGGTATAGGAGCATGCTCCAAGATCGGTGACATTTTAGGTAAGGGGTGCTACAGTCATATGTGTAATATATGATTTTATGCTATGCATGCCATGTAATATGAATTATAGTGTATTTCATGTGTATATTGTATAATTGTTATGAATGCAGCATGATTATGGAGTTGAAGTATGTTGGTGTGAATAAATTGTGGCATGAGAATTATGTGTATAATTGTGTTATTATCATGGTATGATGTGGCCTTAAGACATGCATGAAATGGTATGGTGTTAGGGTTTGCATGGAATTGCATGTTGTTAGGGTTTTGCATAGGGGGTATTAATATTGCATGGTGTTAGGGTTTTGCATGGGGGTGTTAATATCACATGGTGTCGGGGTTTTGCATAGGGGTATTAATATTACATGGTGTTAGGGTTTTGCATGATGGTATTAATGTCGCATGGTGTTAGGATTTTGCATGGTGGTATTAGGGTTCGTATGGTGGTATTAATGTTGCATGGTATTAGGGTTCGTATGGTAGTATTAATGTTGCATGGTATTAGGGTTCGTATGGTGGTATCAATGTTGCATGGTATTAGGGTTCGAATGGTGGTATTAATGTTGCATGGTATTGGGGTTTGCATGGAATTCATGTTCACATAATGGAGTTAGGGTTGCATGGAAGTGGGGTCTACGTGGAGCTAGGGTTTACATAGGAGTTAGGGTTTGCATGAAAGTGTGGTTTACGTGGAGTTAGGGTTTGCATGGAGTTAAAGTTTGCATGGGAGCTAGGGTTTGCATGGAGTTAGTCATGTATGTCTGGGCAAAAGTTTTTGAATAAAATATTTAAGACACTAATCATTTAAAGTGAAATATTATTGAGTCGGGTCCAGCTGATCCACCGGTTAGGAATAGTGGTTAGGGTTTTACCCTATAAGTGACCGATCCACTGGTGAATAATAGTGGTGTAGACTTTGTCCCGCAAGTGACTAGCCCACTGACAATAATAGTGGGGTGACTTGAGCTCAATATACACAAACCAAAGTTGTTAAGACTTTTAAAAGATATCAATCACTTATAGTGGAACACCATGTGAGTAAGAGCCAGTCAATCCACCGGTAAGGAATAGTGGTGTGGACTATTGTCCCGTAAGTGACCGGCCCACCGG
This sequence comes from Tamarix chinensis, assembly GCA_030549775.1. Lineage (NCBI taxonomy): Eukaryota > Viridiplantae > Streptophyta > Magnoliopsida > Caryophyllales > Tamaricaceae > Tamarix > Tamarix chinensis. Next base: position 9,628,092 of record CM060179.1, on the reverse strand, counting down.
CTAAAATAGTGGGGTGTTCCTATACTTACATGGATTTGATAAAAGGTATGGTGTGCATCGACTTCCTATAAAAAGGCTAATTAAATAATTAATTTGGACTGTTTGGCCCTTATGTGTGGGCTTGATCAATTATAAGTTGTGTACTTATCTATGTGACCTTGTGCATTATATGCGTGGGCTTGAAAGTGTAAGTTGAATATTATCCTATATGATTGTATGTGATTATTTTTTGGCCTTAGTGCTCAGTTACCTTACTCAGTACGTAGCGTACTGATCACCCGTTTCACAAGTGTTTCTCATTCCCACAAGCAGAAGGCTCGTCTGAACTGTTACAGGTAGGAGATGCTTATTTTGATGCTATTAATGTCTATGGGATATCAGGTGGGGCCGAGTGATATTTGGGTTGGATCAATTCTTGGAGTGGCGTGGACATTTTTCCTTTTTAAAATATGACTTGTGTTACTTTTTATTATGTTTGAGTTGCAGAAACAATTTTATTAATGTTGTTTATTTATTATCTGAAAAATACGATAGCTAGTATTTCAAATTATATAAAGACTTACGCGTACTCTGATTTCTGTTTTTATAAATTTGGATTATTAATGATGTTATTAGTAGTGTTTTCTTAGCCTTAGCACTTGGTACCGGAACGGTAGGAGTGAACTGGTCTGGTACTAAGTGTGGTGGTAACATCCCTAGAAATTACGGTTTTGATTTATAAGTATTGTGTTTAAAAAAAAATGTGTAAATTTTGGGGGTGTTACAGAAGGTCATGATAATATTTAACTTACAATATTCATGCTCAAGTATACATGTAACACACACACACTATTCCACTCATATAACACACACACACACACACAATATCATGGGTAAATGACATAAATTCATTATTCATCCATAATGTATCAAGGAATTTCACACATGCAATGATAAGAGAAAGACACATATGTGATGACATGAGTAAGGAAAGCCCATATGGAATATCATAGTTATAAATATCAATGGTGCACATGGGTATATGTGATTATATAGGAGGTTATGTGAGACATGTGATAATGTAAAATAAAACATGTGGTCATAGATTCATGCCTATAAATACATGAGTGGACATGAAAACAAATAAGCTCAAGTGAATAACAAAACACGAATTCATGCTGAGTAACACAACTATCTTAAATGATAGCATTCAAAACATAATGCTCACATGCAATTAAAACAGTAGATCATGTGATAACAAGATAAGAAAATGCAACATTTAATAACATAATTATAAAAAAACACAATTAAGTGACATGCATAGGATAATGAAATATAAAACCTAGGAATGAATCAAAATAATCAATTATTATATTCCATTATCGTGATCATAACCATTTAATCATATTAACTTGAGGAGGGAGACTTAAAAGAACCATAAAAACTAATCTAGTATGTAAACACTACTGGCCCTAGTTGGCCTGCCCAAACATGTAATTAGACTAACAATAAATAAGACACCTAATTACTTAATTTTGCATACCCTATATAGGGCCAAAATATATTGAGACATGTATAGAGTAGACAATGGCTTCTTTGAACCACGTAAGGCGCCCAGGATCATGGAAGGAAAAAAATATTAGATTGGTAATAAGTGAATACCAAACCTAACTCAAATAGCTAATCTAAATGATACAAGTTTCAACTCAAAATATTTGACTTTAAATGGTTAATTTTTTATTTAAGGAATTAACCAAACATGAATTAGGATTACATAATACACTTATATCTCTTCCATAAAAATAATAAAATTTCATTATTACATCATCTCTAAGTGGCATGAAAGCCAATCAATTTCAAGTGCCATTAAAGCCAATAAATTCCAAGTGGCATTAAAGTTAATCCATTCTAAGTGTCATTAAAGTTTAATGATTACAAATGACATTAAAGTCGATTAACTTCAAGTGGCGTTAGATCCTAACAATTACATAGCATAAAAGCTCAATATAAGGCTTTAGACATTTTCAATCTATACTTAATCGATTATATAATTTTCCAAAACTAATTATAATTAAAACACATCAAAACATGATAACATATATGTTGTGTTGAAAATTGTAACCTCATAGATAAATAAAATTATCACAAAAGACATGATATGCTCATGTAATAGATAAATCATACTTATCACCTTCAACCCCAAGAATTCATACATTTAATAACTACACCATAAGTAAAGGTAAGTAGAAACTTGCCTAGGTCCAAAAGGTAGCTAGTTAGAATAATAAAGAGAGAGAGATCACTAGCTCGAGGATCCGCAAAAATATATTCCTAGATCACTAATAGATATTGTAGAACTAGGTTAGAAAACTAATCAAAACATAAAATAATAGAAAACAAGTAAATTTTATTAAAATCCACTTAAACAATTAGGGTTTACAACCTAAAATATCAAACCAATAAATATTAAATAATTGATCCAAACAATAAGTTATAAACTCAATTTAATTGATTTTAAATGGAAGATAATTTATTATATGTGAAAGAATCAAATACAACTGAATTTTGTAAAACTATTTCTAAAAATTAGGGTTTTAAAGCCCAAAATACAAAGTCAAACAATTCAAATCAATTAACCCATATTAAAGGTGTTAGAAAATAATTAAGGTCATTTCAAGCAATTCTATAAAATCAAATTTATAAGTAACAACTATACCAATGACTAATTTCATAATTTCATTTGAAAATTATGATTTTGGGCCCAAAAATTCAATTTAGTTGATTATTTTTATTTATTTAAATTTAATGTTTAAAAATGTAAGTAAACCTATTTTATAATATATTGTATAATCAATTGATTAAAAATAATAAAGGAAATGATATGTGTGAGAATATTAAATTATCAATTATATAAAACCAATGCTCAATTATGTTGGAATTAGGAAGAATAAGATTCAAGTGTTGAATTAATAATGTTGATATTCGAATAGGGTAGAATAATGATGATGATGATTCGATGATGATTCGAATTTGATGGATGATTGATGAATATGACTTGACAATGATGAGGATGATTCAATGATTAGGGTTTGATGATGGATGGTTTTGTGGGTTAGGGTTAGGGTTAGGGTTATGGTTTAGTTTCAAAAATTAGGGTTAGGGTTAGGGTTTGCTTTGAAATTTAGAGTTAAGGTTTCAAATTATGGTTTTGATTTTGGGATGTGTTTGGATGATGAATATGGCCAATAATGGTGTGGGTTATGGATTTTATAAAGATATTACTTAATCCCTAATTCACACAGATGAGAGATTAAGGGTTTCAAGATTAATCGTTTACACAAATTCGATTAAACTTGAGATGAACTCACACAGAATTCAATATTTGCAATTTGCATTCAACTTCAATTCTTAATCTATCTCCAATCGTGGGTTCTATGGCTTTATATAGCCAAGCTACCAATTATAAGACACTAGCTAAAAGGTATAGTTTTTCAAAAGATACTAGAATATAGAATACGCTAAAAGATACTAGAATATAAAATATTCTTCAAAAAGGTAGATTTATGCTACTTTATTCTCTAGCTAATCTCTAACTCTACTAATTAAAATTAATTAACTAAATCCACTAATATGCACATCCAAGCTACATTCTATTCCTCCCATGCACGTAACCATGCACTCCATACATGCCATGCACATGCACGTATACACCTAATAGCTTGTATGATATGTTTCATCTATAAATAGCAATGTAACTATCCATTTATCTTCAATTTTTTGGGAGATTCTTCCTAAATATAGAATAATTGGTTCCATAATTATGAATGCCAATTCTTGGGTGTTTGCTCTTGCATTAGGAAAGGTGCAATTAAACATAATCTGAGTATTTGAGCCTAAAATGAAAATTATGTTAAATATTTTAAAAATATTTAAATTGATTATTCATAATTGAAATTAAACATATCCTAATGTAATTGTATAATCAATTTAATAAAATAAATCATGGATTAATCTAATTTAAATCTACAAGAATTTTAACCTAAAATTTCAATTTTCATTGATTTCAAACAAAATTTTCAAACTTACACTTTTGACATGAAATTAAATACATTTCTAAGTATAATGCATAATTAATTTGTAGAAAATAGCTGAATTGGATGAATTTGAAAAATCCAGACATAATCGGATCAAAAATTGCCAATTCTAGAGTTCAATCACATACATCACAATTAGCCTATTCAAATTCATCATACAAATCATACATACATAACCAAAAACTAATTTAACTTAATTAAACCCCATATATACAAAATCAATTGAATTTAGAAGTGAGGGTTTGATAAAAAAAATTATATATATATATATATATATCGTTACAAACTAAATGAAGCTCATACATGGAAAGGGAACACTCATACAATGTTTGTTATAGCTTGTACGTCGTTATTCAATCTTATCGAGCTTGATTTGGTTGTTGTTGCCGCTCTTATGTTGTATGTTGCTTACTACTTCAAGCAACTATTTTGTTGGAGGATGGCAACAATGAAGATTGAATGAGATAGGAAGTGGAGTTGCAGTGGTGTGGTGGTGGATGGATATCAAACTAAGGGAGCGTGAAGAGGAGGTCAGAAATTACAGGTTGGGTTTTACATGTATGGGAAAATATAGGAGAGAGAGAGAGAAGGGGATGGGTTGTGGTCGATGTTGGTTTTTTTTTACTAATACACATATACACAAGAGGATACTAAATATCAAAAAAATTATTAATTGATGATTTTATTAGAGACTCATTTAATGAAAATTATTTCATGAAGACATGAAATTATAAAATCATTATCAAAGATTTTTTAAAAAATTTGGGCAAAGCTTTCAAAAGAAAATACCAACAAGTGAGATTTCGTATTATTTATAAAAATATATAATACGACCTCAAAAAGTATTTAAAACTATCTAAAAATGTATTTTAATCAAATTATAAGAAATTGCGATTAATTTAAATGAATTTTGAAAAAAACAATCTATAACCAAAAAAAATAAAAAATGAAAGAAAATTAATTTTGAAAAGAAAGCCATAAATAAGTTATAAAAAAATTCATTTAAATTTTTTTAATGAATCCATTAGCTTTGTGAAAATATATAAATTCAATGAAGGAGTATTTGTTACAAATAAAAAGCATTAAAATTATTTTACGACTCTACAGGAATTTTATAATTTAAAAAAAATTATTTTATTAACAAAGTATAACTCCAAAACAAAGTCATAACTACACAATGAAGTTATAATAAAAAATAATTTTAAAATATTAAAAAGAAACATGAGTGAACATAAATATATTTTTAAATGAAAATCAAAATCATATGAATATAATAAAATCATAATCATGAAAAAACTTATTTAGAAAAATCCGAAATGATAACAATTAACTAAATTCTAATATTAAATCCAAACCATTGATAAAACCATAAAATGAATCAAAAGTAAAGTTATTGGATGTTTTTATCAAATTGTGCTAATAAAATTATTAAGCTTAAAAAAATAATTTCAAAAATATGGGTTATTAAAGAGAAAGCTAGAACCTTCAACATTTCTCTATACCTTAATCATTCCTTATTTAAAAGGGGAAAACAAGGGAGAGCTAAGGTTAAGATCAAAAGAAGAGGAAAGAGGAAAACAATTGACCAAAGGAGGGAATCCAAAAGGCAAGCCTCTATTTTCCAGCAGGAGAGGTAAAGGAAGGGAAAAAGGAAAAATGGCCAACACTTAGAAAATTAATCCAAGAGATAAAGATAAAGGGAGAAATTGATAGAGACAAAAGTTAAAAATGAATTAGAAAAATTAAGCCTGAGGGGATAAGGGGTTAACATATCAAATGGGAGGATAGAAGGAGAGTTGAATTTAGTGGAGCATAGAGAACGAAAGTTTAAGAAGGTGAATGATGAGAATGAGAGAGGTTGGGTGAAATTTTGTGGTGACAGTGGTAGGTAAGTTAGGGAAACGTGCAAGATGGCATGCACACAACCATGACAACCAAAAGAGATAGAAAAGTAAAGGAGATGGAGAGTAGGTGAGAAAGTACCTCAAAAGTACTTTGGGGGATATTTTTTAGGAAGAAAGGTCTCACTGTACAGTACTTGATCCTCCATCTTCAATCCTCAAGTATGAGTTTCATGGTTCTAGTGCTACATATTTTATGATTGTGAGTGTCAATCTAAGTGGAACTAATATGGGAAATTTGCTTAGGAAATTTAGATTTCATAAATAAGTCATAAGGTACACTATTTTTATGAGGTTAATGAGTTGAGGTTGCATGCCTACAAAAACTTCAAGATCTACAAAATTAAAAATAAAGATCGGAACAATAGGCATGTTTATTTGAAAGAATGTTATGTGGGATATATTGTATATCTACTACTTTCTTGCTCAAAATTCTTTATAACTAATGCTAAAAGCTTGAATTTAACTCTATCCTTCTACTTTTTTAACGTGGTACATGTCTATTCCATTTTTTTCCTTTTGTTTTATGTTGAGTCTTTGATATTTTTTTCACTTTATTTTTAGTGTTTTATGTGATGTGTGTATAGTTGAGTTTTTTTTTTTGAGTCTTTGGATCCCTTAACTAGTAAATGATGAACGTATCTTTAAAATTATGCTAACAAAGGATCAAAAAACTAAGATAAAGTCAAATGGGGATTTTCCTATATTAATTTTAATATAGGAAACACGTATCTATGCGATTGGATGTGCATGGAGTGAGAACATATATGATCTTCTACTCAATGCAGCCAATATTCAACACTCAACCAATTAATGTTCAACGAAAAAAAATATCATATAAACTCAGAATAAACTACAATGTCACAAAATTACATCACAAGGATCAATTCGATCCTCCTCCCATAGAGAAAACTTAGCTCATGATAAGATTTGACATGCCAATATAAAAATAATATAAAGGAATAAAGGAAGGGAATTGGGGGATCATGGCATCAAAACCCATATCAAGCCTTATCACTTCTTCTTCATCTCCTTCACTCTGTAATAGCTTAGGGATTTCTCTCTCCCTCTATAACTTTCCTCTCATTTATCCTCTATGAATTTTGCTCCTCTCTTATTGATCAATATGACCCTCGTTACCTTTTCCTTCATCCAGAGTCAACTTTTATAGGTTTTATGAGGTACAAATTTGTACATGTGGCAAGCAAAGATTACATTAGTCATTACACCCTCAATTGTTCCCTAATATATGCAACTAAAATAGAAGATTCATTAATTTATGTTTTTGGTTGGTTTTCACAAGTGATGATGACTTGGTTAACTAATTCTGATAAGAGAAATGTTCAACTCTGATAGGGTGGGAACGTTTGTTGAGTTATGGCTTTGTTCGAGTATCCTATGCACATGTTCTGATATCAAAAGAGTGATTTCAATCAGGTACGTGAGTTAATATAAAATTGATAGTGATGTTGTTAGTTCATAGGGTATTTAAACTTGAAGTAAGGATAAACTCATGTAAGAAATATAAATCTTAGGATAGATGATTTGTTAGAGAAACACACCCTATGACTCTCAATTGTAGCAAAATTCATTCCAAAATACATACTCACAGGGTCCTACACCTTATATAACTTGAATCATATCACAAGTATTGTGGGAGTTTCTAATAGAATCACATGATGATATATATTAAGGCATCCATTCATACTATGTAGGTTGTAGCATAATATCCCCATCAAGATCTTCTAGTTCCACTAATTCCATAACTATTTTGTAACATCCACTTTAACAGGAATTCAAGCAAACGAAATTCTATCTCCACTAATAATAAGGTCATCTATTTACAATGGTGTGCCTATAGCACTTGCAAACGGATAAGAGAATCATGATCCCAATATTCCAATGGTAAATTGGGTAACTTGATTCATAAAGGGAGAAACTGAAAATTTTCCTACATAAATTTCAATTTTTATTGATCATTTCAATACCAACGGCTTATTCAAGAATGACCAGCATTTGCATTGTTTGATTCTATCTTGATACAAGGAGTTTGGGAATTTGAAGATGATAAACCCATATTCATGGAGAAAGATGCTCAACTAGTGATGTCAAATCATATAACTAACCAAAGCACCATCCCATTTATATCAATTAATATCCACATTATCCTTCTGGGGTTTAATCCTCCAAGTATTACATATAAGAGTGGGGGACATACATAAGATTACCACTAAAAGATGAGATATGTTTGATTAAGAACTTATCTCTTCATGACAAATGAGGATTCTCCAATTGCATAGGAATAGTTTTTTGGGGCTCCTTTTGTATTGCTAGAGGATTCAATTTATATTATTGGGTTTCACGTAGTATGTTATCTTCAAATTATTTAGATATTGGAGTTTAAATCTATGCTAAACTAGATGTGATTGACACTAGAATTTGTTTCAATGTTGGAGTTTCGTGGACAGATGGAGAAATGGATTTTGAATTATGGTTAGTGATTAGTGAAGGAACCAACACCACTTCTTAGATGTCATCTTCCTTGCCATGGAGTTCTTATAGTTTTTACCATGGAGAATAGGAGCAACGACTAGTTGGATAAATGGGGTTTCTTTGATTTATTGATTTTGAAAATTCTTTATATATTACTACATATTTTGTTAAGTATGACATTATTCTATCTATGTCACATGTGAAAACTTTTATCTCTTTATGATGTATCAATTTGGATACCAAAACATATAACTAATCATAGCTAAATATAGATTTCTTCAATAACAAAACTATACGAGACATAGATTAACCTTAACCTTTATCAATAGTCATTACACAAGAGATAATTAGAGAAATTTGTTACTGATTGAATTTCAAAGGGAATTGTCTGTCTAGAGGGGTTGGTATCTACACTCTATCACCTGCCTTCTTTCCACCCAAAATACTTACTTCTAAAAATGGGTACCAAGGAATGTGGTAATTAATTTTATTGTTCTAGAATCTAACTGAGCAATCTATTTTCCTCAACAATGTAATTGGAATGACAACTTTTAATTGCAACAAATGGTTCAACACACCACCACAATATAGTGTAACACCCCCAAAATTCACTACTGAAAATTTCCGTTTTATTAAAAGATTAGCGGAAGTAAAACAACAAACTGTGAATTTTGGGGATATTACCGCCACACTTAGTACTAGACCAGTTTACTCATACCGTTCCAGTACCAAGTGCTAAGGCTAAAAAAAATGGAATACCATCTACAAGAAATTCAACATACTTAAATCAGAGTAGCGTATCAAATTATTTACAAAAATAAAATCCACCAGTGGTGGTTACAGTAACAACATAACGTTAAAACCAGGAATTCAAAAGAGAAGGAGAAAAACCCTAACGGTTTCGGATAATTCCTTACTCTCTTTCCTGTTGCCCACTTGAGTAGCACCTGAAAAGGCCTACAAGGGACAGTGCCCATTGAATAGGCAGGGGCCCCAAGAAGGGAACCCTTCAGTACTATGGTACTGAGTAACCCTTTAATACCACACTTAAAAATAGGCCCGCAATGCGGCACATAATGCAAGCTATATACATATGTAATGAGAGGTGAATACATAACAAGCACATATATAATAAGGATGCCACATATCAACAAGTTATAAGGTACGATCGATACTTTTAGGCCTTAAGCCATTAATCCATCATTATTCAATCATCTCTCTAGTTATATCCAAGTGAGTGCGGGAACCCCACTATTATAGCCGGTGGACCGGAATACATACAAAGTAGAACGCTCCTGACCACTATTGTTGCCGGTGGATTGATCTCTAGAGCAGAACGCTCCTGGCCACTATTATTAGCCGGTGGAGCGGTCTGGCCCCGACTCATAAGGTGTTCCACTATAAGTAATTAATATATTTCCATAATTTATTCACATCCAATGCTTTTTTTATTGAGCTTGGGACCCCCACTATTTTAGCCGGTGGACCGGGATATATATAATCATCATCCAGGACAAAACGTTCCTGGGCCACTATTATATCCAATGGACCGGTACTCAATATCACCTACTAGGGCAACACGCTCCTGGGCCACTATTATAACTGGTGGATCGGTACTCAAATATCATAAGTCAACTGGGCTCGGCTCATTAATCTTTCACTTTCGTAATTAGTGTTTTTCCTTTCTTTAATCAGCACAACAATTCTATTTATTGCCTCGGACGGGAGATCAAGAACCTGGGACACAAAGGTACACCGGTTGTACCGATGCATACAAGTCACTCAATACCCTTCAACCATGAACCCAGGGATGCAAAGGTACCCTGGTCGTATTGGTGCATAAAGCTACTCAGTACCCTATCGACAAGGACACCTAATCCATAAGTATGCATACCCCCTAAATAGGTCCGTAGAGCTAGACAGAGTAAGATATAGGGCCTGGCTGAGGCACAAAGGCACACCAGCAAATACCAAAGTAATCGTGGGCTAAACTATGTCTTTAGGGTAGCGACTCCTAAAGAGCCACCATTCCCGATCTCGAGGTCTTTCACTTTAAGTATTAGTGTCTTAATTAAGGTGATCACAAAAAGGCACGATAATCAGATTCTTATTCACTTTCAATCGTTCTGATATCATTAGTCATTTCTTATTCAGACGGTTATCCAAGATATCACAGAGAAACCATTAAAGCCATCATAATCTCATCTAATTTCGAATTAGGATTCGTTCTCGTAATACTTACTAATTATCAAATACTCTTACCTTGCTATTCAGTGTTACTTGAGTCATATCATGAAATTCCACAATCACAACGACATGTTAGGTACAAATTACTTATTTATCCCTTACTTATATAATTGCTAAGTCATCCCTTCCTTACTTGACAAATTACCCTATTACCCTTTAGGTTGCATAATTACCAAATTACCCCTTATCCGATTTAGGTTACCAAGTTATCCCCTACACTTTTTAGATCACCATTCACCCCTCATAATTGCTACACTTAACATATCTCCCATTTGGTAGGTTAGATTACCAATTTGTCCTTTTCTTTTATTACAATTAACAACTTGCCCTTTAGTTGGATAAATTACTAAATTACCCATCTTCGCTATCATGATTACCAATTTCCCCCTTTAATAGGTTAAATAATTACTAACTCACCCTTTAGTCGATTAAATTACCAAATTACCCTTCTCCATTATTATAATTACCAAATTGCCCCTTAGTTGGTTAAATTACCAAATTACCCTTTTCCGTTGTCATAATTACCATTCTACCCTTCTCAATTATTATAATTACCATTTTATCCTTCTCTATTATTATAAACACCAATTTACCCTTCTCTATAATTATAATTACCAATTTACCCTTCTCTATATTTATAATTATTAATTTACCCTTTTCCATAATTATAATTACCTATTTACCCTTCTCCATTTTTATAAATATTATATTACCCTTCTATAATCGTAATTTAATTACCAAGTTACCCTTCGTCGTTTTTATAATTACCAAGTTACCCCTTACTCTCAAGTTTGCCATAAATACCCTTTTATTTATAAAATTATCCTTCTACTCCTTGCTTCCAAATTACCATAATATCCTTTTATTTATGAAAATTACCATTTTACCCCTTACATCTAATTTTACCATATTACCCTTTTGCTTGCAAATTACCATAATACCTTCCTTCATCTAAAATTACTATTTTACCCCTTACTTCCAAAATTACCATTCTTACCACTTACTTATAAAATTACTATATTGCCCTTTGACTCCAAAATTACCACTTTACCCTTTTCTCCAAAAATTACCATAATACCCATTTACTTATAAAATTATCATTTTGTCATTTAATCATAAAGTTACCATATTGCCCTTTTGCCTCAAAAATTACCATAATACCCATTTTTCTTACAACTTATAATTTATCCTTTTACTTATAAAATTATCATTTCACCCTTTTCTTTTGAAATTACCAAAATATCCTTTTGCTTACAAAATCACCATTTTACCCTTTTCTTTCAACATTACCAAAATACCCCTTTACTACAAAATTTCCAAAAGGGTTTCACTTATAAAATTACCACTTAACCCCTTTATTCACTACTTTTATGAATTTACTTCCACTACATAAAACACTAATATTAGCACTTCATTCTTATTATCTAACTACACCAACTTGTCATTATTCAACATAATACTCATTAGCAACTACATATATTAGATCACATACTTACATAGGCATATTACTAAAATACCCTTAGGCTCACAATAATATTATTCATGCATTAACAACATAATAAGTCATAGACAAGCATTTAATATTTCCATCAATAATCAAACTCCTTCCTTAAGTATCATCTCTACGCATGACACAAAATCTAGCATGCTCTTCTTTTCATCGATCAATATAAGCAACTACATTTATCATACTAGGCAACACATAACATGCATAAGAACATACTAAAATCCCTAATGTGCTAGCATGCATTTTTCCATGCGTTTAAGTGGGGTTTAACGATTACCTTAATTCCGCAAAAATCGAATCTTACCGGTAACCTGGTTAAAGATTCAAACTTTAGTTAGCAACTCAACACCTAAAAAAAAATATCAATAATCATTATATTAGAAGTAGGAAATTAAAAGGATAAAACTTTATGAAAACTTAATTAATAATAATACACTTTACTTAACTATTAATATACCTCAAAGATTTAAAAAAATAAATTCCAAATCAATGTGGAGCTCACACTGCATGAACAGCGTGAGCCACATGCAGCCTACATGGGGAAAAAGGGTCGAAGTTGGTGAGGTAGAAGGGAGGGGGAGATGGTTCGGTTTGGGGTCTTTAGGTTAGGAAAGGAGGTAGATGGAGGAGGATTGGAGGCAAGGGAAGGGTGCAGGAGTGAAGAGGGGGTGTAGGTGGAAGCTGGGGATGGGTTGTTGGCAGCCAAGGGTGGCGGAGACAGTGGCGGCGAGGTGGCAAAGGGGGCCGTCAGGGTGGACTGGGCTAAGAAGGAAGGAAAAGGGAAGGGGAAAATGGAGGGGTGATGGGGATTGTTTCAGCCAAACAGGGTATGAGGGTGGTAGAGGAGGTTGTAGGGTGTGGATTGGTGGGTTGGATGGTGGCAGAGATGGCCGGACGACGGCGACCGAGGCGGTTGCAGGTGGCCTGCCGATAAGGGAGAAAAGTGGGGAAGAAAAGAAAAAGGGGAGAAGGGAGGAAGTGCATGGGCTTGAGGGGGTAGTGTGATAGTGCAGGGTAGTAGCAGGTGGTGGCAGAAGGCGGCGTAGGGGGTTAAGTGCGGTGGTGTAAGCGATGGAGGGTGGTGGTGGTGCAAAAATCAAGAAAAATGGGAGGAGAAGAAAATGAGAGGAGGATTTCGGGGAAGGAGAAGAAGGCTCGAAAAAATGGGACAAGAAGGGCTGGTGAGGGTAAGAAAAAGGAGAGGGGGAGACAGGGGGAGTAGGTGGCCGATCGGGGCTGCAGTAGGGTAGCAAGGGTGGTCAGTTAGCAGGGAGAGAGGAGGGAAGAAGAAGGAAAGGAAAAGTACATGCGGGCTAAGGATGCAGGGGTTGGTTTGGTTCGAATTAGGAAAGAAAATGATGGGGGAGAGAGAGGGAGTAGCAGGGAGGCAGTGGTGGTCGGGCATGGTAGTTGCAGGTGCAGCCGGCGTGCTCGAGCATAGCAGAGGACGGTGGTCGAGCGTGGAAGAAGAAAGAAGGAAGGGGATGGGTTGCGAGTGGGCGGACTGGCGCAGGAAAGAAGGATAGGCCAGTCTGGTCTGGGAAAAAAAATAGAAAAGAGAGACGGGATGGGGCTGGGCTATGAGCAGGAGAAGGAGAGGAGGGAAGGGAATGGGCCGGAGGCCCAGGCACAGGGGGAGGAGGAAGCAGGCAGGGTGCAGGCGGCCCAAAGGAGGAGAAGAAAAGGAAAAAGAAAGAAAGGAGGAAAAAGGAGAAAAAGGAGAAGGGAAGAAGAAAAAAAGAAAAGGAAAATGGGAAAATGGGAAAATGGGAGGACTTAAAATAATTTAATTTATAAAATAATAGGATTTAATATTTTAAATAATAAATTTATTTAATAATTTAATTTAATATAATTAAATATATGGGCTTAAAAAGGATAATTTTAGTAAAATATTGCTTTGGTAAAAGTTATTTAAAAAGAGTATGATAAAATAACAAAATATTTGTTTTAATTTATCAAATATTCCTATCCGAATTTATATATACTCAAAAATCCATAAAATAATTAAACTAAATAATTTTTAAAAGCTAATTTATTTTAAATAAAATTTATTTATTAAATTATAGGTTTTCTAAATTTTTGGGGGATTACACATAGTCCTTTTAGAAATTTGAATGTTTATAGATCATGTAATAAGTCGATGTTTGAATATAATCTACATATTGTGTCTAAACTAAGATATGTGTTTCCTTTTGATCTGTTAATAAAGAGCATATAATTATGTATTGAGTAAATCACATCAAGAATGGATGCTAATATGGTCCTACCTTGGAAACAATAGGGATTATTACTACTCTACCAAAATTAATATGATAATTGCCTGAATTAGCTTAGTAGAATTTTGTAACAAAATATTATTTGGGATTTCATTTATAACATAACCATTGATTGGAAATCCAATATTATTTTCACCAATGTTTGCAACCATTATAAAAAACTTGTTATTCTATTATGTTAATCATTAGAAGCAACACTTTAGATATCTCTAGCTACCTCCATTTTTCATTTCAACTTTTTTGAATGTATTGGTTTTATAATGATTAATCTCTAATAAAATTTGATCATAATGACATGTATTTGGTTCTTGATGTAAATTGAATTGGAAAACCTATTATTCATCCGATTTATTTTTAGCATCATTTTATATGAAATTTCAAGGATAACTCTTCTTCACAACCAAGTACATAGATAATTCCTCGAATACTATCCACCATAGTAGACACTACTATTATATATATATGATTCCATGTCTCAAACACAAATTATGTGTGTCAATAACTTTTAGCTTACTATATTACATAAATAGTAAAAGAAGCTATTGTATCTTAGCCAATCAGTTATACTATTTAGCTATGCCATGAAGTACTTGAATTTAACATGCATTTTGTTGTGTACGGTGCTCCGTACTTCCATGCAATGCTAATAAGGTAGTACATGGTATATGTAGACTTGTATCACAATTATAATGAATGAAAGTTATCCTTTCTCTTAAGAAAAAAAAATCTATACATATTTAGTTTACTTCTTCAACATGGCTTATCTATATTTATAGTTTATAAATGACACTCTAATGATCATATTTGTTCCTACTTAAAAAATTAACAATCACAATGAGATATATATATATATATATATATATATTGAGGTAGGAATCTACTTTCGGCTACTTTCGGCGATTGACATTCTTACCAAGGTAAAAGCACGAGTAAAAGCAACCGCAAAAACAAAAAGAGAAGACGACAAAGGAATCTGCGGCAAAAGTTATTCACGCGGATTACTATTGTATTTTCTGTCGGCAACTTTTACTGTTTGTACTTTTTACCTTTTACTATTCAAACTTTAGGGTACACTTTTACTGTAGGCAGTACACTTTTTACTGTTTACTTTTTACTGTGTACTTTCTGTGGATTCCCGAATCCACTTTTCAAATATTGTTTAGTCTGAACCCCTCTTCTATATAAGGGGCCTCAGGACTTCATTGTTAGGGGTCGGCATTTGGAGAGGCAGATCCACCCTTAGCAAATATCCTCTGTACTCAGATTGAGTTTCACCGTTTTCAATTTTCCTAATTGCTTGAGTCCCGAAGGACGTTTTTGCAACCTTATAATGAATCCTATAGATTACAGCTACAGGAATAGATCCAGGTAACATATGATATCCATGCGTTTTGACTTGTAAAGTTAAAGCATGCAAGATATTTGGATCAGTTAATGAAGGTGCGAAATTTGGAAAGCAATTAAAAAGTATTGGACCAGAACACAAACTAGACTCTACAGTTCCTATCAAAGAATCTGTAAATTCTAACATCCTAGCGTCTCTAAGAACTGCTAAGATAGATGTGTTTAGGCCTTCCCTTGTCAGGGATTTGAATCCTACTTGGACTAGTCCTAAGTGGATATAACGAAAGCCCTTCTTGATATGTTTTGCTAGGGACCTTTGACTAAGAAGTTGAATGGTCTCTAGAGGTTTGCAGATTTGAAGGTCTCTTTCTTCTGTTTTGATGACATAGTTTGTTGGTAATAATGACCAGTTTGAAGTACTATAAACCATTTCCTTTTGAAGTTTGGGAAGTTTCCACGTATCTATGGATCCTTCAAAGTTTTCAAATTCATATTCTTCAGTTTGTCTGTTTGAGTCTCTAGGTCCTATGTCATGTCTAGAACCAGAAGAACTAGAAGAACTAGAAGATCGGAATAAATGCATGTCCCTATTCTATATTTGTACGACCGTCCACTATTTTCCACTCCTAAACGTCTATCTGCCTTGCCACACACACAGGACTTACAGGACTTACAAACGACCAAGATAAAGGAGACAGCCCCTCGTACAGAAATATAGAAATTTGACCAGATACACTTACCCCTCTCAAGAGCTAATCCCGCTAGGCTCTGATACCATATATATATATATATATATATATATATATATATATATATCACATCTCAATAGATCATTATTCCATATATACTATGCCTCATACTTTAGCATAATGCATATATCAATAGTTTTCTATATTTACTTGAACCCTTTCTTCACCCTCTCTATTCTAATGTGTGAAAAATCTACTTAATGAATTTTAGATTTTTAATATAAGTATACATCATACATTGGAACAACTTGTTAGTGGCCAACGTTTCCTACAATGATAATGATTCGTGCTCGTCTTCTTTAACTAAAGTACTAACTCGGCTTAATGGATTATGGAGCAAATCGAAATGGGCAACCAATTTCACTACAACAATTGAGATAACTCATGTAATTGTTTATCATTACAATAATTGGCAATCATATCGTTTGTGTTGCGTGTTCTTTCCGGGTTGGACACGTGTTAGCTGTAGGAAGTATGGCTCCGAAAGTGACTTCGTTTCGCCAATTCAGGCTCAACAAATCCTGATAGATGCAGCTTATACAATTTGGGGGGGAAGTCCACCTGGAAACCTACAGAAGTCGAGAATAATTTAATAAAAAAAACTAAACTACATAATCGGGCAAGATTTTGATACGATTAGCCAAGGTCGGTTCAAATTTGGTGAGTCGTGAGTGTGCGCAATCGTCTATGCTTATATCGTTAGCATCTATAGGATTTGTACTTTTATATCCAGACTCCCCTTGTCTCACTGCCCTCTTACAATGACCCAATCTCTCTACCTTCTCTTCAAAAGGGTCCTCCTCCGATACAGAAAGATTTGAGACCCTTTCCTACTAAGACCAATAGGTACCTAGGCCCATGAGGCTCAATCATCATGTCATAGAAAGGAGCCCCCACTTAGGCTTCTCCTGGGGCATCTCTTGTCCTAGAATAAGGTCCTACATTAGATATACTTTATAATATTAAGAAAATAGAGCAAAGGGGTGAAGTTATGTTGTCCCCTATGTGTAAAACTAAAATACAAAGTAGTGACTTACTCCATTTTACTTATTAGATCAATTTATATCATACATGTACTGGGAAGGAAATTAGAGATGATAGAGTTTTATATGGAAGAAGTATATGTCATGCAATACCTTGAACTATTTCCATCTTTTTCAGCCTAGAAAGTTTTTAGGTAGGTACTAAGAAAACATCATAAAACATGTAATTCTAATAATATTAAATTAACCTTCATTGAAATTCAAGTACCAACCATCAAAGCACAATTTTCTAGTAACACAAGATCATCTGAGTAAGGAAAACTTATATTTCATTCTTGTGATTAGTTAAAGCCCAAGTCCTTTACTGAGAACATCAACTAGAATAAATAACATAGCATAAATTGAAGAAACCAAGGACATAACTATAAATGCATACATGTTGTACGATCCAAAATGCTCTACAATCTTTATAGTTCAACCATGTATTACAGAATCATGTATGTGGTTTATAGAATTCACAAAGAAGGTGTATTGCATCTTTCACCCACGGTTAGGAACCAAAGAAAATATTATGACTGCCTCAACCATAGCATCAAAAGCTAAATAAAAATATATATTGTGATATTGCACCTAATCTAGTTGAACAAATGAGCACACCAATCAATGAACCATGGGAAGACAAAAGATTGGTTGAAAAGAAAACAATGCAACCCAAGACAAAACCTCTAGGAGGATGCTATTGAAATAAAAGCTAGAAAATCTAAAGAGACAGTGGTCATTGAAATAACAAACACTACAAAAGTAAATATATTGCACCATATCTCCTTTCTATCACAAGACAACCTCCATTTGAAAACCTTAATTTTAGTTTAAGCATATTCACATCACCAAGGTCAGTAATGTCAACCAACATCAAGTATTATTCCCCATAAGAGATTTCATATCCAAATATATGATTATCCATCACCAGTTCAAATACTCTTCTCTCTATATTAATCATGAACTCTTTTTAATATATAACCACTCTATTAGAATTTCACTCAAACATAAGATAGAACTAACAAATAAAAAAACTCAAACTTTAACATCTTAAGAATCAAAAATTGATTACACAAATCAATTCATGTGTTTTACTTCGCCAAATCAATCAACTCAAAATATGAAATCAACACAAAAGGACTTCACAACACTTACACTCCACAGGCTTTAAGAGATTTGTAAAAACCAAGCAAGAGATATTTGGATAGCTTAAAACCTTTAGTGGTGATTTTCACTTTCTCAACTAAATTTGTAAAATGTCAAGACCACAAACTCTCTCCTCTTCACATCTTTTGATGCCATATCTCCCAGGACATCATCAAAAACATAGCCTAAACAAGCTTGAAGAAATGCCTTTGTTGTCTATCTTGACATCTTCATTTCTCATATGCGTGTACTAATGGTATAGCTTTTGCTAAGCCCCATGAGAAATGAAGATGTCAAGATTGATAACAAAGGCATATCTTCAACAAAAAATACATTTGCCCTTTCAATAGATATCAAATTATTTTTATCACTATTGTCTTCTATATCACTTCCTCTAAGTATAATGGGATTATTAGAGCATTCATTGTCCTAGTTTTGGATTCCCTAGCTTTTCATTATTGGCACATGACTTACATTCTTATAAATTATTTCATCTGAGCTCTTTATCTTTTTTGTTTAACTAATAGGATATAGATGGGGATTTAAAGTCAATACTATCATCTAAAGTTATTACAAAAAATTGAAGGATTAGATAGCAATTTTAGGATAAAACCGTTGTCTAATATTTCCTAAAAATTAGAGGGATATTAGACAACGGTTATAAACAGCCGTGTATAGTTGATAATAGACAATTGTTTTTATCTCCAATTGTCGTCTAATAATTTTTGTTATCTTTTCAAGTATCTTTTTTATTTACAATTTCATTATAAATAGAAGTGTTTTGAGCAAATGTTCATAATATCGGTGGTTGTAGCTTATATGATCCTTGTTTACCACTCTCTTTTCCTGTTTTCCACCGATGTCTAAGTCTATTTCTATACTATTGTGATTGGGCATCAAATATAATTAGGAAAGACATTTAATCACTGTTTTAGGTGATTGTCTTTTAAAAAGGAAAAAGAATAGCATTATTCGTAAAATTATGGTCTACGTGCCAACATAGAATCATTATATGATTTTGAGACAAATACTAATAATGAATATTTGTGCAAAAAGCTAATACAAATATTAAGAACATTAGCCTTGGAAAAACCCCAAAATTAATTCTATAACCATTTTTTTTTATAGGAAGAGATGTTATAAAACTTGCTAAGGAAGAAACCCAATTTTATCTCTATATTAATGGTTCCGTAAACTTTCAATCTATACCCCATATATTTTACTTTAAAAAAATAATATTTTTCATATCAATTTATGTTTACATCAAAAGTATATCAATATATGTATCTATTATTAAAAAATAATTTTTTTTTAATTTTTTATTAATAAAATTAAAGATAATTTAATTTTAAAAACTTAAACAAAAAAATTAAAACTTCCCTCCCCATCGCCCCTCCCCTTATCGCTAATTTTTTAAGGAATTGGTTCTAAAGCTAGAACAAAGACATGTAGTTCCTAACTTGAATAGAACACGAAACCCCGATATTTATAGTTTTATAGTTCTTTTGGTTCTTAACTTCTTCTTCTTCTTTTTTCTTTTTTTTTTTGTTGGGGAACTTCTAATATGAATACAAGATCAGGATTGTTATTCGCATATAGTAACAGACCATCAAAATTATCATCTCATTAACATGCCTCACCGTCCGCTCTCAGCATACGGATTAGGTGCCCACAATTAAAGCACCATTGGGATAACTTATTATTTTTATCTAATAAGTTATACTTCATATGTTTGTTTTACTTTATTATATTTAAATTATTATACTTTTATTATCTAAAGCTTGTTAAAAACTTATTCAAACTTAATAGGTAGGTAGGCACTTTTAAGTAAAAAGCTTACACTATTTACTTTAATTACAAATATAACTTGATTAATTAACCCCCACCCACTACACTCTCATAATAATAGTAATTATTATTAACATTATTACATATAAGTAATGTTAATATTAATTACTAATAATTAATAATTACTCATAATTATATTAACAACATTTTCATATAATTTTAATAATTATTATATAATATCTAATAATTGATGAATACAAATGTATTATTAATTATAAAATATTCTTAATATTAATTTTTATTTATAATAATGACACATTAGTCATTAATAATTAATAATTAAAATAAATACTTAATAAATGATAATTATATATATATATATATATATAATGAATAATTATATATTAGTCATTAATAATAATGAATAATTGTTATTAACTTCGAAGACAGGTTGAAGAGCGATAACCACTAGATGGATTTTTCCTTCAATCATTTAGGTATGGCAAAAGAGTTCAATGTCTACTTTACATACACAAAAGATAGCTTTTCAGCAAGGGTAGTTCTTAGATTTATTCCATCTTTAACAAAAACTTAGGTTTCTCACTTTTTATACTTCGGATACCGAAAGTACAAGTACTTGACCGCAACACCAATCACACGTAAGTTTGCTTGAACCTCTCTCGAAGATAGTCCCCACTTCGGATTGGTGGAAATCTGCAAGCAGATATAGAGGAAAAGAGAAGGATCATGAATGCCAATTAAAGTACTGAGATCAAGCTATGTACCAACACAGTGAAATGAAATGTTTACTGAGTCCTGACGTGCTAGAAGTGGTGGTATGACATAGGACAAGTCATGAAGGCATCTCGGCTTCACAGTTTCAGACTTGAAAGTATTCATAAGTCCAAGAGACCTTTTGTTCCCATTGGTAGGAATAGTAAGGGTATAAGAATCCACAAATCTTCTTGCGTCAATGGTGAATAAAGGAATATGGGAATGAGCTCAGCAAGATGATAGATATGGAAACAAGCGTGGATATAGCCTAGAAAAAATCCTTTGTAAATTGGGTCATGAGAATTTTGACAGACTGTCCAAAACTGGCCTACATTAAATGATGTAAAAAGTATTGCAGCAGATAGACCAATCATCGTATATCTTCAGTTCAATAAGTACCGAAATACCAGCAGTATAAAAGAGAGCAATCTGAGAAATCCAATGCCTGGAAGTAAAAAACCTTTGCATACCTTGGGGGACATGACTCGCTACAGCAAGTTTCCAAGCATTCGACCAAACAATCAGATGCTGGATCACAGAAGAAAGCCACCTGATTCATTATCAATTCATCAAGCGTTAATGTAATGCAGAAGCTAATTAATAAAGCAAGGCCCTTCAGCATGCTTCCAGATTTATAATATGATGTATTCAGAAAAGCATAATGGGTATTCTAACAGTTAAAGGTAGAGACAATCCTTCTTTCAGATCATTACTACGATGGAAGTGGTGGACATTACACATCAGCGAAGGTGAGACAAGGGCATTTCCCGAATTGTAATGAAACAAATGACATGAAATGAAGCAGTTACACGTGTCATTAATCAATTTTCCTCATCATATTCCAACATTTTCATTCTATACAAGATATATGGAGTCTTAATAAAGAACTATACAAACAGTAATGAAAAAGTGCCAAAACAAAAAGCACCCAAAATCTCATCTCAACATAGAAGGAGGGAGTTAATGGAACAAAGAGTTATACATGTAAGTTTAGCTATGCATTTGTAGCGAAGAAAACAGCAGTTGAAAAGAGAAGCAAGCAGTTCTGCTTGGTATTATGTGGGGAATGTAAGCTTACAGAGTAACGTTCTTGTCCTGTGGGAACCACTCTGTGCAAAGTTGATCTGCAGGGTAGACATTGTGAAATACTATAGAAACAGAAATAAGGGAACTCTATACTGGTGTATAATAACTCCAAATTATAAAACTACAGCATCCCACAAATGCTTTTCGTTGAAATTCATTGAACAAATGACACATTTATATATTTACCTGAATTGGCAGTTTGTCCACCTCTCCATCATGTCTCCAATGTTAACAATTAAGGCCCTACATATTCAAATATGACCATCACTAACATTTTTAGCCCACTAATCTATCCAAACGGTAAAAAACTGAAGACAGGAGGTTGATTACGTCTAAGAGTTTAAAGCTTAAATTCTCAAAACAACGTCAACTTTTCATACTCTACACTAGAATGAGAACTATTTGGTGGTGACCAGTACTTGTTTTTTGCCAAGCTGGAAATTTACTTGGGCTTGGATAGACAGTTCAAGTGGCACATTGAGCATGAGAGGATCTGAAACCAGAGCAGATGACAAAGGTCTGTAAGGACCCATTACAGGCAAGTCAATTGGCTTGAGATAGAGCTTCAAATGGCATTGTTTGAGGGGTGTCAGATAATTTGCAACACGAGAGAATGTAACATCTCTTCTGTTGGTTCCAATCAGTTCAAAGAACGTCCATTTACAGTAGGCACAAGGTCCCAGCCACTCATCCATTACCGGCAAATAGACAAGGTTCAAATTGAGCATCTAATGTTTGAGTGATTATTACATTTATTTGTCCCACTCCCCTCCCTCAAGTCTCACTGTTGACTGTACCCATTAGAATCAAATAAATTCATCTATTGCTCCCTTTTATTCATACAAATACAAAGATACATTCAAATCACTGAATTCTATTCATGATTTTGACTTACCCATCAACATGAAGCACATCTTCCCATACACATGGATAGTGATTTTTGTCCCGGCACACCTGTCATATCCATAAGTCAGTAAGACGGTGTAAGATGATAATATATGCGAAGACAACTCAAGAATACAGAAGATTAAACATGCCTGAAGTCCAGGAACACCATCTGTAGCTAATAGTGTGATCATGCCATAATCTGAATGAGCTGAAGCACCATAAATTTCTTCGTTGGAGGACCCCAGATCACCTGAAATGATTACAGGAGAATAAAAGGAAAATGCATCAATGAGCAAGGGAAATCTAGGACCGTTTCTGCCAGGTATTGCACCAGGGATCCCCTAACATTTCCTGTTCTCAAAGACAGAAAAAAGGATCCCCGAACAATTTACTGAATCCAAATATACAGAAAAGCTTCAACTACAGATCTCAGCACCTAACTCTATCTAAAGGTTCAGAAGAAAACAGCTCAGAGCATAAAAATGCGGTTGCACTTGCACAGGACCTGGATAGTGCAGAAGGCGCAGAAATGGCATTGGTGGATTTAAAGCTCCAACTTTCTCGAAGAAGTTGTCCTCCAAGTTCAGAGACAGAGCAATCAGTGATAGCAATTTTAGTCCAGCATTCCTGAATATAATTACAGGTATGTGAATCACATTTCGATCATGCTGATCATGAATTCCAGGCTAAGAACATATCTGAAATACCCAAAGCGAAATTTACTACTTGCCATCTGCACCAAAATTAGTAATTTTTTCTGTCCACCTATCAAGACTTACAAAACTCTGTTGATGTAAGACTCCATAGTTGTTCTCCACTCAGGAAGAAGATCTGAAAATTGACAACAAATTTGGTATCATCATTCATTCTTTGTAAAAATTTGTACATCTAATGCAAACTTGCATTATTTAGTACGAACGGAGAACGGCAATCAGTGGTTGCTCACTTCAAAGGGAAAGTATTCCTACAAATGTAAAGGTAGTCATACCATCAGATGGCCATTGGTTGCCATTACAAGTTTCCAAAGGCCCGATGTAAAATGATTCTTTTGAATCGCCTGTCATCCGGTAAGCAAGATCTAATGAGTTTTCAAAACCCTTTCTGAACACTAGTATGCTGAATCAAATTGGCTTCATAAGATATAAAAAACAAGAAGCCCATAGAGAAATCTGTTAATCCACAACATAGTTAAAACTAAAAAAATTAATGATGAAGGAGAAAGAGAGATGCCGTTAGAGAAAAATAGAAACAGAGAAGGATAAGAATCAAGCTTACCTCTATGACTTGATAATGGATCGAGCTTCTCAGAATACATGGCCGTATAACCTGCATATTCCTTCCTTTCCAACTTCAGTTTCTCTTCCAAGGGACGCGAGAAGAATTTTTTACTTTCAGAAAACAATTTCTTAAATAAGCCTTCGTCCACTCCATGATTCACAATGTAGAAGAAACCGACTTCGATGCATGCCTGTAGCAGAATTTAGTTAGTGATAAACTGAAGTATGCATTACAGCCTATGAGCCTCTTTACACATGTTAGTTATTATCTCAGGTTAACATGGCAAAGTAGGTGAATACAGTTAGCTAGAGAGAAACCGAAGGCTTAATTAGTAAGGGAAAATAAGAAGTTCGTATGATAGAAGTGACCTGGCGGATTGAATTTACGGTTGATTTGCGATCTGGCGATGATAAATCGATAATCGGGATTTTCAGATCCTCCGGCATCGTTGAAGCTTTTGCTTGCACTTTCTCCGCAATCCGCTAGTCCACGCCACGCCACGCCTCGTTGATACTGTTTCTATTTTTCACTCCCCCTCCCCCCTTCCTCTCGGCTCTTGCACAGTATGCTACGTTGCAATCGAGGTGAATCGAATTAAAAATAAATATTAAATTAAGTAAAGAAAATAAAATAAATAGAGTTAAATATATTAAAATATTATTTGAATAAATATTAATATAATCTAAATAAATTGGATGGAAATTATTTTAATAGTATTTAAATTAAAGTACATAAAAGTTAAAAGATAAAATAAATAATATTTATATTTTATTATTGAATTAGAAAAATATTAGAACTTAGGTTATTTATATCAGCTTAGATAAAAGTATTATTTATATTTTATATTTATTTTTATTAATCCTAAAAAAATAAGGTTAATAGAAATGTATGAATTTAAGTAAATGGCGAAAAAAAATCAACTTCAATTAATTTAAGTTAATCTTTTAAAAATTACTCCCAACAAGGCAAATGGAGTTAAATGAAGTAATTTACCCGACCAAAATAGCACAGTAACTTCCAAGGTGTTTGGCAATGCATTTTTCTAGATGGTGTGATGGTCTGCGTCTGCAACTTGTTAGGATAAGCCATACACACGAATGGTGATGGCGATTTCCGTCCCACAACAGGTGACAAACCCGCAAGTCAGCAAGAAGACGTAGAATAGAAACAGAAAAATCAGGATGAAATGGAGAAACAAAAAACGGCTCAACCACTCCCTCATAGCATAAAATCATAGATAATTGAGGAATCAACCAAAGAATATCCATTAAAAAGTAGTAAGACGTGGGGTGGGGG
Organism: Tamarix chinensis; assembly: GCA_030549775.1. NCBI lineage: Eukaryota > Viridiplantae > Streptophyta > Magnoliopsida > Caryophyllales > Tamaricaceae > Tamarix > Tamarix chinensis. The sequence continues at coordinate 9,602,221 of CM060179.1, read as the reverse complement.
TGGAATAAGACCGAATTCATGATCTATTTTTCAATATTAATTATGGTTACCAATAATAATAGTATTAATTTATAAAATATTGATCCATTGCTTAAAATTCTTGAGCCCCAAAAGACTTGCCGTTAGTGAATTTCATTAAGTTATTATTCATTCCCTTAAAAATATAGGATGAGTTATTTAGTTGATAGAGGTGATAAAAGTTGATCCAACCTATTTAAAATTTAATATACTTTTACAATTTTATTAATCCACTCCAATTCAAATCTAATATAAATCTAATTTGTGACCCAAGCTGACTTGAAATTCAATATTGATCTCACCAAATCACAATCTGGCCTAATATTAGCCTGATCCGTAGTCAACTCGACCCATCGTTAATCCGATCCACTATCAATCCAAATTAGTAAGATCAAATTTGATATTAACTATTTATAATAATGATAAAAAAATATACATATATTATTATTTATTTAAAAATTATAAAAATATATTATTTTATAAATTTTACTCATTTTTCTTATTTTTACCATAAACATACTTATTCACCTACTATACTCTAATTTTATTTATTTTTTACATAAAAACAAAATATTAAAAATTCATAATAATAAATAAGTTACATTTGATAACACATTTTTAATTGCATATTTACATAAAGTAAAACTTAATACTTGCTTATAAGATTAATGAGTTGAATTAATTTTAGTGGTAAATGTTCGGTTTGACCAAAATCTAAAGTTATCTGATCTAAAATTAATTCGATCAGGCACAACCCAATCTATCAAAACCCAAAAAGATCTTATTCGATAATTTATAACTCAAACGCGACCCGTCAAATTAATCTAAACTCAAGTTAGGTCAATTAAACCTAACCTAATCTAACCTATCAAAGTAATCCAAAAGAATCTAAACTCGAGCTAGCTCAATGCAAACCTAACCCCAGCCTAACAAATTAATATGATATAATCAATTTTACAAAAATCCAAATCGACCTATCCAAATGCGATTTAATTGGCAGTTCTAATGGTTATATTGAAAGACAAGTGCTAGTTATACAAAAGTTTATGTGTGCATCCTTGAACATGTTCGCTCCAACCTGCATTCCTTCTCCAAACTTCAACAGCAAAGGAATGTTGGGTATTTATTTTTGCATCATTTATCTAGGTTTTGGACCGTGTGCTAGGATTATCTTCTTTTAAAGGCATATTCATTACCGTCTTGTTCTTTAACAAAAAATGTAATACTTGTGTTCAATTAAATGCTCCACAATTATAATTTGTAGTTTATGAAGGCATTATCCATTCCCAGAAATCCTTAATGTAATGCTAGTGTTCTACATGCTACCTCCATTTTTAAAATAAATATCGCTTTAGCTATTTAATATTATACATAAATAAATATCATTCTATATCTACAGAATAACTTTATAAATGTTTCTAACTAATAGTTTGTTTGAATCTACTTATCAAAAGTAGTTATCATGGATAACTACTTTTTACTTATTTTAAAAAGTTGTTAGGCTAAAAAGATTCATAAATAACTAATTATTATAAATAACTATTTTTAATTTGTAACTCCAAATATAGGCTAAATTATCCTTTAATTTTAACAATTTTAATGAAACTTTAAATAGGAATAATTTAGTTATTTATATTATATTTTTAATTATTATGCTAAGAGTGAAAAAGATACTTATTTATAAACTAAAGTAATTATTATGTATTTTGAATTGTAGTAGTGATTGATAAAGCACAGTAACAAAATTAGTCACTTTTCAAAAAGGATATGGCTCCTCTCCATCTTTAAAAAATACATGATCCTCCTATAGTATCTTAGATAAAAACACGTGTAGTTTTATGTCGAAAATGTCCAACCTTATAGGAACTACATTATTTATATAATCCTTCCTACACTAAATCCCTTTTTTTTCTATTTAAAAATAATTAACAAATACATTGGGCCCATATCTTCCTTACTAACGCTATCTTTCTCTTCTTCCTTCGTCACCATTTATTTCTATAACTTCTATCAACTTTCACTTCTAATTCTCACTAGATCATCAATCCCCTTTGATTGGGAAGATAAACTAGGAGCACCAAATATGAATGGTAAAGATTTTGAGTTTGATTTTGGTGGATAATTACAATCAAAGAATCCTTGAATATCAGCCAAGAAATTTTTCAGTGACACCAAAATCAAGGCTACACATTAAGAATAGTACCACCACAACCCATTCTACTTCTAGTTCTCCATAATCACCAAGGTCGATGAGATCTCAAACATCAAAATTCTATACAACTTTATTTGCAAAATAGAGAAATTGCTTTTATAATACCCCGTATTTTACTAGTCAAAACTTTTTGTGTTAAATTATGATTCGAGGAAGCAAAATAAGAAATGGGATGAAACAGTTGTATCTAGAATTGAGGGAGGTGTGTACATCACCTAAATAATGTCAGATATAAGGCTAAAATTGTTTTAACAACTTAAAACTTAAGTGAAAACAATAATATACATAATTCAAATCTAAAGAGTACACAACTCTAACAAAGTCTTAAAAGCTTAGTAGGGGTTTAAGTACATGAAAAAATGACTGAAAAGTCTAAAAGATATCTAGAAAAAAAAAAAAAAAACACCACATTAACCTTACACTCATCCCATTGTATTCAATGGTAAAATTTATACAAGTGACAAAAGCGAGGATCCTCATTCCAAGTCCTTTTAACACTTGAAAACCTCGTACCATTCCAAGGCCTTCACATAATCATCTGAAATAGTATAGTATAAATACGAATTCCACATACTAAGTAAATCACAATTCATCTAAAGAAGTAACATGCATACATAACAAATAACACATAACACACAAAAATATAATATCAAGCATAAAGGTATATGATCACATAAATGATTCATGCATAACTCATGTTACAATTAAGAATAAGACTTGATATAACATGATAAGATAACTCCTTTACCACCAAGCATAGTACAATTGATGTGGATTTACTAGAGAAAAGGATGAGATTCAAAGATTGGATAAAGATTTTTGGTTCATTGGTGATAAAGGAACGAAGAGGTTATGAATCTTCAAGCAAGATTCAAACAAGAAAGCAAACTTTGAATGTCTCATATAAAACACATTCAAAAGATCCTAACTAAAAGTACACAAAGTAATCTTAGGTAGAAACAATCATTCACAAAGAGAGACAACCAAGTAATTCACTTGTATTAGATGTCAATTCATCAAAGTTGTTCCATGTGTTACAATGCTCTACCAATGGCTTATATAGGCAACCAACAAGTTGGTTATAACTAACTCTAACTAACCTCTAACTAATATAGATGTTAGGATTACAAATTATTTTTTAGAATCAAGTAATATATTCATTTCTCTTATATTGTCACAACTCCATTTTAAATCTTAAATAACAATATAGACATTAGGACTAAATATTTATCTAACTAATTCTAATAAGTTGTAATGATTCATAACTAACTGATATGTTATATGAGTCAAACTAGATTAATTACAAGGCAAATGTATCTAATATTACACATGGAATAAAACTAACAAGATCCCTAATTTACATAAAAATAATAAATAGGTCTCTTAACTTGTAACTTTGTCATCCATGCATAATAGTTTTTATTATCTTGTAATAACTTGCAACACACGATATCTTAAGTAAATTGACGCCTTGAGATGTCTTAATCTTATCCTTACAAATATGTTAAATATGGCGTGGTTGTAGCCGGCACTCAATTTGAACCATTTTGCTGTCAATTGTAGTATTGTTAAATAAAAGTATCATTCTAGGCCAAAAATTGAGAGAGCTTACCCCAATTTAGCTGGCCCACAAATAATAAAAATAAAAGAATCTAAATCACACAAAACAAATAACAAGAAAAAAAATTATGGGGGTAAAAATAGAAAATAATAAAAATCAAATAACAAATAAATATGAGTAAATACCAATATAACGAATGTACTAGGGAAATCGAAATATACCAATAGACCACGTAGAAATATAACAATAATTTCTCAGCCATCTTTTAATCACAAGAAAGAGACCGACTAAGTTACATGCCAAAAGTAGATATATACACCTCATATTAATTTCCTGAATTAATTAATATGACAAAGCACAAATATTAAATCATATTAAATACTAATAGTACAGTCACAAAAGGCAACTACTATATTTAACTAGATATAAAGCATTAAGCACAATTGGAAAGATGTCAGTCTAAGTATCCAAACTAGTACCTCAAGCGTGTCTAGTTTAATTCCTCTCCATATGGATGAAAATTTAGCAATGTATTTAGATGAAAATTTGCTTAATTTTATCTAAAATAAACTCTTTCAGTCTCTTTTTCTCTTTCTTCTCATGTGTATCTCTCTCTTCTCTCTCATCGTTGATCTTCTTCTCTCTCTCTTCTTTCTTTCTCTTACACCCTCACTGCCTCTGCTTTCTTTTCTTTTTCTTTTCTCATGCCCTCGCTCTCCTCGCCTAACATGCCGCCTCCCACGCCCAACTCCTTTACTCTCTTCTCTTTTTTTTTTCTCCTCTACGCTCTATCACCTTTTCGCTTCTCTTCTACTTGTCCTTTCATCTATCTTATCCCTATGTTGTTTATTCTTCTTCTTTTTTTTTCTTTTGCTTCTCTGTTGTCTGTGCCTTTTATCTCCCTTCTTTCTTTTTGTGCGTCACCTAATTCCTTTCTTTTTCTTTTTCTTCTATTTTTTCTCTTTCCAGCCTCCCCGTGAGCAATGCCCCTTTCTTATTCTTTTACGCCTCGTTTGTTTTGCCTTATTGCCCAGCCTTTTGGGCCTTTGGCCCTTTAGGGCAAGCCCTTTGACAACATCTTTATTATTATTTTATATAAAGAAAATTATACCAATAAAATAAAATTAATAAACTATCTTATAATTTAAGCCCATCATTTTATATCATTTTAGTTCAAATAATTTATATATGAGACTAGTATCACTTAAGTACAAAATTATAATCAACATCATATATTATTCAAATAAAAGACCAGAAACTAAATTAAAAGGGTATAAAATATGTAAAAATATGTATTCACCAATATACCTACAAGAATGACTCAAAGTGAACTCATTAGGTTTAATAATATTATTATCAAAGATAAATAATGTGATCAGCTCCATAACCAAGCATAAAATATCCCAAAACCCTAATTTAGGGAATTAGGATAAATTAAGGATTTATTTAAATAAAATATTTTATTAAGATAAAATGGAATTAATTAAGGCAAATCAAGAACAAAATAATAAATAATTTATTTAGGAAAAATTGGGGTGTTTTGCTAAGTAAAATGGAGGATAGGAAAGAATTATTTAAAATACCCCAAATTAACCTAAAAGGGAATATTATTATTATTATTATTATTATTATTATTATTATTATTATTATTATTTTGAATAATCAAAAATTCTGAAATATCCTAAACACCCAACCAACCCATTATTTTCTCTTTCCCTTTTCTTTCTCCCTTTTTTCTCCTTCTTTTTCCTTTTTTTCCTTTATTTTCCCTCATTCCTCCCTTTCTTTTTCTCCTTCTCCCCCGGATTGGGCCAACCTGCAAGGCCCAATCTCCTCTCTCTTTTTTCTCCCTGTCCTATGCGGCCCAAGGCCTACGTTCCCCTTCTTTTTTCCCATGCAAACCGTCGGTTCCCCCTCCCCTTTTCTTTCTTTCTTTTTCTCCTTAGACCGCCCAGTCCAAGCCTGTCGTCTCCCCCAGCCCTCCTACGCGACCTGTCGCCCGACCTGCAACCCTGTTTCTCGCTGACCACCACCACACATCGTCTTGCCTTCTTTACCTCTCTCCCCCGTAGTTTTATTTTCCATTTTTGACCCAATCAGGTCTTCTCCCTCCTCATGCAAGACTGCCCTTTCCTTTTCTTCTTCCCCCCGACCAAACACGCCCCTTCGATGGTAGGAACTACACCGCCTGCCACCGCCCGCCGGTGGTACTACCTCACCTGCCCCCTCTTGTCATATTCCTCCTATGTCGTTTTCCCCTCCATTTAGCCTATAAAAACCCCATAGGTAGCCCCGATTTCGAATTCATAGCCCAGAAATTTTTTCCCTTTGCGCCACCGCTCGATCAGACTACCGCCCCGTCGCCTCTGCCTAATCCACCCACAGAATTGTCCCCCGCATCACCCTCTACCCAACTACGCCTTCTTCTTCCCTTGATTTGCCCTGCACGAGCCACCCTGGTCATGCAAAGTCTCCCTCCTGATTAGCCCCACATCGACCATCGTCGTCCTTCACACCACCCCTACTACCGATTCCGCCACAACAACCACCCTCTCTACCCTCCAAAACAACCAGGGGAGCTTCCTCTACCTACCCACACCTCCCCTTTTCCCTACCACCCTCTCCTTCTCCCTTCTCCTCCCTCCACCACCTTCGGTCACCACTCTCACCGCCATGCGTTGCTCCCTTTGGCTGCACCACCACCTTCATTCCAACCCTCTCTACTTGAGGCAACCACCACCACCTCAATCACCCCCTCACTCCCTCTCTTCTAGCCTAGGCAACAAACTCTCCACCTCTCTTCTTCCTCCGCCGCCGCCGGTGCCGCCACTACCCCTAGGTGGTACTCTAACCTCCCCAACCCCTAAACCTTTTTTATACAAGTGTTAGTAATTTTTAGTAATATTAATAGTATTACTCTTATTATTATTATTATTATTATTATTATTACTGTTATGTTATCATTATTATTATTTAACCTAACTTCAGATATATTTCTAACTAATGTTATTATTGTTAATGATCTACAACTTTAGTATTATTATGACTATTATTATTATTATTATTATTTTACTAATACTATTAATGCTAACCTTGGCCGATTATCACTTTAATTATTAGTGTAACTATTTGAACCCTTATATTACTATTACCATTTCGATTATTATTATTATTATTATTATAATCCCTTATATTACTATTACCATTTCGATTATTATTATTATTATTATTATTATTATTATTATCATATTATATTACTATTACCATTTCGATTATTACTATCATTACTATTACCGTTATTATTATCATTATTATTATTATTATTTCCATCCCTATTACTATACTTGACTATATTATCACTAAGGTTACTACCATTATAATTATTAGAACCTTTGTTAGCATTATTCTTAATTATTCTTAAGATTGGAACTATTAGTAGTAGTAGTAGTAGTAGTAGTAGTAGTAGTAGTAGTAGTAGTAGTAGTAGTAGTATTAGTATTATTATTACCTTGTCATTATTGTTAATATTTCATATACCACTAACCCTACTACCACTACTAGCATTATTATTATAAGTATCATTATGTTCACTACTTTTACATTACTAATATCACTATTATTATTATTACTAGGGTTTGGGTTGATATTAGTATTATCACTACAACTACTATTATTATTATCATTAGCAATATTGAAGCTATTACTTTTAATAATATGAATATCACTATAATTACTTTAACATAAACCGTTGTAGCTACTAAGACCTATTTTGATTGATAGTAGCATGATTAGCTACTTTAGAGAATAATAACCCCACTTTTATTTATAAAAAACTATTACTATTATTAGCCATAATAGTAGGTTATAATAAGGGTAAGGTAGGAATAATGGTGATTTTGGTAAGAGGGAGATTAACCCGTAGTATTTCTCTTTTATAGGTGAATCAAGTCAAAACCCTAAGGAGGCGTAGGAATGTTCTCCAAGACTGGTGTCGTATTAGGTAAGGATGTGGTTAAGAATAATTATGTGTGTATTGTGTGCCATGTGTTATGCCATGTTGTGTACTTATGATTATGATGACTAATTACTTGTAGCGTAGCTTGGAGTTGAGGTATGCTTATGTGAATTCCTTATGGCATGTGTACCATGATTATATATGTTGTGCTTATGATGTTATATGATGTGACCTTCTAGGACATGCATGCTAGGATGTTTAATAATATGATATGGGGTGAAAGGATAAAAAGGGACAAGTGAGAAGTGAGTTGACTAAGGGGACATGAGATTAACCTTATTATCTCATGATCCATGAGGGAAAAATAAAAGGAGGTTATGATCAAAATGAATAAGTGATGTAAATCTTGCATGGGAAATTTCTAGGGTTTGCATGGGATAAGTGGAGTCTGCATGGTGATGATCTTTATATAAGAAAAGTTGTTTTAAGGAGTAAGTAAGGTAAAGGGAGAGTTGTGGAGTGATTGGATACTTGGGATGAAAAATAGTACGTAGGTTGGTGTAAGGGTGTATAGGGGACCCGATTAGGGTTTTGGGAGGAAACCCTAATCTGGGGGAAATGTGAAAGTAAAAATAATTGAGGAAGAGTGAAGTATGGGATAAGAGTGGAAACTTATTATATGAGGGATGAGTATGGGTGCCATGGGAAGGAAGAGATGTTAGGTGAAAAATAGAGAGGTGCCTTGTGGGGGGGAATGTGATAGGGTTTGGGGTGACCAACTAGGGTTTCCCAGTCACATGCGTAATCGGTGAGTAAAGTGATATGATTTGGGTTGAATCTAAATGAGATGAGGTGTTGGGCGATAAAAGAAATAATGGTAGTGCAAGTAAGAGGAAGTTGGACCACATAGGTCCAATTAGGGTTTCAAGGAAAACCCTAGAGAGTGGTAGTAAGTGGATTTGGATGTCATAAGGTGATGGGCCTTAACCCACACCCTTAGGAGTTGGGTTTTTATTATGGGTAAATGGAAGGAGGAATGGATATCAGGGTGTGATAGGAGGCACAGGAGTCTCAATATATGGGACGGGCTTTCTTAGGAGGATAGAAGTACAAGGTTGGTGGCATGCATGTCAAGGGTGAAATATTTATCGAATAAGATACGAATAATATACTAACCATTTAAAGAGGAAGACTGTTGAGCCAGGCCCATACCCGTTCAACGGCAAATAACAGTGGCTAGGAGCTGGGGTATCCTAGAGACTGGTCCACTTGCGAATAATAGTTGCCAAGAGCGTTTTGCTCTGCATGACTTTGGGTCTACCGGCTATAATAGTGGGGGATCCCGTGCTCATCAAACCGAATTTAATGATGATAAGACATAGGAAAGACACTAAGTAATTAAAATAAAACACCATGTAAGTTAGGACCAAACTGATCCACCGGTGAATAATAGTGGCCAGGAGTGTTCTACTTTGGAGACTGGTCCACCGGCAATAATAGTGGTCAGGAGTGTTCTGCCCTGTATGTATTCCGATCCACCTGCTATAATAATGGAGTTCCCGCATTATCATGGATTGATAAATAATATGTGTGAAATGAGTATGTTAACCATCGATCTAAAGAATAAGTTATCTAGACCATAACCCAGCCTTCATTATCTGTATCGTTGTATGTTGTCTATATGTTCATGCTTGTATTATATGCCTGATATGTTTAGCCTTAGCTGCATGGTTACCTTACTCAGTACGTAGTGTACTGACCACCTATTTCATGGGTGTTGTTCATTCCCACGAGTAGAGGACCCACCTGAGTTTGTGCAGGTAGAAGATGATATATTCGATGCCTATGACACCTATAAGGCATCGGGTGGGGATGAGAGTTGAGCCTAGACTTAGCCTGGGGATCGAGAGTGACTTGGCCAGATTCTATCTTTCATTTTACTTTACCCTGTATCGTTTTTATTCTAGTTATGTTCTGTCGTACGGTATTCTATGTCTTCAGAAAACTTTGGTTACTTACTCCATGGATTGTAACTCTTTTAACCGCACTCTAATTTCTGTATAACGAACGATTCAGTTCTTTTATGAATTATCGCTTTAAGTATTGACTTGTGTTTGATGATAAAACTCTTCAACCTTAACACTTGGTACTAGAATGGTAGGAGTGAACTGGTCTAGTACTAAGTGTGGTGGTAATATCCCTAGAATTCACGGTTTTGTTATTTTGTTTCCGTTAAACCTTTTTATTAAACGGAATTTTTTAGTAGTGAATTTTGGGGGTGTTACAAAGCATGTCAAATATTTGTCTTCTTGATACTCCATGGATGCACCTGCATCATTCTCCCCAAATTGGAAAAAAAATCCTCAAACTAACTTGGCATCACTATAATAAGGAGATAAATTACCAATATTAAATGTCTTTGAGACTCTACCAAAATATTGTTGAAGTTCAAGTTCATAAGCATTCACTACCCCGAAAAGGGGTTTTAATAACAGTTATTTTATGGTTTTAATAACGGTTTTGAATCGTTATTAAATCGCCCATTATTAAATCTTTAATAACGATTCATAACCATCCTAAAAAATATACAAAAAACAGCAAATATGTGCATAAACTTCATATTTAATAACAGTTTTCAAGTTAAAACCGTTGTTAAAAAAAAGTTTTAATAACAGTTATTATAAAAACCATTGTTAAAATATGATTCAATTAGGGTTTCACTCATTGATTATGCATTTATTAAGCCCTAATATGTATTACATAAGCATAAATTTGAGATTAAATACATAGTTTTAATAAAAGTTATTACAAAAACCGTTGTTAAAATATGATCCAATTAGGGTTTCACTCATTGATTATGCATTTATTAAACCCTAATACGTATTAAATGAGCATAAGTTTGAGATTAAATACAAACTTTTAATAATGGTTCTTAATCAAAACCGTTATTAACACTTATATATTTTTTTATATTTTTGCTATTTTGTTCCAGCCCACATACACAGTTGTATATTCAAATATTTACCAAATCTACAATGTAAAACAACATCAATTCATAAATACATGCATGTCTTTCTCCCAAATGATACTCCATATTTTCAATCAAGCTCTAATTAATATGTCTGAATATACTGTGCATATTGAGGAGTGAAAATTAGTAGGCGTACCACAATTAGGTTGCTCTTCACTCCAAAGTCAACAGTTTATACATCATAGCCTAGAAGAAAAAAAGACATAGATGAAATACAAACCTAAACATGCATGTATAATATAGATCCCTAGCTAATACCGAATGTATGAGTGCACGTGCTTGGCCCATTGGTCTCTAACTTCATCAATTTCATCAACATTGTATTTCTGGCCTCGTGCATAGTCATTGGTGAAAAACTACAATGCCCGAGTTTCGATTAATATACAGTTAATACTTAGGTCAAGTACCAAATATATATGTCATGATTCATTAATGGAAAAATATGGAAAAGCAAATATACATGGCATGGATCTATGTTGACCGATCTATTTTGGACTATTAGATCCATTGATCTACATACATAGTATCAACAATCATCGCTATTCTGCTGTTGTGGACACTGTCAAATGAATTCAGTTAGCTCTCTAACTATTAGATATTAATTTGAATTAAAATAAAATACAAAATAGTTGTCTTTCTACTTACCATTACAAGCTCATATTGAATACTCTTTGGGTCTGGGACACCATTCCCACCTCTCCTCTGATACGTCGTTCGTAGTGCCATAATAAATAGAGTTGGATACACAATATTGTAAGTATATATACCTCAAATAATGAAAGTAGAATATATGCATAATTAAGCTAATGACATAAGAAGTGAAAATTATACTAACATGTCGATATATTTCTTCCCACCACGACGAGCGACGTTAAAAGGCACGTCATAGGTTCGAAGGGAATCAAACACATAGACTTTATTAAGATCAGTTCTGACGGCGTACAAAACCCAATGTTCATTTACAAGGTGAAGAATGAGATAAAGCTTGTTGTGTCCCTCGATCAAAATGTGATCCGCTAAATAGTTTATGTGCCTACCCTATCTTATTGTAGTACCGTCAGCTATGTAGTATGGGTACACAAACACAATATAGGATAACATCATATACTTGCATTTCATATAGAGCCATAGAGGTAGATTGTATATAACCAAAATCACAGGCCATAAACTGTAGGTGCCTTGATTATGCAGATTCATTCCATTCGCAGAAAGCGCAAGGCACACATTTCTTGCTTCTTTACCGAATTCAGGGAACAAGCCATCAATCGTCATCCATTGTGGAGAGTCAGATGGATGTCTAAGAAACCTATCATCTATCTTCTCATCAGCATGACATCTCAAGTTCTTGACATCTTCAACATCATTAAACATCCGTCTTAATCTTGGTATTATAGGAAAATACCATAACACCTTAGCGGGCACCTTGTTCTTCTTGTATCGTGGTGCTTTGCATTCAAGATTAGGACAACTATCCAAAGACGCATTGTCATTGCGAAATAAAATACAATATTTAGGGCATGCTTGTATCTTCTCATAACTCATGCCCATAGAGAAAATAATTTTCTTTGCTTGATAAGTACGATCGGGTAGAACGTTATCATTAGGAAGCATATCCTTTAAAAGTGTCAATAATTCTATGAAACCCTTATCGGTCCATCTGTTACATGCTTTTAAGTTGTACAGCCATAAAATAGAGGATAATCGAGTAAATGTCTTATAACCACCGTACAAACGTTTCTTTGAGTCATTCAATAACTTCTCAAACATTTTTGGACAATCCCGAACACTTTTCTCAACCTTTTGAGACATCTCCTCTAACGAATGTCCCTCATAGTTCTCAAATGATATTCCACTATTATCCCTCCTAACATCATTATTATCATATTTAGACTCTATTTCACCATGCCATATCCAACAAGTGTAACTTGTATCAATTCCATACACAAACAAATGATCTCTCAAATCATCAGCATTGACATGCTGAATATAAGCATAGTTTAAACAATGGCAGACTATTCTACTAGAGTCCCGAGCATGTTCAAATGCAAACTTGATGAAAAACTCCACTCCTTCATTATATTCTCTAGACAAAAGATTTCTAGACAACCATTTCCGATCCATAGTTTTTCAATCTAGATGTATCCCACGCAAAATTAGTTATTACAAATCAATTGAATTATAATTTTAATAATTCACAAATCGCTCATGCTTAGAAAGAATTAATCTCAAATGTATCATGCTATTATATATATATATATATATATATATACACACGAATCATGCTCACACGTTTCCAAAAAGATATTAATACTCAAACTGCTCATACTTAGAAAGAGTTCATATATATATATATATATACACATACATACATACATACATAGAAAAACATTGTAAAATGGTTCAAATTACAAAAGATATACATACTACAGGATTAAAGCAATAGTAGCACTATATACCTCAAAAGGTTGCTACAGCCCAAACACCTAAAAAAAACTAATAACCGTAAAACTAAATCCCCTAGTAGCCTCATTGAGCCCAACTAATAACTACAACTCTCAAAGTCTACTCATCATGATATGTCATCTGATCCCTGACATCATCGTTAGAGAGTCTAGTCACGGATACCCTAGGGTAACTGGAGTGGATACTTAGAGGCAAGCTATGATGAAACATCTACTCATCATCAATGACCATCAGATCTCTCGATATCCTATCATACTCTCTGGAAAACACCTCACCCAATATTTATTGGGGTGTGGTGCATCACAGTGGTGGACAAACCAATGTAAAAAAGTATATATAGCCAACACCCATGGCTCTATCTGAGGCAGGGTCAACAGTAGGTGATACAATATGAAATGGAAGGGGTGATAGGATGCGCCCTCACATACAACCGACCTAGCTTGTTGTATAACCATATGACATGAGTCTGTAGATCTGCATGTGGTGCCATGCATAGATATGGTGTAGGGTATGTCATCTCACTACCTACAAATGAGAACCACTAAATCTTATCATCAAGGTTGTTTTCGAAAGAATCTAAATTATAGAATATGTAAACTGATCTTCAACTAGCTAGACAAATCATAAATATATTCTACCAGATCTTAACCAACTATGTAAAGCTAACAACATCAAACTATTTAAAATAAGGGCATAATCTTTAGTTATATATTTAACAAACTGGATAAACATCAAACTATCATCAAATCGTTCAAACTACGCATAGTAAAATCAAGTAGATATTAATAAGATAATATATATATAGGTTAAGTATAATAATATGATACTATTAAAAGTAGAGTTGAGAATAATGTAGACAATAGTTTGTTATAAGAGCACATATTAATTATTATATTTAGTATAATAAACGCTAAACCCTAACCCTAATAAATTATAATAAAAACTAACCCTAAACCTCATAAAACCCTAATCCTAAACCTAGCTAACTATAATTAAATCCTAATAAATCCTATATTATTATTATTACTATTATTATACACAATTATTCCTCTCTATTTAATTATTCCCTTTTATATTTAGTATAATAAACGCTAAACCCTAACCCTAACCCTAAACCTAACCCTAATTAATTATAATAAAAACTTACCCTAAACCTCATAAAACCCTAATCCTAAACATAGATAACTATAATTAAACCCTAATAAATCCTATATTATTATTATTATTATTATTATTATTATTATTATATACAATTATTCCTATCTATTTAATTATTCACTTTTATATTTGGTATAATAAACGCTAAACCCTAACCCTAATAAATTATAATAAAAACTAACCCTAAACCTAATAAAACCTAGCTAACTATAATTAAACCCTGATAAATCCTATATTTTTATTGTTATTATTATTAAAAATTATGGAGATTATTATTATTGTTGTTGTTGTTGTTGTTGTTGTTGTTGTTGTTGTTATACACAATTATTCCTCTCTATTTAATTATCCACTTTTATATATTCTTTATTTTCTATATCTATTTAATCCTCATCAAATAAAAATCATTAACATATGCATCTCTAATTGAAAGTTTCATTTAATGATGTGCATATGTAAAATATTTTTTCATTTCATTATATGGCATTTCCTATATCTTATAGTGTCTTATACTTATTAATGAAAATGTGTGTATATACATATATATATATATATATATATATATATATAGTTTTTATGAGTGACATTACTAATAATTTAAAGTATTTTATTTCTCTAACTTTGTAATTAAGCACTCATGCATGTTATATATATATATGTGTGTGTGTAAAGGTCTCAGCCAACACATTCATATGTTAATATATAATAGTACTGACAAATTCAACAACGAATAACAACATTTTTCACCAACACATTTTTCAACAAACTACAATTTTTCAATAACAAGCAACTCAAACCTGTATCAACATGCATGCATTTATATATATATATAAGAAGAGAAAAAGTTACATGCGGAAAAACAAAAACATACGTAAAAGGAGCAGCGGCGAGCAAGAAGAGAGCAGCGACCACCTACAAACATGGTGGAGGAAGAAGGAAGAAGTGCTAGCTAGGTGTGGAAGAATGAAAACACATGCAAAGCTGAGAATGGCAGAGATTTGGTACTGTAAGGAAGAGGAGAGTTGGAGGTGCAAAAGAGAACAAGTGGTGGTTTCCCTGACTTGAGAGGAGCCGGAGTGGTGGTGCACAGTGTTGTGGAAGGTGTAAAGTCTGAAATTTTTGGCATGAAATAGAACTGAACGAAATAAAAGGCGGAACGCGAAGTTTTAATAATGGCTATTACAAGAATCGTTATTAAAACATTTGTTAATAACGGTTCTTGTAATAATAGTTATTAAAACTTCACAGGCTTTTGACAACGGTTATTTTAGAATGATATTAAAGGAGCTTTTAATAACGGTTTTCCATATACCGTTATTAAAACTACCATGTAAATTTTTAGCGTTGGAGTTTTGATAATGGTTTTGAACTATAACTGTTATCAAAACAGTCATGCGCATTAATTTTCACGCATTTGGCAATGGTTTCCTAACCACCATTATTAATGTCCTGTTATTATTTTCCATTTTTGTAGTAGTGATTATATTCAAATTTTCTAAGGGTTTTAAATGATCCATCTGTTGTTGGTATTAGTTCATTTTTTCTTAAGTTAGAATATTTTTCTTTTGCAAATGTAACCAAACTAAATCACTAGAATAAAATACTTTAGGAGTTCAATTTTTGGTGGTTTGATTTTGGTACCTTTCATTAGCTCTTTCAATGTTCCACTTGATTTATTGATGAAGTTTTTAAACAAACTCTACTCGCTCCTTGGCTTCATGGCTTCTGAATTTGCCTTTCTTCAATGGAACCATATTTATTGTCATGTAAGGGTTCACTCCATACACAACTTTGAATGGACTTGAGTGATTAGTAATTGCAAGACTTCGATTGTAAGCAAACTCTACATGAGCTAACTTAATATCTCAATCTTTAATACTTTTACTTACCAAACCTCTCAACAATGTGCTAAGAGTCCAATTTGTAACTTCTATTTGTCCATCAGTTTGTGGATGATGTGAAGTACTGAAGATTCACAATTTCTTTAAAATATAAATCAACAACATGTGTATCATCATTAGTTTTATTACATGAAATAAAATGAGTCATTTTAAAAACTCTATCTACCATGATCATTATAGAATATTACCCCCATTGTCTTCTAGACAACCCTAAGATAAAGTCCATACTAACTCTTTCACATGATTGACTAGGTACAAGTAATGGTGTATATAAATCTTTGTGAAAGAAGTTTTTATTTTTTTGACAAGTAACACATTGGTTTACTATAGTTTATACACCCTTAATCATGTGTAGCCAATAGAAATTATGCTGCAACATTTTTAATATTTTACAGATGCCAAAATGTCTAATTATACCTCCTTCATGCACATCTTTAATAATTAAGTCTATAATTGTAATAACCCAAAACCTTAATTTAGGAATTTATAATAAAATAGGGGTTAATATGTGAGATTAATTAAATATAATATTTTTAATAAAAATAATGGGAGTAATTAAGATAAAAAAAGAGGAAAATAATATAGGATTAAATTAGGGGAAATTAGGGTAATTTGTTAACTAAAATGGAATTTAGCAAGATTTAACCAAAATTTCTAAATTAATATAAAAAGAAATTTAGTTATTTATACTAATTTTATTTTTTTCAAAAAAATTCAAAAACACAAAAAGATCTAAAATACCCCAACCACCTTATTTTTCTTTTTCTTTTTCTTTTCCTTTCCCCCTCTTTTCTTCCTTTTCCTTTTTTCTTTCTTCCTTTTCTTCTTTTTCTTTTCTTTTTTTCCTCCTCCCACCGGTTGGGCCTCGCCCATGCAGCCCATCCCTTCCTCCCTTTCTCTCTTCCTTTTCTCCTCCGCACAACCTATCCCCCTTCCCCCTCCTTTTCTTTTCTTCCTTCTCTCCTCCTAGTTGGGCCAGCCCAACCGCCCCCTCTTCTTTCTTCCTTTATTTTCTTCCTCGCGCGTGCGAGCCGGCCCACTCTTTCCTTTCTCCCTGCCCGACCGGCCTGACCCTTCTTCTTCTTCCTCCTCCTCTTCTCCTTCCTTCACGCTACAGGTCGCACCTACCCTGCCACCGACTGTCCTCCCCTACACTTGCAAAGCCCCAACCTACTCCCCCTTTCTCTCCCCCATCCCTTTCCTTTCCATTTCAAGCCCAATCTACCTCTGTACTGCCTCTCCTATGTGCCCCTTCCCCTTCCCTTTCTCACCCTCTGCACCCTGCGACCCTATAACTCATAGGCTTGTACCAGCTGGCGAGCCTCTACCCCTCCTACTCCCTTGTCCTCATCCTCCCTTTTCCTCTTCTCCTCCCCACACCTATAAATACCCCTGCATCGCCCTTATTCTCCTACTTTTTGCTCTGCCCAAAAATTCCCTGAACTCCCCACCACCACACCTTTAGATGCCGCCCTAGCCTCTGTCGTGCAACACTACCGTCCAAACCACCACCCAGCCCCTTCCCTGCGTCACCCTCTACCAAAGCAAACCACTCCCCACCCCTAAATCCTCCTACTCAGCTCGCCCTACCCATGCAAAGTGGACTGCTCAATCTGCCCTTTGCACCCCATTGCTGCCCCCTCTTGCCACCCTACGCCGCCTCCTCCTCCATAACCACTACCCCCACGACCTCCCCCTCAACCCATCAGAACATCCCCTACCTCCCCTACCTTTCATTTCCCATTTTTCCCTCTCCTTCCTCCTCCTTCCTTCTCCACCACCCTCGACCACCATAGCAACCACCACCTGCGCCGCCACCCTGCTATGCCACCACCACCACCACTATAACCCTCCTATTCCAAGGAACCTACTCCCTCACAATCACCACCTCCCTTTCTCTCTTTCAACCCCAAAGCCTAACTTTTCCAAACAACCACCACTTTCACCGTCGTCGCCGCCACCCTAACTACCACCTCCACTTATTATCATTATTAATATTATTTTTATATAATTGTTATTTTAGCCTTATTATCATTATTAATATTATTATTATCATTATTATTATTATTATTATTATTTTCATCATTACTATTATTAATAGTACTATGGTTTATACTACCACTAATATTATTATCGGCCACTTTAATAATACCAACCTTATTAATTCTATTAGGACTATTATTATTATCATTACAAATTTTAGTTTCTCACGAAAAATCAATTAGGAGATAATGAAAGGAATAAGAGGGAAGTTAACACTAGTGTTCCACTCTTATAAGTGAACCAAATTTGTCCCCTAAGGAGGCGTAGGAATCATGCTCCAAGTCCGGTGTCATTCTAGGTAAGATGTGGTTAAGGCCCAATATATGTATCATGTGTTTATGTGTGTTGGTTATATGTATGTATCTTATGTGGTTATGGATTATGCACTTGTAGCGCAGCTTGCTAAGTATGGAGCTAAGGTAAGTTGTGTATGTTCTATGGCATGTGTAATACGATGATGTGACTTGTACTTGTGTGTGTGCTTATGTATTGTTTCCCTATATGACATGCATGCTTAGAGTCCCTAAGTAGTGAGATGAGGTTGTGGGAATATGGAAGAGGTAAAGAGAATGGAGTGGTAAGAGGGAAATGAGAAAGGCCTAAGTATCTCATAACTTATGGGTGAACAAATAAAAGGATAATATGAATAAAATAAGAGGATGAAATAAATCTTGCATGGGGAGTATAAGGCTTGCATGGGGTGGTTAGTTTTTACATGGGGATGACTCTTGCGTGGGAAAAGTTGACTTGAGGGTTAAGGAAGGCGAGGGAAGAGTAGTTGGGGTGATTGAAGTCCATATGTGAAAAATAGTACGTAGGCTGGTATAAGGGTGTATGGGGGACTTGGCTAGGGTTTGTGAGGAAAAAACTTAAGTGGGAGAAGTGTGTGGAAGGGAGAGTTAATGGAAGTGGTTGGAGTGTGGGATGAGAGTGGAAGGGTGTCACATGGAGGGGGAAATGTGTGTCATGTGGAAAGGGAAATGGTGAGTGAGGGTGATGAAGGGATGACATATAAGAAAGGAGAGGTGCTAGGGTTTGGGGTGGCCAACTAGGGTTTTGTGGCCACACGTGCAAAATGGAAAGTAAAGTTGGGATGTTAGGTGTGGATTGAGTGGGGTGATGAGTTGGAAGTAAAGGGAGTGTGTGCTATGTAGGATAAGGAGAGGTTAGGCCACATAGGCCATATTAGGGTTTTCTAAGGAAAAACCCTAGGGGGAGATGGTGAGTTAAACTAGATATATAGAAAAGTGGGCCTCGACCCACATACATAGGAATTTAGGGCTTCATGGTGAGTAAGAAAAAGGGAAGAAAGGATGTATGAGTGTCCTAGGATGCATAGAAGTCCCAAGATATGGGGCAAGGCTTTTCGGGAGAGCAGGTGTGAAAGGGGTGTGAATGGGAAGCCCAATGGCATGCATATCTAGTATGAGAGTACCTATTGAATAAGACATGGATAAGACACTAACCACTTAAATTGAAAGATTATTGAGCCAGACCCTGACCGATCCACTGACATAATAGTGGCCAGGTGTAGGGTGCCCTAGACACCAATCCACCGACGAATAATAGTGGCCATATACGTGTTGCCCTGTATGTTTTCGATCCACTGGCTATAATAGTGGGGGACCCCAAGCTCAATAAACCAAACCTTAATTGATAATAAGCTATGGAAAAGATATTAATTACTTACAATGGAATACCATAGGAGTCGGAGCCAGACCGATCCACCGGCATAATGGTGGCCAAGAGTACCTTACCTTGGAGACTGATCCACCAACGAATAATAGTGGCTAGGAGCATTCTATCCTGGATGTTTCCAATCCACCGGTTATAATAGTGGGATTCCTGTACTCGCATAGACTTAAATTGAGAATGGTGTGAAAATGGCAATGATGGCTAGAGATCTAATAAATATGTTTAACCAGACTGATTCACTGTTTGTATTCTCTGTCTTTTATATTTGGACTTAGTTGCATGGTTACCTTATTCAGTACGTAGCGTATTGATCACCCATTTCATGGGTGTTGCTCATTCTCACGAGTAGTGGCCCCTTCTAAGTTAGTGCAAGTAGGAGATGTTGTATTTGATGACTATGACGCATTCGATGTGTTGGGCGGGGCTGAGTGATGGCCTGTTGGAACTAGCATGGGGCCCAAGAGCGAGTGTTGTCTGGACTTATATTTTCCTATTTTTACCATATTTTGCTAATCGTATCGTTTTTCCCTCAGGGGCTTTGACATTGTACTAGTTTTCTGTTTCTGTAATAACTCTTTAATCATGCACTCTAATTTTCCTTTAATTATGAATTATTCTAATCATTATGGTTTTATGCCCTAATTGATTTAATGTCTTGTGAATTTTCTAGCATTGTGGTTGGTACAAGACTAGCCGGGGGGTCAGACTTGTGCTTATCATGGTGGTAGCACTCCCTATCTTAGTGTATGGTTTTTTATTAAACAAAAATTTTCAACTGTAAAATTTGGGGGTGTTATAATAATACTCAATCTAGGTACATAAAGCTTATTTAATCTAAATAAAAATTTGTCTTATAACGTAAAATTACCATGGTATCCTTTTCTTTTTACATTAATGATTCACTTCCACAAAATCTTCATCATTAGGATATAATTCATCTAACATCTCAAAGCCTAACAATATAACATTCAGCATGACAAGTGATGTAGATCTTCTAGAAAGAGCATCATATACTACTTTTTCCTTCCCATCCAAGTGTTTCAAAAAGAACATAAAGGATTGTGAGAAGTTCACCCACTTTGCATGTCTAGGAATCACTTCATTTTGACCATGTAGGTTTTTCAAGCTCTCGTGATCATAATATAATACAAAGGGTTTAGGCCTCAAATGATAACACCATGTCTCTAGGCTACGCATAATGGCAAAGAATTCCTTATCATATGTGGAATAATTCAATATAAAATCATTTAACTTTTCACTTATATATACAATAAGCTTTTTTTCTGTGAGAGAACTCCTTCTATTTTTACCCCAGTAGTATCATGGTGTGGCCATAGCTGGCATACAATTTAAACCCTCTTTTTGACAATTATAGTACTGGTAAATAAGGGTATCATTCTATACTGGGGATTGAAAGGGCTCACTTATATTTAACTAACTCAAAAATAATAAAAATAAAACCCTAAATTAAAAAAAATAAGAAAAACACTAATAGGGTTTCAAAATAGAAAATAATAAAAGAAATAAATAAAATAATGAAAATAATGGATAAATGCAAGTATGATAAATATGTTAGGAAAATCGAAATCCACCACTAGATTAGGTCAAAATATAATAATAATTTCTAAGTCAGTATTTAATCATGAGAAAGAGATTGATCAAGTTGTACCCCAAAAGCATGTCTATACACCTTATATTACCTTCCTAAAATAATTAATACGACAAAGCGCCAATATTAATCCTATTAAATATTAGTAGTATAGTAGTAACAAGCGGCTCTTATATTTAATTAAATTTAATATATTAAGAAAGAGATTGATCAAGTCGTATGCTCGTGGGAATAAGAAGCACTCATAAAAATGATAATCGATACGCTACGTACTAATTAAAGTGATAATACAATCAAGAAAATGATACAACTACATAAGATTAAGTAAGAACTCATCAAACAAAAAGCCTAAACATGATACGATGTAAGAGGATAACTAAATCCAAATCTCCATCAATATACATCATCATCAACCATTTTTCTTATTATTTCAAGCTTAGGACCCCAGTATTCTTAATCTAGTAGAATAGACTGAAACACCTCCTAGGACAAAACATGTTTGACTATTATTATTAAGTCGGTGGAACATACTTTACACCTCCTGGAAAAATATGCTCATGACCACTATTCTTAAACTAATGGAATTGTCTGAAGCGCCTCCTAGGGTTGATCACTCATGTCTACTTAGATCGCTCATGGCAACTATTATTAAGCCGGTGGAATGGATTCCTACACCCCAGTCCTAACTTACGTAATCGTTCTTTAAGTGATGAATATTTTATTCATTAGTTACTTATCACATAATCATATTCTCATTCACGTTAAGGTTAGGGGGTCCACTGTCCTTAATCCAATGGAAATGATTGATGCACCTCTTAGGGCTAAACACTCATGAACCATTATTATCTTCCGGTGGAAAGGACATACAAAATGTCTCGGTCCAACTCATATGATATTTCACTTTAAATTATTAATCTCTTATTCATAAATGGTTATATCATCATGTGGGACTCGTGTAGGTATGAAAAACACATAATTGAAACACGTAAATTACAACCATATAGTTATTAAGGCAATCCTCGAGGAATAGGCCCGTAAATCTCCCTAGAAGACTCTAATTTCATATTATAAGCATAACTTATCCCATATTGATCATTTATCCACCAATTTTAGCATATCTACCTCAAATATTATTATTATAAACATATCATAAAATCAAAGTCTAACTCCCAAGTCTTACACATGTGATAACAACCTTATCTCTAGAATTACTATTCATAACACTTATGAAACCCTAATTTTACAAGTCCTGCATAAATTTTTTCATAAGACTCATATAATCACAAAGTTTAATATATAATCCTAAAATACCAATACTAACAACATATCCAAAAAATCATGGTTAGATTCAAGTTGGAATATTTTGAGTTATTTTATTGGTCGGGTTGATTTTAGGTTGTTGCAAATCTAGGTCGTATCAATTTAATTTATTGAGTTAAAGTAGTTCAGGTTCATGTCATTTTGGGTTTATATTATTTTGGATTATCTTGATGGACAATATCAGATTTGGGTTGAGCTAGTTCACGTTCAGGTGATGTCGGGATCGAATGTTAGGCTGCGATAGACATATATAGATAATGTTGAGTTTTAGTGGAGTGAACGTAGACAAAGTCGGGACCAGGTGGATTGAAGTTAGATCGGACCAGGGTCAAATAAGGCTAGGGTAAGACCAAACATAGTCACTGTGGGGTAGAATAGGATCGAACTTAAAATGTTAGTTTGATGAGGTTTGAAAAAAAAAACACTTCCGGAGTCTGATTAAAATATAATTATAACGGTAGTAAATATAGTATAATAGATATAATATTCACTAACATACAATAATTCATAAGAGCTCGTGGATTATCCCATATTAATCTATCTTAATTTATAACCTGCATTAGGTTAACTTATATAAACTGTTATAAAATACTAACAGAACCTATCTAACAGATAATCCTACTTTCATAAATTGAATTATTTAAATTATGACTAATAAATCCATTGAACACTTAAGAGTGTAATTATACAAAAATATTCTAGTCCGTTGACAAGTCTGCGCACCAAATGTCAGCTCCTTCAGAATTCAGATGATTATACAAAATGGTCCCACAGCATGATGATAACATCCCACAAGGTTTGAACGTTGAAATGCAAACAACGAATAATCAAGGAGAAAACCCAGGAAAAAAAATCTACGGGTAAACACGGAAAATAGTTGATTGATTACAAACGTCCACGGAAATCCTATCTATATAAATTTTCAAATGATCAAACCTGACCATTGGGATTATCCCCACAGCCAACGAGTCTATACATTATCGACAAAAGCATATTTAAAAATATAAATATTTTAAGTTTTTTTTTTATAAAGAGAGAAATGTTTTCAAATATTTAGCAGATGCATAAACTTTCAAATTTTAATTTCATAAAAACATAAACTCGCATCTCCTAGTCTACGCCAAGAAAAGTAAGCTTCCACCGCCACCTAAGAATCTCAGCATGACATGTATCTAAATTTTTAGATACATCAAATGTCTTCCAAAAGTAACGATTTCATCATCAACGGAAATCGAAACAAAATATCATCAGTAGCGGACATCTTAACATATTTTTCTTAAAACAACTCAGCAAACAAATCTGGAAAGAATATTTGAGATCACCGTTCGAATAGGACAGTAGATGGAAGTTCACCAAAGAATCAGGCTGGAAAAAAAAGCCAATACAAGCAGGTCAAGCAAACAACCAGCTACATGTACGTAGAGATATTATCTTAGAAAAGTGTGAAATATCCCTAATCACAAAACAGTAACATCCCGTACTAAGGGTGAGGCCATCGTTGGCACATGAAGTAGAAATTTCTTGCATCTTCGTCGTCAAAAAACATTACTTATATCAGTCAAGCGGATCGCCCTGCCGTATGGAGAAGCAGCAGCAGCAGCAAGGTAACAAAACTCGAGCGAGAGGAGTGGACTCCAGCTCATACTCATCAGAGCCCCTCCATTCCACTGGCCACGTACTCTTTATTACGATAAGTCGCGTGCATCGGATGAATTTATTAAAAAAATGCTCGTTAGACTTAGCGTGCATAAATTAAGGAAATAATGCAGCAAATGCCTCATACATTACTTACAAAACACCCCCACCCCCCCCCCCCCCTCCCAAAAAAAACAACAATGAAGCAGAGCTGACGGGGAACCAAAAGCATGACTGCAGGAGCAGAGAAGTAAGCAAGCTTCCAAGAACATAGCCGCCGGAGACTCGATAGGTTTCCAAATACTACTAGATCTCAATGACTCTGTACCTGGAGATCCATTGGTCCGTTTAACCTATTAACCAATTTTCCCTCGTGCCGCAAAAACATAAATGCAGCAACCTAGAAACCTAAATCTTCTAAAAACAAATGCCGCGAAAACATAAATGATGTAATCTAATAATTAACTAACCATTGATGATGCTTTTTTTGTAAGGGAAAATTAGTTATTAGATTAAATGGGCCGAAATATGTATCATAGAAGCTGTTAGAGAGAGAGAGAGAGAGAGAATGTGAAGTATGTATGTAAATCCTCCTTATTTATATAAACCAAATCTTTAGGTCGATCATTACAGGCTTCAACAACCAAATCCATCAATAATAAGCGAACCACACCAAGCTATCCACTCGAACTATGCGCACTAAACTCAAGGTAAAAGAAGATTATAGACATGCTTCCTATAATAGCTAGTTCCATCCCCATTTAGAGAATAATACCTCTGAGATGAGGCCTGCCCTTCAGCTAGAAGATAACAAAGAACCACGATTTCTATTGCCATATCTACTTGCCCATCAAAAATGCGAACCAATTTTCCATCTTCAGCGTAATTCATCAATCACTCTTTCGCATGAAGATCAGAACTTCACCGGAGATAAGATGCCTATGATCGCATACATGTCTATCTCTGCCAAGCAAGAAGTTATCGTGAAATCAGCAAGATCAGGGCAATCACAGAAGATCTGACAATAAAGAGAATGAATTGGAAGAACAGAATCAGACCTTCGGCGGAGCGTCAACCTCTTTATAAGACTCGGGAGAAATCCCAACTAACCACGAACCAGGAAACACCTTCTGCAAGAAAACAAAACCAAGAACCACCAGATTAAACCAAACGCTAATCCCCCCACCCACCCAAAACATCTAGCAAAATCAAATTATCAATAATCATTCTTGGAAAGAATAAAGAAACTGAACTGACATCGATCTGCTTCTGCACATTCCTTGCTCGTTTTTTCGTCTTCCGGGACGGTTTGAAACCAGTCATGGAGTAAATGTCTTCCTCAATCTCGTCCCTCGATAGCGCGATCCAAAACTTCCGTTTCTCTCTCTTCTCCCCACAGCCGTTTTCAGCCAACCCTCTCAGTCTCGATGATTTCGGCAACTTCTCCGTTTTCCCCTTACAATCCCTGGCCTCCGCCGCTCCCGAACCACTAACACCTGCTCTACCGGTTCCGATCTCAATCCCCTCCTTCGTCACTGCTCTCCTCGGCCTCAAATTCCATGGCCCCAAAGCCACGACACCCGCCGATTGATCACCAATCACATCCTCTTGCGCCCCAACAACAGTCATACTACTATGGATCAGTCCACACCCCTCCCCATTGGGATCAACCCTCTTCGGCTTCTCACTTTCGATTTCTGTCTCCCTCTCCGGTGTGAATTGAACCTGTTGCTTCTGCTTCTTATCGACCAAGGTAGTTCGGGTACGAGTGGTCCGAGATCCAAAAATGAGCTTACGAGACTCAGGCTCCGCCGAAGGCCCTCCAGAGTCACGATCGCCATCGGGTGATAACGACCTACGATAGTTGGGTTGATTGGCGCAGTCCGATTGCTGCGTCAGCGGAGGAGGGGAATCAATGGGACGGCGACAGCGTTGATGGTTGTTCACTTGGCTATTGGAGCCCCATTTCAAAGAGGTGAGAGGAAAATTATGAAGCTTTACTGGCGCCGTCGCCATGATGAATAGAATAACTAACTTCCGGTCCCAAAGAGGGAGGTATAACCTTAACCGGAGAAACAAACAGGCCGTATATTTCTCTACTTAAAGTAAAATAATATCGAGTTAATGGCTGCTGCTACCCTATAGGAGAGGGGGGAAATCGGATAAAGTGACTCCTAACCAGAAGAGGAGAGAAAGGGACAAGGTAACTGCGGTGGTTGTGGACCTTGTGGTATGGAAGGGAGGAGGAAGAAGAAAGGAAATGTCTTTCTATTTCTCGGCTCTTCTGGACAGGGTAGGTTTTTATATTGAAAAATTAGTCCGAGGTTTTAAGTAAAATTAATAAGATAAAAATTAATATTGTCTTAAAATATTTTATTTTAAGTATAAAATATTATATATATATATATAATTATATATAAATATATAGATAACATTTTTTATATATACATATAAATTAAATACTATTAAAAGTAAATACTAAATAAATTGTTCAACTTTGAATAATTTAACTTA
Organism: Tamarix chinensis; assembly: GCA_030549775.1. NCBI lineage: Eukaryota > Viridiplantae > Streptophyta > Magnoliopsida > Caryophyllales > Tamaricaceae > Tamarix > Tamarix chinensis. The sequence continues at coordinate 9,575,109 of CM060179.1, read as the reverse complement.
ATTGGACTTTAAAGTAAGTTTTTCATGAAAAATCATCTCGCTAGTAAAATATTATTATATTAATGATTAAAGATTAATTTTAAATATAAAAATATAAAAATACTAACTCGTCAATTTAAAAATGAGTAAATGAATGTTGAAATACCATTTTTAAAACAAAATAGTGGTAAAAAAGCAATTTGATAGTAAAAAATCAACATATTAGTAGTAAAATATTAGTATATTAATGATAAAATATTGATACATTACCAGTTAAAGATCAATTTTAAGTAAAAACATGGTGAAAAGTTGATTTGCTAGTAGAAATTTAATACATTAATGGTAAAACAAATTAATATATTAGTAGTAAAAGACCAATTTTAAGTAAAATAGTAATAGTAAAAAATCAATTCGCTAATAAAAAAATAGTACCTTAATGATAAAATATCAATTTATGGTAAAAAATAAATACATTAGTAGTAAAAGATCGGTATATTGATGATAAAAGATCAATTTGCTAGTGAAAAATTAGTACATTAGTAATAAAAAAATTATAGTAGTAAAAGATCAGCACATTAGTGGTAAAAGATCAGTATATTAGTGGTAAAATATTAGTATAGACAGAATAATGACAAAAGATTAATTTGTTGTTGAAAAATAGCATATTAGTGGCAAAATATTAGTACATTAATGGTAAAATATCAATATATTCATGGTAAAAGATCAATACATTAGCGGTTAAATATCAATTTTAAGTAGAATAATGGTAGAATATCAACTCATTTGTAAATAATCGGTACATTAAAGGTGAAATATTAATATATTAGTGGTGAAAGACTAATTTTTAAATAAAGTAATAATGGTGAAAAATCAATTCGCTAGTGAAAATCAATGATAAAAATTCAATTCACTAGTTAAAAATTAGTTGTTAAAATTAATACATTAATGATGAAATATTAATTTGTAGTGAAAAGCAATACATCAACTATTAAAGGTTAAAGCATCAGTGATGAATGATTATTTTAATAATAATAAAATATCAAATTGATGGTAAAAAAAATAGTACATTTGTGGTGAAAAATTAACATATTATTAGTAAAAAAATAATTCAGTAATGCTGAAAGATTAGTTTAATAGTGCTAATCTCTCTCTCTCTCTCTCTCTCTCTCTCTCTCTCTCTGATACACATACACACACATTATAACACCCTAATTTTTAGGACTTAAAAAATCATGTTTAAATAGTTAAACACGAAAGCTAAAATCATAAAAACGAATAGTATTACTACCACACTTTGTATAAGTCTAATTTCCTCTACTGTTCTTATATCAAGTGATAAGGCTAAAATTATAACTCCACTTAAATTAATAACACTATTACAAGATTTAGATTAGAGAGACAAAAAGATATATATCATTTGGGAAATAAACAAAATTTTCAATTACAAACTTAAAGTAGGAAAATATAAGAAGACATAAGAGTCATAAAAACAACCAAAATTAAAGATATCAAAAAGGACACCCAATAATCCTACGCTCGATTTGAACTACAAGCTTTCGACTGAACTTAGAAATTGACCTGTAAAGTCCACTGCCCATTAAATAGGTAGAGACCCACGAAATGAATCATTTAGTATAATAGTATTGAGCAACCTATTATACTAAACCAATATGAAAAATCATCATGGAGTGCATACAAGGCATCACAACAATATATGGTATAAAAAATTAAAATGTACATGTATTAGTTGAAATATAATAATCATTCATATCACTAAATGCCACCAAGGAAATATAATGTTCATACTCGTTTACCTAGAACAAACTAAAACTTACTAATAAAACATCTAAAGGATGTTATTTGAAGTATAATTAGAAACAGCATCAACCCAAACCATAATAATAACAATGATCACATATCTCATTATAAAGTCCAATAAAAATCACTAATTTCACATATAGGCACAAAGATTGTTACCAAAACACGGTTAGATATAGAGGCTACTATCGAACCACAAGTAGACACAAAGGTTGTTATCGAAGCACAGATAGGCACAAAAGCTGCTACCAAACTACAGGTAGATACAAAGGTTATTATCAAATTACAAGTAGGCACAAAGGCTCCTACCTATCCACAAGTAGGCACAAATACTGCTATCAACCAATCCAATAATCCAATCAGAATCATTTTCATTTTTATTCACTCAATGGGAAATCAAATCAACTTTGAGATACTAAGGTACTTAACTCATACCGGCATCCAAGGCAATACAGTATCCTATTGACTATCAACCCAAGGACACAAAGGTACTCTAGTCGCACTGGTACGAGAAGGTAACACGGTACCCTATTGACAATGACACCTAATCCATAAGTATGCATACACTCTATAAGTCTACAGAGCTAAATAGAGTAGGGTTTGATTGGGGCACGAAAGCACACGAGCAAAAATCTATAATCAAACGTGGGTTAAACCATGCCTTTAGGGTAGTGTCATAGTGACCCCTAAAGAACCACCATTCCTAATCTCAATGTCTTTCACTTTAAATATTATTATTTTATTATGGTGACCATGAAATCGCATGTTAATCACAAATATTTAGTTTTCATACTTAACCATTTATACTTATTTTCCATTTATTCAATATAGCCATAAGCAAAATCATTACCAAGGTCAATCATATAAATATAATAAGGCCATCCTAGATTAAATTATTCACCTTAGGGTGCATCAAGCCAAAATAACTAAAATGCCCCTAAGACCAAAATTATTATACTATTATTCTCTTTAATTACTAATTCCATTTTATTCATAGATTTGTCACGAAAAGGTTAAAATATAATAATTCAATTATTTATCATGCAACCATTTTATCCTTAATCATGATTCAATACATAAACCCTAGCATGTATATCCAATACATCCATAAACACATAATCACATGTTCAACGATACATAATACACACTTGACATACTTGTCAAGATAAATATCATAACACACTCAAAATGACCAAATTATCCTTAGGGAATACGTCAATAATAATTATTCCACAAATTTATGTAAGTATGTTCAACCTATCATTTTACACATATATGTCATACATAATCATTAAAATTATTTTTTCCATACTTTTGTACATGATATATTTTACATCAAATAACTTGCTCTTTTTTTATCGATTTATATGATAATATAGTTACAATGTAACAAATCATGCTTAATATATTTCATACACAAAAATCCTAATGTGCCATCATGTAATATCTATCATTTTAATAGAGTATAATAGTTACATATTTTCCAATAAAAATGTAAATTATTGGTATCCTACAAAAAATTATAAGGCCCTCCTGATCAAACTTTCGTACCTAAAAATAATACCCCAATTATTATATTAATATTTTATAAATAAAATAATAATTATTATATTAAAATATTTATGTTATAAATTTACTAAAATACCCTTACTTATTAAAAATAGGTAACAAAAATTTGTAGGGTAAACACTTCCTCATGCAATGCATATAGCGTGAGCTTGGGCCTCATGGGGGGAAGGATTGTGCTAGCTAGGCTGGCTGGCTTGGTTGTGGGTGAGGCGATTGGGTGATGATGGAGATTGTGGTGGTGTAGGATGGGTTAGGACTAGAGTCGAGGGAGACAGTGGTAGTGGTGGGCTCAATGGGGCTATGTAGGAAGGAGGGGCAAAAGTAGGCATTGGGTGACTTGATTGGCCGTAAAGTGGTGAGGCATAGGCTGGGAGGTTCTAGGTTGTGTGGAGGATGTCTCATTTGGGAAGGGTTACAAAGAAAATGGTGTAGGGGCTGGAGTTGGCTCTGGTAGAGGGCGGTGTAGGGGTTGTGGAGCTACGAGGAAGGGCACCGAAGTGAAGGGGACAACAACGACAGTTTTTGCCATTGCCTAGGGGTATACATCGAAGGGGTGCTAAAGGCCGTAGGTAATTTATCGTAAAATTGGTCATAAGGGAGGAGAAGAAGAAGCAAGGGAGGAAAGGGAGAAGAGAGAAAAAGAAGAAAAGGAGAAGAAGGATAAGAGGAGAGGAAGGGTGGCGGCAGTGATAGTGCAGGGGTAGGCACAAGCATGGTGGCTAGGCATGGCTTGGTGCACGCAGAGATGGGTTGGAAGAAGAAGTAGAAGGGTAGCAGTGGAGGTGTGTGTGAGGAAGGGGCAGGGCTAGATGGTTGCATGCAAGTCCAACAAGGTAGAGAGAGAGCAGGGGAAGGGAGAATGAGTTTAGTTGAGTTAGAGCGGAAGGGGTGATGTGAGTTTAGTTTGGTTAAGGAAGTGGAACCAAACGGAGTTGAGAGAGAGGGAGTAGGGGAAGGGTCGCGAAGGCTAGATGGTCAAGGAAGACTGGGGCCGAACAAAGAAAAGAGAGGGAAGTAGGGCTAGTGGTGATTGGCGATGTAGAGGAGGAAAGAATAAAAAATAGAGGGGTTGTTGGGGAAAGTCAAACATGCCAAATGGGAGTAAGGATGGAGGGCTTGTTTGTGTGTATTGTTTATATTCACGCAGCTGGGGAAGAAGGTCACGGAGGGTACGGTGATGGTAAAGGTTCGATGAAGAAGTAAGGCTAATGAGACAGGGAGAAAGAAAGTATAATATGGATATTAATTTATAGAGAAATTTTTTTAAATTATTATGGTATAATTTTTTTAAATTTTATAATAATTTTGATAAAATATATTTTTATTTTAAAAAAATGCCGACATTGTGATAACATTAAAGGTAGTACAGTAAAACTACATGTAACACTTCATACTTTGTAAATATTTATTTTTTTGGTATTTATGGGAATTTAATATATTTTTGATTTATTCATTTCTTTTAACTTTTGATAACTGATTTCTATAAAATAGGTCTTCATTCGAAGAAATTAATTGTGTATTACATTTAGACTTTATGTTGATAAAGAATTTATAGGATTTATTTTATTTTAATATATATATATATATATATATATATATATATATATAATTTTTAGCTAAAATATTTTATTTAGGCACCCCAAAATAGAATTTCAATACTTTTTAAGGGTTTCGAAATCTATATTAACATTCTGCTAAATAAAATTTAGGAATAACTTTATAGTGTATTTATCTAGTTTCATAAGTTAATTTTTTTTTATAAATAATCTATTCAAATTATGTATCAAAAATTCAACAAAATTTAAAATATTATATATTCAAATTTTCTAACCAAATAATGAACTTGTAGTTATGGATTTTTTTTTAGTAAAAAAATGAATCACTTTAAAAATTTTATCAAGTTTTAAGTTTTATTATTTGTAAAGTTTTTCATTCAAATGAAGCTTTAATAAATTCTTAAAAGTTGATTTTTTTTTGTGATATTAACTAATTTTATTTTATTAATATATATTATTATAAATTATTTATGTATGACATGTTATGTGGACAAATAAAGAATACTAATCTTAATTGATTACATACTATATATTATTATGATAAAATAATACCATGCTACACACACACACACTCAATTAATTTTAATTTATTTGGATTAATATTATGTATAAACTCAATTGTGAAAACGTTAGACTTATGGAAATATTCTAAAATGTATAAGTGTGAAACATTTTTTTTTAATATTTTGGTATTTTTTAAAATGAGTTATAACTTTTTATTTTTTTCTGGTTGTTTTAACTTATAAAGATTCGTTCATTATATTATAAAAAAAATATCATATATTAAAGTACATGCATATAAGACTATAAAAAATAAATATCCATACATCACATAGGATATGTCTAGTTTTACTTATTTTAATTTTAAATTATTTTTTAAAATAAATTTTATTTTATTTTAGCATCTATATTCAATTGCTAACTAATGACAAATTAAACAATTTAAAAACTGAAATATAAAAAAAAAATTAAAAAGGCCCATTTACCGAACTATATTTTTTTACAATTTAGATGATTAAATCAGATAAGCACAAAAAATTATAATATATTAACATGATAAAAAAATAATAAAAATGAATCATTTTAATTTTCATCTAATTTAATAATATAAAAAATAATTAGAGAATTAATAATAATATATTTATATATTAAATTTTGATAAACATTAATAATATTTAATTTTAATAATTATCATTATTTTAATAATATTAATATTATTATTAATTATCAATATTAATAAATAATAAATATAATAATTAATTTTATAATATAGAAAAACTAATAATTAACAATGATAACATTAATTAATATTATTATAATATTATTAATTTCATAATAATATTATTAAAAATTAATAATAATAATAAAATTATTAATAAATTTTTTGTTAATGATAATAATTGATTTAACAATATAAATAATAATATTTCAAACTAATAATACACAATATTAATTAAATAATAATCATAATATTAACTATTAATAAAAATAATAATTCATTTATTTATATTAATTAATATTCATAATATTTTCAAAATATAAATAATATTATGATTAATTTTAATAACATAAATAATTATAATAATTAATAATATTATTATTATTTTCAAATTAATATTATTAATATCATAATTCAAGTTACTATTGAATATAGTAATCAATAAAAACAAAAATAAATTATTGAACAAGTTAATAACTATTATTTATAACAATTAATGATATTAATATTAACTTTATCATAATAATTAATACTTATTAATAATTTTAATAAGAATTAGTATGATAATAACAATAAACAATTATCATATTGCCATTTAACTGGTGATATAAATAATAATTTATAATATTAATATTTACTTAATATGAAATAATTCATAATAATGAAGAAGTATATTAATATTTGATGATGATGCTAATGATAATAATAATAATAATATATTTATTTATTGATTGAATTCTATAAATAATATCGTAAGTAAACATAATTGTTAATATTATAAGTTTAATTATATCTATAACAATTAATAATAATAATCTATATTATTATTTTAATTTAATAAATAAAAAATATTTATAAATATTTAATATTAATAATATTATTCATAATTATGATTAATAATAATAATAATAATAATAATAATAATAATAATAATAATAATAATAATAGTAATAAGATCATATCATATAGTATCATATCATATCATAGAAATAAAAATAAACTAAAGAGAACATGCCTTAATTTGTAGTAAAAATATTTATAGCAATCAACATAAGACATTTCAAAAATATTTGGTGACCAAAACAACACTTGACTTCTATTTTGTTAATTGTGCATCTCTTATTAGGAGAGTATAATAATCAGTCTCGACCAGAATATTAGATAGAATCAACCAATTATTTTAAGTTTTCATCAAAGAGTGGATTGGTTATTATACTTATCTTTAACTCGGGTGTCAATTCCAAGGTAAAAAAAATGATCCATAACCAACTTCTGATTCGATCTACATCAATTGATAGTTGTTCCAACCCAAAAAATCCTAAACATTTTACCTAAAATATACACGCTTTTACTAAAAATAAATACCAAATCATTCCAATATTTGTTATTTCGGTGTAGTCTTCATTTCTCACTTCAAAAATATTTGATCCTTTAACCGGGTTCCCGTCAATCTAGTTTGACACACTTTTAAATGGGTACACCCCTATATGTTATATCTTGTTATTCGGTGTAAATTAATCTTTCATTCTAATTATTATAATTAATCATTTTTACAATGTTTTACAATTGATTACATTTTATTATAAATCATTTTAACATAGTTTTCACGAAGAATATTAATATACGTATTAAAATATCAATATCTTTCAATTTATTTTATATTATGTACTCAATTATTATATCTTTAAAATATAATATATCTATTTTTTTAATTATCTTTATTCATTTCAAGCATGCATTAACATCTTTACAATCAAATGCTAGCTTAATGTATTAAAGAATCTTAGTTATTATCTTCCGATGATACTCTTGTTGCTATTGTGTTTGTATAATACCTCATGATTTTAAATCTTATATATATATGCCATCACTATTTTCCTATTAGCTTTATGAGGATTTAATACCCCATATTTTTTTCTCAAATTTATATTATATCCTTTATTTTCATATTATTTTTCTAAGAAGGTACTCTTCCGTTGGTTTTGGAGGCTTTGTGGAAAGTTGATATATAACACTCTAAATTATTTAATTAGTAATACTTGCTTAAAATAATTTATATAATTAATTATATCATTAATGTGCTCCTTTTTTTGGAAACACATCACTAAAAAAACTCCATAATTAAACATGTTTGACTTGAAGTGCGTATGTATGGACACATTATGTTGGAAATTATTGATCTATGGGGTCAATTATTGGCCTTAAAAATGCTCTAATAATGACTCATGACAAGTTATAAGGGTTGGAGTGTTATAAAATGCTATTAGAGCAAAATCACAATTGTGGCCTAGACTTGGGTTTATTAATAAACTTTCTAGCTACAAGGATTCGTGGGATTGGACTATGTTGAGATAGTTAAATATGTGACCTCTTAGGAAGTATTTTGGCAAGAATGTGAGGAAAAAACATACTAGGATGGACTTGTATTGATACGTAGGGTTATTCATTAATCCCAAAAGCACTCAAGTAACGTCTCTTGATCGGTGTGAGGGTTGTGGTGTTATAAATTTTTGGTAGTTAGAATTATGCGTTTTTGAGAATTGATTATTTTCACATGAAGAAATGTAAATAAAAGGTTGGGTGCTAAAAATTAGAAGTTAATTGAATATTGAGGGTTACTTATTAGGGATCTAGTTAGTGGGCCATTGTGGATGTGAACCCCTTAGGTAGATCTTCCTTTGAATGCATAATTTGGATTTTGGATGTGTATTAGACCCTTGTGCAAGTAATCCTCCACTTAAATACCTTGAGATAGACCCTCTTGTAGTTGCTTTAGATTTTTCTTATTCAAATAAATTAAAAGCGATTGAAGTTTTACATGATCACCTCATAATAAATACTATTAAATTGTGAACTTGTATGTCATAATATATGGTTTTGCATGTTCTCTTAATGTATTTATGATATATACTATTATTATATGTCTTCTCTATGTACGAGTTATTTAGGTATGACACTGAACCTACTTGACGAGGAATCGATAATTTTGTGCTGATAGGGTGTGACCATACCTAGTTGTGATTTATTGCATGACAGGGTTCGAGTGAGAGAACAAAGTCATTTCAAATACTGTTATCCAGAGCATATTGATGTAATAAGACTAACAGATGTTTCTTAATGCTTTGTTCTAAGCTTGTTGTTAGTCTTATGCAATCTAGGCACTTTTGTCATTTATTTCCTTATGAGTATTAATTAATTTTATTAAGACATTTTAGTTAAATACCCTTACATCTAGTACTATAAAGTGTGGTAGTAATGTCTTCTTACACTAGAATATTGGCAATGCAACTTATTATTGTGAATTTTGTGGAGCATTTTTCTAGTACGAAGAAATAATACATAAGAAATATCGTGCTCGCAATCCTAAATACTCTTTATGTTGTATGTAAGGAAAAATACAACTACTGACATTGAAGTGTTCACCTAATGTCTTGAATGATTCTTATTTCAAGATAGTGACAAAAGTAGACATTTTATTCAAAATATCATATCGTATAATAAAAAAAAATTGTTTTACCTTAATTGGCGGGAAAATAGATGGTAGTTTAAACAATGGAAATTCACCACCTATTTTTAGGATGCATGGAAAAAATTACCATTTGATGGGAATTCTGCTACCTCTTAAAGGTTCTTGGCCTAATCTTGCACAACTATATATATATACATATGACACAAAGAATGAAGTTTCAAATAGAATTCATTATTTGTGGTAAGTTATTTACCAATTATTTATTAAAAACCATGTTGCGCTCAAATATTATGTTATCACTTTTAACAATTTGTATTTATCTTGAAATAATTTATAGGCGAAACAATGACATCCACAATTTGCATGTCGGTATCATTTTTTATTTGAAAACCATGTTAGATGAGAATAATGTATTGGTTAGATCATTTAGAATGGCCAAGAAAAAAAATGGAATAACAAGGATGTTCCAATGTTAAGTTAATGATAATTGGTAGAACGGATGTTGATGGAAGAAGATATAGTCTACCAACTATGTATGAAGTTGTTGGTTTGATTGTGGATGATTTTGACACATTATTAGGTGATAGAGGAATCTTGGTAGAAACACAAACCAGAACATTAAAACGTATAAATGAGTTACATGTGTCATATATTCCCCTTCGATATTTTTTTCTTTTTCTATACAATGAAGATGGATAAAGGAAGACATTGCATTTGCAAAAGTGAGAAGAAGTGATGGCGGTGGAAGAAAGAAAATAAGCATGAAAGAATTTTTCTCCTATTGAATACATGAACGATCATATGAGATTTCTGCTATACTTTACTCATGGAGGCTTTTTCAACAATTTATTATCGATGAATATACCATGGTCGAATCTTCAAGGTTAAACTACATTTGAACTCATCAAAAGCAATTGTGTTGTGAAATGTATAGCTTCCTAGTAGATGTAATTTTATGTGCTGAAACTGAACCATCTATGCAAGGAAAGTGAGTTATTTTACCTTCAACATTTATTAAGAAGTCTGATATATGATTCATAATTATCATGATGCAATGCCCGTCAACATATGTTATTACATTTACATACAATCTAAAATGCACAAATTTGTTTTGTTGAGAGTAGATACCTTATGGCTGATGATTTCCTATACATTATTTGTCGTGTTTCAAGGAAAATTTTGATGGCTTGATAAAAGATCTTCTTCAAAATAAAAAATTTGGAACTGTTAGAGCAGATAATATATATCAAGTCTATGATTTCATATTTCATTCTTTTTCCATGTACTAATACATCAACCATACTTATTATCATATTTGTTTCAATATTGCAGTGATTTATACAATAGAAAAAGATATAGATCATATACTTTTTGCTAAAATACCTGATGAAAGTGGTGATGCAAATTATTATGTCGTTATTCAAGATTTCATGATACACAGTCCTTGTAGTAATGCAAGGAAGAACTCGTCATGAATGTTGAGAGGGAATTTGTAACACCTCGAGTTGATATGAATACATGGGGGTTGCCCTAGTATACTTTTAAATTTATCACTAATCCCATAGATCAACACAAGTCTTTTAAGAGCATTTTTTCATCACTCACGCACTTTTCGAGAAAATTTTTAAAACTTTCCAGGAGGATCACTAATGTGTGTGGGAGGATGGGATTCTCAAATTGATGAGAATATGGTTCAGTTGGGTTGATAATAATTAGAACAAGGCTCGAAAATGATGAATAAATGGTAAGAACATTGGAATAGGATGAGTTAGAGTTGAATATGTTTCGAACCAAAATAATTATGATTCAGTGATGGTGGATGAGGGATGAGGGATGATGATGGTTCAAATGTGTTGTGGTAATTAAGATGTGTATTCAACAATAATGTGTTGATGATGATGAGCTTTAGGGTTTAGATGAAGGATGAGGTTGTGGTTTAGGGTTAGGGTTAGGGTTTAATTCAAATAGAAGTATTAAGGTGACGTTTGGTTCAGATGAAGGGTTTTAGGGTTTTGAATGGTGGTTTAGGATTTCTAATGTGTAAAACAAATTAGGGCTTTGCTTAACTTCGAATTAGAGTGGGATTTTGATGATAATTATGGCTGGAAAAATATGGATTAAGGTTAATAGAAAATATATGAATTAATCTATAATTCACACGAATAAAGAGATTAAAACTTTCAAGCTAAATCGTTCACACAAATTCGATTAACTTAAATTGAACGCACATAGAATTTACTTGTATTCAACTTCAATATTGATCTTCAACTTCAATTCAATTCTCAATGCCCATGCTTGACATTCATAGCAGCTTTTAACCTTTCTACCACTAGCTAAAAGCATAATTCAAAAGATTCCAAGCTAAAAGATATTATGCTACTTTTATGCTAACTTCATTATCCAACTTTACTACTTAATTAATAAATTAGCTAAATTACTAATAATGCTCAAAAAATCTACAAAGAAGCTCCCCCATGCACGTGGTCATCATTCCTTGCATGTCATGCATGCCATGCACATGTCCTGCATGCCATGCACATGTCCGTAGACACTTAGTTGCTTATTTGTTACGTTTCTAGCAACGTAACCATCTGTTGGTCTTAAAATTTGTGGGAGACACTTTCCAAATAAAGAATAATTGGTTCCATAATTATGAAATCCAATTCTTGAGTGTTTTCTCCTACATCAGTCACTCATCCTAAAAATTGCTTCACAATAAGCACACTTAAATGTGGAGTTCTTGAGAAGGAATCAACAAAAGGATGGTATACCATATTGATATAAGTAGTCATATCAATCCTTATAATATTCCGCTCAATTTAGAGGCATTACAACCGCCCTCACTTAAAGAACACAATGTACTTATTGTGCCTCGACCACTAACTATTTTTGTAACACCCCAAAATTCACTACTTTTTTTTAAAAAGCGGAAGAATTAAAATAGAAATACTTAAAGCCAGTGAATTCTGGAAATGTTACCGCCACACTTAGTACCAAACCGGTTCTCTCCGACCGTTTCAGTACCAAGTGCTAAGGCTAAAGAAAATATTTACATTAAACTCAAACTAACAATTCATAAAAGAACTCGAAAGATCATACATTAAAATCAGAGTGCGCATAAAGAATCATAATTAATAATAAAATAGAAATCAAAGTGCGAAATCAAAATTCCTCGAAGGGAATAATCTTACAATTTATAAATGGTTAAGTCGAAACACTTAACACAAGGTAATAAATTAAAAAGAGTAAATGCGAATCATAAGAAATATCATAACGAAATGAAATCACATGAAGAAAATTACGGCCACGACACTCTCAAACTTTAAGCCAAAACATGCTAGACACTCAGCCCCAACTGATGTCTTGCCCACCTGCACAAATTCAGAAGGGCATACTACTTGTGGGAATGAGAATCACCCATAAAAAGGGTGATCAGTACGCTACGTACTGAGTAAGGTAACCGAGCACTAAGGCCAACACATAAGCACATAATCCATGTAGAATAAAAGATCATAAAGACGATCATGATATCATAACAACGAATAATCATTCGGGTACATACGTGAAGGCCCAATTATAATCCAGATTAATTATTTAATTAATCTTTTATCGGAAGTCGATACACACCATGCCTTTTATCAAATCCATGTAAATATAGGAACACCCCACTATTATTGCCGGTGGGCCGGTCACTTGCGGGACAAAGTCCACACCACTATTCCTGATCGGTGGATCAGTCTGGTTCCTGCTCATATGGTATTCCACTGTAAGTAATTAGTATATTTTAAGTGTTTGTAATACTGGTTTGTTTTTATTGAGCTCAAGTCACCCCACTATTATTGTCGGTGGGCCGGAAACGCATAGGTACAAAGCCTGACCACTATTATTACCGGTGGACCGGTTACACATAGGACATCATGTCCTAACCACTATTTTCTGACCGGTGGATCGGTCTGGACCCGGCTCAATAATCTTCCACTTTAAATGATTAGTGTCTTAACGACCCGTTTGGTAAATGGGAATGAGAGTTTGGGAATTAAAGAGTGGGAATGGGAATGGGAATTAGGAAGTGGGAATGGGAATGGGAATTAGGAAGTGGGAATTGGTTTATTTAATCCCATTCCCATGTTTGGTATTTGATGGGATTAACTTGGGAATAACTTGGGAATAAAAGTTTCCTATGTTTGGTACGTGGGAATGGGATTGGAAATATAGTCATAAATTTACAAAAATATCCTTCTTATATTTATAATATTTATAGTTATATATATATATATATATATATATAACCAATTATTATTATTTTTTTCCATTATTCAACTCTATTTTCCTTATAATAGATCATATAATATTATATCAGATCCGATTAGGTTAGACCTGATTCAATACAATCAGATCAAATAATAGTAATTATTATTATTATTATTATTATTATTATTATTATTATTATTATTATATCAAATAATATTTACAATAATAGTTATTATCTTTATTATATTTTTAATTATAATTATGATTATCATTATAATTATTATCTTTATTATATTCTTAATTATAATTAATTATTATACTAATTAGATTTATAATAAAGATAATAATTATATAATGATAATTATAATATAGTTATAATTATTATAAAGATAATCATCATCATCATTATTATTATTATAATTAATATTATTAATACAATATTATACATAATATAAGGTTATTTTGGTCTTTTTATTTTCAATCCCTATTCCCACCCTTCTAATACCATACCCCCCAAGGAATAAATTGGTGGGAATAGACATCCCCAATTTCCATTCCCAATCCCATTTTTATTCCCACTCCCTCAAAACAAACAATAACATATTTAAATTCCTCCCTAAATTCCCATTCCCACCATTTTATTCCCCTAAACCAAACTAGCCGTAAGTATCTTATTCAAAGGCTTTCACCATGGACATGCACGAATCATAAATCATAAATTCCATATTCATCATCATCTTTAATCACCGCATACACATGATAACACAAAAAACCCAATCAACCACACCAAACCCTAATTAACCATAACAATCCATAGTTAATCATTCCAAACCCTAATTCAGTCTCCTTTGTACCCTTAATTTTCTCCACGTGCTATTTCATACCCATGCAGACATTAATCTCTCAATGCAAACCTTCGAACCTTTTTCATGCAAACCCTAAAATTCCACGTGAAACCCTAAATTCAACCATGCAAACCCTAATGCCACTATACAACCATCAATGCCACCATGTAAACCCTAATACCACCATACAACTATAAATACCACCATACAACCCTAATACCACCATACAACTATAAATACCACATACAAACCATGATTCCGTCATACAAAACCCTAAATTCAATCCACACAAAACCAAAGATTCACCCATACCAAACCTAAATTCAAACTATATAAAACCCACAGATTTGTCCATACCAAACCCTACATTCAATCCATACCAACCAAATATTCATCCTTACCAAACCCTAAATTCAAATCACATAAAACCGAAGATTCATCCTTACCTTACAATTGATTAGATTCTCCCACATAAAATCATAAATTAGAATCTCCCAAGCAAAACCATAAATTGGATTCCCCCAAACAAATCATAAATTAGATTCTCCCATATAATATCATAAATTACATTCTCCCAAATAACATCATAAATTATATTTCACTCTTCCACTCATGGGTCATTAAAATACTTAGGTCAACTCATATCCCTTGATCAACTTCTTCCCCCCATTATCCCTTTTCATCCTTTCTCTCACCCAAACCACACCAACATCCTCACATGCATGTCTCAACACACATATCATCACATATACAATATTTCATCATATATAGTACTCATGCCATACAAAAACATACTTCAACTCCACATTATACCACATACAAAATAACTAATAATAATAAACATAGGATACATAACATGCAAAGTACATAATGCATATAGGCACACAAAAGGCCTTAGTAACACCCTTACCTAAAATGTCACCAGTCTTGGAGCACGCTCCTATATTACTTGAGAGTTTTGATTGGGCTCACCTACTATGGAAAAATACTAGGATTAGGTTTCCTCTTAAGAATGCTATTATTTCTAACTTATCCCAAGACCTTATTTTTAATTAAAAATTATTATACTAGAATTGACTCTACAAAATACTAGTAGAATATTAATAATAAAACTAATGCAGTTCAAAATAAAAAGGTGATATAAGGGTTTCTACCCTTCACCAAAATAATATTAGTAAAGATAAAATAATAATAATAATAATAATAATAATAATAATAATAATTCGAATAACAACTAAATATTATAAATAAAGATAATATTAAAAATAATAATACTAATAATAATAATATATATATATATATAAGCTTTAAATTTAAAGTGGGGTTTCGACCCTACTTATAACTAATGACCTACTATTTATAAATATTAATAATAAAATTAATAACATATATAATAATATTAAAATAATAAAGATAATAATAATATTATTATTATTAATGGTTATAAAAACAATAGAAATAATAATACTAAAATACATAAGTGCGAATGTTAATACAAAATTAGGGCCTAAGATTTTCTAGAATAATTAATAAAATGAATATAATAATTATTCTAATAATAATAATAATAATAATAATAATAATGATAATAATCATATAATAATTCAATTAATAACTTAAAATTTGAAACCAACAATAAAATTATTTTATTACCACTCTCTACCCTACAAGTACAATTCAGCATAAATTTTATATCAAATAATAATAATATTAATAGCAAGGAAATAATTATTATATTTGAATAGTTACTAATAAATAAAATAAAAATAGAATAATTTACAATAAATAGTAAATAATGAATAAGAAGGTCTAGGGTTTCACCTTGAGTCGGCGAGGATGGGCGGCACCGGCGGTGGTTCACAGCGATGGCCGAAAAAATGATCTAAGAGGGAAAAAGATGAAGAAAAAGAGAGAAGGAGCAGGGGGAAAAATTAAAATAAGGTTATGGTTCAGTGGAGGAGGATTAGAGGGAGTTCTTGGGTGGTTTATAGGGTGGAAGAAGTGGCGTATGTGGCGGCGGACGGTGGTTTAAGGACTCGGGGTGAAAATTCTGGCGAGATGAGCAGCAAACTTTGCACGGTTATGGAGGCCCAAGCAAGAAGAATCGAAGGTTGAAAGTGGTTTAGTTAATTAGATGGAGTTTCAGGGAATATTTTGAGGTGCAGAAGCGGCGTCAAGGTTGGCTAACGGCAGAGAAAAGCATGTCTGAAGTTGCGGTGGTGGGCAGTTCTCAATTAGGGTTTCGAGGAAGAAGAAGCTCCAAAAACGTCCACAACTAAGCTATTTATAGAGTTGTAGATGGTATAATAGGGTTTTGGGGGTCGGCAAGAAGTTATGGGGTGCAAGAATTTGGATAGCCGACAGCGGAAAACGGTCGGCCAATGTTTGGTTTAATTCGACGGTTCGTGAGGCTGGGGAGAGGAAACAGATGAGAGATAACAGACGAGAGTTATGCCAATTTATTCCTCGAGTCAAGGGGAATACAATGAGGCAAGAAACGATCGGTCACAGTCTCTGTAGCCAGAGACGCCATTGATGGGGTCGGAAGCTGCAGCCGCGTCGACGGAGGAGAAATGAGGAAGAAGGAAGAAGAAAGGGAGGTGGACAGGCGGTTTAAGGGGAAAAAAAAGGAGAGGCAGGTCGGGACGGTCGGGCGAGAGGAGGTAAGTTCATTAATTCAAACGATGAGTTTTCTAGGAACGAAAAGATAAACGCATCGCGGCAAGAGAGAAGGAAGCAGCCGCTGCGCGGGCTGGGCCGCGCACACAAAAAGAAGAAGAGAAAAGGGGAACTGGGCCACGGCTGGCCCAGGCGGGGAAAAGAAAAAGAAAAAGAAAAGAAAAAGAAAGAAAAAGGGAGAAGAAAAAGGAGAAAAGGAAAAGGGAAAAGGGGAAAGTAATTATATTGGGTATTTAAATTAATTAAAATATTTGGGATATTTAAAAATAATAATATTTATATAAAATAATATTTAACTCCCTTTTTAGGCTTAATTAGGATTTTTAGAAGATTTTCCATAAATTCCATTTTAATTAGCAAAACACCCTAATTTTCTTCCATTAAATTATTTATAAAAATAATATTAATTTGGAACTATTTCCTCCTTCTTATTTTAAATAAAATAATTTATTTAGTTAATTCCCAAATTAAAATCTTTAATTAGTTAAAATACCCAAATTCCTCCTAATTAAAATACTTATAAATTTATTCTTGATTTGCCCTAATTAATTTTCTTTTATTTTAAATAAAGTAATATACTTAATTAAATTTTATAATAAAACCTCATTTAAATATAATATTTAAAATTAGAAATTTTCGGGACATTTCAATTTTAATACAGTTTATCCCAAGAGTCATCCCGCTAGGTAGCTGACTGCCTCATCTAAGTTCAACTCGCCGTCACAGTTTTACTTTGATACCATTTATAATACCACAAGTTGATACAACCACATGAGATTTACCCTTTAGCACTTTCGGATTGATCGGTTGGCTCCACAAATCAACATGAGTTCTTTTAGCGAGCTTTTCTCTCATTCACATGCTTTCCGTAAAAATTTAGAATATTTCTTAAACTTCTCAAGTGATATAAGTATCCATATCAATCATTATAACACTATACTCAATTTGGGGGCATTACAACATTGCAAAAAGATTTGTATAATCGAAAACCATATATGATCATGGATATTCTATCTACAAACATAGAGATAATGTTAGAATAATATTAAATAATGGTGTTCATCTACACAATAGGTTTTTCGTGCCACATAATCATTACCTGCTTATTAAGTATGGTGCTCACATGAATGTGGAATGGTGTAACCAATCACACTCTATTAAATATTTATTCAAATATGTGGATAAGGGACATGATTGGGTTATTGCATCATTTTACTGGATCACTAATAATGGTGAAGAATAAAATGTTGTGGATGAAGTGAACATATATTATGATTGTAGGTACATTTCACAGTGTGATGCAACTTAGATATTGTTTGGCTTTAATATTTAATATAGGGATTCTTCTATTTAATGGCTTAGCTTTCATCTTCTTAACCAGCAAAACATAATATTTTCCAATTCGAATCTAATAGATGTTGTACTTATCGACCACTAGTCAAGCAGAGTATGTTATTATCATGGATGGAAGCTAATTAAAAGTATCATGAAGATATAGATATAGCATATGTTGAATTTCATACAAGGTTTGTTTCAAATCAGTATAAACGAGAGTAGAAACCAAGAAAGATGAGATTCCCAATTGGATAGATTTTTTATGTGCCACTAGGTAGTGAATAAATGTATTACTTGAGGTGTCTGCTTAATATTGTGTGTGGTCTGACATGTTTTAATGAAATCAAATGCATCAACGGTGTTCAATATGAAACTTATTGTGATGCTTTGTATGTGTAGGGATTGTTAGAAGATGATAAAGAATACATTGATGGAATTATTGAAGTAACTCAGTGGGTATCTGCATAGTCCTTAAGAAGGTTTTTTGATTTGCTATTGTCATCAAACTCACTAAGTTCACTGAAGATTGTTTGGGAAAAATGTTGGCCTTATATGTCAGATGACATACTATATAGACAACATAACATCTATCAAAATCAAGGTATGTGATAACATAGCTCTTATGAATTACCTATTAATTTATATTTTATTTTCATTAACAAGTGCTTTTGGTTTTCACTTTTAGAGTTTGAATTAAGTGATGATGAAATTAAAATTTATAATTTTCTTGAGATTGGAAAGCTATTGCAAAACTGCGCTAAGAGCTTATCCAACTTTCAGTCTATGCTATTGCCAAATAATAGATATTTTACAGTCTTATAATATATTGATACATGATGAATTATGGTACGATCGATTATCTTTGTCTAAATAGCATTCAAATCTTCTATCAAAGATAAATGATGAATAATTGCAAGTTTATCATACAATAATCGATGCACTTACATCAAGTCAGGATGTTTTTTTTTGTTTACCAATATGGGGGAATTGGTAAAACTTTTATCTAGAGGACTTTATCTATATCTCTTAGGTTAAAAGGAGATATTATTTTAAACATAGTGTCAAGTGGAATTGCAAGTCTTCTCTTATCCGATGGAAGAACTATTCATTCTTGATTTGTAACTCTACTCAATGTGAACAAAGATTCGACTTGCAATATCATATAAGGAACCCCACTTTTTGAGTATATTGTTTGATAAACTTATAATATGGTTTGAAGCTCCAATGTTACACAAGTATTTATTTATTTTTGAATCATTGGACAAAACATTGTGAGATATTTTGCGATTTAGTAATGCATATAGTGTTGATAAACCCTTTGGTGGAAAAACCATTGTGTTTGGTAGTGACTTTTGTTAAATTTACTTGTTAACCCAAAGGGATGCAAACAATATATCGTATGTTCAATTCATCTTACATATGGAAAGATTGTAAAGTTTTGAGATTGGCAAAAAACATGAGACTACAAAATCTTAGCTTAACAGATGAATGTTTGTTGTTGAAACAATTTTTAGATTGAATTGTAAGTATTGGAGATGGGCCACTTGGAGGAACAAATGTTGGTCTTGCAACCGTTGACATTCTAGATGATATTTTGGTAAAAAATTTTGATGATCCAACTAAAAAAATAGTTGAAGAGATATATCCATCATTTTCATATTGCATTGATGATGCAAAAATTTTGGAAGGGAGATCGATATTGCCACCTACTCTTGAATCTTGATGTGGTTGACATTGTGAATAATTATATGCTTTCTATAAGTGCATCAAAAGGTAAGTCACATTTAAGCTAAGACAGTCCCTGTAGTTCATAATCAAATGTTGATTTAATAAATTATCTCCACACACCATAATTTTTAAATGAAATTAGGTGCTCCAGTGTTTCAAATCATGTGTTGAATTTAAATGTGGGTATGCTATTACAAAATATATATATCAGTCCACCAGCTTATGTAATGTCACAAGGTTGGTTATCACATGACATGACATTCATGTCCTAGAAGCAAATATTATTGGTGGAACTAATGCAGGTCATAAAGCCAAGAATGACATTAATGCCTTTCGATAAAAATTGTCATTTAAGTTTGGTCAAAGGAAATTTCTAGTTATTGTTTGTTATATGGTGACAATAAATAAAATTCAAGGCCAATCACTATCTCATGTGGGACTTCTACTAAAAAAATAGTTTTTAGTCATGGCTAACTCTACATCGCCCTTTCAAGAGTTACAAATCATAAAGGATTAAAAATCTTGATATATGATGATGAAAATAATCAATGTAATTCTACAACCAATATTGTATTTCAAAATTATTTCAAAATATATAATTATTATTTTTTATGAAAATATATTAATTCATCTCGCAAATCAATATTTATATGCAAATTATTTAAGCATCCTATGTACCTTTTAATTGAAAATTCATGCAATGTACATGTGAAAAACTAGTTGATGTAATAAAGCTAACCTATGTTTCTTATTGCTTTGTTAAAAGTTTGTTGTTAGTTTTACAAACTCTAGACACCTTTGTCATTTATTTCCTTATGAGTATTAATACAATTTATTAAGGTGCTTTGAACCAAACCCAACTAGTAGAATTGGAATTGATTCGCCAAATGGGGTTGTGAACATGTAACTATTCTCTCCAAACCCGAAGTAATATTCATGTTTGTCATCGTAATCGACACTTTAATAGAAAAATGGCTTAGCCTCCAATTTCATATCATCAAAATCACAATGTACATAATCGATCCCCACTATAGAGATATACATAGATAGTTCTTGGGGATGAACCATTCATCAAAAAAAAGGGAGGGAAGGGCCTAAAGAAATCAATGGTAAAAGAAATTGATGGCCTTAGACTTTGGGAAAGGGAGAATTAATTTCTCTAGCTTCCATTTTTGAAATCAGAAGAAGGGGAAGAAGTAGAGAAAATAACAGTAAAAAAAATGAAGGGGGATGGGCATCGCTAGAGAGGGAGGGATGAGACTTACCAAGTGAAGAGGGAGTGAGGGTCAGAGAAGAGCAAAAACATAGACAGGCTGAGAAGGAAAACAAAAGGGGTCAGTTGCCTTATAGATATGGCCTAGCCATGATTGAGAAAGGGAATATGGGCATGTGCCATAGATTGGGCCAATTTTATCCAGTTAGTCCAAGGTCCAAGTTTTAAAAAAAAAATTATGAAAAAGACTCCATTTTCATTTAGTCTTAAGGGAGGGAATTGGGTTATACCTCTACGAGCCCCTAAAGACAAGATGATGGGTTCAATGTTCTTGCTGAAATGCCCCGATATTTTTCTAATTTTAAATATTATATTTAAATAAGGTTGTATTTAAAATTTTAATTTAATAAATTATTTTATTAAAATAAAAGGAAATTTATTAGGGCAATTTAATAAGAAATTTTTATAAATAGGTTAAGTAAAGGAAATTTGGGCATATTATCTAATTAAAGATTTAAATTTGGAAATTTATTTAAATAATTTATTTTATTCAAATTAAGAAAGATAAAATAATTTCAAATTAATTTTAATTTTATAAATAATTAAATTAAATAAAATTTGAGTGATTATTATATTAAAATGGAATTTTGGAAAAATCCTTTAAAAAGCCTATTTTAGCCTAAAAAGGGATTTAAAATTTATTTTATTTAAATATTATTAATTTTAAATATCCTAAATATTCATATTTATTTAATTTGACCCAACCTAAAATTTTTCTCTTTTCCTTTTTCCCCTTTTTCCTTTTCTTTTCTTTCTTTTCCTTCTTCTTTCCTTTTCTTTCTTTTTCTTCTTCTTCGCCGAATTGGGCCTATTGCGCGGCCCAATTCTTTTTTTTTTCTTTCCTTTCTCTTCGGCGCGGCCCGGCCCGCGCGTCGCCACCGTCCCCCCTCCTTTTCTGCGCCGCGTTTTACTCCCTTATCACACTAAAATGCGGCGTTTGATCATCATGTTTTTACCGTTGCACGACAGCCTCGGAACGCCGTTCATTATCTTTTTTTTCATCGAAACGCGTCGTTCTATTTAACCCTCCCCCACCTCGCGCCGAACCGCCCGGCCTCCCTCCCTTTTTCTTTCTTTTCTCTCCCGCGAACCGCCCAGTCCAGCCTTCCCCATTTTCTTCTTCCTCCTCCCGCCCGACGCCATAACCGCCAGCTCCCTTCCTTCCCCGAAAATGGTGCTGCCGGCCACACGTGGCGTGACCGGCCTTTCTCTCGCTCATTCTCTCCCTCTCGATGCAAAGTTTGATTTTAAACGCTCCACTCTCCATTTTCTTCTCCACGATGGCTCCATTTCTCTCGCGAAGGGTCGGGCAAATTTTGAAAAATTTGCCGCCCGATCGACACCATAACCATCACGTTTCTCACCAGCTTCGACCCCCTGATAACTACCCCAACTCGGAACTAACCTCCAACATTATAAATACCTCTCTTATGGCCTGGGTTCGGGATTTTCTTTCCCCGAAACCCTAAGCATCGCCCGTGCGCCACCGCCTCTTTAGACGACTCTTTCTCCATCTTTGGCTAACTTCAATGCCTTCGCTTCATCCCAACATCTTCCCTGCAACACCCTCTAATTAACTAAACCATCCAAGACCTTCGATTCATCTTGTACAAGCCTCCATAATTGTGCAAAGTTAGCTAGTGGTCTCGCCAGAAAATTTCACCCCGAGACTTGAAACACCATCCACCGCCACATCCGCCGCTTCTAACACCTCCCAAGCCAACCAATAACTCCTTCTAAGGCTCCTCCACCGACCCATAAAATTATTTTATTTTTCTCCTCCCCTCTCACCCCTTTTTCTTCATTTTTAACCCTCTTAGATCCATTTTCCAGCCACCTCCGGGAACCACCGCCGGTTCCGCCTACATCCTCCGACTCAAGGTGAAACCCTAGACATTTTAAACACTTGGTTTTGAATTATTGATAATTATTCTATTTTTAGCCTAAATTTTAGTGTTAATTCAACTTTAATTATTATTATTATAATTATTATTATTATTATTGATATCGATTGTATTCTAATTTCTAAATTTTGTTGACAGGTCTGGGAGTATTATTGAGTAAGATATATTATTCATCTCGGCCTTTACTTATTTAATTAAATTTTTACATGTTTAATGTTATTAATAATAATAATAATAATAATATTATTATTATTATTAGTGTAATTATTTATTTAATATTTTAATTATTTCAGGAGGATTATAAACCTAAAATTTTAACTAAGTCTCGCACATTTGCTTTTTACAACTATTATTAACATTTTTAACATTATTTCTAATTATATTATTATTATTATTATCTTTATTAACTTTATATTATAAGTATATATAATATTAATATCATTATTACATTTTTGAATAGTGTTATTATTAAATGGATTGATTTTGAAAGCCACCTTGTAATTTTAAGAATTATGGTATTATTAATATTAATATTCTACTAATAAGAGTATTATTAATAATGTTTTATTATTATTATTATTATTATTATTATTATTAGTATTATTATTATTACTATTATTACTATTATTGCTATTATTACTATTTTGGTGAAGGGTAGAAACCCTTGTATCACCACCCTTTAGAATGAAAATAATAAATTAATTGTAATAGTTTCTATAGTTAATTATTAAGTAGTAGTATTTTAAGTAAAAACCAAACCTCGAAATAAGTTAGAATTATATAGGAAGGTCTAACCATAATATGTTATGATATAATAGGCGAACCCAATCAAATCCCTCAAGTGGAATAGGAGCGTGCACCAAGACCGGTGACGTTTTAGGTAAGGGTCTACTAAGGTCATTTATGTGTTTGCATGTATTATGAATATGACATGTTATGTAGTTTATGTTCGTTATTCTTATTGATTATGCATGCGATATGGTTATGAAGTTGAAGTATGTTATTATGAATGTCATGTGCCATGAAAAATATATGTGTATGCTTATGTCATTAATGTATGACCTGAAATGATATATGAATTAGGATTTGCATGTAAGAGGAGGGTACTAGGGTTTACATGAGATGGCATGGTGCTAGGGTTTGCACGAAAAGGAATGATACTAGGGTTTGCATGGAATAGCGAGGAGTTGAAGGTGTGCATGGAATAACATAATATTAGGGTTTGCATGAATTAATGTGGAGTTAAGGTTTTGCATGTGGATTAGGGTTTCATGAAAACATGCCTACATGGAATTAATGTTGTAGGGGGATCTGAGTTGCATGGAAGTATGTATACGTGGAGCTAGGGTTTTACATGAGGATTAGGGTTTCATAAAGATTGTATAAGAATACGTATACGTGAACCTAGGGTTTGCATGTGCGTTAGGGTTTACATGGGAATGGGGTGTACGGGGAGTTAAAGTGAGGCATGAATTAGGGTTTGCATGAAAACATGGAGTGCATGGAATTAGGGTTTACATGGAGTTAGGGTTGCATGGGAGCTAGGGTATGCATGGGAAGAGGATCTACGTGGATTTCGAATTCATTCAATTAGTATTATTGTTGTTTTCGAATTTGGTATTGGATGTTCCCAGCTTGAAATGAATACTCTGAATAAAATACATAAGACATTAAACACGTAAAGTGGAAGATGTTGAGACGGGCCCAGACCGATCCACCGGCATAATAGTGGCCAGGTACTGCGGTAGCCTGGAGACCGATCCACCGGCTTAATAGTGGTAGGGTATTTTACCCTAATGACCGATCCACCGGTAAAATAGTGGGGGATCCCGAGCTCAACAAACCAAACCATATATGTTGATAATATATGAGAAGATATTAATTACTTATAGTGGAACACCGTACGAGAAGGGGCCAGACCGATCCACCGGCTATAATAGTGGTAGGGTGTATACCCTAAGTGACCGATCCACCGGCTATAATAGTGGCCAGGAGCCAAAGTGCCCTGGAGACCGATCCACCGGCGAAAATAGTGGGGTTCCCGTACTCGTATGGACTTGATAAAGAACATGGTGTGTATCTACATTTGATAAAAGAAAGATTAAATGATTAATCCAGACCTTTTTGGGCCTTATGTGTGGACTGTTAATTATAAGCTATGGACTTCACTTTATGCTCTCATGTATCATATGTACGGATTGAAATTTTATGTGATCATTATCTTGCATGAATTACTGTGTTATATGCCGGCCTTAGTTTTCGGTTACCTTACTCAGTACGTAGCGTACTGATCACCCGTTTCATGGGTGCTGCTCATTCCCACGAGCAGAAGGCCCGTCTAACCTATTGCAGGTAGGAGACACCTACTTTGATGCTATTGATGTCTACGGGACATCTGGAGGGACAGAATGATAGCTGGGCTGGATCGACTTCTAGAGAGAGGCGTGGCCGTTTTCCTTTTAATTTATGACTCATGCTATCTTTTATTATGTCTGAATTGTTGGAACAATTTTACTAATATTGTTTAGTATTATCGGGAAAGACAGTAGTTGGTATTTCGAACTATGTAGGACTTGCGTGTATTCTACTTTCCGTTCCTATAAATTTGTATTTTTATGGTGTTATTAAAAGTGTCTTCTTAGCCTTAGCACTTAGTACCGGAACGGTAGGAGTGAACCGGTCTGGTACTAAGTGTGGCGGTAATATCTCCAGGAATTTACGATTTTTAATTTATGAGTATTGCTTAAAAAAAAATTTGTAAATTTTGGGGGTATTACACTTGCACCTAAGACTAATATCAACGAGTGTAAATACATTATCATCATCACCACTTACACCCCCAAAAAAATACTACTAATATTCAACAATAATAAAAATGGGTTAGTTATCGGACCCAACTTATCTATGTTCCCATAACCCCTATTCTAACTACAATTATAAAAGTTAATACTAATAATATCTAATCTTCATGCTTTCAACTTGAAATTTTTCACTCATTAATCTGTCTCCATTTTCCAATCCATCTTTAACACAAAAAATACAAAATTGTTATGACAAGCAATAAATAAATTAGGATAATTTAAAATAGGGATAAGAATAGTGTTTAATGATGTGGTGTATGTATCATGTTTTCTTTAAATACCCTTGCATCTAGTACTGTAAAGTGTGATAGTAATCTCTTCTTGTACCAGGTGTGGTGGTAAATCCTTTGATGTTGATCCAACTTCTACATATTTCTGTATTTTGTATGCGTTTTGTTTTGATAATCGAATGTGTTACTACATAATTGTTGTAACATTCTATTTTTTGAAAACCTAAGTTATTTAGGGATTTATTTTAATGAAAATGAAATTATCCTATTTTTTTTACATTTATTACATCATTTGATGAAATTGAAACCCTAATTTTGTTTTCATTTTATAACCCTTTTCTCACAAGTTCATATTTGTAAGATCTTTTTAGCTACGTTTGGTTATCAAGCGTATTCCAAATAATCCTAATTCTTTCTTTTATTTGGAATATTTTTTTTCAAAGTCTCCTAGGGTGTTTCAATATTTTAATCAGATATATCTAGAAATAAGTACTACTCATTCCCCTATTATCCTTGTTTTGGTATTTTAAACCTCAAAATGACCTTTTTTTCACTATATTTGAAGTATGCTTTGATTGGAGTATGTTTTGATGTTTTAAAATATGCTTGAATAATTGACTAAATGGATGAATGATGAGTTAATTTGTACTTTAGGGCCTTGTTGACCTAAATTTGACCCTTAGTTATTTTTCTAGAACCATTAATTGATAAGTGTTGTGTCGTTTTTGCTTATTGAAACATTTTATCGTGGCTTCTAACTTTAAATGTTTTCTTGTGGCCTCTAGCCTTTGAGTTTTTAGTTTTTCCTAAATTTTTAAAGGATCTATAATCCATGATAATCTTCTGGATCATTAATTTTTATTTACAATGTTTGATATCTAATCGCTTTTGGAGGTTTAATGTTAAACATAATCACTAATTTGATATGATATGCTCTCTAAGATTCCCTTTGTGAAATAAGATTTGTGTTGGTGTTATAAAAATATGGTCATATGGACTTTCGTTTCCTATTTTCATTAAATAAAAGGGGCTTCTAGTCGTATAGTAACTTGGTATCTTTTATACTCTATAGGGAATTTGCATACTTAAGGATTAAGATACCTTTTGTGAAAGTACCTTGGTTAAAATCTATTAGTATTGGACGGGATGCCCAACTTACGGTGGAATTTATGGTTCTAAGCTAAGTGGACATTAGATTCTCTATACAAGCCCCCAACGTTCGTATACTCATTTGAAGTAGAGTAGGATGCTCATTTGGCTATTGTATCCTATGGCTTCTCTCCATTTGTGGGAGGGTATGAAGTCCATATGTGAATATTTATATATATTATGATCATGCTCAATGGATTTTTCCATTCATGGTAGGATGAGATGTCCATATGTGAACTTGGCTTTTATGCCCTTATTATTTATACCATTGATTTTGTTCATTGTGGTAGGATATGCGTCTCTATATTCCTTGGTTTTATGCCTTACTGCTATTAATTGTGCCCCATAGTTTCCTTCCACTGGTGGTAGGGATGGATATCTGGGCTTGTGTCTTGAAGTTTAGATCCATATGTCTTTAGCCTATATGAATTTCTTCACCGTGTCTTAAGTCCTATATATTCTTATGTGACACTCGTTGAAATGCATAATAGAAATGTTATAGGCTTTGCTTGATTTCTCTATGCTAGTTGAATATTTGTGATTCCTTATTTTGTTTGGTATACTCTTGTGGTATAGCATATTGTACATTATATTCTCCCCTAGGTTGCTAGCTTGAAGTTTCCCTATATGTTTGAGTGAAATCATGTGACATCTACACTTTCTTGTTATCATGATTTACGAGTATCCCTCTATCTTAGTATAATTCATGATTTAATTCTTCATCTCAACATGTACTCTATATTATGTGAGCATACTATTACTTGTAGTAGGTTGTTCTTACTCAGTATGCTCATCATACTATTGCCAAACTATTTTAGTTTTTGTGAAGGTATTCCATGTTTTGCTTATGTGAGGATGAGAGTGTCAAGTTCTTAGTTAACTTAATAGGTATTAACACCTTGTACTTCTTATTTAGTTTCTGCAAATTACTGTGTAAAACAATTTTTTTAGTTATGAAAATGGGTATGTTACAGTGAGTAAGATACATGTAATTTAGTATTACATATCTTCTTAAATTAAGTAAAAAAAACTATGAATCTTTTTAATATTATTTAAATATTTTTAGATTTTTTATTTTTTAAAAATTTATAGAGAAATGAAAAGTATTCAAAAGATTTAAATTTTCTCAATTCAACTTAAAAAATATGTAATATATAATATTTTATATTTTTAGTAGTTTAAAACTAAAAACATTGATAGAATGGTACTAAATCAAGAATAAAATTTGAAACACTATATAGAATGGTACCCATTATAAGTACGCAAATAATCATGGTACATAAGTGGATTTTATTTTCTTTAAAATTTCATATTTAAACTCACCATAAGGTTATGTGTTGGATTTGATATCCATTATAAGCGAACTTAGATGGTGGTCGCAATATTTTGTTCAACCAAAAAGAAAGAGTCAAATTATTATTTGCATGGGGGCCACATCCATTATTACATACGGAATGTCTACAATGTGGTAATTCTTTAAGAAAATACATGTGATGTCGATTTCTAATTGGTTATGAACTAGTGATAATTGATAACTATGTTATTTTTTTTCCCTTTCTTTGTGCATCATTTCTCTTAATCACTTATGTTTGTTACTTCCACGTGAATAACCATGCACAAACTTATCTACTTCCCTTCATATCTCCCTCTTCATCCCATCATACACCCCGCCTCTCTTATTCTCATTCCTCATTTACTAAGACATTCCCCCTTTCTTATTTCTCTTACTCCTCTCCTTACTTACTTTTTTATAATCTGATAACTTCAAAAACTTTCTATTTAGCATGACTAGTATGTCAAACACAAGATTATCAAGTTACCGTCTTCTCTCAAGTTGGATAACAGCCATCAAACCAAAATATCGCATGATTAAAATATTTACAAGTGGTAACTTCATCTTCAACACTATCACCATCATCCTTCATAAATTATAGAAACTTTCAAACAAAATCCAAAATATTTCTCTCCTCCTTTATATATATGAAATCTCATTTGATTCGTCATTGGATACTAAAAAAAGAGTTGCTTAACTCCCCCAATAAACTTTAATAAAGAAGCCATTATCGTGGAAATTTTTCTCCCAATAATCACCCCTTAGAATATAATTTTAATGGTCTTGATCTCTAGATTAAATTTCACAGACTATCCCAAAATCTCTTAACTATGAATACTATTGAAGATATAGCTAATAATCTTTGCCAACATAGACCATTGAGGGCTCATGAGGAAACATTATGGAAAACTTATGGCCAAGCAAGCATCCTTTGAGACAATAAAAACCTACTTCAAAAGCCCATTGTCATCAATATTAACTAAGTGAAAACGGTAATGATAGATTTAAAGTAGTAAAGAATAGCATAGTTTTTCTTGTATTATGTATAGACTGGCCACATTGTGATAAACTACAAAATCAAGGAAAAATTCAATTCATTATACTTTGAGAAATGGATTGAAGGGGAAAAAATATATAGTCAAGTCCTCACATTATCCTCTTATCCTCCTGCAAATCTCCAGCCACACAACACTTATTCTAATATGTTATAGAATAACATGACTCGTACCATAAATGGTTATGTGGCAAGGAAACTCCTCTTAATTGTCTCAGCTTCCTCAAACCACATATACCTCCCATCATCCGCTCCTTTCACATGCATGCATGCAAATTTGACATTCTTCACCCATTAGTTAATTTCCATCCATCCATTCTCACCTCTCCACTACTTCAAATGATCACCACTCCCACTTTTTTGATCTCAACTCCAAGAAACTTGCTATGATCCATCCACCATTATTTCACATACATGCATGCAACTCTAAATTTTCTTCACCCAGTAATCCACTTCCATCCATCATCTTTCACCTTTATACTACTTCAAATGATCATTACTCCCACTTTATTGATCTCAACTCCAACAAACTTGTCATACTCCACCATTCTGTTACTTTTGTCCATATCTATTGCATAATATCTCACTCTAAACGTAACTAGTGACTTAGCCTCATTCTCTCAAATCACACATACTGTAGGGAAAAAAATCACAAGATATGAATGTTCAGGATTTGATCGAACAATCAATCAAAAAATTCCAAGATTCAATTGAGAGAACAAGCAAAACACCATAACAATTGGATAAACAACTATGATCTTTATTGTATACATCACTAGTGATTACAAGGAGAATCAAACAATCCTCACAATATCACTCATTACAAAATTCTCTCAAAAACACAATAAAATACAATAGGATAGGGTTTGGGCAGGTTTGATAGCATATTAGGCATGATTAGGATTTCATACACAATCTAAATATAGAAGTATGTAATTAACACAAGAAAATGATAGAAAATAGGAAAAATATGGTCTATGTTGATAAACACCGAGAAGGGCTGTGTTTTTTTTTTCAAAACTCTCAACTTTTTCCAAATAAAGCAGGACTAGGGAGCACAAATAAACATGGTCCCCCATGTTCTCTTCCTTGGCCACTATTTGGCTCCAAGCTCCTACAAATATCTATACGCAATAATAAATGCTAGAATACACATACATGTATAAGTTATGATCTTATAATCTCTACCCTGACGCAATATTTGTAACAGCTAGCAACATAATTACAAAAGATCATCATAAAACTTTGAAATACCCCAAAAAAATTCCAATTTAGGAATTAAGGCAAAATAAGGATTTATTAGGAAAATTAAGTAAATAAATTATTTTATTAAAATAAATGGGAATTAATTAAGGCAAAATAAGGAGAAAATAATAAATAAATTATTTAGGAAAAATTTGGACATTTTACTAATTAATATGGAAGTTAAGGAAATTTGTCCAAAATAGCCAAATTAAGCTAAAAAGGAATTTAATTACTATTATTATTTTAAATATTCAAGAATACCAAAATACCCTAGTTTGAAAAATTACTTAAATAAAAATAGCATGATAAAGTAACAAAATTTCTATTTTAATTTACTAAATATTCCCATCCAAATTTATATACTCAAAAATCCATAAATTAATTAAATTAGATAATTTTAAAAGATAATTTATTTCAAATAAAAACTATTTATTAAATTATTGGTTTTCTAAAATTTTGGGGGATTACATCACTACCCCCTTAAAGAAAAACTTCGTCCCCGAAGTTTAGGCCCTAGCACTAGGGTTACAAAAAGGGATCCTAAGTTACTTGGGGTAACTACCCCCTTAAATAGAAACTTACTTAACTAAGGAAAAACAACTACACACAAATTTAATAATACAAATAATCACGCGGGATCCGACGGACAGCTTGAAGAGGTTACATCATGATCGAATGCTTGCTCATCTTCTTCGGTTAACGAGGCTGAACGGATTACTCCAAGCGCTTGATTATGTCGATTTGATGTTTTCCCTAGCCTCTGGATTCTTTCACGGGGCGCACTGTAGCATTCAAAGATTCTATACCCAAGTTGTCCACAGTCATGGCACTGAATCAACTTTCCCATGCAATCCTTGCCTGGATGATCTCTTCTGCAACGACGTCAATGGTAATGTCGGGTTGATCTCTTGCTAGCCTTACCACTAGGAGTACCCTGATTCTTCTTACGCTGAGCTTTAGTTCGAAGTTGAGGATGGTCCCGCAAAACCTTGCTTCTGGGGCAATGACTCTTTTCTTCAGTCTCGGTCTCTTCGTTCTTTCTCTTTCCTAGGATGGAGGCTTGTTCTTGGACCAAGGCATCGGCGTTATATGCCCGCTCGTACACCGTACTCATGTCGTGGAAAATGTCAGCGCCCATCATACTTCGGATGTTGAATTGAAGTCCTTGCTCGAATTAAAAGATTGTCGTTGCCTTACTAGCTGCTATTCCGGGGGCGAACCTCAGCAACTCTGTAAATCGTGCGTAGTACTCTCAAACCGATAGGTTTCCTTGTGTCAGCTCCATAAATTCCTTGAGTTTGGCCCTCTTGAGACTTTCCGTGTAGAAACGCGTACGGATGGCGGTCTTAAAGTCTTCCCATGATGTCAGTCGTCCTCCTTGAGTTTGAAGATCTTCCCACCAAGTATCGGCTGGTCCTCGAAGGAAATATGTCGCGATGTTTGTCCTTCAATCCTCCGGACAGTTAAGTGCCTCGAAAGTCCTATCGAAATCTCGTACCCAACTTTCTAAGACCACGAGATCTTCCTTTCCATCGTAGGTCGGAGGTTGATGACGTGAAACCCTATCGAGCCAATCCTCTCCAATACCCACTGAAGGCAAAGTAGTTTGAGATTGTGTTAGCGGGGAACGCTGAGCTAATCCCATAAGCACCTCGAATGCCCTCTCTAGGTTATCGATCCGTCCCTCTCGATCCATGTCGAGTTAGCTGTAAAACAAAAGTATGTTAGGGAAGGTGCTATTTTCTCAAGCTAGGTGATCTAAACCTAGGTCACTTAATCTACCCATACCCAACTCTCAGAACTAATCTGATTTTTGCAACAAAAGAGAGAATTAGGGAGAAACTTTATAAGAATCGTTTAACCTTCAAAATTTCTATGAAATACTGTGATACTTACTTATATAATCAAATCAAAATATTTAAAACCCGAAGAAGGTTTTCAGAAAACACCTGATACCAACTTGCGGTACCAATTCAAAAAGATACAAGAAAAATGGAGGCGCGGTCAAAACATGCTTCAGAATCAAATACAAATTTCAAAAACCAAATTTATTTTCGAAAACGAGCGTGGCTAAAGGACCAACTGCTCTGATACCATATTGTAACACCCCCAAAATTCACTACTGAAAATTTTCGTTAATTAAAAGGAAATTAGCGGAAGAAAATTAATAAACCATGAATTTTGGGAGTATTACCGCCACACTTAGTACCAGACCGGTTCACTCATACCGTTCCAGTACTAAGTGCTAAGGCTAAAGGAAAATGAAATACAATTTGCAACAATTTCAACATACTTAAATCAGAGTAGCGTATCAAATGTTTACAAGAATGAAATCCACCCATGGTGGTTACAATATCAACATATACATTTAAAACCAGAAATTTCAAAGAGAGAGAGAAAAACCCTAGTAGTTTCGGATGAGACCTTACTCTCTTTCCCGTTGCCCACTTGAGTAGCACCTGAAAAGACCTGCAAGGGACATTGCCCATTGAATAGGCAGGGCCCCACGAATGAAACCCTTCAGTACTACAGTACTGAGTAACCCTTTAAAGTCCCACTTAAAAGCTTGCCTACAATGCAACACATGAAACAAGCTACATACATATATATAAAATTCACACCATTAACATTCACATAGTATATCAATATATCGTCACAAACAATCGGTACTTACGGTCTTAAGCCATGTCATAACGCAAACTCAAAACAATCAGGCCTTAAGCCATTGTTCCACTATAAGTAATTAGTACTTGCCCATAATTTTATTCACATACATAACTGGTTTTATTGAGATCGGGACCCCCACTATTATTGCCGGTGGACCGGAATATATATAAAATCATCATCCAGGGCACAACGCTCCTGGCCACTATTATAACCGGTGGACCGGGATATATAAAGAATCATCATCTAGGGCACAACGCTCCTAGCCACTATTATAACCGGTGGACCGGGATATATAAAGAATCATCATCCAGGGCACAACGCTCCTGACCACTATTATAACCGGTGGACCGGTACTCAATATCATAATCATCTGGGCCCGGCTCATTAATATTCCACTTTCAATAATAGTATCTTTCCTTTCTTTAATCAGCACATCAATCATATTTATTTGCCTCAAACGGGAGATCGATAACCCAGGACACAAAGGTACACCGGTCGTACCGGTGCATATCCGCTACTCAGTACCCTTCAACCACGAACCCAAAGACGCAAAGGTACCCTGGTCGTACTGGTGCATAAAGCTAACTCAGTACCCTACCAACAAGGACACCTAATCCATAAGTATGCATACCCCCTAACTAGGTCCGTAGAGCTAGAAAGAGTAAGATATAGGGTCTGGCTGGGGCACAAAGGCACACCAGCAAATACCAGAATAATCGTGGACTAAACCACGTCCTTAGGGTAGCGACCCCTAAGGAGTCACCATTCCCGATCTTGAGGTCTTTCACTTTAAGTAATAGTGTCTTAATTAAAATGATCACGAAAAGCACAATAATCCGATACTTATTCACTTTCTATCGTTCTAATATCATTAATAGTTTCTGATTCAGAAGATTATCGAGGATATCACAGAGAAACCATTAAGGCCATACTAATACTCCTACTTGGCTAATCAGCATTATTTGAATCAAATTATAATGTTCCACAATCTCAAGGACATGTTAGGTGCAAATTACTCGTTTGCCCTTTACTTATATAATTGTTAAGTATCCATTCCTTACTCGCCAAATTACCATATTACCCTTTAGGTTACATAATTACCAAATTACCCTTTGACCAATTTAGATTACCAAATTATCTCATACCCTTTTTAGATCACCATTCACCCCTCATAATTGCTACACTTATCATATTTCCCATTTGGTTGGTTATATTACCAAATCACCCTTCTCCTTTGTTATAATTACTAAATTGCCCTTGAGTTGGATAAATTACTAAATTACCCTCCTTCCTTATCATGATTACTATTTTGCCCCTTTAGTTGGTTAAATAATTATCACTTTATCATTTAATTGGCTAAGTCACCAAATTTCCCCTTTAGTTGGATAATTACTAAATTGCCCTTCTCCTTATTTATAATTACTATATTACCCTTCTCCTAGTATCATACTTATCCAATTGCCCTTCTACAATAATAATTTAATTACTAAATTATCTTTTGTCGTTATCATAATTACCAAGTTACCCCCTTACTCCCAAGTTTACCATAATATCCTTTTATATACATAATTACCCTTCTACCCCTTACTTTCAAATTACCATAATATCCTTTTATTTATGAAAATTACCACCATACCCCTTTTACTTGTAAAATTAACATAACACCCCTTTTTCTTTTCAAATTACTATATTACCCTTTTACATCCAAAATTATCATTTTTATCTTTCCTTACCAAATTACCATTTTTCCCTTCTTTTCCAAAATTACCATATTAACCTTTTACTCACAAAATTACCATATTACCCTTTTACTTATAAAATTACCGAAATACCCTTTTCACTTATAAAATTTCCACTCAACCCCTTTATTCACCATTTTTACGAATTTACCATCACTACATAAAATAATGATATTATTCTTATATCTAAGTCCACCAACTTGTCATTAATCAACATAATACTCATTAGCAACTACATACATTAGATCACATACTTCATAACCATAATTACTAGAATACCCTTAGACAATAATATCATTCATGCCTTAGCAACATAATACATCATAAACAAGCATTTAACATTTCCATCAATAATCAACCTTTTTCCTTAATTATCATACCTACACATGGCACAAAGCTATCATGCATTTCCCTTTTTCTTTCAATAAATGTAAACAACCATTTATATATCATGCTTGGCTCACAAAAAATACATAAAATCATAATAAAATTCCTAATGTGCTAGCATACGTTTCCATGCATTTAAAGGAGGTTTAACGATTACCTTAATCCCGCAAAGTATCAAATCGTACCGGTATCCCGGTTAAAGATTCAAGCTTAATTAACAATTCAACACCTAAAAATAATATCCAACATTATTTTGTTAGAAATAAGAAATTAAAAGGATAAGAATTTATAAAAAAAATTATTTAATAATAAAAAACTTTAAATTAATTATCAATATACCTCAAAAAAAAATTTCAAACAAGATACAACACAAGGGGGGAGCTCACGCTGCATGAGCAGCGTGAGTGTCATGCACAAATGAGAGGGGAAAAGGCTCGAAGAGGGGTGAAGGAAGAAAAATGAGCCATTTTCGAGTTGAGGTCTTTGGGCTAGAAAAGAGGGTAGTTGGGGGAGGTTTCAAGGCAAGGGAATGGTGCAGGAGTGAAGAGGGGGTGTTGGTGGTGGCTAAGGATGGTTTCGTGGCGGAAGAAGGTGGCGGAGATGGCGGCGGCAAGGCGGCAAAGATGGCTGGCGATAAGGGGAACAATGGGGAGAAAAGAAAGAAGGGGTGGAGAAGGGAGGAAGTGTAGGGCTCAAGGGGGCAGCGTGGGGGTGCAGGGCAGTAGGGGGTGGTGGCAGGAGTCGGCGTAGGGGTTGGGTACGGCGGTCGGAGCGGCAGACGGCGGCGACGCAAAGAGAAAACAGAAGAAAAATGGGAAAGAAGGAAGGGGAGAAGATGGAGCTCGGGGAAGGAAGATGGCTCGAAAATGGGGCAGAACAATGGACGAAGGGGAGAAGAAAAAGAAGAGGAAGGGTGAGGGGGTAGATGGCAGTGCATAGGGTGGCAGGGAGAGGGTGGCGACGGGGAGGAGAGAATGGAAGACATGGATAGGGTGCAAGGGTAGATTGGCTCGAAATAGGGGAGAAGAGGACGGGGTAGAGAGAAGGAGTAGCAGGGGCAAGTGCGGTGGCAGGCGGCGGCAGTCACAGGTGGTCGGGCAGCAGCTGCAGGTGGTCGGGCTGCTGTCGACACCTGGGGAGAAGATGAAAGAAGAAAGGAAGGTTGTGGCAGCCGGTCGGGGGAAGGGAAAGCAGGCAGGCCGACCGGTCTAGGGGAAAAAGAAAAAAAAGGGGGAGGCTGGCCAGATCAGGCGCGCGGGAGAGAGGGAGGAAAAGAGGGAGAGGTGGGCCGAGGCCCACTGCGTGGGGAAGGGTTGGCCTGGGTGTGGCGGCCTGAGGGAAGAAAAAAAAGGAAAAAGAAAGGAAGAAAGAGGAAAAAGGGAAAAAAGGGAAAAAAGGGAAATGAGAAAATAGGAAAAATAAAATAAATAAATTTATAAAATCATAAAATGTAATATTCTTGATAAATTATTTAGTTTAATAATTTAATTCAGTATAATCTATTATATTAATTTAAAAAGGATAAGGTTAGTAAAATATTAGTTTGAAAAATTACTTAAATAAAAATAGCATGATAAAGTAACAAAATATCTATTTTAATTTACTAAATATTCCCATCCAAATTTATATACTCAAAAATCCGTAAATTAATTAAATTAGATAATTTTAAAAGCT
Source organism: Tamarix chinensis (assembly GCA_030549775.1). Classification (NCBI taxonomy): domain Eukaryota; kingdom Viridiplantae; phylum Streptophyta; class Magnoliopsida; order Caryophyllales; family Tamaricaceae; genus Tamarix; species Tamarix chinensis. The sequence goes on along the minus strand of CM060179.1, from coordinate 9,537,145 downwards.
AATTTATTTCAAATAAAAACTATTTATTAAATTATTGGTTTTCTAAAATTTTGGGGGATTACACAATCAGCCCACTTCAACCTCTTGCCGCCCCTTGCACCGCCGTCTGTCACCGATTCCGCCTCATCCAATGCCTCCTCCACCCTCCAAAACGACCAGGGGACCTTCCTCTACCTCTCCATACCTCCATCTTTCCCTGCCTCCCTCTCCTTCTCCCTTCTCCACCTTCCACCACCTTCGACCACCGCACCGGCTGACGTGTGCTGCCACTTCCGACTGCACCACCACCTCCATTCCACCCCTCTCCACCTGAGACACCTTCCACCACCTCAAACACCTCCTCATTCCCTCTCCCATATCCTATAACCCCATCTTTCCACCTCTCTTCCTCCTCCACCACCGCCGTCGTCACGTGTCGTCGCCGGTTCCGCCACCAACCCTAGGTGGTATTCTAATTTTTCCAACCCTTAAACATTTTATAAGTGTTAATAATTTTTATTAATATTAATAGTATTACACTTAATAATAATATTGTTTTTATTATTATTACGTTATCACTCTTATTATCTAACCTAACTCCAGAAATATTTATAACTATGGTATTATTATTTAAAAGGATACAACTTTAGTATTAATATAGTTATCTTTATTATTATTATTACTATTATTATCATTATTTTCTTACTAACACTATTAATACTAACTTGGGCCATCATCACTTTTATTATTAGTGTAAAGGTTGTGACTCTTATATTACTATTACCCTTTTTTTATTATTATCCTTATTATGTTTAACTTTATTATTATCATTACTACTACTACTACTATTATTATTATTATTATCATTTCTATTATTATTATTATTATTATTATTATTATTATTATTATTATTATTCTGTTATACTTGACCACATTATCACTAAGGATACTACTAATATGATTTCTAGGACCTTCATTAGTATTATTCTTAAGATGAGAACCATTATTAATATTATCAATATTATTATTATTATTACTATTTAATATTACTATAAATATTATTATTATTATTATTATTATTATTACTTGTACATAAATTATGCTTATGTAATAATGCCCCTCATGACATGCTTGATAGGAGGTCCTAAGTAGTACGATATGGTTGTGATAAAAATAGAAAATGGAGGAAAGTGAGTTGACTAGAGAATGATAATGAGTGCTTAATTATCTTATGACCTGTAGGTGGAGAAAAAGAGGAATAATTGGAATGAGATTTAGGGAATGGATTTAACATGCATGGGAATTCTAGGGTTTGCATGGGATGGTTAGTCTTTACATGGGGATGACTTTTACGTGGGAAAAGTTGACTTAAGGATCGAGTAAGGTAAAGGAAGAATCGTTAGGGCAATTGGAGTCCATATGTGAAAAATCATATGTGGGTTGATGTTAGGATGCATGGGGGATTTGACTAGGGTTTTGGGAGGAAACCCTAAGTGAGATAAGTGTGTAAGGGAGGTTAAATTGATGGAAATGGATAGAATGAGGATAAAAGATGGAAGGGGGTGTCATATGGGGTAAAAAGTGAATCAAGAGAGAAGATTGTATTCAGGTGTTGAGTGAGTGGCATAAAAGAAAGGAGAAGTACTAGGGTTTTCGAAAAGCTAACTAGGGTCTTGGTGATCATGTGTGGGATTTGGATAGTGAGGTTGTAAAGTCAAGTGTGGGTCAAGAAAAATGATGGTCTTAGTAATAAATAAGAGTTTTGGGTTCATAATGAGCAGGGAAAATATGAAACGAAGTCTCAGGATCATGTGTTGTGTTGGATATGTGTCATATGGAGGAGTTGGTGGTAAATGAGAGTGATGAGTAAATAACATCGTATTGGGAAAGAGAGTTGCTAGAGTTGGAATGGCTTACTAGGGTTTCTTGGCCACATGTATAATATGGGAAGCGAAATGTGGTACTTGGGGAAGAGTTGAGTGAGGTGATAAGTTGGAGGAGTATGAGTTATACGGGATAGAGACAGGTTGGGCCATATAGGCCAAATTAGGGTTTTTTCGTAAGAAAACCCTAAAGCGTTACATTAAGTTGATTCAGAAATATGGGGGAGTGAGCCTCCATGTTAAGTATTCGTGGTAATGAGGAAAGAGTGAGAAAGGATATTCGGATGTACTAAAAGAAGTAAAAGTCTCAAGATATGGGACAAGATTGTCGGGAAGTCGAGTGGGTTGTGCATGTCTAAGTCGGGGTTGTGTATGGAATAAGATACAATAAAACACTAAGCACTTAAAGTGAAAGCTTATCGAGCTAGGGCCTAGTGAGGTTATATATTCTCCGGTCCATCGGCTATAATAGTTTTCAAGTGCGTTTTACCCTGCTAAGTGATTTTTCGGTGCACTAACTATAATAGTGGCCAGGTGCGTTTTACCCTGCTGAGTAATTTTCTGGTCCACTGGCTATAATAGTGGGGGATTCTGGGCTTGATAAACCAAACCTTGTATGGTAATAAGTCTTGGAAAGATACTATTTATTTACAATGGAACACCTCATGATTCGGGGCCAGTGAAGATATATATATATATATATATATATTTCGGTCCACCGGCAATAATAGTGGTCAGGTGCATTCTGACTTGTGGAGTGTTTCCGGTCCACAAGCTATAATAGTGGGATTCCCATACTCATGTGGAATTAATATAAGAAATGTGTGAACCATAAGTATAAGGGACAGAAAGATACTAATCATTTACAGTGGAGCACCATGTGAGTCGAGGCCAGTGAGGTTATTTATATACTTTCTGGTCCACCAGCTATAATAGTGGTCAGGTGCGTGTTGCCCTACTGAGTGATTCTGTTCCACTGGCTATAATAGTGGTCAGGTGCGTTTTGCCTTGTGGAGTGTTTCTGGTCCACCAGCTATAATAGTGGGGTTCCCGTACTCGCATGGAATTAACATAAAAGAGATGTAAGATGAATCATTAATATAAGTTTGGCCTAATCTTGTAATTTTGGATTATTATCTTGTATGCCTTTTGTATTTATTCTCTTGCATGGCCTTAATTCCGTGCTTCTTGCTGGCCTTACCCATATGGTTACCTTACTCAGTACGTAGTGTAATGACCACCCGTTTCATAGGTGCTGCTCATTCCCACGAGCAGAAGACCTGTATGAGTTTGTGCAAGTAGGGGATGACGTCTTCAATGCCTATGACACCTACGAGGCATCGGGCAGGGCTGAGCGTTGAGCCTAGACCTGACCTGGGGATCGAGAGCGACTCGGTCGGAATCTGTTTTTTTTTCTTATTTTACCATGTTTCGTTCTTATTCTAGTTATGGCATGTCGTACGGTATTTTATGTTTTTGGAAAACTTTAGTTACTTACTCTTTGGGTTGTAATTCCTAAATCACACTCTGATTTCTATATGACTATGAGGGGGTCCTCTCATGAACTCTCATTGTTTTATTAATGACTTGTGTTTGATGTTAACCCTGTTTAGCCTTAGCACTTAGTACTGGAACGGTAGGAGTGAACCGGTCTGGTACTAAGTGTGGTTGTAATATCCCCAGAATTTACGGTTTTATTATTTCACTTTTGTTAAACATTTTCATTAAAACAAAATTTTTCAGTAGTAAATTTTGGGGGTGTTACAAACCCTTGGTCTAAAGAATTCATCATCGCAAATAAACATGAGGATGTAATTGATCTATTAGCATGCACATTAGATCAGCGTCAAAAGCAACTCTTCATATCATCCCATCGTCACAAGCTAGCACTCCAAGCCAAACAACATTATAAGCTCCAATTGTAGCCAAACACACAACCTTAAAACCTCCAAGTTAAAAAGCTAGCACACTAGTGCACCCTTGATCATTAGGACCACAACCAAGATTAGAGTAACTTGTCAACATAACATTTGATAACACATACTCCATACTAGCCAATGCTATATACACCAAGTACCTCAGAATCCGCACCACACCTAACCAAGGTGCCTTCACGGGATTCACCGCGCACCTGCTCACAACATGAACAATATAAGGGCTAGTATTGATCACACCATACATCAAGCATATCACAGATATAGGGTATGTAATAGTGGCTATGTAATCCACCTCCACAACTTTGCATTTGGGCACATCCAAAGTCTTCAGCTTATTTGCCTTAGACATGTATTTTACTACTACAAGCATAACATAAACATACAATAAAAGAACAACTAGTTACTCATTATATACCAATGTTTGAGTCCACCAAAGATACCACATCTCTTTACCAACAACAATAACATACCACAAGGTTGAATCATCACCAAAAATAACTTTTGAGTTTTACACCGAATCCAACACACCAATGCTACTACCCGTAGTATACAAGGCCTAACCAGCTCTACCTGAATTAATGCCCACTTACTCTACTTACTGCCTAGATTCCTCCTCACTAGATGAATATGTACCATCCAAACCCACAATAACTTTCACCTCATCTGAAGCACCCAACAAACTCTCTAGCTCTACCTTCTCATCAAGAAAAAATTCAAACTCACAGAAGGTAACATATCCAGATGTAACCAACCCACTCAACAAGGATCCCTCTGTTATACCAATGAAACTCCTGTATCGTAGTCGCATTGGCCCAAGACTAGCAACATATGAGTCACACACTCTCAATGTCGCCCCAACTACACCAACAATAGTTATAACAACAAAATCATATAATGTTATGAATAGCTTGCCAACAATCACCATCATAACCCCTTGAGTAATTGTAATACCCCAAAATCCTATTTTAGCAATTAAAAATAAAATATATATTATTAGGTAAGATTTAATTAAATAGACCATTTTTAATAAATAATAATAATTAAGACTAAAAAGGAGGAAAATAATGTGGAGATCAAATTAATAGAGGTTAGAATTATTTACTAAACTAAAATAAATTTACAGTAAATTATAATATTGATTTCTAAATTAATAATAAAATTATTATTTATTTATTATTACAAATTTTATTATTCCTAAAATTCCAAACCACCCCAAACACCTCACTTTTCTTCCTTTTCTTTTTCCTTTTTCTTATCCTTTTCTTTTTTCCTTTCTTCCTTTTCTTCTTTTTTTTTCTTTTCTTCCCTCTCCCACATTGGACTAGGCCCCGCCCAATGCGGCCCAGCACCCACGACCGCCCCCTTCTTTTCCTCTTTTCTCCCTTTTCTTCTTTCTTTCTTCCTTCCCTTTTTACCCCAGTCTTTAACCTACTCCTGACCAATGCAACAAATATGTAGGGCATGTAGCTAGCACTACCTTGTACTAGTCCCCTCCCTTATATAAACCCAACACCTCTATCTAACCCCCCTCTTTAACCTTCCAATTCCCTAACCTGTCCCCTGGTCGTGTAAGTTGCGACAACCTGCACATCAGCCGACAACCAACCACCATTCCCCTTGTATTATTCCTTCCTTTGTCCACTTCCCCAACTGTCTCCCTTATTTATACCCCCTACACCTCAATTATCCCTTTTTTCTGCCATTCCAAATCACCCCCATCCCTCCTCACACCACCTCTTCAGTCGCCGCCACCGTCGCCACACCTCCCTTCCTCTTCCCTACATCACCCTCCACCGAAAAAGACCTCCCTTTGCCCCTAACTCCCCTTCATGTTCTCTCCCCATATGTGCAAAGTAGGCAGCTTAAGCTGTCCTTTTGCACCCATCTCCACCACTTGCGTCGCCACCACCACAGCAACCACCACCTCCACTACCTCCCTTCCTACCTAGAAAACCTTCCCCTACCTACCCACACCACCAATTACCCTTTTCTTCCCCTCCTTCCTCCTTCTTTTCTCTCATTCTCTCTCGGCCACCACCGCCTATGCCGCCGTCATGAGACACCATGACCCCCTCTGACCCAGAAACCCTACCGCCGAAGAAAATATAGCTTCCTTCCTCTTTTCCAACCCTAAAACCCCTCCTTTTCTACCCCCACCACAGTGCACCTCCACCTCCACCCTTGCCTGTTATTTCCTCTCTAGTTGTGCCCTTAACCCTTGTACTTATTTAGTATAATTTATTTGAATATTTTTCTATTATTAACCTCAGTATTAGTATTATTATTACTAATATTTAGTTAGGGAAATAAAATAAAAAGGAAAAAATAGTAGGAAGAAGGCTAAATAATTAATGTTCCATTTCTTATAGATTGTGAACAAAACTCTTCTCGTAAGGAGGCATAGGATTCCTACTCCAAGCCCAGTGTCTTATTAGGTAAGGATTTTGTTAAGGCTTGGATTTGCTATGATTTATGTGCTTATGGGTGTAATGATATGTGTTGTGTATTTGTATGTGAATGTGGACTAAATATGTGTGTAGTGTAGCTTGTTTCACAAGGAGCTAAGGTATGTTGTATATGATTTATGATTTATGATATGTGTAATATGGATGATATGACTTGTTACTTATGGCATGCTCTTATGTATAGTTGTTATGGTTTGGCATGCATGCTTAGAGGCCTTAGGTGGTTTTAAGTGGTTGTGGGGATCTAAAAGAAATAAAGGGGGTGGAGTGAGTAAAAAGAACTAGGGAAAATGCCTAAGTATATTGTGACACATGGGTGATAAAATAAAGGAAGAAAATAATAAAATGAAGGGTTAGAGTAAAATCTTGTATGTGGAGTATGAGGCTTGTATGGGGTGGTTAGCCCTTGCATGGGGAAAAATTTGAGCTAGGAAAAGTTATTTTGAGGTATAAAAATGAGAAGGAAAGAGTATTTTGGGTGATTAGAGTCTTTGGAGAAGATTTAGTATGTGCGTTGGTGGAAGTGTGCATGGGAGCTTAACTAGGATTTTTGGGGAAAACCCTGGGTATGGAGTGTTATGGGAGAATTTAGAGTTTGGTTGGACTTTGGGTTGCGATTTTGAGTGATCCATATGAAGGGTGAGGTTCAAGTCAAAAGTATGGTGGAATTTGTGAGTGAAGGGAAGGTGTAAAAGAAAATAGGAGTATTAGGGTTCGGGGTGACCAACTAGGGTTTCTTTATCACATATGAAAGTCGAAGAGTAGGCTTATGATGTTTGGAGTGGGATGAGTGGAGTGATGGTGTTGGAATCAAGGGGGAGTATGGGCTATATAGGGAAAAGAGATTCTAGGGCCACATAGGCCAAAATTAGGGTTTTAAGGGAAAACCCTAGTAGGCGATAGTGATCCTAGGTGGAGAAATGGAAAAGTGGGCATTGACCCACATGTTTGGGGGCTTTTGGATTCATAGTGGGTAGGGTGGAAGCTGAAAAATAGGTCTTGGATTCTTGGGGAGTGTAGAGGTCCCAAGTTATGGGATAGATTCATTCATGAAGTATAGGGTGGAAGAGTTATAATGAGTCGGAAAGCCATTTGGGGCATGCATGTTTGGGTGGAAGTTACTTAATGAATAAAACACTAACCATTTCAAGTGAAAGACTATTAAGCTGGGCTCAGATTGATCCACGGGCAAGAATAGTGGCCAGATGCATTTTTACCATGGAGACCAATCCATCGATGAATAATAGTGGCTAGGAGCATCCTACCCTAGAGTGTATTCCGATCCACCGGCTATAATAGTGGGAGATCTTGATCTCAATAAACTAAACCTTGGATGATAACAAATCATAGAAAAAAAATACCAATCACTTATAGCGGAATGCCATGTGAGTTGGGGCTAGACCGGTTCATCAGTGAGAATAGTGGCTAAGAGCATTTTACCCTCGAGACTAATCCACCAACAAATAATAGTGGCCAAGAGCGTCCTAACCTGGAGTGTATTTCGATCCACCGACTATAATAGTGGGGCTCCCGTACTCATGTGGATATAATTCGAGAGATGTGTAAAGACATTATTAATGACCTAAATTCTAATAATGGTGATTAGTCTGAATGACTTACTACATGCATTCCTGCCTTTTTCATGTTATGCTCTATCTTAGCCATATGGTTATCTTACTTAGTACATAGCCTACTGGTCATCCCATTCATGGATGCTGCTCATTCCCAAGGGCAAGGGCCCTTCCTGAGTCTGTGCAAGTAGAAGATGATGCCTATGTTGATTTTAATGCGTATGATGCCTTGGGCAAGACTGAGTGGTGACCTGATGTACCCGGTGTGGGGTCTTAGAGAGTGTTCTCCAGACTTATCATTTTTTGTTTTCTTATTGTCTTTATTTCCTTTGTAGTGGACTTTGTTTGTACTTAATTTTTGTTCTATATTAACTCTGACATTTGTGTACTCTATTTTTTTTATGAATGCTGAACTATTATAGTTTTTATTGATTATTTGTGTTAATAATTTTAGTACCTTCAACCTTGTGGTTAATATGAGATTGGCTAGGGGTCATTCTTCTACTGATTACAGTGGTGGCACCCCCCATTTTTAGTGCATAGTTTTCTATAACAAAAGAAAATTTTCAACTGTAAATTTTAGGGGTGTTACAATAACCTTTAATGTGACATTCTCAATAACACATCTATAGCCTTTGTTATATAGGGAACATAGTGAAATCAAGCTCTTGGTCATGTCATAAATATGATGAACACCAAATAATATCTTGATCGCACTATCATGTATATGAATCCTCACAGTCCCAATCCCAGCAATAGTACATGAAGTATATTTTTTCAAGATAAAAACTCTACGTCAAAGAATGTTATAAGCCTATAACCAGCTTCTGTAGGGACAAACATGTTAGGATCACCCAAAATCTAGAATTTACCTATCAACCAATGTGGTATGTCCATTCATGGCAGTCAACACATCATCATTATCATTCCCCTCAGCAATAACAACTTCACCCTAATTAGATACACCATTAGTAGTATCTATTGGTTTCCTATTAGGGTAATATTTTCTAATATGGATTTTCTTGAGATACCCATCACATAAAAAAGTCTTGAAAATGTCCATCCTCAATTTAAACATTTTCTTGTCACTAGACCCCCGCTCACCACGTGAGTCACTTAGACATCCTCCAGTCAATTGATTTTCAATTAAATCACACTATAGCAAGACATTATTGACATCTACAAAAAACAATTCATCATTCCCATATAATACAATCTCACAAAAATTCTTATAAGCAACATGCAAATAACACAACAAAAAAATAGCAATATCCTCATCATATAATTTGACATCTATATTCTACAAATCCATAACTATAGAGTCAAATTCATCAAGATGAAATTTTAAGGATTGACCCTCACCTAAATTCAAATAATGAAATTGGCTCTTCAACAATAGATGATTTGGTAGGAAGGAAAAACAGAGGGTCTCACCCACTAAAGGGGTATAGAGATTTGGTAGAAGGCAAGTTGAGTCCGAGGTATATTGGTCATTATGAGATTCTTGATAGAGTTAGTGAGGTCGCTTACTGCTTAGCACTTCCTTCAACATTAGCCCAAGTTCATGACATCTTCTATATTTTACAACTGAGGAAGTATGTTGCAGATCCTTTATACTTGATTAGACCCAATGAGATCAAGCTCGATGATTCATTATCCTATGAGGAGAGGCTCTTGTATATTCTTGACACCAAGTATGCCGAACCTAGGCGAGCTCAATTCCATTGGTGAATATTCTTTAAAGATACCATGGGGCAAGGAGGAAACCTAGAAGGTAAAGAAGGATATGTGTGAGATGCATCCCAAGTGGTGTGACCGTAGCCGGCACGCAATTTAAACCCTCTTTTTGTCAATTGTAGCACTGGTAAATAGGGTATCGTTCTAGGCCGAGGATTGAGAGGGCTCACCTCTATCTAACTAGCTTAAAAATAAAAATAAAACTAAAAATCCTAAATAAAACAAAATAAATAAATAAATAAATAAAATACTAATGGGGGTTATCAAAATAATAATAAAATAAATAAAATAAAGTAAACTAATAATAAAAATAATGAAAATATAGGAAACCGCAGATATGAGAAATATGTTAGGGAAATAAAAATCCACCACTAGATTAGGTCGTAATATAATATTTATTTCTAAGTCATCTTTTAATCGTGAGAATGAGATCGACCAAGTTGCACACCAAACGCAGGCACATACACCTTATATTACTTTCCTTAATTAATTAATACAACCACGTGCCTATATTAACCCTATTAAATACTAGCAGTATAGCAGCAACAAGTGGCTCCTATATTTAACTAGATTTAATGCATTAAGTGTAAGTGGAAGGCTGGCAATCTAAGTACCCAGACTAGTACAAAACGCATGTCTAGCTGTATTTCCTTTTCTTGACCCACACGTATCGAAATGTTTTACCACTTCGGTTAGAATCACAAAACAATTAGGTGAATTGTTATCTAACCTAACTGCAATTTATACATATAAATTCTAGTATATTTAGATGGCCACCTCGCAGGCAAATAATCCTACATACTGTCACTTATGAGGAACCAGAACAAGGCATGCACCAAATAAACTATACTGGACAGAATTATACATATAAACGATAGCAATTAACATAGAGTCAAGAAACAATCTCACGAAACAAAGAAAATAAAATTATAATTCAAATCATAGTCTAGGGTTTCAATTCATTCCCTAACAATAAATAATCAGCCGCTCATAATTAAAGAATTAATTACACATAAATATATATCTAAAATATAAATTAAAAATAAGAGAAAGAAATAACTGGAATTAATTTTGGATAAAAGATTTAGAATTTATTCAGATAAAAATTAATTTTATCTGAAATAAATTCTACCGCTATTAATTCTTCTCTAATTTTCTCTCTCGGTGCCTTGATTTCTGTGCCAAATTTCTTTCCTTTTTCTTCTCCTTCACTGGCGTCGCTGACGGCTCCTTACTCTTTCTGTGCGTCTTCCTCGAAGTCAGTGCCCAGCCGTACTCGTTCTCTCTGCTTTTCGTCCCACAGAGCCTCGGAAGGCTCTGTCGCACACCTTCTTTTCTCTTTCGAGCCTTCGGCCGAGCCTGTGAAGGCTTTGCCTTCTCTTTTTTTTTCTGTCGCGTTTCTCCTCTCTCTTTTATTAACGTTGCTCCCACACCACGTCAGCCCTGCGGCTGACTGCTGCTTTCTCCCGCAACGCTCCGTTTGGTTTGTTCCAGGCCTTTGGGCCTTCGGCCTTCGGCCGTTGGTCCAAAGGTCAAACTTCTTTTTTTTTCTTTTACTAAAAAAAAAAACAAAACCTACAAAATAAAATTCAATAAATATTAATAAATAATATTTTATTCTAAATTTACTTAATTTATATCATTTTAGCTCAAATAATAATTTTTATGCAATTTTTACCACTTAAGCATAAAACAATACTTATTCCCCTATATTAGTTAAATAAACTATCAAAAACTAAGATTATAAGGGTATAAAATGTGTCAAAATATGAACTCATCACCAAGCTCTTCAACATAGTCGTGTTAGATTTCGAGGTCCTCTCTCTTTTTAAGTGGTAGTATTTAGTAGCATACTATCAACTTCATTGAAATTAACCACCGAGACCACTTTTCCTTCCATATTTTTCTCTTCTTCCCCAACCTTGACTCGTTGAATTCAGGAATGAAGTCGCTTTTAAGGGCTAGTGATGTATTACTCCCAAAATTTAACTAATTTTAATCTCAATTAATTAATATTTTAACATAATCTAAATTCTAATTTCCAAGGGATGTATATTTTTTTAGCCTGACCCCAACCCCAAATAATTGATAGATTGAGTTCTAAAATTTTTAAACTTAAACATAATCATAATCCTAACCCCAAAATTTTCCTTCCCTTTTTCCTTTCACTCTTCTCCTTTCATTTACCCTTTTTCTTTATCTTTTTCTTTCTTTTCTTCTTCCCTTTCCCTGACCTGCCCCATCTCATTTCCCTCTCTTCTTTCCCTTTCATACCAAACACACCCTTCCCCTTATGTGATGCATATGAGATCAAACTTAGGTCTTGCTATTTTGTTAGTTTTTTTTAGATAATAAAAATTGAAAACAAAAGTAGACACGAGGGAAAAGAAAGTGAAAAAATTGATTATTGGTAACTCATTGAATTAATACTTACCAAAATCACATAATTATACAACTTTTAGGATAAATATTGTAAGATTTAGCAAGAAACTTCAACTCTTGCACTTGAGTTTGTTATGGAAGACTCTCAGTTTTGTGAGAGGAAAAGACGGGCATTCAAAAGTGAGTTTTTTTTTCATTTTATGCCATCATAAAAATTATATAAGAAGTGTAGGATTAAAGAGTACAACTTAACTAACTAATGCTTGCATTTTGAGCTTAATAGGATTGAAAATCATGCTAAACTTCTAGCCTGTGTGTTTTATTTATGAGGAAGGTGTTTAGGTAGATTTTTAAATCTCCTAATCTATAACTTCACATGATACAAGTTACAACAACCATATTATATGCAAAGAAAGCGACAAGGACCCCCTTTAACTTTGTAAGCAACAAAAAGAAGTCAGGAATTTCGTTTAGCCTTTCTTACTATTTTTCAAATATGCATTGAATTTCGTTTAGCCTTTCTTACTATTTTTCAAATATGCATTGTTCTTCCCAAGTGCTGAAAATGACTTGTCATCCAAGTTGAAAGTGACTTATGGCTAAATTGTGTAGCTTCCAAGAGGACTTGTCTTAGCTAAATTTTGGGGTTGCATGAGGCCGAGATTAAAAAGAAAAAATAAGGTCTAATATGGAGAGAAAATGATTAAAAGAATGTAGCTTAGGGTAGTGTTTTCGGTGCTTGGAGGTAAAGGAGAAAAAAAAACAAATTTTGCATGTATTGCATGGATAGCATGACTATAGTTTGATTGATGATTAATTTATCCAAGTAAGAAGGGTGCTGTGATTTTTTAACTTAGAGAAATTAATGGCTAGATTATGATCCTCAAATATGGATGACCTTGTATCACCACGCATGTATGTCGCTTTCTCTTCCCCTTTCCTAGCCATGCAACCGTGCTGCATCACCTACTCCCTTGCACCAACTCCTTGAAACCTTGTGTGCAGCCACTGTCCCTGCCACCACACCAAACCTCTACCCATCCCACACCTAAACCCATCTCCCCCATCATTTTCCCTATGTGTCAGCCCTAGCTATGCACCTTTACATATATATATACATGCACCCCTTATCAACCCTCTCCTCTTCTCTTCTCTCGTTTCCATTCCCTATCCACGAGAAAACAACTCAGTCGAGCTCCTCTTTCCCATCCTTCTTCTCCCTATTCTGGTTTTTGCTTTTGGTGCCACCATTGCACCAACTAAGACCACTCCCTCCATGATGCACCCTCTGGCCTAGTCACTCAACACCACACCACTACCACCTTGCCCTGTCAATTATCACCACGATAAACCACCTCTCTATCATCAAGACCCCACACCACCCCTAGATACTATTTTTTATTCCCCCTCTAAGCTATAATAATTTTACTGTTGTGGAATAATGTGGATTAAATGGGTCCAAACTAAAATTGTAATTAATAATATAATGAAAAATTGATAGTTTAAAAACAAAATAGAGCAATTAGGGAAAAATAAAGATATTCATTCCTATACTTGTGTAATTAAAATATGATTCAACTGATCAATTAATAAATTACACAAATCAATAATTCTCAGACAATGGAGACGCTATGAATAAAGAAGAAGAAATTTGCTCGCACAATTTGACAACTAGGGTTTTATCATATATCTTTTATATCAAATAAAACCCTACTAGATAAAACAACGTGTTTTGTAAAGAAAGAAAAAATATGGTCCGTGTTCAGCAAACACGAGACCCCATGTTTATTTCCTAACTTTCAACTTTTTACCCAAAACTCATCCAAAAAATTATGTGAATAAACACCAGGGGGCTTATTATCACAAGAACTCACAATATCAACTTCAAAACTTCTTCCACACCTATACGAACCAATATAACAATATGTTGTGTATCAAATATCCAATCAAAGCTCACAATTCTCCACCTTGATGCAGTATTTGTGACACATCATATGTAAAAACCTCTACAAAAAACTACCCAACAAAGGACCTCATGTCTTATGAACAACTATCAAGTCTAAGAAACACTCAACCTTACCCATGGTCAACATCTTTGTTAGCATATTGGCTGGATTATCAAAAGTATCCATTTTCTCCTACACAACTTTACTAGCAGCAATAGTACATCAAATAAAGTGATACCTAATGTCAATGTACTTCGTTTAACGATGGATTTTTTTTGCTGAACATATAGCACTCTAGTAATCACCTTGAATGACTAGAGCACCATGACCCAATCCCATCTCACGTACCAAAACACCAAGCCATACGGCTTCCTAAAAAGACTATGTGATAACATATACTCTACCTCAATAATGGATAGGGTTGTCACCTCTTACAAGGAAGAACTCTAGCTAATAGTTGAACCACTAAGACAAAAAAAATATATCCACTTGTGGATATCCTTTTATCAATGTATCTACCATAATCAGATTCCACAAACCCAACTAGTGAATCAACAGATCTCTTATACTTTATAAAAGCTAGTGTAGTACCCTTCAAATACCTCAGAATTTGCTTCAATACTTAATAGTGAACCTTCCTCATATTCTCTATATATTGAATCACAACACTAAAAACTTGAGCAATATCAGGCCAGGTACTTACCATAGCATACATGATACAACTAACATCATTCGAATATGGAATAGTAGCCATAAATTCTCATCCTCTTTGGATTTAGGACAATCCGAATTTGATAATTTAAAAAGAGTAGCCAATGGAGTGCTCACCATCTTGGCATCCATCATATGACTCTCCATTACCTTATTCATATAGGACTCTTGTGATAAGTACACAATCTTCCTCTCATGGTCTCTTATGATCTCCATGCTAAGGATCATCTTTGCAGCTCTAAGATCCTATCTCAAACTCACTCTTCAACATTGCATTCACCTTATCAGCATCCGACATATCTTCTATTAGCGCAGGCATGTAATCAACATAAAGCAAAAGATACACAAGTGAGCCACCCTCGATCTCCTTCAAGTACACAAATCTATCATAATTACTCTTAGAAAAACCATGCTCAAGCATAAATTGATCAAACTTTTTATACCACTATTTAGGAGATTGCTTCAGATCATACAGTGACCTTTTCAATAGGTAAACATGATCATGTATCCCCTCAACAACAAACTCATCAGAACATCACATGTAAATCTCCTCCTCAATCTCACCATGCAAAAATGTAATTTTAACATCCAACTACGTCAAATCTGAATCATACATAGCCATAATCGCAACCAAATCATGAATAGAAGTATGTGTAACCATAGGAGAGAATACCTTGTTATAGTCTATGCTTGGATTTGATTTAAACCACGTGCAACTAAACGAGCCTTGTACCTTAGTCTCTCAACCCTTGGAGCTCCCTGGTTGAATTTGCATATCCACTTACAATCAACTTTCTTCTTCTTCCTAGGTGCATTTACAAGTTTTCATGTTTGATTATTCAATAAGGACTCCATCTCCTCCTCCATAGCAGCACACCCCTCAACAGAATTAGAAATTTTAATAGCCTCTAAAAATGATGTTGGTTTATGCACATCAATAATAGTATTTGCAATAGATAAAGCATAGACACCCAATTCTTCAAAATTATACTTGATTGGAGGCTTAAAAACTCTTTGTGCTTTGCATGACGCAATGTCGTTTTACTTCACCTACTACTTAGATCCACCTACTTTATAAATAGTGGGTCTATCAGAAGAGTCATTGAAATACCCCAAAACCCAAATTTAGGGAATTATGAAAAAATAAGGATTTATTAGAAAAATTAATTAAATAAATTATTTTATTAAAATAATAGAAATTAATTAAGGCAAAATCAAGAGGAAAATAATAAATAATTTAATTAGAAAAAATTAGGGCGTTTTGCTAATTAAAATGGAATTAAGAAAAAATTATTCAAAATATCCTAAATTAATCTAATAAGGGAATTTATTTATTATTTTATTAAAATATTATTATTTTAAATATTTAAAAATACCAAAATATTCTAAATACCCCCAACCCATATATTTTTTCCTTTTTCCTCTTTTCCTTTTTCCTCTTTTCCTTT
Source organism: Tamarix chinensis (assembly GCA_030549775.1). NCBI lineage: Eukaryota > Viridiplantae > Streptophyta > Magnoliopsida > Caryophyllales > Tamaricaceae > Tamarix > Tamarix chinensis. The sequence continues at coordinate 9,521,086 of CM060179.1, read as the reverse complement.
TCCTTTTTTCTTTCCTTCCTCTCCTTTTCTTTTTTTCCTTCCTCCCCTCATCTGAGCCAACCTCCCCCGCAGCCCAAACCTTCCTCCCTCTCTTCTCTCTGCCACGCGGCCCAGCCCACGTCGAATTTTTATCCCCCTACTCAGCCATCCGGTCCTATCTCCTTTTTCTTTCTTTCTTTGTTCCCCTAGGCCGGGCGGTCCACTCCTTCCTTCTTCTTCCTTCTTCTTCCCTGACTCTTCTTCTTCCCCGCTCCTTCCCCGAGCAGGCATGCGACCCCTACAATACCGCACGCTGACCTGCCACCTCCACTCTCTTCCTCGTCAATTCCTCTCCCTGCTCAACCCAATCTGCCATCCTCTCTCTCCTCACGCGTGACCCTCCCCCTTCCTTTTCTTCTCCCCTGACTAAACAAGACCTACAACTTTGCAAGCCTGTACCGGCCTACCGTTGCCAGTCGGCGACCTACCACACATTCCCCTCTCTTGCCCTCTTCCCCCTCTATCATTTTTCCTCTTCAATGGCCTATAAATACCCCATAACCACCCCCATTCGGTCTTTTTTTCCCTGCCCAGAAATTCCCCCCTTTGTTGTGCCACCGCCCATTCAAACAATCACTCTGTCGCCGCCGCCCAGCACCACCGCCCGAACCAGCTCACAAACCACTCCCTGCACCACCCTCCACCGAACTACACCACTCACCACCCTCGATTCTTCCTTCATGATCCACCTTGGCCTTGCAAAGTTGGCTCCTCAATCAACCCCTTCCCACCCCACTACCACCCTTCACGCCGTCGTTCACCATTGTTTCTGCTGCAACCACCACTCCCCCTACCCCCCAAAACAATCAGCAGAACCTCCTCTACCTCCCCCTACCTTCATTTTCCCTGCCTCCCTCTCCTTCTCCCTTCCTCCCTCTCCACCACCTTCGACCACCACACTTACCGCCGCCTACACCGCCCCTTTGGCTGCACTACCACCACCATTCTAGCCCTCTCAACCCAGGGCATCCACCACCACCTTAATACCCTCTAATTTTCCCTATTCTATCCAAAGTAGCCACCTTTTCACCCTCTCTTCTCCCTCCACTGCTACCACCGGTGCTGCTTGGTCACCACCGTCCCTAGGTGGTACCCTAACTTCCACAATCCTTATACCTTATTTATGCAAGTGTTGCCATTTTTATTAGTATTAGTATTATTATTATTATTATTATTATTATTATTATTATTATTATTATTATTATTATTATTATTATGTTATCATTATTATTATTAAATCTAACTTCAGAATATTACTACTAATATTATTATTATTATTAATGGTCGAAAACTTATTATGATTATCATTATCATCATCATCATCATCATCATCATCATCATCATCATTATTATTATTATTATTATTATTATTATTATTATTATTATTACTATTATTAATGCTAACTTTGGCATATTATCACTTTTATTATTATTACAAATATTCGAACCCTTATATTATCATTACCATTTCGATTATTATTACTATTAAGTATTATTCTTAACATTATTATTATTGTTGTTGTTGTTACTATCATCATCATCATCATCATCATTATTACTACTACTACTACTACTACTACTACTACTACTTTGTCATTATTGCTAATATTACCTATATCACTAACATTACTATCACTACTAGCATTATTATTATTATCAGTATCATTATTGTCACTACTTTAGTATTACTAATATCATTATTATTACTACTAAGATTTGGGTTGTTATTAGTATTATCACTACAACTATTATTATTATTAGTAGTAGTAGTAATATTAAAGCTATTATCTTAAATAATATAAATATTACTATTAATACTTTAACATAAACCTATGTACCTCCTAAGACCTATTTTGACTAGTAGTAGCATGATTAGCTACCTTAAGAATAATAAACCTACTTTTACTTGTAAAACTACTATTAATATTAGTAACCCTAATACTAGGTTATCATAAGCGTAAAGTAGGAAATAATGATAATTTTGGTAAGAGGGAAGTTAACCCTTAGCATTTTTCTCTTATAGGTAAATCAAGTCAAAACCCTAAGGAGGCGTAGGAGCATGCTCCAAGACCAGTGTCATATTAAGTAAGGATCTAGCTAAGACCGGCTATGTGTGTGTTATGTGCCTTGTATGCCACATGTTATATTATGTTGTGTACTTTATGATTATTACGACTATTTACCTGTAGCGTAGCTTGGAGTTGAGGAATGCTTATGTGACTCCCTTATGGCATGTGTATAATGATATATATATATATATATATATATATATATATATATATATATATATGTTGTGCTTATGATGTTATATAATGTGACCCTCTAAGACATGCATGCTAAGATGTTTAATAATATGATATGGGGTGGAAGGATGAAAAGGTAAAGGGGGGAAATGAGTTGACAAAAGGGATATGAGATTGACCTAATTATCTCATGATCCATAAGGGGGCAAATAAAAGAAACTTATGAACAAAATAAAAGAGTGGGGTGAACCTTGCATGGGAATATCTAGGGTTTACATGGGATGGAAGGAGTTTGCATGGGAATGATCCTTACATGAGAAAATTTACCTTGGGGCGTAAGTAAGTTAAGGGAAGCATTATTGGGGTAATAGGAGACCTTGGGTAAAAAATAGTACATAGGTTGGTATAAGGATGCATAGGAAACCTGGCTAGGATTTGGGAGGAAAACCCTAATTGGAGGTGGTCGTGAAAGTAAAAAGAATTGAGGGTGAGTGGAATATGGGATAAGAGTGGAAGAATATCATATGTAGGGTGAGTATGGGTGTCTTGGGAAAGAAAGGATAGTAGGTGAGTAATGGAGAGATGACATATAGGAAAGAAAGGTGCTAGGGTTTGGCGTGACCAACTAGGGTTTCATGATCACATGTGTATTTGAGGAGTAAAGTGAAATGATTGGAGTTGAATCTAAGTGAGATGGTGTGTTGGGTGATAAAGGGACTTTGGTTGGGTGAGATAGAGGAAGGATGGACCACATAGGTCCAATTAGGGTTTTAGGGAAACCTTAGGGGAAGATAGTGAGTGAACTTGGATGGCATAAGGTAGTGGGCCTTGACCTACACACTTAGAAGTTGGGCTTCTAGTGTGAGTAAATGGAAGAAGGAAAGGATGTCGGGGTATGTTAGGAGGTGCGAAAGTCTCAAGATATGGGGCGGGCCCTCTTGAGAGAATAATAGTAGATGAATTGTGACGTGTATGTCAAGGGTAGAAATATTTATCAAATAAGACACGAATAAGATACTAACCGTTTAAAGAGAAAGATTGTTGAGCCAGGCCCAGACTGGTCCACCGGCAAATAATAGTAGCCAGGAGCTGGGGTTCCCTAGAGACCGATCTACTGGCGAATAATAGTGGCCAGGACTATTTTACCCTGCATGTTTCCGGTCCACCGGCTATAATAGTGGGGGATTTTGTGCTCAACAAACCAAACATAATTATGGTAAGACATGGGAAAGACACTAAGTATTTACAATGAAGCACCATGAGAGTCGGGGCCAGATCGGTCCACCAGCGAATAATAGGGTCTAGGAGCACTTTGCCCTGGAAACCGATCCACCGACAATAATAGTGGTCAGGAGTGTTCTACCCTATAAGTTTCTGGTCCACCGACTATAATAGTGGGGTTCCCGCACTCACATTTATTGGTAATAAGCATGGTGTGAAATGAGTATTGATCAAAGATTTAAAGAATCAATTTCTCTAGACTATAGCTTGGCCTTTATTATCTATATTGTTTGTATGTTGTCTATATGATCATGCCTGTGTTATATGCCTTTGTGTGTTTGGCCTTGAATGCATGGTTACCTTACTCAGTACGTAGCGTACTAACCACTAGTTTCATAGGTGCTGCTCATTCCCACGAGCAGAGGGTCTTTCGGAATTGGTATAGGTAGGAGATGTCATCTTTGATGCTTATGAGGCATCGGACGGGGCTGAGAGTTCAGCTTGAACTTGGCCTAGGGATTGAGAGCGACTTACCCGGATTATCTTTTACCATTTATTTACCTTGTATCAATTTAATTCAGTTCTATTTTATTGTACAGTACCCTTTGTCCCTTTGGGAACTTTAATTATGCACTCCTTTGGATTGTGAACTCTTTTTATGTGCCCTTTGATTTCCGTATTATGAACTTTCCAGTTCTTCTATGAATTATTGTTTTAAGTTTGATTAATGGTTAACGATAACTCTTCTTTAGACTTGTGGTTAGTACGAGACTGGCCGGGGGCTGGACTTGTGCTGATCACGGCGGTTATATCCTCGAAATTCATAGTTTTGTTTTCTTTGCTTCCGCTGTATTTTTTAATAAAACAAAATTTTTCAAAAGTGAATTTTGGACGTGTTATAGTCTTTTTCATCCCACTCAACCTTAACCTTTACCTGGCTTGAAGCATTATCCTACTCCACCTCCTTAGATACATGTTTGTCTGTAGGCTCAAGTTTACCATCATTAACATAAGCATAAATAGGACAACCAAAGACATAAAAATCAAAGTAATCGATTGACTTGCCAAACCAAAAATCCTCAGGTATCTTCAACTCAACAGACCATTTTGGTGATCAATTCAAAGAAAATCAAAATAATATTGATTAAATGGATCAAAAACCAAAATAATAATTAAGAAGATAATGAAAAATTGATAGTTCAAACACAAACTAAAAAAATTAAGGGGAAATAGAGATATTTATTCTTACACTTATGGAGTTACAAGATGATTCAACTAATCAATCAATTAATCAATCAATCAATCAATTACACAAATAAGCAATTCTCTAATAGTGGAAGACACTATGGAGAAGAATAATAAATTGTCTTGCACAACTTGATGAATAGGTTTTTTATCATATGTCTTTTATATAAGAGAAAAGTGTATTGGGTAAAGTAGCGTGTTTCATAAGGTAAGAAAAAACACGATCCATGTTTAGTTTTCCCTTGTATTTATTTCCTTAATCTGACTTTTTACCCAAAACTCATATAAAATATTATGTGAATAAACACAGCCCGTGTTTATCACATAACTCACAATATGAACTTCAAAACTTCTCCAGCACCCTCACAAACCAACACAATATTATGTTATATGTCAAATACCCAATAAAATCTCACACATGTCGTTCCCCCTCCTATCTGCAGCAATCCTTGTCGTTCCCTCCCCCTTGGTTGCGGCAAGTTTTGTTGCTGCACCCCCTCAGTTGCACCAAATTCTACGTAGCTAGTTTGAGCCTCCACAAATTGGTTTGCTATGATTGTTCTCCTTTTTCCACCCTCCTTTGACTTAGATTTTCCTTAGTTTTTTTCTTCAATTCTAATGTTGTATTATTATTGTCTCTTAGTTGGTTTTGTCATAGTATTAGAGGAGGAGTATTAGACTATAGATCGGAGACGCTTTGATAAAGATACATGTTATATGTGTATTTGTATGTGATATCATGCTTGGAATGGTTATGTGGATAATGTTGCTATAATAATGTTGTTATGTTGTATCGTATGATAAAAAGATTGGAAAATTGTGAAAGCATGTGTTTTGTGTTTATTGTGGGTTAGCATGATTATATATATGCATTTTATGATGATATTATATATTGGAGTTTGAAAATCATTCATATTGATACTCGTAGGGTTTTTGTAGAAATATGGGTATTTTAGCTATCTTATGGGTAATTTGGTCAATATAGGTTAAAAATGTAATTTTGGGTATTTTATAGTGATAATTTGTTCAGAATATGTTAAGTATATTATGTGTAGTGTTTTGAGTAAATATGAATGGTCTAAGTGCCATAAATGAGAAATGTGGTTTTAAGTAGGAATAGTATAACACCCCCCAAAATTTACACATTTTTTTTAAATAATACTTATAAATTAAAACAGTAAATTCTGAGGATGCTACCGCCACACTTAGTACCAAACCAGTTCACTCCTATCGTTCTGGTACCAAGTGCTAAGGCTAGGAAAACACTACATATAACATCATTAATAATTCAAATTCATAAATACGAAAATCAGAGTACGCATAAGTCTTTACACAATCCAAAATACGAGAGTTAGTTTTTCAAGGAAAAGAGATAACTACAATTATAAAATTGTTTCTAAAGTGTTAATCATGAATAAAGAAAATAGGAATAATAATATCATATGGAAATCCGGCCATGTCACTCCGGGAACCGATCCAGCCCAAACATCACTATGCCCCACCTGATGTCCCATAGACATCAATAGCATTGAAATAAGCATCTCCTACCTACAACAGGTCAGACGGGCCTTCTGCTCATGGGAATGAGCATCACCCATGAAACGGGTGATCAGTACGCTACGTACTGAGTAAGGTAACCGAGCACTAAGGCCAGCATACAAAATTCACACAACCAATGCATAATAGTAAAGGAGCATAGAATTCAATCATAATAGCACAAGATAAAATAAATGCTCAGGTGAAATATTATGGTTCAATACAGATCATATTATTTACTTCATCAAGCCTTTATCGAATTTATTTTCACACCATATTCTTTATTAAGTTCATACGAGTACGAGAACCTCACTATTTTAGCTAGTGGATCGGTCACGAGGGTACATGCCCTGCTACTATTTTAGCCGGTGGATCGGTTGCGAGGGTAACATACCCTGCCACTATTTTATGCCAGTGGATCAGTCAAGCCCCTTCTCGTACGGTGTTCCACTGTAAGTAATTAGTGTCTTTCCCATGTCTTAGAAACTGTAGGGTTTGATTTTGTTGAGCTCAGGATCCCCCACTATAATAGCCAGTGGATCGATCGCGAGGGTACATGCCCTGCCACTATTCTAGCCGGTGGATCGGTCGCGAGGGAAACATTCCCTGCCACTATTTTAGCCGGTGGATCGGTCTGGGACCGGCTCAATATCTTCCACTTTACGTATATAATATTTTAAGTATCTTATTCAACAGCTCATTTCAAGACATGCAAGACTGACTTCTACCATGCTTACTCTTCAACTCGGGTTAACACTCCAACCCTAGTTAACCACCACCACCATAGTTAATCATGACACACCCTAAGGCCCATGAAAACCCTAGCTCCGTGTAAATCCTAGCTCCCATGCAAACCCTAATACCACCATGCAAATATTAATACCACCCTGCAACCACTACTCCATGCAAAACCTTAACACCATGCAACTCCATGCAAACCCTAACACCATGCAAAACACACCATGCAATTCCATGCAAAACCCTAACACCATCCATACGAAATCCTAACTTATTTCATGCAAAACCCAAGATTCCTTCATACAAAACCCTAAATTCAATCCACACCAAACCGAAGATTCATCCACACCAAACTCTAGATTCAAACCCTATAGAACCAAAGATTCATCCATACCAAACCCTAAATTCAAACCATATAAAACCAAAGATTCATCCTTACCAAACCCAAAATTCAAACCATATAAAACCAAAGATTCATTCATGCCAAACCCTAAATAAGATTCTCCCATACAACACCATAAATTGGATTCTCCCATATAACACCATAAATCATATTTTCCCACACAAAACCATAAATTAGATTCTCCCATATATAACCATAAATTATATTCTCCCATAGAAAACCATAATTTAGATTCCCCCATATAATACAATTGATTTGATTCTCCCATACATAACCACAAATTAGACTCTCCCATATGACTTCATAAATTAGATTCTCCCATACAACACCATAAATTAGATACTCCCATATAAGACCATAAATTAAATTCTTTCACTCAAAACCATGCAAAACCAGAAATTAGATTTCCCACATAAAATCATAAATTAGATTCTCCCACACGAGACCCTAAATTCCCCATTTTATTCTTCCACTCATGGATCATCAAAATACTTAGGTCAACTCACATCCCTTGGTCAACTTATTTTCCCATTCTCCTTTTTCATCATTTCTCCCACACAATCCACATTAACATCCTCACATGCATGTCTTATAGGGTCCCAAACCATTCATCACATATATATAATACACATGTCAGGCAATTCCACAAAAACATGCTTCAACTCCACATCATACCACATACAAAATAATTAATAATGATAAACATAGAATACATAGTATACAAAGCACATAATGCACATACACACACAATAGGCCTTAGAAACACCCTTACCTAAAACGACACCGGTCTTGGAGCACGCTCCTATGCCTCCTTAAGGCTTTGACTGGTCTCGCCTATATGAGAGAAAAGCTAAAATTAGATTCCCTCCTACCAAAAATACGATTAATTACTAACTTATTCTAAGACTAGGGTTTTGATAAAATACTAAAATAATAATAGAAAAAATATCAATATTAATATTAACAAGAATAATAAAAATAGTAACAATAATAATAATAAGGCATTATTAAAAAACATAGTGAAATAAGGACTTCAACCCCCTTACCAAAATAATACTAATAATAATATTAGTAAAATAAATAACCAAATTTAGTGATAATAATAATGATGAAATAATAATAATAATAATAATAATAATAATAATAATAATAATAATAATAATAATAATAATAATAATAATAATAATAGCAAAACTAATAGTAAAGTAGTTGTAATACTAATAATGAAATAATAATAATAGTAATTTGAAATAGTAATAATAAAAATAATAATTATAATAATAAACACATATTAATAATAATAATATTAATCATAGAAAATAATAATAATAATAATAATAATAATAATAAAATCGAAATAAAAATACAACAGGGCTTCAGCCCTCAACAGAAATAATAATCAAAACATTAATACTAATAATAATAATAATAATAATAATACATATTAAAAATAGAAATAGTAGTAGTAGTAGTAGTAGTAGTAGTAGTAGTAGTAGTAGTAGTAGTAGTAGTAGTATTCAAATAAATGAAATAAAATAAATTAAGGCTTGTAAAAATAGGAAGAAGGGTTGAGAGGGTCTAGGGTTCAACCTTAGGCTGGTGGGGATAGGCGACACCGGCGGTGGCGTACAGTGGTGGCGGCGGTGGTCGGAAAAAGGGAAGAAAAGGGCAAAAGTTGAATGCTAGGAAAAAATAGGGAGAATGAAGGTGGGAGTTGGGAGTTGGGGTGTTTAGAGTTGCCCAGAAGGAGAGGGACAGAATAAGAGTGGCGGCGGTGGCCGAATGGAGAAGAAGGAGAGAAAGAGAGGAGGAGAGGGAGGAAGGGGAAAATAAAGGTAGGGGAGTAGAGGGTGGTCTGCAAAAGAGAATGGGAGGTGAAAAAAGCAGCGGCAGCGGCGGAAGAGGTGGCTAAGGGTGGCGGAGGTGGAAGGAATGGTTGTTTGGGAAGGCTACTTCGCATAGTCGGGGTGGCTTGCACAGGAAGAATCGAGGGATATGGGACGTTTGGTTAGCTAGAGGGCAGTGCAAGGAAAAGTTTGGTAGGCGGATTTGGTGGCATGGTTGGCCGAAGGCTGCGGAACTGGTGTTTAAAGGGGCGGTGGTAGCAAGGTCGGGAAATTCTGGGTAAGAATCAAAAGCTCAACCCTTGCTGATTATAGGGGTTATTTATAGATTTTAGAAGGGAGGTTAGGGTTCTGTGGGTCGGATAGGGGGTAAGCAAGTAGGGTTAGGGTTAATGGCAGCGGGGTTGGCCGGTGGGAGTAAGTTTCGGGCAGGGTAATGCCCAGGGAAAAAGGGAGGGGATCGCGCGAGAAGAGGGAGTGTTGGTTGGGTCCAAATGGCTGGCGAGTCAGGGGGAAGAGAGAGGAAGAAGAATGGCCGGTCAAAACGGGCGAGATCGGCGTCGAAAACCCTGGGCGATTGCGGTGGAGTTACAGGTGCAGCAGCGTCGACCAGGGAAGAAGGAAGAAGAAGATGGGGGGCTGGACCGGCGGTCTAGAAGAAAAAGAAAGAAAGGAAAAGGGGGAAGAACAAGCCGGCGACGCTGGTTAATTCTTTTTTAACAAAACACGGCGTACAAGGAAAAATCGAAGCAAAACGCGACGCGACGAGGGAGAAGGAAGGTGGCGGCTGCGCGGGCTAGGCCAAACTGAAGAAAGGAAGGAGGGAGGGAGGACTTGGGGCGCTGGGCTGGCCCAGGTCGGGGATAAGGAAAAAGAAAAAGAAAAGAAGAAGGAAGAAAAAGAAAGGAAAAGAAAGAAAAGGAAAAAGGGAAAAAGGAAAAAAGAAAAATAATGGGTTAGAGCCAATAAAATTAATTAGGATATATAGGATATTTAAAAATAATAATATTTAAATAAAATAATATTTAAATCCCTTTTTAGACTAATTTAGGATTTTAAAAAGTTTTTCCATAAATTCCATTATAATAAGCAAAAAAACCTAATTTTTTTCCAATTAAATTATTTATAAAATTAAAGTTAATTTGAAACTATTTTATCCTTCTTATTTTAAATAAAATAATTAATTTAATTAATTTCCAAAATAATATCCTTAATTAGCTAAAATACCCAAATTTCTCCAAATTAAAATATTTATAAATTTCTTCTTAATTTGTCCTAATTAATTTCCCCCTTTATCTATAAAAATAATTTATTTAATTAATTTTCATAATAAAACCGCATTTAAATATAATTTTTAAAATTAGAAAATTTTTGGGGCATTTCATTACTACCCCTTTAAAAATAGACTTCGCCCCCGAAGTTTCCTGAAACTACTAGGGTTAGGGAGAAAACGCTCTAAGTGGCTAGGAAACCATACTAACACTAATACTTATATAAACTACCCCCTTAGGAATAAACTTACTAAAGAAAACTCAAATCAACGGAAATAGGTATCCGTAAAAGGATCTGGTACGTACCTAGAAAGACATCTAGCTGGTAGTCCGCTTCCATCTGGCTGATCAAATGCATGTGCCCACTTGAATGGCTCCCTTTCTGAGAGAAATATCTAGATCCTTGAGGTCTTCTCCTAACATCTCAATCTGCCTCCTCAAATGGAACAAGTGCCTGTTGCTGGAGCTGCTGGTCCTTATGTTACTGAGAGGGAAAAGGTCCTCGACACTCAAAGGTTATGTGGCCCCGCCAGCCACAGTTTAGGCAGGTCACGAGTTTACCTCTACAATCTCTACTTGGGTGACTATGGCCGCATCTTCTGCATGCAAGTTCTCTCGAAGATCCTTGGCCTCTACTACGATCTCTCGACGGATGTCTGTTACCTTCCGTTTGCAGCTGGATCCTGCTCCTCGAACTTTGGTCCTTGTGTTTTCGCTATCCTAGAATGGCATCCTGCTCCTGGATCAAGGTGGCGGCGATGCAATCGCGCTCGTACAATGTTGCTAAGTCGGTGAAGGGCACAACACCTAGCAGTCGACAAATACTAAAGTTCAACCCTTGTTCGAACTGGAACACCACCGTAGACTGGCTGGCAGCAATACCTGGGGCAAATTTGAGCAACTCAGTGAAATGAGCATAATACTGCCGAACCGTCATCGATCCTTGCGTAAGCTGGATGAACTCCCAAGCTTGTCTCTCTTCAGACTCTCGAGATAGAATCTAGAACGGAGAACGGTCTTGAATGCATCCCACGTAGCTGGAGGTCCATCTCGAGCTGGATGTTCCACCCACCAGGCGTCTACTACGCCTCTCAAGAAGAAAGCTGTGATGCTAGGTTATCGGGTCGACGGGCAATCTACCACTTCAAAGGTGCGATCCATGTCTCGAATCCACCCCTCGAGGACTACTGGGTCCTCCTTGCCGAAGTACGTCGGAGGGCGATGTCCGGTGAACCTCCAGAGCCAATCTTCACCAGCATTCTGAGCGCGCTGGGTGAACTCTAAGAAGGTTGTGATGGCCTCCTCCAAACGTCCAAGGCGTTCGTTCATTGTCATCGAAAGCTATAACTGAAAAAAAAAACATTAGAAACAAACCTATACCGGTTCGAAGCATACACATTATCTATTTTTCCTCTTTGAGAAACCCTAATCTACCCATACGTTCGTCACTATGGTCGGGCTTCAAAATTTTAATCAATAGAAGGGTTTCATTAAAACGGAAAACACTTTGAAATTTGATAAAACTTTGTAAATCAAATTCATTTGAGAATGATACTAACTTGTAGTATAGACTTAAAAGAAATTAAAAATGGAAGAGCGGTCGAAACACACTTCAAAACCCAATAAAAATTTCGTAAACTAAATTTAATTTCGAAAATAGGCGTGGTCAAAAAGATCAACCACTTTGATACCAACTTGTGGTATCAACTTAAAAAGATTAAAATCAAAAGAGTGTGGTTGAAACCAGCTTCAATACCAACTTGTGGTATCAACTTAAAAAGTTTAAAATCGAAAGAGTGTGATCGAAAGGATCAACTACTCTGATACCAAATTGTAACACCCCCAAAATTTACACATTTTTTTAAATAATACTTATAAATTAAAACCGTAAAATTCAGGGGATGCTACCACCACACTTAGTACCAGACCGGTCCATCGGTGAATAATAGTGGCCAGGTACTACGGTATCCTGGAGACCGGCCCACCGGCGAATAATAGTGGTTAGGGCATGATGTCCTGTGTGTTTCCGGTCCAACGGCTATAATAGTGGGGTTCTCGTACTTGCGTGGATTTGATAAAAAGCATGGTGTGAATCAACTTATGATCAGAGATTAATTAAGTAATTGAATCGGATTATATATGGGCCTTTATACCTTTACCTGAATGGTCATATGCATTTATGTTATTATGTTGGTCTTATGTTATATTATTATTCTACATTATTTAAGTGTTGTTATGTGTTGGCCTTAGTGCTCGGTTACCTGGCTTAGTAGTAGCGTACTGATCACCCTTTTCATGGGTGCTGCTCATTCCCACAAGTAGTTGGCCCTTCTAACTTTGTGCAGGTAGGCGAGACATCCAGCGAGGTTGTGTGTTGAGCATGTTTTGGCTCAAAGTTTGAGAGTGTCGTGGCCGTATTCTCTCTTCTTGTTATTTGAATTCCTTTGGTTATTTCTTTTGTATCGGAGTTACCCTTTTTTTATTCATTACCTGTATTAGGTATTTTAAATGAACCTTTTAACAGTTGTATAATTATATCTCTTTTTTATTATGAATTATAGTTATTTGCGCGTACTCTAATTTTTTATGTATGATCTTTCCAGTTCTTTCATGAAATCTTGATTTAAGTTTAATTTCAATTTTTTTCTTTAGCCTTAGCACTTGGTACTGAAACGGTCAGAGAGAACCAGTTTGGTACTAAGTGTGGCGGTAAGATCCCCAGAATTCACGAGTTTTAATTTAAATATTTCTATTTTAATTACTTCCGCTTTAAAAAAAAGTAGTGAATTTTGGGGTGTTACAAGCAGTAACCTTAGGAGTGAAATTATTATCACATGTGTGAAATATTAAAATTTGACCTAGAGATATGGATATGTTGTGGATATTGGTATTTTAGGTATGCATATTAAATTTAGTGTTTATATGTCTATTATTAATGACACATTACCCAATATATTTCCCCAATAAAATAAGTACTAAGAGAGGGAATATAGTCTGGCCTTGGGGAAATATATTGGGTAATGTGTCTTATATGTCTATATGTGTGTTTGCATAATATCCTTGACAATAAATAACCATGAATAAGATATTAATCATTTATAGTGAAAGATCATATGAGCCAGGACCAATGGTACCTATTCGTTCTGACGGACGAGAATAGTGGACAAGAGCTTACTGCCCTAGGGTTTTATATTATTGATACCATTTCACTAGCTAAGAATAGTGGTCAGGAGTTTGATTCCCTAGGGTTATATATGATTCATACAATTATATTGGTTGAGAATAGTAGGGCCCCTGAACACAACATGAATGAGATTGTGGATTTTGATTTTGCCATTATTATTGTGAGATCTAAAATCAATAAATAAGTTGGTACCATCATATGTTAATCCATATGTATGTTTATCTCTTGTCATGACTTCACTATGACTGTATTGCTACCTTAATTGGTATGTAGCATACTAATTATCCTTTTCATGGGCTCTACTCATTCCCATGAGCAAAGGAGCCAGTTGAATTTGTGCAGGTCTTTGAGGACCCCTTATATAACGTTGTTGCATATGATGCGCTTATTGAGGAAGAGTGATGATTTTATCTTTGGGTTGGGTTATCTAGTTGACACTTTTGACCCGGATACCTCTTGGGATTGTCAGTTCCCAATGTATATCTTTTATGTATTTTATATTTTGTACTCAGATTAATCTACAAACATTTATTTATATTTATGAAATCTATCTCATTCCATGCTTTATTATGTTTAAAAGTTTGACTGATTTTCCTTATATTCTATATAAGGATGATATGGTAAGTTAGGGGTATGTCGATTAAGACGATAACAACCAATTAAGTTGTTTTATGCTTCCACTTAAGCAAAAGTTTTCAGTTGCAAATATTGGGGTGTTACAATTACAAGCAATGATGTATGCAATTTCATCAAAGATATTTTATAATTAGGCAAATTCCTAAGGGGTATTTTCCATACCTTCATCACACTTCTTTCCAAAAATGATGAAACTTCTTAATATAATGCCCCTACAATTTACAAACTAAAAATTTTCTTTAAAACAAAATTTTGAAAGATAAAATGATAAGACACAGAGTGATGTGTGTGGGAGGGTATAATCTTCAATTATGTGGAATTAATGGTTCAAATGGAGTTTAGATAATATAATAAAGGCTCAATGATGGTGAGTTAAAAGATTAAGGCTTCGAAAGTGATGTAAATAAGATGATGGTGGTTCGAATTATGGTAGAAGAGTGATGATGATGATGATTCGGTGATGAGGGTTTAACAATGATGATGGTTCGAATGGAACACCCTAATTAGTCTATGCATTCGATGATGGATTAATGATAATGTTGAGCTTTGAAAGATAAGGTTTGGATGCAGATTAGAGTCATGGTTTAGGGTTAGGGTTAGGGTTAGGGTTTGGTTCGAAAAGAGGGAATAAGGTGGCATTTGGTTGGTATGGATGGTTTAGGGTTTTGAATGAATGGTTTAGGGCTTCGGTTTTGTATGGAGATTTAGGGTTTGTATTGACCATGAATTAGAGTAGGATTTTTATGTTAATTAAGGTAGGATAATATGGATTAAGAATAGTAGAAAAGATATGGATTAATCTCTAATTCACACAGACGAAGAGATTAAAATTTTCAAGCCAAACCGTTCACACAGATTCGATTTATTTGAGTTTAAACTCACACAAAATTCATTCAATGTTGATCTTCAACTTCAAATCAATTCAATATTCCATATTCTTGACATTCATACATAACATAACCTTTCTACCACTAGCTAAAGCATATTCTAAAAGATTCCAAGCTAAAAGATATTATGCTAACTTTATGCTACGTTATGCTAACTGTATTCTCCTACTTCATTACTTAATTAATAAATTAGCTAAATCACTTAATAATGCTCAAAAATCCTGCCAATATAATCCTCATTCACATGGTTAATCCCTCCTTCCATGCCATGCACATGCACGTAGACTCTTATTTTCTTGTTTGTTATGTTTCGGGAAATGTAACCATCCGTTGGTCTTCAAATTTGCGGGAGACACTTTCCAAATGAAGAATAATTGGTTCTATAATTATGAAATCCAGTTCCTGAGTGTTTTCTCCCGCATCAGAGAGTTTTTATATCATATCAAACATAGAAGAGATAATCCCTATATCTAATCTATGCCTAGTTCAAAGAACATTTAACATCGCACTTAGGGATTAGGTATGAGAATCACTCAATCCCATAATGATACATGTTACAAAACAAGAAGAAGAGGATAGGTATAATGAAACAAAGGGAATAAAAGTATAGAGAGAGAGATTTCATATAATAATACTTTAGATTAGACCCAATTAACACTTATTAGAACCAACACAACAACAACATTGAATCATCAAGTAGTATCAAAATATCCTTGTAAAGTCACAACTTCCCATTGAATAGGTAGGTGACCATAAGACGGAACTCATTTAATAAAGCAGTACCAAGTAAAACACTTTATAGTACTAAATATGCAAAGATTACCCAGAGCAGATAGAATATATCACAAAAGGAAAAAAATGGCATAAACACATCAAATAGTGCATGTGATAGTGAGAATGATAATCATGCCATTACTCTTAACTACATATAAATTTAATAAGTAATCACAACCTTTGCAATTACTTAGTCATGTTGAGATCAAGGACTCCACTACTCTAGTTTGGTAAAACAAATTGATACAACTACTATGATAGAATGCTCTTGACCACTAGTCTCATCTGATGGAACAAGCTAATAGAACTTCTAGGGAAGAATGCTACTCACCATTATTTTTATTCAATGGAAAAAATTTATACAACTCTAAAGGAAAAACACTTATAGTTATCATTCTCGTCTAGTGAAATGCAATGATACAACTCTGCCCCGGCTCACTTTAAATAATATTATCTTAGTAAACACCATGACTAATATAATCCATATCAATATAACCAATGGTAGTGCACAAATGCAGCTACCGTACCAACAATTAGGTCTTACCAATAACTAATCAATATTTACTTCCATTTTCTTCACTCAATGGGAGATCATATCAAGAGACATTAAGGTACTTTGGTTATACCAGCTCACAAAGACAACATAATATATTATCAACTATTAACCCAAGGACACTAAGGTACCCCGGATGCACTAACACATAAAGGAAGTATAGTGACCTACTGATAAGGACACATAATGTATAAGTATACATACCATCTAAAAATTTTAAAGAATTAAGTAAAGTAAGATATAGGGCTTGAAAGGGCACTAAAGTACACCAATAATAATCCAAACAAAACCATGGGATAAACTACGTCTTTAGGGTAGCAACCCCTAAAGAGCTGCCATCCTCAATCTCAAGGTTTTTTTACTTTAAATATTAGTATTTTATTTGGTGATCAAGATATCACACAATATATAAATAGCTCCAATTTCGCTACTTAACCACTTTTCCTTTAATTCAATTATCCAAATCAACCCAACCATTCAATTTAAATGCTAGACTTTATTTTACTAACAAATTCTCAAAAAAATGCTAAAATACAAAAACTAGATGCATTTTATCATGTGGGTACATTCCAAGAAATTGAAAATGACCATTTTACCCTTACACATAAAAAAATATAAAACATTTATGTGCCTTCTAACGTATCATAAATCACATGCTTTCATATTTAACATCATATAATACATGTTGTGCATACATGTTGGAAAAATATTGATGAACAAATATTTTTATATATTTTAAACCCTTTTACTTCTATATTTTTGTTATTTATTTGAATAATATGTGAAGTTATTTATATTAATTTTAATTATGTTCTTGATTTATTATAATCTCATATATTTAATTAATTTAGACCTTAAAGTATATTTTTGTATCATTTTAATAACGTGCGATATTTTCACCATAAATTTCATGTTTGAATTCGTATTTAGATTATTCAAATTTTGGTGCAAAGATAGAAAAAATATCTACAATTTTTATTTCTAGTATTATTTTCTAAGTTTGAGTGCATCAGTGTCTAAATTTAGAATAAAGTTAAGGCTGGGATTAAGTGAGGGTGATTAGGAAAGTTCAGAATTGTATGTATTACTTTTTATTTATTGTTTATTACTAATATTATTATTATCATTATTATATTTATCTTTATCTTTGAAAGTTCAAGAAATATTGTATCAATAAACTGCATAAATAGTAGCCAACACATAAGAAAAGAAAAGACTTGAAAAAAGAAAAATAAATATATATTTGACTTGTTAGCCATAACTTTTTCCAATATTTTGTAAAAAAAAATACGAGACATTCGGGGGCGTGTGTGTGTAGACCTGTGAAGAGAAATGATGAGGCAGCGTAGAAGAAAAAAAAAGATTTGATGATAGAGGACCGAAAGGAGCCGAGAAAAATAAAGCTGATAAAGGTTCTTATTTTGAATATAAAGTGCTTTAATTTTATATTCAAAGATTTTCAGGTTCAATATTTTATGTATAATTTAGATTCTATTTTTAATTTAATTATTTTTAGTTTAATTAAGAGCATGATCTAATTTTCTTTTATCAAGAATATGGTGAAACCCTATTATTGATACTGATAGATTAATTAATTGCTTGATTAATAGATTAATCTATGTATTTTATACTATTTTTCTAGATTATGCCTAATTAATAGATGTATTGCCTTTAATTAGTATTTAACAAGTCAAGAAAATATACGAGAGTTGATTCTCCACTTTAGGAAATAGTATAAATAGAAATTGAATGGGTTTCTACAACAATAAGAAATGATAAATAATTAATTGAACATAAATTATTATCTTTTATTTAAATTATTTGACTAGAAATAACGAGAGTGATAATTGGCAATATGACTGCGTAACTCAAGAGAGTGTGTTAGTTAAATAGTTCTATTGACACATAACTAGTAATTAAAAAGACCTGGTAATTAATTAATTGGTTATTATAATTGAATAATGGTGGATCCGAATTCCTTGGTAGCTTTTAATAATTTATTTTACTTTGATTAGATTTTATTTGATTTTGTTTTAGTTTAATTTAGTTGATTTAAAATTCTTAGTTTAGAATTTGTTATTTATTTATTTGATTTCAATTGCCTAGGCCTAATTAGAATGATTAGAATCTTTGTATCATTATTTAATCTCTGTGGGAATGATAATTCGGTACTCATGTTACCTTTTATTAATTGTGATCGGTATACTTGCTGATAGGTATATTTGATCGACAACAATTTTTTGGCACTTTTGCCGGGGACTAATTTAATATCCCTAGCCCAAAAATTTAATGCCCGATCTAGGCAATTTATAACTTTTATTTAGATTAACTTTTTATTTTATTTTTTCTTAAATAACTGAGCTTGGTTCCAGTGATTTTCTGACATAGTATAGGTGCACTTCATCAGAGAACTGAAAGCCAATAATTGTGATATCCCTTTTATGGTTTGTTAGATGCTTTAAATCAAAAGATGTTAACTCTCGCATTGTTGACACACAAGTTCAGACATTTAGTTGTTACTTATGTAGAGGACCACATGCTAATTCAGACTGTCAAGTAGGTAATCCGTTTGTCAATCATATAAACAAAATAACTATGTGGGTAATTTTAATAGGAAAATTAATTCCTACTAGGACATATACAACCTAGAATGGTGCACTCACCCTAAATTTTTATGGTGGGAGCATAATCCCCTTCCAAATTAGTATCATGTGAGTCAACCACTCTCATGTTACTAAGTTTCAACTCCACCTCAAGAGACAAAGCCTAGCTTGGAGGAATTGTTGGCCAATACCATTAGTGCAAATTAGGCTAGTTTTTATAATCACAAGGCATAGATGAAGAGTTAAGAGGCATCTATAAAGAACTTAGATGTGTAATTAGGCTAGTAGGCCAATATATTAGCTAAGAGAGCTCAAGTGAGATTACTTAGTGATACCGAGATAAATCAAAAGAAAGGACTAGTGGAAATAACTATGAGCAATGTCAAGGAAATTTCATATTTATCATCTGAGAGTTTGGAGAAGGATGACAATGAGACATCGAGTGATGACCAAATCAATCCTATAATCAAACATCATAAGGAGGTAAGAAAGGAACCTACACTTAGTGAGAGTTCGAAGATTGAGGTAAAACCATATCAACCCCGCATTCCATTTTCTCAGCGTTTATAGCAGCACAAATTGAATAATCAATTCTCTAGGGTTGAGTTTAATTTACCTAATGCAACAGAATATCCACCTTGTGATAATTCACATTGCAATATTTCTAAGTTCACTCAACCAATGAAGAAAAAACCAATAGTCCATTATTCGAGTGGACCATATGGAATAATAATGTTCTCACCTCAATATCCAAAAGAAAGGAAGTTAGGGTATGATATTGAGACCCCTATTTTTTAGAAAGAAATGTCTCATTGTACAGTACTTGAGCCTCCATCTTCAATCCTCAAGTATGAGTTTCATGGTGCTAGTGCTACATATTTTATGATTGTGAGTGTCTGTACACCCTGAATTGATATGACCATGTAGGGCTACCTTAGAGCGCTTTTAGATTGATCTGTTGGCCCTACATATCAACACGAGTCATTTCAATGCGCTTTGTCCTTACTCACGCACTTCCCTAGAAATTTTTAGAAACTTTTAGAGAAATTCTAGGAGGGTCACCCATCCTAAAAATTATTCCACGGCCAGCACGCTTAATTGTAGAGTTCTTAGGACAGAATCACCAAAAGGATGGTATACCATGTTAACATAAGTAGCCATATCAATCCTTATAGAACTCTGCTTAATTTTGGGTATTACATTCACCTCCACTGAAATAACAAAATGTCCTCGTTGTACCTCAACCATTAACTATCTCACTATAGTTTATTCTAAGAATCGTCCCGCTAGGTGGCTAACTAGCTCATCCAAGTTCAGCTCATCGTCACGATTTTGCTTTGATACCATTTGTAACACCCCGAGTCTATATGACCATGTGAGGCTACCTTAGAGCGATTTTGGATTGATCAGTTGGCCCTACAGATCAACACGAGTCCTTTTAGTACGCTTTGTCCTCACTCACACACTTCCCGAGAAATTTTTAGAAACTTGCCAGGAGGGTCACCCATCCTAAAAATTGTTCCACGGCCAGCATGCTTAACTATGGAGTTCTTAGGTTAAAATCACCAAAATGATGGTATACCATGCTGATATAAGTAGCCATATCAATCCTTATAGCACTCCGCTTAATTTGGAGTATTACAGTGTCAAGCTAAGTGGAGCCAACATGGTCAAATTGCTTAGGGAGTTTAGATTACATAAATAACTCATAGGGTACACTATTTTTATGAGCTCAATGGGTTGAGGCTGCATGCCTACAAAAACGTCAAGATCTACAAAAAGAAAAATAAAGATTGGAACAATAGGCATATTCATTTACAAGAATTTTATGTGGGATATATTGTGTATCTACTACTTTCTTGCTCAAAGTTCTTTATAACTAATGCTAAAAGCTTGAATTTAACTTTGTCCTTGTGTTTTTTTTTTAATGAGTTGTGTGTTTATTCCATTTTTATTTTTTCCCTTTTATTTTATGTTGAGTCCATGCCATTTTTTTCACTTATTTTGAGTGTTTTATGTGATGTGTGCATAGTTGATTTTTTTTTTGAGTGTTTGGATCCCTTAGCTAGTAAATGATGAACATATCTTTGAAATTGTGCTAACAAAGGATCAAAAATGGAGATTTTTCTATGTTAATTTTAATGTAGGGAACACGTATCTATGTGATTGGATGTGAATGGAGGAGAACATGTATGATATTCTAACCATCAACATGGCATATTGAGATTCATCTCAACCCATAGTGAGATTTTGAGTCATATAAACCTTCTTATCTTAGTATTTCACATAAAATAATCTATATTTTATTACCTTTATTTTTCTTTATAAACATCATACGCACTAATTTTTTTTATCAAATTACTTGTTAAAGCTCTTCTAATGGACTATAGAGATTACTATAGCTTGTTTATGTGCGAATTGAAGCTTTTAAGTCATAACTACCCTAATTGAGAAAGTGATAAAGGCACCTTAGGATTTACCATCACATAGCTAGATAGCCTTTTTGTCCCATTTTTTTTTATGTAGATGAGTTTTACACCCCTTAGTTAACCACTTTGAACCTTTTACATTGACATTTTTTTGTCACCCACCTTTTTCTTAATCAAACTTAAAACACATTGTTACCCTCATTCTAAAAGCTAGAATAAATTTTGATGAGATTTACGCAAGTGATTTAAGGTTTTATGAGAAGACAGTGTTCAAGAGCATAAAAAGAATAAGGGTGGAAGAGGCAAAAAAAATTTTAATATATGAAAAAAAGAGAGATATAAAAAAAAGAAAAAATTTAGTTTATTTCCTTTCTTTCATTTTGAATATAAATGGTGAAGATGATGTGAATGCCCAATATGAAGACATTTGGCCTATGTGATGCTATGTTATGTAATAAGAAAATACCTTGATAAGTTCAAAATTGTAATAAAAGTCTCTATTTCAACATGATTTGACTGGATTTTAGGATATTTTGTTGAATCCTTATTTCCCTATTATTTATTAAATCCTTAAACCTAGCCCCGTTACAACCCTTAAGAATTCCTATTTGATTATTGATATGAGTGACCTTGATTTGTTGGAGATTAGTCATATGAGTCAAGCATATGGTTTGGTCTATTTGACAAGTATTTGATATCCTTCAGGAGGTTTGTATTCACAAAATATGAGATTTTCTTGTTGATATATGTGAGTTACTTGTTTTTTTTATCATCTTAACTTATGTATCTAAGTGTATTTATACATATGTAGCCATGAATATGAGAGAAAAATAAAAACAATAAGGTATATCTTTATGAGGATGAATCTTGATGTGACTAAAGCATAGTTAGATTTTCATTCATTATTATTATTCTGTTCATATTTTTTATATTTACATATGAATAATATATTGGAATTATCCTTGTAAATTTTTCAGTGCTAAATCTTTCTTGAGTGCTAATCTTGGTGTTATGAAAGTAGACAATTATGAGACAACATTATTTAAAGATGTTAGAAGTGTGTTTTTCAATTTTAAGCAATTTGTATATGATTTTGTGGGTATAACATCTATGAAACCCTCATAAGACCTCCCTCGTCCTTTAAGGGTAAACTATGGATTTAAATGCTTTGTTGCATATGTTAAGGGAAATCGTGATATCTACAAAAGTAAATAGTTAGTTTTTTTTAATTTAGAATCATGTCTTGCTTGAGTACAAGTAAGAAGTTAAGTGCTAGGGTGTTGATGAACAAATATTTTTATATATTTTATACCTTTTTACTTTAAACTTTTTGTTATTTATTTGATAAATATTTGAGGCTATTTATATTAATTTTAATTATGCGCTTAAGTTATAATAATCTCATATATTTAATTAAATTAGATCTTAAAGTTGATTTTCGTATAGGTTTTGTAACCTATGTTATTTTGACCATAAATTTTATATATAAATAAGGATTTAAATGATTCAAATTTTGGTGTAAAGATAAAAATGATGTCTATGATTGTTATTTCTACTATTATTTCCAAAATCCGAGTACATCAGGGTCAAAATTTAGATTAAAGTTAAGGCTGGGATTAGGTGAGGGTGATTAGGAAAGTCTGGAATTATATGTACTACTATTTATTTATTATTATTATTATTTATTTTTTATTTTTTTTGTTGTTATTATATTTATCTTTATCTTTTCAATCTAAGCATATATTGCATCAACATCCTTTAAAAATAACAACCAACACGTAAGAAAATAAAAAGATAGAGAAAAGAAAAATACATGTGTTTGACTTATCAACCATAATTTTTTTCAATATTCTTCAACAAAAAATTAAGAGACCTTCGGGGGTGTGTGTGTGTGTGTAGATCTATGAAGAGAAATAAAAAGGTGGCATAGAAGATAAAAAATACTTGACGGCAGAAGGCTGAAAGGAGCTGAGAAAATCAAAGTCGACAAAGGTTCTTATTTTGAATATGAAGTGCTATAATTTTACATTCAAATATTTTCAGGTTCAATATTTTATGTATAATTTAGATTCTATTTTAATTTGATTATTTTTATTTTAATTAATAGCATGATCTAATATTCTTTTACTAAGGATATGGTGAAATCCTATTATTTGTATATATAGGTTAATTAATTGCTTGATTAATAGATTACTCTATATGTTTATGTTATTGTTCTAGTTTGTGCCTAATTAATAGAATACTTACCTTTAATTAGTATTTAAAAAGTCAATAAAAGATGTGAGACCTGATTCTCCACTTTAGGTTAAATAATATAAATAAAAATTGAATAAGTTTCTACAACAATAGGGAATGATAAATAATTAATTGAACCTAAAGCAGTATCTTTTATTTAAATCATTTGACTAGAGATAGTGCGACTGATAATTAACGATAGAACTATGTAGCTTGGGAGAGTGCGTTAGTTAAATATTCTCATTGACACATAACTAGTAATTAAAAAGATCCGATAATTAATTAATTGGTCATTATAATTGGATAGTGATGGATCAGGATTCCTTGGTAGATTTTATTAATTGATTTTACTTTTATTAGATTTTATTTGATTATGTTCTAGTTCAATTTAATTGGTTTAATATTCTTAGTTTAAAATTAGTTATATCTTTATTTGATTTCGATCACCTAAGCCTGATTAGAGTGATTAGAGTCTTTGTATCATTATTTAGTCTCTATAGGAGTGATAATCTGGTACTCATTGTGCCTTGTATTCTTTGTGACCAATATATTTATTGATAGGTGTATTTGGCTGACAACAAGTATAAGCATGGTAAACTTAAAAGATAATTCTACCCCTAGTATGTACAAAAATGAATTATGTATAATTAAGCCTAAACATGCTCAACCTATCATATTATGCATCAACATTCTCATACATTAATTTATGGCATTAACCTATTATAACATGCGTTCATACACTTAATATTATAAATAATTTACATGCACAAGACATATAATTTCATGCTAGAATATTTAAGAAAATAAATACAACATAACATAACAAAACCCTAATTTGCTATCATGTATTTTTTGCATTTTAGTATAGCATATGATTTACATTATTCTCAAGAAAAAATAGAAATATACAAATAACTACACCTAACTCTAGCCTTCACTAGTACCCTCCTCCTTCACCTAACTAAAGATGCTAGGAAAAGGGTGTGCAAGGTGCAACTTCATGTATAGAGGTGGTGGTGTGGTGGCTTGAAGGTTACCGCAGCAAGGGCTAGAAAGATGTTGGTTACTATTCATGTAAGGACGGATGGCTAATCGCTGACATCTCTTACTAGAGTATCATAGTTACATAAGGCATGCACATTGCATGGGACTTGGTTGAGTGAATGGTTCACACTAAACGTGGAGGATAGAGTAAATATGGAACACTGCATTAGCTAGATAATGTAAGGACTTGATGCAATAGGGGATGAGTTACGTGAATGTGGGACATTGAGAGGGGCTAAAAAATGTGAGATGGTCATGCTGCAGGGTACGAGTGAGCGTGAGGTTTGTGTGCACCAAGGGGTTGTCATCATTGGGATTTTATGCTAGTTAGGGAAACTAGTGCTAGAGTAGGGGGGAAATGGGGATTTTAAGCGGAAGAGGAAGTGTTGGATAATGTTTATGGATTTTAAAATGGTAAGAAAAATTAGTAAAGAAGATTGTGGTGGTGTTGTAAAGGATGGTGGAAGCTGGGGTGAGCAGATGTAGGTGGTTTCAAGGGGATGATGATGCAAATCAAGTGGAAAAGGTGATGGTTATGGATGAAAAAATGGGGTGGTTCATGGTCTAAAAATACAAATAAAACCAAGGAGAATAAGAAAGGATAATGGAGGAAGAATAAAGGCTTAATTTGGGTAACAAGAATGACCGAAAATGAAATAAAATAGGACAAAAGGAGTTGTATTGTGTTGGGAATTCATAGTAGTGGCGATGTTGGGGTGGCTTAAATGTTGGCACAATAAGGGATTGAACGGTGAGGGATGAAGGGGGTAAATAGGGCAATTAACAAAGAGGAGGATGGGGCTATTAGTGAAAACAAATGCAGGGACAAAAGAGGAAAGGAGGAGGGGCCTATTGTGTGTACGAGGAGGGCATGTGAGGGGCATTCGATTGTAGAAAAATGGATGAGGCATAGGGGTTGATGTGTAGGGTAGACAATAAAGATTAGGGGAATGGATGTTGTGTGAGAAAAAAATAGGCAAATGTTGAGTGTTAAGTTAGAATATTTGGTTTAGGTTTAGTTAGTAAAACTAAAATGGGAAAAATAACTGATTAACGTGAGGGAAAAGGAAAAATGAAAATTTAAGGAAAATTTTAAGGTGAAATATTTAAGAAATGACCAAAGCTAAGGAAAAGGGTTATGGTTTAAGTATCAAAAGAGATGATCAAGATAAGGTTTAGGGTTATATCTCAAAAAAAGCTAAACATAAAAAGACAAATATTTACAAATTTTTGGGGTGTTAAACCCAAGCCTTCCACTTTCATCCTACCTCTACTTTCAATGTCACGTGTAAGATATTTGAAAATCCTAACCTCTTAAATCATGCCCTCTTTTAACCCCTCATTAGCAAAAACCAAAATTATTTTGTAAATGATAGAAAATTATTTAATAATTGCTCAAGATCTTACCAACTCTATTATGTACACTAAAGGTGAGAGAGAGAGAGAGAGAGAGAGAGAGAGAGAGAAGTTTGCCTTAAGGGTTGATTGTTCTGAGGCTTATGATAAAGTGGAGTTGAATTTCCTAAAAATTATCCTTTAAGGCTTTAGCTTTAAAGATAATTTTATTAACCTCATCATGGAATATGCTAATACCATAATGTTCTCCATCCTCGTTAATGGTCAACTTAAAGGAAATGTTGCAACAGAAAGAGGTTTGAGACAATGATATATAATGTCATCATACTTATTCATCTTCTTTATAAAGAGGATTTCCCATACAAGATAAGTTGTACAATTTCAAATAATATGTTTGTTAATGATTTATTAGTCTTAGGCACTAGACACGATCTATCATTATGGTGCATTAAATCCTCACTATGTGTTCCTTTTTGTCGGGCTTGACAAATAATCCATATGCTTCAGAAAATCAATTTTCATGGAGAGATAGACAAGTGGTCAAGATCTTCAAAGTTAAAATAAGGGACTTTAATGACACATTTTTTTCTCTTAAATTTCAAGCCTATGAGGGGTAAATTTGATCCTCCTATGTCAAAATATGTCCAGAAGCTAGTTGGATGGAATAGGAAATTACAAACACGTGTAGAAAGACTCACTCTTATTAAACCCATTAATGTTATAGGCCAATAAACTCCTTATTCCTTATTTTTAATGATAACAAACTATTTTAGGGCTTAACTTGTTTGATTTAGTGTGCATGGGATCTACCTTTCAAAATCAATTTCATTATACTCTATCAACCAATAAGTGTTATGGATATCAAGATCAATAAAATATATAGCAAAAGGAAAGATCAACATTTAAGACCTTTAAGACTCAGTGTTTATGGTGGTAATACATTGAATTTCCCTAACTCTAATTTCTAGGTAATTAGCTTATTAATTGTTATTTCACCTCCTAATCTTGTTTAATCATCTCACATTTATCCATGATCAAATTAATTTACCCTTCAATTATTCAAAACCCTAGTTTTTGTTTCCATTAACAAGTCACCGACACACCATGATCCTTTGGTCAATCATCTTGCAAACAAAATCAACTTTCTTTTAGAGGGACCGATAATAGACAAACCCTTGCCTATAGTTGATCGATCGTTAGGTGTTTTAGTCCTAACCTACTTATTTTAATTCCTTTTGACTCCAAATCAATTAATATGTCCAATATTTTTATATATTTGGATTCTTAAATTCATTCCACATCTTTCCTTATTTTTTCATAATTTTTGAAAATTACTTGATATTTTTCCCAATTTCTACCTATTTATTAGACTTTATGCCTTCCATACATTATTTTAATTGGTGTTTACCTTATTAAGTCAGAGTTAACCACAAAATCAATCTTATTTCCCCCACAATCAAATTTTTATCTTTATCATTATCATTCAGTTAAAATCTTAGTCATATTCTCATTCTTACACTTCTTACTATCTCTCTTACATCATTTTAATCACTCTCATCACTACATGACTTGTAAGAAACCCTCTAATATGATCACACCTCCTCTATCCCCTCATTTTCAATGGGACATAAGGGGTATAATCCTCTTAGATTCTCCTTCAACATTTAGCCATTTTCTAATTTCCCAACCATACTCCTTCTTCTATCCTCTAGCTTTAAAGATAAATGTCTTATTATTTCCCACCAAACCTCCCTCTCATCTTCTCCTTTGTCCATTTATTTCCATAGTTATGAGATCTTGATCTTTAATCCATTACTGATTTAGTTTAAGCTAAAGTGGATTAAGATTCATAGATTAGTGAAGTTCATCATTTATTCAAGCTGTTGCATTTCAAGGCCAGGGTTTTGAACATCCTCTTTTGGCTCCCTTATCCTTTTCATTATGCCTTTATAATTTTTATTAATTTTCTAATCTTATGTTTTGTTTAGGTGATCCAATTTCAAGTGAAGAAAGTGAAGGTGGCGCATAAGAGTATTTTTCCCTAAACACCCAATGTTTGCTAGTTAATGCTATACACTTCTCTAGATTAGAATTTTGGGCCATGTGTTGTATTTTACATTAATGCTCATATTAGCATGATTTATTTTCCAAAATCATGATATAGGCTTTATAAGTTTGTGTTCGTGTATAGTATGTGATTTTATCTAAATGTCATGATTTTTTGAGTAAGATAATTATGCCTTATTATTTGTAATAAGTATTTTTTTTAAATGTTTAAGCATTGTGGATATTTCAAGTTAATGAATTTATTTTTGTGGACTTTTGTCTTTATGGGTGAGTTTGCCTTTTGGCTTTTGGTGTTTTTTTTTATGGATTCAATTTATGTTAATTATATCATGAGATTTCTTATAGTGTGTAGGAGTTTTTGTGGGATTTTGATGAAGTTTGGAGTAAGTTGGATTTTGACAAATTTGGTGGCATTTTTAATCATAGGGGTAAAATGGTTATTTCACTCATTTTTGTGAAATATGAGTGTAACATTGTGTTTTTTGAGTATTTTACTTAAAAATTATATTTAACATGTTAAGGCTTATTGAATATGGGTTAAATTATATTTTTTTTGTAAGATTTGAGGTATTTTAGGCAAATAAAGGTATTTTGGTCATTTTACATGATTCTAAAATGTTGGAGTTGTATGAGTGTTAATTGGGTGATATTATGATAAATGACATAAGTGAGTTGCTCGAGTTGATTTTGGTTAGCATAAGTTGAATTATTATCTAAAGATGGATTAAATGAGCTCATAAACCATAAGGGTATAATAGTCATTTTATGTGTAAAAATATGAGTTTAAGTTTATAATTTGGATTAAGTTTGTTCATTATGATAAATTTGAGTATGACCTTGAGTTTGGTAAGTTAATTAGTCTTATTGGTGGTTTTATGAGTTAATTATAAATTAGGGATTTCTAAGGGTATTATAGTATTTTTTTTACTAGTGGAGTGTCTTGAATTGTCATTTTTTTCATATTACTTATTACCATTCTATGTATTTATGGAATGCTTTATCTAATAAACCATAGTGTACTTCTAATTACATGTCTAATATACAATTGTTGGTATTCATTCATTAATAAGTGATAAGTGATAAATGGTAACACAAGTGAAAGTGGGACTTCAATGAAAGTAAATAAATTAGAAACATGTCAAGTGTATGTGTTGATAATCTAATAGATCATTAATATTTAAAATGAAATGTCATATGAGTTAGGATGAAGAAATGCTATCAATGTTTAATGATATAGTTCTTTTAGAATTAGAGTGACCCTAAATCTATCATATGCTAGTCTTGGCCGCATGAACATGAGGGAGTATATATACTTAAGGATTAGGTGTCAAGTTGTGGTTTTAAGAGCATTTTTCCTTATGGAATGTGTTAGTCCCTTCCATAGAATTATAGTGGACCATTCCACTAATTATGAATAGTAAAGGGTTATTGTTATCAAATTAACTAAGTAAATGAAATATGTGATCTTTGAAGTATGAATCCTAATATGGCATTGCCTTTAAGTATATTGCATCATGTGAAGTATCCCTTATTACCACATGTTGTATTATGATTATATACATGACTTTATGTGTTATGCATACATTGCTTGGTGAAGTATTTGTTGTTACTCAGTACATTTCATATTGACTAATCTTACATGGTCATTGCTCATTCCCATAATCAAGCAACCCTATTATTGATGTGTAGGTTTATGATGATTTCCTTGATGATTTTGATTATTTAGTTTCAAGAGAGTGATATTTTTAATTTATAGGTTATGGACATGGAGCCATAGAGTTTATTTTTCCTACTGTTATCTTATGATTTATGAAATATCACCCTTTCTTGATTTACATTGTTTATATGAGAATGATATGAAAGTCAAACTCATATTAAGTATGACAATAAAAACCTTGCTATTTTATGTTATAATTTCTATATAAAAAAATTGAGTAGTAAATTTAAAGGTGTTACAATGGTAGCATATTTTCATTAGTCCTAAGATTGAGCTGTATGAATATGTGATTCTTTAAACGCTCACGTTTTTCTCATGAATAAGATGTTTTAAGTATTCTCATAACCTTTTCTTTTATTTTTTAAAGTTGGTTTAATCATTATAGATCCCTTAGAGAGGTATTGACTCTATGTTGATTCAACTTATTAGTATCCCCCTAAAACCAATCCGCTAGTTCCTTGGAAAAATAGGGGTTCAAGTGTTATGCCAAAGCAATTGACTAGTAAAAGACCAAACCAATCGACTAATTTTTACTTGTTTGTCCACTATTGTCCCTTTTTCTAAAAATAATTTTGTTTTTAGTATCCTGCTGATTTTCATATACCAATCCATTAGCCTACTAATTTTGAAAAGTTTAATACTCAAATTATTTCATTAGTAACTAGACCAGTCCACTACTCTAGTCTTACTAGTTCACTATTGTTAAGCTTTCAAAAATGTCAACATTCTACTTTTATCAACCCACTAGATTAACCTCATTTCGGTCCACTGGTTCACAAACCAATCCAAAAGTTTGTATATCCATTATTTCATCATTTATTATTTGATAAAAATTTAGTTTCAAATTTTATTTGTCAGAGCATAAAACCAATCCACTTTGTGACTTTCCAACGGTAACAATGATAACTTTTTGGAAGTTTTTGAGAGGTACCAATTACCTAGTTTTCTCATACTAATCGAAAGATTTGGTTATCATTTTTAAAAAATCATTCATTGGGTTATTTTTTGAGCATTTAATGCACTCAATTACTATGACCGTAATATCCCAATATTTGTTAACCCTAAATTTTGGGTGATTAAATTAATAATCCTTCCTTAACCTCTTATCATTGATTAAAAGTCTTAATTTTACCCATAATTTACTTATCTTACACTTAAAACCCTTCAAAACCTTATTTTGGTTCCCCTCAACTAGTGAGAAACTGACCCACACCCTTTGATTAGTCAGTTTGCAAGCCAATGCATCATTCTTCTAGGGGGTTTGGTGGTTGATCGATCATTGCCTTCAACCGATTGGTTGTTGGGTGATTAGCCTTAACTTGCTTATTTTAATTACCTTTGACCCCAAATAAATTCCTATACCTAAAATTTTTATATATTTGGCTTTTTTAGTTTATTCTACACATTTTCTTAATTTTTCTTGATTTTGGGGAATTATTTGATATTTTTACTTATCCATTAGTTTTCTACCTTAACTAAATTATTTGAATAATTTTGACCTTTATATAGCTAGGGTTAACTACAAATTTCCACTCCCCATACCCTTCAGTCAAATGTGATATTTCCCTTTATCAATCAGCTAAAATTCTTACCATAATCCCATCACCTTGCACATTCCAACCACTCTTTTATATTATCACACCCCCACACCCTTTTCCTTCATAATCCATGTCCTTCATGACTTGTATACAACCCAAGATATTATCTTTCACCCATATCTCTCCTCTTTGTTGACCCCTCCTAGTGGTGGGAAGACCCTTGTTCATTCATTTGGCACTTAACTAATTCCAACCTCTATTTGTTATTTCCTTTATCGTCTCACGTTTCCTCTTGAGTTAATCTTATTCTTTCACCACTTGAACTTCCTACATTAGTCCTCTAATTATTTCCTTTTTTACTTCTAAAACCTTGGATTTTAGTTTAATAGTGCTTTAACCTAAGCATAGGTGGATTAAAGTTTGGGGATTATGCACCCTTGTCGAGTTCATATCAACCTTCAAGATAAGGGTTTATCCTTCCTATTCTCCATATTTTAATTTTTTTCCTTTAGTTTTCATGTTGATTACCATTCCTTAAGCTTTGTTATCTTTGATATTTGTGAAGGTGATCAAGCCTCCATATTTAAGGAAGTGGATTAAGGAGTATAATATGGTAGAATATAATGCATGATTTTGAGTGTAAGAGGTTTGTAATCATGTATAATATGACAACTTATGATTTTACATGAAAAAACTTCATGTTAGGCCATGCTAGAATATTATGTATTTTTTAACATGATGATTATGCCTTAATTTATCTTTAATAAGTATGTATCATCATGTATTTAAGTATTATATATGAATTATATGAAACGAAGTTATTTTGGACAATTTTCCCCTTGGTGTGGTTTTGAATTTTGGATGGATTTTTGTTTGATTTAATTTGTGTTAAGTATACCATGGGTTATCTACTAGTATATGGAAGATTATGTATGAATTTGGTGTGATTTGGAATAAGTTCTATTTTGGGAGTTTTAGAGTGTGAACTTCCTCGAGGGTATTTCTACCTTTTCGATGTGTCTTTATGAAATTCGAGTGAATCATTGTATGTGTTGGGTATTTTACTTAAAATTTGACATAAAGTGTGTTAGGGTTTTGTAATGTTTAGGTTAAGTTTTTTTTTTACAATATTTGAGGTATTTTAGGTGATTAAGATTAATTTTGTCTTTTTACATAAATTCTAGATATGTGGAGTTGTGTAAGTGTTATTTGGGCAGAATTATGATAATTTTAATAAATAATTTATTTGGGTTAATCATATTTAAAATATGTTAGTTATTAAGTGAAATGCCTTACAATGAACTTAGAAACCATAAAGGTATAATTATCATTTATGTGCATATTAATGAGTTGTAATTTGGTTTTTGTTGAGTCTAATTGATGATTTTATGAGACATTTATGACTTAGGGTTTATAATATCCTAAATTTTAAGTTAAACCTAGTCTTAAATAATTAATATCGTAACCTAATTTCTAATATCAAAAAATTAATATTTTACCTAACCTTAATATCTATTCCTAATTCTTACTATGTTAACCTAATTCTACCCCCGAAAAAATGTTAAATAAATTATACCAAAGTCCTAACATAAAATTATTTTAACCTAATTCTAATTCTAAACTCAACCTTATTTTTCTCTTCCTCCTCTTTCTTTTTTCCTTTTTCTCCTTCTCCTTTTCTTTTCCTCCGGTCAATTTTCTTTTTCCCTTCTCCTGCTTCCTTTTTCTTCTTGCGTGTGAATCCTTCACTATCCCAACTATAACACCCCCAAAATTCACTACTGAAAATTTTCATTTATTAAAAGATTCAACGGAAGCAAGTAAAACCAAACTTGTAAATTTCGGGAATATTAATATTGTGATCAGTACAAGCCCGACCCCCAGCCCATCTCATACTAACCACAAGGCTAAAGAAAAAATTACCATCCATCATTAGTCAAAATTAAATCGAGACTTCCTAAAAGCATTGAAACATTCATAATGTGGAAATCAGAGTATGCGTAAAAGAGTTTACAATCCAAGAGTACATAATTAAACTTTCCCAAAAAGGATAAAAGCTACAGTATGATAAAACAATTCTGGAATGAACCGATACAAGATAAATTAACAGTAAAAAGTAAATTCATCCACATTTCTCTCGGTCCCCATGTCAAATCCAAGCTCAACTCTTAGCCCTGCCCAATGCCTTGTGAGCATCAAAGGCATCAAAAGTAGCATCTCCTACCTACACAAACTCATAATGGCCTTCTACTTGTGGGAATGAGCAGCA
Source organism: Tamarix chinensis (assembly GCA_030549775.1). NCBI lineage: Eukaryota > Viridiplantae > Streptophyta > Magnoliopsida > Caryophyllales > Tamaricaceae > Tamarix > Tamarix chinensis. The sequence continues at coordinate 9,487,254 of CM060179.1, read as the reverse complement.
CCCATGAAATGGGTGGTCATTACGCTACGTACTAAGTAAGGTAACTATGTATCTAAAGCCAAACACACAAGGCATATAACACAAGCATGATCATATAGACAACATACAAACAATACAAATAATAAAGGTCGAGCTATAGTCCGGATAAATTGATTATTTAGATCTCTAATCAATACTCATTTCACACCATGATTATTATCAATCCATGTGAGTGCAGGAACCCCACTATTGTAGGCGGTGGACCAAAAACATACAGGACATAACGCTCCTGACCACTATTATTGTCGGTGGATCGGTCTCTAGGGTAAATTGCTACTGGCCACTATTATTTGCCGGTGGACCTGTATGGCTCCAATCATGGTGTTTCACTGTAAATACTTAGTGTCTTTCCATGTATTATCACAATTATGTTCAGTTTGTTGAGAAAGGAATCCCCCACTATTATAGCCGGTGAATCGGAAACATACAAGGCAGAATGCTTTTGACCACTATTATTGTCAGTGGATCGGTCTCTAGGACACCCCGGCTCCTGACCACTATTATTTACCCGTGGACCGGTCTGGGCCCGACTCAAAAATATTCCTCTTTAAATGGTTAGTATCTTATTCGTGTCTTATTCGACAAGTTTTCACCTTAGACATGCATATCACCAACCATCTACTCTTATTCTCCCAAGAGGGCTCGTTCCATATTTTGAGACTTCTGCACCTTCTATTATGCCTCAACATCCTTTCCTTCTTCCACTTACTCACACTGGAGGCCCAACACTTAAATGTGTGGGTCAAGGCCCACTACCTTACGCCATCCCGGTCCACTCACTACCTTACCCTAGGGTTTTCTCCCAAAACCCTAATTTGGGCCTATGTGGTTCATCCTTCTTTACCTCACACAACTAAGGCTGCTTTAGCACCTCACACATCACCTCCCTTAGATCCAACCCCCATCATTTCACTTTACTCCCCCAAGCACACGTGTGGCCATGAAACCCTAGTTGGCAACACCATACCCTAACACCCTTCTTTCCCATGTGTCATCCCTCCATTTCTCACCTGCCATCCTTGTTTTCCCATGACACCCATACTCACCCTACACATGATATTCTTCCACCCTCATCCCATACTCCACTCACCCTCAATTATTTACTTTCACAACCATCTCAAATTAGGGTTTTCCTCCCAAATCCTAGCCAAGTCTTATATGCACCTTTATACCATCCTACGTAATATTCTTCACCCCAATCCTCCAACCACCCAAACAACTCTTCCCTTACCTTACCTACACCCCAAGAAAAATTTTCACACATAAGAATCATCCCCATTCAGACTCCATCCACCCCATGCAAACCCTAGAAGTTTCTATGCAAATCCTAGAAATTCCCTTGTAACTCCTTTCATTCCATGTAAACCCTAGAATTTCCATGCAACTCCTTTCATTCCATGCAAACCCTAAAAACTCCCACATAGCTCCTTTCATTCCATACAAACCCTAGAAACTCCCATGTAAACCCTAGGATTCCCATGCAACTCCTTTCATTCCATGCAAACCCTAGAAACTCCCATGCAAACCCTAGGGATCCCACTCTTTTATTTTGTTCATAATTCCCTTTTTATTTGCCTTCTCATAGATCATGAGATAATTAGGTCAATCCCATATCACCTTATTCAACTCACTTCCCCTTTTTCCTTTTCCATCCTTTTACCCCATATCATTACATTAAAATATCCTAGCATGCATGTTCTAGAGGGCCACATCATATAATTTCATAAGCACAACATATACATATTGTACACATGCCATAAGAATGCCACATAAGCATACCTCAAATCCAAGTTGTGCTATATGTAAAACAGTTATAGTAATCATAAGATACACACACAACATAGTATATGGCATACAAGGCACATAATAAACACATAGAGGGCCTTAGCTACATCTTTACCTAATACGACATCGGTCTTGGAGCACGCTCCTACGCCTTCTTTAGGTTTTGACTGGGTTCACCTATAAGAGGGAAAAATTAAGGATTAATTTCCCTCCTACCAAAATTACTATTATTTCCTACTTTACCCTAATATTAGGGTTAATATTATTAATAGAAGCTTTACAAATAAAAATAGGATTTTTATTCTCAAGTTAGCTAACTAGGTTATTACTAGTCAAAATAGGTTCATGTTAAGGTATTTATAGCCATATTTATATTATTAAAGATAATAGCTTTAATGCTACTAATAATAGTCATAGCAGTAGTAGTAGTAGTAGGGATGGCAATGGATCGGGTCTGGGTCAGGTCCAGCCACACCCAAACTCGGACCCGTTTATGTTACCTAGACCCAGACCCATCGAGTCTCAAAAGCTCAGACCCAGACCCAAATCCACCTAGTCTAGCGGGTAAACGGGTCCTAAATGAATCTGGCTATTTTAAAAAAAATAATTAATAATCTATGTAAATATAAATACATTTATATTTTATATAACTTAATATGCATTTTTTGTTAAAAAAATCCTCCAAGTGAAAAAGTAAGTATATTAAAATAGTTATTTTAACTTTTCAAATGGTATTTCAATGCTTTTAGAATACAATATTGTACACATTGCTTATAAAGTAAATATACAAAAATAAAATTAAAAAAAGGAATAAGGAGCTCAAATAAGATTACAATAATAATGAAAAACATAATAGTAGTATATATTTATATATGTATAAATATATAAACACACACACATATATATACTAAACGGGTCTGGTGGGTGGGGTTTGGGTCGGGTCTGGGTCTAGAACTACTAGACCCAAACCCAAACCCATTAAGGTATATATGGACCCAAGCCTATTGAATCCAAAACTCATGGACCCAGACCCGCTAAAAATAAGGCGGGTCTAGCGGGCCTGGGTCGGGTCTAAGACCCATTACCATCCCTAAGTACTAGTTCTAATCTTAAGAATAATACTTAAAAGAGGTCCTAATAATCATAATAATAGAAACCTTAGTGATAATAAATTTAAGGTTAATAATAGTGTTAGTAATAATAATAATAATATAATAATAGTAATAATAACAATAATGATAATATTGTTAAGGAAAATAATAATAATAATAATAATCGAAATAATGATAAGGTAAGGGTTCGAATATTTACAAAAAAAAGATAATAATATACTAAGGTTAGCACTAATAATAATAATGATGATGATGATGATGATATTAATGGTAATAAAATAAGGATAATCATAATAATAAATAATATAGGGTTTCGAATTCTTTAAATCATAATGGGATAAATACCCCGAGGCTATATTTAGTAATAACAATAAATGATATAATAATAGTAATAATAAGGATAATAACATAAATACAAATAAAAGAGATAAGGATATCATAACTAGAGTTTTAAGAGTTGGGGTACCACCTAGGGTTGGTGGAGACCAAGCGGCACCGGCGGCGGCGGGAAAGAGAGAAGAGGGGCGGAAAGTAGGTTATTTAGGATAGGAGAGGGGGAATGAGAGGGGGATTTGAGGTGGTGGAGGATGCCCTAGGTTGAGAGGACTGGAATGGTGGTGGTGGCATAGCCAAAAGGGGCGATGCAAGCGACGACAATGTGGTGGTCGAAGGTGGTGGAGAGGGAGGAAGGGAGAAGGAGAGGGAGGCAGAGGAAAAGGAAGGTATGGGGAGGTAGAGGAGGTTCTACTGGTGGTTTTGGGGGTAGAGGGAGTGGTGGTTGCGGTGGAAATAGCGACGTACAGTGGCACGAAGGGTGACAATGGGTTAGTTCAAGTTGGTCGAATGGCCAACTTTGCAAGGCCAAGGCAGCTCGTGTAAGGATGATTAAGGGTGGTGAGGGGTGTAGCTCAATGAAGGGTGGTGCAGGGATTATTTTGGGAGGTGGTTTGGGTGGTGGAGCTGGAAAGCGGCGTCAAAATGGGCAGAGAAAAAGGTTGAATGGGGGGTTGAAGGTAATTTATAGGCTATTGATGGGGGAAAACGACAAAGGGGATGAGAGGAAGAGGACGGCACATGTGCAGGTCGCTGACCGGAGGCGCACAGCCAGTGCAGGCCTACAAAATTACATGACCTATCAGCTCGAGAAGGGAGAAAGGAAGGGGGAGAGAGACACGTGTGAGGAGAGAGAGAGCTTGCAATTGGGTGGAGAGGGGAGAGGGGTCAACAGGGAAAAGGGTAGGGTGGCAGACTAGTGTGCGGTGGTGTAGAGGCCACGTGCCTGCATTGGGAAGTGGGGAAGTCGAGGAGTCGGGGAAGAGTGAGGGTCGAGGGAAAGAAAGGAAGAAGAAGGATGCGGACCGGTCGGTCCAAGGGGAAAGGAAAGAAAGAAAAAGAAAGTCGGATCGGGTGGCTGGCGAGGGAGAAGAAGAGAGCAGCGGGCCTAGGCCGCACGTGAGGAAGGAAGAAGGGAGAGGGTTTGGGCCTCGGGGGTGGGCTGGCCTAGATCGGGAAAGGAAGGGAATAAATAAAAGGAGAAAGGAGAGGAAGGAAGGAAGAAAAGAAAAGAGAAAGGGGAAGGGCAAAAGGGAAAATATGTGGGTTGGGGTATTTAGAATATTTTGGTATTTTAGGATATTTAAAATAATAATATTTTAATAAAATAATAATTAAATTCCCTTTTTAGGTTAATTTAGGATTTTTGAAAGATTTTTCCTTAATTCTATTTTAATTAGCAGAATGCCCTAATTTTTTTCAATTAAATTATTTATTAATTTCCCCTTGATTTTGCCTCAATTAATTTCTCTTATTTTAATAAAATAATTAATTTAATTAATTTTCCTAATAACTCCTTATTTTGCCATAATTCTCTAAATTAGGGTTTTGGGGTATTTCACAAACCATGCCTTTGTCTTCTACTATGCATACCCATACGCCAACTCCTACTCCTTACGTGATCTACTTGTTGTAACCCATGCCTCAATCGTGCATGTGTCTGTATTTGTTTGGCCATCTCACCTCCCTCTACGTGTTTGTGTGTGTGTGTGTGTGTGTGTAGAGCACATTAAATGCCCAAACAACATCCTCCTCCCTCCTTATTTTTGTCAAAAAAACCACAACCAATGCAGCCTTACTCTCCTCTTTTCCCTCCTCCCCGCCATTACCAAAACAACCCACTAACACCTCCATTGGCAACCCCTACCAAACACCAATTCCAAGCATCATAAACCTTCACCATTTCCTTACCCATACCACTAGGCAAAAATACCACAAAAACCCCTAAGCCTTGATAAATTCCACTAACCCCCCCCATTTTCTCTTCCTCCCTTGAGCAACGAGGATCCATACCAAAGCAACACCCCCTACCTCCAACAAACTCCACCAATCCTACCCCTAGCACTGGAAAAAACCACTGTTTGTACTCCCTTCCTTCTGGAAAAATACCACAACACCCTCACCACCTTCACACATTCCCTCCGCATCCCAACCATCTTCTTCAACCTCATCTACCTCTACCAACTCCTCAGCAACGACACAAATTGTTGTTGCTCCCTCTATTCCCTCGACACCCACCACCAATACACCCCTACCTTCATTTGGCCATTTCCACTACAATACAACTCCTTAATTCAACCACTTCCACCGAACACACCAACCCCTTCAGCTTTTCCACCATCCACCCTCCTTGAGCACCGACCTCCTCCACCATTTCCCACCCCTTAGCAACGACACAAATTGTCATTGCTACCTCCCTTAATTCAGCAACACCAACCATTACTCCCTCCTTTGTTACGTAAAATTTTATCGACCATACCTTCAAGCATTGTTTTAGTGATTTACTAGAAGTTTCAGAAGATGCAGAATAGGATTTACGTGTATAGATACTAAAGCCTTTTCTGTAAGGATACTAGCCGTAATCTAGGTTTCATGTGCTAAGTGTTATGTTTTACAATGCATATTATCATGTTATTATTATTATGTTAATGAATACCTATTATTAATGTTATGATATGATAACATGATGTTGTATGATGAGAAATGAGTGAGTTAAGAAACATGCAATATTATTAAAGTGGAAGATTATGTGAGTTAGGACTGAAGTGTTGGGTATGTTCCACCAAACAATAATAGTGGCTCATGTGTATTGTCCCTGATAGGTGCTTTATACCATTGCATCGATTTGAGAATAGTGGATTAGGTACATTTAGCCCTAATAGGTGTTGGTTCCATTTCACTAGATGATAATAGTAGCTCGAGTGTGTTGTCCCTAAGAAGTACTTTAGATATTTTCATCAATTTAAGAATAATGGGGTCTCTGAACTCTCCATAAATAAAATAATGGAATTTATTATATATAATAATGAGGCCGATATCAATAATTATCTTATATTATTTTATGTATCTCGCATGTGTGCTTACTTCACATTGTGAATGCATATAATTATCTGTGTCGTTTACTCAACCGTATTGTCACCTTACTTAGTACACAGCGTACCGACCATCCTTTTCATGGTTGTTTCTCATTCCCATGGGTAGATGACCTTGATGTCTATGTGCACATCGATGAGGACCCGCTGGATGATTTTGTATCCTATGATGCTTTATATATGCGGGAGTGATTTTTATGTATTATGGCTTTTGAACGTATAATCATGTTATCCAAATGATCATTTTAACCGAATATCTTTTTGGACTCTTATCCATGAAATCCCTTTTATCTATATTTTTTGATATTTTACTCAAATTTGTTCTCCAACTCCTATTTATATTTATGAAACTTCTCTCATTTTCTATTTATCAAGATTTACATTTTAATCGTTTTGCCTTGTGATTGATGTAAGAATGGTAAGATAAGACAAACTTATGTCAATTATGGCGGTAAAAATAAAAAAATTTAATAATAAAATTTGGAGTGTTATAGGGTTTCATAAGGGTATTTTAATATTTTCACTAGCGTTAAATCTTCTTTGGTCTTTGTTTGTTTCTTCTGGCCTTGTTCATTGATCTATGTTGTGACATGCTTTATTTGATTGGATGTAGTGTAATTCTAATCGCATGATTAATAAAAAAAATTTGTTGATATGAATTCTATTTAAAAGTGTTAAAAGGAATTTTTTTTGTAAGTAATGTACATTTCTTTACTTTAAAAATGGAAAAAAATTATTATAACCTCCAATAAACAAGTTAATCAACGCAATCTAAGCTAAAATATTAACATAAGAGACAATCTTAGCAGAGGATGTGTAGGTTGCCAAAGTCTTAAACTTGGTGACCGTACCCCTTGTGTTCTCCCTAACAATAATCCTTGTAGTATGTTCCTTCAAATAAAAAGTCATTCTACTTCTTTCTTGCCTAATATGATACATACATGCAGCATAGGTAGCCCTCAAAGCATCTTTCCATAATTTGGGACCTCTTCCCCCTTACATAACTAATGAATATTTTGTTACCATACAATAGGCAAATTCTCTACACCAAATCCTATCATCATCGAGGCCTAAAATCGTCTTGTGAAGTCATATGAGAGGAACAAGTGGTGGTGGTGCTTATTCTTCAGCGTGCACAGAAAACACTAAGAATCTAGATCATATCCAAATCAATAGAGTTGGTCTTTGGTTGGTAACTATTCATGCATTATAAGCCATAATGTCAATTGGTGTTGGGTTATTGCTAGCTTATTTCACACGAGATTGTACCAAGATGTTGATGAAGCCCTTTCACATCAATAGTCATACACCCAAGTGATAAGGTACTTACCATGTTTCACGTACCTTTCTGTTCCATGCACGTTTGTAGGTAGATTCCATAGCAAAGTACAGATGTGTAACAACTTACACATCATCTAAGAAGTAGAATAAATGGGTGGTACCTCCCATATACTTCTCCCCTTTAGATATTAGGCATGTACCCATCAAACCCATAGGATATCCTTCTTGGTAGCAAGCATCCAAAGTAATCTACCCTATGCATCAACATTATATGGTTAAATTTGGATCAAATCTAACCCTCCTTCCTTCTTGGGCAAATAGATAGTATCCTAAGAGCTTTTCTTAACTTTTTGGTGCTTGCCCATAAATGATCTACATATAGAGATTACCTCATGCATAACATCTTATGGTAACAACATCATCAAGCTCTAGTGAGTCTGAATACCATAAAGAACATATCTAACAAGATACAACCGACCCGTCTAGCTAAGAAATTATGCATTCCATGCCCTTATTTTACCTATGAACTTCTCTATCAATAGAAAGTAGCCGTTAGTAGTGAGCCTCTTATGAGAAAGAAAAATTCCAAGAAAAAGAGCATGCAGAACACCCATAGGAAAATGATAGATCCTATCAATATCCACTCTAATACACATAGGCATCGAGACACTATAATAAATCTTACTTTTTGAAGGATTCATAGTTAAACCAGACATATATGAAAGCTCCTAGAAAACTTTACACATGGCATCAATGGAAGTATTGTTTCATGAGCTAAAGAAGAGGAGATTGTTTTCAAGCATCAGGCTACTCGGGTTTACTTTCATGCACTTTAGATGAGGTTTAAAACTAGAATTCCTCCACAAAAATTGAACGGGTATATACAAATACTCCATGGCCAATACAAAAAGATGAGGGGATAATGGGTCACCCTGTATTAACCTGCTTTTAGAGTTAAATGCTATTTACAACACACCATTAAAGGGTATAGAATACTATGCAGTGGTAATAGATCTCATAATAAACTTGATAAATCGGATAAGGAAATTCAAACGAAGTAAGATGAATTGCAAGAAGGGACAACTCACTATACTTCCACTTTCCTCATATCCAGTTTAATCATGCAACAAGGTGAGAAGTTTTTTATACCATAACCTCAAACCAATTCAAAAGCCAAAAGAATATTTTCACCAATAGTACAACCCTTCACAAATGATGCCTGATTTTCTCCCACCAGCAAAGGCATGAGGCACTTAGGATTATTCGTAATCACCTTAGAGATGACCTTATGAAGCAAATTACGATAAGCTATCGGGTGATAGTCACCTACTTTATAGGCATTCATTACCTTAGGGATAAGATGTAAAGTAACAACATTTAAAGTTTACTACCTATAATGAATACCACATTTGTGGCTCTCCGGACTTCATCTCCAATAATGTCCCATGCACCCTTATAGAACATAACATTATAACCATCGGGCCTTAGTGCTTTATCATTACTCATAGAGAAAATGGCTTACTTTACTTCATCTTTCTAAATAGCAACCAATAAAAGGCCTATGGTGACGATGATCTAACATTGATCCTTGTAGCATGATACAAGGTACAAATTCACCCTTAGGTTCAAAGGGGTGCCCATGAGGGAGACATAAAATTGAGTGAATTGACGATATCTTCTTACGTGGTAAAATTATGGCCATCCTCGTCCACTATTGTATAAATCTAGTTTTGATTCCTCATACCTTTCACAAGTGAGTGAAAGTACTTGGTATTGTTATCCCCTAATTTAAATCAGTCAATGCAAGCCTTTTTGAAATAAAAACTCTCCTCACAAGAGCTATAATATTGAAAATTTCTAAGATACTCCTTCTCCTATGCTATTAACATTTCATCGAACGGGTTGTCATTGAGCTTATTCTATAGTTCAATAAGCTGAACTCTAGTCCCGATGACCCTATTTGAAATATTGTGTGAGTTTTTATTGGGTATTTTAAGCACATCATAACATTGTGTTGGCTCATGTAGGTGTTGGAGAAGTTTAAATGTAGAATGTGAAGTATATGAGAAACACGAGGGTCTTATGGTAATTAACACGAAAAATGTTTATCACTGATATCTTTGATGTGTTTTTTTGGGTAAAATTCTAGATTGAGGAGATAAACGCGAGGATCCCATGTTTTATAAACACAGACCATGTTTTTCTTTATTTTCAAAACATGCTATTTTTCTCCATAGGGTTTTATCTCCTATAAAAGGAGATATATGAAACCCTAGCCGTCAAAGTCGTGCGACCCAACTTCTCCATATAATTCTCCATTAAATTATAATTGTAGATTTGTGTAGTTGATGGATTGATTAGTTTAATAATCCTATAATTACACAAGATCATGAATAAATATCTCTACTTTTTCTTCAATTGTTCTATTTTGTAATTGAGTCTTCAATTATTCATAGTCTTGTTGTTATTTCGTAATAATTTGGTATCAGAGTCTCTTATTCAACTCAGACACGTGCTTCTTTAATAATTTGAGAAATGCCATCATATTGAGCATAGCTAGTTGTGTTCTCCTGGTTTCCTAAATTTGTTGGACCGTAGGGCAAAAGTCTGGATGAGTAGTCCACATGTAATAAAACTGGAACGACCTCTCACCTGAAATAGTATGTTGCCCCAATTCTAAGATCATTGATGAATGATATGTTACAACTTACAAGGGGTATAAAAATTAACACATGAGGAAGGGAAGCTATCAAACTAGCTTATGTTCCCCAACACATGGTCCAACTTACACCAAATTCTATCAGGACCTTATATTATATTACACCACATGAGATAAGATTTTGTATGCCGCATGTCTTCCATCTAAATTTGTGTTAAGAATTATGTGAAATCATTCATATCCTCTTGATTATAACCTCCCATGGGTTATTTTTCCTCAGTATTAGCTATCACATTAAAATTCCCCAGTGAGACATGCAATTGAGAGGAACATTGTATCTCTAGCCACTCCCAAAATCTCTTTCAGGCATCCCCATCATTATTTGTATAAATGATGGACATATGAATAGTAATAGGACCCACCACTTGCTGCACATAGTGATAAATGGAAATAATAGTGTTAAATGACATTTCAAGTGATAAATGATAACACAAGTGAAAGTGAAATGTGACTCATATCTCCCATCTGCAAAGGAGATAGGAGCGGAAGCGAATAATAAGTGAAGTGGATAAATATGTAATTTATGATATGTGTCAAGTCTTAATATGGGCCTTTAGCATTAAGTGACTAACTAAGAGTCTTAAATAAAATATTAATATTTAAAGTGAAAGATTACATGATTTAGGGTTGAGAAAACCTATCAATGATTAGTGAACCTAATTTTATTGAAAATAGAGTTCCCTTAGATCTACCCTATACTATTCTAAACAATATTGTAACACCCCCAAAATTCACTCTTGAAAAAAAAAATTGAAAGAATAAAGCGGAAGCTAGAATAGAATTTGGGAAATGTTACCGCCACATCTAACACAAGATAAATGTTCACCATCTATCTCATGTTAGATACAAGGCTAAAACCTATCAAACAAAATTTCAAACATCTATGCCGTAAGGATAAACTCCCACGAGGAGATATCCACAGGCAAATGGCAAGTGAATAAAGTCACTAAATAAAATTATCGCTGAATTAATCACCGAAACCTATGAAATAAATCCTAATTTTAAAAGCTTATCATAGTACAAGAAACTGAAAGTTAATTACAATACCCTTGAAATTTTAAATACAACACTTGTAACTTCCAAAGATGAATATAGTTAAACAAGATAAAACCCGACAGATCAAATTCCGGATTGCCTACTCTCTCAAGTCAAGCCTTCCACCCCAAAACAGTATCCGATCTTAAACCTGCACAAGAGGTTTGCTCCCCACCATCAGTGGATCATCACAAGACCCATTCAACCAAGGTAGCATCAGTACGGGTCCGGTACTAAGTAGATCCCACTACCCTATCTTATGGGAGAGACGTAAACTATAACATTAAGTGCATATTGAATCATGGTGCATTACGTTGATACAATATTATGCATACTCAATACCCACATCATAAGTCCTACCATACACATATAATAACATGCGAAACATATGTAACATCCTATTTAAACATGTAAGTGTGGTATGATCGAAATTTAAAGTAGCTCATGTGCCTTAGGTAGGAATAATCCATATTATTGACAACTCATTACATGGCCACAATCATATAAGCAACATGTAGTAATATAGATAATGAAGGCCGGCTATGGTCCGGGTAGACTCATTCTTTATATCTCTGGTAAATATAGTCGATTCACATCATAGTCATTATCAATTTATGTGAGTGCGGAAACCCCACTATTATAGCCGGTGGACCGGTCATGTAGGGAAAAAGACGTTTGGCCACTATTATAGCCGGTGGACCAGTCATGCAGGGCAAAACGCTCTTGGCCACTATTATTCGTCGGTGGACCGGTCTGGCCCTGACTCACATGATGTTTCACTATAATACCCCAAATTGAGTGGAGTGTTATAAGGATTGATTTGACTACTTATATAAACATGGTATACCATCCTTTTGGTGATTCTATCCTAAGAACTCCACAGTTAAGTGTGCTGGCCGTGGAGCAATCTTAGGATGGGTGACCTTTTAGGAAGTTCTGAAAAATTTCTCGGAAAGTGAGTGAGTGAGGACAAAGCGCACTGAAAGGACTTGTGTTGATCTGTTGGGCCAACCGATCAATCCAAAAGCACTTCAAGGTAGCCCTCGTGTGTTTGTATCGACTCGGGGTGTTACAAATGATATCAGAGCGAAACCACGACCGTGAGCTGAACTTGGATGAGCCAGTTAGCCACCTAGCGGGACGATTCTTGGGATAAATTGTATTGAGATAGTTATTGGTTGAGGCGCAACGAGGACGTTGCGTTCTTTGAGTGGGGGTGAATGTAATACCCCAAATTGAGCGGAGTGTTATAAGGATTGATTTGGCTACTTATATCAACATGGTATACCATCCTTTTGGTGATTCCATCCTAAGAACTCTACAGTTAAGCGCGCTGAAAGGACTCATGTTGATTTGTAGGGCCAGCCGATCAATCCGAAAGCACTCCAAGGTAGCCCCCGCGTAGTCGTATAGACTCGGGGTGTTACAAATATAAGCATCAGGGGATACACATATCTAAAGATTAGGTGTTTAATTTTGGGTTTGTGAGGGCTTTCCTTGGAGCAGTGTGTTGGGCCATTCCATAGGATTATAGGGGACCATTCCATTGATTATAAATAATGGGGTTCCTACTTTCAAGTAAGTAAATAGATTTATGTGATCACTATGGAATTCTGATATAACCTTTATTTTCAGTTTCCTTGTATCATGAATAATAACCACATGTTCTAAATTATTGTACACGTATTGATTATGATTGTCTTGTCATTTGAAGTGATTCTATTACTCAGTACATTTTATTCTGGCTACCCTTTATGGTGCCTTTTCATTCCCACTAGCAAGTGTTGTTTGTTGTTTCACATGTTTGTTGATTCATGTTTTATTATGATGCTAGTAGTGAGCGATGTATTTGGGTTGGTATTAATTTATGATTAACCCGACCTCTCCTCTAGACTTGTAGTCCTCTATTTTCCCTTATTTTTGTTATCTTTTCTCTCCTGTTTCATAATCTTGTATCATCAGGGATCAAGTGTTATTCATACTTGATCTTTAGATAAGAGTTACTCTTTAATCATTTACTCTACATAGATTAGGTATATGAGGCATATTTTCTATATTGGATGTGATGGTAACACATTGTAGTTTTGTTTTTGGATTCCATAAAACCTTTTCGAAATATTTTTTTTAGTTTGTGAAGATTAGAGTCTTATGATGACCCTTATATAAACATATAAAATAACCTTTAGACATAATTTGTAGGCAAATTTCTAAGCTCATCCACTACAAATCATTTATGCCACTTGATGTATACTTTATACTCTCAAATTTCTCAAGCACTAAATTCAACTCACTTTCATCATGTGAATTTTATTAAGAAATATTCGATGCTCATTATTCACAAATCAAAGTTAGGTTGTTCTTCATAGTAATTCTTAAGTACTCTACCTTTTTTCCCTTGTAAATAAAGAAAACTATCATTAATACTTTTCAAAAGCATGAAAGAGTACAACCCTCTTTAACTCTCAGCAAGAGCATCAATACACCGCCTCCATGAAGAAAATTGTCCAAATCTAGTAGGATACATACATCTACTAGCTACTATAAATACAATCTCACTTAACACAACACCATAAGATTGAGAAACTCATCTAAAGATTATAGTGTTTCCCTTATATCAAATCAATGGTTCAAAATTAACACACTATATAGTTTACACCTCATGATAATTCTTTCATTTTTATATCTTGTAACTGGGAGAAAATCTTTCTAAGCACAATATTTATCACAAAAAAATAAAATTATTTAGAGCTATTGTATGTCTAGAATAATCCTAGAGAGACTCATATTGAATATATACAAGATAAATAGGCTAAATTTTAAACACTCTCCAAGATAGGCCATTAGAAAAGTTGTCTCATGAATTTAGAGTAGACAGGTCATCAATATCTAACACAAATTAAATGGAAAATGTAACATCTAAAGGGAAATACTCTTTGGTTGTGGATTAACCATTATAAATCATTTTATAAATTTTTAACTTGTCATTATTCATTCTCTTAACTTTTTTTTATATCCCTTTAGTGGTCTTTCAAAATCAACATTAGTGCCCATTCCTTTCTATTACATGGCAATACATTTACTCCCTAAAAAAATTTCAAGATCATTGAATAAAAAATGCACATGTTTTGGTGGAATCATTTAGATGAGAAAATGCACCTGCCACCTTAGAGTACACTATGTAAAATGAAACATAAAGGTCATCCAGGTGTTAAATATCCAAACTTATTCACAAAATTCTAAACCAAACTATTTTGTAGGGTGATGACATCCACTCATTAGATATGGGTTCAATTACCGCTCTCAAAATGTGAGGCAAAGCATAACTTATTGTATAGCAAGCTAAGAAGAAATTCAATTATAATATAAAGCTTATTTCTGGTGATAATAGATGAAATATGACTATACATATGTTACACAGTTGGTAATGTTAGTAAATTTAATGTCTGGAGGGATCATTAGGTGCCCTTATTAGAAACATTTTGCATTAAAAGTCTTTCACACACTAAATCCATGGTTTTGAATATAGAGGATCTATTACTCAACAATTCAATAAGATGGGATAAAGATGTAGTTCATTCCAATTTCCTATATGCTAAGGTTTATTATTAATCTCGTGTAGCCACTACAAACACTAGAATATGAAATGATCTAGAGACCTCACCTACATGAAGGTTTTTTTTAGCTAAATTTGTATATGCCAACTTCCTTAAGAGTTAGCCATTTATTTGACGTTAATGAAGCAACCAACTTCTTTGAAGAACATTAGGCCTAGCTCCAGGGGTGCAATTATTTTTATGAAGGGCTATAGTAGGGAAACTTATAACATAATAATGTGTAAATGCATATATTCATGGTTTCCACGATCTTTATCCTATATGTTTGGATCAAGTTGAGATTGAAAACTATTTGTTCATTCATTATAACGCTACTCAATCAATGTGGTTTGGTTCCCTCATTTGGTGAACTTATTGATTGCACGGAGAGTTAAATAATCAATGTAGTTTTTACTCCATTGCTCAAACACCCAGGGAAAACCTTGTCACCCAGTAGGGATATGACATTATTTGGGCATTGTAGAAGTAAATAAACAATGTGATTTTCAAGCAAGAAAGGTGGATATACTCAAGATAATCCATACCACCTATAGACACGTTGGTTAAATCCCACATACAAGAGGTCGTAAAAGACTCAACTATCCCACTACACTACCGCAATATCAACTAAGCTCAAATGGAGTACTTGGGATTGGTTAATGTCAAAATTAATATTAAAAGTACATGATGGGATTATAGTATGGATCTAGCTGAAACAATCAAAGATCACATGAGTTAAATATTACATTGTGGGGGTTTCCCACAAACTGTGAGTTGTGGATGGTTCATCCTCCTTCCAAGAAAAGGTTATAGCAAGATTTGAGGGACTTAAATTAGCTTTTTATAGGGATTGTAGAGGTGTTTAAATTAGCTTTTAATAGGAATTATAGAGGTGTAATACTTGAAGTTGACTCCTTATAACTCACCAATCTTCTTTACAAGGAGGGCAAGAAGCCTACATGGAATGTTTCAACTTTATTGTAGAAAATAAAAAACTATCCCAATAATTTATTTGGATCCAACTTAAATATACTAATAGTATTATAAATAGTGTACCTCACACTCTAGCAATTTGCTTATGTATCTAGCCAGTAAAGCTTGGAATGAAGGTATATCTAGCTACATTAATAATGTACTATATTAATTTGAGTTATGAGTGAAAATAATTTTTTATCCTTTAAAAACTTTATAATCATGTACAATAGAGTTAGATGAAATAAGTTCCCCTCAGTATAGTAAAAATAAGTTTTAATAGATAACTATTAGTGAATTGTTTTTATTTTTGCAACCATAGTTGAGTTTGATCCTATTACATATTTTAAATTACATAATATCCAGTTAAAAATAATATTTTAAATATAAATTCCATACATAAGTAAGTAATAAAACTTAATTATAATAATTATCTTCTTAAGATGTTTATTTTGGGAGTCACTTAAAATTAATGTCACATGACCCCCATTTTCTTCTTCACATAAAAAAATGTAACTATGGAAGTAAGTACTTAATAACCCATGGCTATAAGGAAAAAAAGAGAGAAATAAAGTGATTCAACCATTGATTGAAAGAATCATAACACAATGAACAAAATGAAGGGTGACTTGCCTTGAATGAGATCCAATTTGGCACATCTTCAAATAAAAAAAGGTCTTATAAATGCTTGATTGATGAAAAAGCATACACCTCCGGTAAATGGTATGGGTCTTCCATCATCATCTTTGACACCAAAAGTGGTAGCTAGTTTGAAGGTAATGTCGTCAACTCAAATTTAGAGCCTTTACAAAAATAGAAAACTCAACCTAATACAAACCCATATCATATTTGGGTGAACTAGAAGTAGAAACAAGCACAAAATCATAAAATTGAACATGCTTTTGCCATTTTCTATTCCTCCCTTATTGATGGAAATGTTATATTAATTTAACAAACATACGCTTAATATCTAATAAGGTATGCTCATGGACACCTATAAACTTAATTTCTTACCTCAAAATGGTATAATTGGGGTATTAAATGTAATTATTCAAGTTGATCGATAAATTTAAATATCAGTTTTATTTCTACTTTTTGTTATCTTAATAAGTTTCCTTAGAATGTTATATATAAACATTGATAATCCCAAATTACTCCCTATGGCTTCTACATAAGTGCCCACGTGCACCCTTTGTTATCTTCCTTTGAGCTCTCCATGTCTACCAATACTCACCTTTTGAGATAAGTAGAGGGGTTATACTCCTTGGCTTATGGGCCTTGGATGACAGTGGAAACGAGAGGCAAGAAGTCCCAAATGCATACCTTAAATGAATGTGTTTGATAAGGAACAAAGATAGTTTCAATGGTAGTATAACGAATTTAGGAAAAAAGAACCATATTGGTGTGGGTGGTGTTGCTGCCTCTTCTATGTTTGTTATTCTAAGGGAACTAGGGGAAAATTAAGATCATGATGAGTTTATTCTAAAAGATGTGTCTATTTACCACCCGAGAAACTTCTTTTGGTGGTAATGATGACTAAATAGTGGAATAACCGAGGTGTAAGTGCTCTGCATGAGAAGGGAAAGTAAGATATTTGAATGGCACACCTAAACCTCCATCATGACCATGGGTCATGGTAGTAACACAAGGATACATAGGTCTACCATACCCTCTATTGACGACAACCCAATAGAACGTTGATCCTGATATAGATGTTTGGAGGTGATAACACCAAAAAAAATACGGGCATACTCTCCATAGACCACAACCCAATGGAGCACCAATCCTAATATAGGTGTTTGTAGGCAATATCACCAAACACAAATGTAGTTTGCATATCCTAGGCATCCACGCCTTCCAAATTAAGTGTTTAGGCAATTACACCAAATGTAAGGGATAAACCTATCAATCATGGAATATCCTCTACAAGCTAAAACTTTTGTAGAGCACCAACACCATGACGGTCAACCAAAATATTATTTCTAATTTCACATACAAGGCATAATCTAGCAAGACAGGAAAAATACTAAGTAAAGAAGAGATGAAACCCCACTAATTATGGCACACCCTCTACAAGCCACAACCTTGTGGAGCACCATTATGATGACAATATACCAAAGTACAACCAGGATGGCAGGAACTGAGTGAAAAAGGAAGTAAATACCAAAAGGCAGTAAGCCTATTAACTCTTGATTAACCACCCCAAGAGTTGAAAAAGATGGCTCAAACAAAAATCTTATTTCCATTATATAATTAATTGATGATGATGATCACAACTAAATTCCATAAACAACCCAATTGAGTGTTTTTAGGTGTTGACATGAAATACAAACCAATGCCACAAGTCACATAAATAACTATTTTATATTTCTTAAATTTATTTATTCCAGGTCAAGGCCAACATTAACCATTCATTTTAATCCATTTATTCTAGAAAGAAATAGGAAACTCTTTTTTTAATCAAAGGTAATAAATGATACATATAGAGAAAAGAATTATACAAATACCCTTAGGCATACCCAAGGATACATATAAATTTTACATACATGCTCCTTACCCCAATATGTAACCTGGAGGGTCGAGATCGTTCAAAAAAATAAACCCTCTAATGAAATGCCTCAAAATTTTCTAATTTTAAATATTATATTTAAATGAGGTGTTATTATAAAAATTAATTAAATAAATTATTTTATTAAAATAAAAGGAAATTAATTAGGACAAATTAAGAAGAAATTTATTACTATTTTAATTAGGAGGAATTTGGGTATTTTGACTAATTAAAGATTTTAATTTGGGAATTTATTTAAATAAATTATTTTATTTAAAATAAGAAGGAGGAAATAGTTTGAAATTAATAATAATTTTATGAATAATTTAATGGAAGAAAATTAGGGTGTTTTGCTAATTAAAATGGAATTTATGGAAAACCTTTTAAAAATCCTAATTTAGCCTAAAAAGGGATTTAAATATTATTTTATTTAAATATTATTATTTTTAAATATTTTAAATATTAAGATTAATTTAATTGGCCCTAATCTAATTTTTTCTTCTTTTCTTTTTCCCTTTTTCTTTTTCCTTTTCTTTTTCTTTCTTTTTCTTCTTTTTCTTTTTCCTCTTCTTTTTCCCCGTTTGGGCTGCCCTCTCCCGCGGCCCAATCTTTTTCCCCTTCTTCCTTTCCCTCGACCCAGCCCGCGAACGCACGACGTCCTCCTTCCGCCCCGTTCAGCGTCGCGTTTTGCATCCTTTTCCACCTGAAGCTCGTCGTTTCATTTAACGCCTACCGCCCGTGCCCGAACCGCCCGGTTCTCCCCTTTTCTTTTCTTTTCCCGGCCGACCGGTCCCCCTCCTCTTCTTCTTCCTTCTTCCTCCCTCCCCCTCCGTCGCTGCGACGCAAGCTCCCGACCCATCAATGGCTTCTCCGGCTACGGTGATTAATACCGGTCATTTCTTGCCTCCTTGTCTTCCTATTAACTCCAGGAATAAATTGGCATAACTCTTATCCGTTATCTCTCGCCCGTTTCTTCTCCCCAGCCTCGCGAAAATTCGAGGCAAACCAAACGATGCCCGATCAATTACTACCACCGGCCACCCAAACTCTCGCATCTAATGCTTTCCTACCGACCCCCAAAACCTTATTATCCCATCTACCATCTATAAAAAGCTTGATTGTAGGAGTTGTGGAAGATTTTTCGTCCCCAAAACCCTCGGCGAGGGCTGCCATCACCGCAAATTAAGACGCGTCGTCCTCCGCCGACAGCCAACCTCACCGCCACCGAAACATTCCATTTTCTTCCCTGAAAGTTCATATAATTAACTAAACCATTTTCACCTCTCGATTCTTCTTGTACGGTCCTCCATAGCCGTGCCAAGTTGGCTGCTCGTCTCTCCTGAATTTTGACCCCGAAGCCTTAAACCGCCTTCCGCCACCGTTCTCCGCCACCTTTGGCTGCACCACCACCATCATTTTGTCCCTCTACTCCTGGGAAACCATAAAAACCTCTTATATCACCTCAATTCTCCCTATCTTTTTCCCAACATCCATCTTTCCCTTTTTTCTTCTCTTTTTCCGGCCACCGCCGCTGCCGCCGTGCACCATCGCCGGTGTCGCCTATCCCCACCAGCCTAAGGTTGAACCCTAGACCCTCTCAACCATTTTCCATATTATTATAAGCCTTGATTTAATTTATTTCAATTATTGCATATAAATACCATTATTATTATTCTTAATATTTATATTCTTAATATGTTTTATGATTATTATTAGTAGTATTATTGTTTTATTATTATTTATATTGAAGGCTGAAGCCTTATTGTATTTTAATTCGATTTTATTATTATTCCCCTTATTATTTCTTTTATTACTATTATTAATATTAATATGTTATAAGTATAATTATTATTATTATTTTATATTTCGAATTTCTATTATTCTTATTCCATTATTATTAATGCAAATATTTTACCATTAGTATGGTGAATAATGTTATTATTGTTATTACTATTGTTATTATTCTGATTATTATTATTATTTATATTCTCATTGATATTAGTTTTATTATCTTTGATATTGTTATATTAGTATCATTATTATTATTATTAGGGTAAAGTCTTTAACCCTATATTAATAAGGTTTATAATATCTCTATTATTTTTATGTCTTTAGGAAAGTTAGAATTTTATTAAAGTTATTTTATTAATATGTTATTATTTGGTCAAAGCCCTAAGGAGGCGTAGGAGTGTGCTCCAAGACCGGTGACATTTTAGATAAGGGGTGCTAAGGCCTTTTGTGTGCTAATATGCATTGTGTTCCTTATATGTTATGCATCCTATGTTATTATTGTAATTATTGTATATTTGGTATGGCATGGAGTCCAAGCATGCTTTTGTGTTGCTATATGGCATGTGTACTATGTGTATGGAATAATATGTGTTTGCATGTGACCCTAAAAGACATGCATGTGAGGATGTTGGTATGGTTGTACGGGGGAAAGGATGAAAAATAAGGATGGAGAAAGAAGTTGATCAAGAGATATGAGTTGACCTAAGTATTTTAATGATTTATGAGAGGAAGAATAAAATGGGAAATGTAGGGTTTCGTGGGAGAGAATATAATTTATGATGTTATTTGGGAGAATGTAATTTATGATATTATATGGGAGAACCTAAGTTATGATTTGATTGGGAGAATCTAATTTATGATTTGTTTGGGAAAATCCAATTGATCCAAATTATGGTTTTGCTCGGGATATTCTAATTTATGATTTTATGTGGTAGAATCTAACTTATAGACTTGTATGGGGGAATCTAAATTGTGGTTATGAAAGGGGAGAATCTAATCAATTGTATTATGTGGACAAATCTTTGGGTTTTATATGATTTGAATCTTTGGGTTTAATATGGTTGAATGTAGGGTTTTGTAAGGATGAATCTTCTGTTTTATGTGATTTGAATCTAGGGTTTGGTAAGGATGAATCCTTGGGTTATGTGGATTGAATTTAGGGTTTTGTATGATGAAATATTGGGTTTTGCATAGTGGTGTTAATGGTTGTATGGTGGTATTAGGGTTGCATGGGAGTTAATGATTGCATGGAATTTAGGGTTTGCATGAAAATTTCGAATGGTCGCATGGGATATGTAAGGTCTGCATGGAAGTAAAATTTACGTATGAAAGGTTAATTTGGAATGTAAGGAAGATAATGTAAGCGTTGTTTGGGTAGTTAAACACTTTGGATGGAAAATAATACGTGGAACATTATCTGGGTACGTAGGAGACGAAGCTAGGGTTTGGAGTGGCTAATTGTGAATTGTCGTGGTTAATTAAGGTTTGGAATGGATAATTATGGTTATTATGGTTAAATAAGGTTTGGAGTGGTTAATTATGGTTCGTGGTGGTTGATTAAGGTTTGGTGTGGCTGCTTAAGGTTTTTGTTGTATCATGTGTTTTGGTGATTAAAGTGTAATTATGAGAATGGAATCGATGATTTGTGATGTGTGGAGGGTTAAAATAATTTGGGTGATGTGAGGTGGAGTAAGAAGAGATGTTAAGGCCTAAATTAGGATTTCGGGATAAAACCCTAGCGTGAGATGTGAAGTAGAATTGGAGGATAAGTGTAAAGGGAGCGATTCATGCATGTCTGGGGTTTGGTGGTAGCACGTGTGTAATTGGTGAATAAAGTATGATGATGAATATGAAATTTATGATTTATGATTCGTGCATGTGCATGATGAAAGACTTTGAATAAGATACTTAAGACACTAATTATTTAAAGTGGAAGAGCGTTGAGACGGGACCAACCAATCCACCGGTTCGGAATAGTGGTTAGGGTTTTTACCCTATGTGTGACCGATCCACCGGTTATAATAGTGGGTAGAGCAGGATGCTCTATGCGTAAACCGATCCACCGGTTATAATAGTGGGGGTTCCCGAGCTCAACAACCGCAAACCAGAGTTTTGCTAAAATGCCTAAAAGATAATAATTACTTACAGTGGAACACCATGCGTGCCGGAGCCAACCAATCCACCAGTTAGGAATAGTGGTTAGAACGCGTAGTCCTATGTGTATCCGATCCACCGGCTATAATAGTGGTTAGGGTATGATACCCTATGTGCCTCCGATCCACCAACTATAATAGTGGAGGCTTCCGTATTCGCATGGATTTGATAAAAAGGCATGATGTGTATCGAATTCCGATAAAAGGATAATTAAGTAATTAATCTGGACTATGATTGGGCCTTTATGTATGTACCTGAATGATTGGTCGATATGATGATATGATGATGGTCTTTATGATCTTTTATTCTTATGCATGATTTTATGTGCTTATGTGGTGGCCTTAGTGTTCGGTTACCTTATTCAGTACGTAGCGTACTGATCACCCTTTTCATGGGTGCTGCTCATTCCCACGAGTAGTATGCCCTTCTGAATTTGTGCAGGTGGGCGAGACATCAGTTGGGGCTGAGTGTCGAGCATGTGTTGGCTTAAAGTTTCGAGAGTGTTGTGGCCGTATTTCCTCTTCATGTGATTTTATATCATTGTGTTATTTCTGGTGTATTAAATTACCCTCTTATGATTCATTATTTATATTAAGTGTTTCCAATAAATCTTTTATTGATTGTAAGATTATTCCCTTCGAGGAATTTTGATTTCACACTCTGAGTTTTATTTGATTCATGATTTTGATGCGTACTCTGATTTTGTTTTACAATTGGTTAATGCTTAATTGGAATTTGGATTGTATTGATTTATAATTGATTATTTCTTTTCTTAGCCTTAGCACTTGGTACTGGAACGGTCGGAGAGAACCGGTTTGGTACTAAGTGTGGCGGTAATATTCCCAGAATTTACAGGTTTTTAGTGTTTCTAATTTAATTGCTTCCGTTTTAAAAAAAATTAGTAAATTTTGGGGTGTTACATCTAAGGTGTCCTTATTAATATCACTAGAGGTTAAAAGCCAAAGCAGGCATATGATACACGATGCTAAACAACCATTACAAATCAAAAGAGACAACAAACAACTACATATTATAGTTGAAGTGTGTAGGAGCTTGTGGGAATTTGTTGTACTTGATCTTATAGACTTCAACCTTGATCTGCAAGACAATAACCTTAACATCAAAAAGTTGCATAATGTTCCAAGCCTCCCAAAAGTAATACACAATAGTTGTTAAATTGACTATTTTGGGTAGGGTATGAATTGTTCCTCTTGTATTTTCTTATTTGTATGAATAATTAATAGATAATAATTATGAATAAAAAGCATATTTAGATTATGGAAACTCATAAAAGCCCACAAAATTTTATTTTCTCCTCTT
This sequence comes from Tamarix chinensis, assembly GCA_030549775.1. NCBI lineage: Eukaryota > Viridiplantae > Streptophyta > Magnoliopsida > Caryophyllales > Tamaricaceae > Tamarix > Tamarix chinensis. The sequence goes on along the minus strand of CM060179.1, from coordinate 9,463,480 downwards.
ATGATACATTTAACATAAACTTTAAGATAATTAAGTAATAGTAATGATAATAATTATCTTTTGTTTAAAAAATAATTAATATTGCTATTATATTTTTTTCTTTTAAAGAGCAATTTTCTTGTCAAGAATTGAACCTAATCACTTTTACTCATACCAATTGTGCAAGTTATGCTAATATTACTACAATCATTGTTATCTATTATGGTTCGTTTGGATTGAAGTTAACCGAAATGATATTAAATATTAAACTTTACTCGAGGAAAATTATGGTGAAGCAAAAATAATATTTTAAAATATTTTTTGAATATTATTAATTTAATTTGAGTGAAAATTGTCTTAATTATATTAAAATTTAGGTAAATAAATAATATATCACTTAAATTTTACTCTTTATTTCAATTATCCTACATAATAAAGTGATTTGAGATGAATTGGGATAACTAAGGGATGACAATGGGGTGGGGCGGGGACGGGGATGGTGTCCCCATCCCCAAACCCAAAATAGATACCCATCCCCATACCCGCCCCCATCCCCAATTTTTGTTAATGGGGAATCCCAGCCTCGATCCCCACGGAGGCTAATCCCCCATCCCCGCCCCCATTCCCCAAACTAGACCCCCGATCCCTGTCCCCTATCCCTGATCCCCGTCCCTGAAACCTATCACCCACCCCCAAAACCTGAGAAACCCAAAAACATAATTTTCCAGCAATCATAAACATGAAACATAAGTATATATAAGCATACAACATAATAAATAATTCCCATCTCAAACTAAAACCATACATTATATTACTACAGGAGCATCAAATTTACAACATTATATTAGCAAAAACCTATATGTTAAATGTCTTCCATAGTTAAAAACTTGAATCAAAACACCTATGGACAAGATAATACATCAATACCATCAAAAACTTGGATTAAAAAACCTATGGACAAAATATTACATGATCCATCAAAAACCTATATATGGCTCATAGTCATAGAGTATCTATAGACAGGAGTAAAAGACACTACATGATGCTTCCAAGCACCTAACAAAAACAAACCACCAAATGTCCAAATCCAAAATAAGATCAAACAAGCAGCCACCAAATCTTGTCTTCTTTGAGCATTCAAAATCAAAATATCAGATTGTTTGATAAACATCAAGTCACAAGAAGCTACTTCCTCCGATGTTGCTCATAGTGTTGTATGATTCCGACTCCTACAAAATAATAAAATCATATAAATGTTAGATGTGGAGAATAAATTTTCACAATTTATACAAATATCATAACATATATCTATGATTCTATATTTCCTAATCAAACCATACTGAAGTTTTATTCGGTGCCTCCATTTACCACTTTTTTGTGATTCAATTCTTTTAAAACCTGCTCATGTAAGTTGGAGTCTAGTTTTCTATATTATTCTTATCAAATAATGTGCAACCATTTACATCTCATATGTGTACATGTATCATAATATTAAGCTATCTATATTTAATTAGGTAAGTTGCATTATATATAGATGCCAAATGATTAATGAATAGGATGCCAAACAATCAACATATAGGGCAGTTCAGAGTTGCGTAGATTCACAGTTACCATACTTGACTGCTGGTACTTGTAGCAATCATTCACAGCCTGGGTTCTCAAAGATCAGGGTATCATGTAAGACAATTCCTCTGAATCCAGAATCAGGGTTAGGTAACAGGTTATTAGTTTCCAAGAAATTCAATTGTTTGGTCAAGCAATGGAGGCAACAGTTAACAGACTATATCACCAAGGAAGGGGATTTGTTAATCTTATATATCCCCTTAGCATTTTAGGTCATGTTGTCACAGGGGCAATCAGGGTTAGGTAACAGGTTATCAGTTTCCAAGAAATTCAATTGTTTGGTCAAGCAATGGAGGCAACAGACTATATCAGCAGGGAAGGGGATTTGTTAATCTTATATATCCCCTTAGCATTTTAGATCATGCTATCACAGGGGCTGTATCTAATTGTGAATCTGTTGCTAGGAGATGCTTTTCTTCCAAGAGGTCATTCAAATGTGAAATAATAAATTCAAGGGAATATGCAGTTGCCAAAGCTGGGAGAGAATCTGAAAAATATAAAAATCAAAAGCAAGTAAATATTATTCCCCTCCAAGGAACTAGTGATGCTAACTTATTTCCTTGTAAATCTCAGAGGAAAAAAATTCATGCTACACTGCTATTGGCCCATAGAAAGGTTAATGGCATAAATTTAGCTGAAGCTTTGTTCAGAGATGGGGAGAAGGCATAAGAGTCCATTCAGTTTGGTTTAACTACAGGGAATGAGGATAATATCCACCATTCCAAGAAGAAGGCCCCAACATGAGGCAAGAAGAAAATTTAGAAGCCTTCTGAACCTCCTTCAGTCCTTCTCCTATTACTGCAAAGAGTTCTAAGGAAACTTCTCTGGCCAAGAGTCATAAAAAAGATAAAAATGGTCCACCATCAGAGACTACACCAATTAATTCAATGTGTAATAGTTCCATTGAAGTTGCTAATGTGGCTGTTTCGAGTAAAAAATTACCTAAAAAAAATATCTGAATAAAAAAATTATCTAGACTTATAAACTGAGAATGAAATAACTGAATTAATGATAATAAAAATTAACTAATAATAATAAACCTATGGGCCATAACTAATTATTGCACTAGTCCAACACAGAAATAAAATGTAGGTCAACAAATAATTAGAATCTAGACCTATTAACTAAGAATGCAGTAGCAATGAATAAAAAAAATTATCTAGACTTATAAACTGAGAATGAAATAGCTGAATTAAAGATAATAAAAATTAACTAATAATAATAAACCTATGGGCCATAACTAAGTACTGCATTAGTCTAACACAGAAATAAAATGCAGGTCAATAAATAATTAAAATCTAGACCTATTAACTAAGAATGCAGTAGCAATGAATAAAAAAAATTATCTAGACTTATAAACTGAGAATGAAATAGCTGAATTAAAGATAATAAAAATTAACTAATAATAATAAACCTATGGGCCATAACTAAGTACTGCATTAGTCTAACACATAAATAAAATGCAGGTCAATAAATAATTAGAATCTAGACCTATTAACTAAGAATGTAGTAGCTAAATAAGAAAAATCAAGTCTGAAATCTGGATATATCATAACAAAGTTTAGAACAGATATCAGAGGTAAAGATCATAGCAGAGCAGAAACATATAGATCAGAAAAGAGATAAAATAAATAAATAGATTAGAACAAAGATCAGATATTCAGAGGCATAGATCAAAAGAGAAAAAATAGACAAATCAAAAGATTCAAACTAGATGTCAAAAATAGATAGATCATAATAGAGATCATAACATAACAAAATGAAGCCTGGATAGATCAAAACTGAGCAAAAAACTTAAATGTAGAACAATAGAGAAAGTATTAAAAAACTCAGTTATCAAACATTACTAGATAAGTTTACATACCTGATGCAAGTATTTAATATATTTTCTGGCTATAGTTAAAAGCTCAGCTACCTGATGCACTTTTATGCAAGTGTAAAGTGTTGTACATTACTAGATAAGTTTAGAGGAAAATTTCAATCAAACATGAAAATTACCTCTACATCAGAATCATTATCAAAGATTTGGCCATTTTCTTCTTCAGAATCTAACAAAGATAAAGTAAATAGAAAAGTAAACAAACAATAAAATTTATAATGGAAAAATAGAAAAAACTAAAAACATTATGCTTAAAGATCATCATAATACCTTAAATTTCCTTCCATAGCCTATCTCATGCACACATCAAAGCCTCCAAGGTTTCAGAATGAAGTCTACTACGGTAAGTACTCACAATCCTCCCACTAGTACTAAATGTTGACTCCAAAGCAACGGTCATTACAGGAATAGCCAAGACATCCTTAGCAACATCATGCAAAGTAGGATATTTGATCCCATTTATCTTCCACCAACATAATATATCAAAATCAATCGTATTCCTTGGCAAGAAAGACTCCCCTAAGTAGACATCCAACTCTGATGTCACATCATCTGTGGTAGCATTAGACTCCATAAACATCTCAAATTTATTAGCATAACTACCATGTCTAGGTTGTAGAGGCTTTGAAGAAGAACAAGCTTGTGAACCTTGAACGACATGAGATCTTTTAGATCTTTTCTTATATTCTTCAATCATGTCATTTAATATCTGCTTCACTTCTTCTATCTCCAATAAAGAAAAATCATCATAGACAAGAGGAAAATAAAATTGAACCATCTTCATTTTATACATTGGGTCTAAAATACTTCCAATTGCAAGTAGATGATTCATCTTGTCCTAATACTTGCCAAACTTCAATTTCATATTAGCTGCCATTGTTTTCACATTATTATTGAAAGACTCAAGCCATTCACCAATAGCCAACTTGATATCACACATAGTAAGGAAAAAAAGACTAATGGTAGGATACTTGGTTCCAGAAAATAATTTTGTGGCATCATAAAAAACCTCCAACTTTGAAGCAATTTCCATCACTTGTGCCCACTCTTCCTCGGTGGGAACTCTTTGATACAAAGGCTCACGCTGCTTCAAGCAAGGAAATACGTATTTGTATTCTATTGCAGTGTTAAGCATTGAATATGTAGAGTTCCATCGAGTCTTGCAATCTAATTCTAATTTTTTAGTGCATGCAATTTTGAGTTGTCTAGCTGCCTGAACAAACTTCTCATCTCTTTTTGGAGTGCCCGACCAAAATTGAACACTATACTGAATCTTTTCAATTGCGTCATTAATCAAATCCAACCCATCCCTCACCACCAAATTTAAAATATGCGCACAACTACGCATATGAAATAATTTCCATCTAAAACAAGTGATACTGGAGAAAGCTTTTCCAAAATATGTCCAATCATGGCATCATTAGAATTGCAATTATCAAGAGTTAAAGTCGATAACTTACGATCAAGGTTCCAATCTAGCAAACATTCAACAAGTACATTTGCAAGAACCTCACTTGTATGTGGACATGGCACATATATAAACCTAGCAAAAAAGAAATAATAACAAAAATCAGTGACTTTATAGTAAGAGTATACTTGCTGAGTTTTTTCAAAACAAATCAAATTGAAATTTACCTAACAAGCATACTTTGCAATCTCCATGATTCACCAATGAAATGTGAAGTAATAGCCATAAATCCTCTTTTTTGGTTAGAAGATGTCCACATATCAGTTTTTAATGCAATTCAACTTGCATTATCATTTAACAATTTCATTGTTTTCTCTCTTTGAAACTCAAAAATCTTCATGATGTCACCCTTGATTGTATTACGAGAAACCACTTTGAACAATGGTTGTAAGGAATGAGAGTACCTTCTAAAGCCCACACGATCAACCATTGATAATGGGTACTCATGTAATATAATCATATTTGCAAGCTCGGACCTCGAATGATCTTGATCAAAATTGTATGTATTAAGCTTCATCAACCCATCGTTAGATTTTGTCGTATGCAAAAGAGATTGGTTGATAGACTTTTGCTTTTTATTCACGCATACTTTCATGTGATCAAGCAAGTGCTTCGTGCCATTCTTACTCTCCCCTCCTAATACCTTCTTACAATCATTACAAACAACCTTCATTTTCCCTACAATTACTTTCCTCTCGAAATGATCCCACACAATAGATCGCAATTTTCTTTTCTTTACACCACCCACATTAGTATTTTCCTCTTCGGAATTATGTGTTTCCACATCTACATCAACTTGAGTATTCTCATTTTGGGATGGAATTGCTTGACTTGCCAAGGTTGGAGTAGTTTGCATAGGGCTTTCTATATCTTTATATATGATGTGACTATTATCCATTCTAAAAAAAAGTAACTAAAATCAAGCAAAAAATTCATCACTAACATAATAATCATTGATTAATGACCAAAATATAAGTATTGAAACTCAAAAAAATTCCAAAGAAGGCCACAGTCTGCATAGTAAGGCATTATAGTAAGAAATAACTTATCATCGTATATATCCTCCAACATGATTACATGAACCATATAAAGATAGACAAAAACATAAAATTGACTAATGTATTACATGGTAAATTCAAGCAAGACAATAAGTTGATAGTTCTCATATGGAAGGAAGAACAACATACGCATTTCATAAGTTAGAACTTAGAAGATACAAAGGAAATGAATTTTAGCTTAGCATAACAATTTGAACAATGAATAATTACTCAAACATTAATAAGAAGTAAAAATTGAAAAACACTCACCCGGTGACTCAAAGCACGAATCTAGAGAGATAAGAAGGATTAAAGAAGGTCAGCGGAGGCTTGGAGGGCGAAATAACCAGTAGTCTAGTATTAAGGCATAGCGGTGGACGGCAGGAATGATTGTTAAAGCATGGTCGATGAAGGGTAGAGAAGTAGCGGACAACAATGGATGAAACACAAGAACCAGAGGAGAGTGGAAAAATAAGTGTGTCGTCGCTGGTGGTTGCCGGAGTTGAGATTGGCAGAGACTAGAAGTCGAAGGGCAGCCAAGTGCTGACATTGGCACTCGTCATTGTCGTCAACGTGAGCTGCAAGTTGAGATTTGAAATTTTCCCAGCTCCACCAACACAACAAGTCAGCAACGGCCGCAACACGCAACTGCCGCAATGAGTACTGCATATAAGTGGATAACAGAGAAAATAAGAAATGAAAATGGTGGTGGACAGGTGGTGTATGTTATTGTTAGTGAGGCGTGTGAGCTGTGAGCAGTGCCAGTGAGCAAAAGCCAAGAGTACGAGAACGTCGAGAAGAGAAATCACTAATCAGACAGGCTAAATGGCTAATCAATAGATAGTAGTAGATTATAGATACTAGATAGTTGATACTTGATACATTGATATTTGTAATTTGATACACTGATTACTGATACTCGTTCTGAATATTTTATTTTAAACGTGCGGAAGGGGTTAACTTCAAATCAAAAATAGTGAAAGTAACCTTTACTTTCTAAAAATTGTACTTATATAATTTTTTTTGAATAAATTAAAATTACAACAACAATAAAAATAATATATAAAATAAATAAAAATTAAAATAAATTACATATATACATAATTCGGGGTGGGTTCGGGGACGGGGATACAAAACCCATCCCCATTTTCATACCTGAAAAATTCCCCGAACTCGAACCCATCCCCGAAAATCCTCCTCGAACCTGACCCCGATAGGGAAATTCCCGTTGGGGCCCCAAACTCGTGGGGATTTTTGCCATCCCTGACTTTTAACTCCTATTAACTAGATAAACGTTTGGAAATAAAATTTTAAACTGAATTATCCTCAACCAATATAGGCACTTTATGATTATTATTATTATTATGATGATGATGATCATCATCATCATCTATCTTACCATTAGTTATGACTTTATGAGGAAATGCCATGACGTGACGAGATCGGAAATCAGGAAATGTTGCATCCGGTTTCAAATCAAAGGCTCTTCATCCACGATTAGTAAACCGCACGCTGAAAGCGCTGATTAGTTGCCAGAGAAGAGGAATATCCACAAAGACATCGACACTGGTCGCACATAATTGAGAGAAAGAATAGAGGAGAGAAAAGGAAACGATAGGAATAGAAAGTGGCGAAGCTGAGGCGTTTCATGATTTTCTTTCATCTTTTATCACTATCATTCGAGAAACGAAGCGAAATTGAGATTGGCTTTCCCCCATATGTAAATGCATCATAAGAAATCTGAAGTTCAGATCGGAAAAGAAAGCAGCGGCATCTCTTCCGATTTTAATCCAGTACCACCCCTTCTCTACCCGTCTTCAATTCATCAGAAGCATCAGAATTTCGTTTACCAATCAACAGCGGTACCTCTGTCTGTTTCGCAATACCAACTGGACCCTAACCCTCGAATTCTTAATCACAAGATTCACACCCAACAACAAAATGATCAGAAATTTGCCTCTGCTGCTTACCCATCATCATCGACACCACTACCCAAGAGCACTCTTTCGTCAACTCCTCACAAGAGGCCTCTGATGAACCCAACTCCTTCCCTTGTTAAATCCCCAACTCTACCTTCCTCGCTTCATCATTACCCCTTTTCTTCGGCATCTCCTTCAAATCTCAAGTCTCTATCTCTGGATTCCAGGTGTCAATCCTTGATTTTGGTGTTTTCAGCCGCAAAATCCGCCGCTTTTCGGTTTGTCCACCGCCTTCGTCAGCTCCGGCGTCTGCGAGTCCATCTTCGCCTTCTCCTCCTTCTTGCCCTCCCTTTTTTTTACTTTTTGGTGTCCCATCCCAGTCACTCTTTCATCCTTGACTTCCTCTCTGCTTTTGCTTTCTCGGCTGCCCTTCTATTCTCTCTCAATCTTGCACTCCCTCGCTTGCCGTCTGTTCGCGTCTTTCTCAACCGATCTTTGCCTTTCCGTATTAAGCTTTCCTCATCCTCAGGAGTTCGTCCTTCTTTGCCTGTGTTTTGGTCCATTGGTTCTAAGCCCAAATCTGAAAAGAAATTGAATTCAGGGTGTTGGGTTCAGGTTTTTAGCAATGGGGACGTTTATGAGGGTGAATTCCACAAAGGGAAGTGTTCTGGTAGTGGCGTCTATTATTATTACATGAGTGGAAGATATGAGGGCGATTGGGTTGACGGGAAGTATGATGGGTATGGTGTTGAAACATGGGCTAGAGGAAGTCGCTATCGAGGACAGTATAGGCAAGGCCTTAGGCACGGCTACGGTGTGTATAGGTTTTATACCGGCGATGTTTATGCAGGTGAATGGTCTAATGGGCAGAGTCATGGTTGTGGGATTCATACTTGCGAGGATGGCAGCAAATACGTTGGTGAGTTCAAGTGGGGCGTCAAGCATGGGCTTGGTCACTACCATTTTAGGTAACTATTATGTGAGATTATTTTGTTTAAATGCTTCACTTCCCTAGCCATCCTGTTGGCTCTTGTTTTGTTCTGTATCCTTGATTCTGTAATAAGTATGCCTACCGCATTTTTTAGCAGCCAACTTTTGTATAATTCAATCCTTTAAAAGGATTGGGGAATATTCATAGTGCTTGTTTTCCTTGTGGTATCGTGGCAGTCCGACATTAAATGATTTCTGAAAATTTGTAGTTGCACTAGAAAGACACTCATTGTAAACACATACCGTTTATTACTTTCGTTGTGTTTGTTGGACTCCAATGGAGAAATTTGCTGGCAGATTCTGTTGAGCATATGACATCATGTATGTTAATTAGATGGTGGAAGAGTATCTTAAGGTACTATTTGCCTTGTGCTCCAACAATTTGCAGATTTGTGTAAATCATGTTGGCAGATAAAAGGAAACATTGTCTCAGTTTAGGATTTTTCAGTCCAGCAGTAGACTGCATTCTGCAAGTTAGTTTAGGGCATGGAGGATAATGCAGTAAGCACAATCTTTACTAAATGGAATTATGTGGTGTGTAAATTATGTTGACTGAGTGATTTATCTCCATAAGATTTCTAGCTTAGAAGTGCAACAGTGGAAAACATTATCTACAGATTGTGTACAAAGTTTAAAACTTCCCAGAGATATAGGAGAGCGACTAGTGGGTATGGTATCTGAAATGATTCATGACATTTATCTAACAGAAAGAACATGCAAGGATGCACACAAAATTTTCCCTCATGTGAAGCAGCCAATAAAAGGGTATTGATGATATATTTGATGGAAGCACAGCATAGAAATTCATGTGTTTGAAAAGTTAGGATAAAAGCATTGTTCCTAGGCATTTTTTTTCACTTCTGTTTGCTGTTGACTATATGCTCATTGCACGTGCTGCTTCTCTCCCTGTATGGAGTGTGTGAGGGTTAACATTATTTGGTTTGCTGGAATGTAAAATCGGACTATTTATTCATTTTCATTCATTACTTGGTCTAGGTCTAGTAGTTTTATATTAGAAGGAAGGTTAATGTGCCCCGAGTTTTATAGCATGTTTATTATGATCACCAAGGAAGGGAGAAATTGTGTCTTGCTAGACATGTGCAGTTGTGCACCTCAAGTTTTGGGCTTTTTTGCTCCAAAGATTCGTGGAGCAGGAGATGAACCTAATTGTAACACTCCCAAATTTACTACTTAAAAATTTCGTTTTGTGGAAGCGTTAATTACAAAAATAATGGGTGTTACCGCCACACTCAGTATAAGTCTGGCATCCTCTACCATCCTTATACCAAGTGCCAAGACTAAAACATTACTTTACTTAAATAACATTTATAACGAAGGTAAGATAGCAATTTCATTACAAATTACATTGTCCTGATAAATACAAAAGATTAGGTAGAGAGTTTCAATATAACAAAAGGAGAAATAACAAGGGGTAGAAGAGTCCACGAAATATCCGAATCAAAAGAAGTTGGGGCAAACACCAGATAGTCTCGACTCTCAACCCTCTAGTAGAAGTCGTCAGACCTTACCCTCAAAGTGGTCCTACAAGGTAAAGACTGTCCGTTGAATAGGTAGGGGACCAAGAAACGGAACCCGTCAGTACTACGGTACTGAGAAAACCATTACACTAACACCAACATGTAAGGCCACGTGAGGCACAAAAAGAACGTAGCATAGGTATGTCAGGGAAGCATGCGATCATAAAATGGACACAACTGATATAATCAAAAGAAACCCAAATACCAAGGTAGGGCACTAAGGCAACTACCGATACAACCATCTATATAAATTCCAGTTACCAAAGTACACAACATGTAGTGCGCAACGACAACTACCAAAAACATTAAATCTAGACCAACCCATTAAAATCTTCACACAATGATAATTTTCAATTTTAGTTACTCGAGGGGGATACAATAATAACCCGGAGACATAAAAGTACACCGGTCATACCAGCGCACAAGGCAACATGGTACCTTCCAACCATCCAACCCAGAATCATAACAACACTCTGGTCTTACTGGTGCACAAGGCAACACAGTACCTTCCACACCTAGGTCACCTAATCCTTAAGAATCGATACCCCCTATAGGGTTCGTAGGTCACCTATAGAGTAGACTAGGGCCTTACTGGGACACGACCGGCACACTAGAAAACCAAATAAATTGAGGACTCCTACCTCGTCTTTAAGGTAGCTACCCCTAGAGAAAAACTATTCCCAAACTCGAGGTCTTCCACTTTACGTATTAGTATTTTATAGGGTGACCACAGATATCACACGTTGCATAGAAATTTCCTCTTTATACTTAGCCATTTTTCCTTTATTTCTAATTATTAAGGTAAACCCTAAGGTCATATTTAGTTATTCGCAAAAGGTGTATTAAGTCAAAATGACCAAAATGTCCACAAACCCCTAATTTTACCGTTTTATCCAATTTCGTATCAAGCAACATTATTAAGAGCCATTTGACATGAAAATGCTAAAGGATAATTATTCATGATATGGTAGCATGTGAATAATCTATACGTCTTAGTGATTGACTATATTATCCACTTTTCATGCCTTTAGTAAATTATGTCTATAGCCTAAATCATACATCTCTCGGGTGACATATATTCCGTGTAACACACATGTATAAATTTATAACATATTATGTCACTCAACAGGGTAAATAACATCACGGTGCAGGTAAGAAAATACCTCAACGCTAGAATATGCGATTAACATTTATTGCATACTAACCCTAATCATGTGTGCATGCTTTATACTATTTAATTCAACCCTAGTTACTCTACAAAGATAATCGTAGTACCTTATCTTGGTAAATTACATTACAAGGTTGCAGGGTTTCAAACTCTAACAAGCCCTTGGCATGCATATGTAATTTATTCAACAAAACACACATGCGTTATTATCGATCAATTAATACGTCGGAATTATGCTAGATATTTAGTATTATGCCATTTACATTCATGCCTAATCATAACATTTGCATTTTCATTCTAAAAATTCCGAAGTAAAATACATACATATATTCCTCTAAAAATGAGGCATAAATCATACCCTAATCCCAAACAAACTTTATGTATTACCACATGATCTCAAATCTTAGTAGAAGGGTACGGTTTACCTCTTATCCAAGCCAAAGAAATAGTCAAGATTCACCCACTTAGTTTCTTCAAACTCCTTACATTAACACAACCAACACACATATTAGCATATAACATAACTCCAAAAATAATCCAAAATTAACTAAAATTAAATGGGAAAGAAGTTAGAGAATTAACCGGAGTAAGTGGCACGTCTGGGTTGTGTGAAGTGTGGTAGAATGTATGGTGGAGCTATGGTAAAAATTTGGTGGTGTTTGGAAAAGGTTTGGGGGTAAAAATAGGGGTGCACGTCTGCACGACTGAAAATGGGAAGTTGCACGACTATGCAACAGGCGGTGCAGTCCTTGGTCGAGAGAAAAAGTAACACATGGCCAGGTGGTGCAAAGGTTGCACGGTTGTGCAGCACCAGGCCGAGAGAAAATATCACGCACTGCCAGGCGGTGCAAAAGTTGTACGGTTGTGTTGCAGCGATGTGCATCAGGCTGAGAGAAAATATGACGCACGGTCAGGCGGTGCAAAGGTTGCATGGCTATGCAGCTCGAGATTTTTAAGTGTTGCACAGATGTGCAGCAGGCGGTGCACAAGCCGTGCACTCTGCAAAAGTGCGACAGACGAGGGAAAGAAGAAGGAAAAAGAGACAGTGGTTGGCGGCGATGGTGTTGGAGAAGGTTGGGGTGACCTTGGTGGTCAGTTCACTGGCCAATGGGCAGCGAGTGGTGGCCAAGGTGGTGCATGGTGGTGGAATGGGTGGTGCGAAGGCCAAAAACAGGGAAAGGAGGAAGAAGAAAAAGAAAAGAGAAGGAAGAAAGGAGAGGGAAGAGGGAGCTCGGGTAATGGCTCTTTGACACAAATATGGGCAGAATTAGGCAAACTAAAGAGAAAAGGAGAGTATGTAGTTTGTATGTATATGTGTGCGTGTGTGTATGGTGTGAATCGGGAAATAAGGAAAACAGAGGGGGGGAGGCATGTGAAGGTTGTGCAGGGTCATGGTGCAGGTCACTAGGGTGACTGTGGAGGTGATGGTTGTGTGTTGTGATGAAAAATGCATGTGATGGCAATGATTATGATTATGAGTTGCGTAAGGATAAGAGAAACAAGAAGAAGAGTGGCGGGGGAGGTGAGGGTGGTGCAGATTGGTAGAGATGGAAGAAGAAGAAAGGTTGATGGATGATGGATGACTGCAGAGGAGATGATAGGAGATGGTGCAAGTGGGGAGGGATGCAATTTGCAGGTGCAAGTTGTAAGAAGATCAAACATTGCGGCTCAAAGTTGACGGAAGGAGGAGAAGAAAGAAAGAAAAGAAAAGGAGAAAGAAAAGGAAAAAGAGAAGGGTTGGGGGATTAGTTTAGGGGTATTTTTAGATTAACCATAAGTAATTAGGATTAGTGAAAATTTTAGCGGGTTTTGATTTTTGTTTACAAATTACGATTTATCCGAGTCAAGGTTTCGGATTCGGTTAAAATTTCAGGATTAAGAAATTGGGTTAAAGCTAAAATAAGATTTCTCGTAGGATTAGAATCGGATTAAGATATAATTTATACAGTATTAGGTTAGCTAAAATTTGGGATATTACACTAATAGTGTAATTTTTGCAACCAATTATAAATATGGTGCTTCTAAAAAGAAACTTATTGTCAACAGTTCTGATGATAATTACTAAAAAGGCTGAAGCAGTTGAACAACAAAATGAGCTGTAATTACGGTAGAATGCGATCCAATATTCTTAGTGACTCAAAGATTTTGTTATCAGTTTTCATTAGTCCATCTTTTGAAAAAACACTTGCTTGTTGAAGTTGATCTTCAACTGACTTTGTATTGATTCATCTTTGCATACATACTGCAATGGAAGATGCATTTTTCTTTTTTAGTGGAAAATGTTTGATGCTTAGGTCTCAGTCAATCAAGTGACTCTTTTGATTTGTTGGTCATGGTTTTTGTCTGCGAATGAGCAAAATTTCCTTCAATATGCACTATTTTGTATGATAATTAAATGTTCCATTGGCTGGAAACAGAAGTTGGGATGCTACGTAACTAGCTTTTGGATTCACGATTGCTTCTAATGGTTCTAAGTTTCTTCATCAGCTGACGGTATAGCTCCTTTAGTGTATGATTGCATTTCAACTATGCATCTATGCTCTACCATCTCGAGCATTTGATGGATGCTGGAGCATTTCTTTGTCTATGCATATTGCAATCGTAGAAACAGGTTTTGCATAAGGACTTGTATAAATGATTAGTTAGATGCAACAATGTTTCTACATACGATATAATGGAAAGACACTGCTTTCTTATCTTCCATAATTATGGTTTCATTGTGGTGTGTTAATAGGAATGGAGACACATATGCTGGAGAATACTTTGCGGATAAGATGCATGGATTTGGAGTGTACAAATTTGCAAATGGGCATCGATATGAAGGAGCATGGCATGAAGGTAGAAGGCAAGGACTTGGAATGTACACATTTAGAAATGAAGAAACCCAAGCAGGTCATTGGCACAATGGGGTGCTTGGTGTCCCAAGCACTCAGAATGCCTTATGTCCTGTATCTCCTGTTGCTGTCAATCATTCTAATGTTTTGAATGCTGTCCAGGTAATCTCAAATTCTGTACTGTGCAGCGTTAATATTTGATTTTGGTTGAACATTGTTTCTTTGTTGACTTGATCATCTCTTGCATGTACCTTTTTTGGGCATTTTTGAAAAACAGCTATAGAGAAAACTGGTCAAGTTTATTTAATAAGAAAAATCAGATAATACGTGATTGGAAATCAGTATTGAATGATAACAGACCATGTTAAGCAGATTGAAGCTTGACTTTGATCCATTTTTAGATAGGTGCTGCAGCTATGTCTGATAAGATGACACAAGAATGAGCACATTGTATGCTGAAATTTTGTCTCCAGTCCTGTACATGTGAACTGCTGATGCTACCATAGCTTTAATAATTGGACTGGTCATCTAACTGGTTAGAGTACTGGATCAAAGCTTTAATGGTTGGACTGGTACACTGGTCGAAAAATAATTAAAACCCAGGACCAGTGGTTTTAAGTGGTTCAATAAATAAAAATTGAATTAAATATTGTGTAAATTTAATTTGATTTTATATACCAAATGTAGTGATAAAATAATTAAATATGATATTAAACTAAAGTTATCTAACTCTGTTTAGAGGTCCAAGTCCAATTGCCTTAACCCAAATAAAAAATAAAATTAAAGCCCTAAAAGCCCACTGTCCTTCTATTTCCCTTGATTGCCGTCAGTTTCCATCTGACACTTTACTGCTCTTTATATATATATATATATATTTTAAATTATCCCTAAAGAGATACTCTATATCTTTCTTTACTACTTGCCGATAGCAATACCATCTATTTCAACATCTTTGATATTCTTTCATCTCCCTCCTTCAATATTCTGTACTTCATTTCTCCCTCCTTATCTCTATTTTGTTTACTATCTGAAATATAACTCCTCCCAAGATGTGCCGGTCACTTTTGCATGTTCTCCTTTCCCATAGTTCTCCCATTAGTGTCCCCTTCTCTTTAAGTGAGCGATGAATTGCTGTGATGTTTGATGTTGACACACCCCCATGATTGTTGTGGTTACCATATTTTGTTGATTTAATGGGCGTTACCGGTTCTATTGCCAAATTTTTCATTTTTATAGTGAGTTTTTATACTGCTATAATGATTATGACTAGCAATTATTGAATCAAGGCAACAGGGCTGCATATAATATGCTCAGTTCAAAGATACAGCTTTGAGTTTTTTTCTTCTCTCGAAGGTAACAAAATGTGTTCAGTCTTTATCTTTACCGATCACCAGCTTTTAGAAAAATTGGCAGGTTTTCACCCGTCTGAACTGTGAGGAAGCTGTATCGGTTTTTACATAAATAGGCGGTTTTACATTGTGCATGCAATACCTATTGGGGATATATTGAAAGATTTTTTTTATTCCATGGTTGGTAGTGTAAAGGTATTTTTGTTATTTCATATAAAATGGATGTTGAACAAGTAAGGGTATAATGGTCGTTTCACATTTTTTTTTTTTTTGAAAATTGACGTAGCATTAGTGATATGGACGAAGGGTTGCCTAGCACTTGACAGCCAAAGCTAAAGGTTAGGGCTATATTATATGGTGCATTTTCATAAACTTATGGCTATATTCTGTATTGTATATTAGGTTTCAATTCAGGGTTATATGGTGCGTTTACCCAAAATAAAATAAAATTCTAATGGTGTAAATTAAAGTAAAATAAAATCATCATAAAATCAACTAAAATTCAAACTACTACTCATTTAAATCAAAAGGATTAGCAATAATAGTCTCCATACTCGTACTATGGCAAGGCAACTGGGGTAATGATACGAATCCTGGTGTCCTTAATTGCCTACAGGTAAATTGTCATGTGGCTTAGCAAGATGAATTATGATGGGCTTTCCTTCCCAAGAAAACAGTGGGTGATAAAACTTATAATCAATCTTAACCTAGTTCCCATGTTGACAAGGTCTATAATTCATGGGAGCATATCAAAATAGACTTCCATTCTATATTTACCTAAGTGGAGGGGAACAAGGCACGTGCCGTTTACTGGAAGATTTCTATTGACTTAGGCTACTATAAAAGTAGTAGAGTGAGGCTCTAGCTGAATCTTTCTAGGAAATATAGAAAGATCTAATCAAATATGTTAAACAAACGTGAATAACTAAATAATCAAGTTTGGAGTAATGAAGTTTCTACCAAATCTCTGAAGTCCGACAAACAGCAAGCTTAAAGTAGCTCAAGTGAACTTGAAGTTGATTTGGTTTGGATTTGAGATGTTGGATGGAGCTCTGACAAAAAAAAAATCTTTCTTTTTGGTTTTCTCCCTTTTATTGATGTGAAAAATAAAAAGTATGAAAAAAGAAAGAAACAACAAAAGCTACCAAACCAAAAAAATAGAACCACTGCAGCAGATATAGCAAACTTCAACTAAGGCTTTGACAATGCAGCAGACATAATGGCATCTAGGGTTGGGAAGGTGATAGTGAACGAGGGAAGCTTGGCTGGTGAGCTGTGCGGCAAGGAGGATCATGGCATACGACGAACTATCAATATGATTGAAAATTCTCTCCTTGATTTTGAATCCAATTGTAAGTTTATACACTCCATTCCTCCTAATTGTTCAATTTTTGGTTCTGAAGAGGCGCATTAGTGGTTAATTTGAGCATTGAATGTGATGGTGGGGTTGGATGGTCGTGTGATGCTGGTTTTCTTTGAGTTGTGATTGATTATCTTTGGGTGATGGATGGATGTGGCAGTTCTTGATGGTTGTGAAGGATTATTTTTTGGCCGTGTATGTGTTTGTGCCTTATTTGTGGATTTTAAAGCAGCAATGAATTGTGCAAAACAAATTTTGACTCTTATATTGAACTAATTTAGGGCTGAAACTTGGAAGGAGAATAAAATGATATAAGGAAAAAAAGAGGGATATAATAATAAGTCTATTTAAGTCTGCAAAGTGACATGCCTAGGCCATGTATATTTAGGCCAAATATGCAAAAAAATTCAACTATACATATCTTGATATCTCATTGAACTCGACTTTACAGTGACCAAGGGAAAACTCTTCATCCTAGGGGACAAAAATCCCCTTCTCGCATGTTTTATGGAATTTGGTGTCGACCAATCACTTTTATCCTGATGATGGTAGGAGTTGTAGTGTCTCTTTGAACCCCATGATGGTGTTTGAAAGGTTGAAGTGGGATAGATTGGCTACTGGCGTGAGACCCAGATCGTGGTTGTGGCATGAGTCCGGGATGAACTCTTAAAATTAGGCATCGTGAGTCTGGGTGGAGTGTGGGTGGATCCTATCCAATTTAAATTGCTTCAGGACCCAGCCGAACCTACTTTCTTTCCAGCTATGAAGTCAATGAGCAGATGCTTTTTACTCTCTAGCTCCGACATCTTGTTCTTTGTTTTCAAGAATTCGATGGGCTGTTGAATCCGATGGTGTGTTTCTCCATTTGAAACAGTGATGTGGTCTGCCTTTGTCGGCGGCTGTTGTTCTGTTCCACAAATTGTTCGTCTTTCCTCTTCCAATTCAGAGATAATTGGCTCAACCCTGGCCCCTGGTTATAATACAGTGCATTTTGACATTGCATAAACTTTGAGCGGTTGATTAATTTTTCCTATCATGTCAAACATTCAATCCAAGCTTGCATGCATTCTGTCCACGTAATCTGCCATGGATGGATACTCTGATACCATTTTAATGGGCTATGACTGTCAATCTGGAAATCACTCCGAAACTAGAGAGCAATTGAAGAAAATTTAGATATGTATTGGTAGTAGAACTAAGCTCATTCTAGCTGAGGTCCTGGAGTCACCCTACGACGATGCACTGTTGTATACCCCTTTCCCCTTTTTATAGCTATTAAAAGGATATAAAGGACAAATAACAGAGAGCATCTTTCCTAACAATGACTCAGCAAGACTCCTAACAAATTTACTATTACTTAGCAACCAACCTAACAAAATTATTCTCAAATAACTGAATTGCAAAAAACAAGCTAATAATAATTAGTACTACATAATACTCCCTCTGTTTCTAGGTGGAAGTCTGTTCATTAACTCACAATTAATAAATTTACCCCTAAGATTACAGTGATATCATTCATTGAAAACATCATAACAATTAATGCATAGAAGAACATAACAATTAATGCATGGAAGAAGAAAGAGGAAAAATAATGGTGAAAATAAAGAATTGAATGAATTTTCTAAGAAGATTTTCTTTTTAAAACAAAATTAAAGATCTTTTTTTCCAGAATATATCATCAAATTGGACAGCTCATTAGTAACATATCGGTTATAGTATCCCCCTCTTGCTTGGGCACATTGAATCCAGTTATGTGCAAGGCTACCCTTTATTTGCCTCTTTGTTTTCCTGGCTCTCATAAGTATATTTAACTAGTGGCTTATTTCACCAACCCTAAGATAAAAATGTTATATTTCAAAACAATATATGATAATGGGTTGTGCAAAAAATGCGGAACTTGAAAATCCAATCACGAATAAAAAATATTCAATTAGGGAAAATCTCATTGTAATAGGAACAGATTTTCGGTCTTATTTTTTGGCTGGATTATTCGAACCTATATGATATCTGGTTTTTTAATGTATTGTACTATATTTTGAATATATTGCATTGTATTTTGAAAATATTGTAATGTATTTGAATATATAAATGGATATTGTGCTTTATTAATATGTATTAGAGCATATTATACTATATTTTTAGTGTTTTATGCTATATTATATAGTATATCATACTCTTGTAATATTTTTTTTCCAAATATATGTATCTAATTATGAATATTAGTGAAATTGGATATATTCGGTAATCCAATTTTTTTTTTTTTAGATATCAGTTTTGGTTTAAGAAATGTGGAGTAAATATTCGATCCAGTGGATACAATTTGGTTTACACAACTAATTGTAAATGATATTGATGAAAACCTTGAAGTCTGTCTAAAAGAAGAATCTAGGTTGTTTTCCTGCACATGTTATCTTCTAAACTACATTAATTATGAAGGATATGGATGTTATTAAATAAGCAGCAGTCTTATCTCATCATTATTATTGTGTTCATTGTTATTATGTATCCAACTAATTTTTGAGTTGCCTTGGAAGCTTGAACTATGTTTCAAAATCTTTAGAAAGCGTATTGAGATCTGGCCATGTGAATCATTTATTGTTGCTAGCTAAATAATTACATGTTCTTATTTTGGTGATATTATCACATATTTAGACATTGATACTAACCAAAAAATTTATGTGGTGATTATTGTGTTTGAACATTCATTTATTTGTGGCATTTCTTACATTTTCTTAAGATATTATTTGCAAAAGAGTTCAAGTTGTTTCATTACTATGATTATTAGCTTCTTGAATTGATTGACTTTGTGGCTGAACCAATATCCTTGGTTCTTAATTGAACTCAAATTCGGGATCGATTCTTTGCCAAACATTTGTGATGCACGGTAGTTTTTGAATAGGTAGAGGAGTTAATTAGGAGGATATTAGATAGTAGCAGGGAGGGGGTGGGGAAGATGACCGATCAACTTAGAGAGAGAGAGGCATGAGTAGAGAGAAAAGGATCAAGGGATCAACTGATTTGTTAATTGTCCAATCGCTGAAAAATAGAATAGAGGCATATGCCAATTTATACTAATACAACTAGGGCTGTTGACGAACCGAATCAAGCCGAACCTTCTCTGGCTCGATTCGGCTCGTTAAATTTTTTGTAAGGCTCGAGTTCGGCTCGAGCTCGAATCGAGTCAAGTATTTGAGGCTTGAGTTCGGTTCGAAAAAAGCTCGCGAGCTATTCGACTCGGTTTTGTTTAATGAAAACGAACCAAATCGGCTCGGTTCGTTAGGCTTGGCTCGTGGCTCGATTTGTGGCTCGGTTTGGCTCGGTTCATTTTAATTTTAAACAAGCCAAACCGGCTCGGTTTGGTCAGCTCGATTCGAGCTCGGTTTGGTCGGCTCGATTTGTTCGGCTCGTTTATTAAAAAAATTAGTCGATTAAACCTGTAACTTTCAATACCTAATACCATTGCATAGATTCAGAATCAGAAATGAATAGAGCATAGATTTATTCAACAAATTTAATAATAAACATCAATAATAAACTATCAAGGATGGGATTTG
The DNA here is from genome assembly GCA_030549775.1 of Tamarix chinensis. Lineage (NCBI taxonomy): Eukaryota > Viridiplantae > Streptophyta > Magnoliopsida > Caryophyllales > Tamaricaceae > Tamarix > Tamarix chinensis. Next base: position 9,442,782 of record CM060179.1, on the reverse strand, counting down.
ATTTATTCCCTCGCAAACTCAAGGCATCTATGTTTATTATTGATAACTCAAGCCATAAAAAAAAAATTAATGCAATATACCTCACAATACACATAAAACAGAGTTAGGTTAAGATTGTAGTATACTAGTATACGGTCGGTTTTCAAGTGGGATTCGGGAATAGAGGACGGGACTCGCGAGTGGTGCCGTGGTGGTCCTGGTGGAGGGGCGACGCCGCGAGGGAGAGGGAGAGGGAGACCCGGTGAGGAGGGCAGACCGGCAGAGGGCTCGAGCCGCTCAAGATCTGCAGATCTGGAGAGCGCCGTTGGCCTGGCTCGCTGCGCCTGCGGGAGCGGGATCTGCGGCTGAGTGCTCGACTGTGCTGCTCCTGCTCGTGCCGGGCCTGTGCCGCTGTGCCTGTGGCTGTGCGTGAGAGGTGCCGACGTGCCGTGCGTCGTCTTCAACTTTTCGCCTGGTGGCTGGTAGTGGTCGACTGGTCGGGACGGGGTCGAGGGTCGAGGCCTCGAGGGGACTGGGTAGTGGGGAGTCGGCAGCGCTCGTCTGGAGTCTCTAGACTCTGGAAAAGTAAAGCACGCAGGAAACAAGTAATAAGTAACACAGCACAGCCGCACAGGACCGGAAGAATTAAAAAAAAAAAAAGCCTGTGTGACTTCCCTCAACCGCTCAACGAGACAAGCCCGGGCCGCCCAGCCCGGAAGCCCGGTTCAACTGTATTTACACTTCGAAAATTATGAAGATTATTTTTAGTAAAAAAACTTATAAAAATTATTTTTGTTAAAAAAGACTTAAATTATGATAATTATTTGTAAAAAAAATAATTAGTTCTTTTTTACTTTATTTTATATTTATATATATTTTCAAAACTTATTTGATAAACGAGCAAACGAGCCGAATTCGAGTCGGGTTCGAATCAAGCCGGTTTGCGAGCTAACGAGCCGAGTCAACCTAGGCTTGAGTTTGGCTCGTTAAATAAACGAGCCTAAAATCAAGGCTTGGATTTGATTTGTTTATCTAATCAAGCGAGCCGAGTCGAGCCGTTAACGAGCCGAGTCGAGCCGTTAACGAGCCGAGCCGAGCCGACTCGCGAGCCGGCTTGATTTGTCAACAGTCCTAAATACAACCTATGGGTTAAGCCCCAAGTGAAAGTGGAAACTAATTTTTTTTCTTAAATATTAAGAATCATATCTAACTAAAGCACCCTATATTTTTAATTTATTAATTAATGAGGAAAGATTGCAAATCAAGTTATAAAACCATGGTCGCATTGTGACAGTAGTATCAAATCATAGCGAATAATAAATTATATGTCGCGGTTGTCGCAATGTGAATTTTATATTTATTTCACCGTATGCTTTAATTATTATTTATCAATCATTTAAACGTAAGTATTTAATAAACTAGGGTTTTATATCATATTAAAAGCATTTAAATGAGTTATTATATATTTAATTGTCCTAATAATCTTAAATTTGTTTGGAATAAAAATAATGTCATTTAGGGGCAGATGTGAAGGTAATAAATAACAATGCTTTATTATAATTTAAAAGTAACTTGGTCTAAGATATATATAGTAAATGAATAAGAAGAAATTATCTTTTTTCCCCAGCAAATTAATAATTCTCAATAAATTGCTGATTTATTGGCAATATTTTTTTTTATTTTTCAGTGATATTTTTCAATTTATCGGCCAATAAAGTGTGAAAAATTATAACGGTAGTATATCAGTAATTTTATTTCGTAGCCGACCCAAAGTTCGCTAAATAGCAATCACTATGCTATAGTGGCACCACTTCTATTTAATTGTATGTGGCAAATAAGCTAAAAGATACTAATAAGTGGCTAGTAGGGTTCGCCAGGGGTCTTGGGCCAATACTCTCCTTCTCAACAAGTTTGCCCTCAAGCTTGAAGTGGGAGTACCTCTTCTTGAATTAAACACATGTGATCCACTGGCCTAAATCCAGATGACCATAGGGGCAACCAAACATGTCAAGAGATGGTGCAAGCTATCACAGAGGTTTGCTGTACGGTTGTCGCATTAGATGCTGGAGCAATGGACAACTAGGTGTGAAGTTGGGGCCATAGAGTAGACGACCTAGTAGGAATGATTGTAATAGGGCAAAGAGTTTTATAAGGTGGGCTAGTTTGTGGTGGAGAGTGTCCCTTGGCCCTCAGATCGGCCATGAGAGGAGCCAAGGGCAATTTTGAAGTGCGTCCAACCCATATTATAATCTATTGGGTTTTGTTTACATAGGAGGGTTGAAAACCAAAACAATCTGGCCCGCGATAGGGTTCGACACTTCTGTGCGGGCACAAAATTGGTGCTACCTTGATGGATGGAGTGATACGTGCCACATAGATGATCCCAAGTTTCCGCCAAATGTCCTTGGCCTTGACTCTTTTAGTGTATGAAGTTTTCGGGAGGCCAAGGAGGCTTCCTTAAACTAAGACAGGGTGATTGGGAAGTTGTAGAGAGTTATCAAGGGATTTTGGACTATATCGGGGGCTAAGCATAGACTAAAATTGTGATTGTTGGTGATGTAGGTGGTGCAGGAAAGGGGGGTTGGGTGGCGTTAGGGGTGTAGGTGTTGCGGAGGGGTGTTTTTGAGGGTGGTTGATGTTAAGGTAGTTAGCATGTGGTGTTGGATGTGCGACAACAATGATGAGGGGTTTCGGAAAACCAATCTTGAGGGCTATTGTAAGAGGTAGTGAAGGGGCATAGATGGATGGGGAGTATCGTGGGTTGAGTTATGGGAAGCTAGAATATCTGACAGTCTCAAGGGAGGCTCTTCAGTGTTTGGCGAGGGTGGTAGGTGGGTTGGCGAACATAGGCGAGGTGGCTGAGGGTGGTGTTGGGGGTGTTTGAGTTGGAGATGATTTAGAGCTAGGATTTGGCAAAATTTGGGTTGTGGGAAATGATGGCAAGAGGCAAAGTAAGGTGGTAGAGGGCCTAGAGGCCCAATAATCACACATAGAGGTTCGGGGAAGGTGTTGGGGTCTGATAGGCCTTTGATTAAGTACACATATGTGAGGAGGCCACGTAAGGATGGGCTGGGAGCAGTGGGGCAATGATACTGAAACGGGGCAGGCTATCCAGTGACCTGGCCATTCTGTTATTCCTTTTTGGTCGGGGGGGGGGGTGGGTCATTAAGTTAGTTACAGTTTCTGGTAATAAAAGGGGAAGGGGGGCGAGAGAGGGGGGATCATTTTTTCTGGGAAGATAGCGGGAGGTCCAGGTCCTCGAAACCTGAGAGTGGCTGCTGTAATTTTGTTCTGCTATTATCAATAAACTTTGCTAATTAATCCATATCTTTCTATTCTTACATTTAATAACTCCTCATTCATTTTATTCTGGCAATTGTGTGAGCCGGCTGCCGGTTCATAACAGGGTCCCCACTGTGGTTGTTGCCCGACATTGGTGAAATCAGTGGGAGCACGAGTAGGGGGTAGCGTTGGTGATCTGGGTGGTGGTGGGGGCTGATGATGGGGCAGCCAAGGGTTGGGTGACATCCTGGAGATTCAGGTGATGATTGGAGAGGGTGTTGAGGGCTCTGCCCGTGATATGTGGGCTTTGCCAGTGGCACAGGAGGTCGGTGGCTTGTGGATATACTGCTGGCATATTTCCGGCCTCTGATTCTCAGGATTTGTGCAGAAGTGAACGTCTGAATTCTAGGAGCTTTATTACTTCTTCCTGTCCCTCTCACATAACTTCCACCATCTGCATTTTTTGAATTTCTTGATCCTGAGTTCCAGCCATGGAATCGTGAGCTCTTTATTGAACTTGAACGTGGGATCAAGTTGCAAATAGAGCATTTGTGATCCATAGTAGTTGTTGACTAGGAAGAGGAGTTAAGTAGGAGGAGATCAGAGAGTAGTGGAGGAGGGGGATGGTGAAGATGGACTATCGGCCTAGAGAGAGTGGCACTGGTTCAATTTATTGATTCATTGATTCTCCAATAGGTGAAAATTAGAATAGAGGTATAATGGTATATGCCTATCTATACTAACATAACCTATGGGCTAGGCTAAGATGGAAACTAAACTACTTTCCCAAATCTTAAGAACCATATCTAATTAATATCTTACAAAATCAGCCTGTCTTCTTTATTTAATAATCTAAATAACAAGATATTAATTAACGAGGAAAGATTGTAAATATGCTAAAAGATACAAAAAAGTAGCTGCCTTTCTTGGTTTTTGGCAGCAGGGGATCGGCAAGGGGCTTGTGCCACTCTGCTTTTAGCAACGCAGTCTTACATCTGGGTTCGTGAAACACTAATGGAGTGTGATGTAGGATTCTAATCTCCCAGTAAATGTATATTAAGCTAAATTGTGCAATGAAGCCTCCGACTGAATTGGATTAATTGTAGCCGGATGGAAACAAAGCAAAACAGCTTCAAATGGAGTTAAAATGTTTAATAATGAAAGGGCTATCTCTTGTCATAACCTTTTAATGAACCTTATCTGTTGTGCGATGATCACTGAGAATTTCCACCCGTTGTTTCTGCCTTTACTATTGTAACCAGTGAGATAGACCTCTAATATTACTCCTTATCATAGCATATCTTTGTTTCTGCATCTACGCATACTCCATATTAGTTGTTATCAAATAATCTGGTGAATGGAAGGCAATTTTTTTAACTGGTAAATGATAATTTTAATATGATATTACTACATCTTTTATTTTCATTACAATTGCAAGATTAACGAAATATCATGGTTTTGAAAAATAACCTCAGATTTGGTATCATTTTCTGTTTTCACTCGTTCATAAAACTAAAAGCATCGATTTTATTCTCAATATCTAAAACCTGTTCCCTGAAAATAACCTCCACCGACTAAGAGTGTATACACGTACATATTTGCTGTTACACATGGGCTAGTTTCTAATGCTGTGTATGTATTTTGATTCTTCATAGACGGAGCCAGTTTTTGATTCTAAGTAAATATTTATTATTAAATAATTATGCCCTCTACCCCTCCCCCTCCCCCTCCCCAACATCAAAAAATAAAAAAATAAACGCATCATTGGGCAGGACCCTTGAGCCTCCTAACTCTTCCTGCATCTACTAGCAAAGAATGTAAAAATATAGTTGCAAATAGGAGGAATACAGAGGATGGGAGAATAAGCGAGTTGGTGGTGAAATGCAAGTCAAGCTGAATAATGGATCCTGTAAACCCTAGATGTATAGCAGACACTCGCAAGGAATTGAGGGCCATGGTGAGGAGGCATAACTGCTTCAGTGAAGTGTCCTTCTGGAGGAAAAGCTTTGCCTTTATCCCTTAGAGATGTTGGAAATTTTGAATAAATTGCTGAAACACTCTTATGTTTTCAGAAAAGGCACCACTGCCAAATAGAGCAATACTCTTCTAGTTCTGAAGTGAGAATGGCTTACGTAGTTATTCTTCCATCATTATCGATATGAATCTTTGGTAGTGGACGTCCAGCTTACAGTGCTCAGTGGACCAGCTTGAAAATGGACCTCCTGTCCCGTCTTGTCCAGAGTTTCTTCTTTCATTAGAGGCTGTGGATGTTTGCAGATGAAACATAAGTCAAGATCATGTATTTGATAACCAGTTTTCTTACCATGTATTATGTTTAATTCCCCCTCCCCTTCTAATTTGGATCTTTCTAATTATGAGATGATGAATATTGCGTGTTCTTTAGAAGCCCTGCAGCTCCTTTGCCTTGTGCACTGTAACAAAATTTACAAAAGACAGGAGCTTGGGTTATGATCTTTTGCTGCTACCGATCCCTGTGTGCTTGTATGCCTGTCTCTCTGTCACGTGAATGGGAGTTTGCATTAAGTCTGGGTTTGCTTCTAGTTATAAATATATAGGAAGCGGATGATGCCATTTTCCGCTAAAAATGACTTTTTATTTTTTATTACCTATGTGACAACAGGAAGCACGGCAAGCAGCTGAGAGGGCTTATGATGTTGCCAAGGTTGACGAGAGGGTAAACAGAACAGTGGCGGCAGCTAATCGGGCTGCCAATGCTGCCAGAGTTGCAGCTGTGAAGGCTGTTCAGAAGCAGATCCATCACGACACCAATCATGATAAAATTCCACTTTCTATGGTGTGAAACGAGCAATTATGCCACCACCACCGAGTAGTTTTTTGGATTCTTCAAGGGACACAAACTTAAAAATGATGCACCGTCTTCCATGTTCACTCTTATGATCATTTATAATTTTCATACTAAAAAAGAGGGTGCAACGCAAGTTGCCTTCTTGGAACGCATTTCTACTTGGCAATACGGAGGAGGGGCAGTTCGACTTTCTTTTTTCTTTCCTTCTTGCCCCTTAACAATGCGAGTCTGCTGGACGGGTCAGTGTGCTACGGTTTTTTTTTTTGGCTTTTCCACCCCCGGTTTTCTTGTAGCTGTTTTGTCACCTTGTAGTTTTGTTTTTTAATTAATGTAAAAAGAGCACCGAGAAAGCTGCGGTAGTCGAACTGGTGCGTGGGTAAAATCTTTGCCCAGCACTGTTGTATCATGTATGTGATTTACATGGCTTTACTTGAGCAATCTAACATATATTTGATGTAAAAAGGAAGAGAGAGGTTGTGGCTAGTGATTCCTGCAGTTGTCACGTGGAAATATAAAGTGATGCGCGATAACCTTCAGGTTTTCTGCTTTCGAGCAGTGTTGGCTCAAGGAACAGAAATCGGCGAAGGATAGGAGTAAGACAATGATTAATTGGTATCAGTTACCATGGCAGAGCTATTATATTTTAGTGCAATTGAGGAAGGATAAAACAACGGTTAGTTTGTGCAGCCAATTGCATACTCTTTTTCGATACGCTGATATGCCTCATCAAAACCTAAAGCTGAAGAAAGGAAGATAGAGAACGTGTATTTTATTTTCATTTCTTTGCAACGGAGAAATTGTATTGATGTAATTCACACTGAATAGTTGTATAATTACTATGTTTGATGTATGTATAGGTACACACAGAATCACCTGCAACAAGAACCGAAAGATCTAAACTGGGAAAGAATAGACGGAAGATCGTTGACCAAATCTGTTGCGCTGATCAAAGAGCTCGGATTGGATCTTCTGAGTTAGTTGACCCTAAGTTCTCGATGGTGGATAGCTTGTGTATTTCTACCGTGTCCCCCCAATATGGACTACTGATGGGAAAGTCCGATCTTGGTTCAGAGAATTTGAAACCATTGATGAGGAGGCTTTGGGGGGGGGCACCAGCAAGGTGATCAAATTGATCAGAAAACATGGGCAGCACGTATTATGTCGTTTTGAACCTATTCTTGAATAAAGAACGTGATGGCTGAGAGCCATGTGCTTCATGATCATACGAGGATGAAACACGGGGCTTGCACAAAGGTATGGTAGCACCATCATTGTCCCAGTAATCGAAGATTGTGACACATAATACGGTGGAGGATGGATAGAATAGATCCAATAAAGTTCAACTACACTACAAGAGCTTGTGTCTCGGATGGTATCCGCGCTATGGAGGCAAGTGAAAGTTTCATCATCGCTAAGAGCAAGAACATCGTAAGAAAAATAAATAAAATAGAGCTCAACCACAGCAACAACTATAATGCAATACTTAGCTTCAGTGGGGGAGCAAGTAATAATGTGCTGTTTCTTCGAGGTCTAAGAAATAATGTTGTGACCAAGGTAGATTAGGCGAGCACTTGTTGGGCGCATAATCATCCTCATTCCCAACCTAGTCTGCATTCGAGAAACAAATGAAAAGGGATATAATGCACGTGCACCACAGAGATAACGACATAGAAGATGTTTGGTTGGTTGCCAATGGCATGGTGGTGCATGAATTGAGATAATTTGTTCATTATGTCTGTGAGTTGTGGGGGTGACATTGGCATATACTAAAAGTTGCCCAAAAGTTTGCGGAATTACGTGGAAGGTGAGAGAGGGAGCGATGTAGCGACAAGCTTGGCCTTCATCATGTGCAGCTAGACACATGGGAATATCAAGGATATAACATACTTTCATTGGCAGTGAAATAGATCATCGTTGTAAGGTAACACTTCAACATTAAGAAAATAAGACAGTTGGACTAATAAAAAGCTAGTAATGATAATATCATTCTCATGTATGAGAAAATAGATGACATCGATAATATTGTTAGTATTAAGCATATATAAACAAGGATGTCTTTGAATTAGAGTTTATACACAATAATTGAATGAAACCATGCATACCCTATATGCACAAATAAAATAACCCATCTATATAGTATGATAAATGGGTTCTCTATGATTAATGATTCTAGAAATAAAATTAAGGGCATACTTTCAAAGAGCATGGATCATTAACCAACTTAAGTCACGTCCATAGAAGGCCTGAGATTTTTCTTGCCTAGCTTTTAGAGGTCCGATAATTTTATAAAAAAACATCTACATCATCAATCCCTTCAAAAATCCATCCCACCACCTCAATCATTCCCTAAGGAAGGAGAATATTATAATAGGCAATGCACAATTTTATCTCATATTAAGGGAGTCGGCATGAGTCGTACCTTTGGGGCGTCAGCCTAAACTATGCACATGGGGGCATCAATTAAAGCCATACATTTGGGTTATCGGCCAAAGCTGTACATTTGGGAGGCATTGACCAAAGCTGTAAATTTGGGAGGTGTCGACAAAAGCTGTAAATTTGGAGGTGTTGGCCTATGCCATTACAAGCAAGATTCCAAATAAGAACGTATGTTGAGGTGATATAGAGTGCTTGTCATTGTGCTAGGGCGATGGAACTAGGCTAAGATGAAGCATGAGGAAACAAAGTGTGTCAAACTAACAACCTTGTAAGAAGATAAGATGTCACAAAAGTGACTAGTATTAGTAAAATTTTGAAATTCAAATAAAGTTAAGGTGTCTAAAGAGGTGGCTTAGTGAACAAGCTACATTCCCCTCATTTCCCACTCATCGGCAAGACACACATCTCTAGGTAATATAGGCCACATATTTCCTATTATTGTAACTCTGTCTAAAAGAGGCTAGGGGATATGCTTTGATGTTTATATTTCCCAAGAAAGCACACTCCACCTTGGCTAATTATGTAGAATCTTGGGAATATGCCCAATCATGAATACGCCCAATTGTGGAAACTCTTCAACTTCCAAAGTAAAACTTAGGTATTTCCAACCCATTCTTTCCACTATTTAGAGCCCTATGATTTCTTACTTTCTCCCATTTATAAATTTTCTTTGTTTGCCAGAGAATCCAAAACCCTACCGAAAATCAAACCACCTTCCCTTTCTATTAAATCTCCCTTTTTCCACTCTTCATGGTTAGGATGACATCTACACTACCACTACCACTGCCATTACTCATTGATCTCTGTGAGACCTCTCCCAATATTTTCTTGAGTGATTAGGTGTAGAGGAACGAGGTTTCTAAAAGTCGTTGGAGTTGTAGAGTTTGTGTGGCAATCTCGCCAAACACCGCCATTCTTATAAGGCTTGGTAAATTTCCTACATGTTTAATTTTTCTTTATCTTGAACACCTAGCCCATTCCCCATTTTCCTTCCATTCACTCTCTTCACATGCCTCTATCATTCCATCAAACCTAAAATCCTTAATATATTTTACCATGTCACCATCTTCCTTTAAAATAGTTGTCTCTCAATACAAAGACTCAAACACTTTTTCTCTGAGCAATATTATTTACACCCAACTAAATCAATTCCATACTTTGTACCACTTTCCCAACAACAAAAGGTCGATCCAACCCTCTCTATTGGATAGGGTAAATAACCCATCAAAGAGGTGCATATCTCTGTATGTTGAGGCCCTATATGTTGGGATTCGACTGTCATTACACCTCTTCGTCAAGGAGATGAACTATATGTTGTGCCTGCATCTGCTATTGAGTCTGTGCATGTTAAACATGATCTGCTCTAGCTATGTCATCTATGCGTTACGAGACATTGTGCTACAAAATAGAAGTAAGGTTAGGTTAAATCTTAAGAGTCATCATACTACAGTACCAAATACACGTGAGTGAAACTTCTAACTTAGAGGTTAATATGATAATAAACACGTAGAAGATATACATATGAGCATATTTTCTCAAAAATATTACCATTTAACGTCACAGATGGATAATAATGCATACGATAGAGTCATGCAATTATGTACACCGACCCTTCTTCCTCACTTGGTGGCGTTCCAGGTTTTAAAATCAATATTCCTTGTAAAACCTGAAGTGAATACCATTCTTTAAAATCATTTGGAAAATAGATTTTTGAAAACCATTGCTCCAATAACACTTTATAATACCCCCACCTCCAAAACCAAAAACTCAATGAAAAGTATACGCAGAAGCTAAATACAATAATGGTGTCACCGTCACATCTAGTGTAAATAGACACCATAGTCCCGCTCACACTAGATGCTAAGGCTAAGCAAAATAAGAAAACACACAAAACATATTTATTAATTCAAACCAACTGAACCAAAAATGTTGCTACAACTAAAACCATGAAAATAGTCTACTAAAATTAGTACGATAAATGAAACTCTAAAAGTCACCACCACTCTCAATATTCCCTGTCATGCATGCCATCAACGCCTTGAGTAGATTCATACACAACCTGCACTAGATCATCTGCTCACCATGTACATCATGGATCATCACAACCCCATTTAGAATATGTAACAAGTTAGCTAGGGAAACAGCTAAGTAACATGTAAATACGAAGGAGTAATATTGTATGTTCACATTTAAATAAGCATATAAATCATAGACATACACTTGAATCACATAAGAAAACCACTCGATTCTTAACTTTACTTTAAGTGATCATGGCATCTAATTTTTGATGGGTAAACCAACTAGGGGGTCACCTGGTAAAATCAAAGTCTGAAGACCTACCACCAACCACAAAAGGAATATAAATCACAACTTGGCCATTCCAATGGACATAGTCCAAAGGGGATAACAAAAGTCTGAAGACCTACCACCTCGTTTATCTTATCCTTAAGTGTGTGCACTCCCTAGTAGGGTTCAGATAAACCTAGATAGTAGACGAGGAGCCTTAACCAGACACAGATGACAAATAAATAAATATCCACAATAGAAAATAGAAAGGCTATTGCCGATCCCTAACTTCAAGAGGTCAAACCTGAAGGACCCAAAACCCATTTTATGTTCCACTTTAAGTTATGGTATTTTAATTAAGTGCAGTCACACAATCTACCATATTAACTTTCCTTTATCCACTTTTCATAATGGATATCTTTCCCAAATTAAATAGAAATATACCCACTTGGGGTCACCACTCTATTAAACAGTTAGAATAGAACATAATAAAATAATTATCCGACTAGCACTTCAAATAAATAAATAAAAGTTAAATTTTCTTAGGGTTTAATTATGCGCTAACATAAATAACAAAACTTAATTCAATCATATAAGATACGAGCCTTGTAATATATTTATAATAGAGGAAAAATTTTATGAAATCAACTCTTTATAATCATATTATATTTATGCATAATATATATACTATAAAATTATAATATTTATATGGAATCAATCAGGACCCACATTTATATGAAATTCATAATAAAAATAAAATACCATCCATGGGCCTAGATATACAAAATCATAGATATCCACTTAAGATCACATAGCCCGATAAGACCATTTATATCAAACTAGTGCATAATTAAGGTATGCCTAAACACACATACACATATATATCTACATATATAGGTTGAAAGTAATGTTACTTGCAAAAAATCCATGCAATGTCAACTTATTAATTCAATGTTCCTATCATAGAATTAATCTACTATTAATATTAAGTAAATATAATGCATATATTTTAGGCATAAAATTAATTTAACGCTTAAGTTGTACCAATTAATAATTATTCAATCCACCAAAATACTAGTATTAAGACTAATTCATATAATACAAGTTGCTAAGGTTCTAACCATTACCTATTATCATATTCCTAACATAGTTAATTGTATTAAGGCTCGATGGCCTAAGCTTAATGTACCAAAAAGAAAGAGTTGATTGGTAACACTAAATTTAGTTATACCAAACTAGCATAGAAGCTAAACACAACTAAATCAAAAATAATGTTATTATGTAAAAACCAATCGCAAGCTAGTATTAGGTTGAATTATTATTATTATTAATTTATAAGAAAATTTCATAACCCACACCTATAGTAGAATTATATATATATGAGTAGTCTGAACTAAAAACATATAGTAATAGTAGTTATAGGAAACCAACAAGTAACATAGATGAAAGTATCAAGACTTGTATATTAAATATGTTATAAAATCATTGTGTAGTAGAAGAAAAGTAGTTTTCGGATCTTGTATCAAGTGGGGTAGAAAGAAAAAATTAATATATTTTATACAAAGAAGTACAAATTCAACTATGCATTCATGCATATATAGTTTGTTTGTAATATTATAGTTAAGGGAAAATTTCTTTGTAGTCCATTTGAGTGAAACTAATAGGATAAAAATCAAAATGGTCCTAAAATATTTAGTTCCAAGTACAAAATATTATGTACATATAGTTATACTAATATGTACATCTAATTATATATAAATGTACAGGTAATATTCTCTATATGTACATGTATATTGGGATACCAAAAAAATAGATTAAATACCAAATAGATTGTGTAACTTTAAATACTTTGATGTAAATGGACTTCCAAATATTTTTACCTATGGTTATTCTAATGGTTCCAATTAAAATAATGTAAAAATAAAAATTTTAAAGAGTAAAGGACGTAAATACTACTAATAGCCTAGCTAGTGCCTGACGTATGTACAACATATATAAATTGGTGACTACTGCATAAGAAAACATAACTTTTGCAATAAACACAACTGCGGGCAATCTTTTTTTAGGCCCTTAATTGGTAGCCATGCTACCAAAAGGCGAAATCCCTCGCCCCCAGGGCCTCCAACTACCGGCCCGACAGCTTTGGAGTAGGTAAACCACGGTGACTCAATGATCTAGGGTACAACGTTCGTCTGTGGTGCCCACAAGGAGCCACCTCCACATTGGAGGATTGAAACTCCCACGCTGCAGCTGCCACGAATTGAACTCGGGTTAACCTTGCTACCAAATTAACTGTACCTTCGACCGTTGAGCTATGCCCGTGCGGGCCCTTAATTGGTATCCATATAACCGGGATATAGATAGAAAAGAAAGTTAGGAAAAATAGATGATTTGATGGTTCTTGCAACAATAAAGGAAAAACGAAAGGCCATACAGAGGGGTAATGAGTTTGTCGATGAGCAATTGCTAATAAGAAAAGGATAAAAATGTTACTTTCTAGTGTAACTGATTGCTTGCGATAGGACTACCGAGCCCCTTTTCCCAATTCAATATTCCCACCAACTATGCATCCGGCTCTCTTCTGTTTCTTTGCTCTCGTTTTGTGTCCGCCAATAAATCATTTACCCCCTTAGTAGCTGATATAGCATACCGAATTTATAAGGGTTAATAGATGGTATGTAATGGTAGGAATGTAAAAGGTTAATTGAGTTATTTATAATAACAAGGGTTTAAAAGGTTACTTAATTAATTTTAATTAATTAATTGATCTTTTTTTTCTTAGGTTTTAATTATTTACTAAACTAAAGGTAAATGTTAAACTACCAAATTATATAAGACTCAGTGAATTATTCAAAAACTATTATTATTTATTATAACCGTATGCGTAACACATTGTTTATATACTCCAATAACTACCATTATTAATTATTAATTAATTAAATAGTTTAAAAAAATACTGGGTATTATAGGTATGGAAGATGGCATAGACACCTTAATGCAGATATAAGATTTCTCTTTCACTATCACTTGGAGGACAACACCAACCTTGAGCTTCTCGAGGTTGTGATGCTGACTCAACATAGAGAAATAATTGAGGGACTAAAGACGATCATTATGCCAAGAGCCAACTTGAATATGACCTTTTAAGTTGGTTTAGATCTACCACGTATTTTATATGTTGAAAATCCCTTGTTATAAGTGCTAATTATTTTGTGGATGACTTTTGTTGCAACTATATATCCAAAAGAAGATCTTTAGTAGGTTTCAACAAAGTGCAAAGAGGTTCCACCAAATCAAGAAAGAGAATGAGGACCTACAAGTAGAAAGTCTAGCAATGAAGGCAAAGAGAGAGTCCCTAGAAGTAAAAGTGGAAAGCTTGGAGGTTGAGTGGAATGCCTTGAAGTCAATGTTAACCGAAAATGGCCTCTTGTAGACATTGATTGCCAACTTAGAGGATTGAATTTTGAAGGAGAATAAATTGATGAACCAACTATCTTTGGAGAAGAGAAAGTAGATAAATGATGCTAGGAATATTCATTAACTGACTGAGTTCAACAAATTGCTACAAAATAAGGTCAGAGCCATTATAAAATTAAATGAAGATTCTAAAAATAAATTATTGGGGTATAGTTCTAAGTTCACTAAGATGAAAAAGGTATTGGAAAAGTATATAGATGAGACTAAGATATTGTGCTCCACGACTATCAAGAAGTTGAAAAAGTACTCCACCGAGATAAGCTAGTTGAAGAAAATGCTAGCAAAAGGTAAAGCAAACATGCGATTCAGCTTAAAAGGATAGGGCTACCTGTTTTGACAAGGTCATGGCCAATTTCAAGCTTAGAAATGTTCATGAAGCCGTTGAAAACTACCTAAAAAGTGAGGAATTTGAAAATTATGAGGATCAAATTCAATCTCAATTCTATGCCTACAATGCATTAGGGTTATATGACCAATTTAAAGCCTTGGTTGAGTGTGACCATCTTTGCTAGATTGTGGATAATTTTGTGCTCGCCAAGACTTGGATTTCATATATTTTCTTGAAGGGGCTTAAGGAGATGTTGATCAAAATTCTAGAGAAGAGGTTGACCCTGCTATGGATGAAGGAGGTTTGGTGCCAACATTGATGAAAACTAATGAGTTTTTCTTTGTAAGTCATCTTTTTGATGTAGTTTTGTACACTTCCTTGATAGGAAATCAAGTCTTTCAAACTTCTATCTTAGTCCCTTTTGATTATACTAATGTGTTTTGTGATGCTTATGTTTCCCACAATTCAAATATTTTTTATACTTTAGTGGTGGCTAAACAAACTAAGGTTTGATCCTGAGACTATTGGTTGATCGAACCAAATAGACCAACTAAACCCCTCAACATTAGGCTTAGTGGTCTAAACACATCAAATGAGGAACATACCATGGGATCCTAAACTTAGAGTAGCGTAAAAGTCACTAGGTGCACTTGATTCCAAAATCTGTGGCCCCGGTGCATTAGAGGATTAACACACAATGGGAGCCTAGGCTAAGTAGCTAAAAACCACTAGTTATGCTAGCCATTTTGTATTTATTTAGCAGTATGAAATTAGTGTCCTTAATCATTGATATAAGGATGGGTCATGGGAGCCTTTACTTCGTGGTTGAAAAGCCACTAGGTATGTCGATCTTCTATTATTTTATCATTTTAAGTATAGGTTAGAGGCCTCGAGTCATCAGTCTGAGGGTTGTGCCACTTTTGTTTTGTGCGAGCTTAGTAGCCTCAACACATCGATCAAAAGGTCACCTCTTTAATTTTCTAGACTATCATATAGGCTTAGTGGCCTTGACCCATTGGTCTAAGGGAATCAACATGGAACCTCAGCTTAGTAATATGTTAACCTCGACCAAACATGTTTTCAAAATAGAAATATATCATCATTATCATTAAAATGCATTGCTAACACCAAATATTGCACAATATTAATAAATAAAGTATGTCATCATTCATCAATTATAAGAATCATCACAAGTTAGGTAAAAGTAATATTTTTATAAGTGAATTACATCCCAAGCATTTGCCAAGCATCTTCTATTTTTATTGACTAGTATGAACATGGTTGTCATGACTTGTTCCACAAATTGATATAGTTAATTCCTACCTTATAGCCAATTTGCCTTAGCCCCCATTGCTTTGAAATATTTCTTTCCTCAACACTCAATTGCTCACCTTCAATTACATGATTCTTACTCTTTTGTTGTAACACTTGGCTACTTAATGCCTATACTTGGCAAGCCACATTTGGACCACATCTCTTTGTTCATCGAACAAATATTTATCAATTTTTAAAGTCTCTTCATTGACGTCTGGGTTATAGTGGCCAATTTTGAATGAGTTCATTTCTATTTCAATTGACACAAAACCTCGACTCCAAAAGCTAAGTTGAAGGGTGTCTCACCTATTAGGTTTTTGACCATCTTTTTGAGCCCATAATATTCCAAGAATCAAATCTACCTAACCTCCCCCCTCATCTAGTGCCTTAGTGCTCCTATTATTTCCTTATTCTCTAGCTTTGCTTGGCTATTATGTTAAATCAGAATCGGTGATCCACTATTCATAGATTATAAGGTGTCCGACTATAATAAGATCTTTTAATATGAATCACCTATGCATGAGATACTAAGGTGATTTTGCAATCACTTTTATAGTTTTACACAAATGTATCTATTTGTTGTTGTCAAATTGACAACCGTTATCAATTATAATGTCTTGAGGTACCCTAAACATAGACACTCTTCATTAGTCAAGTTCGAAGCACATTAAATAGTAACTCCATACCTTTACCGACTGTAACTACCCATTCTACATCTATAAATAATATTTTTTTTTAGAAAACTCCATCATATGTTTTTCATTGATTTGTGCTAGGTCTCGGTTTCCACCCATTGTGTAAATTAAGCAATTGCTACTGTGACAAACCTCCTTTTATGAAGCCCGCATTTAGTGGGTTAGCTAGAAAGACAATACACGAGTATGCTTAAACAATGAAATTTATGCAATGAGCTTTACAATGTCATAATTACTTGGATTAAAGGGTCAAAAAAGTTATGCCTCCAGCATAAAAATGGCTATGGGCTTGTGATGGGATGTAATTCTAAGGTGGGAACATTCTGTGTTATGAAAAACTTTTGGAAACCTTAGCATCAACACACTATTGTCATGGCATCTTGGTACATGGTTTTCCAATAATAACCCCGACATAAAATTTTTGTCAAAAAAGATTTGGCAAACTTGTGTGACTAACATATCCCTGCATGAAATTTATTTAAGATTTATTACCCCGTCGCTTGAGGCACACATTTTAACGCTAACATGGTTTGTGAACACCCATATAATCAACCTTCGGGTATGAAGTATTTTGTTTCCATTCTTCTCATTTCAAGTGTGTTATTCTTGTTTTTTGGTTAGGCCCCATATTTAGATAGTCCATCAATTCCTTGCTCCATATGTCTTCTGTAGATAAATATGTGACTTCACATAGCTCAACTCTAGTTTCATCTATGTGAGTAGATTATTCTGACATGAATTCAACTTTGACGATCTAAAATAATGAGGAAGTATTAATCGAGGATAAATTTGCTAGCACATCGACCACTATTCATTTTGAAGGTTACCCAGATACTTTTGAGCTTAAACAATATGCCCTTGTCATAATGGAGCCCATCAGCCGTAATGATAGTAGTTTTATCCTTACCACTCTCGGTCAACTTTATATGATGATACCTTAAGAAATCATCCATCAAAATTAGCATGTCATGACCAACCATCAAATTTATTAGTCAGTCTATCCAAGAAAGTGAATAGTAATATTTGGGGTAGGCTTTGTTCAAATCTGTGAAGCCAACACACATTCTCTACTTACCATTGGGCTTTTTTACTAAGATAGAATTGACAATCCATTATAGAAATTTCACATCCCTAATAAACCTCAAATTCAATAACTTTTTCACATATTCTTGGATTGCCTTAATGCTCTCTTTTTTTGTTGGCTAATTGGTCGTTTCTTTTGCTTAAAAAGCTTAATCCATCCGTTATATCTAGGAAGTGTTCAACCTCCCATAAAAAAAGTAACCAACTTTCTCACCTATAACTCACTTTTAATTTTTAGCTAAAATTTAATTCACTTAATTTCAATAATATTTGTATGTTACTATTCTATTAATTAATTAAATTTAAAGTAAAAAATTGAAAACCATCAAATATCAAGCAATAAAAACTCTCATTTTAGTATCAAATCACTCATATTTTAAATTCTACTCAAATAAATATAAAATCTTTTGGAAATTTTTTTAAAATTGTTCTAATCATTCTCCATTTACCATATTGGTAGCGAGAGGTTATATTAGTCATTTTTCAACCCTATCTCTCATATTTTTAATTACAATTTAAATTTGAAATTCAAAATATATCTTTATACTTCTATTTTTTACATAAAAAGGAAGGAAAAAATCCAAAAGGTCAAAGAAAACTAACAACCCAGGCTACTAGTGTGTTATTGGTATGTTCCTATAACTCAAACCACTAATTGTATGAAACAAAATATGGTCTCTAACCAATGAAGGGGCCCTCATAAAACACTGTACCAAATTGTAAATCATATTCCAAAAGGGCTAAACAATCCTTTACCTAATTTATCACTTGAGAGTGATAAGAGATATAGAAGAAGGAGAACTCTAGCATGAGGTTATGACAAGCATCAATTAAGGAACAATATGATGATGAGAGGGCTTTCTTCCCTCGAAAGATGAACCACAACTTTTGAGTCATTGTAAGCTACCACGTTTTGGAGATTTATGGACCTTGCCTTATTCAGTCTATGCCAAACGCTACAAAGCTCAGTGGTCAAAATCATTCCATATCCAAGATTGGTCGTAGATCCATAGGTCCACTATTCCTCATGGTTTCTGGAAACTCCTCCTTCCATGATCCTCCTAGTATTCCTCAGAGTGCTACTACACACATTGATCTTCACTATTTTTCTAGGTGGGGGATACCAACTAATTAGGATGGAAACTGTACCCTTATTTGGTTGTTCAATGCCATGAATAGTGTGCTAAGCCCTAAACTTGTTGCATGCAAAATTCATGATCCAATAGTTGCACGCAGTGGCTAAATCTCTTCTCCATGGAAACAACATTGGTTTCACCAATGCCAAAGTCTCTTGCAAGTAACACTGAAGATGAAGGCCCAATGGGGGCCCCTAGAGATCAAACATTTCATCTTTCTTAAGTTACTCCACCTCCACTTTTCCAATGGTTAAGTAAAAAAAAAGTCTGATGCATATCTATTGACAAAAGTTCAAGCCAAATTCTTTTACTACAGTTGTAATCCCTAAGGACATGAAAGGTAGATTCATCACCATCTAAACAAATATCGTAAGTTACAACATCAATCAACCCCTGTCTCACTTTATTAATGTTCATGAGAAGCCAGTCCTGCACAATATTCCAATCAAAGGTTTGGATTCATTATATGGCTTCAACCTTCCAAATGAGACTCTACTTTGAAGAAGCATTAGAGGAGTCATTAAGAAGCAAACTGTAGTAGAATTAATCGAAAAGGATCCATCAACCGAATGACCCCAGATCATAAAACCCTCTACATCAAGCTAGGTATTGACAAAAAATACTAGAGACCTCCACTGCAGGAATCATATTGATTTTGTATGCAAACTCAATCCATTTCCATCCACTAATCGAGTCAAAATAGTTGGTTATTGATCTATCAAGTTCCTCATCGGATATTAGACCTTGAGCATCATCAATCAATGGGCTTCTCCCCACCTACCAGCAGGGTTGAAACCTAACCATCTGACCACTTTGGATGATCCAATAGGCCCTCTATAAAGCAATGGTAATACCGTAGTGATGTACCTCTAGATCGAAGAGATATAATACCCACGGTTAAAATTGTTGAGGTGTTTTCCCTTACAATATTTATCATTCAAGATGTGAAACCACAACGTGCCATAAATTACCAAGCTAGCTTCATAATCGCGACTTTGTTAGAAAATTCCAAGGCCTCCATGATATTTCTCCTACAAACATTTGCAAAAAAAATTATGTTAACTTTTTTTTCAGTTTGGAGTCAAACCCCAAACAAAGTTACGTCACAATTTCTCAATCTCTTTAGAGGTGCTTCTCAGGAGGAACTTAGTTTGCATGACATAATAAGGAATTGTTGAAAGAATTAATTGGGAAAGAGTGATTCTATATACCAACCAAAACTAGTGTGGTTTCCATTTGAAAATATTTTTTCTCACTTTATCCATCATGTGAGTAAAGAATTCCTTTGCTTTCCTAACCACATGAAGTTGAGCTTCAAGATAATTGCCTAGATTATTGACCAAAGTAAAGCTAAAGGTGGTAGTGACATCATTTATAGTGTGAGTATGCACATTCAAAGAAAACATGATAACTGATTTAGTCAAACTTACTCTTTGGGACTTTACAGCTCTAAAATGCCTAAGGATCTCAAGAATGATTTAAATCTGACTTGTACAGGTAATACAAAAAAGAATCAAATCATCCACATAGAATAATTAACTACCCATTTACAACCGAGATTGACCTCCAATTATTGTTATCCATAGCTTGGTGAATCATGTGAGAGAGATTTTCCATATAAAGAATGAAAAGGTAAGGATAAATTGAATCTCCTTCCATAATGCCCCAATATGGGTAGAAAGCATTAGTTACATCCCCATTCCATATCACTCATTTAAGGCAGTGGTAATGCAAAACAAGATCACGTTAGTTATCTTCTCTAGAAACCCTACCATGTTAAGATTGTCGATAATGAACTCCAATGATATAAGGTCATACCTCTAAGTCTGTAACACCCCAAAATTTACTACTTTTTTTTAGGCGGAAGAAATTAGAATAGAAATATTTAAATTAAAACCTATGAATTCTGATGATGTTACCGCCACACTTAGTACCAGGCCGGTTTTCTCCGACCATTCCGGTACCAAGTGCTAAGGCTAAAGAAAAGATTGACATTAAATTCAACCCAAGAGTTCATAAAAGAACTAGAAAGAATCATACATCAAAAATTAGAGTACGCATAAAATTTTTATAATTCATAATAAAAAAGAGATATAATTATACAACAGTTAAAAGGTCCATATCAAATACTGAACACAATGTAATAAATAAATAAAAAATAACTCCGATACAAAGAGAATTAATAGAAGGGAAATAAAATAACAAGAAGAGAAAACAGCCACGATACTCTCGAACTTCGAGCCAAAACATGCTCAACACTTAGCTCTGCCGGATATCTTGCTCACCTGCATAAAGTCAGAAGGGCATACGACTCGTGAGAATGAGCATCACCCATGAAAAGGGCGATCAATGCGCTACGTACTGAGTAAGGTAACCGAGCACTAAGGCCAACACATAACAGCACATAAATAATGCAGAATGATAATAGAGCATAAGACCAATATGATAACATAAATGCATATGACCATTCAGGTAAAAGTATAAAGGCCCATATATTATCCAATTCAATTACTTAATTAATCTCTTATCAGAAGTCGATTCACACCATGCTTTTTATCAAATCCACGCGAATACAGGAACCCCACTATTATAGCCGGTGGACCAAAAACACATAGGACACCATGCCCTAACCACTATTATTCGCCGGTGGACCGGTCTCCAGGATATCGCAGTACCTGGCCACTATTATTCGCTGGTGGACGGGTCTGGCCCCTGCTCGCATGGTGTTCCACTGTAAGTACTTAGTGTCTTTCCCATGTCTTGGCATAAATATGTTCGGTTTTGTTGAATACGGAATCCCCCACTCTTATTGCCGGTGGACCGGAAACGCACAGGGATAAAACCTAACCACTATTATTCGCCGGTGGACCAATCTGGGCCCGGCTCAACAATCTTCCACTTTAAGTGATTAATGCCTTAAGTATATTATTCAGAAAAAAATTTAACCCTAGACATACATGAATTACTCCTTTAACACATATCCTCCAACTCCACTCCACATCTCACTCTAGGGTTTTATCCCAAAACCCTAATTTAAGCCTTAGTGGCCCATCTTACTCCGCCTCACACAACCCAAATCATTTTAACACTCCACACACCACAACTCATAAATACCATCCTCATAATTACACTTTAATCACCAAGTACACATGATACCACAAAAACTCTAAGCAGCCACAACAAACCCTAATTGTCCACACAAACCCTAGCTCGATCTCCTACGTACCCTTATATCGCTCCACGTACTATTTTTCATCCAAAGTGTTCAAACACCCAACAACACTTACATTACCTTCCTTACATCCCAAATCAACTTTTCATACGTAAATTTCACTCCCATGCAGACTTTATACATCCCATGCAACCTTTTAAATTGTTCATGCAAAACCCTAAGCTCCCATGTAAAACCCTTAGAATCAACCATGCAAAACCCTAAATTCTTTCATGCAAAACCCAAGATTCCTCCATACAAAACCCTAAATTCAATCCACACAAAACTAAAGATTTATCCATACCAAACCCTAGATTCAAACCATGTAAAACCAAAGATTCATCCATACCAAACCCTAAATTCAATCCATACAAAACCAAATATTCATCCTTACCAAACCCTAAATTCAAACCATATAAAACCAAAGATTCATCCATACCAAACCCTAAATTCAAACCATATAAAACTAAAGATTCATCCATATAACCCATATATTAGATTCTCCCATACGAAACCATAAATTAGATTCTCCCATATAACACCATAGATTAGATTCCTCCCATAAAAAACCATAGATTAGATTCTCCCATATAAAATCATAAATTAGATTCTCCCATATAAAACCATAAATTAGATTTTCCCTCACGAAACCATAAATTAGATTTTACTCTTCCACTCACGGATTACTAAAATACTTAGGTCAACTCACATCCCTTGGTCAACTTATTTTCCCATTCTTCTTTTTCATCCTTTCTCCCACACAAACCATATTAACATCCTCACATGCATGTCTTACAGGGTCACAACACATATCATCACATATACATAATACACATTCCATATAACAACACAAGAACATGCTTGAACTCCATGGCATACCATATACGTAATAATTACAATAATAACATAGGATGTATAACATACAAGGCATTTAATGCACATCAACACACAATAGGCCATAGTAACCCCTTACCTAAAACGACACCAGTCTTGGAGCACGCTCCTACGCCTCCTTAGAGCTTTGACTGGTCTCACCTATTATAAAGGAAAAACTAGAATTAGATTCCCTCCTACCAAAAATACTATTAACTACTAACTTATTCTAAGACTAGGCTTTTGATAAAATACTAAAATAATAATAGAAAAAATACCAAAAATAATATCAATATTAATATTAACAAGAATAATAAAAATAGTAACAATAATAATAAAAAGGCATTACTCAAAAACATAGTAAAATAAGGGCTTCAGCCCCTTTACCAAAATAATACTAATACTAATAATTATAATAATAATAATAACAACAACATAGTAATAATAATAATAGCAACAATAATGGTAAAGTGATTGTAATATTAATAATGAAATAATAATAATAGTAACTTGAGATAGTAATAATAAAAATAATAATTATAATAATAAACACATATTAATAATAATAGTAGTAATAATAGAAACAATAAGAATAATAATAATAAAATCGAAATAAAAATACAATAGGGCTTCAGCCCTCAACAGAAATAATATTCAAAACATTAATACTAATAATAATAATACATATTAATAATTGAAATAATAATAATAATAATAATATTTATATTTATATTCAAATAAATAAAATAAAATAAATTAAGGCTTATAAAAAATAGGGAGAAGGGTTTAGAGGGTCTAGGGTTCAACCTTAGGCTGGTGGGGATAGGCGGCACCGGCGGTGGTGCACGGCGGCGGTGGCGGTGGCCGGAAAAGGGAAGAAAAGGGGAAAAGTTGAAGGCTGGGAGCAAAATAGGGAGAATGAAGGTGGGAGTAAAGGTGTTTAGAGTTGCCTAGAAGGAGAGGGACTAAATAAGGGTGTCGGCGCAGCCAAAGGTAGCGGGGCACGGCTGCAGTGGTGGTGGTCGAATGGAGAAGAATGAGAGAAAGAGAGGAGGAGAGGGAGGAAGGAGAAAATAAAGGTAGGGGAAGGTAGAGGGTGGTATGTAGAAGAGAATAGGAGGTGAAAGAAGCGGCGGCAGCGACGGAAGAGGTGGCTAAGGGTGGCGCAAAGGGTGGCAGAGGTGGAAGGAAGGGTTGTTTGGGAAGGCTACTTTGTACAGCCGAGGTGGCTTGTGTAGGAAGAATTGAGGGATATGTGACGTTTAGTTATCTATAGGATGGTGCAAAGAAGAGTTTGGTAGGCGGAATGGGCGGCGGCGTTGGCCGACGACGGCAGGAATGGCGTCTAAAGGGGCGGTGGCGGCAAGAGGAATTTTCTGTGTAGAAGATCAAAACTCAATACAGGGTAGTTTATGGGGGTATTTATAGAGTGAAAATGAGAGGGTAGGGTTCTATCGGTCGGTGTGGGCATAGGCAAGTAGGGTTCGGGCTTACTGGCGGCGAGGTTGGCCGGTGGCAGTCAAAATGGGGCAAGGGTTGCGCAGGAAAAAAAAGAGGGGATCGCGCAAGAAGAGGGAGCGTTGGTTGGGTCAAAATGGCCGGCGAGTCAGGGAGAAGAGAGGGGAAGGAGAACGGTCGGTCAAAATGGCCGTAACCGGCGGTGAAAAACCTGGGCGGTGGCTGCGTTGTTGCAGGTCAGTGGCGTCGGGGAAGGAGGAAGGAAGAAGAAAGAAAGGTAGCTGGACCAGGCGGCTGAAAAGAAAAAGAAAAGAAAAGAAGAGGGAAGGCAGACCGGGCCGGATGACGACTAATATTTTTTAAACCAAACGATGCGTTTGGAGGGAAAAAGAAGCAAAACGCAGTGCGGAGAGGGAGAAGGAAGAGGATTGGCTGCGCGGGCTGGGTCACGCCGAAGGAAAGGAAGGTGGAAGGGGAACTTGGGCCACTGGGACAGGCCCAGTTCGGGGAGGAAAAGAAAAAGAAGAAGAAAGAAAAAGGAAAAATAGTGGGTTGGGTTAGTTAAATTAATTAGGATATTTGGGATATTTAAAAATAATAATATTTAAATAAAATAATATTTAAATTCCTTTTTAGGCTAAATTAGGATTTTTAAAAGATTTTCATAAATTCTATTTTAATTAGCAAAACACCCTAATTTTCTTCAATTAAATTATTTATAAAATTCATATTAATTTGAAGCTATTTTCTCCTTCTTATTTTAAATAAAATAATTTATTTAATTAATTTCTAAAATAAAATCCTTAATTAGCTAAAATACCCAAATTTCTCCTAATTAAAATACTTATAAATTTCTTCTTAATTTTCCCTAATTAATTTTCTTTTTATTTTAATAAAAATAATTTATTTAATTAATTTTGCTAATAAAACCTTATTTAACTATAATTTTTAATATTAAAATTTTTCGGGGCATTTCAATACCCTTTCTCAAGGTCAAACTTAAGAGCCATGTAGCCTGTGGAACCTTTATTTCTCTTCATAGTGTGAAATAATTATTGTGTAATAATAATTCTTTCCCTTGTTTGACAACCTGGTAAGAAACAACTCTACTCTAATCTAATAATGTGGGAAAGAATGAGCTTTTGTTTATTAGTGATGACCACATTAATGGTTTTGTAAGTAAAATTACACAAAACAATGGGTTTAAAATCACAAATGAACATATAATGGTCCACTTTCAAAATCAAAGCAAGAAGAGTATCATTGATCTTGATCAAGAAAACCCCTATAATAGAGGTATATGAATCATGGCCCACGTTGCTCCAAAGTTTTAGGAAAAAAATTAGACCATAACCATTGGAACCAAGACTTTTAAGTGTACCCATCGAGAAACCGTTGACTTAGTTTCTTCGATACTAATCGGTTTAACAATATCTTTTATCTCCAAAGGCAAAAGAGGGAGACAGAGATTTAGGAGATCAATCTCATGCTGCATCACACTTTCAGTTTTGTAAAGACTCTTGAAAAATTAGTAACATAATTCTTCAAATCCACCTCATCAAAAATCTAGACCCCATCAAAAAATTTCAAACAAGACACATGGCTCGTAGCTCTCTTAATAATGGCAACAAGATGAAATTATCTAGTGTTTATATCCTACAATGTGGCTGCATCCATTTTAGCTTTTTGAAACCATAACATTTTTTCCTACAAAATGGTGGAATTAAGCTCATCCAAGAGTCTCACTTTAAGCTTAGATAGATTGTGAGAGAAACCCTCTGCCAAATCCTACTGGGTCCCTTGCAGTATAGCCATAAGTCTTCTCTTCCTCCTAAAAATGCCTCCAAATACTTCCTTCCCTCAAATCAAGATCACATCTAGATAATTATTAAGGAAACTTGGTATATTAGAATAGTGCTTCAAGATTTTCTTGATAACTTTCGGAATATTGTGATTAGTGAGCCAAGTCATTTCAATTTTGAAGTGTTGTTTATGTGTTTCTTGATAGGCCTCTTCATAAAATCATAGGAGGAGAGGGTGGTGAACTGACCATATCTGCACATGATGTTTGACCTATGCACTAGGAAATAAAAGTCTCCAATCATCATTAATGACAATTTGGTCAATCCAATAGCTAATACTCCTCCTTCCCTCCTTCTATTGCCAAGTGTATATAGGTCAGGAGAAACCCAAGTCATACAACACACATCATTATAATCTTTCATTAAGCAATTTGAAAATTACAAATTGCCTGTGACTCTTGTCTCTTATTTCTTTCAAAGAAGACATGTTATTGAAATCTCTACCAATAACCCAAGGCATCAAAACATTCTCATAAATGTCAATGAGATCCTCCCAAAGATCTCCTTTTAAACTAGCATGAGGGGAAGCATAGACACCATTTAGGAGGAACTCTAGGCCATCTCAAGGCTTAATAAGAACATGGATGAGTTGGTTAGAAGTATCAAACAACTTCATCCGGAATATGTCCTCGTCTCATAGCAACCAAATACCGCCCTTGAAACTTCTAGCCTCAATTCTAGAGGTCCCACCGAACTTGAGTAACGAACCACTTCATCCGTCTTATCACCAATTATTTTAGTTTCCACCAAAATAGTAGCCTTAGGTTTATAGTGCCAAACAATATCAAAGAAATTACTGCATAAGAGATTAATACTAGCTCCTTTAACATTCCAAAAAAAATCTATAGTTCTCCTTATTCATCATCATTGAAAGGAGGAGAAAATAGAAACAAAGGGAAACCATCAAGTTTGTGGCAATGGGCCTCTACTCCAACTTCATTTTTGGGAGTTTCCTATCAAAATGTGACCTATTGGATTGATTTGGTAACTCCTTCACTAGGACACCGCAATCCCACCTCCCTCAACGCTTGTAGAAGAGCTAGAAGGTAGAAATTTTTTAATAGGTGCTAACGGTCTCCTTCCCATCTTCCCTTATCCCTTTTTATTAAGGGCTTTCAATGGTTGAAATTCCTTGGTTTGACCAAACATTATAGTTTTTTTGGTCATTAGCTTTTTAATACGTGGGTTATGAATTGACTTCTGGTTCTAGATAATATTAAGTGTGGTCAAAGCACATGCTAGCTATAAGGTAGTGTTATCCTCAATTAATTTGTCCTTCCCTTTATTTAAAATAGGATTCATGGGATCCATAATGATAGTAACCACTTCCCCCTCATCTGGCAAGTATTCCTCTAGCTTAGTAAGGATCAAAAATCTAGATTCTATTAGAGCTCCCTTCCTAATTTCTTGTTGGGTATTAGGCATAGGTTTTGTCACCTTTTTGGTAACTAAATAATTTCTGGGGGTTGCTCTTGCCCATGGTTGGTGTCTTCCACTATCGACAACCAACATCCATGGGATAAAGTGAGAGTTCTGTGATTGTTCCGTCTTGGCTCATCATCAACCACCATCTCAGAATTTCTCCTAGCCTCCTCTTTTTTTCTTGCTAGAGTAGTAGGAGAGGAAAGGCATTTATCACACACATGGCCAACTCTACCACAATGGTAGCTAAACATTTGAATTCCCTCATATTAAAGATTATAAATCTGGGTGCCAAGAAGGAACTTAGACATTAGTGTGTTTTTTATATCAATTTACAATTCCATACAAGCAAACCTACCCTTGTACATCTTAGACATTCAAGTGTCCATATTCACGAATTCATCGATGAAATCCCTAATAGATTTCATTCTTTCTATATCTCCATAGTATTCCATCAAAATTCTAAGATTCTAACCCACACAACCATAAAGGCTGTGGAGGTTATCAAAACCTAAAATTTCAACGTCCATTTATGAACCATAAGATATTGTTGGAACACCATCCAAGGGCCTCCAATTAAGATGTGTTCATAATCTTCCCTCTTCTAGAGTTTGACAAGAAAGAACCCCTTTCCTAATTCAACCAATTCATAAGTTCCTTCTAGCGCCCACATATCTCCTAATTTGTGGCTTAGAGTTTCCTATCAAAGGGTTTGGCCTATCAATACATATTCTCCAAGGTTGATGGAGGTTTTTTATTTTCTTTTATAAAGAGACAAATTTGGGGGTATGGGGAGTCTGGAACTACCAGATCATCTATGCATTCCTCATCCTCAATATCCTCAATTTCCTTCCATTCAACATCATCACTTGTTGATTATTCCACGTGAATGACCTAACCACTCATAATAATTGGGAAATAGAACCCCTAAATACATGGATTTTGAGGTTTTGGTACGGAGAACCCTTCATTATTATCGAACTTGTAAAACTAGCTTCAATCAACAGGAGATTCATCAAGCATTCGTTCAAATTAGAGATCACTAGCTGAGTGTTTAAACTTCTTATGGGAATAAGTTGAGGAATTATTCATGGCAGAGATTACATGGTTAGGGTGGGTAGTGAAAAAGGGAGTCAGATAGGAGATCATTTGAGTTCTTAAAACATAGGTATTCATAAGATTCTCTTTGCATTCTTATTCTACAAGCAATAATTTTCTTTCCTCATTTTCCTTATATTTATACTTCTCAAACCACTAATATTTAATCAATATAACATGGATAAAAAATGGTTAAAAAATCACTTTCTTCATCTAACCAATTACCGACTTTCTACCCTACATTTTAGTATCAAATTACTATAAAAAATTTCAAACACAAAAGTGGTCCAATCTTTCTCTAATCACTGCATTAGTAATAATAGGTTAAACTACTCATCCACAACTCTCTCTCTCTTTCTCTCTCTTATCTTTTTAGTTATAATTTGAATTTAAAATTCAAAGTCCATAATCTATATTATATAATCAAGTCCATCATTAATTTTCTTGAATCTACAATAACATTATCTTCTCTATCATTTCTTTTGGTTGCACTTCAAAATTTCATGCACATATATTCATGCAGCCCCAAACACACAATTGTTGAAAACAATACACTATATTACCCTCTTATGTGGTATATTTTTTTGTCGACTATCATTTTACTTAAATAAGTTTTTATTCATTTAAATTAAGATTCAATTTGTTTAGAAAACTCCAATGCAGGTTTTAAAATTTTAGTACAAGAATATCATATATTTCACCAAATTTGTTTTATAAGATAAAATAAATGGGTCACATATTATAAAGTACCACAATAATACTTATGAGCTAATTTTTTTTGGTTATATATATATACTCAATAATTTTTATAAATGCATAAAAAAGAGAATATCCTGCCAAAAAAGTATTTTAACTAATTTTTAGCTAAACTTTGAAACAATTAGTTTCAATAATATTTATAAGTTACTATCTTATTAAATAAGTAAATTTAAAATAAAAAATAAATACATTAAAAATTAACCGATGAAAACTCTCATAACTCCCCTATATTTTAGTATGAAGTTACTCATATTTTAAATTCAACGCAAATAAATTTAAAATATTTCAAACAAAAAAGTACAAAAAAGAGAGAGAGAGAGTCGAAGTTCTAATCTTTATCTACTTACTACGTTGGTTATGAGAGGAGAAATTATTTATCCATAACCCTATCTCTCCTTTTTTTTTAGTTACAATTTAAATTTGAAATTTAAAGTATATATCTATACTTCTCTACTATATAATCAAGTATGTCATTTAAATCTTATTGAATGATTAAAAAGTTATATTTAATCTATAAAACATGGATAAAAAAACTAATTCGAAAAAAGGTTAAAAAAATTACCCTCTCCATCTATTTACGTACCTACTTTCTCCCCTACATTTTAGCATCAAGTTACTTATATTTTAAATTCAACCCCAACAAATTTAAAATCTTTTAAGAAAAAAATTACAAAAATAAAAATGATTCTAATCTTTCTCCAATTACCATGTTGGTAATGAGAGGTTAAATTCCTCCTATGCAACCTTCAATTTGAAATTAAAATTCCATAATCTATACTACATAATCAAGTGTGTTAATGTCTTGCTCATATTATTTATGAAGTCCCTAACCTACAAGTATTGGAAATAGTACGCTCTAGTGTCCTCTCATGATGCATATATTTCTTCTTTTTTTGTTAAATTTCATTTTACTTCCATAAGTTTTGATTTATTCGAATATTCAATTTGCAGAAAAATCTATATTGCAAGTTTTAAAATTTTCATGCGACAAATATCATATATTGCACCAACTTTATGTTGTAGGACAAAAGAAATGAGTCACATCTGATAAAATATCACAATGATTCTAATATGATACGAATAAAGCTTACATGTGATTCTTAGAATTTTATTCATTTTGACCTTTTTTTTCTATTATTGCTAATGACTTTTGTTTGGTATCTTAACAAAATCATTGTTTTAAATTATGATTGAAGGCATGTGGTGCTTCACTATGAAGTTGCAAAGCTTCTTTCAAAAATCACCATATTAAGTCAAACATTATCATCTCCCAATTGACATTTTGTTTTATTAATTAATTAAAGTAATTCAAGTTTTTTTTTCAAAAGAGTAATCATTTTGAGTTGTGTGATTTATGGTAGTTTTGAGGTATATCCTCTTATTTCTTGATTTTAAGTTGTGTCTTCATAAGCCATTGATTGAATGTTTTTATTTGTATGCAAATATCCCACTAATTAATTGAATCCAAATATTAATCACTAATACTCCTTCAATTAATTTTTATCTCTACTCCCTCAATGGCATTAAAAATATATTACTTTTTAACTAAAAAAATAGTTTTACTTTTTTTCTTTAAACATTCACTGAACATTGTTATTTTTGAATGTTTGTAGTCAATGAACATTTTCTTTAATCGACAATGCACTTAGTTAATATATGTAGTCAACAAAATATTCTAATTTATTTTTTGCAATTCATTTTGGTAAAATTGATTATGAAAATAGTTTGAGTATGTATGCCTAAAAAGGAGAGATAATTTTATTTTTTTCTTTTATATCTATATTTTGTTAGGATAAAATATAGGAATATAAAAGGAGGGTGTAATGATTGATCCATCATATGAGTGGTAGAGATACTTCAATTGAAATTTTTTAAAAACATTTAATTAGATAATGTTGTTATATTATTGAGAAATTGACAAAGTGAGTCAATTGTTACATTTTTTTTATTAAAAAAACCTCGATGTTACTTCAAAACCATTAGTTTAATAATAGAGTGCAGATAGTAGTTTACATATAAATAATATAAATAATCCATCCCACCATGTGTGTGTGTATGTGTGTCAATATATATAAAGTTATATTTAATCTATACAACATAAATAAAATTTTGAATAGAAAAAAAATTATAATAAACTTTATTTAGATACCTTGACATTTAATTTAAATAAGTACATTATATTTTCAATAATCTCATTTAGTTACATCTATATTTTAAGTTAGTATTCACTTTGATATCCAAATAGTAAAAATAAATCATATGCTTAGTTTCATTTAGGTATCGAAGTGAAATTATTGAAAATATAGGATATTAAAAAAAAATATTAGACCACATGTTAAGATATCTTAATAAAATTTATCCACCTTTATCTGCTCACTTATTCCCCTATATTTCAATATTAAATTCCTCATATTTCAAGTTTATCCTCAATAAATTTAAAATCTATATATAATCTCATTTAGTTACATCTATATTTTAAGTTAGTATTCACTTTGATATCCAAATAGTAAAAATAAATCATATGCTTAGTTTCATTTAGGTATCGAAGTGAAATTATTAAAAATATAGGATATTAAAAAAAATATTAGACCACATGTTAAGATATCTTAATAAAATTTATCCACCTTTATCTGCTCACTTACTCCCCTATATTTCAATATTAAATTCCTCATATTTCAAGTTTATCCTCAATAAATTTAAAATCTATATATAAATGATATTTAGTGAAGATAATCTCATATAACTTTTTAACAAATCATATCAATATCATAATTTGATGGAGCAATAAAATTGTAGTATGGTTTACTTTCACCTATAATGTCATATCATTCTATACATTATGTAACAAAAGTGGATAACATT
The DNA here is from genome assembly GCA_030549775.1 of Tamarix chinensis. NCBI lineage: Eukaryota > Viridiplantae > Streptophyta > Magnoliopsida > Caryophyllales > Tamaricaceae > Tamarix > Tamarix chinensis. Next base: position 9,410,394 of record CM060179.1, on the reverse strand, counting down.
TATGTAATGATTGAAATTAAATTAATTTTATAAAAAAAAAATACATAGATAAATTTGATTGAATATATATAGAAGCTAATTAGTTATTTATCTCATATTTTATAGAGATCAATATTTCCTATACTTGTATCTTTATCTTTATTATTTATAATAATAAAATTTAAAAATATAAAAATTTCTTGCAAAAATTTATCCCCCATAAAATTATAATTATATTTTCTATTAATTACAATAAAAATTGCTACCCATAAATAACGTGATTTAAAAAGTCACCAACATTGATGAACATTTAACATAAATAAATATACTAATGAACATACTTAAAATAAAAAAATATTAATGAAGGCCGCCATATCTTATATTCTCTTAGTACGCATAAAAATAGAATACATACATCCACTTTTCTCGCTCAAAAATGTCACTTTTAGGAAGAAAAAAGCTTCCACACGCGATGAGGCAAAAGAAACAAAATCATCTTAAAAAATCACATTACTAAAGAATTATATTTTTTTTAAATAAAACAAGCCCGCTAGTTATAGTAAAATAAGTTCCAGACAAAAGCTAACATGGACAATCAAATTAAAGACCAGACTCATTATTTTATTATTTGACAACAATTATTTCCATTGTAGTTCAATAATAAATATTGTAATCAAAAAATCTTTTAAGAAAAAAATTTAACAATGATATAATCATGTAATATTATCTTGAATATAAATAAATAATTTATTTTGTAGCGATACTATTATTTAAAATTTATTAAAATAAATTTTTTTCTATATTTAACTTAATTTTTTATACTAATACTTATTATTTTAATATAACACTAAAATTTTAAATCGATGTATTATGTAAGAGACAAATTAATTTTTTTAACAACCGATCATTATAATAATCATAAAAAACAAAAGTGTTAAATGAATTTTGTTAATAATTAATTATTATCATAACCATAACTAATATATTATAAATGGTCTTAAATTTATTTTTTCACGTATTTTATGGGTGAAAATCTGGTAATTATAATAATATGATATCCGATGATCAAATAAGACTCGCAAAATGGAAATACATTCTTATCGATTTAAAAAAACAAAACAAAAATGCCACTGGAGGCCGCGTTTTTATAAACTGGTCGCAGCACTAATGAAAACTGAAAAGTTCTTGTTCAACGATCAGATTCGGCTTCTCTCGTCAACGCAGAGGTGAGGGAACATTATTATTTTCCTCCTCTTCCTCGACTTGTCAAAGCCTATTCGAACCAAAATTGAGAATTTCTTCTTGATCAACTCTCCTTGAATTAAATTATCAATTGAGATTCGAGAATCACCACGCTGGTCCATTATTGATCATCCATCATTCTCCATTAATCCTTTACGAAACGCTTGCAAATCCCTGAATCGAAATTCATTCTCTACCGCTTAAGCTCTAAGTTACCGATCATTTTCCGTCCGCCATGTTGATGCTGGTGAATTGTTCAAACTGCCGGACACCTTTACAGCTCCCACCTGGGGCTAGATCCATACGATGTGCCGTTTGCCAAGCCATCACGCACATCGCCGAACCTCGATCAGCACCGTTTCACCCCGCTGGAGCAGCCACTCATACACCGCCGACTCTGCCACCTCCTTCCCCTTATAATCATGCTCCGCCTGGTCCTCCCCCATCTGTGCATGGGAGAAAGAAGGCGGTGATTTGTGGTATCTCGTATCGATACTCGAGACATGAGCTTAAGGGTTGCATAAATGATGCTAAGTGTATGAAACATTTATTGCTTCATAGATTTCACTTTCCTGCTGATTCCATTCTGATGCTTACTGGTATGTTTTCGTTATCACTTGGGTTTTTTTCTTTTTTGGTAATTTTTCATGGTTAAATTCTTGGTATCTGGAGTTCTCCCCCTCTCCCCAGCTCCAAGAGCTGCAGGAGTGATTAGATTTTGAAAAAGGTGGATTTCTTGATTATCTGAAATTAGGTCTCTGTTTTATCTTTTGTACTGATATTGTTGAAGCATTCCTTGTTCCCTCAAGTTGTTTATGATACAAGCATTTTTTATTTAGCTTATACGCGCATCTCGAATGCAATGAAAGTGGAATACATGGTTGTGATTTCTGGGTTTAGATGTGCTTGCTGAAGTTATCAATCGCGGTAGAGATTGTCCTTTGCTAACTGTCTTTCAACCTACTGGTATGGCCCCTTATTTCACATGGAAATATTAGTCGAGAATGATCCGTATTAGTTGGTATGGTAATATCGTATTCGCTATCAATTAGTACAGTCTATCCACCCATCGTTATTATATCTTGGATATCACATCATGCACGTAATATTCAGGTAAAGTCTGTTCATCTCTTCAACTCAAGTTCATTCTGTTCTGTTTACTTGAAAGTACAGATGCGTGTATGATTTCGAAGGCTATCATGTTTTCTATGTAGTCTCTATATCCGTGGTTTCCCGTTGTAGACTTTTTTATGTAAAAACAGCCTATTTCTGAATTATCCAGTAGCTCAAAATTTTATATAGTTTCTTCTTTGATCTTTACCGTTGCCTTTTATCAGACTTTATGCCTAAATCATCATCTAGAGCTTCCATGGATTGAAGAAAAAGGCTCCCATCAGAGAAGAGTGGGTTTTTTGGGTGGCTAATGTTGTCTACTAACTGTTCGTCAGATGTCAACACGTCCAGTTAGTGTATATTCTTAAATTGGTTATTTACTATATTTAGCCAGCAGATAGCTTTTACTTGTGTAACTTTTATACTTAACTAGATATTAGATGTATACGATAGTCATCAAAAGGGCTGCATCAGAATTGTTCCATACTTTAACTCCTTTCAATAACAAAGGAAACTATCTTTGATTTATTTTTTGGTGTTTCGTGAATTTCTGGGACATGCTTACTGAAGTGTTGTAAGTTACAATTCTCCTATTGATGTGTTCTTTCTATATCAATGCAGAAGAAGAAACTGATCCGTACAGAATTCCTAATAAACACAACATGAGGATGGCAATGCATTGGCTTGTTACTGGCTGTCAGCCAGGTGATTCCCTGCTGTTTCATTATTCCGGTCATGGTTCACAGCAGAGAAATTATTCAGGTGATGAAGCTGATGGATATGATGAAACCCTATGCCCTTTGGACTTTGAAACGCAAGGGATGATTGTTGATGATGAAATAAATGCAACACTGGTGCGGCCTCTACCTCTAGGTGTTAAACTTCATGCAATAATAGATGCATGCCACAGTGGCACTGTATTGGATTTACCATTCCTTTGCAGAATGAACAGGTTAGTCTAATCAATGTGTACATATCATAAGATAAAAGCTCAATAAGTCAGATTACTATTTTCAGATTTTTAATCCTTTTTGGGAGGGGGGGTTGATAATGAGGTGGCCCCTTTTCTCTTTTGTCATGTGTAATAAGATGGTTTGCATGATCTAATTTGCTGACTTACATGCAGCTATGGGCAGATAATACCTTCAGTATAAACATTGTGGTGTATTAAATTTATGATGCGTGGAGCATTGTGAACAATGTAATTCCTCTGTCCCAAAATAGACCATAGTCGGTAGAGAAGTCTGGAATCTGTTATATGTAATTATGTCATTTGAGTTATCGTAACAAATTTGCCTATGTCAGTAGAAACATCGACGGACTTTAATTAACAGAGTTAGTTGGAGCGTTATTATTGAAATCCAAATAGAGCCTTTAATAAAAGTGAGTGGATGCTGTTGGTCAGGATCAGATAGGAGCTTGGCAATTGTTTTTGATTGTGTGCGGGGGAATTATCTTAATTGATTATTATTGAATCACGTTGGACAGGTTTCGCTCATAGGAGAAGCTATGAACAAAGTAGCCCACTGACTTTCTTTTATATAGTTGGTTAGTTTTATTTTTCATATTAAATATCTATCAAATACCCATACATTTGGTAATGTGTAGGATGAATCTTCTTAGACTTCCCTTCAAATTGACTTGAAGATATTTTCAGTTGCCAACTTACCAGGCAATCCCTTTGAAACTTGTCTGCAGTATGATCTGTGGTTGAAACATATGGCATACACAAGTTGGTCTGCACTCTATATTTGCTTTGATAAAATTCTTGTCTACATCTGGTAGAACTCGCAGTCCTCACCAGGAATTCCCCTGAAATAAATGATTGTCACACACAAACAGCCAACAGATAAGAAAAATAACACAGTAGCAATGGTGGGAAGTAGAGATGAAGTAGTATTAGTAGTGAAAGGCAAAGACGCCAGAGAATACACCAGGAATTCGTGGACCTGTGGCCTCCCAATTCTCTATTCTCTCGCCCCCTCCTTCTCAGGTCTGCCTCCCTTTTTATTTCTGCTCTGCTGCCCAGCTACGGTAACAACCTTCCTAACCGACTTCCCTTACCTAGTGACTCAGCTCTACACATAACTAACTCCTTGGCTTTTTTATCTTTTCTCCATGCCCCGCCGAATTGCCATTTAAATCTCCTCCCCATGGGCCGGCTGATGTCGAATCCCCATCTGATCCTTTGTACTCTCATTCTCACGGGCAATCTTATTCCTCCTTATATAAGTATATTTCATCACAGGCCTATCAATACTTCCCTCCCAGTCTTTCACCTTGTCCTCAAGGTGGAATTATGGGTATGCTCCATTGAGTAGCTCAAAATTCTCCCAAGATGTTTCAAACTCCAATAGACTCTTACATTTAATCAGCACTTCCATGCCCCCTTAGCATTGTACCGTAGACCTTTGACCTCCTCTGGCTCCACCTTCCATTCTAAGGCTTCTATTAAAGCTGTAGGAAAAGGCTTCCCACATGTATCCACACCCACCGTAGGTTTTAACATGATGTGGAACATCGGGCAAATGGAAATGGTTTGGGGTAGCTTGAGTCTGTAAGCAACTTGTCTTACTGGGGCTTCCACTTGAGAAGGGCCAAAAAATGGAGGTGATAGCTTCTCATTCAGGTGCTTAGCGAGTGATCTTTGGCAATACGGTTTCAACTTTACATAAACCTAACTACCCACTTCCAATGTCAGGTCCCAGCACTTCTTATCGACCCGAGTCTTCATCAACTTTTATGCTCTAATCAGGTGATGTTTCATTTCTTCTAGAATGCCATCGTGACCAGCAAATCTCTATCCACTTGAAAGAGGGGTGTTGCCCCAACTTCATACTAGAGGAATAGGGGTGGCTCCCTGTAATAAAGCGCCGTGAAGGGCGTGATGTTGATTGACGCATGGTAGGAGGTATTATACCAATACTCCGCCCAAGGAATCCAGCATACCCACTGCTTGGGTTTATCCCCTACAAAGCAGCGAAGATAGGTCTCCAAACTCCTATTAACAACTTCCATTTGGCTATCAATCTGTAGGTGGTAAGCGGTGCTATACATAAGAGTCATCCCCTACAGCTTAAATAACTCCTTCCAAAAGTGACTCAAAAATACCTTGTATCTGTCCAAGACCATCGAGCAAGGAACCTCGTGTAGCCTAACCACTTCTCTAACAAAACAGTAGCCACTGTAGGTGTTGTAAATGGATGTTTGAGGGGAATGGAATGATCATACTTGGTTGGCCGATTAACAACCACTAATAGTGAATTGTAACCCTCTGAGCTAGGTAATCTTTCAATAAAATCAAGGGATATGTCCTCCCACACCTGCTCCGAAATTGATAATGGTTGTAGCAACCCTAATAAAATTAGTCCCTTGTTTTTTGGCAAATTTCACAACTTGCCATGAATTGTTGTATTCATCGTTTCATGCCCGGCTGAAACACCTCCCTGGCCATGCATTTGTAAGTTCTAAGGGCTCTGGAATGTCCCTCAAAATCCCCCCATGGAATTTAGCCATCAATTTGGGAATCAACGCAAATGTCGAAGGGATAGCTAACCTTCCCTTAAAAAATAAAATCCATCATTGTATATTATAGCCCTCGAACCTGCCTGGTTGTCTCAGCAATTCCCTCCTAATTTGCCCAAGTACAACATCAACTTCCACCGCGGCTTGAAGTGCTTCCCACCCAATCATCCCAGCCTAGCCCCACTGGTGCCCCTCCTTGGCACCTGGATAGGGCATCCGCTGCCTTGTTCTCTCGCCTGGGCTTATATTCTATGGTAAAATTGTAACTCTACAGCTTGGCGATCCACTTTTGATGATCCTTTGGAAGGACCTGCTATTCTAAGAGAAACTTAAGTCTTTTTTAGTTCATTTGACGTTTATACGATATATTTCCTTCTAAGAAGATAGTGCCTCCACCTTTGAATTTCCAGCACCATAGCCATAAGCTCTCGCTCATATACTAATTTTCTAGCGCGCTCTAGTGCCCAGGGCCCAGCTAAAGGAGGGAGTTAGGTATTGGTTCCACTTCCATTCCAAATCCAAAGGCATCGGTCTCCACGATAAAGGATTGGCTAAAATCTGGTAATGCTAGCATAGGAACTGAAGTCATAACCTTCTTGAGGTTCTCAAAGGCCTCTTGCACCTCTTGGTTCCATCCAAAACTATCTTTCTTGAGTTGAATAGTTAGCGATGCTACAATGTGGCCATAATAATCACAAATTTTTGGTGATAACGAGATAAGTTTAAGAATCCCCTCGATTCCTGCAAGTTCTTAGGAACTGGCCATTGCTCCATAGCTGCTAGTTTAGAAGGGTCTGCCGCCACCAAGTAATAAAATTGTGGTCTCAGTATTGGAGCATAGCGAACGATTAATTATGTGTCGCAGTTGTCGCGGTGTGAATTTTTATTTTTATTTCACCATATACTTTAATTATTATTTATTGATTTGGAATATAAATATTTAATAAAATAGTGTTTTATATTATATTAAAAGTATTTAAATGATTCATTATATGCTAAATTGTCCTAATAACCTTAAATTTGCCTTAGAATGAAAAAAATACATGTTATTTAGTAGTACAATAAATAACAATACTTTATTATAATTTAATAGTAACTTGGTCCAATATATATAATAAATGAATAAGAAAAAATTACCATGCATGTTTTTTTAGTAGATTTAAGAATTCTAAATAAATAGTTGATTTATCAACAATTTATCTCGATTTATTAGCGATATTTTTCGATTTATCGATGATTTAATAGCATTTTATTAGCCGATAATTGTGAAATTTTAAAATCGTAACATATCGGTAATTTTGCATCACGGCTGACCCAAAAAACGCTAAATAGCGCTCGCTACGCTATAGTGGCACCACTATTTAATTGTATGACTGCCACCCCTTAGCAAACACAATATACCCTAAATACTCAACCTCCAACGAGCTAAATAGACACTTCTGTTGGTTGACATATAGTGAGTGTTCCTTTTAAGGTCGTAAAGACCAACCTAAGGTGCTTAATGTGTTCTTCTAAGGAGGGGCTAAAAACGCGAATATCATCGAAGAATACTAGAACATGTTTGTAGATATAATGAAATATCTCATTCATCAACGCTTGAAATGCAGCGGTGCATTTGTCAACCCAAATCGCATGATCTCAAATTCATAGTGCCTCTTGAGAGTGCAGAACGTTGTTTTAGGCACATCTTCAAGACTCACCCTAATTTGATGATATCCTGACTTTAGGTCTAGCTCAGAAAAAATGACAACCCCATGGAGTTCATCCGGTAACTCATTGATCGTCAGAATGGGAAACTTATCTGGCACCATAACCTTGTTGAGTGCCCTATAATCTACACAAAACCTCCAACTTTCGTCGTTTTTCTTCACCAATAGCACAGGACTAGATAAAGGGTTGAGGCTTGGTTGAATTATTCCTACTGCCAACATTTCTTTGACCATCTTTTCTATCTCATTCTTTTGAATACAGGGGTAGCGATAAGGCCACATATTGATTGGTGTGGTTCTTGGCTTAAGTATGATGTGGTGATCTAGCTGCCAAGGTGGGGGTGGCCCTTTAAGCTCTGTTAACACCTTCCCAAGCTGTTGTATTACTCCTTGAATTTTTACCAGAATCTCCTTGATTGGTTCATTGTTGTGTTGTTCACCTTTTAGTCTGCATCCTTCAATCAAGACTCCCTCTCCCTCCTTTGAAAAAACTTTGGCTAGGGCTTTCAAGGAGATTTGTGTCTTACAAAGGCTTGGGTCTCCATGCAACAGTGCAAAGTAATTTGCAATCTCATCTTCAGCTGTTTTCAATTAATTTGCATCTACCACAATTTCTCCAGCCATTTCATTCCTAATATTAGGTCAACCCCTCCTAATTCAAGAGTCAAAAAATCCTCAACAATCTCAATTTCTTTAATTGTTAGTCGTAGCCTCTTAATTCCCTTTGTTTGCACCGAGCTTCCCGTTCCCATGAGAACATCATATGCTATGGTCACCATCACTTGCAGACTCAACCCTCGCACCACATTAGTGGCCACAAAATTATGTGTGGCTCCACAATCAATCGGCATCGTCATTGTATCTGGGCGGGGTGAGGATAACTTTCAAGTTCATAGACAACTCCATTACCTTGGTATTCTGTTCTTGAGTTTCTTCTAGCTCGTCCTTACCCCCACCTTTGTGGCTTCTTCTGGTGGTGTAAACTCTTCAGAGAGCAAGTTCTACAGTGTGCGGTTGTTACAAATATGCCTCGACCCATATTTCTCTTCGCACTTAAAACATATTCCCTTTTTTCACCGGCGCTGGATCTCTACATCAGGCATTCACCGGCTTCCTAGGCTTCGCTGGCCAGTGATGGACCCCTTTGAACTGTTAATTCGGGTGGGCAAGTGTTGCGGGCTAGGTTGGATCGTAGATGGTGGCTGCCCAAATGGGACTGGTCTCGTGCTAAACTAGGGTGGATTTAGGCTTTATTGTTCGAGTTAAAATTACCCGACGCCACTATTTTAGACACGTATCCTCCTGATTCCTGAACCAATTTGCCCAGCCTGGATAACTCGGTTCTTATCTTTAACCATTTGGGCCATCTCCATTATCTCACTCAATCCAAAGGGTTGCATCATCTGGACCTCTATTCTCATGGCCGGCTTCAAGCCATTTAGAAAAGTGATCTCCAATACTTCCTTGGGTGAGCTTCCTTACATAGGTGCCGCCAACATCTCAAACTCCTCCACGTACTCCTCTACTGACAATGTTTATTGAATGGCCAGGAATTCCACATAGTGTCCCTTCATGCCTTGATCAAAATCGAGCCAGCACTGCTACCTTAAAGCTTCACCATGAGTTGAATCGACCCCCTTCCTCTGCATACTGGTACCATGCGAGAACCTTGCCCTCTATGGCCACTGTTGCTGCCTCAAGCTTCTCTGGTTCATTCAGCGGTTGATTGCAAAATACCTCTCAAGCCTAGGCTTCGCCAGCCAGTGACTGACCCCTCTGAATTGTTAATTGGGGTGGGCGAGTGTTGCAGGTTGGGCTGGATTGTAGATGGTGGCCGCCCAAATGGGACCGTACTCGTGCTAAACTAGGGTGGGTTTAGGCTTTATTGCTGGAGTTAAAATTACCCAACACCAATATTTTAGACACGTATCCTCCTAACCCAATTCGCCCAGCTTAGATAACTCGATTTTTATCTTCAACCATCCGGGCCATCTCCATTTTCTCACTCAATCCAGAGGGTCTTGTGATCTGTAACTCTGTTCTCATAAGCCATTTAGAAAAGTGATCTCCAGTACTTCCTTGGGTGAGCTTCCCTAAATAGGTGCCGCCAGCATCTCGAACTCCTCCATGTACTCTACTGATGCTGTCTATTGAATGGCCAGGAATTTCCCACATAGTGTCCCTTCATGCCTTGATCGAAATCGAGCTAGCAATGCTACCTTAAAGCTTCGCCATGAGTTGAATTGACCCCCTTCCTCTGCATATTGGTACCACGCGAGAGCCTTCCCCTCCATGGCCACTGCTGCCGCCTCAAGCTTCTCTAGTTCAGTCAGCAGTTGATTGCAAATTACCTCTCAATCCTAAAAATGCATCCATTAGGATCTACTCCTCCGAAATTGACAAACTCCAGTTGCTGCAATGGTCTGTATTCTTGTCCGTGCCCTCCCCTGCCTTGTGTTTGCAGTCCCTGGTTCACCTGAGGTTCGTTTCTCTGCTTCCGAACTGATGCACTACCTTCTCCTCTTGTCATCACCTGCTCCAATCTTGTGACAACTCCAACTAGCCCGTCCAATGTCTTCTCCATATTCCCAAGCCTGGAAATCATTCCTGGAATGCACTAGATGTCATCTCTCCAAGCGTCCAGCTCCCCATGTACTATTCCGAGTTTCTACCTTCTTTTGTGCCATCTTCCTGAGGACCTTACCACTCTGATACCAAATTGGTAAAACTCGTAGTCCTCACTAGGAATTCCCTGAAATAAATGATTGTGACACACAAACAACCAAGGAACAGAAAAGAAAAATAACACAGTAGCAATGGTGGGAAGTAGAGATGAAGTAGTATTAGTAGTGAAAGGCAAAAATTTCAGAGAATGCACCAGGAATTCGAGGACCTTTGGCTTCCCAATTCTCTATCCCCCCCCTTCCTTCTCAGATCTACCTCCCTTTTTATTTCTGCTCTGCTGCCCAGCTACGATAACAACCTTCCTAATCGACTTCCCCTACCTAATGACTCAGCTGTACACATAACTAACTCCTTGGCTTTTTTATCTTTTCTCCATGCCCCATCGAATTGCCATTTAAATCTCCTCCCCATGGGCCGGCTGATGTTGAATCCCCACCTGATCCTCAGTACTCTCATTCTCACAGGCCTTCTTATTCCTCCTTAGATAAGTATATTTCACCACAGGCCTATCAACATTCTCTTGTTTTGCTTACTCATGAAGAGTTGTATTATGAAAAATTGCAATTGCTTTGTTCTCATATTGTACCTTGGTTGGTGAAGAAGTTGAGGATTTGATTCTCTTAACAGCCTTTTGTTCCACATTAGTTAACAAATACTGTGAGCAACCAATTGAAATTCAGCTTCTGTGCTACTTCTACACACCACATGCTTCACCATGCGACTAGGTTTTCACCATCAAAGGTATAGTACAAGAAGATGGTCTCTGTCAATATTCTCCAGCCTAATCTGTAGCCATGTAAGCTTTATGGTAGAAGCGAGTTTTGCATCATTTCCTTTCAAGTATCTTTCGATTTTGTATGAAGTGTCAAAGTACTTATTTTTCTCTTTCTCTATTGTGAGCCTGAACCAGCTCACCGTACTCCCTGCAAAGGTTATATCTGGACATGTATGGGACAGATAAGTCATTCTTTTGGCTGGTCTCTGGTATTGTTCTTTGTTTGCCATATCCTTGGTGGTCCATGTTGTAGCTTAAAATTGGGCTCAATTGGTGTTTCAGCAGCTTTTCAGTCGAGCAGCCCAGTTTCAATGGCAAATCCAGCACATAATTGCAAAGTCCATCCCTAGGTAATATCTGAATGGACCCAAATGTTTGATTTTGAAATCATCACCGACCTTTCTCTTCAATCATAACTAACTCAGCACTATCATCACCCATTAAGATGTTGTAATCAACACAGACAATTAGAATATCAGTATTTTCATCCTTTGAGAGCTTGTAGGACATCATATGATCAGCTCAACCCTTTGTAGTTACAATGACTTTGTGTAGCTTCCCCAGTGTCCAAACCATGCTCTATTTTATATCATTATAAGGGGGTTTTCAATCTACAATTGTTAGTTGTACTTGGCTTCCTTCAGGTGGATCATAAACTCTTCTTCCTTGAGACACTTTTCTTTTTTACATTCAACTAATGCAATGATTCGTTTGGATTGTGGTGAATCAAGGTGATGGTAAAAATAAATAAAAAAATTACCTAGGCAAAGGGAATGAAGGTGAATCATCAATATTTTAAAATGTTATTTGGGTAGTATTAATCTAACCTAGGTAAAAATTATTTTAATTCCGTTTATATTGAGGGGGGGTTGGAGTGCACGAAGGTTATATTAGTTAAGTTATATCCTTCACCTTGATTGCGACCTCGATTGCCAGAATTTCACTGCTAAAGGATGGCATAGATAGGTTTTGCAGTGCCACACCCATCACTTCTCATATTGATTTAGTTACTAATCAATGTGAATTGTCAAATAAAACTGACAAAATGAGGTGGAGTGTTTTTTTTTTATTTTTTATTTTTTTAGTCTGATACTGTCCTAAGCTATTAGGATTAACCTAAATTGTTGTTAATCTTACCTTGAACTTTCTAAATGCTTTAAGCTTTAGTTGGAGGCCATTCTGCTCCATTTCGATTATTAATTGATATTTAACTTTTTTTGGCTGAAATCCACAATCATTTATAATGTTTCTTCAATTCTATATTATGGGACAATTGGATTTGCATCAATGTATACATGTCGCTTGCCAAACGGATGAAAACTTTTATCATGTTTTGTAATGGTTCAGCAATAAGTAAACGTTTCATTAGCTTTGATATCCATTGTTTCAGCCTTTATGAGCAATTTAGAAAGCAAAAAAGCAATCAGTGGTCAGTTTTGAAATAGTAAGTAGGTTTACCGATCATGTTATAAGAATTTATTGCAAAAAATTATGGTGTTAAGTAATGGCTCAACAGACAGGACAGGGCGACTTTAATTGATATCCATTGTTTTGACCTTCACAAATTATTTAGAAAGGAAAACAGCAGTTGGTGAATAATTTATAAATAGGTGTACTATTCATGTTAGCAGAATTTATTTGCAGACATCCACTGGGGATGACGGTGGTCAAATTGTGTAAATCTGGCACTATTTAACATTCAAATGTCATGCAGCTAATTGTATTTATACTGTGAATGCTGGACCACTAAGATTGCAGTTGAAAAGGTGCGGTTTGGGACCAAAACACTTTAACAAGCCAAGCCTTTATTTGTCAACTGAAGGCCATATGTACAGGGCTACAGCAAACCAAAGAAAACATTAAAATAATAACTTAGCTTGATAATCTAATCCTAATTATCCAATTGGTTATCCAAGTAGAATAGCTAACAGATGAAGTAGTATATGTTGAACTACATATAATTATTTAACTAATTACGATATATGATAGTAACTAACTAAACTATATGTTAGGTTCTTGCAAACAACAATCAAAACTCACTGATCAGTGCAATTAATCGATCAATTCTGAGAAAGGAGAAGGCTAGTTGTTATATTGATAACAGAGGAAAAATTACACCCAGGTATTCAAAGTCCTGGTGCCCTCCCTCTTCCACTCCAATTCTTCCTTGCCCCCTGCCCTCTCCTTCTCCCGATTTTTAATAGAGGTGTAACTACCCAACAGAAATCCCAACAAAATAACAACGCAGCCTAATTAACCAAAACAGATTCGACTACTAATAGAAAAATTAAGAAGAAAAGAAAGTAGCCAGCTGAACCAGCTATAACAGACACCCCTCCTCATATCTTGCTCCTCCTTGTATAGGTGTTTTTGATTAGAGGTCTATCATTACTCCCCCTCGGTCTTTCACCTTGTCCTCAAGGTGAAAATTAGGAAACTGCTCGTTGATTAGCTCAAAGGCTTCCCAAGATGCTTCAAATTCAGGCAACACTTTCCATTTTATCAAGACCTCTAGCAGTCCTTTGGCATTGTACCTTATGTCGAGCATAGCCTCTGGCTCCACCTGCCTCTCCATTTCTATTGTAAGGATCAGAGTAAAAGGCTGCACCTGTTGTCCCTCACTTACCGCAGCCTTAAGCATTGACACATGAAACACCGGATGAATGGATGCTGACTTTGGTAACTTGAGACGATAGGCAACCGGCCCTACCCTTGCTAGAATATGGTATGGCCCAAAATAGTGTGGAGCAAGCTTCTCATTCAGCCTTCTTACCAAAGATCTGTGCCGGTAGGGGTTGAGTTTAACAAAAACTCAGCTACCGACTTCAAAATTCTGCTCTCGTCTCTTCTTATCAACTTGAACCTTCTTTCTTATCTGAGCTCGCTGCCAGTGCTGCTTTAACTCATCCAAAATCACAACTCTCTGTCTACAACATCAAATGGACTACCTACCATCTCATATCGTAACAATGGGGGAGGGTCTCGCCTATACATGATATTAAAGGGCGTGGTGTGTATTGCCAAATGAAAGGAAATATTATACCAATATTCTGCCCAGGGAACCCATTTGACTCATTGTTTGGGCTTGTCACCCACAAAACAACGTAAGTCTCCAAATTGTGGTTAACGACCTCTGTCTGGCTATTCGTCTGCGGGTGGTAGGCCGAGCTGAATTTGAGCGTTGTCCCTGACATCTTAAATATTTCTTTCCAAAAATTACTAATGAACACCTTATCTCGATCAAATAAAATAGATCTGGGAATCCCATGCAGCTTGATAATTTCCTTAATAAACACTTCTGCTATGGTGTGTGCAGTGAATGGGTGTTTATGTGGTATGAAGTGGGCATATTTTGACAATCTATCCACCACCACTAAAATGCAATTATGGCCCTCCGATCGCCGAAGTCCCTCCGATCCACTGTGGAACAAGTGGCGGTTGCAACAGACCCGTTGAGCTCATAGCCAGGTACTTATGCAGCTGACAAATGGCACAACCCGCCACAAACTCCTGTATTGTCTTCCGCATACCAGGCCAGTATACTTTCCTAGCCAGCCTGTGATAGATCTTTAATACTCCAGAATGTCCTCCTGTTTTCCAGCCATGGAATTTAGCTAGCAATTGTGGAATTAATGTCGAGTTAGCAGGCAAAACCAAATGTTGTTTGAAGAAGAGGTTTCCCTGATTTAGCCGGTGCCCATCCACATCCTCTCCTTGCTGCAGTTTGGTCTTGATAGGCCCATAGACCGGGTCGGCCTCAATTTCGAATTGAAGGGTGCTCCGTTTCTCGACCCAGGCAGCCGAGAAGGCAGCTAATGTAGTTGTTGTCTCCACCCTTGACAAGGCATTTGCGGCCTTATTTTCCCCCCTAGACTTGTACTCAATGTCAAACTGGTACCCCTAGAGCTTAATAACCCATTTCAGTTGCTCTTCCAAAATTATTCCCTGCTCAAATAAAAACGTCAAACTTTTTGATCTGTTCTTACTGTAAACTTCCAGCCCAAGAGGTAATGTCGCCTTCATTGAACCGCAAACACCACAACCATTAATTCCCTCTCATATGCCAATTTTGTGCAAGTCTGTTGCCCCAGGGCTTGGCTGAACAAAGCAATTGGTCATTCTTGCTGCATCAAAATAGCCCCAATTCCATTCCAGAAGCATTGGTTTCCACTATGAAGGGCTCATTAAAATTTGGAAGACCCAGCACTAGTACTATCATCATGGCTCCCTTATGTTTGTCAAAAGCCTCCTAAGCCTCTATATTCCACCTAAAATTGTCCTTCTTTAGTTGGGCAGTGAGCGGAGCTGTGATGTGCCCAAAATGGTGCACAAATTTTCGATAATAACTTGTCAAACCTAAGAACCCTCTCAGTTCCTGCAAGTTCTTAGGCTCCAACTAGTCCTTTATACAGTGAACCTTAGCGGGATCTGCAGTCACCCCCTTTGAGGAGACTATATGTCCCAAATATTCGAGCTCCCATTGCCCGAGCACACATTTCTTAATATTTACCAATAATGAATGTGTTTTCAGGACCATGTAATAAAATCACGGTCACAGTGTCCCGGTATTAGAGTGTCGCGAACGATATTTTATATATCGCGGTTGTTGCTGCTTGATTTTTTTATTTGTTTCACAATGAATATTAGCAAATACTAGTAAATATCAGCAAATATTTGTAAAATATTGGTCGATAACCAATATATCGCTGATAAATACGTGAAATTCTAAATCCGTCGCGTATCGCCAATTTCACGTATTGGCTGACCCAAAATCCAATAAATATCGGTTGATATTACGTATCGGGACCGATATTTAATTGCATGTTCAGGACCCCAAAAACGAAGCTAAGGTGTTGGACATGAACCTCCATAGAAGGGCTCTATACTAGTATATCATCAAAGAAAACCAACACAAATCTACAGAGGTAAGAGCAAAAGACTTCGTTCATCAACCCTTGAAAAGTGGTCGGAGCATTTGTCAATCTGAATGGCATAACCAAGAACTCATAATGCACTACTAGCCTGATCTGCAACGAGGAGTTCAAAGGTTTCGAGATAGTCTTTTACCATTGAGTTCTACCTTATCGAGAGAAATTTCTCACACAAGGAGCCCTCATGCTTCGAGAGAAACCTAATGAGAAATGCCTCCTTGAATCCCCTCCAAGTCGTGAATTTCCTCCCATCCTCCATGTATTGCAACCATTCCAGAGCTTTGCCTTCTAAGGTGATTGCTACTGCCTCTAGCTTCTCGGTTTCCATTCAACTTGAAATAGCAAGCCGTTGGGATCAAACCTGTTAAATATGGGAAATTTCAGTTGCCTGGTAGAACGGAAGTCAAAACAGTGGTTGGCGGCGGGAGGAGCTTCCTGAAACTCCATTGGCGCGACCGGTTCCGATTGGCGTGCCTCTGCAGTTCTCCTACTTCCCTGATCAGCAGATGAAACCTCCCCATTTCTTTGTCCCAGTAATTGCCCCATTTGTCTTCCAATTTTCTCCATGACTTTCTCCAACAACGGTAATCTCTCAGTGTCCTCCCGCACTGTCTCCATCTCCTTCTGCCATTCCTCTTGGATGACCCCCAGTTTCTCCTCCAACACCTCTATTTTCTTATGAGTCATACTTCCCAGTCGTGTACTGCTCTGATACCAATTTGTTAGGTTCTTGCAAGCAACAATCAAAACTCACTGATCAGTGCAATTAATCGATCAATTCTGAGAGAGGAGAATGCTAGTTGTTATATTGATAACAAAGGAAAAATTACACCCAGGTATTCAAGGTCTTGATGCCCTCCCTCTTCCACTCCAATTCTTCCATGCCCCCTGCCCTCCCCTTCTCCTGATTTTTAATAGAGGTGGGCATAGCTCCCTAGCCTTTGACTCAGTGTAACTACCCAAAAAAAATCCCAACAAAATAACAACTCAGCCTAATTAACCAAAACAGACTTGACTGCTAATAGACAAATTAAGAAGAAACGAAAGTAGCTGGCTGAACCAGCTATAACAGACGCCCCTCCTCATATCTTGCTCCTCCTTGTATTGGTGTATTTGATTAGAGGTCTATCACTATAAGAGCAAGATTTGCTCTAATGATATATAGTTGTATCATCTGCTGCTCATACATGTGCTCCCCTGGGCCTGCGAGTAAATTGACTGCCCACGAATGCATCCCTGACAAAGGCTCGCTTAAATTTCCATTTCTTGTCCATAATTTATGGCAGACATGTTGGAACTATGTATTATGAAAAAATTTAACCACTCAGAATTGACGGAAAAGTTTCATAGTTTATTGTAAACTTCCATATTTTGGCATCAGTATTTCAGTATTTCCTGATATGCCCAGAGATGTTCATGATTTGCGGATCTTCCATTTTGCCACACCTAAGTCCCTGATCATAAGCTTGAATTCCATGCACTATTGTAATCGCCATGTCTGAAAGTAAACTTATCGCCTTTATTGGTTTCTTTCTTAGGAGTGGGCAATATGTTTGGGAGGATCATCGACCTCGATCAGGCGTATGGAAAGGATCAAATGGTGGTGAAGTTATCTCTTTTAGTGGTTGTGATGATGACCAGACCTCTGCCGATACAGCTGTAAGCTTTAATCATTTTTATCAGCTTCAAAATGGGAAGCCTTAATAATTGATGGGATATGTGACCCAATAATCTTCTGATCATACTTGTGTCTGAGCAGGCACTATCACAGGTTACTTCCACCGGAGCTATGACTTATTGCTTTATCCAAGCTATCGAACATGGTCAAGCGAGTACATATGGAAGTGTACTGACTTCTATGCGTGCTGCTATCCGTAGCACTAATTCTGGGAATAGCCTTGGAGGCGGCGTTGTTACTTCTCTGTTGACTATGCTTGTAACTGGAGGCAGCGTATCTGGTGGGCTGAGACAGGTCTGTTATCCTTTTTTTTTATGTAAATGCTATCATGTCGGTTGAAGGGGGTAGTTAGGGGCGTTAGGGGCAATAGAGGTAAGTTTAAGGGTGGTAAAAGGTAATTTTACAGAACTACGGTTCCGTATCTTTCTTCCAAATTTTTGTGAGAAACTGAAATAGATGGAGTATGGAAAGGATGGATATAAAGGAAATTTTGCAATCGACCATCAAGTATAACAGTGATGTGAGATTCTAGCATTATAGTCCGAGATGGTTCGGTGTCTTCTGTGTAGTAATGGGCGGCTCTCTGGACTTATGAGCAGGGTCTAAAGATCTTCGCTCATTACTGACAGTTCCAAGAGGAGCTTTAGATCCTTCGTCGTCATATGCTCTTTCTATATGCCAAGCCTCGTTATATAACCTCCCCCCCCCCCCAAAAAAAAAAAACCCAAAAGCTGGGATTCTATTTCCTTTTTATTTAGAATTTCTTTGTCTGGTGTACCAAATAAAATATGAAATGAAATTTTATCTCCATGGAAGCAGGGAGATACAAATAGCATACAATGGCATGTGATTTGGTGAGAAAGGTGAAGTGAGAAAAAGGAAATGAAAGCCCCATTTTTTTTATTTGTTTACATTGCACTTGAAACAATTGATATATGAAGAGAATTTCAGTTTTTAAAATTAGAAATGTATATCTATTTCTAATTGACTTGATTTCAAGCAGACCATTACTGTTTTCTGTTTCTTTCTTGGTCTGATGGGCATTTGGATTGGGTTCCCCCCCCTCCCTCCTCTTCCTTCCCTTTTCCCTCCACCACTTTACAACGTGCGGCAGCGTATTAGTTTTTTTGCATCAGGGATCTGGTACATTTTGGATGTTTTACTTGTGCCAACAGCAGCATGTTAGTTCTTTGTATTAGGGATTTGTTACATTTTATATGTTTTACTTGTGCTTACAGGAACCGCAGTTGACTGCTTGTGAGCCTTTTGATGTGTACAGGAAGCCATTCTCGCTGTGATATTTCATCATGTTACCTAATATCTGCGGCAGTATTTATTTTTCCAGTGAAGGGTGTTCACATAAATACAGACAGTATCTTTCCTCTTCTCGCGTACGTCCTCTCATTCATTTGATAGGTTGTGGTGACTTGTGGTGTGGTATGTACTTATCAGAAATGCATTATTTGAGTATCATGATCAGTGGATTGCATTTTCTTATGCTGCGCGAAATCGATGACTTCTATTTTTTGGTAAGTTTTTATTACATAAGTGGTATGCATAAGACTCCCCAACCTTCTACGATTGGTTGCGACTGTTCCTTGGATGGTTACATCAACAGCTTCGCCAATATTTTCGCATCTCCCGCGCACACAGGGGAACAGAAGAAAACAAAACAAGACATGCGAGAACATCTCACACTGAGCCAGCATGCACTTTATGCATGACTCTACCATTAAAACCAAGCAGCAAAACGTTTATCCACGCAGTCTAGACGGGGGGCCATTCGTACATCCCAGCAAGAAAAAAATCTTCTTCGTGACTTCATATCCATGCAACCAACGGTGTACCTCGTCCCAGTCCATCTTCGCCAATTGGTCAACAGAAGTACTGGATTCACGACACCTATAATAAACTGGAAATTTTGATATACTTAATGTACTTAATCAAAAAGTTAATTTCGTTGGGCTATTACTGGGCTGTTTACACCACATGACAGCGTTGGTTGAACCCGATTTAATCCCAAATTGTCTCATCCACAGCTTCCGGTGAGTTAGTATGCATGTCCTCTAAAGCTCCACCTAATTAAGACATTGTTTGGGGAAAATAATATAAGTGATAATATATGACAGTGTTTGATAAGTATATATTATTTATATATTAATATGATTATAGTAATAATAATAGTGTTTGATAACTTATAATTGATGTAAAAATATAATCTTTAGGCATGTAAGTGTGGTTGGTGAGGTTTAATTAATTAAGGGTATTTCTTTAATAATAATAAATAGTATAGGATTTTTTTGGTATTTAGTTTAATTAGTAGAATCTATTTATAGAATAATATTAAGTTGTAAATAAGCTGTAGATAGTAATAGTATAAAAAATTTAAAATAATAAAGTAAAATAAATAATCCGAAATATATATTAGTAGATAATAAGAAAATGACAAGTTTACCAAAGAATACCTAATTTTCTTAAACCCTATTGGTATTGAGAAAATGTATAGAAACCTTCTGTGCCGGTCTGCAACATGCCACCCATCATTTATTATTTGGTCTCAATACATACGGATGCATCCACATTTTATTTAAGGTTTCCACTCATCGAAAGACTATATCGGCTACTGGGTCTTAGCAAAGTTGTTTGCACTTATCTCATTTTGAAATCAAATAATCAACTTGGAGTACGTACCATTTCTTCGGCTATATATCAAAAAGATGGCTATTGTGTTAGTATCTACCAACCTAGCAACAACACGATCACTTCGTGTACTTCATTTGCACTGCTAGCCTGATCTGCAAAAGCTCTGTTGTTTCGGTCTTTCTATATGGATCAGATGACGACACCGAAGGTAGTTTACCGCAACTTATCCTAAAAACTATCTTTTACAAGGACATTCCATGGGTTATAGACTTAAGTGAGAGTTCTCGGGAAGTACCAAAACACCTCAATGATATTCAACAAAAATATCCATATCTGTCTTGCCAATGGACAATAGTACATGAAATGATGTTGAACATTCTCCTCATCTCTGTTGCAAATCAAGCAGAAGGTCTCGTTTCTCCCAAGAACACCTCTTTCTGATGGGAAAAATAAGGGATTCCCAATACTAACAATTACCCAACACTAAGTAGATGGTGTTTAGTTTCAGCAAGATAACAATCCATAATGATATCAAATCAGCAAGTAAACAAGTGCAAATGTTCAAGCAAATAAATAAAAGAGAGACAATAATTTTTACGTGAGAAACCCTTAAAGTGAAAGAGGTAAAACCCACGGGACCTAGTCCAGAAACTTGCTCCACTATAATCAAAGATGATTATAACAATCTCCTTACAATGAGCATATAAAGGGCACACAACCCACCAAAATCTCATTAACCAACAAACAACCAAATCAAGAAAAATGATGAGGTTTCGTCACGAGAAAATAGGGGCTCGGTACAGTGGCAATATCTCACAAACTAGAGCAGTAATTGAAAAACTGATCGTTGGATTTGAAGAACCAGATGTTCCGAAGGTGCTGTCCACATTTCAGCTAAATCGGAGCACGTTTGACCTTTGATCGAAGCACTTGATGAAAAACCTTTGCATGATAAAAACGCCCAGAACTGTACTTTGTAAAAACATTTGCCCTTCCGGTTTCGGTGTTTGATGGCCTTCCGAATTCTCTCAATACTCCGTAAAAACTGAGAGTGAAAGACTTCTCAAGGAAGTCACACAATAAATGAGCCAAGACCCTTTGAGCTACCCCCATAAATAAGATAAATAAAATACGAGTTTTTCCACATAGGAAGGGACTCATAGCCCAACAAATCTCCCCCTTTCGACTATGTGGAAGCGGTCGCCATCCCGGCGATTGAACGACAAGTCTCAAACTTTCCCTTTGGTAATTCCTTTGTCATCATGTCCAAGCCATTGTTATAAGTGTGAATTTTCTCTAACTCAAGAAACTTTGCATCAAGAACATCTCGAATCCAATAGTATCTCACATCAATGTGTTTGGACTTAGCATGGAAGGTTGGGTTCTTTGCAAGATGAATTACACTTTGGCTGTCACAATACAAGATGTGCCTCTTTTGATTGAACCCCAACTCTCGAATGAAACGCTTCATCCATAACAACTCCTTACATGCTTCCGTTGCTGCAATGAACTCTGATTCAGTTGTAGATACTGCAACACATTTCTATAGTCGTGATTGCCAAGAAATAGCTCCCCCTACGAAGGTAATCAAATAACCCGAAGTAGAATTTCTTGAATCAATATCACCAGCCATATTAGAATCAGAATACCCAGCTAGCTCAGCTTTCCCATTTCCAAAACACAGTTTCATATTAGCAGAACCTCTAAGATATCTCATGATCCAGTTCACAGCATTCCAATGCTCTTTGCCAGGATTAGAGAGAAATCTACTGACTAAACCAATAGCATGAGCTAAATCTGGTCTTGTACAAACCATTGCATACATCAAGCTGCCTACTGCCTAGGCATAAGGAACACTCACCATAGCGTTTTTCTCTTCGATGGTAGAAGGACATTGACTTGAACTCAACTTAAAATGCATAGCAAGAGGGGTACTTACAGGCTTGGCTTTGTCCATTTTGAAACATTCAAGAACCTTCTGGATGTATGCCTCTTGAGATAACCAAAGCTTTATTGTCTTCCTGTCACGAGTGATTTGCATACCAAGTATTTGCTTAGTAGGCCCAAGCTCTTTCATTGCAAATACCTTGCTCATCTCTTGCTTCAACCGAGTGATTCTTGCCATATTATTGCCAACAATGAGTATATCATCAACATATAAAAGCAAGATTATAAAATCATCATCTGTAAACCTTTTTATGAAGACACAATGATCAAAAGAAGTCTTCTTATATCCAAGCTCCCCCATAAAAGACTCAAACTTTCGGTACCACTGTCGAGGAGCCTGCTTAAGGCCATATAAACTCTTCATCAATTTACACATATAATCTTCTTTAACTTTCACCTTAAAACCCTCTGGTTGCTCCATTTAAATGTCTTCCTTGAGGTCACCATGAAGGAAGGCTGTCTTGACATCCATTTGTTCAATTTCCAAGTCAAGACTTTCCGCTAGCCCCAAGACCACTCTAATCAAAGACATCTTGACAACTGGTGCAAATATCTCATTGAAGTCTATGCCTATCCGTTGATTGCAGCCCTTGACAACTAGTCTAGCCTTCGGTCGAGGCTTCTTAATAGTCTCATCTATTTTCCACTTGTAACTTGACAAGGTTATATGTGTGATTAGTATGCAAAGAATTCATTTCCTCCTTCATTACCTTAAGCCATTATTGCTTGTTTTCACTCTCCATGGCTTCTTGAAAACATTCAGGTTCTCCCCCATCGGTCAATAACACATATTGACTCGGAGGGTATCGGGTTGATGGTTGAGGCTGTCAAGAAGACCTTCTCAAAGGGGCTGGTTGAATCTCATGATTATCTTGATGACCATCATTCACATCATCAGTATCACTATCATTATGCACATTATCTCCATCTCCATCTCTATCTTCATCGTCGTCTCGAGCCTCAATCTTGTGATCATTCTCTTGAGTATCATCTTGTGCTGGGATAGGAGTAGGTGTCATTGGAGGCAAATCAAGATCAATCAAATCACCATGGATTTTCCTACTAGGATTTGTAGACAGCTTCTCTTTCAGTATATCAGTGATGGTTTGATCTTCTACAAACACAGCATCTCTGCTTCGAACCAATTTCTTCTCAATTGGATCATAAAACCTGTAGCTCATCTCATCTTCACCATATCTAAGAAAAATGCATTGCCGGGTCTTAGAGTCAAGCTTTAATCTTTCATCTCTTGTCACATGCACATAAGCCTTGCATCTAAACACGCGCAAGTGATCATAAGAAGTCTCCTTGCCAAACCAAGCCTTGTTTGGAACATCACCCTGCAAGGAAACATAAGGAGAAAGATTGATCACATGAGAAGCTGTATATAAAGCCTCAACCCAGAAGCTTTTGGGCAGTTTTGCTTCTGAAAGCAAACAAAAGACCCTCTCGACCAAGGTTCTGTTCATCCATTCTGCTACACCATTCAACTGAGGAGTTTTCTTTGGAGTTCTTTGATGTCGTATACCCTGTGCTTTGCAATAACCATCCAATGGCCTGATATATTCACCTCCATTATCAGAACGTAAGCATTTGAGTTTTCTCCCATACTATCTTTCAACCGTAGCATGAAATTTCTTGAAGACACCAAATACTTCATATTTGGATTTCAAAGCATAAACCCAGAGTTTTCTAGAACAATCATCAATGAAGGTAACAAAATAAAGTGCACCACTAAGAGATCTTACCTTCAAACCACAAAAGTCAGAATGAACTAACTCAAGCAAACCTGGCTTTCTTGATGGAGGTTGATTCTTGAAAGAGACTCTGGTTTGCTTACCAATCATACAATGAGAACATCTTTCCAACTTTGCACTCTTCACACTAGATAGCAAGTTCTTCTTAGCCAAACAGGTTAGGCCTTTCTCACTTATATGACTGAGCCTTCTATGCCATAATGTACTAGGGTCATGCTCTGCAACATTGACAATATCCTTTCCAATAGAAGCATGCATAACATAGAGACTTGAGTGCTTCTTACCACGAGCTACCACCAAGGAACCTTTGGTGAGCTTCCACTGTCCTCCACTAAAGGTGTTGCAGAAACCATCATCATCAAGCTTTCCTGTGGAAATCAAATTCAAGCGCATATCAGGAGCATGTCTAACATTATTGAGAAGTAACCTTACTCCATTGTCTGTCACCAAGCAAACATCACCAATGCCTACAACTTTTGCAAAATCATCGTTACCCATCTTCAATACCCCATAGTCACCAGGAGTATAAGAGGTGAAGAAATCCATCCTGGATGTAACATGTAAAGAGGCACCACTATCAACAACCCAACTTGACTCATGACTAGCAAGATTCACCAAATTCTCATCATAAACAACTAGAAGATCATCAGTAGTGACTGCAGCAGCACGGTCATTATTACCCTGCTCATTATCTTGACTCTTGTCATGCGTCTTGTTGTTGTTGTTGTTGTTGTTGTTGTTGTTGTTGTTGCCTTGCTTGTTATCCCTTTTCCACTTGTAGCAAAATTTCTGGATATGACCCATCTTATTACAATAATGGCACTGCATGTTTTTGTACTTACCTCTGGACTTGCTTCTACTCTTGCCTCTGTCACTTGGACCCTTGCTCTTACTTCTCCCCTGTTCTCGGCAACCAATGTCTCTTCTGATTGTGAATATGAACCTTGATACTTCTTTCTCATTTCCTCATTCAAAACACCAACCTTAGCAATATCTAAAGTAATCTTACCATTAGGAGTTGTATTACATAGAGTCATATGAAGAGTATCCCAAGTATCAGATAGAGTACCAAGTAATAAAAGTCCATGTACTTCATCATCAAATTTAATCTCCATAGAATAAAGTTGTTGAATAACACTCTCAAAATTATTCAAATGAACAGACATAGCAGTACCTTCTTTGTACTTCAAACCCATCAATTTCTTGATTAAAAACAACTTGTTATTACCAGATTTACTAGCATACAAATATTCAAGTTTGTCCCACAAACTCTTTGCATTTGTTTCATTGTTAATGTGGTTGAGAACATTGTCATCTATCCATTGACGAATATAAGCACAAACCTGCTCATGCTCAAATGCCCATATATCATCTTCTTTATCAATGGGCTTGGTCTTACTAAATACAGGTAAGTGCCGACTCTTGACATACAACAAGTTCTTCATCTTTCCCTTCCATAGATGATAATTAGGGTCATTCAAACTAACCATCCTACTAGTGTTGACAGTAGATGATTCCATAGCTTACACAAACGAACAACCACAAATCACAAACCAAAGCTCCGATACCAGTTCATAGGAAAAACAAGGGGTTTCCAATACTAACAATTACCCAATACTAAGTAGATGATGTTTAGTTTCAACCACAGCAAGACAACAATCCACAATGATATCAAATCAGTAAGGAAACAAGTGCAAATGCTCAAGTAAATAAATAAAAGAGATACACAAGAATTTTTACGTGGGAAACCCTCAAAGTGAAAGAGGTAAAACCCATAGGACCTAGTCCAGAAACTTGCTCCAATATAATAAAAGATTATTATAACAATATCCTTACAATGATCACATAAAGGGCACACCACCCACCAAAATCTCATCAACCAACAAACAACCAAATCAAGAAAAATGATGAGGTTTCGTCACCAGAAAATAGGGGCTCAGTACAGTGGCAATATCTCACAAACTAGAGTAGTAATTGACAAACTGACCTTTGGATTTGAAGAACCAGATGTCCCTAAGGTTCTATCCAAATTTCAGCTAAATTGAAGCACTTTTAACTTTTGATCGGAGCACTTAATGAAGACTGCGCATGAGAAAAATGCCCAAAACTGCACTTTGTAAAAACCTTTGCCCTTTCGGTTTCGGTGTTTGATGGCCTTCCAAATTCTCT
Source organism: Tamarix chinensis (assembly GCA_030549775.1). Lineage (NCBI taxonomy): Eukaryota > Viridiplantae > Streptophyta > Magnoliopsida > Caryophyllales > Tamaricaceae > Tamarix > Tamarix chinensis. Next base: position 9,384,241 of record CM060179.1, on the reverse strand, counting down.
CAATACTCCTTAAAAACTAATAGTAAAAGACTTATCAAGGAAGCCACACAATAAATGAGCCAAGACCCTTTGAGCTACCCTCATAAATAAGATAAATAAAATACGAGTTTTTCCACATAGGAAGGAACTCAATGCCCAACACTTTCCTCTAAAAAAAACTCTTATGGATATTTTCCCTCTCATTGCCAACAATTATTTTATTTTATTTATTCAAAGTGGAGTAACACTTAACCAAACCCATGCGTATGGATGGTAAATTGGTTGATAGATTTGATTGGATAGAATTGATTGGCTAGTAGCAACACTGCTAATCGAACATTAAAAATAACTTTTTTTGCAAAGGCCTCGCACATACCCGATCCTCTATCTATGGATTCATATAAACATCATTGAGTATTCCAAGCATGTGTTTTTCCATGTTTACTCCCATGAGAACACTCGCCATATTATGCTCCACTTCCACTAACCTGACCTTCTTTAGCAATAATAATAAAAAATTGAAGGAAAGATTTTGTGTATGTTTAATCAAGATTTTTGAGCTCAGAATTATTACTTTTCAACTAAAACTTTGCAAAATGTATATTACGTTTAGTAAATTTATTTATTAAATAAAATAAAATAAATAACAGCAATAGTTAATAGCTAACGACGATGACTCCTTCTAATGTACACTATTTAAGCAATTGTGACCCAATCCATATATATTCCCGGGGGATAGTATTGATGCAATTTCCAAGTTTCTTCCTTATTGGTTTACCAAACTTACATCACATAGTACTATTTTATGGGATCATATTATACATTCCTCCAATTGCCCCTTTTTTAGCATGCTCCACAATTGGTTATTCCCTAAACCACCTAATTGGTTATTCCTTTACATAACTCTTGAGCTCCCTTTCATAACCAATGACTTCTTATGTCTCAAATTTCAATCTCCTAAACCACCTATCTTTTTTAGTATTTTAATCAATTCCCATTGTGATAAGTGTAACCTTTTTCTCTCCATATCACTTCTGCTCCAAAAAAACTTGTTGTGTATCTTCTCAATATTCTCTAGGAATTTTGGAAATTGAGAGGTAATAAATTGGAATTTCACTAATCGCTAATTTAATTAATGTCATCTTACCTCCCATAGATAACATCTTTCCTTTCCACCCTAAGAGCCTAAAGTTTGTTAAGGATTGGTCTCCAAGCATCTAACCTGGCAATAGTTCCACCAATAGGAACACCTAATTAGGTAAAGGGAATGGTTTCGATTCTACATCACAATGTTGAAGCCATTTTGTAGTTAACTCTTAGACACACTAAAGCTTATGATCGAGTTTTTTGTGAAAAATCACTCTCAAGTCAAATGCCATATGAAATGTTATGAGTAGGCATTTTATGTTCATCAAATACCCTCATATGTGAGTAGAACATGATAGTATCATCTGCATATTGCAAATGAAAGATATTCACATCATTTATCCACAATATAATTCCCTGCCAAAAGTTTAAGCTTACCGCCTTCTGAAACACCAAGTTCAACACCTCTCTGAAAATGTTGAAAAGAAATAGGGATATAGGATCCCCTTTTCAGAGACTCCAAAAGAGCTTTAATAGTCTGATAGGTGATCCATTCACTAGAATGAATGTTGTTGCCAAACCAACACAACCTTGAATCCATATTCTCCATTTTTCCAAAAAAAAATCCATATTCAGCATTACCTAGTCCAGAAAATCCTATTTCACATTGGCATATCCTCTTTAGAGTCATATTAAAAAAACCAAGCCACCATTTACTCTTGGATGAATGTGCAACCTCAGAAGTAATTAAGAGACTACTCATTATGTTTTTTTCTTATATAAAAGCATAATCATTGATAAGAGTCATAACCTTATTCTATCTTGCAACGAATATCTTTGCAACAATTTTGTATAAGTTTCACACAATCCCATTTTCAAGTTTTACCCTTGCATTTTCTCCTCTTAATCTTCTTGATTACCTTCTATAATCCTCTTAGCTAGCCTCTTTTTATTTTTAATTAAATAAAAGAGGTTAGCTTTTTGGGTGTTTTTAAAGGTTGTTACTTGGTCGATCTTCCTTTTGGTCCTGTTCATTTTCATAGGTTGTTATTCTTCCCTCTGCTTAAGGTTTTTTTATTATTTAATTTATGATAGTTGGTTGTTGTGGTTACAATTTTATTCTTGTGGAATTTTTTGAAGGTGATCCCAATAATTCTTGGCATGGCCTTAGAGAAGGTAATGTTTATGTGCGTTGATAAGCTTTAGATCTAAATAAATCCAATTACTCCTTATATGGTAAAATTTATGGGTGTAAGCATGATATACTTTTTAGAAATAGAATCATGCTAGGGTTTAACTATTTCAAGTGTTGTGGTTTCATGTCAAAATGTGAGGAGCATAAAATATGATTTTTTCATGTGCAATTGGAGAGTTCTAATATAACGTAAGTTATCATATCACCATTTAATTATAATTTATGTGTTCATATGTTTCTAAATATGGAAATATGCACGTGTGATAATAGGTACAACAGTGTTATATTATGTTGCACTTTGAGATTAGGGTTTTGATTAGGCCATGGTTGCATTGCCAAACCATTGTCTTGACATGCTAAATATTCCATTATATTCCTTGAATGATTTACTCAAAATTTGATATATAATATACTAGTAGGGATGGCAATGGGTCATAGACTCGATCCAAAACCGCTATACCTACCTCATTTTTAATGGGTCTGGCTTTATGATTTTTAGACCCGATGGTTTTGGGTCAGATCTAGGTCCATATGTACCTAAATGGGTCTAGGTCTAGTAGTTCCGAACCCAGACCCAACCTGCTAGACTCGTTTATTATATATATACTAATATTATGTTTGTCATCCCTCTCGTAGTCTTATTTGAGATCTGTATTTATTTTTTAATTTTATTTTTTTATATTTACTTTATAATCAATATGTATAATATTGTATTTCAAAAGCATTAAAATACCATTTGAAAAGTTAGCGTAACTATTTTTAAATGTTTATTTTTTAACAAAAAATACATATTAAACTATATAAAACATAAATGTATTTTTATTTACATAGATTATTAATAACTTTTTTCAAAAATTGTCGAACCTATTTATGACCTGTTTACTCACTAGACCTAGTAGATTTAGATCTAGGTTTAAACTTTTGAGACATGGCGGGTGTGGGTTGGGTCTGGAGCTAGCTAATATAAATGGGTCCAACTCTGGGTCTAGCCATCTTGACCCAAACCCAGACCCAATCTATTATCATCCCTATATGCTAGTATAATAACATGTTTAATTAGGGTTAGTTTTGAAGGAATTAGCATTTATATGCTATAAGAATAAAATTGTCATTTTGCATGTACCACGATTATTTTCCTACCATGAGTTTTGATTCATGCCATGACGTCTTTTTCATGATTAACATGAAATTAATGGTATTTCGGATATATATGATTAGGACTTTATATACTTAACATTCTTAATTCAAGTGCGGTGGTGAAATAGTTATTATTCATATTTTAAAGTTTAATCATGTGCTAATGTGAATTAATTTATTATATTTTATCATTTGCATGAGAAATATTAATTACAATAAAGCTTGATGGTAAATCATATAAAATATTATGGCTAGGATTTTGAAGGGTATTTTGGCTATTGTGATTGAAATGTGTCTAATGTGAATAATTGGACTAGTTTAACTTTCGTTGGCCTTAGTTTACTTAGGGTTAACTACTTGCTTTCACCCTACTAGTTAACCTTAGGTTTGGCCTTGGAATAAACTAAAATAATTGGTTAATAAATGACCAAATTAGATTGATTTAGAATAAGTATTTAGGTTATGGCATGATGCCTAACCTTGAGTTGTGATGGCATTGATTATGGTGACCCGTGTGGTATTTAATTGATTTGATTGTTTTGTTGGACCTTACTGTCCTTTGAATAATAATACTATTAACTTGAATAATATACTAACCACTTTAAGTGGAATACCTCAAGTTTGGGAATGGTGGGTTCTTAGGGGTAGTTACCCTAAGGATGAGGTTTAGCCCTCGGTTTGGTTTAATTTGGTTTATTTCACTAGTGTGTCTCGGTGCTCCAATAAGGCCCTAGTGTACTCTAATTATTCATTGGGACTTCTTAGGGAGTATGCATACTTAAGGATTATGAGACCTAAGAGATATGCGGGTATTGTGTTTCCTTTGTACATCGGTATGCCTAACTGTATGTTAGAGTCTGTGGGCCCTATGGTATAAGGGTATCGTGTTATCCTCATGTGCCAGTACAACCGAGTGTATGTTAATGTCCCCAAGTTGATATTATCTCCCCTTAAGTAAATGAAATAACAAAGAAGTAACTTTATTTGATGATATTTTGGAATGCTTTTGTATGGCTAATCAATAGAGCCTCAATACATTACCCTGTCAATCATGGGTTATTATGTGTTTGTGATGGATGTTGAAATGGTTAAGTGTGTTGGTATGTTGAGCATAAGGGATTGGTGAAATAGATGTTATAACGTATTTTATTTTATCTTGTTATCACATGTGTTCTTGTATTTTAAGCATGTTTTCTATTATTGTATGATTATGTGCAATGTGAACATATTACCTCTTTGGAGGCATTATAATTTACTTAGTATGAGGAAGCCATACAATACTATAACTTTTTATATGAGTACGTGCACTCCATATAGTGGATGAAGGATTAGAAGGAGCATCATCCTAATGGTCTATAAGACTAGGGGAATGAGGGTCCTTGTTTTAGTGATCTGTATAGTTTATATTATGAGTTATAGTTAGGTTGAGTATAAGGGTAAACCGATGTCACCTCTTTTGGTGCAATTTTGTTGTTGAGTTTTATTTAGACTCATATGTCTGGGATGTATTTTTGGTTATCATTATCTTATGGAGGATATTTATCTATAAACCTACATCTATATTATTGTCTATTTATTATATAGTTTTGATTTTCACCTAGCTTGTTTGAACCTCTAAATTGTCATAAAGAAGGTAAGGAAATCAGACTTATGCTAAGTATGACAATAGCATCCAATATATTGATACTACACTTCTATAAAGTTAATTTTTTAAGTACTAAATTTGTGGGTATTACACTCACCAAATGGGGTCATGGTTTTTCTTAGAAGTTTGTGTTCCTTTGTTGTTATTATTGTTTTTTTTTTCACCTTTCCCTTTTCCATCAGTTTAGATATCTTGTTTTGAAACCCAAAGAAATCTTAGATGGCATACCAACATTGGCACTTGATCTTGTCAGCCTTAGAGTATTCCCTTAGCCTCCTTGAAGCATTGTATGATTACCTCTCATTTCTTCCTCCTCTATCTTCTCTTGATATAATTAACTTCTTGAATTGAATGGTGATAAGAGATAATTGTCCATCTTCCATAGGTGACTCCTCCTCACTTTCATGTTCTTCATCATCTTATTCTTCTTCTTCTTCCTCTTATTCAACTATGATATCTTTTTACTTTGAGGAAGTGTAGGTCTTCCAAGTAAGTTGTTTCTTCTTATATTCTTCAACTACACCATCCATCTTATATTAATGGACTAAAATGTTCCTAAAGAGCTCATTGGTTGTCATTGTGGTGAAATCCTTAGATTATTCGATCATTGTCACTTTAGGACTCTATTCCTTAGAGAAAGCATGAAAGAACTTCCGTGCATTATCTTCTTCAATGATTAACCTTCCACACGCTTTTAGATGATTGGTGATGGTGGTGAAGTGGTTGGAGAGAGTATTGATTGATTCTCCTTGTTTCATTGCGAACAACTAATACTCTTTAATGTGGATACATATTCTTTTTTTTACTCACTTGGCTTGTTCTATAATGTGTTACCACAAGCTTATCCCACACTTCCTTGATAGTTGTGCAAGATTAATGGCTTGTTTGGAACTACTTATCAAAAGCAGTTATCTAAGATAATTACTTATTTTATAAATTTTTAGACCAAAAAAATTTCAAAATAAGATAATTACTTTTGATAAATAGATCTAAATAGGCTATAAGTTTAGTAGTATTATTTTTCAGCAAGTTCTCATTGGAGGGCCATGATGGCCTTGTCATTGAGAATGAGCCTTCTCTCTTTTACACTAGTGAGTTCATGACAACTCTTATCATTAGTTTGGTCATCTACATATTTGGTGATCTAGATTAGCCCTTTAGTGATATTAGACCACGTGTCATAGTCAGGTGAGTAGATAAAAAAAACATCATATAACTCTTCCAATATGCGAACTTCTCACCGTTGAATAGTGGTGGCTTGGTTGTGGAAATGCCTTCATTCAATCTAATTGAATCCATTCTCTTAATTTGATCTTTTCACCTCAAATTGCTATTTCCTCTATAAGATTTCATGCTCTAATACCAATTGAAATAACATTATATGGAGGTGAATATGATTTATGGAATGGAAATTGGGAAATTAAAAACTGAACACATGATTAAGGCTTCGTTTGATAAGTTGACTATAAGTTCCTTAGGAAGTCACGCTTCTCTGAGAACTTACTGCCATAGAGATAATTACTTACAATTTGGTTGGTTTAGATTGAGTAACTAGGAAAGGAAATTCATTTATTTTTATTTATAATAATTATGTGTGAGTTACAAATAAATATAGTAAAGCAAGTTATACTTCCTATGGTATTACTCAATAAGTAGGTTCTTCATTAACTAAGGAAGTAGAAGGGTCAAATGAAAGTTGCACTTTCTTTTGACTTATTTACTTACTTCATACCAAAGAAAACTACATTTGGTAGTTCTTGGGAAGTATAACTTCCTCAAGTAACCTACTATACACCAAACGATACCTAAAGTGGTTCAAGAGCTAAAGCTTTTCAACATTTACTACCAAAAAGGTATTTTATTTTGGATTTTGAAAACCTCATGTGTGTTTATTGATAATTCTCCCCCTATATTTATGAGCCTTCAAACTTAATGACCAAGCTAAATATATTTTATGATATTTATCTAGTTATCTTCTCTAGAATCTTTACTCAACAATCTCTATAAGAATACCAAACACACAAAATTTCCAAAAAAAAAAGAGTTTTGAGAATGAGAGGTGTGTTGTAATGATCGAAACAAGATACTCACAATTTATAAGATATGAAATTGATAATTATTGCGAGGATGTAATATATATAGAAAATATAAATAGGAAAATGATCAATAATCTAGCGTTGATGTTTGAACTATGAGCACACAAGAATTCTCAAGAAAAATCATAAATTGAAAGTGAGTGAATTAAATGCTTGAGAAATTGAGAGTAGAAGAGAGTAAATGATTTACAATAAATGAGCTCATAAAAGTTGGTATTAATAATGGATTAAATTATCATTTATACGTGCTCGAAGGTTCATAGTCATCGGTAAGCATTTAATGCTCAATAGATCTATCTAACAAGCATAAAATTTAATTTTCTACACAAATAGTAGAGTGATTTCCTTATTCTTTGACTGAAAAATATTAGTGTTATATAAAATAAGGACTAGTTGATTAGTTTGGGTATAGTTTTATCTATCAAATTGATAACCAATAGGTATCATTAGTGGTATAGTGATCTACTGATTATGCTAGTGATTGATTTAAATTTATTAAATATAATAAAAATTTATATATATATCAAATTAATTTTATTTATCTTTTTATAATATAAAAAGTTATAGTACTATATAATATTAGAAATATAACCTGTATATTTTTATTTAATATAATTATAGGCACAACTAATTTGACCCAAGAAAAATAAACCCTACAAAACGCCCTCCATCCCACTTACCTATCTGCCATCAATTTGAAACTTCTTCCCCGCCACAAGCATGTATTTCATCTTCCTCATATGTTCACACATTTTATCTCCTTCATTTTAAATTCATTCCTCCATATTTCAATTTTCTTATCTAACTTGTTATGTACTTCATGATTTAAGATTTTCCCCCATTCTCTATCTTTCATTTTAGTTTATAAGTTTGTTATTTTTTTTTGTTTATTTCAATTAGACTCATGGATGTTGGATATTATGAATTTCATCAATTTGTGGTTGGTGGTGTTGCTAAATTATGGCTTCTAATGTGGTGTTGCTAGGTTTTTGGTGGTGTGATGATGTTGTATGATGGTGGTGCTGATTTTGGTGTATGTCATTCGAATAGGTAATTCCCTCCATCAAACCCACTGATTTTATAGTTCTCTAGTTGCTGATTTTCTATTCACATCTATCAATTTTAACTACTTTATCTTATTCTTGTACAAATCTGGTCTTATGGCATAACATTTATCAATCAACTTCATCCTTCCTCCATCCCCTGCTTCTATTGAGTCATTATTTATCGACTCTTACCTTTGTTACTTCCACTAACCTTTTGTTCTTTAGAATTTGGGGATAAAGTCTCTTTAAAGGGGATAGTAATGTAACATTATGCTTTTTCTGAAACCTAAATTTCTAATTATTAGCTTTGTAATCTCTCATTAACCTTCTAAACTTGATTAATCATCTTGACTTGACCCAAAACCTAATTATCTTGTCCTTAAGTCTGCCTTCAAAATCTTAGTTTTGTTTACCCTAGATTAGTTGTCAATCGAACCTTCTCTTTTGCCCAACCATCATGTAAATATAACTAATACTTTTTCTAGGGCATTGATGGTTAGTGATTTGCCCTAGCTTGCTTATTTTAAATCCTTTTTTAAGGATTTTCATAGCAAAACGGTTCCTTATATACTCAAGAGGGGTGAGTTGAGTATTTACAATTTATGTTAATCTTTAAAATTTATAATATACAATTGTAATTTTTTCTTATTTAACATGAAGAATATCAATACAAAGTTCTTTTGATAATAATATGTATGCGGAAATACTTTTGAAGTGTTTGGTTCCCTAAGTTGTAAGGATCAACTTTGAAATGTAAGAGTAATAAAGAGATTGACACTAGATATTACTTAGTTCCTCTAATTGAAAGGAACTCATCTTGTAAGTAGTCCACATACTTGATCCTAACTATTACTCTTATTAATCACAATAAGTAGGAATAGATAGTACACGTGTAACACCCCAAATTTTATGATTGAAATTTTTTTATTTTACAAGGAAGCTTATAATCAAAATATCAGGTGTTACCACCATAATGAATGTAAGTCTAGCTTACCATGTCATCCTTACAACAATCATAAGGCTAAAACCATTAAAATGTGAACCATGATAAATATAAAACAAGAGATATTTTATAAATACAAATACGAGTTTTGAGGTTTACTCTAAGAGTACAATGATAATTATAGATAAAAAAGAATAATATGGATCTAAGAGCCCAAAAAAGATATTCAAATAAACCATCATCTATATTTGCCCAAACCCCTAGTATAGAATAATCACTCTACCCAATAAAGGCATCATAGGCAACAAAATCATCCAACTTATCCTTAATGGCCTACATAAAAGCATCAAGGTCGTTTGCTCCTGAGAATGAGCACCCATGAAAAAGATGGTCAATAAGCTAAGTGTTGAGTAAGGTGACAATACTATCAAGTTAGGGATATAGTTAAATAAAAGCATTCAAAATAGAGAATAAGTACACATGCGAAACACATAAAATATCACAAGGTAAGTAGTGATCTAGTTGTAATCCCCCGAAATTTTAAAAGCTTATAATTTAATAAATAAATTTTATTTGGGATAAATTAGCCTTTAAATCTATTTAATTTAATTATTTTATAGATTTTTGAATATATAAGATTGGGTATAAATATTTAATAAATTAAAATAAATATTTTGTTATTTTATCATACACTCTTGTTATTTAAATAAATTTTCAAACTCTTATTTTACTAAAACTATCCTTTTTAACCCTTATATTTTAATTATATTAAATTAAATTATTAAATCAATTTATTACCCAAAAATATTATATTGTATTATTTTATAAATGAAATTATTTTATTTAATACCATTTTCCTTTTCTTTTTCCTTTTTCCCTTTTTCCTTCTCCTTTTTCTTCTTTTTCTCTTTTTTTTCTTTTCTTTTTCTTTGGGCCGCCGGCTGGCTGGCCTACCCTTTCCCCTGCGTTTGGGCCGCCGGCCCATCTCTTCCCCTCCTCCCTCCTTTCCTTTTTTCCTTTCCCCAGCCCAGCTCCCCTTTTCTTTTCTTCCTTCTCCCACGTCAAGCCCGACTGTCTTTTTTTTTCTTTCCCCTTCTCTCCCGACCGGGCCGCCCGCTCGCGCCCAGCTCCCCCTCCCCTTTCTTCTTCTTCTTTCTTTCTTCTTCCTCTTTCCTCGGCGAGAATCCCGACCCCCGCCATCTCTACCATCCCACCTGCAACTCCGTCTTCCCCATTGCTTCCCCCTATCTCTCTCTCTCTCTCCCTCTCGTTGTTTTCTCTGCCCCATCCTGGCCCCACCATCTCTCCCTTCCCCATGCCCTGCCATCCCTCTTCTTCTCCCTCTCCCTACCATGGCCATTCCCCTACCACCCTACCGCCACCCCTCGAGCACCCTATCCCCTCCTTTCTCTCCTTATTCTTTTTCTTCTTCCCTTCATGTTCCATTCAGCCATTTTTCGAGCCCCATATGCCTTGCCCGAGCCTCTTTTCTCTCCCTTTATCCTCCTTCCCTCACTGTCCCTCCCTATTTTGCTCCGTCGCCGCCACTCCACCGCCTCAACAGCCACCTGCACCACCTCCTACCACCCTCTACCTCACCCCGACCAATCACAGCACCCCTCGAGGCACCCCGCAACCTCCTTCTTCCTCCTCTCTTCTTTTTCTCTTATTTCCCTCCCTTCTCAGCAGCCACCCTGTACCGCCCATTCCCGCCGTCGTTCCACTGCCTATGCCGCCACATTAGCCACCAAACTAACCCCTGCAACCCCCTCTACCCCTCCTAAGCCTCTTTTGGCAGAAACCACCACCTGCAGGCCTCCATTTTCTCCCTCCATTTTCCTTCCTCATCAGCCCTCATCTTGACCCCCCTCGGCAGCCTCCTTTCGCGGCTTCACTGACGCCGCCTCCGCCACCCTTGGCCGCCAACAACCCATCCCCGACCACCACCTACACCCCCTCTCCACCTCTGCACCCTTCCCTTTCCCTAAATCCTTCCCCAACCACCTTCTTTCCTAGCCCCAAACCACTAACCCGAAAATAGCCCATTTCTCCTATTTCCACCACCTTCGAGCCCCCTCCTCCTCATTTCCTTACATGCAGCTCATGCTGCATGAGCAGCATGAGCTGTTGCCTTTCTTGATTAATTTGGGTAATAATTTCAAGGTATAATTATATTTTAATTAAAGTATTTGATTAATTAAGCATTATAAAGTTTTATACTTTGATTTTTATTATTTCTAATGCAATAAATCTTGATATTATTTTTAGGTATTGGTTTTGATAATCAAAGCTTGAACATTTAACCGAAATACCGATAAGGTTCGTTTTTGTGGGAATCAAGGTAACTGTTAAATCCCACTTAAATGCATGGATTAACGTATGTTAGCACATTAGGATTTTTAATATATTATTATGCTTAATATATGTTTTTTAATATGATATATGTGGTTTCTTGTGTTGATTGATGAAAAGGAAGTGTGATAGATTATGTGCTATGTATGGAGATATTGTTTAAGGTAAGGGTTGGTTATTAATGAAAATGTTAAGTATTATCCATGTTGTGTTATGCTATTGTGATCTTAATGCATGATTAATATTTTGTGAGCCTTAGGGGTATTTTAGTAATATACCTTGTACAAGAATATGGCCTAATATGTGTGGGTCCTAAAAGTATTATATTAAATATAATAGTTGTGGATGAGGTATTATTATTAATATTTTAAGTAGTGATGATAATTTAAAATAAGTGGTGTAATAAGGGGCAAAATGGTAACTTGTAATTAAAAGGGGGTATTATGGTAATTTTATAATAAAAAGGGTAAATTGGTAATTATGGAATAATATGGTAATTTTGGAAGTGAGGGGGTAAAATGGTAAATTTGTGATTAAAGGGTAAAATGGTAATTTTGTAATTAAAGGGTAAAATAGTAATTTACGATTAAAGGGTAAAATGGTAATTTTGTAATTAAAGGGGGGTAAAATGGTAATTTGGAAATTAAAATGGTAAAATGGTAAGTTTGTAATTAAAGGGCAAAATGGTAATTTTGTGATAAAAGGGTAAAATGGTAATTTTGTGATTAAAGGGCAAAATGGTAATTTGGAAATTAAAAGAGGTAAAATGGTAATTTCGTAAGTAAGGATAAAATTGTAATTTTATAAGTGAAAGAGTGTTATGGTAATTTTTGGAAGTTAAGGGGTAAATGGTAAATTTAAAAGTAAAGGGGTAAAATGAAAATTGGAAAAGAGTAACTCGGTAATTATAATAATTGATAAGGGTAAAATAATAATTCAAATAACTAAAGGGTAATTTGATAATTTAATAATGGATAAGGGTAAAATGGTAAATATGATAAATGTGAGGGGCAATTTAGTAATTTAACCAACTAAAGGAGTAATTTGGTAATTAGGATAATGAACAGGGGTAAATTGGTAATTTGACCAACTAAAGGGCAATTTGTTAATTATAATAAAGGAACTGGGTAAATTGATAATCTAACCAACCAAATGGGAAATATATTAAGTGTAACAATTACGAAATGTGGTTAGTGGCCTAATAAAGGTAGGAGATACCTCAGTAACCTAAACCAAGTAAGGGTGTAGCTAAGACCGAATGTGTACTATGTGACCTACATGTCTTGGATGTCCTATATAATTATATGTTGTGTCCTATTTGCTATTATTTTAACTGTTTCATGTGTGGCGCGGCTTGGAACCGAGGTGTGCTCATGTGTCCTCTTTTGGTATGTGCTAATATGGATATGCTGTAAGTTATGACGTGATGTGATGTGGCCCTTTAGGACATGCATGCTAGGATAATTAATGTGGTGATGTGGGATGGAGGCATGAAAAAGAAAAATGGGAAAATAGGATAACCAATGGGAAGTAAGTTGGCTAATGTAGGTATGAGAAGAACTAGGGTTTGCATGGAAATTTTAGGGTTTAGCATGATAAATATCGAGGGTTTTGCATGGGATGGTTAGAGTCCGCATGGGGCAAACTATAATACCCCAAATTGAGCGGAGTGTTATAATGATTGATATGACTACTTATATCAACATGGTATACCATCCTTTTTGGTGATTCCATCCTAAGAACTCCACAGTTAAGCGTGCTGGCCGTGGAGCAATTTTTAGATGGGTGACCTTCTGGGAAGTTACAGAAATTTTCTCTAGAAGCCCGTGAGTGAGGACAAAGCGTGCTAAAAGGACTCGCGTTGATCTGTGGGGTCAGCCAATCAATCCGAAAGCACTCCAAGGTAGCCCCCGTATGGTCGTATTGACTCGAGGTGTTACACAAACTTTACATATAGAAAGTTGCCTCGAGGTGTGAGGAAGTTAATAGAAGTGTCGCTTGGGTGTCTACGGGCTTCGGGCGAAAAATAGTACGTGGGACAGTATAAGAGTGCGTAGGAGACCAGGCTAGGGTTTAGAAGGAAACCCTAATGTGAGAAGGTGGAAAAATAAAAAGAAAATAATAAAAATAAACGAGAATGAGTGAGGTAGAAAGTGAGGGTTGGATCTAAGGGTCGTGACGTGTAGTGTGTTGAAATAGTTTGGGATGTGTAAGGTAGAGAAGGATGGGCCACATAGGCCCAAATTAGGGTTTCTGGAAAAAACTCAAGGGTAAGGTGATGAGTGGACTTTGAGGGTATAAAGTGTGGGCCTTGACCCACGCACTTAGGAATTGGGCTCTCGGTGTGAGAAAGTGAATTAACGGAAAGATGTCGGGGCGAGTTAGGAGGTGCAGAAGTCTCAAGATATGAGACGGACCCTCTTGGGAGGATAAGTGTGGATATAGTTAGTCATGCATGTCTAGGATGAAAATTGTTGAATAAGATACGGTAAAACACTAATTATGTAAAGTGGAAGATTATTGAGCCGGGCCCAGACCAATCCACCGGCATAATAGTGGCCAGGTGTCGGGGTGCCCTGGAGACCGATCCACCAGCATATAATAGTGATTAGGTGTGTTCTACCCTATAAGTGACCGATCCACCGGCTATAATAGTGGCGGATCCCAAGCTCAATAAACCAAACCCTAATTTGTTAAGATAAGTAAAAGACACTAAGAGTCTGTTTGGTTCATGAAAAATTAAGTGGAAAAGAAAATATAGAGAAAAGAAAATTGAAGGAAAGAAAATGAAAGAAATTTATTTTCTTTCCTTTGTTTGGTTGTTGGAGAAAATGTTGTGGAAAATTGAAATCTTGGAAAATATTTTTAGTGTTTGGTATATAGAAAGAAAATTCTAAGAAAAGTTAAATGTTATTATTTAAATATTTTTATATATTTAATGTTATTAAAAATATTATATTGATATATTAAAAATTATATAAAATTTCTAAAAAAAATTATTAAAACTCCATAAAATCAATACTTACTTCAATTTTTTTATATAACTATTCTAAAATATTACATGAATAACTTACAATAATTTAAAAAAAAGTATGAAAAAATCCAAATCCGATAACAAAACATATATTTATATCCGTATCCATACTCAAATCTAATGCATTATTTAAATATTAATATACATTTAATGTTATTAAAAATATTATATTGATATATAAAAAATTATGTAAAATTTCTAAAAAAATTATAAAAAATCCATAAAATCAATACTAATTCTAATTTTTAAAAATCCGTATACAAATCCTATATCTATAATTATGTCTATTTTTTCATATCCGTTTATATATCCATCGGATAAAACCTATTGGATTTTGATTAAAACCCATCAAATTTAAAATGAAATTTATTTAATGTTAGAATTATATGGTTAGATTATTAAAATTTAATTATGTATTCACTTTTAGAATTAGAAAATATATGTTAAATTATATAAATAAAAATAAAAATATAATTTCATATTGGATAAATGAATCAGAGTACTAATACGGATATCAATTTTAAAAGAATATAGATATATATACGAAGGAACCGGTTATGAATAAACAAATATAAAAAAAAACCCACAAATTCAAATACGAATATAAATATAAACTTTTTTTTTTACTAAATTTAAATAACGGATAAAAAAAACCAATTCGCCGTCAAAAGAGAAACCAAAGTTTTTCGTAGTTTTGCTCTTAGTCTTTATTTATACTAGTTTTTTTATTTATATCGTATGTTTGAAATTATTTATAAAAAAATTATGTAATATAATTATTTATTTCAAAAAATTATTAAGTTAATTTCTTTTTAAAAAATAAATAATTAACTTAAATAAGTATTTTTAATAGATAAATTCAAATAAGATTTTAACCACCCGACTCTTATCGCTTCTTTTATCCAATATCCGGGTCATATTCTCCAAACCATTTGTCTGCAACTGTATTCAAATTATTGATTTTAGTAATATATGAGATCTCTATCAAATCACACTATTAACCTCTCTGTCCATCATCTTTAATTGAAGATACACTAAATACAGACCTAATAAATTGATAGATTAAAATTAATTAGAATTAAATGTTAAGTAATAGAAAACTCGTAGAAGTATTTGACAGCAGGCCTTTTTCTGGGCGACCCCTCCCTACGTCTCCTTGCCCTCAGCTCCATTGATATAGCAGGCACGCGCATACTAGCTAGGAGTTCAGTGGGAAAGACGACGAGCAAAATCCCTTAGCAATTGACAGGCCCAACAACTTTGACGAATATAATTAAATATACAGATTTACATTTCGATATTCCCATAAAGCCTACCGAGTAGATGATGAAGATGGAAGAACGAGATGTTGAAGGAGAAAGAAAAATCGAAGGTGATGTCATACCAGAAAATTGCGGAGGAAGATTGATCGAGAATAATACTTTCTTTGTGTTCTGTATTTTTCCTCTTTCCTACTGGTGCATTTGGGTTTCTAATACTGCTTAAGAATCTGGTACAGAGGTGGCAAAAATGTTGGTGCAGTTATGGAGAACGAAGGGGAAGGAAGACGATGGAGGCCAGGCTCTTGAGTCGGGGGAGTTCGATTTGTTTCCTTCCGTGTTATTTTCCTCAGCTAAACCTGAGGAAAATGATGCTGTATAATAATCCCCCACCCTTTCCTCATTATTTTCTTTCCTTACAATTTTCCTACTAACCAAACACTATTTAAATATTTTCCTTCTAATTTTTTTTCCTTTCCTCATTACTTTCCTTAAACCAAACAGACTGTAAGTACTTACAGTGGAATACCATGAGAGTAGGGGCCAGACCAATCCACCAACATAATAGTGGCCAGGAGCGTTTTGCCCTGGAGACCGATCCACTGGCATATAATAGTGGTTAGGTGCATTATGCCCTATAAGTGACCGATCCACCATCTATAATAGTGGGATTCCCGCACTCGCATGGATATTTATAATCCGATATGATTGATTAATGATGGACTAATGACCTTAAGGCCCTAAAAGTATCAATTATTCATTATGGCCTATTAATATTTGGTTGACTTGTTAAGTATGTGAATGTACGAAAGTGAATGTTACGTATACACCATTAATGTATGATTGACTTGTTGAATATGTGAATGTATGGATCTGAATATTATATTTACACCTGTCGTTATGTATGGATATAGTAGTATAACATGTGTTACATTGCGTGCCTACTTTTAAGTGTGTTTTTAAAGGGTTACTCAGTACTGTAATACTGAAGGGTTCTATTCATGGGGCCCCTGCCTATTCAATGGGCAGTGTCCTTTGCAGGTCGTTTTAGGCGCTATTCAAGTGGGCCTCGGGAAAGAGCGTACGGAACTATCCGAAACTATTAGGGTTTTACTCTGTCTCCTTTAAATTCTCGATTTCAATGTATTCGTTGTTTTGTAACCACCACCGGTGGATTATACTCTTATAAAATTTTTACTTGCGCTACTCTGATTTAATTATTAGTTGAGTTTCTCATAATTTGTATTTTTCTCCTTTAGCCTTAGCACTTAGTACTGGAACGGTATAAGTGAACTGGTCTGGTATTAAGTGTGGCGGTAATATCCCCAGAATTCACGATTTATTATTTTGCTTCCGCTAATTTATTTTTAATAAAACGAAATTTTTCAGTAGTGAATTTTGGGGGTGTTACACTAGTTCTCTTAATTATATATAACAATTTTCATTCTTTTATTTACATTGAGTTCTGGGACCCTACTATTCTTAAACTGGTGGAACGATCTGAAGTACATCTCATGGACACCACATTTGAGCCACTATTATAGTCCAGTGGAACGGACCTAACACCTCTTAGGGAAAATGCTTTTGAGCCGCTATTCTTAGACTAGTGGAATGATCTGAACCACCTCTCGGGGACAACACACTTGAGCCACTATTATCGTCCGGTGGAACGGACCTAAACACCTCAATCCTGAATCATGTATTATTCCACTTTAATTCATTAATATCTTATCCCTTATTTTACTTATCGCAAATTGTATTATCTTTCGCATTGAGCTTAGGGCCCCACTATTTTTAATTCGTTAGAATGGACAGATGCACCTATCAGGACAAAATGCTCCTGGTGGAATGATCCCATAAAACACCTCTAAAGCCAACATGCTCTTGATATACTATTCTTAAACAAATAGAATGGTCTAAAATACCTCTCAGGGACAACACACCAGGGGCACTATTATTGTCTAGTGGAACAAACTCATAAAACACCTTAGCCTGACTCACGTGGTCCATCACTTTAAATGATTAATATCTTATTTGTGATTGATTTGAAATTTAAAAAAACATTAAAGCAGGTAAGGTACATCATAAAGATCCCAAGGTTGTTCTCTAGGGTTAAGACCCTTATATTCTCTAAAGACCCTAATTTCACACTTTTTTCATAATTCTTCTTCTGTTACTCTTTTACCTGCCAAAATTAGTACCTTATCCTAAATTACTATTATTATTGTTATTATTATACTCAAATTTCAAGGCCTAACTCTAAGGTTTTGCACATGCGATAATAACCTTGTCTTAAAAGTTATTATTCCTAGAGCTTATAAACCCTAATTTCATCACTCCATCATAGCTTTTCCTTTAGGGCTCAAACAAATACCATATTCAATATACATTCCAAAAATACTAATGTTAACAACACAACCTAATTTTGTGGTATAACTCTACCAATTTACATATGTGATAATAGTCTTCTCATTTTAGGGTTACTATCCCCAAATTAGGTCATTTTTGTACTTTATTAACCTTAGACCATTCACAAGTGAGTTAATAAGTTTAAACAAGATTAACATAAGTTAAATTGTTACATGATAATGCCTCAAATTGAGATTAGAAACCCTAAGGGTATAATCATCATTTATTTGTACAACTTTGAGTTTAAATTAAGTATTTAGGTTAATGGTGTGGTCGTAGCCGGCACGCAATTTAAACCCTCTTGTTGTCAATTGTAGCACTGGTAAATAGGGTATCGTTCTAGCCGGGGATTGAGAGGGCTCACTTCTATTTAACTAGTTTAAAAATAAAACTAAAACTAAAAATCCTAAATAACACAAAATAAATAAATAAGAAAAATACTAATAGGGTTATAAAAATAATAAAGGAGTAAATAGAATAAAGTAAACTAATAATAAAAATAATGAAAATATGGGAAATAATTGAAAATAATGGGAAACTACAGATATGAGAAATATGTTAGGGAAATAAAAATTCACCACTAGATTAGGTCGAAATATAATATTTATTTCTAAGTCATCTTTTAATCGTGAGAAGGAGATCGACCAAGTTGCACACCAAACGCAGGTCCATACACCTTATATTACTTCCCTTAATTAATTAATACGACCACGTGCCTATATTAACCCTATTAAATACTAGCAGTATAGCAGCAACAAGCGGCTCCTATATTTAAATAGATTTAATGCATTAAGTGTAAGTGGAAGGCTGTCAATCTAAGTACCCAGACTAGTACAAAACGTATGTCTAGCTGTATTTTCTATCCTTGACCCACACGTATCGAAACGTTTTACCACTTCGATTAGAATCACAAAACGATTAGGTGAATTGTTATCTAACCTAGCTGCAATTTAAACATATAAATTCTAGTATATTTAGATGGCCACCTAGCAGATAAATAATCCTACATACCGTCACTTATAAGGAACCAGAACAAGGCATGCACCAAATAAACTATACTGGACAGAATTATACATATAAACGATAGCAATTAATATAGAGTCAAGAAACAATCTCACGAAACAAAGAAAATAAAATTATAATTCAAATCATAATCTAGGGTTTCAATTCATTCCCTAACAATAAACAATCAGCCAGCCATAATTAAAGAATTAATTACACAGAAATATATATCTAAAATATAAATTAAAAATAAGAGAAAGAAATAACCGGAATTAATTTTGAATAAAATATCAAGAATTTATTCAGATAAAAATTAATTTTATCTGAAATAAATTCTACCGGTATAAATTTTCTCTTATTCTCTCTTCTCGGTGCCTCAATTTCCGTGTAAGTAATTCTCCTTTTTTTTCTTCTTTCTCGACTGACGTTGTGCGCTGAAGGCTGTTGCCTCGGACCCCGTGCGTCGTTGTTTCCGTGCGTTGTCTGAGCGCCTGTGACGCGCTCTCCCGAGCCTATAAAGGCTCTCTCCCGTCTCTCTCTCTCTGCGTCGTTTCACAGAGCCTCGGAAGGCTCTGTCGCTCCCTCGAGCCTGTTGAGGCTCTCGACCGCACACACTCTTTCTTTCTCTCCGTGCTCTTCCTTTTATTTTCGTTTTCCTCGTCTCACCCCACACCACGTCAGCCCTTGCTTTTAATTTTTGTGCGTCGTCCCGTGTAGCTCTCTCTCTTCTACCACGTCAGCCCTGCTGACTCTTCGTCCGTCGTTTAGCTCTGTTTTGTGTTCCAAGCCTTTGGGCCTTCGGCCTTTGGCCGTTGGTCCAAAGGTCTTATTTCTTTTCTTTTTTTTATTTTTTTTAAATATTTTTCTTTTACTTAAAAACAAAACCTGCAAAATAAAATTAATAAAAATTAATAAAAAATATTTTATTCTAAATTTACTTAATTTATATCATTTTAGCTCAAATAATAAAATTTATACAATTTTTACCACTTAAGCATAAAACAATAATTATTCCCCTATATTAGTTAAATAAACTACCAAAAACTAAGATTATAAGGGTATAAAATGTGTCAAAATATGAACTCATCAGTTAATTATGTTTAATAGGATGAGTTTGAGTGTGATATTAGGTAGGGTGAGTTGTTGAGCCTCGTTAATGATCTTATGAGTTATTTGTGAGTTAGGGGTTCATATAAACATTCTAGTCCTTTCACCAATGTTATGTGTTCTTTGGTCGTTGTTTGGTTTTTTATGGCCTTGTTCATTAATCTATGTAGCCTTTTGGTTTGATGTGTTGATTTACCTTAATATGCTTCTAATTGCATTATTAGTATTAATTATTGTATGAATTATATTAAAATGAGACGGTTGGCAATATTAGTGATAAGTGGAGTTTCAAGGATTTGTGGCTTAAATTGTGGTTAACAGGAGTGTTTTACCCTAGAATAACTCTTATCTCACATATGTAGGGTGTGCATGAGTGGAAGTGAAATATAAGTAAAATGGCTAATTGTGTAAATTTAAGTTACACCTTAAGTGTTTGGCTAAGGGAACTTAACAATACATTAATAATTAAAGTAAAATATCACTTGAGTTAGGATAGAGAAATTCTATCAATCTTTAGTGAACTTGTTTACGTTGGAACTAAAGTGGCCCTAGATCTGCCCTGTGCTAGTTAGAATAACAAGAGCATAAGGGGGTATGTGTACTTCAAGTTATGAGTTCAAAAGCATTTTGTCTTGAGTAATATTTTTGGTGCCTTCCAACAAAATTATAGTGGATCATTCCACATGTTATGAATAGTAAGGTTCACATTCTTAGGTAATTAAGTAAATGGAATATATGATCACCTAAGCATGGAATTCTAATATGGTATTTTCCTTATATATTTCATACCATGAGTAGTATTCACATGTAGAGTTTTTATTATTATCATAGGTTGTTTTATGTTATATTAAATTCTTGATTGTATGTGTTATGCATGAAATGTCTGTTGAAGTGATTTTCATTACTTAGTATTTTTTATATTAACTAATTTTGTGTGGTCACTGCTCATTCCTATGAGCCGGTACTACTTGTTTCACAAGATTTTGTTAATTAAATGCTTTTGTTATGATGTCAGCTTTGAGTGAATGTTTGGTTGATATTAGTGTGTGGTTATTCGAATATCTCAATTTGACTTTTAGTCATAGGTTTTCTCTTATCTTCTATTTCATAATCTTATATCATTTGGGATCAAGTGTTTCCCACATCTTATCTCTAAATATAAGTTACTTTTTAGCCTTACACCCAACATAGATTGGGTATAGTGAGTATCTTTCTATATTGGAGGTGGTGTTAACACCCTGTGTTTTTGTTTTTGGCTTCCATAAAACATGCTTTAAAGCAAAAAAAAAATAGCTTGTGAAAATGAAGGTGTTATAGAATCCTAACAAACTCCCATAAAACAAAAAGTTCCTGTTATGACACAACTTTTTACTCTACATTGACTTTTGTATATACATTGACTATCGTACAAATCAAATAGATATGGAAATATCTTCCCTTATATTACAATCCAATGCCTAGTAGTTGTTGAATGGTTTGAATTGAAAATAAAAAAGTCTCGACCTATCAAAAAGCCCCAAAATTACCTTCTTCTCACCTCGTTGTCTATCCATTTAGCATCACCCCCTTCTATAAGCGATTTATATCCTTGTATAGGTCAAGAAATATTCATCTTCTAAAGATGCATTAACAACCAAAATATTATGTGCTTGTGTCTTGATCATAACCCCTTAATGTTTTATGATAAGAACACTATCACTACTTCACCATTGTAACCCCTATATGCTTCTAAGATTAAATGCCTTGAGTGGCTTCCCACCCTTTATTATACTCCTAAATTATTTTTGCCACTAACTCACGTGCTTCTTGGTTTGAGATCTTTTGTTCTAACTCCAATCTTCTAGCTTCATTGAGGAATTTATTGGGCAAGTTTGATCATGTTGATGGTTTATCCTTGATTATTCAAGAATTCTATCTTTAGAGAATGAACTGCCAGTGAGTTTTTTTTCCTTTTTCAAACCAAATTTCCTTTTTCCTTTTTTAGTTGTGAACTACCTTTACATGGGATGGCTTGTTCTTTAAAGCCTATTAGAGTTAAAGGTCCATTGATTGAGGTATACAGGGTTTTGTTCTTGTTGGGATAGCTATTGATTACATGCCCAATACTCATTCGTAATCAATGACTTATTAAGCTTAATAGATTTTGTATGCTTAGATATCAAGGCTAACCTAAAAATTTAGAATAAGAGTTGAAGCAAAAACTCATCATAGAGATCCAAAACTAAACCTCTCATAGTATACCAATGATAAATATGAGGGCTTAACATGGATGAATTGTTTAGTCTTTTTTAGATAATCTTTCATTTTTAAACTATAATTTTCATCCTTGTTTGAACAACCAATAATAATGTGTTACTAACCCATTTATGGATATGGGCTACATCAATGTGTATACAATAATTTGTTATTGATTCATTTCTTTCCTCCAAATATTTTTTAATGGCCATCTCTACCAACATGTGGAGATGATATTATTGATCTCTTTAAATGATTATACATATTTAACACGAGTAGGAAAATGATCCTTGGAGAGTGACAAACAAATGACCAACACCATTGATAATTTTGTTTAATGGTAGTCATGACAATAAAAGGAAGGGGTGAAAGAAGAAATTTAGATAAAATGGAGTTCCTTGTCTTTAAGGACAAATATGACATGACATTTATTAATAAAAGTGGATGACCTATTTAGAAACATATTAAACTTTTTATACAATATAGCCTCATAGTCCTCTTCATTTTTAATTGAAATATGAAAGACAACCAACTTCATGATAATGTGTTTCCAGATTTAAGATTGCAGTTATGATATCATCTAAGAAAATAATGGTTTGGGGCCATACATAGAATCCATTGTATAATATTGTCATTGAGTTAACATTATTTTCCTAAGTTATTGAGTGTGCTCGCTACATTCCTTCTTCAAGATATAGAGGCCTATTGTAATACCTTATATTTTGAGAAAACCCTAAGTTATTTGGGAGGAGTATTATTTAGTTTGGTATATTTATATTTTTAGCAACCTTTTGAAGGTAATAAATTTAAATTTTCATTCTTGAAAAGTTTTGTTTCGGGTTTATTTACTCTTTTTTAAGATTTTATCCCCATAATACCTTTTGAGCCACTTTTGGCACTCAAACTCTTTTAATTCTCCTATTTCATGTGGGTATTTAAAATCCTCATATATTTTTTTGAGTCTCCTAGCCTATTTCAAAATGCGAAACCAATTTTTTGGCAAAAGACATTATTCATAACTCTTGCGTGCCTTATATCACGTTTTAAGCCTTGAAAATGCCTTTTTATTTATCTAAAATTTATGAAACTTTGAGGAACCTTCTATTTTAATGTTTTTGGGCTATAAATAATTTAAAATTTTCATTTATTCATTTTTTTAATCATTTCTAGAATTGTGTGACCTTTTTTTCCAGTACAATAAGTGATCAAAACTAATTTGTTCACTCCTAACCTTGTCCGTTTTTTCTTTCAACTTCTATCCATCACTAATTTAACCTTTAGAGGGTAGAAATATCTTCCTATTGGTCTAGTTGGGGCTGCACCACCTATCTCCTTGTTTCTTTTATCCTTTTGTTAATTGCTAACTTATCTTAATGCTTAAGTTTGGTAAAATATCTTCTACGCATGTGTCTCATTCATTTCTAACTTTTAAGTTAAGTCTCGAGCTCTCTTTTTCCTTCCCTCCATCTTCATCCTCCTTGATTTCTTTTCCTAGTATTTCCATTAATCTCGTTATACTTTGATAATAAGTAAAAGAGGATTGGGTTAATGAAGAGGTTGGATAATTTAGGTTCCAACCTTCCTTGGAGGCTTAATTTTTTTGACTAGGAAGGTTCTCTTGTTTATATCCTTTGTTTGATTCTTTTAGTTTAAGCTTTTGATGGTTAAATCTGAATATTTTCTATTCTTTCTCTCTTTGATTTTAAAGGTAATCAAGAGGTGGTTTTTGGAGTTAAAGGTTTAGGTTTTAAATCCTTTTTGCTAAGGAGGCTTGTGGTAAATATTCTTACCTCATTTTATGTGTTAGTTATGGTAGAAAAACATATTAGGATAATATGAGTGTTTATGATAAGTTAGAATGAAAATATTGGTTTTTGTGTGTTTTATGGATTCATCCATGGGCCTTATTTAGGTGCGAGAATTGTTTTTTTGTTAAATTCTAATATTACCATGATATTCTTTAGCATGTTTAGGTAGATAGAATGTTTTGATTTGAGTATGTTATGTATGTTTTATGTTAGATTAAATAATTTTAGATGATGGGGTTATAAAATGGCTCATTTTCTTGGATTTTTTAGTTTTGGATGATTTTTAGATTATGATGATGTTGTTGGTTAAATCTAATGCTAACATGTTATTCCTTGGCACACTTGGATCAAATTTCATGCCTAAGCTATCTTTATTTGAGCATGTCTAACCAATAGTTTTTAATGGTTTAGGCTTTTCCATGTGTTCATGAATATTTTTATGAATATCATTGTTTTAGTTAGTTAAGTGCAAATAATCATAAAAAGGGTCTAATTATATTTTAATAAGTTTTAAAGGGTTTGAAAGTTTAAGCGTAACAAGGCTTTTATAATAATAGTTTGTTAAGTGTTGATAGTCATTTAATTTTAATAATGTATTGACGTGAATAGCCATTTGACATCAAAATTTTATAGGATTAGTGTTTTCATGTGAACAGTCTTTCAATGTGAATATTCTTTTAACTTTAATAGACTCTTGACATTAATAATGCATCGACATGAATAGTCTATTGATGTAAATAGTATTTTTCGG
This sequence comes from Tamarix chinensis, assembly GCA_030549775.1. Classification (NCBI taxonomy): domain Eukaryota; kingdom Viridiplantae; phylum Streptophyta; class Magnoliopsida; order Caryophyllales; family Tamaricaceae; genus Tamarix; species Tamarix chinensis. The sequence goes on along the minus strand of CM060179.1, from coordinate 9,359,157 downwards.
TAATAAAAATTTTAATAATTTTTTATATTTAAGATTCTCAGTATAAAATTATGTTTCCATTAGTCATGAAGATTGTTTTTTTTAAATGGTTGGGTCGTTTTGATGTTCTAAGTATGATTTTGACTTTGGTTTAGCCTTAATAGCAATTCAATAAAAGTTACGATCCTTTTGTCATACTGGGAGCATTTGACTGAGTTGTGTTCAATGATTGTACTTGTAAATTATTAACTAATCAAGTGAAAGAATTTAAATGAGCCTACTTTCACCGGCTCTTGAAAGTAGCTGGTTGAGGGTTAGTAGTATGCCCTTATTCATTATTATCCGTTGCCTCCGGGTGGGAACCTAAGTTGGTTTCAGTACTTTTTCTATTTTATTAGATTGATGTTTTATCAGGGATTAGTGTAACACTCTTAATTTGTAGATATCAAAAATTCTATTTTAAAGACAATGCATAAGCGGTTGAAAATAAATAAATAAATAAATAAGGCTTGATGAAAATCTTAATTCCATTATAATTAATGATTAGGTGATACCACAAATCACAACTAAATTCCATATATAAATCCATTTAGGTATTTCCAAGTGATAACAACAAACACACACCAAATCATTGAAACCACCAAATTATGTTTAGGAGATAACACTAAACCCATTAATCAAATATTCAAGCCACAACCACATAATTTACCATTTTTAATCTTTTATCATATTCCATCATTTAAGGCCAATATTATAAATTAAAGGTCAAAGGCCAAGCCATAACTTGAAGGTCACAACCTTAAAATATAACATAATTGCCTATGGAATTAGTTAACTGGCCCCATAAAACCAGTTGACTAGTTTGAGACTAAAAAAACACAAAACAGTCAATCTTTATAAGGGTGACCAGTCGACTAGTTAACCAATGGACATGTTGTCCTCACTAGTTTACTATTTAAAAATAAGGAGGATACTAAGATGTTGATGTACCGACTGACTGGTTGACCAATACCGATTGAATGTTGTCTCAAACTGAAACACCACCTCTATGGTTTAGTGAAAATCTCGGTTAACACTAGTTAAATGATATTCCAAAACTAGTTGATTAGTCTAACTTAGGCGAAATACTAAACCTCAACATGTGATTAACTGAATTGATTTCTAACTTAACCACATAATCCTACACATGATTCTAAATTGTTGAAACATACATAAAAAACATACTCGCGCCACTAAAACACATATTCATGCCCATCAATACAACTTACAACGTAATCTCATGCTTGATTTATCAATAATTTCAATAAGGCCAAAATGGCTAAAAACATATTTATGCTTCCAATATATACAACTCTTAATTAGTATTAGAATTCAAAATAGCACATGCTTAACATAAAACACACCAAAATCATGAAATCACAATATACACAATAAACACTTAGACATATTAAAGCTAATATTGCCTTACCTTGAAACAATTATCTTCTAGCAAACAAATATCATGACTTAATGGCTTCTACCAAGACCCTTAATTATCATAAAAAAAAAACAAGAATCATAAATAGTTAAAACCCATTTAGAACTAAATTAAAATCAAATACAGAAGAAGAATGGAAGACTCACAATTCACCTTCCTCTCAATAACAAGGTTACCTGGAGGAGAAAACTAGGATCTCCAACTTTTCTTACATTTTAATCCTCCTTTGCTTAAAGGAAATTGTGGAAGAATTAAATAAAATATTAGAAGAATAAATAAGAGAATTAAATTAGAAATTTTTGGGGAAAATAAGAGGTAAGGGCCTCATTTTCCAGCATGAAGAAAAATGGAAAAAGCTCAACACGTAGAAAAATAAACCAAGGGAAAGAGTGAAAAGAGAGCAAATGTTGAAGCCTGAGGTAAAAATGAATAAAAATTAAGGTCAAGGGAGGGTTGGTTTTAATGCCCCTAAATTTTATTAAATTTTAATCTCAATTAATCAACATTTTAACCTAATTTTAAGTATAATTTTTGGGTCTCTTTATTTTATTTTAGCCTAACAACAATCCCATATAATTGATAGATAAAATTTTAGATAAATTTATAAAAATTTAAACCTAAACTTAAATTCTAATCCCAAACCCAAAATTTTTTTATTTTTTATTTTTCTTTTATGTTCTTTATTTTCCTTTTTTTCTTCTTTTATTTTTCTTTCTTCCATTTCCTCTCTATACTACATCCAACCTAACCCACTCTTTCTTCTTCTTTTTTCTTTCCTTTTCTTCTCTTGGCCTGCCCTAGTTAAGCCATCCCCATCCCCCTTTCCCTTCTTTTATTTTCTTTTTTTTCTTCCTTCTCGTGATGTTGTCTCTACCTTCTTCTTCCTTTCCATTTCTTCTTTCCTCATTTGGCCCAAATAGGGGCTTACCAACCCTTGCACAACGCCCTCCCTTCCCCTTCTTAGCCATGAAGCTTTCCCTGCACAACCTTTGCCACCTGCCCTCTGCACCACCAACCCCTACCAACTTAGCCCCTACACCCTATTCCATTTCTTTTTTCCCTCACCTACTCCCTCACATGCCAATCGCATCCTTTTCCTCTATCGTTACCTTTCTCCCCTTCCCTTATATTTTCCATTGGTTTTCTAGCCATGCTCACATGTGTGTGGATATATATATGCATGTAGGAGTCCCCTTCTCCTCTTTTTCTTTTCTCATTATGTCATAATGCACTAAACCTACCCCTACTCTATTTTCTTTTCTCCTCCCCACGACTCGTTGCCGCCATCATAACCACATCATCTTTGTCTTATCTTACCTTCCTCCTTCCACCACCTACTCGAGTTAGTACCCTCACCACCAACCAAAACCCTTTATTTTCTCATCACCTGTGCCCCTACAAACGAAAAACACCCCTACCACATCGTTGCTCTTTGCCATCAACGCCACCACAACTGTCAGTTCCCCCCTTCCCTTCTTCTCCTTATTCCCTTCTCCTCTTACTTTTGGATAGCCATCAACCACAAACCCTAAACCTCCCACCTTCATCTACCTTCATATCTTGCTCTCCCAGACCAGCCATTGACCACACCACCCCAGCCTCAGTAGTTTCCTAAAGGCCATCATATTTACCCAACTATAGCAGACCGACGCCAACTCGACCACCTTTTGTAGTAATCACCATCCTAACCGCCACCAACTCCACAACATCACCACCTTAGCTGATACCGACTCCACTACATCACAAATTTAACTGCCACCGACTCCACTACCCTCAACAACATAACCGCCACCATCTCCACCCACTTGTTGCCAATCATCATTGCCGCCCTCACTATCAACCATCGCCGCCGCCACTATGCTTGTTGCTGTACCACCATTGTACCATTATTATGCTTTCCGTCTTGCACCACCCTACTCAAGCCTTCCACTTTCAATTACTACTATTTTCCTTCCTCTCATTTACCTTAGTTTTTCCTTGACTAAATTTTCCCTAAGTTTTTTTTTTGTGCATTTTGACTTTAGGCGATATTCTGGTGGTTTTGGAGGAGGAAGTGTAAGTCGTACATGCGTAGTGATTAGAGCCACTTTAGCAAGGCTACATGTCATAGTTAGGGCTTTTATGTGCAAATTGTATATATTTTTGTGTTATCATTCTTGGAGTTGTTGAATGGAAGTATTATCATGATATTGGTACTGCAATACCCCATATTTTAAAATTTAATTTTATTAAGCTTAATTATTTTATTAGCATAATTTGATGTAAACATTCAATTATTTTAATTTCGATTCGTTCTATGGATTTATCGACGATATCAATTTCATAATTGACTTTAATTAATCGTTGTCGTTGCGGATGATTCTAGATAAATTCGTTCACGACCATGATTTTATTATATTCGGTTAAAAATATATATTTCCATTCTTTCTCGTATTTTGATTTTTTAATGTTTTAGATTCGTTTTCAATTATAACTTCGTCGTGTGATTACGACTTTGTTTTGGAGTTATATTTCATTAACGAAGTATATTATTTAAATTATAAAATTTTTGTTTAAAATAGTCGAGTTTATTTTAATAATTTTATCAATAGAAAATATTTCTGACCTTGAATTTATTCATTTCCGAAGTCGTTAAGATCTTCGGAAAGTTTTAAATTAAAAAGATTTTCGGAGCTTATTTATGAATTTCTTTCCAAAATTAATTTTCTTCCTTTTTACCCTTTTTGATTTGCGGAAAACCATTTTCGGAAATTATCGAAATTAGTCTCGGTTTATTAGAATTTGATTTGAATATTTTCTTATATACTTTTAAATATTATTTTGAGGTCTTATAATGTATTTTCGTAAATAATATAAATTTTTACGTTCATTGATAAATTCTTCTGAAATTCTTTATATAGCTTTTATATCAATTTTAAGCCTTCAGAACCTTACAAAGAGATTTTTCGTTAAATAAATTTTAGATAAAATCTTTCAATATTAATTTTAGGTATTTAGTATTTTATAATATACTTGTGTATTTGCAAAAAAAAAAAACCCGCTGGTTCCTCTGACCCATCTCCCTTTTCCTTTTCTCTTTTCTTCTCTCCCTTCCCTTCTCTTTCTCTACTTCGGACCTGCTCCTTATTTTGCACCCAAAACCCAGCCTCATCTCCATCTCCTCCCTGCTCCTCCACTCCAGCCACCTCGCCAGCCACTACCGGTGCTGCAGCAACAACCGCAACAGCAGCCACATCAACATCCGTGAACGTAGCAGCAGCAACCGCAGCAAGTCGGGTCGATGTCCGGCCACGGTGAGCCTCGCTGGCTGCCGGCGAGAATTCCTCGACCTCTGGCGCATCTTCTCCTGTCTCCATTTTCTCCGATTTGTGTTAGTTTCGTTTAGTATAATTTCTGAAAACCCTAACATTTGAATCGATTAATTGAGTATGAATTAGCTTATAAAAAAGCTAAATTGATTGTTTGGTTAAGTATATATATGTTGTATGATTGATTTAGAGTAGTTAATTGTATTGTATTTGGTTGATTTGTGAAAATTAAATTTTTGGCCGGGCTATGTCCGAATTTTTCGAATTCGTCCGATTAAGCTATTTTGAGTAAATTGATTTTACATTATACTGTAAAATATATCTAATTTCATGTCAGAACTGTCAAATTGAGAAATTTATGCGGAATTATTCAGAATTGACCTTCTATGTCAAAATCCATGTGTCATGAAATTGAGTTGCATAATTGAGTCATTTCACTCAATTGATTTTATAATATCGTTTGAAATGCATTTAATTTCATTTCAGAAGTGTTGATTTGGGAAAATTGTGTGAAATTAATCGGAATTGGATTTTAAGGTCAAAAGTCTTGCAGGTCTAAATTAAATAGTGTAATCGAGTTGTTTTATTCAATTGAGTATATAAATTACACTAGAATATATTTAATGACAATTCCAAACCGTCAATTTAAATATTTTAGCAATATTTGATCGGATTTGCGTTCCGGGCTCAAAAACTCTAATTATGCTAAATTGGGTATTTCTTTTATTGGTTTTGATCAATTGATTGTATAATATGTTATAAGATATGTCTAATTACATTTCTAAACATTCAATTTAAATAAATTAATAAAATTTAACCGAATTACAATTTCGGGCCTAAAACTCTAGATTTCAAGTGAGATTATGAAATTGGTTATTTGTATAGTTGTTTTTCTAAAATTGAATATATACAAATAGTTGGAATGGTCTTCATCGCATTCTAACACATTCAATTGAAATTAATTGATTTGAATAATCCGAGTTTGTGCCTTGGGCTTTGAAACTCAAGTTTCGAGAACCGATAATCTTAAATTGGCTACTCGGATGATTATTTCATTGAAATTGATTATCTATATTTATCTAAAATTAGTTTAATTGTGTTTTAAAGCTATCAATTTGGAGTAATCGAAGTGAATTGGTTGGTTCGTAGTCCGGACATTAAAAACCCTAATTTTCTGAGATAGTTTTATAAAATTGATTATACTATGCTTCTTTTACCTAATCGATTTTTGGCTCTGATTTAAAATCATTTGAATTACGTTTTTATCTTATCGGGTTGGATTTAGTTCCCTAAAAATGGTTAGATTGTCTTTTGGGTTGTAAAACCTAACCAATAAATCATTTTCGATACAATAACTTATAATCTATTATTTCTTCCCCGGCTTTCCAAATTAATTTAAAATGCCCCAAGTGATATGTGTTAAACTTGATTTGATTGATATTTAATCTTAAATCTTAATAGAACGACGCTCATGAGTCCTAAGCTTTGGACACGTTTTCAAGAAAGATCGTTTGTATCCGTTTGTGTTTATTTAATTATAATAATTAAATTATTGATTGATAAGATAATTTCTAACTAGTTCCGATTTCCATCGGTGATCTAGGAAAAATTTCCCATGGATTGTCGAGCTCTTGATATCCCTCTCTCTTTCTCAATTTGCTTAGCTAGCTTCAGACTTAGGTAAGTCATTACTTACATTTACTTATGACGGAATCGCTATGTATGTCTACTCGGAGTGGAAGGTGATGAGGATGCTTATCGATTATTTAATCATGTCAAGCATATACTGTGTTATGTGTGGTAATTGTATGAATTTATAGCCTCAATGCAAACGTGTGTTAATATGACGCTTGAATGTTGTATGTGTGTAAGTGTGTGAAGGGTTGAGTATGGATTGAAGTTGCATGATACCTTATACTGTATTTTATGCCATGGAATTATTCAGCTTTAATGCCCCTAAAATTATTAGGCTTTAATGCCACATAAATTGGATCGGCTTTAATGCCTCTAGAATCGATCGACTTTAATGCCACTTGAATTGGTTCGGCTTTAATGCCCCTGAAATCGATCGGCTTTAACGCCATTTGGATTGGTTCGGCTTTAATGCCGCTTGAAATTTATCGGCTTTAATGCCGCTTGGATTTAATGCCACTTGAAATTGATATAATAATAGAAATTCATTGTGTTGATGGATGTGAGCTAAGTGCTGTTATGTGGGCCTGATTTATGATTGGTTAAATCCTTGAATAAAATATTAATCACTTAAAGTGAAAGATCTTGAGTTGGGACTTGTATCACTCGGGGTAGCTATCCGAGTTAGGTTTGGTATTCACTTGGTACCATTTCGGTGTTTTTCTATTCTGTGATCCCGGGTGCCTTACGAGGTCCGGATAGGCCCTCTTCTACTCTATAGGTGTCTCGATATATTTCGGCCCTATAGGGGGTATGCATACTTAAGTTATTAGGTGTCCTATTTATTGGTGGTCTGGTTACGTTTCTGGGTGGGCCTGCTAGGGCTAGTACCGTTCCAGTACTAGATTAGTTGTCACGATCTCTTTGAGTCTCTGTCCTCAAGACAATATAAACAAATGGTGGTGATCACAATAAAAGGAATATAATAATAAGTTATTCTCATTCACCTGTGAACTTTGTATTTATGTTTCATATTCATGTATCTTGGTTGTCTCTCTTACAATAGTGTTGTCATATGACACATGTCCGTATTTATTTATCACATGATCTACTATTAAAATTGCATGTGGGCCTTATGTGTAGAATGATACCTTCTAGGATAGTGTGTATTACTTAACATGTGATCATGATTTTCTTGTACGCTTGTACCTTATGTATTGTCATATCTAGTCCTGTATCATGAGCATGAGTCTGTGACCCCATGTTCTATTGTATGTATCATATGTATAATCAAGCATGAGTTACTATATGAGTAGAATGGTTTATGTATCGCATGTGTAATCGAGTACGCGTTATTGCATGAGTGAAATGGTATATGTATCACATGTATAATAAAGTATGAGTATTGTCAGCTAAATATTGCCATATCTTATGTGTATCATGTTTTCTTCCATGAGTTAGGTAGTCATGATTTGCTCAGTACCGGACCCGTACTGATACTACCTTGGTTGTTTGGGTCCCGTGATGATCCACTGATGGTGGGGAGCATACCAATTGTGCAGGTTCAGTATTGAATGTCTTATTGTTGGGATGAATGTTTTCCTTGGATTTTGAGAGTAGGCTATCCGGTGATTCGATTTGGCAAATAAAGTTGGCTCCATTATTGGGATGCCCCTTGGTTCTCTTTTCAGATTTTATTGTATCTCAAATGTATTATTTTGATGTATAAATCATTCATTTGATTTGTATTTAGTTGTTTTGTGATTTTGTGGGAGATGTATTTGGATTTTATATCCTTTTTCTTTTTAAGTTTTTAAGTTTAAGATTATTTTACAGGTTCCGTTGATTTATTCAGCGATGATTTTATTCAATGAAATTGTTCACTTTCCACTTGCATGTGGATATCTCCTTGTGGGAGTTTATCCTCACTGTAAAGATGTTGGTTGAATTTTGCCCTGGGGTTGTATTTATGATATCATTCTATTGGTTGAGAATATTGGGGTTTCTGAACTCAAAGTAAATAAATCATTTAAATGATCATAATAATTAATAAGATATTAATTACTTAAATTGAAATACCACGCGAGTCAGGACCAATTGTACCTATCTGTTCCATCGAATGAGAATAGTAGCCAGAAGTTTTATGCCCTAGGGTTGTATATTATAATATCATTCTACCGGTTGATAATAGTTGTTGGGAGCATTTTCCCTTAGGGTTGTACATTTATGATATTATTCCCCTGGATGAGAATAGTGAGATCCCTGAACTCAACGTGAATACGTTTATAGATAATGAGCATACCATTATTATTTGAAGGTTTGAAAATTAATAAAGGAATTGGTACCTTTATGTTATTCTTTATGCACGTTTATCTTTTGTTGTGGTCTTGATTGTATTATTACCTTATTCAATACGTAGCGTATTAATCATCCCTTTTATGAGTGCTGCTCTTATCCACTAATAAATGACCCAGTTGACTTTGTGCAGGTCTACGAGGACCCCTTTGATGACTATGATACTTTTGACTTACTTGTTGAGGAAGAATGTTGAATATATCTTCGAGTTTTAGGTCATTGTTTAAGTTATCCAATTCAGCACTTTAAACTTGAACACTTTTTAGCACTCTACGTTCCCAATGTAACCCTTTTGTGCATTTTTTCTTTGTACTCGGAATAACTATCCGAAACATTTGTTTAAGTTTATGAAACTTATCTCTTTCTCCATTATTTGTATGTTTGAATGTTTAACTATTTTTCCTTGTATCTGACGTAAGTTTAACATGGTAAGCTAACCTTAGGTCGAGTACGACAATAACACCCAATTACTTTATTTTAACCTTCCATTTAAAACAAAATTTTAAGTAGCAAATTTTGGGATTTTACATTAGTGGTTGCCGCCTCAAGTGGAGAAGAGAGAGGGTGTGTTGGCTTTGGTTGAGTGTAAAATATAAGGTGCAAAATGTGAAAATGATGAAGTATGGGGAAATATGGAGTGAAATCAAGCCCCGACAGAAGTGAAGAAAGTTAGAGGGTGCAAGGGAAGGTCTACATGCAGCACCGACTACTAGAGGAGAGAGGAAAATAAGGGAGAGAGTGATGTGAGAAAGTACCTCAAAAATGATTTTATGGAATTTTTAGCTAGATAAAATCATATAATAATATAAATAATGTGAAAATATTTTCAAAGTACCAAAATATGCTTATTAGCACAAGAGACTCTAATCACAAGTTTAGAAAATCATTAGGAGAGAAATTGAAACAAAAACTAGAAAGTGCTTCCAAGTTTCAGCGGAACTAGTTGGCTGGTTTTTCTAGAGTGGATACATGGGTTTCTCAATAAACCAGTCAACTAGTTTTGGGTAATAAATTGACTGGTACTCCTAAAATTCACTTATTCACCCACTTCCCAAACACTTTTTAAAACCAAAATCATTTTCTTTTATACCAAAAACATTTTAAATACACCTTAAATGATTGTAGGATATGGTATTACATGTAGTACCTAAGTGGTTGTGCACTAATGCTTGTGACCATTAGTCATAGATGTTACATCCTTGTATACCTTTCCTATTTTCTTTTATACATGGGCATGGGTTGTACATCCCCGGAATTTGATATCCTCTTTTGTTGCTTCCGTGACTTGTGCTCATGGTGGAGAACTTAGAGTTGTTGCTCAAAATCTTTAATGGTTTGTTATATGTGATCGCGATTAATGGTATCTAAGAATTAGAGTTAAGTAATAGAGACACCTTAGGATACCTTGTTGTTCTCTAAGTGCATTGTGATGGTAGTGTGCAGCCATACCTTATATCATGATTGGTATTGTAGGTAAGCATGGCAATATGTTAGAATGCAATAATAAGCTATTATTGTATATATGTTTTAGCTTTAAACACGTTTTTTAGCCAGTCATGATTCAATGTGTACCATGAGTCTTTGCATGTAGTAGGTAGTTAGATTTACTTAACATGGCTTGTGCTTATTGTGTGCTTGAATTAAGTCCACTATGAAGACCCGTACTTTGTGTGGGAGAGTAGGCAGATATGTGTATATGGATGACAAGGGCTTTTGCCATTAAATAGCGATATACCTTATATGGGGGGGGGTACTCCAAATAACCCTTTTATCTTTGCATGGGATGTTTTTATAGTTGGTTTAACTATTTAACTCTCCCTTTGTATAATCTTTAGTCTTTGCGGTAGTTAAAGGGTTTTGACTAATCGTCTACCTTTGTATAGTTTTGTCTATCCTCATGAAAGTCCTTTGTATATCTGGCTCTCTCTTTTGTTATGATTTTTATGTTGATAATGCTTTAGATCATTATGTTTTTGCGTTGAATCTAGCATGAGATGAGTGACAAACACTTATCTCATGTTAGATGTGGTGGTAATGCTCCCCATGTTTTATTTTTGCTTATGCAAATGTGTGTTTAAATAAATAAAATTTAATTGAACAAATCAGGTGTGTTATTCATATAATATGGTTTAATTTTATTGTTAGAGTGCCTTCGACCACGGTTCCAACATATTTTCCATAAGGATGAGAGACAAGAAATTTGTATAATATATATATTATAATGCTTCCTGCGAGTTGTATTGGAAATAATAATCATTGTAAAACTTATAAGAGTTTAGCTAATATTGTCACGTGTCATGCTAGATAATTTATTAGGAGATGCGTGCATGTGATGAAAAGAGATGTACTTGCATGTTTACGTTGGTTATTTATAAAATCTTTATTTACCACAAAAAAAAAACAACTCGACTTCAATAACAAGAGTAAAGCAATAAATCCTAGAGTTACTTTATCCCCGTCACAATCGACAAACTAACCATTATTAACCACCTTCCCTTTCAACCAAATACCTCTTATGGAGTATTTAATGACAAAGCCAGATAAGGTTCATCGAGAACTAAATTCATTATTCTCTTATTTATGTTAAATATTGCTTAAATCAAGTTATTATCAACGCTAAACTTATTCATACGAGCATGCTTCCAACACTCATTTATTTTTCCTTTTCGTCTATTATATTATTATAGCATATGATGCACGTTCTAGATGTGTCTTGGGTAAGTTAAGATATTTATAGATGACGTTGTCATAGAGGTTTTATAAGAAATGATCGAAGAGATGCTTTATAGTTGGAAAACCTCAAATTAGAGTAAAATTAAGATAAGGCCTTTGAAATGTAGCTGTAAATATGATATCAATGTGTAATATTTTCATTGTAATATTAATAAAGATGACATGATACCAAAGAAATTTATTTCAATTACCATAAATTGCCATGGAGATAAATGGTAAAAGTGATGGGAGAAAACATATCACATACTAAATCACAAAAATCATAACTTATTTGATATAACTAATTAATAGTAAATGTTGATATGAATTCTGAATTGACTTCATTTAATCTATACCCACCATTCCCCAAATTGATTCCAAATGCAAAAAAAAAAGGGAAGAAGAAAGAAAAGAAAAGAAGCTACATGTAGATCCAATCTCAAATATGTCATAACCTACATTTGATCTAAACTAAAATCACAATAAAACACACCTAAAATGAAAAAGACACGAACTAGACCCTAACTTGAACATTTTATATCATAAAATTGACATTAACCTAATATAAAACAATTCAAATTGAAACTAACTTGAATGATCCATCTACAACCTCTACATGCATCTAGTACTTTGCCATACCACTTTAATAAGTAATATAAGTAATTTTTGGTTGTCTATTAGTAAAATTCAAGATTATAAATACGTATAATATAATATTTATCCTATTTAGTTAGATTAAGATACTATTATAATGATAGGAGGGATAAAATGAGAGCATATGCCATTTATTTGCAACATCTATAGTTTTTGGTACAAACTCATTTTTTATTTATTTATTCACAAGAGTTATATAATGTTTACATGATACGATTGAACATTTATATATATATATATGAACATTTAAGTATGATGTTACTTTTACACTTTAATAAGATCAAATTATGATTATAATAATATCATCATAGACTTTTTGTGCAAAAGATTGCCATGAAAAAAATCTAAATCTTTATTAAATATAATTAAATTTATAATAAAGTGTACATAAATAAATTGTATAAGTGACTTGGAAAATCATAAAAAAGAAATAACATTATTAAATAAAGTTTCTGCATTTTTCACTCTAGATTTATAAATATCATCTTGGACCGAGAAACAGATATTTTTCTCTCGTCGTGGCGCATATAATCCTGCTCCGAGTGGGGTATACATACATAACATTACTACTTTTTACGTCATGAATTGAAGTCGACGCGCGAGTACTGCGAGAGTGGGGAGCCCATTCGATTTATTCGTCTGATCTCCGGGAAAACCTCTAATAGTGCCTTTTGAGTTTGACTCTATCTCTCTCTTACCGCAACACCTCCAGGTCCTCCACCGCACCCAAAGCAATATATTCATTCTCTACTTCGCAGCACAAATTTTTTTCATTCATCTTTCTCTAACCCCCCCATCTCTCCTTCTCCCTCTATCTGTATCTCTACCCTTCCTCTCACTCCTGTCTCCGTTGCAGCATCGTCACGGTTGTTCCCGCCAATCTCTATCCCGTATAAAAAGCAAACCCTTATTGCATCTGTTCTCCATCTATCTTTATCCTTGTCACTTCCGCGCGCTTTGGTATACCTACCGATCCCTTCGATTTTTAACGTGCATTACTTACAGTTCTTAACCCTAATTGTTTTGCCAGATTGATTTTGTAATGCGTTATATTTATCTATATGTTTAATTGTATCGATCATGAATTTTCTTTTCTTTTAGTTGACTGTTCTGATGTTCTTTTTATTACTCTTTTTTCTCATGTCGCTTGTCTTCCTACGGTTCTGATCAAATGGATCTTCTTAAGATAAAAGAGACGATTTTTACGGTGGTTTTTGAGGGTCTGAATATATGTCCCTCAATCAATCAAGGTCAGACAAGAACGAGTCGCAGTTTAGAAGAACTGGTAGTGGTCGATCCGGTGGTTCCGGTCAGAACAGGACTTTCTCAGGTGGAAGCGGTAAAGGCGGCGGCGGGTCCACCACCGCCCCTACCCCTTCTACTAGTTCTTCGTCGCTTTCTTCGAACCGGAGGTAAATTAGGGTTTTCCTCCTCGTTGTCTGATTTCCGTTAGTAGGGTTTTGTTGTGTGCGTGTGTGATTTTTATTGGATGTTTGGGCCGCATATTCATTGTTCTACTATTTTACGAGAATTAGGGTTTGCTAAGATGTCGTGGATTTATTTAGTATTATTTATATTTATTTTCCCCCCTTTGTATTGCTTTTCGTCAATAGTTTTAAGAAGACGAACAATGTACAAGGTGGTCAATCAAGAACAAGTGCTGGGTATGTAAATACATCAGAGTCTAATACTGCTGCCGCTGCTACTCGTTCCACACAGAACGGTTCGCATGTCCAATCTCAACCACCATTGCGCGGTAAATTTTCTCTATTGTCTGCTCTCCTTTTACCTGATTTAGTTTCTTTAATGTCATCATTGAAGTCGGAACTTTTAATTTGACACTTATTATGCTGCACCACACTCCTACACCCATAAAAAATGGTGCAAATCTTGTTGGATCGCAGAAGTTATGATTTTGTTCTGTAACGGCTTTTCAGGAGCAACAGATGCAGCTCCTAATGCAGCCCCCAAGACATCTGATCCATCTGCTCAGAAGAGCTCCAGACCAATACCTAAGGCTCCTTCATCTCATTCGTCCACCATAAACCCTGGCTCCGTGGCACCCACAACACCACTGAAAGGTATTTCAATGTCTTTCTTCATTTGCTTTAATGATTACTTCAACTGCTTATTTTCAGGCATCAAACGTTTTACCATGCCATAATTGTGTTGAAAAATTGTGCCTTTGCATTTCATGGTGATTTGAGCATATATTTTTCCCTAATTTGTCCAAATAAGTGACTTTCTTCCTCGAATACTGATTAGCCTCTGTAGATTCATCCAAAGTGTTCCCTTTTCAGTTTGGGTCTATAAGCCCTGGTCTCATGAACGGAATGCAGGTACTTAACTTCCTTCCTTTTTTACATTTTTGGCCCTGGCCATATGTAAATGCAGCAGTGCTTGTGAATTTACAGGACTTTTCTTGCTTCCTCAGTAATCATATCTTGCATTATGCTTGCAGGTTCCTGCACGGACGAGCTCAGCTCCTCCTAATTTGGATGAACAGAAACGTGAGCAGGTTTGTTGTCCTGTATCTCATTCTCATCTATCCATTAATGTGGACGGCATAGTGATTTGTGGGTGGGAAGCTGAGTTATTCTCTGCAATCACATACTAAGAAATAAGATGACCATGGTCTTTCTGTCATAACTAATATAACCTGAATTTGTTAATTATAAAAATATCCTTCTAGATCGAACATAATCAGTCATTTTTCCTCTTGGGTGTCCTTAACCATGATTTGGTTGATCACATCACTTACAACTATGATTCATTTTTCTTTTCTGCAGGCTCGTAATGAAGCCTTGAGAGCTCCGCCGGCAGTCCCAATTCCTTCAGTTCCTAAGCAGCAGTTACCGAAAGGAGATGTTGTTTCTGCTGACCAGATGATGAGTTCTGGAGGGAGTCACCCAGATTCAAAACCGAAAAAGGATAATCACATCAAATCAGCTTCCCATCAATCACAATCTCAGAAACCTTCTGTTGTTCCTGCGGCAGGCATTTCTCGTCCTTTGTCATTTCATCAGCCTCCTGTTTCCATGCAGTTTATTGGACCCAACCCACAAGTCCAGTCCCAAGCCATGCCACCTTCTTCACTTCAAATGCCAATGCAAATGCAAATGCAGATCGGAAATCCCTCTCAAGTGCAGCAGCAGGTATTTTTGCCAGGTCTTCAACACCATATGATGCCACCTCAAGGGATGATGACCCAGGCACAGAGCTTGGGATTTACCCCTCAGATGAGTCCACATCTACCTCATCAGATGGGAAGTATGGGGATGACCAGGCCAACTCACTTTTCTCCTCAACAGCCTGGGAAATTTGGGAGTGTTCGTAAATCTGTGAGGATTACTCATCCAGAAACACATGAAGAGTTGAGGCTTGATAAAAGGACCGATGCTTACACAGATGGTGCTTCATCTGCATCAAGGACACATCATAATGCTCTTCCTCCCCAACCAGTACCGGCATATACATCCACTCATCCTGGCAGCTATTACTCGAATCCTTACAGTGCTAGTCCCCCCTTCTACCCTGTTCCCAGTTCAATTCCATTAACAAGTTCACAATTACCTGGTGGTTCTCAGCCCCCCAGGTTTAACTTTCCAGCTAACCAGGGACCACAAACTCTCTCTTTCATAGATCATTCTACTCCCAACACTTTTGCTGTGAATAAAGGTGGGACTCAGTCCCCTGGAACTTTTGACTCTGTCAGATCAGATCACCCTAAAGAGGCTCAAAGTATCGTCTCTCCTCCACGGACATCATTGCATGTCACAATCAAACCAGCGCCTGTCATCACTGATGAACAGGTAACTGACTCCAAACTTGTTGATAAGCGGGTGTCACCAAATGTTACTAGACCTTCTGGTGAGCCAGATTCCACACATTTTGGTAAGGACCCAAAGTCAAAATCTGGTGCAGACCATGCTGAACAACATCCAGCTTCTACTACTTCAGGGGCTGTGAGATTACCTGAGACTAGTTCTGTGGAGCTTGCTTCAGCTCTGGGCAATGTAGATGGCGGGAAGGGAGAATCTGTGACAAGGTCAGAGACTGGTAGAGAATATCAAACAAAATCAGGGAGAGAAGAACAATCTCTGCCAACACATCAGGTTCATCTCTTCTCTTATCTTGTTACATGGTGTATTGGTATTTTGGTTTGCAGCTCTATATATGTTCATGGATTTTATATTTTCAGGTGGTTGGACAGAGTACTGCAGCTTTAGATACTGTTGATTCTATGAGGAAAGGAGATTCTGAATCTCAGGAAGCCAAAACTCAAGGTACTGTGGATGTTTATCAGGAATTGGATTCAACAGCTTCAGATGTGAGCAGTGATCTGTCTGGGTCTGCAGCAGGTGGTATTCTTGAAAGTGCGGGCTCTTTGAATAGTGGTACTAATCAACTTGATGTGGAAAAGAATAGTTTGGATAAGTCTAAATTAAGTAATGATGGCATGGAGAATGTTTCAAGTTCTCTTAAAGCCGCTCAAATAATTGATGCTACTGGAGGGGATGCTGATTTAAAGGAAATGGGTCATGAAGGTGATGTGTTGGGAACTGTTGAGAGAGAGATGCAGTCTGTCCTTTCTCGTCCAGATGTTGGTGAGCTCGATCTAAAGGGTTTGTCTCTTGATGTTAGTGATAGTTTGACATGTGTTTCTGTGGCTGGCACTGTGGACCAGAGTGATGTTTCAAAACCTGGTATGTCAGATAGTGAGATAGCCTCCAGCACAGAAAGACATTTAGAAACAAGCTCAAATCATGATGTGGATGCTGTGGATAATCATAAATCTTCTCTGTCATTGACTCCAGTACCAACCTCAATTAAATCCTCTTTAGAGCCAAATAAGATGAAGAATAATATGATTTGGGGGAAGAAGAAACGAAAAGATATTCTGAAAAAGGCAGATGATGCTGGGATAACTTCAGATCTGTATATGGCCTATAAGGCTCCGGAAGAAAAGAAAGAGAAGGATATCTCTACAGACAACAACCCCACATGTAATAGTGAGAATGCGGTTCCTGCTGATGCTAGTCATGAAAATGTCACCGTAAAGGAGCAAGAATACCCATGTAAAGCAGAGCCAGATGACTGGGAAGATGCTGCTGATATCTCTGCGCCAAAGCTGGAACACTCAAGTGATGTAGAAGTTGGCAAAATGATGCTTCATGGAGAGGAGGGAGTAACAGCAAAAACTTATTCGAGAGATTTTCTCCTTACATTTTCTGAGCATTGTAATGATCTTCCTCAGGGTTTTGTGATTAAACCTGATGTAGCCAATATCCTGATGCGTCCACATTCCAGTACTGCTCGTGTTGATCGAGAACATCCAAGTCCAGGAAGGATAGTAGATCGGTCCTCTGGGGCAGTTAGAGCTGATCGGCATGGGAGTGGAATGATGGAACCCGATCGATGGAGCAAAAGACCTGCTCCTCTGGGGTCAGATCTAGCCTCTGGAAATATGGGAATACGCCCTGGACATGGGAATAATTTTGGCGTTCTGAGACACCCTCGTCCCCAATTACCTGCACAGTATCCTGGGGGGATACTATCGGGGCCAATACAGCCCATGGTAGTGCAGCGTAATAACAGTGATTCTGACCGTTGGAGAAAAGCAGGCAACTTTGACAAGTCTTTCATGCCGTCACCAGAGACTCCTATGCAGGTAATGCACAGAGCTGAGAGAAAGTATGAGGTGGGTAAAATAACGGATGAAGAGCAAGCTAAACAGAGACGTTTGAAGGGCATTTTGAACAAGCTCACTCCACAAAACTTTGAAAAATTGTTTGAGCAAGTAAAAGCGGTTAATATAGATAATGATGTGACTTTAACTGGAGTCATTTCTCAAATATTTGACAAGGCTTTGATGGAACCTACTTTCTGTGAGATGTATGCCAATTTCTGTCACTATCTTTCCTCAGAATTACCAGATCTGAGTGTGGATAATCAAAAGATCACGTTTAAGCGATTGCTTCTAAACAAATGCCAAGAGGAGTTTGAGAGAGGAAAACGAGAGGAGGAAGAGGCAAATAAGATTGAGAGTGAGGGCGAGGCTAAGCAATCCGAAGAACAAAGAGAAGAAAAGAGAGTGAAAGCTCGGAGACGAATGCTGGGGAACATCAGACTTATTGGGGAGTTATATAAGAAGAGGATGTTGACTGAAAGAATAATGCATGAATGCATAAAAACGTTGTTGGGCCAGTATCAAAATCCTGATGAAGAAGATGTTGAAGCTCTGTGCAAGTTGATGAGCACTATCGGTGAGATGATTGATCATTCCAAAGCAAAGGAGCACATGGATGCTTATTTTGATATCATGGCAAAGTTATCCAATAATATGAAACTTAGTTCTCGGGTAAGGTTCATGTTAAAAGATGCCATTGATCTGAGAAAGAACAGATGGCAGCAAAGAAGGAAAGTGGAAGGGCCAAAGAAGATCGAGGAAGTGCATAGAGATGCTGCTCAAGAAAGACAGGCACAGACGAGCAGGTTGAGTAGGGGTCCCAGTATGAATTCTTCAATGAGAAGGGGCCAAGCAGGAGACTTTGGCCCTCGAGGATCATCTATGATATCATCTCCCGTAGGCCAGATGGGTAGTTTCAGGGGCTTGTCTCCTCAATTTCGTGGTTATGCTCAGGATGCACGAATGGATGAGAGGAGTGCTTTTGAGAACAGGACCCTTTCAATTCCTTTGCCCCAAAGGCCCTTGGGAGGTGACTCTATCACCCTTGGGCCTCAAGGTGGTCTTGCTAGGGGTATGTCTATGAGAGGACAACCGGTAGGGCCAAATGTGCTTTCAGCTGACATTTCTACAGGCCATATAGAGACAAGGAGGATGGCTGGAGGTTTAAATAATTACAGTTCTGTTTCTGAACGTCCAGCTTATAATTCCAGGGAGGATCTAATGCCAAGATTAGCCCCTGAAAGATTTGCCGGTCCACCAGCTTTCGATCAATCAAGAAGCCATGAGCTGAATCCTAGTTATGTGAACAGGGATAATCGGAATTCAGATCGCAATTTTGACCGTCCTAGGCCAACACCATTTGGGCATGGAATTGCTACCGCCCAAAATGCCTCTTCTGAAAAGACGTCTGCAGATAAGGTTTGGCCCGAAGAGCGCTTGAGGGAAATGTCAATCACTACTATAAAAGAATTCTACAGGTATTGTGTCTTGAGTTTTTTAGTTTTTTCTCTAAGTATCATGTGTGATCTCCAACTCTTGAACATTGTCTTGGAGATGCAGTCTTTGCTCCCACAAGACACAATTAGTACTTTTTTGGGTCGTTAGGGGATGAGATGCTAGCATATTATCAATGGTTTTGGTTATAACTAAATTCATTACCAAAATTGTACATTATGTACTCATGCATCTCAGATTCTCACCCTCTACTAGAAACTGCCCTTAGGTATTAACATCACATCAATTCAGACATCATTGCTACTTTCAGTCAGTACAACTTTAGGTATTAACATCCCACATAACTGAAGTACATGAGGATCTCCTCTATGATTTGCTTCATGATCATTTCCAGTCTCTCTTGTTTATGTTGAAATATCACCACATTTCTGTTGCACCAAAGTCTAGAGAACTGTGTTCATTACAGCCTTCCAAACCAAAGATCTGCCTGTAATCTCTCCCACATGGTCTGGGTCATATTGTAGACAGGTTTCCCAAGTAGTGAAATAATGAGGCAATAATAGCCAATTAAGTATCATCCTTCAAATCTTCTTTGCAAACACACACTGTGAATTGATGAGTCGTATCATCCTCCTCCATTTGGCAAGCATCATGTACAGGCTAAGCCCATTATATTCTAGTCTTTGAACGCCTTTTCCGTTGCTACTTGCCCCTTCCCCCCCCCCCCCCCCCCCCAAAAAAAACCAAATGTTAACCAACTGATGAGTTTATGCTGCGACTTTCCTTCAGACAGCATCCAGTTGGTGGTTCACTACTGTTCTAGGGCAGCATGAATACTTGCATCCAAAAATTGGTAATACCAAATATCACTCACCAAATAACTTACATTTTTTCTGCATAACTGAGATATTACAGTGCCCTTGATCCTAGTTTACTATTAACTTTGTCAATCAGAGGTTGATACTGATTAATAGTGAGAAAGGAGCTGCTAGAAGGGACTCCCAAGTATCTAAAGGGGAATGCGCCATCTCTGAACTCAAGTAGTATAAAATTTGCACCTTCTTATCCTCTCTAACTCCCCCAAGATACATATTACTATTTTGGGGGTTTGCAAAAGGTCCAGACAGAGAGGCTAATAGCTCCAACTTCTTCATTAGCAACTGTGCATTCAAATGACCTTTGCAAAATAGCAGTGGGTCAACATAGGTTGGTGACCCTAATGATTCTACAATCTGGGTGTCCTTTAAGATCATTTGATAGCCAAAGAGTCTTTGGCAGTCTATTTAAGTACTTCATAGCCATAACAAACAAATAGGGTGATAATAGATCTCCTTGTCTAAGTTGTCTTGTTCCTGTCCTCCCTTCGAATGGATTATATAGTGTTCCCTGTATGGCTATTGAGAACAGCAGACCCTTGCTGCATTACAACGTGAACAAAGTGCTTCGGAAATCCCAATCCATACATAACTGCCTGGATAAAAGGCCATTGTGCCTTGTGCCTTTTTTGGATCAACCTTCTACAACATTCAAGGGCTAATACCCTTTCTTTTATGCTTACAGAGTAGTTCTTGCATACAATTAAATAGCATATCAGCCACTATTTATTGGTTTTTGGGTCAGTTGCACTGCAAAATTACCAATACGTTACGGTTTTAAAATTTCACATTTTATTGGTCAATAAATCGTCAATAAGTCGGTATCAGCAATAAATCAGAAAATATAATTTATTGAAAATTCTTAAATATACTGAAAAAAGTATGCATGATAATTTCTTCTTATTCATTTACTATATATATTGGAATAAGTTAATATTGCATTATAATAAAGTATTGCTATTTATCATCTTCACATGCACTTAATAACATGTATTTTTCATTTTAAGGCAAATTTAGGGTTATTAGGACAATTTAACGTATAATAAATCACTTAAATACTTATAATATAATATAAAACATTAGTTTATTGAATATCTATATTCAACTGATCAATAAATAATAATTATAGTATATGGTAAAATAAAAATAAAAATTCACGCCACGAGGCCCACGACGACTCCGATACTTAATTTTTTGTTCGTGACGCTCCATTGCAGTGGGCCTATTAGTAAGTAGCTTGTTCAAAACTTTAGGTACCAAGTGAATTGCAGTATTATTCACCGACTTCAGCAAATAACCATTTTCCCAGAAATGTTGTACTGCCTGGAATTTATCATCCCCAGTCATACCTCATGCGTTTTTGGAAAATGGGCATTATACCCATCGTGGTATCTTGGTACTTCCAATACTAAAGGCTGCTCGTTTCACTTCTTGTTTACTTATCTCTTTTGAGTGCCGTTTCTTGCTGTTTTGTGAAAGCACTGGACCCTGTGGGAATTTATTCACATTAACGGCCTGCAGAGAAGCTCTAGCAGTGCCCAAGATCCTTTGGTAAAATTTATGAATCTCATTGTGAATGCCTTCCATTGTAGTAATTTTCTGGCCATTGAGGTTGTGCAACTGATTCAGTGAATTAGAACTCTTCCTTTCCTTGACCTTGACATGGCAGAAGGCATTGTTGCCATCCCCCAATCGTAAATAGTCAATCTTGGACCTCAGCTGAAGGTAGTGCTTCCTCAATCTGAGGTTTATTCCACCATTTTTTTTTAATTAGTGTCTTTCTCTTGGTTCGTCATATCACATTTTAAGAGCTGCTTATTTTTGTACTATTCCTCATCTGTTTTTTACACTCTTGAGTAACATGTCCCAAATACTTGATATCAAATTCTGTGTGGTAACTTCAGTTTTTTGAGCATCTCTACCACCTGGAACTGTTGGATCCTTCAATTTTCACACTCCAGACCTGTCTAACAATCTCCAGAAGCTCTTGATGTCCTGTCCAGAAATTGCAGAATTTAAATGGTTTAATCCCCTGCTGAGTAGTTGATAGCACTGGGCAGTCCTGTCAGGTTGATCTCCTCTGACCTGATTCAATTTAACACAAAACAGCAAGACAACAGTAGAGAGGAAAAGAGCACAGCAACAATGGTGGGAAGAGCGGTGGACCACCCAGTGGTATTAGCAGTAATGGAAAATTAGAGAAGGGATACACCAGGAATTCGAGGTTCTGTGGCCTTTCAGAGTACTATTCACCAACTGCCTGCCTCCATCCTAAATCTCTCCCCCTTTTTATTCCACCTCTGGTTACAATAATGAACTTCTTTAACAGAATTCCCTCCCTCACCTGATGACTCAGCGACCAGGAAAATTCCTTTTCGACTCAGCACTACCCTTAACTACCTCCCTGGCCCATTTTTCATCCCAAACCAACAGAACTGCAATTAATTTCCCCCTCCTTCCCTGGCGATTGGTGACCAGTTTTTTTGTTTTTCCTAACGTAAGTGTATTTAACATGGTCTATCAGTAGTCTGCTGCAACGACAAATTTAAGCTGCAGTGATCTTCCATCTCTATTCCAGCAGTTGCATAACTAATAAACCACCCTGCATTTGCGTGCCCCCTATCCAGCTTACATTGAACCTTGTGTGGTCATTCTTGATTATTATGCCAAGTATACTTAGGACCTACAGTAGATATAGGTCCTAATCTGCAAGGTTGCACAGTGTGGGAAAACTCAGCCATCTCTCCATGGTTTATAAGTCCTCACTGGTTCTCATTGACCTTCAAGACATGGTTAAATTCCCCATTACTATTCAAGCCCCTTGAGTAGTATGGCTCTGTGCATTTATGCCATACCATAGTTGCATTCTAGCAGCACCAGCACCCATATTAAATGCATTTAACAAAGATCACCCACAAGATCCTTTACTTAGCAAAATAGTTCGCTGGCAGTGAATAAACTGGTTAGTTTCTTCCACCATGTGCAAGTGCAACTTCATTTGGATTCCAAAGTACCATAAGCCTTCCATTGTAATGAGATGCATGATTTATATGCATGCTATAATGAGGCGCATTATCCCTATGTGAAACAACAACTTTATCAACAATCCCACTCGACAGGATTTAGAAGCAAACCAAAGTGCATTCTTTTTCACATAATTGCATACCCCCCTTTTGTTTAACATTCTAGACATCCCTTTTCATCAAGTAATATCTATTTGCTTGACCCCCTCAAGATGTTGCCATTTCCTCTTCTTCGGCTAGTCTCATCTGGTGGGAAATTTCTTGCACCAAACACAGTATCAATAACTTTTGGGGCCTAGTACACCCACTTTCTTCTACTTCCCCTCCTTATTTGGTTTGACTTCAGGTGGTTTAGCCTCATGTGGTTTGCCTCTAACTGCCATGGGATGCTCTTGTGCTAGGGTTTTAGGCTGCCAAACCTGCTTTGATCTAGTCTGCATCCCAAGTCCTACACAGTAGGATTCAGTTTCAAGGCCAAGGTTATCACACTTGCACATAATTTGGGTCCCCGATTATATATAAGGTTGTTAGAATCGAGATTTTACCTAGGATTAATTTGGGGGCTCAAGATTGGATGATAGAATTGGATCGTAGAATCGTAAGATCATACAAAAACTAACTTGTGTACTTGTATGCTATAAATCGCATGTTTTAAGTTGAGAGGCCACAAGAATTACATTTTAAAGTTTTCATATAGTCATTGATTGAGTTATAGCAACTTACAGGTAGCATAAGTTGTTGAAATCTTTTTACATATTAGGAACTATCATGGGTTAACAACATAAAAAATAAATAGTTAAATAATAAATAAAAATTATTATGAGATTATGGATAAAGGTGACATGCAACTCATTTTGTTCATAATATATAATATTGGCAGACTTAAAAAACACACAAAGAAGAAATCGGATGAAAATAAATATTTTTTTATCATTTAGGAGAATAAGAGCTAAAAAATTTATGTTGGCTTTTCAAATTTTGATGTATCAAAATAAAAAGGAAAAGAAGCTTTGGCTATATGTACACACTTTGAGTTATTATATTAACTATGTGTACACCATAAAACTAAAACTTGATTGTATTATGAAGCTATGGGGACAAAAAAAATAAGAAATAATATTAATTTTGAATTTAATAGAATTTATTTAATAATTAATAATATTGTAAAATTCAATATATTTATTTTAACATTTAGATGTACATTATAATCTGTCAACATTTTACTTCAACAATCAAATTTATTATCTTAGTAGTATTTTAATTATATATTTTTTGTTTCACCTCATTTTCAGGGTATGTTTTAAAATATTATAGGGTTGAATATTAAAGAATCAAGAAACAATTATATGTGGAATAAGAGGGAAAATATAATTAGAAATAAATCGATAAAAAATTATAGTTATTATGTAAAATTGTAAGATTTTACTTATGATCGTAAAAAGGATTGTAAGATTCTTTGATTATTCAACTATTTTAAGATTCTACTTTGGAACATAGATTGTTTTGTTATTTTTAGATTGGAGAATTGTAGATTGAATTGGGGATTTTAGTAACTATGATCGTATATTAACTTCTGCTTCCTAGTGCCTACAAAGTTTCAATTAAAACTTCCTTAATCAACGGCAGACTGACATCAATCTCCACTAATATGCATTGGTAAGAGATGTAACTTCTAGCAGCAGTGATCATGTCCACATAGATAGGTATACCCAAGCAGCTACCAATCCTGCTCAATGAGTCAGTTGACCATATTTATCATCAAACGATATATTTGGTTTCCATTGTTTCTATAACAACCACCAAACAAAGGACCAAAACAGCTTCTCAATTATACTTGAGCAATCTTGCTTCAAATTAAATCAGAAAACAAAGAACCTTTGTTCATGGTACAGCTGTTGCAGTGTAGTTGCTTGACTAGTCACAAATGAACTTCCTCACCTAAGTCATCAAAAGTTGATAGCATGCAACCATAACAATGAGAGTATTTGCCCATTTCTTCTCCTCAGAATCAATTTCCTCCCTAATTTTGGCTTTTATCTCACCATTTTCAATAACAAGAAGGGAATAGGAGAGATGTAGAACAAAGTGTTCCTGTTCTGAAGTAGGCTGTCCTTCCAGCTCAAGTTTGAGTTCAGATTTGGCGAGGCTTCTGTTTCTAGCATCTCCTCAATTGATGCGATCTTCGGATTGGGGTTTGGACTACACTCCATCGGAGAAGTGTTCAAAATTATTCACACTCCCTGGTATTCCTGAGCTGCCATCTTTGCTTCTCTGAGTTCGTCGATCCTCCTTATCGTTCAATTCTTTCACTTTAGATGTTCCTGGTGGCTGGGATGCTGATTTCTGATTGTTGGCAACTTTCTTCCGACGATTATCCCTTGCCATGGCTACTAGAAAAAAGGCAAGAGAAACATAATTTTCTGTTAGCATGTGCTAGCTTTCTCTATCCCACCCTCATGAATTGTTGTACAGAAACACTCGTGTCAAGTCTTGCATACACTGTCAATTGTATGCATAGGCTCAGAAGAGTTTGGTAAAACGCAAGGTGTTTTGGTTGCTTTCTCAGCTTTGGGAACCTGTTGTTATCATAGAGCATCTTAATATGCTGAAGCGTCCATGCTTTGGGAAATGAATTCTCTACCTCTTTTCCCTCATTCTATAGGCAAGTGTTGCATTGCATTTTACTTTGATTGTGTAGGCCTTTTCCTTTCTCTTTCTTTTTAAAATTTAATCACGTATTGTGCTTGTTGGTTGTCCCTGAGCTAGCTTATCCTGATATCTCTGCATATGTGAGTGTTTGTCATAATTGACAGAGTAACATCTCTGTTCATCCTGATATATCTCTAATTGCTAGGCTAAATTGGATTAGTATGTGAATTACACATTTTATATTGATATGTTTCTGGCTCAAGATGATTATTGAGAAACCTGTTTGTGCCGTGTTGAGCACGAAGAGGGAGTATCTGTAAGATATTCAGGCGTCAGTGAGATACAGTGATTAATGGGACCCCTTGCACTCTTTCTTCAAGTGACTTTACGTATTATTTCTGTTAGTTCGCTTCCTGAAATTTTCATTGTAGGATGGATTTTTTTTTTTGGGTAGCTGATCTTACCAGCACTGCAATCACAACGTGCTATTCCACTAGGTACTCTGGCCACATTTTAGTCTATATCAATCCTTTCTTGGGGTTAGGGTTGGGTGTTTACTACTACTACTACTACTACTACTACTACCACCACCTGTGGGGTGGGGGACAGGATGCTGCGTCACTGTTATGTGATCAATCCTTTAGAATACTCCTTCGGATGTTTGAAATTTAGTAATGTTGTCTAGTAGTCATTATTCAAGAAAGTTCAAAATGCTGACCTGTGTATTAAAGATATGGGTAAAGCAAGGTTTCTGATATGTCATGTAATTCCACTTTGGGATTAGACTAAGACCTTGTTCAGAAGGGGGTATTTATCAGAAAATGTCAGAAGAAAAAGGGGTAGGAATTTTTCTTTCCGGGGGAGGGGTAAGGATTGGCATTTATCACAACAATCTATGGGACGCCTATGGATTCTTGGTATGAAGTGTGTTCTCTAATAAGTAAAGTTCCCATCATCATGTTTTGATGAATTAAATGGAACTGTGTAGCACCAGCCTGCAATGAGCCAATCATTATAAAATTAACTTTGGTAACAGAGTACTTGAAGAGGAACGTTTCTGCCTTCAAAAGCACTTCTGGTTTCTCATCGCAAATATGCCAAACAATTCACAATGGTAGAATCCCTTGTCTTTATTCTAAATAATTTTTCCCACATGACAACATAGGAGCTTTGTCTAATATTGCTTTTACCGTCTAGAACTTGCTTCTGTACAATAAGGGTGAAGATTACAAGTCATATCCTAGGAATTTGAGCGGGGTAATTATTTTAGAGAGTTCTCCGAGAATAGGAAGTTGGAAAATGATTATCATTTCATAGTGGATCTGGGGCAAGTGCTTTCAACCATGTCTGTTTGTCAGCTGTGAGCATATGTGATCATGCTGTGATTCTGTTCTGGGTCTTACGACTTTAGCTTGGTCGATGTTAGATATTGATTTCAGGCTTTATGTTTGTAAGTATAGGTTTCAGAGATGGATTAAGCATTTGAGCTATGTGGCGACTTCATCTGCTATTATGCTGTAGGTGTAGGGATGCAGTGCAACAAACTTAGAGCTTCACGTATGCACTTGCAATAATAAATTGCTTGCATGTTTCTAAGAGATTTATGATGGTTTTGGATCTCGAAGCATTAAGTGTATTAAGCTCTGTTTGGTAGATTCATATTTGAGCTAAATCTAATCTATGTATGTTGATATTTTTGGATTTGTACTTTAAAGGTGGTTTGGAAACTTTGATGGAAGTAATGTGTGACAAGAAATAATATTGTGACACGCTTTTAGTAATCGCATCCATTGATGACCCTTTCTTAAGAAATGTGTTAATAGGAATTTTGGCATGAAACATGCAACTCCCAGATTTGACATGCATGTCCAATGACAAATTTGTAGCTTATTGTGGAAGCTTTCAGATGTTGTAGCCAGCTTAGCATGTATCGGAATCAGAGTAGTTCCAGAGTTTGTCATCAACCTCATCCCCAACTCCTATTCCCTACTTTAATCATTTATCCCCACATGATAACACAACTCGGCAATACTTACCAGTGAACAGTGCCTTACTGGATTGCATGTTTGCTTGAAGCTGCATTGTGGTATACTTTATGCTCCATTTGGTTCATGAAAAATTTTAAAGAAAAGAATGAAAATAAAGAGGAAGATAATTTTTTGTTTGATTTACATGAGATAAGGAAATAGAAAAAGAGTAAGGAATAAAATTGCTAAAGATTAATTATATGATTTTCTTTAAGTAAAGTTTGAAGGAAAGTATTTTGATTTTAATTTTTTTTTCCTTAAACTTTCTTGGAACCAAATAGAGCCTTAGTGAACTTCTAGAATGAGGTTCAAATACCTGTGTAGTACTGCACCTTCAATTTCAAATAATGTACGCTGAAGTACTCTTGAGTGAACGTGTAGATTAAAGGTTCTGGTCTGACAACATAAGTGCAATCCTGTGAGAAGCTACCTTTGTGTAGTTCTGCACCTTTGATTTTAAATAATGTACTCTGAAGTACTAGATTAATGAGAGTTCTTGTGTTTTCCAGTGCCAAGGATGAGGGTGAAGTTGCTTTGTGCCTCAAAGATTTGAATGCGCCTAGCTGTTACCCATCGGTGGTAACCATTTGGGTTTCTGACTCGTTTGAGAGGAAGGACATGGAGCGGGATATGTTGGCTAAGCTGCTTGTCAACCTTTCAAGACCTCAGGGTGGCATTTTTACTCACGCTCAGATGGTGGAAGGGTGAGAACTATGATAATTTTTATTTGAAGTCTTGCTAAATCCTAACTAATTTTGCTATTCGTGGTGAATCTTTGTTGAAGCTGTGTTATGTGTTTTGTCAGGTTTGCTTCCGTTCTCACCAACTTAGAGGATATGGTCACCGATGCTCCAAGAGCACCTGAATTTCTTGGCCGTTTATTTGCTAAAGCTGTAGTCGAAAATGTAATATCCTTGAGAGAGATTGGGCGATTACTACATGAAGGAGGAGAAGAGCCTGGCTGCCTTCGAGAAGCAGGGTTGGCAGGCGATGTTCTTGGAAGTACTCTGGAAAGCATAAGATCGGAGAAAGGTGAGGAGGCGTTAATTGAAATTCGTGCAAATTCCCATTTGCAACTAGAAGATTTTCGGCCTCCCGATCCTTTGAAATC
The DNA here is from genome assembly GCA_030549775.1 of Tamarix chinensis. Taxonomy (NCBI): domain Eukaryota; kingdom Viridiplantae; phylum Streptophyta; class Magnoliopsida; order Caryophyllales; family Tamaricaceae; genus Tamarix; species Tamarix chinensis. Next base: position 9,330,211 of record CM060179.1, on the reverse strand, counting down.
AAGGAAATTAGAGTTGTTTATTTAGAGGGTAGCTTTGCTGATCCATGTGCTCGGTACTTGTTTTGAATTCATTTCAGGGGATATGAAGGTTGGCCAAATTTTTTCTCGGTTGTCCATACAGGTGGTTCATACTCATATATATGAGATAATTATTCAATTGTCTTTATATATATTTTTTCTTTGTGCCAGTACTGAATGACATTTTCAGTAGCCAACAGGTTTCGAATGATTCCGGTCTGTAGTATACGTCTTCCATTATTTTTCTGAACATATTGCATAGAAATGTGTTGCCTTGTGTGTTTAGGGTGTTCTGTGGTCCAGATTATGAGGTGTGACATGCTATTTTCTTTAGTTGACCTTGCGGCAATGCTCAGCTGCGCTTTTACGTCGGGTTTATGAAGTGGCTAGAAGCTAACATAACTGGATCGAGTTTATGAAGAACTTGACTCGTACAAGGAGAGCTGGGGGGAGGGGGGGATGAGATGTGTTCAAGTAGGCTACGTGTGGGGTGGTGGAAAGTAAGAAACTTGGATTAGGTGAGATATATGGGTGGTGGTATGTAGTGTTATATGGGGACGGAAAAAGGGAATGGAAAAAAATGGGGAAATATAAATTTTTTAATTATAAATTATATTGTTTAAATCTTGAAGAAATTGAGATACACAAACCGAAATGGAAAAGTATATTTGAGATGGGAATGACAAGTCAAATGAGGTGGATTTTTTGAGTTTTAGGATAATTAGAAGGATCGTCTGAATTTAATTAAGTTTTCCTATAACAATATTTATCATGTAAGCATAGGAATGTTACATTTTAAGGTATTTTATTGACGGAAGTACTATAGTCCCTTGTACTGGGGTAATTCTAGTGAGGTAGTTGTGTTGAGGACACGGCTAGGTAGATCAAGTTGATTCGAGACTAGATGAAGGCAATCCATAAGAGGTAGAAGAGCTATGCAGATCTGTAGAGGAGAGCATAAGAGTTAAGGTAGGCGACCGAGTCCTCTGAGAGTTTCGCCAACTAAGGGAGCGATGTGGTTTGGTTGTAAGGGCAAACTTAGCCCGAGGTGTATTGGGTCATATGAGATTTTGGATCGGGTTGGAGAGGTTTCTTTCCTTCTTGCCTTTTCTTGTTGAGCTTCCATGTGTACATGATGTTTTTCACATCTCTTAGTTGAGGAGGTACATATTGGATTTGTTGCACATTATTCAACCAGTCAATTTAGTTTGATGAAACGTTGACTTATGAGGAGTAATCGTCGGAAATCCTTGTTTCTAAGATTTAGGAGACGCGTTCGAAGATTGTTCCACTTGTGAAGGTCTTGTGGTCACGTCATAGGGTAGAGGAGGCCACTTGGGAATCTGAGAAGGAGATCAAGACGAAGTATTCGGAGTTGTTTGCTTAGGCGCGTTGTGCGGGTAATGCCACCTCTTTTAAGGGGGTAATACCCTTTTCTTGTGTATTAACCCCTAGTTATTGTATTCTTTTGGTTGATGGCTTAGGTTTTTTTTTTTTTTTTTTTTATGTTTTATGTTTTGAGCTTGCAATAATACATTTTTTTGTGGACTTCGGGGACGAAGTCTCTTTTAAAGAGGTAGTGCTATAATACACCGTCCCAAAATTATTCAAAATGTGTTTAAAATTATGTCGATACAAAATAAATTAGTTTTGGTTTTGGAGTAGGCTTAAAATTCTAATAAAAATATGTCTTTCAAGTGTATCGATCGATTGGTTTACATAATTGATCGACTGGTGCGCTGAGGAATTGACATTTTTGTTCTTGACAAACTAGTCGGCTCGTTTACCCAAACCGATCAACTGGTTGTCTTACGATTTTAGATTTATTTTTGATTTTGATCCAAATTTCTCTAATATTTATGAAAACTTTTGATTAGAGTTCAATTATGCTAATAATAATGTTTTAGTTATCTGGGATTACTTTTACATTATTTGGATCATTACATAATTTTAATTATCCAATTTTTTTCCAAAAGGCACTTTTGAAGCAAACTTCATTTTTTTTTCTTCCCCCTCACCTATCCTTCTCTCTTCTGGCAACTGGGGTTGTGATATTGACTTTGTACACCATCTCCTGACTTACCAACCCATTCTTGACTGCACTCAACCCCCACCACCCCATTAAGTAAGTCCTCACTTCTTGGTTGCCCATACCTAACCTTACCAGTCTCATCTCCCTCTCTCCTATGAATGTCGACTCAGCCTTACCTCTATACCTTTAATTTCTGATCCATTTTTATTTTTCACTTATGGTTCTTGCTCTCTTCTCCCTTTTCTTTGTGAAAAACTTCCCAAGTGTTAAGCATCCCTTCATTTTCTCTCTTCTCCTCTCTGCTAAAAAAAATAAAGACTTGCTCTGGTTTTCTCCCTTCCTTATAGGAGCATTGTGTTCCTTTCTCTTCTTCTAATCTTGGTTTTAGTTCTCTCATACTTTCCTTAAGTAAAGAAGAATTAAGGTTGAGAAAGGTTAAAGATTTCAACTCTTCCTTTGACACCATATTTTTGAGAAAATATGTTCTTTTGTGTTCTTCTTCTTATTTTTATTTTTCTTTGATTTTAATGAAGTTTTAAAAGATGATTTTTAATGGTCTTAACTTTAATTCTCTTAGGAATTGAGGTTTTGTTAGATGGCCATCACGTAGGAGCTTTTGTGTTAGTAGAATTGCTTCAAGGCAAGACATTCTTATCTTTAACATAAATGGGGTTCTGTGGTGTATTGGGGTTCCATGTGTTTGGGGTATATGTGAGTATGATCTAATTTGTATTCTATAATATGAGTATGTGGTATAATTATTCCCAAAATAGTATTACCAGAATTCTCTGATTTTAAGTATAAGTTGCCTATTTGAGCATGATTAGTTTGAGTTTGTATGTTACCATGTATCCATGTGATTCTATGTCTGTATCATGTATTTTTATGTGTGTTTTGACATAAAAGCATGCTAGGATTAATATGGTAAAGTATGGTAAATTTTGGTGTGTGTATCGCAAGTACAAGTAGTGTTTTATCCAGACTAGTCAATCGCTTCCTCGAATCCATCGACTGGTTTTGCGAGCAGTTAAATGGTTTGGAGTTTTGAATTGGTTGGTCGCGAGATTAGTTGATTGGTTTGATAAACTAGTGGATTGGTTTTGATGAACAGTTGATTGGTTGGTCAAACCCATCGACTATTGTCCCTGCATACTATAATGGTTTGACCTCTGTTTAGACCCATTAACCGGTTGGACCAAACCAGTCGATCGATTGGTCAAACCCATCATTTGGTTTCTCTATAGGGCAAAATAGTTTGATCTCTATTTAGACCCATTGTCCGGTTGGACCAAACCAGTTGACTGGTTCCCATGAATAGTCGATTAGTGAGGCCGACCAGCCGACTGGTTTTCTAGTGTTGTTTTGGTTCAGGTCTTGTACAACTAGACCAGTCTACTAATCTGGCCGAAATCCAACTGGTTTATTATAAATTGTTGTGTTTCTCTTGGGCCTTTTGTGTTGATATCTCCATGTATATACAACATGTAAATTATGATTTCAACTATGATTGTCTCGATTTAATAAGAATCAACATGATGGTATTTGTGACTTGAATTTGATTAAGTTCGGTGTCATCTCTAAACACAAAATTGATGGCTTTTATACCTTGTGATGTATTTGGTGTCGACACTTGGAAACACTCAATTGGTGGCTTTGATGCCTTGTGATGTGTTTGGTGTTATTACTTGAAAACACCAAATTTGATTAAATAATGGATTTTAATTGTTTTGGTGTTGTCACTTGGAGACACCTATTTGGTTATGTGTGGATTATATTGTGATTGGTGATATCATTTCAAAATATAAATTAATGATATAAGATTTTGTTCGAGCCTTTTTCTCCGGCTCTCAGGGTAGCTGCTGGGAGTTAATGAGCGGGCCTCCTTATGGTTATATTGTTCACTCAGTACCTATTTTCTTCTCTATTAGGTTTCATTCGGTAGGGGGTATGTGCATATCTTTGAGGTATAGGATTATAATGTGGCAGGTCAGCATGTCATTAGTGTCTAGCTCAGGTGGGTGAGGTATCCCAGCCCAAGCTCTCTGGCACTTTGTATTGTCCATTGCATATGTGGGTGTGATATCCCAACTTTTTAACCCTCGTAGCAAATACATTCAAGGTGTGCTGGGTGAGGTACTCCAGCACAAGCCTCCTTGGTGTACTTCCACCGCATGTGGTGGGTGTGGTATCCCAATTTGTGGCCGATGCACTTGATGTGTGGTGGGTGTGTTATCCTCGAAGAAAAACCCATTCAATGTATCCTAACCTTGTATGATGGGTATGGTATCCCATTGTGATTTTTTATGCTGCCATGACTTTTTTTTTTATGTTGGACAACTGGTTGTGGTCGAACAAACTATCTTATTAACCGGAATTTGTGTGGTGACTAAATGAATAATTCTAATATGGTTATATTGTATGGCTTGCAATGTATTTACTGTATCTTTATACTTTTATAGTTTCCATACAAGCATGTATTGTTGTACTACCACTTGAGATTAAGTGTTAAGCTGTACCATTATGATATCACCATGTTGTTATGTGACTTCAATGTGTTGCATGAGCCTTACCATGTTTTGGGTAGTATGTTTTACTAGTACTTCACTGTACTGATACTACACTTATGTGGTCACTGTGATGATTTGATTTCTAGTCCAGGAAGTAGAGGACAATTTGTAGGGTTATGACTTAGTTAGAGTATACTGAGGGTGATGAAGTTGGCCTTTAGTGGGCCCTTGCTTGGGGTTGGAGGTTATGTCTATGCCTAAAAGTTAGGCTAACCGGTTAGAAGTGTTTTGTCCACTACATTGGGAAGTTTTTGTATTCCGGTTACTTAAAGTATTAGCTCAATGCTTTGCATTTGGTTTTATAAACTATCATACTCATTCTATCTATAATATTGTTCTCGTCCTTATTATCTTGTATTGTAACTTTAATGACATGAGCATGCGTCATTTTGTTCCTTGCATTAGGTATGAGTTAGGTGATGATCACACCTCTCTCATGGTTGATATGGTAGTAATATTCTCTGATTTTGTTTTGCAAATGCTTCCCCATGTCTTAAAAATGAAATTTGCTGGTTCAAAAACTTGGGGTGTTACGCCTTACATGCCCCAATTGTGCCTCTTTTGCACAACATATGCATTACTTCATGTATAGTCCATGTGCACCCTTCTCTCCTTTCACATGCCCATTTGAAATTTCCCTTGGCACAACTATAACACCCCTTTTTTCACTTCTAAAAATTTTGTTTAAAAGAAAAATATGTAGAAGCTAAAGTAGAAAATGAAAAATGTTACCACTACACCTAACACAAGATAGATGCACATAATCTACCTCATGCTAGATATAAGACTAAAACTTATCAAACTAAAACTTAAAGCATCATCTATATTAAGAAGATAAACTCTAACAAGGATATATCCAAACGGAAAAGTGAACAATTTCACCGAACAAAATTATTGTTGATAAAATAAGTGAAAAACCTAGATTTAAAAAACTTATCAAAGTAAAGGGAAATTGAAATTCAGTTACAATCCCATCAAAATTCAATACAATGCTTGAAAAATTCCAAAATATATATAATAAATAAGGATAAATCCCTAAGGGGCAAAGAATCCGAGTGGCCTACTCGCTCAAAGCCTAAGTCTTTAGCCTAACAGTAGTAATCAATTTCAATCCTGTACAAGAGGTCTACTCTCTACAATCAGTGGATCGTCACGGAACCCATTCAACCAAGGTAGTATCAATATAGATCTAGTATTAAGTAAATCAAAACTACCTAACTCAAGGAGGGCACATGATGCACATAAATACATGTAATCTTTAAGTTACAATACTTGTGCTCAAATATACATGACACACGTCATTCCACTTATACTACATCTCATACGATTTTAGAAAGTATATAGCATAACATTAATCTTTCATATATGAAAGGGATATAGCAAGATATGCATGTGATACCTAGGGTAGGGCATGCTAACATGAAGTATTATAGTTATAATTATTAAAGGCATATATGAGTACATGCAATAACATATAATAGAGCATGCAATCATAGAATCATGATTATAAACATATAACTGGACATAACGCATGGATACGAATGTATAACGAAACATGAATTCATGTTGAATAACACATCTATCCTACAAGATAGTATTTTGCATTTGCACATAAGATCCACATATGATTTAAATAATAGATTATGCGATAATAAGGTAAGAACAAACATCATATGGTAGCACAATTATAAGGAAGACAAATGAGTGACATGCATATGATAATGAAATATAAAGTCCATAGATGAATGTGAATAATCGATTACTGTATTATATTATCTTGATCACAACCATTTGGTTATATTAACTTGAGGACGGAGACTCAAAGAAATTATAACAACTATTCTAGTATTAGAACTGAAATACCCCAAAATCCTAATTTCTGAAAGTATGGCCAAATAAGGAATTAGTAGGGAAATTAAACATATAAATTTAATTACTTAAGATGTAGAAAATTAATTAAGGTAAATTAAGAGGAAAATAATAAAGAATTTAATTGAAAGAATTTGGGTATTTTCCTAATTAGTATGGAGGTTAAAGAAATTTATCTAAAATAGTTTAAACTAAGCAATAAGGGAATTTTTTTTAAATATTAATATTCTAAGCAGCCTAAGAATATTCTAAATAATTTATGCAAAATCCAAAACCCTAAATAAACCTTTTTCTTTTTCTTTCCTTCCTTTTTCCCTTCTTTCTTTTCCTTTTTTTCTCTTTTCCCTGTCGGTTGGGCCTTCCTCCCCGCGGCCCAACCTTTCTTCCTTCCTTTCTCCCTCCCCGCGGCCCAGCGTCGTTCGCTGGCCGACGCTTGCGTGCAACACAGCGTTTTGCCCGTCAACCCGCCAAAGCGCCGCGTCGCAATCAATGAACCTTATAACCGTTGCCAGCCAACGTCATGACGACGCGTTTCGATCGTTTAATTAATGAAACGACGCGTCGAGGTTATGAACATTATAACCGTTGCCGACCGGCCGGTTTCCCCCCTTTTCTTTTCTCTCCCTGGACCGCCGGTCCACCCACGCCCGTCGTCTTCCTCCTCGCGCAGGCCTGCAACTCGCAGCATGCCCCGCTGACAGCCCTGCCATCCGACCATCCTTCCTCTGCCATTCCCGTCCCTTTCTTTCCCAAATCAACCCAGCACAATCGCCCTGCCCCTCACGCGTCTTGATTTCCTTTCCTTTTCCTGCACACTGCCAAATAAGCCTGCCAAACCACAGACCTGCGACCGGCTGCCACCACCGGACCGCGGCCTGCCGCACCTGCCCCCGCGTGCCTTCCTTCTTCCCTTCGTCGTTTTCCCCTCCTCAATTACCTATAAATACCCCTCCCCGAACGGCCAAGGCAAGTCCTCCCCTCTGGACCTTGCCGAAACCCTGCCTCGCCGCCGCCAGATCAGACGCCCTTTCCGCCGCCTCTAGCGACCGCCGCGACCACCGCCGCGCACCAAAACCTTCCTTGCACCACCCTCCACGCAACCAAACCGTCGCTGCCCCCATTCCTACCCCGCACGTGCCGCCACAACCATGCAAAACCCCTTGCCCAAAAACCACCCCTGCCACCTCGCGCCACCTTCTACCGCCACCTCCGCCGTGCTCGACCTCCTCTCCACCCCCCCAAAGTGACCAGCAAGTCCTCCCCTACCTACCCATACCAGCCTTACTCCCTGCTTCCTTCTCCACCAACCTCCACCATCTTCCACCACCCTCCTCCACTTTCGGCCGCCGCGTCTACCACCGCGCGCCGCCACCTTTCTCACGCCACCACCCTCATTCCACTCCTCTCTCCCTGCTGTCTCCTCCCCCACACCAAACTCCCCCTTTTCTCCTCCCATCTAACCACCACCTCCATCTTTTCCTCTCTTCTCCTCCCCCATCGCCGCCGTCGGACCACCACCGACCATAGGTGGTCTTCCACTCATCCCAAGCCTTAAACTTTATTTCCATACAGTTACCATTAAATTAACTAATATTAATACCATTATGCTTATTATTATTATTATTATTATTATTATTCTTTTATTATTATTATTATTATTATTATTATTATTACTCTCATTATTATCATCATTTCTAATATGGTGACTTCTGATATTAAAGTTACCATTTTTACCATACTAACATCCCTTGGAACCCTAACTTCTATTATACTCAACTTTAGTTTTATTTTTATAAGTATTAATATTAACAACCCTATTATTATTATTATCTCTATAATCTTACTAAGGTTATTATTATTAATATCTAACCATACTGGGTTGTTTTTATTGTTATTATTACTGCTAGGGTTATTATTGTTATTATTACTAATATTACCATCCTTAATAGTATTATTACTATTATTAGCTCTTACTATTACCACTACTATCACTATTTTCCTATAGTTAGCATAAACCCTATTACTACAAGATTAGAACTAATGGGTTTGACAATATAAGGGTAACAACTAGTATAAAAAATAAATACATTTTGACTAGTAATGGCTAATACACTAACTTTAAGATAAAAACCCTAGTTTTTGTATAATACCCACTTTAGTGATATAAACCCTAATCCTAAACTAGAATAAGGGATGACGGTACTTTGAGGGAAACTAATACTTAGCTTTTCCCCCTTTTCATAGGTGACCCCGATCCGAACCCTAAGGAGCTAGAGGAGCGTGCTCCAAGCCCGGTGCCCAACTAGGTAAGGACGAAGCTATGACCTTGTGCTATGTGTGATGTGATGTATTGATAGATGATGAGTATGCCATGTTAATGTGTGTTATGCATGTGTTATGAATAACCTGTTTTGTGTAGCGCAGCGTGGATAATGAGGTATGATGTGTGTGCCTTATATCACATGAGCATGACATGTTTATGTATGATATTTATGATGGTTGATACGGCCCTCTAGGACATGCATGCTAGGGTCTTGGTATTGTGGAATGGGACTAAAAGAATAACAAGAGAGGAATGGGAAGTGAGACCATTAAGGGGGATATGGGGTAGACCTAAGTACCTCATCATCCATGAGAGAAGTTTTAAGTGGGAGGAATGTCTAAAATAAACGAAAGTTGGGAACCATGCATGGGGGCCTAAAAATCTGCATGGTGACTTGGGGTGTTTGCATGAGGTGGCTAAACCTTGCATGGGGGTGGATCTTACGTGACAAAAGTTGAATTTGGGTGTCAATAAGAGAATGGGGGAACTGTGGAGTGATTGGAGACTTGAGATGAAAAATAGTACGTAGGTTAGTGCAAGGGTATATAAGGGGCCCGATTAGGGTTTTCAGGGAGAAAGTGGAAATTTGGGAAGTGTGAAAGTAAGAATGATTAAGGAAGGGCGGATTATGGGTTGAGAGTGAGAATTCCATTATATAAATGATGAGTATGGGTTTTCCGTGTGAATGAAGAGACTTGGGAATGAAAATAGAGAGATGTTGCTTGTGGAAGAAGTAAGGTGCTAGGGTTTGAGGTGGCCTACTAGGGTTTTGTCGGTCACATGCGAGATCGAGGAGTAAAGTGATATGCCTTGGAGTTTGACCTAATAAGGGTGAGATGTGGGGTGAAGAACAAGTATTGGTAAGGTAAGTGAGAAGAAGTTGGGCCACGTAGGTCCAACTAGGGTTTTCCAAGGGGAAAACCCTAGAGGTTGAGAATAGGCGAGGTCAACGTCATAGGGTGTTGGGTTTGACTTATACTCTTAGGAGTTGGCCTTTTATTAGGTGTGAGTATAAGGGAAAGATAGACGGGGTGATAAAGGTGGGGGCAAGTGTCTCAACACATGAGACGGGCCCGCTTGAGAGGCAAGCAGTAGTATGTTGTTGGCATGCATGTTAAGGGTGGAATGCGATTCAATAAGACACGAATAAGACACTAATCATGTAAAGTGAAAGATTGTTGAGCCGAGCCCAGACCGGTCCGCCGGCAAATAATAGTGGCCAGGAGCCGGGGTGCCCTGGAGACCGGTCCATCGGCAAATAATAGTGGTCAGGAGCGTTCTGCCTTGAATGTATATCTTCCGGTCCACCGGCTATAATAGTGGGGGATTTCGTGCTCGACAAACCAAAGTAAGTAAGTTAAACCATGGAAAATACACTAAGTACTTACAGTGAAACACCATGTGAGTCGGGGCCAGACCGGTCCACCGGCAAATAATAGTGGCCAGGAGCATCTTGTCCTGGAGACCGGTCCACCGGCAAATAATAGTGGTCAGGAGCGTTCTGCCCTGAGCGTATACTTTCCGGTCCACCGGCTATAATAGTGGGGTTCTCGCACTCACATGGACTACTAAAGGATATGTGGGGAATGGACCTATTATTAATGAGAATAAAGAATAAGTCACCGGGGAAGTAACCAGGCCTTATCATGTGTGTTATCGTATGTTACCTATGTGCTTATACTTGTATCATGTGTTCTATGTGTTGGCCTTAGCTCGTCGGTTACCTTACTCAGTACGTAGCGTACTGATCACCCGTTTCATGGGTGCTGCTCATTCCCACGAGCAGAAGACCCATCTGACCTTGTGCAGGTAGAAGATCATGTTTTCGATGCCTACGATACCTACGAGGCATCGGGTGGGGCCGAGTGTTGAGCCTATCCAGGTTGGGGCCGAGAGCGAGTTGGCCGGACTCTTTTACGATCCTCGCTTTCATCTATCTTAGTTTTTCGTATTTATATTATGTTCGTATTTTGGAAGTGGAACTTTTAAGTTGTAATCGTAACGACGTTCTGACAATGGTTGACATCTTATTTTCATGGATGCTTTATGATGACGATGCGCTTATGTTTTGATGATTCTTTTACGATTTCCTGGTTTAGCCTTAGCACTTAGCATCGGAACGGTAGGAGTGAACCGGTCCGGTGCCAAGTGTGGCGGTAATACCCCCAAGTTCATGGTTTAATTCGTATGCTTCCGCCAAACCTTTCAATTTAAACGAAATTTTTCAGTAGTGAATTTGGGGGTGTTACAAGAACGGTACTAGACCTAGTTGGTCTATCCAAAAACATAACCATACCACCAATAAATAGGACACTTAATCACTTAAGCATGCATACCCTCTGTAGAGGTGAAATATATCAAGACATCTATAGAGTAGAAGAGGATTTCTCTAGACCTCATAAGGCATCCAAGATCACAAAATAGAAAAACATCGGAATGGTACTAAGTGAATGCCAAACCTAACTCTGATAGCTACCCCGAGTAATACAAGTTCCGACTCAAGATCTTTCACTTTGAGTGATTACTTTTTTATTTGAGGATTTAACCAAGTATAATCCAGGCCCACATAACATCACTTAAATAATTTCCATCAACACAATACAATTCCATTATTACATCCATTTTGAGTGGCATTAACGTTAATCAATTTCAAGTGGCATTAAAGCCGGTCCAATCCAAGTGGCATTGTTGCTGATCCAATCCAAGTGACATTAAAACCGATTGGTTCCAAGTGACATTAAAATTGAATGATTCCAAATAGCATTAAGGCCGAACGATTCCAAGTGGCATTAAAGACAATTGATTCCAATTGGCATTAAAGCAGATCAATTTCATGGCATAAAAGCCCAACATATGGAATCATAAAATTTCAATCCATACCTGAGCAATCATGCAATTTTCTAAAACCAATTATAATTAAAACACCTAAAAACGTGATAACATTTATTTGTATTGAAAATTATAACATCATAGATATGTAAAAGTATCACATAAGACATGATATGCATGACATACATAAATCATATGGAGCATACCTATCACCTTCAACCTCAAGATGACACACATTACATGATTCCACCATAAGTAAGGGCAAGTAAAGACTTACCTAAGTTCGAAGCTAGTTAAGCAAAATAAGAAAGAGACAGATAGATTGGTAGCTTAACAAACCACGATAATGCTTTCCTAGATCTCTGATAGAAATCATAGGACTATTTAGAAAACTACCTTACTAACCAATAATACAAGTATTATAATTTAATTAATAAGGAAAAATACAGACAAACTTTCTTGGAAATATGTCCAAATCCTAAGACTCAATAGCGTAGTTCCATTAAGAATCAAAATTGAGTATTAACCAAATTGAGTTCAACACAGATCACTTGCAGCAATCAATTTGAAGAATCAAAGGTAGGACTACATAAAATAAGTCAATTTTATTGAAATGGTTTACTACAACCAAAAAGACAAATCAATAAATTGTAGATAACTAATCCACATTGATAAGACCAAAAAACAATTCAAATGATTTTAAATCAAAATCAGTAATCGATTAGATAAAAGTAGTATAACCAAATCAATTTTATAAAACTATCTTCAAAACTTAGGATTTTTTGTCTCGAACTGCGAACCAACCAATTAACTTTAATTACTTCATATTGATAGTTTAAAAATATAATTAATCCAATTCTAGAATAATTTAGATAATTAATTTCAACAAAATAATCTTACAAGTAGCCAATTTAATATAATAATTTTTCAAAAATTAGGATTTTAAAGCCCAAAGTATAAATCCAGACAATTCAAATCAATTAATCAAAATTAAAGGTGTTAGAAAATAATTAAGTTCATTTCAAATATTTCTATAAATTCAATTAAAAAAACTATAAAAATGACAAATTTCACAATTTTAATTGAAAGATAGGGTTTTAGGCCCAAAAATAAAATTCGGTTGAATTTTATTAATATATCTAAATTGAATATTCAGAAATGCAATTAGACATATTTTACAATGTATTGTATAATGATTGAAAATATGAAGGAAAAATTCAATTTAACCAAATTATAATTGTGAGCTTGTGACTCGTATTTAGTGTGTAGAATAGCTTGGATTGGTGTGTGAAGTGTTTCGGAGAAATTTGAAGTAAAACTGTGAGCTGTTCTGGAAAGATGTGAATATTTTACATTGAATAAATTAGAATTTGTAAATGTAATGAACATGAAAGTTGTAGATCTTTCTGTTAGCTTTCCAACGCATCAAGAATCAGCTCAATCGTAGGTCAGATGAAGAAGTTGTGGCTGAAATACTGAAGATTGTCAAAGCTGGAAATAAACACGGGGGCCCGTGTTTTTGAAACACGATCCGTGTTTTTTCATCAGGATAATATGTTCTGTTTTCGGGGAGAGGCCGAGAGATAGAAAATAAACACAGGGGTACCGTGTTTATTAACACGGTCCGTGTTGTTTGGGTTTTTCGCTCCGCCTCGGTTTTCGCTAATGACAGTTTCGTATAGTATAAATACCATGCGATTAGAACCCTAATCCAAGAGAGAACGCCGTATTCTTCTCCTATTGAGTTCTATTGTAATTCCTTGATGAATTGAGTGATTTATGTGAGAATTTCTTTGATTCTTTGTAATCACAATTACTTCACATCAATAAGATCATCTGTTTCCCCAATCTGTGTTCTTGAATGTTCTTCTCTTCTCAATTCTTGTGTTTTCTAATTGATTCTAATTAGATCTTATTTTTTTCCGAATTAGTATCGATCCACAACAAATTGGTATCAGAGCGTTGGGTTCGTATTCGGGATGTCTACAAGATTTGATATAGAGAAGTTTGATCGATCTGTGAACTTCGGCTTATGGAAGTTGAAGATGAAGGCAATCCTGATTCAGAATGGATTGGAGAAGGCGTTAATCGGGATATCAAAGAAGCCCGATTCGATGACAGATGAGAAATTCGAGGAGATAGATTAAAAGGCCCTTTCCACCATACAATTGTGTTTGTCTAATGAGGTCTTGCGTGAGGTGGCTAAAGAAACAACGGCGGCATCCTTATGGCTCAAGCTGGAGTCTCTATACATGACGAAGTCGGTGACGAATCGTCTGTTATTGAAGAGCAAGTTGCATGAGTTAAAATTAGGTAAGGGACAATCCCTTAAATCTCATCTTGATGAATTTGACTTTATAATTATGGATTTGAGGAATATAGATGTTAAATTGGAGGATGAAGATCTTGCTATTACATTGTTGTATTCTTTGCCTGCTGATTACAAACATTTTTGTGAGACCATACTGTATGGGAAGGATGATGAGTTGGTTCTTGATGATGTCAAGACTGCCCTACTACAACGGGAACTGATTGAGAATCAGTTGACTGGAGGTGATTCTAGTGACTCACATAGTGAGGGACTTGTAGCTAGGGGCAGAACTCAAGAACGAGGTTTTGGTGATAAGAGGAAGAAGTATAGGTCGAAGTCGAGGAATAATAGATCCAAGAATGTCATGTGCTATGGATGTCACAAGAAGGGTCATATCAAGAAGTTTTGTCCTAATAGGATATCTAGATATAAACCTGGTGAATCATCTAGCACAAAGGATGATGCTGCTATAGCTCAATATGATAGTGATGGTAGTGTATTGACTGTCACTGATAGTCAGACCAAGATTATGGACAGGTGGATCTTGGAATCTAGATGCTCTTACCATATTTGTCCCAACAGGAACTGGTTTCAGACTTACGAGACAACTCGAGGTGGAGTAGTTCTGATGGGTAATGATGCTGCATGCAAAGTTGCTGGGATTGGGACAGTGAAGGTGAAGATGCATGATGGTGTGGTCAGAACACTGTCTAATGTTTGACATGTCCCTGATATGACCAAGAACTTGATTTCATTGAGTTCTTTGGATTGTAATGGATATTGTTGTGTGATCGAGGATGGCACGATGAGGATTACTAGAGGGGCTCTTGTTGAAATGAAAGGCAAGAGGATCGGGACACTGTATGAGCTTGTTGGTTCCACTGTTGAGGGAGCAGCTGCGGTAACATCATCGAGTATGTCTGACTCAGATGTTACTAGACTTTGGCATATGCGACTTGGACACATGAGTGTCAAAGGCTTGACTGAACTCTCCAAGAGAGGGTTGTTGGATGGAAAGAGTACAGGTACTATGGATTTCTGTGAGCACTGTGTGTTTGGAAAGCAGAAGCGGGTTGGTTTTTTAAAGGCTACACATAGTACAAAGGGGCCTCTGGATTATGTTCACTCTGATTTGTGGGGTCCTGCAAGGGTGGTTTCCAAGGGTGGTTCGCGATACCTACTGACATTTATTGATGACTTCTCTAGGAAGGTATGGACTTATTTTATTAAAAATAAGAATGATGTCTTTGAAGTTTTCAAGCATTGGAAGAATTTATTAGAGAAGCAGACTGGGAGACAAGTGAAGTGTCTCAGGACAGATAATGGCCTTGAGTTTGTGGAGCGTTGTTTCACTGAGTACTGTGAGGACCATGGTATTGCTAGGCATGGCACTTGTGTTGGAAGACCACAACAGAATGGGGTTGCTGAGAGGATGAATATAACCCTATTAAAGAAGGCTCGATGTATGTTGTCACAAGCTGGATTAGGCAAGGAGTTTTGGGCCGAGGCAGTGCACATGGCGGCATTCCTGGTGAACAGGTCACCCAATCGTTCCATTGATTTGAAGACACCTGAGGAGGTATGGTTTGGCAAACCAGCTGATTATTCTGATTTGCATGTTTTTGGATGTCCTGCCTATGCTTATGTGAATGATGGGAAGCTCGAGCCTAGATCTAAGAAGTGCATCTTTCTTGGCTATACATCCGGTGTGAAGGGGTACAGGTTATGGGATCCAGCTGCATCCAAGTTTTTGACAAGCAGGGATGTTACCTTCAATGAGTCCGTATTCCTCCAAAAATCTAAGCCTTCTTCTGATAGTTTGTCTGAAGAGATGGAGAAAAAGAATATGCATGGTGTTACGGATAAGGTGGAGGTAGATGTTGATTTGGATAAGTCAGACTCTTCTAGTATGAGACCCACTATTCCTGAAGTGGGTGGATCCAGGCAGTAGGTGGAGAAAAGGGGCGTTGCTCCTGGTAGACCACGGAGGGTTGTGAAGCCTCCTGTGAGGTATGGCTTTGAGGAGTTAGTAGGTTATGCTTTGGCTAGTGCTGAGACTGTCATTGATGTACAGGAGCCAGTGTCATACTCAGATGCCATTGTTAGTGCTGATTCTGCTTAGTGGTGTGCTGCTATGGAGGAGGAGATGCAGTCTCTATGGAAGAATCAGACATGGGAACTTGTGAAGGCACCCAGGAAGAAGAAAATAGTTGATTGCAAGTGGGTGTACAAGTTCAAACAGGGAATTCTAGGTGTTGAGGGACCGAGGTACAAGGCTCGTTTAGTTGCACGTGGGTTTAGTCAGATACCTGGTGTAGACTATAACGAGGTATTTTCCCCTGTTGTCAGGCATACTTCTATTCGTACTTTGCTTGCGCTTGTGATTATGCAGGATATGGAGTTAGAGCAATTGGATGTCAAAACAGCTTTTCTGCATGGTGAGCTCGAGGAGGAGATCTATATGCGCCAACCAGATGACTTTGTTGTTGAAGGCAAGCATGATCATGTGTGCTTATTGAAGAAGTCACTATATGGTCTGAAGCAGTCGCCTAGACAATGGTATAAGAGGTTTGATCAGTTTATGATTGAGCATGAGTTCTCCAGGAGTGAGTACGATGGATGTGTATACTTGAAGCAGGTTGGTGATGGTTCTCTGGTGTTTGTTGTATGTCGATGACATGCTTGTTGCAGCAAAAGATCTGACTGAAGTTAACAAGGTGAAAACAATGCTGAAGACTGAGTTTGAGATGAAGGATATGGGAGCTGCGAAGAAGATCCTTGGCATGGAGATCATTCGAGACCGCAGACAGAAGCGTGTTTACTTGTCACAAGAACAATATGTGAACAAGGTGTTGGAGAGGTTTCATATGATTGATGCCAAGCTGGTTAGTACTCCCTTGGCTACTCACTTCAGATTTTCTGCTTTAGATTTCCACAAATCTAAAGATGAGGAGGAGTTTATGGCCACAGTTCCCTACTCTAATGCTGTGGGATGCATGATGTACGCTATGGTTTATACCAGGCCAGATATTGCTCAAGCTGTGAGTGTTGTGAGCAGATATATGGCGAATCCTGGGAAGGCTCACTGGCAAGCGGTGAAGTGGATTCTGAGGTACTTGATGTAACACCCCAAAATTCACTACTTTTTTTTAAAAAAAAGCGGAAGCAATTAAAATAGAAATACTTAAAACCTGTGAATTCTGGGAATGTTACCGCCACACTTAGTACCAGACCAGTTCTCTCCAACCGTTCCAGTACCAAGTGCTAAGGCTAAAGGAAAGATTTACGTTAAATTCAAATTAACAATTCATAAAAGAATTCGAAAGATCATACAACAAAATCAGAGTACGCATAAACGTTTATTAACACTTGTAACTTCCAAATAGAAATACATTTAAACAAGATAAAACCCGATGGGTCAAATTCCGGATTGCCTACTCACTCAAGTCAAGCCTGCCACCCCAAGACAGTCTCTGATCTTAAACCTGCACAAGAGGTCTGCTCCCCACCATCGGTGGATCATCACAGGACCCATCAACCAAGGTAGTATCAGTACGGGTCCAGTACTGAGTAAGGTGACTTGATCACTAAGGCCAACACACAAACACATAAATCATGCAGAACATAGAAGGGCATAATTACCAACACAATGACATAAGGTGCTTACGACCATCCAAGTAAAAGTATAAGGCCCGATTGTAGACTGGATTAATTTTTAAATTAATCTCTGATCAGAATTCATTTCATACCATACTTTTTATCAAGTCCATACGAGTACGGAATCCCCCACTATTATAGCCGGTGGATCGGAGGCACATAGGATATCATACCCTAACCACTATTATAGCCGGTGGATCGGAGACACATAGGACTACGCGTTCTAACCACTATTCCTAACCGGTGGATCGGTTGGCTCCGGCTCGCATGGTATTCCACTGTAAGTAATTAGTATCTTTTAAGCATTCTGGTTTGTGACTGTTGAGCTCGGGAACCCCCACTATTATAACCGGTGGATCGGTCACACATAGGACATCATGTCCTAACCACTATTATAACCGGTGGATCGGTCGCACATAGGGTAAAAACCCTAACCACTATTCCGAACCGGTGGATCGGTTGGTCCCGTCTCAATGATCTTCCTCTTTAGATAATTAATGTTTTAAGTATCTTATTCAGAAGCTTTCACCATAGACATGCACGAATCATAAATCATAAATTCCATATTCATCATCATACTTTATTCACCAATTACACATGTGCTACCACCAAACCCTAGCTCAGTCTCCTACGTACCCGGATAATGCTCTACGTACTATCTTTCACTCAAAGTGTTTAAACGCCCAAACAACACTTACATTACGTTCTTTACATCCCAAATCAACTTTCCACACATAAATTTCATACCCATGCAGACATTAACCTCCCCATGCAAACCTTCGAACTTCTTCAAGCAAACCCTAGAATTCCACGTGAAACCCTAAATTCAACCATGCAAACCCTAATACCACCATTCAATCGTCAATGCCACCATGTAAACCCTAATACCACCATAAAACTATAAATACCACCATACAAACCATGATTCCGTCATACAAAACCCTAAATTCAAACCATATAAGACCCAAAGATTTGTCCATACCAACCCTAAATTCAAACCATAAAGACTCTTCCATGCCAAACCATAAATTCAAACCATAAAGATTCTTCCACATAAAATCATAAATTAGAATCTCCCAAGGAAAACTATAAATTGAATTCCCCCAAGCAAATCATAAATTGAATTCCCCCATATAATATCATAAATTACATTTTCCCAAATAACATCATGAATTAGATTTTCCCAAATAAATTATAAATTAACTCTCCCAATCAAATCATAACTTAAATTCTCCCATATAATATTATAAATTACATTCTCCCAAATAACATCATAAACTGAATTCTCTCAAACAAACCATAATTTAATTCTCCCAATCAATCATAAATTAAATTCTCCCATATAATATCATAAATTAAATTCTCCCAAATAGCATCATAAACTAGATTATTCCTTATAAAACCATAAAATTTAGGTCAACTCACTTCCCTTAGTCAACTTCTTTCCCCATCCTCTTTTTTTCATCCTTCCTCTCACACAAACCACATCGATTTCCTCACATACACAACACATATCATCATACATAATTAATACACATACCATGCACAACATACTTCAACTCCAAGTCATACCACATATAAAATATTCAATAATAATAAACACTAGATACATAACATGTGAAACACATAATACACATAAGCACATAAAATGCCTTAGCACTCCTTACCTAAAACGTCACCGGTCTTGGAGCACGCTCCTACGCCTCCTTAGGGTTTTGACTGGTTTTACCTATTTTGGGAGAAAAACTAAAATTAGACTCTCTCCTATCAAAATAATATTAAACACTAATTTAATATAAGAATAGTTTTTTTGATAAAATAATAATAACAAAAATACCAAAATAATATCAATATTAATATTACTAAGAATAATAAAATAGTAGAAATAATAATAAAAAGGCATTACTCAAAAATAAAGTGAAATAAGGGATTTGGACCCTTTACCAAAATCATACTAAAAATATTATTTGTAAATTAAATAACCCAATTCAGAAAGTAATAATAATAATAATAATAATAATAATAATAATAATGATTATGATAATAATAATGATAATAATAGTAATATTATTAACAACACTAATGTTAAAATATTTATATTAATAATAATAAATAATAATAATGGAAATTCGAAATAGAAAATAATAATAATAATAATAATTATACTTATAACATTTTAATATTAATAATAGTAATTATAGAAATAATAAGAAGAATAATAATAAAATCGAATTAAAATATATTAGGCTTCAGCCCTCAACATAAATAATAATAAAATATTAATACTAATAATAATAATAATGCATATAAAAATATAAATATTAAGAATAATAATAATAATAGTATTTATATGTAAATAATTGAAATAAAATAATTTAAGGGTTATAAAAATAGGGAAAATAGCTGAGAGGGTCTAGGGTTCAACCAAATGTTGGTGGGGATAGGCGGCACCGGCGGCGGAGCACGGCGGTGGCGGCGGTGGCCGGAAAAAGAGAGGAAAGAAGGGAAAGTTGCATGCCGGGAATAAGATAGGAAGAATGGAGTTGGAAGTTGGGCTGTTTAAGAATGCCCAGAGGGAGAGGGACAGAATGAAGGTGGCGGCACAGCCAAAGGTGGCGGCGCACGGCGGCGGCAGTGGTGGCCGAATGGAGGAGATGAAGAAAGAGAGGGGAGGAGAACGAGAAAAAGGAAACTAAAGGTATGGGAAGGTAGGGCAGGGTCTGCAGCACAGTTTGGGAGGTGAAAGAAGCGGCCTTAGCGGCGGAGGAGGTGGCTAATGGTGGCGCGAAGGGTGGCGGGGCAGAAAACAGGGTTGATCGGGAAGAGAATTTCGCACAGCTGGGGCGGCTTGTGCAGGAAGAATCGAAGGGCGAGATAGATTTGGTTAGATAGAGGGCGGTGCAAGGATGACACGGGTGGCCAGAAAGGGCGGCGAAGTTGGCCGTAGACGGAGAACGAGGCGTTTGAAGTGGCGACGGTGGCAAGGTCGGGATTCTGGGTTGGGGGGATCAAGAGCTCGATACAGAGCTGCTTACGAGGGTATTTATAGTCTTAGAAGGGAGGATAGGGTTCTTTGGGTCGGCTAGTAGATAAGGAAGGTAGGGTTCCGGTCGCCGGTGGCGTCGTCGGCCGGAGGGAGTCAAAATTCGGGTAGGGAAATGCGCAGGAGAGAGAGAGGAAAAATCGCACGAAAAGGGGAGTTGATTGGGTTTATTCAGTCGCCGAATCAAGGGGAAGAGAAAGGGAGGAAAATTTCGGTCAATTCGGGCGAGATCGCCGGCGAAAAACCAGGGCGGGGCGGCGGTGCAGGTGCAGGTCGAAGGTCGGCGTCGAACGGGGGAAGGAAGGAAGAAGAAGAAGAAAGGTGGGGGACCGGGCGGTTCAGGGGAGAAAGAAAGAAAAGAAAAGAGGGGCAGACCGGGCCGGTCGGGCGCTGGTCGAAGGCGTTTAAATGAAACGCCGAGTTTCAGTTGAAAAGGGCTCAAAACGCCGTGTGGCATGGGGCGGAAGAAGGATGCGCGGCGCGGGCTGGGCCGTGCCTAAGAAGGAATAAGGGAGGAGTTTGGGCCGCGGGAGATGGCAGCCCAACGGGGAAAAGGGGAGGGAAAAGAAAAGGAGAAAAAGAAAGAAAAAGGAAGAAGAAAAGGAAAAAGGAAAAAGGGGAAAAGGAAAAATAATAATATTGGGTATTTAAATTAATTAAAATATTTGATATATTTAAAAATAATAATATTTAAATAAAATAATATTTAAATCACTTTTTAGGCTAAATTAGGATTTTTGAAAGATTTTTCATAAATTCTATTTTAATTAGTAAAAACACCCTAATTTTCTTCAATTAAATCATTTATAAAATTATTATTAATTTCAAACTATTTTCTCCTTCTTATTTTAAATAAAATAATTAATTTAATTAATTTCCAAATAAAATCCTTAATTAGTTTAAATACCCAAATTTCTCCTAATTAAAATACTTATAAATCTCTTCTTGAATTTCCCTAGTTAAATATCCTTTTATTTTATTAAATATAATTTATTTAAATAATTCTTATAATAAATATCCTTTAAATGTAGTTTATAAAATTATAAATTTTCGGGGCATTTCACTTGAAGGGTACTGCATCATCTTGTTTGGAGTATGGAAGGTCAACTGATGCGTTGACTGGGTTTGTTGACTCTGATTATGGTGGAGATCTTGATAATAGGAGATCCACTGGTGGTTATGTGTTTTGTCTTGGTGGTTCGGCAATTAGCTGGAGGTCATCTTTGCAAGATGTGACTGCATTGTCCACTACTGAGGCTGAGTATATGGCTATGACTGAGGCTTTTCAAGAAGCTTCGTGGCTTGGTGGTTTCATTTGTGAGCTTGGATTTGGTCATGGTGCTCCCATTGTTCGTAGCGATAGCCAGAGTGCTATTTGTTTGGCAAAGAATCAGAATTCTTTCCATCGTCGGACGAAGCACATTGATATCAGGTACCACTTCATCCGATGTACTATTGTTGCAGGCAAGGTTGTGTTGGAGAAGGTGGCTACTGCTGAGAATCCAGCAGATATGCTAACGAAGCCATTGACAGTGAGCAAGTTCGAGCATTGCTCGGACTTGGTTGGTATTTGTGTACCATGAGGGCCTTTTGGGGCCCAGGGGTTTTTACAGATGGTCTTTTGTGTTCCTGGTGCTAGCTACTTTAAATACATCGTCAAGGTGGAGAATTGTGAGCTTGTGACTCGTATTTAGTGTGTAGAATAGCTTGGATTGGTGTGTGAAGTGTTTCGGAGAAATTTGAAGTAGAACTGTGAGTTGTTCTGGAAAGATGTGAATATTTTACATTGAAGAAATTAGAATTTGGAAATGTGCTGAACATAAAAGTTGTAGATCTTTCTGTTAGCTTTCCAACGCATCAAGAATCAGCTCAATCGGAGGTCAGATGAATAATTTTACTCTTATTGTGGAATGTAGGGTCGTTTTTTAGATAATCTGTTAAAGCTTTTGTCCCTCTCATGCATCTATGTGAAGTCGATCAACTAATTGTGCCTCTAATGACCCAAATTTCTTTCCGCATGTGCTAAACAATGACACCTTGAGGTCTTATGAACCCCTTTCAATTTAATGAAATTAAGAGGTCATTTGGTATCAAGAAAGTAGAAGGAGGAAGTATAACTTCTTGAGAAATACAAAATACCTTATTGTTTGGTTTAAGGGATGTGAAAAGTCAAAGGGAAAAACTATTTTTCCTAAAATTCTGAACCACCCATACGTTGAGGAAGCTACTTCTTAGGGTGAAGTTCAGTAAATAATACTTCATAAGTTATAAATTACCTAATTATCCTCAACTTCCCATAATTTCTGCAAAAATTTTGGTCACTGTTTACCAGTTCATTAGCATATGCCCATCATACCTCCATAATGCGTACCTGTCCATTGTTTCAAAAAATAAATTTAATGCATCTCCACAGTTGTTCATTGAGAGAAAGAGAAGAGAAAAAAAATAATGTTCTATTATTGTCCGTTATAATTATTTATATTTTTTCTAAAAAAATAGGTAGAAAAAAATACATGTTGATATTTATTAACAAATGATATTAATGTAATTTTATGTCTACTTCCTAAGTAATAAGAAAATAAATCAAACAAAATAACTAAGAAAGTCATCATACTTTTCACGAGGTACATACACGTAACAAAAACAAATATATGTTTCTTCTAGAAAACTATTTTCTAATATCTAACTTTTTAAAAAAATTGTATTTACTGTGAAAATAACTGTAAGTATACCAAACGATTCCTAAGTAATTAGTTTAACAAAATCAACAACAGTGACTATTGAAATACCAAGAAAATAATTAATCACTGCAACCAGGGATAGAACTAGGGAAAATCTGTGGTGTTTCGAAACACCGTAGAAATCAATTAACGATTAATATTAGATTTTTTTAGTACAATGAAAGGACACTATATTTTTTTCTAAGGAGACAGCCATCAAACCTAGTATGATATATCTTTTACTAAATTTTGTATATATATATATCTCGTGAGGTGTCTAATTTTTGTACTCTTGAGTCCAACTAATTTAAATTTTAGTTTATATATATATATATATACTAAAATTGTATGAATAATAGTTGAAAAAAATATTTATATAAAATTATAATTTTTTTGGGTGATGCATTAAATTTATTTTAAGTGCATTAATTATGATTAATAAACTACATAAAAATAATATTATATCATCGATGGAAATGTACAGGGATTGAGAATTCCTTGGATGTAGCCTCGTCCCGCGATCCTCTGTGTTGGTGAAATTAAAGCTCTGCTTTTTCTTCCAATCTCGCCCTTTTTTATTCTCCTTCTCTTTTGCTTTTAGTATGCGTGCAGACGTGCAGTAGCTAAGAAAGTTGCGGCACATCTGTTTATCGGTGAACTACTAAACGCGACGCCGATCGAAGCATGGCACGGATAAAATCCTTTTTACGTTCGCAATTACAAAAAAAAAAAAAAAAAAAAACAGAGAAGAAATTTTTCTCGTACCGAAAAAGTCGGAAGAGGAAAAGCAAAGTAATGAATCAAATGCTTACACGCACAGGAGTTAAGATTTTTTGTCTCATTACAGCTGTTTTCGAATCAAGTCGGTTGATTCCATTCTAATTAATTAGGGAAAATTAACTCGGGAACCTTGTCATATTTTATTTTATAATTTTTTGAAGAAGAAGAGGGTTGGAGGCAGGGGAGGGGTTAGGAAAAGAAAGTAGAACAGGCGCTAGGTTATGGATTAATGTTAACTAATATGATGTTAGGTTAGATTCCACTTTAGTGATAGGTGAACATTGATAAATTCGTACTTAAACTCTAATTAATACGAACCTTTTATATCTTGTCGACAACTATTAATCTTTCGATCGAGTTCTTTTTTATAACAGAGAGGGTATTCTTATATAAACCTTTCGTATGATTTTTTACATGATGGCATAAATAATTGAATAAAGAGGGAATGGGCTTGAAACATTTGATTAACGATCATATAATAATAAAAATTACAAAAATATCAATCAATACAACAATAACAATCCAGTACGGGTCATGCAAATCATTGAGAGAATCCGATAGATAGGACGAGGAGGGGATAGACATTAAAGCGATGGAAATAATATTTCGTGTGATTATAGACTTTATAATTAATCTGAGTTGACAACGTAAAGTGAGACTCGAAGAAGGGTACCGAATAAATATTAGTCTAATCGCTAGGTTCAATAAAATAGCAGCTGCAGAATAGTGTGGAGTAATTGATAACTAGGGCTGTGCAAAAAATCCGGGATCCGAAAATCCGATCCGATATTTAAAAATCCGATCCGACATTTCGGATATCCGAACCGATTTTATTCTAAAAGGATATCCGACATTCGGATATCCGGTTTTTTTTGGATTATCCGATCCGACAAAATATCCGATATTTTGTTGATTATTTCAATAATACACCATATTATTGTGTTTTTATAGTTTTAAGTTTTAAAATTTTATTTATTTTTATATTTTTAATATTTATAATAATATTTTAATACATCTTTTAGATAAAATAAGATATTTATATGAATATAGATATGAATATTAATTGATATATGATCCTTATTTTTAAAAATATTATAGCAAAAGTTATTAAAATTGATAAAATAGTATTTTCATACGGATATTGGATATATCCGAATCCGGTCTATATCCGGTCTATATTTTTCGGATATCCGCATCCCGGATATCCGGTCTAAAAAAATGCGGAGCGGATATCCGAAAAAATATCCGAATGGATACGGATATCCGTTTTGCACACCCCTATTGATAACTACAGAGATGGCGGGCGGCCCTCTCTCCATTTATATATTGTTTAATGCAGAAACGGAAATTCGTCATACTAAGGTCCCCTCACCGTTTCAAAGTTTTTTTTTAATATTAAAATTAGTATTAAAAATGTTTGATTCAATTTTTTTAATTTAATTAATAGTTTGCATTAATTAAGGTAGCCAGTGATTTTATAATTTTTTTTATTTTTACTTTTTAATTTTAATAGATTATATATATATATATATATATTATATATATATATATATATATATTACTATTTTCTATCGTCCCTATTTTCTAAATTTTTAACAAATTATGTTTCACGTTTCCGTCCGTCTCGGCTCCGCCCCCGTGCAAGTGCAACCTTCTCACTCTATATATGTCCAGCTTGCTTTGCTTTCCCTCGATGGGTATCAGCAGCCTTCCTGAGTGCCTACGTCATATCAAACAATCATCATAACATGGTACCGAGTAAATTTAGCTAGCAATCGGTTACATTTTCCTCACATCTCTCTCTCTCTCTCATCGTGCACACAAGCCGGCGAGCAAGCCAGCAGATATCGGTTCTTACTTCTTAGCTAGATGTACGTACGTACTGATCTTTTCCTCCTTCGCGCCGCGGTATTCAAACAAGGAGTTCGATCCCCATCACATCAGTACCTGCTAAATACTTAAACCAACAGATTATAATTTTTACTTATTTTCGCCCGTCGAATACCAATAAAAAAACCAGCATAAAAATACGCCCGACTCATCGTCCATCGTCCGCTAGCAGCCTAGCACCTGCTCCGTCTAATCCTCCAAAATAGGGATCCAACCGAACGAATTATGAAGTGCTTTTACTATTTCAAAGAGAAGAGTAGATCAAAATCAACAAGAAGATCAGCACCGGAACTACGCAATCCGATCACGAATAATAGCTGCAGCAGCGACGGCGGCGGGTCGGGCGATGCAGCGGAAAGGATGGCTAGATCGACGGAATCAGCGGCGAGGGAGACGTTAGGAGTACAGAGGTCATTGTCCTCTGCTACTAATAGTATGATGAACGGGAACGGGAATGATGATAATAATAATAGTAATAATGATGATGACGTTTTGTTATTAGATGAATTGTATAACGCCAAGGGTGCTGGTAAGTTGACAGAGTTTTCCTTATCAGAGCTTCGATTAGCTACTAAGGATTTTAATAGGGCGTTTAAGATTGGTGAAGGTGGATTTGGCAGTGTTTATAAAGGAACTATCAAGGCTCGTAGAGGCGGCGGCGGGGATCAGTCTTCTTCTTCGGAACCTCTGGTTGTTGCTATCAAGAAACTCAACAAGGATGGATTTCAGGTACCTACCTTACTCCCGCCCTCCCTCTAGCTCTTTGATCGATCGGATCGGATAGTTGGGTCATTTATTTCTCCTTATTGAGTTCTTTTACAATTTTTTTATGATCCCCTCGGCCGATTGGTTCTGCCGCCCTTCTTCTTGACGGTCAGTTTAAACGATTACCGATCGATTTAGTATTAAACTTCGCCGGTTTGTTAAAATCTAATTCTTCTTGATCTTCGTCTTATTATTATTATTATTTTGTGGGGGTGGTGGTGGGGGAGGGGGAGGAGTGGCCGTGGAAGGTGGTGGGGCCACCACTTCTGGCATTAGTCAATTCTATCAAGCCATACTTACTAACTATTTATAATTTGGATGGAGAAAGAAAGATGGTGGTTGAGTCAACTAAGGTGAATGTTGAACCGCCGTGCAGAATAAATGGTCAACCCTCATTGTTTGACTGACCTGTATCTCAGATTCAAAACCCGTGCCACCTGCAGCCATAGTACTCAGGGATGCGACCCTTCTGTGACTGTCACATTTCCACCATCATTTGTAGCTCTTGGGGAATGGCGTGAGACTAGGCGAAAGTTGAATAAAGTAGTAATAAACAACAGGTCGACAAATTCAGAACTGATCTGCTTGCTTCCAGAAAAACCCCCCCACCACCGCCACATCCAGTCCACTTTCCTTTTTTTAAAATAAAAATAATCAGAAGTTGCATGCTGTCCGTTATGCACACACTAAGATTAGTACTGTTTCTCTAAAAAGGATACACATTTTAAGGATTTAATTAAAAAAATATATATATGTGATGTAGCTGGTGTTATTAGAGATATTAGCCTTTTTCCTATTAAAAAAAGCCCAGATTTGTGCTATTACTGAATCATCTCTGACCATGTTGTTTGATCCTTAGTTAGAATATGACCAGGATTAACTATATACCTGGTTTAATTAAACAAATTGGATTTTGATATTTATGGTGTTAAACCACCAGAAAAGTTTTGTCAAAGTCAGGTTGTATATACACTAACACAGTAACACTATACAGACCAGGTAAGGCCGTTTGTCCTCTGGGAAACGACAAACGGCCGCTGAGCTGGTCTGTTTGGTCCAGTTCCCGTGACACCGATGAATAGGATTCCGCCTCTTTTCTTTTGCTGGATACAGCATATTTTTATTGTCTACAGAAACCAAAAAAAATGTTAGTCTTACGATTTACGAAGTGTGGGAGGGCACTCGACTCGAAGGACGAAACGTAGTAATACACGGCATACATGCATTTTGTTTCATTATAAGTGACCATTAAATTTATGACACGGTATTCATTGATTAAGAAGCGTTAAAACTTGTAGTAAAGAGAAATTTAGTATATTACTTTTTGGATATGTTTGGAAAAAACATTTCGGTCTCTAATATATTCTTTTTAATAAAAATTTACGAGCAACCAGGCATTTTTTTTTTTACCAGAGTTCCAGAGGTTTGCATATAATCTTCTACTGGAACTAATAAACCGATTTAAATAATTGAACACTGAGTCGCTATCCTTTGAGCGTTTCCATTAATATACGATGAATAAGCAATGAAATGGGAGCGAAATAAGAACAATATTTTATTTAATTTTTCCATAAATGATCTATACTTAAGAGGGGGGAAAAAAGGGTATGTCCTTAGTCGTGATATATATATATATATATATAGTGCTTAATTTGAATAAATAAATATTGAAGAAAGAAGAAGAAGAAGAAGAAGAAGAAGAATAAGAATAATAGAGGGTAATTAATTAAATGAATGATTTGATTTAATTATAGGGACATAAGCAATGGCTTGCGGAGGTTCAGTTCCTGGGAATAGTAGAGCACCCAAATCTTGTGAAGCTGATAGGATACTGTGCTTTGGACGGAGAAAGAGGGATTCAACGCCTCCTCGTCTACGAGTACATGTCCAACAGAAGTTTAGAAGACCATCTCTTCACCAAGTCACGCCCTCCTCTCCCTTGGAACAGAAGACTCCGCATTATACTCGGAGCCGCACAAGGTTTGGCTTACCTACACGAAGAACTACCAGTCCAGGTTAGTTAATTAGTCCGGCCGTTTCATATTATTATTCATCCATGATCCATGTGAAGTATATATATATATATATATGAGATGATGATCTTACTTAACTGCGGGTCTGATAAAAGTATACTGCTTTGGATCGGGCCGTTTTTCTAAATAATTAAAACTTATGCGACGCATTTGATATTGAAGGTGATATTTCGTGACTTCAAAACTTCAAATGTCCTCTTGGACGATGATTTTCAAGCTAAGCTTTCTGACTTTGGCCTTGCTCGTGAGGGTCCTATTCCTGGACGTACCCATGTTTCTACTGCAGTAAGTGATCATACCCATAACATCACCTTCCCTTCTTTCAAGATAATTATATATTATGTATGCACATATATTTATAAATTAATGACACAAATCTCTCTCTCTCTCTCTCTCTCTCTCTCTCTAATATATATGAACATATAATTTCCCTCCAATTCTCTTCTTAGGTTGTTGGTACATACGGTTACGCTGCTCCCGACTACATTGAAACAGGACATCTCACTTCCAAAAGCGATGTATGGAGTTTTGGGGTGGTACTCTACGAGATCCTAACCGGAAGGCGATCATTGGAGCGAAACCGACCGCGAAAGGAGCAAAGATTATTAGAATGGGTTAAACAATACCCAGTTGATGGTAAAAAATTCCACACGATAATGGATCCTAAGTTGGAAGGTCAGTACTCTGCTAATGCAGCTCGCAGGATTGCGAAATTAGCGGAAACTTGTTTGGTAAAGTCCTCTAAAGATCGACCTAAGATGAGTCAGGTGGTTGACAGTTTGAAACAGATTATTGAATCATCGTCGGATCATAATGGCGGTGGTTGTGATAAGGGCGGTGATAGTGATGGGATGGAGGTTGATACGATTAGTTCTGGTAGTGATTCGGATCGCAAATCGCAGCAGCAGCAAAGGACGGGATCTTCTGAATCTGCGAGGAGGAGAATAGCCCATTTGGCTAAACTTGGCGAACATATCGATGGGTTTAGTAGAAGGAAGTTTATGATCATGCAGAGGGCTAAGGTGCCTTGATTTTGACGGTGTGTAATGCATGCGTGCGGCAAGAGTTTCTTCACATTTTATATGCGTGCATGTGAAGAGATCTTACTTGGCCTCTTATTTTGTCTATTTAATTCTGTATACGTACGTGAGCTCTTAGACCTTTCTTCAGCTACCAAGCTGATCCTCCATGTCATTATTTATGAGTACATACATGGCTCTTCTATCATCCTTGACATCCATCATATATATATATATGAGATTTCATGGGTAAACTTTGTTCATTGATCGTTTACCTGCTGTGAATATATATATTGCTACAAAACTGACATCACGATTGTAAATTCCTGTAGTCCGTTCCGTTCAATATCAATTTCAGCGGTGGATAATGTCGATTGTAAATAGAATTAGAAAAAGATGTATTGAAAGCCTTGATTAATTTTGTGTTTAAGATTATAATATATAGGCGTATGTCCATAACCATGTGTGAAGAAATATCTAAGAACTAGCCAAGAAATCCTATTCTTTAGGAGAGAAGGTTGCAGATAAAAAATAAAATTAAAAAATTACATAGTATATCGTTGAAGGCTTAAGACTAGGACTCATGTTCATGAGCTAGCACAGGCCGCTGAAGTACTTGTTGGGCTTGGATGACTTATACCACAATAAAAACGTTAAATAGCGACGGTTAATTTAATATCAGAGACGGTTAAAAACTGTCACTAAAACTTTTCCGACGGTTACAGAAATAATTGCTAATCGCATTGTCGCTAATAAATTACCGACGGTTTTTAACCGTCTCTAATATTTATTACCGACGGTTTTTAATCGTCCATAAATCTGATATAAATTAATATCATCTATTTATATTTAACCATCTCTAACTGTAAGATAACCTGTGGAAAAATTAAATCACAACCTGAAATTGTCTTGTAGCTCCCACGTTAATAACCTATGACATATACATTAATATTAACCTGTAAAAATTTACATCAAACTTTTTTCTAATAATACACATTTAGTAATTCATAAATCTGCATCAACAATATTTCATTGAAAGTTATATATACTAATATATGTTGAACAATGTCCAAAATGACAGCATAGCTACATCAATTTCTATACTACTTTTGTCCGAAATGTACATATACATAGGGTCGTAAATGAGTTGAGCCAGTTCGGTATTCGGCTCGGCTCGGCTCGGCTCGTTAAAAGCTCGGTTCGGCTCGTTCGTTTAATTAAACGGGCCTCAAAATGAGTCTCGGGCTCGGTTCATTTATTAAATGAGCCGAGTTCAAACAGGGAAAAGTTCGGCTCGGTTAATTTTTTGGCTTTGGCTCGTGAGCTCGGCTCGGTTCGGCTCGTTAAAAGCTCGGTTCGGCTCGTTCGTTTAGTTAAACGAGCCGAGCCCAAACAGCATTTTAGGCTCGTTTAGTTAAATGAGCCGAACCCAAACCTGGGGGTATTCGGCTCGGCTCGGCTCGTTTACAGCCCTACATATACATCAGTTTAACATCTATGGTCATCCATTACAAAATATCCAATACAAAATATAGTATCTGCATCCAAAAAAGTCAGTGTTTGCCTCCATTGTATATGTAGACCTAGCTTAATGTGTATAATAATATCATGTCACAACATTAGCGTATAAACCTGTCAATCAAAATGAGATGCTTTCATCAGAATAAAACGGTTATTGAGAAGTAGCTTATGGCCATCCATACAATGCAACTAGGCGGAGATATTCAGATTCAAGTACCACCTAAAATAGTTCCAAATAACAAGATTCTAAATTTTATTATAGACAAACAAAGCATCTACCAGCAATCAACATTAGCAAAAACTTCTTTTTAACATGCCACTCCTTTAAATATTGATATAATATCTCACAAGAACATATTTTTATATAAAAATAAGGAGAGATAAAAGCACAACTAAAACTACATAGAACATCAACCATTTGGCGCTACCCATGGAATCTTACCAAAAGGAAGGAGACTTTACCATTGTCTAACTTCATGATATATACGCAACACAGATTTAATCCAACATATGGGAAGTGTAGATATCTAATCTAACTAAAGGTTTAATACAAGCTATAAACACTCATGTCAGTGAGAAGCAAGTAATCTGTTAAAAAATTATGCATAAAGTAGTAGAAAATTAACCCGCTAGCTGAAGAATTCTGGGTATAATCAATTTCCAGCATTTTATAATATTTTAAAGAATTCTGGGTAGAATCAATTTTCCTTCACCAATTAACAAACCTAAGCTATATAAGAAGTAAGGAAAATGCAATGGCTTTGGTATGACAGAAACTCATATATCAACGGCTTGCTTAAGAGAAATGCTATAAGAAATGCCAAGTCAGTTTTTTACTCTCCTGGATCAATACGAATGTCCATGAATTAATATAGAGTCTTGGAAACATTATAGCCAGGAGGTACATAGAGTCATGAATATGATGTATTAATATTGCATGGTTTCTTGTTTCAAATAACCCTTTTTCCTTTCTGTTTTTTTTGGGCTTTGGCAGGAGTGGAGTTACTCCCCATAAAGATTGTAAATGCTATGCCAGGGTGATCTTAAGTATACTAGAGTATATCATACATGGTCAAACACATAAGATTTCCAACAGAGAGTATCTAGTAAGCTTGAACATATACTTTGTAATCAAGCTTGGTTAGATACTTTTGGTAATTCGTGAGCCCACTTCTACCCCTTTATCTTACGTCATGCATATATGGTAGTATATAGTTGAGAATTAGTTGATGCAAGACCTAAAACCTATTGAAAAGAAAAAATGCAGAAGCCATAGTTAGGTAGATAAAGATTTGACCTTCCCACATGCATAGGATATTTTTAAGCGGGTCTAGTAGGTTGCATGTTACCTTAAGGCTTGTTGTAAAGCCTTTAACAGTTGCAATTCAAATCTAGCCCAACATTTTTTTCTCATCACCCCCAAACAAAAAGAATGAATTTATAAGTATATATCGGTTAGGACCAATCATACAAGTTATGGATCATTAGCACAAGAATCTACGTCAAGATTATCTACATACTTAATTGCATCAACAATTTGTTTCCTTTAAACTATTGAGATATAATCCTATAATTGATCAATGTTTGCTTCTATCTTATCTGTTGACCAGCACTAGCTCATCAATTGTTGTCGAATCTCTGGTTGAACTAGGATTATGATTCAAGTCCTCTCATTTCTAGTTGAACTATGAAGAACAACCTTGTTATTAAGATCAAAACAAAGGAAATTTGGTTGTAAACTATAAATGTAAATTCCATCTAGCATCCTCTACTGACAGAATCTTCCATTAAACTAGAAAGTTAGTTACTTCCCTTCTTTTAATTATTTTTTTGGTGAAAAAGAAATATTGTTGCACTACCTTTATGCTTAACCATAATTCTATCTAGGATTATGATAAGCCTATTGTCAAGCACAATTATGTGAGGAGGAGCATATAGTGATGTGTGGCATGCTATGTTAGTCTACATTGGGATGCATTAGTTGAGTTATTTTTTATATGTTTATTGATTCATTTTACTTGCTCATTTAGGATTTAGTTATTAAGGTTTTTAGGGTGGTGTCATGAGTCTATTGGTGCTAGTACATGTCATTATCATTTTTTTATTGAGTAGTATGAATTAGTAGAGTCTATTAGAGATTCTTGGTTGTCTTTTGCTAGATTATAAGGGGAGAAGGTGCCTGGGGTCAATCAAGTTGGAATTAGCTAGCAGGAGAGGAGGTTCTAAGACCTTGAACACCTGGTTGTTCTCTTTCTTACCCACCATCCATCATTACTAATACCATATGGTTTTCTCCATAAATTTCTCTATATTTCCACTCTATTAAGTTGGTGCTACAGGTTTCTAATATATTAAGAGGAGAAGGCAAAACATATATGTTATATTCATTGACATTCCAGCACTCCATGAATCAAGAACAAGACAACATAGAATTTTGATAGCAACATAAATAAAGGAGCAATATACTCAACCCTTAACCAAATCCAATTCATATAACTCCCTTATAAAACATAGCATGCTATTACTTAAGCATAGCAACAAATTAACAGGGTTATTGCTCAACAGAGAACTAAAAGACCAACTTGACATATTCAAAATCAATCTTGAAATATAACTTATAACAAATGACCAAAAACCTAAGATGCTATATTCTTAAATACTTTGTAAAAAACACACCCCTAAGGATAACAAATGAGCTATAGTGGCATAAATAAGGCATGTTTCAAATTTTAACAGAAAATAATCAAATTACAAAATAAAATTATGTACTCACCTGAGAGATAGATAACAAAAACCAATAAATGCAACTTTTTGTTCTTAAATCATTCGAGTTGAAGAACACGTAACTCTTCAAAATCAAGATTGAACTAATAAAATTAGTAGAATAAATTGGTTTCAAATTTTAACAATTAACAATTAACTTAAGAAATAAAATCACGTACTCACCTGAAAGATAGATAATGACAACTGATGAAGGCTAGTTTTTTTTCTAGGTCACAGAACTAAAGAACATATGACTTTGATGATGTATAAAGAAGATTAGTTACCTGCTCAAGGTGGTGAGGGAGAATGAAGACTGATAAGCGACGAGTGCTGAGGGCAACAATAGTAGGATTGGTTAGCTAAGGGTAGGACTAATATTTTGTTTCATAAGAGAAGGAAAGATAGGGATAACCAAATATGTAAATAACAACAAGCAAATGAGACAGTTTCTCAGCAAGCCCATGCCTAATATTAATTTTATATTATATTACTATTACACATTAGGGGATATTTATTTATTTCCCCATTAAATAGAAATAAAAGAAAGTCGATGACTCACTAGAATCATGAAGATAATCTGAAAAATGTATCTTTGATAAGTAGGCTCTTTGTAATTCATAAGATGATGATATATATGACCATGTCACAACATATTTAAAAACTCAAATGGAGAAATGATAACCTATAAACCATAATAACTTACTAACAGAATGATATATCATTTTAGAACCCTCACAGAAATATTCCTTTTTCTCAATAGCAGCAAAAAAAAAACTTATAAAAGATATAAAGAGTCTATTTCTAATTGTTTGAGTCAGTTAACATGTTTGTGTCCAATCATGCAGTTTTCATATACACTGTATGATTCAACTAGTTGTGAGGATTTCCTAAAATTTGAAGGGCATACCTGATATCAACTTTTTAGCCTTTTCCACCTGCAGGGTCCTGTCAATACATTTCCCATGGAGAAATTAAACTTTAGATTAACAAATCATTAGCCATAGGCCAAATTCATGGATTCATTTTACCATTAAAATAGTTAGGAAAAATCAGAGATAGCACAAAAGAGATTACATTCATGGGCAAATGGTTATTTTCTAAGCATTAGTTTGCTCTGTGTTGATACATCCTCACAAGTATTAATTAAACATACTTGTGTGTTGTTTGTTCTTCTCATCCACTCATTAACTCTTTCTATAAAAGTTGCTTGAACTTGTTTCATAGAAGACATCTCTTCTCTTGTGCTAGCCATCGCTTCTTCGATTTTTTACAACTTTTCTTTAGTTTTTTGCGACTTCTCTTCAGTTTTCTACAACTTTTCAGTAGTAACAGCTAATTTCTTACTTACCATTTTAACTTCTTGATTGGATTTTCCAACATGTTGATTACACATGTCTAACTTTGACTGTGTAGCACCATGCCCATAGCCAAATGCCCTACCACTATTGATTTTTTCCATATAGGGCTAGGATGGCTTCCTTTTCTGCATCAACGGTAGAACTTGACAACTCAGAACTGCCGGTTTTATCATTGACATAAGCAATGTCATCATCCTATATTGAGACAGAAAAAATAAGATACACAGAATCAAAATCAAACAGATAAAAAAATAAGGATACCAATGAGTAAATGTATGAATATATCAGTATTTCATACCACAAACTCTTTTGATGTTGAATTCTTCGAGTAGCTCCCATCACGTCTTTTATGATTTTGTATAAAAATTTCCAAGTTACCAGGCTATCTTCCTTCCAATCTCCTCTAAAGTATCAAATAAAAATAAATCAAACAAAAAATCTTAAACACACATAACTATCAATATTTTGGTTTGTCATGAATTACTCACAAATTCATCTCTAGGAATAGAAAAACTTTTTGTTCCATGAGTATGAAAATGAGATGCTTCTTTTCTCATAGTTTCTCCTCGCTTAGCAACACTTTACATCAAATAAATAATTAGATGAGTTTATATTCGATTTATGTTATAACTATACACATAGTAAAATATTGTACCTTTCCTTTATCAGAGAACCAATATTCAACAAGTTTGATTCAATGAGCCTCAGTAAGTCCTGTCTTGTCCCATATATCAATCACTTGATCTTCAGTCTCGCCAGGAAGGTAATAAAGAGCCTTCAACTCATATTTTCTTTGTCTTATTTTTACTCTAATATTACTCAAGAAATATTTATCCATCACACTTCTTGAAGGAAGAATAAATTTTCCCTATATAATGAACAGAATAAGATTAATAAATAATAATAAAAAATATTACTCAAGAATAATAAATAAAAAAACAAAAAAATACTTGAAATAATTTCTTCAAATCATATTTGAATCTTTTATGGACATGACGCCAATCGTGTTCTTCATAAGGACACCGTTCTGGTTTTTTTGCTAAGTCTCCCAACTAACGATAGAAGTAATGTCCTAACTTTCTAATTGGTTGAAACATTTCATTAACATTCACTATCATCCTCTCACCGTTCCTAAGATTCCAAATATCTTTTAGCTCAATTTTTTGCTGCCTTCGAGTAATCCTTCCCTCACCATCTAAATGATAAATTAGTTAAACATGAAATAAGAATTGCATCAAAGAAATACAAAGTACACTGAATAATGTAATGAATCATCCTTACCAATAAATTTCACAAAGTCATTATCAACTATAGTTGTGCTATTTTCACTTCTACCACTACCATTTCCACTTCCACTTCGACAACCACTACCACTTATATCTGGTGTATCATGCTCATCGGGGAAGTGCTCCTCATAGACATGCTCCTCTAATAGTGGAGCATTATGCAAACCACTATTAGGTGTAAATGGTAAATGTGCATTTGGAGATCTCTCACCTGATGATCTTGTATCAACAAAAGCTTGAACAAGTGCGTTTGGAAAAATGGGTGAGTTACTATCATTTGTGACATGTTTTAAAGGAGGAGTGTCATCAGATGGCATGCAAGGACGAGATGAAGATGCATGCAAGTCAGACATTAGTCTCTTTCTTGCATTCTTTGAGCGATACATGGCTACAAAACATATGATTTAAACACACTAAAGATAGTTAGATATATGTATGGTAATAATATAACGTTTGCTAAAAAAATAATGACATACTACAATCACTAAGTATTATCAAGCTAATATTAAAAGTATGGTCCACAGGAATACATAGCAATGAAAACCAAATACAAAAACCAAAAAAAAAACTACTCATCCACGTCCATCCTAGCTAAATATGTTACATCATCAAAAGTGTTAATGGAAGTATAAGGAATAGATTGAGGATAGAGAAGATCAAATTCAACATCATTTTCTCCTTGGACACATGCTCCTAACTGATAGTTGTCTCTTGGCTTTGTTTCAACAATGTGAAACCAATCTTCTTGCTTCACATCTTTGACGTAAAACACTTGGGTTGCTTGAGATGCAAGAATGAATGGATCATCTTTCAATGCTTTGCCCATATGAATCAAATGGTTCAAATTTACCAATGTAAAGCCATTGTTATCTTGCTTCAAGCCTCTACTTGAATTAATATTTACCTAGTCACAACAAAATAATATAACTTGGCAACTCCCATAGTAATCCAATTCATAAATGCCTCTAATCCTTCTATAGTATTTTATTCCTTCAGCAAATACCATCACCCCACAGTTTTGAGTTTTCCTCCTCTCATCATGCTTTTTGTATGGAATCTATATCCCCTTGTGATGAAAGAATTCATCGATCTAATTAATTTATTAGGTCCTCGTGCCAAAGCCTTAAAAAATTTTCCACCTTTTGTGGTGTCATCAAAGTGTTTTCCCTAAAATTATATTAAAAAAATTACACCATTTATCCAAAATAAAAGAGTATTGTTATACATGTTAATAAAAATACCTTTGATTGAATCCATCCAGAGAATTCTTCAATCACCCATTTTTTCTTAGTATTCTCATCAGGTCGAATATTCCTATTGGCTATTTAAATAATTTCCGAAATAGATCTTTCGCAACCAAAAAGGGTAAAACGGAAGGAAATTAATTTTGGAAAAAAAATCCATAAATAAGCTCCAAAGATCTTTTTAATTTTAAACTTCTTGAAGATCTTAACGACTTCGAAAACGAATAAATTCAAAGTTGGAAATATTTTCTATATATAAAATCATTAAAATAATTTGACTATTTTAAACATAAATTTTATAATTTAAATAATTTATTTCATTAACGAAATATAACTCCCAAAATAAACCGTAGTCACATGACGAATTTATAATAAAAAATGAAAATAAAATATTAAAAATCAAAATACGAGAAAGAACATAAATACATATTTTTAACCGAAAATTGAAATCATATAAATACAATAAAATCATGGTTGTGAACTAATTTACCTAGAATAATCCGCGACGACAACGATTAATTAAATTTAATTATGAAATTGAAATCATCGATAAGTCCATAAAATGAATCAAAATTAAAATAATTAAATATTTACATCAAATTACGCTAACAAAATCATTAAACTTAAAAAAATTGGATTTAAAAAATACGGGGTATTACACAGTGTCCCTTGCAAGTCTATTATAGGTGCTATTCAAGAAGGCATCGGGAAAAAGCGTTAGGATTTATCTGGAGAAGCCTTTAGGGTTCTCTTCCACCATTTTTAAAATTCTTGGTTAATGATATTGATTCTTATAACTACTATTGGTGGATTTTATTCATGTACAGTGTTCATTGCATTACTCTGATTTAACTAAAATCTGATTTTGAGGAAATTGTATATAATCTTTTAGCCTTAGCTCTTGGTACTGGAACGATAGGAGAAAACCGGTATGGTACTAAGTGTGGCGGTAATATCCCCAATTCACGGTTTTTGATTTTTGCTTCCGCTAAATTTTAAATAAAATGAAAATTTTTAATAGTGAATTTTTGGGGTGTTACAATTATTTTCCTTGGTTATATTATAAGTAGTAAAGGTATAAAAGTGGATTCTATAAAGATTCAAGTTATTTTGGATTGGCCAATACCTAAGGATATTCATGAGGTGAGGAGTTTTCATAGATTAGCAAGTTTCTATAGAAGATTTGTTGAGGATTTCTCGACTACTGCAGCGTCGATTACACATCTTATGAAGATAGGCGAATTAAAGTAGGGATAAGATGCCACTAAAGCCTTCGAGACTTTAAAGGACAAGTTATGTAATGCGTCGATATTATCCTTGCCTAACATTGATAAATTGTTTAAAGTTACATGCGATGCTAATTGTAACACCCTGGTTTTTAGGAACCGAACAAAAATTAGTTTTAAGCAGAAGCATATTGTCAAACAGCAGGGTCTTACTGCCGTAATTGACATAAGTTTGGATTACCATACCATCATTACATCGATCACAAAGCAAAACAATAAGAAAGTAAAACATGATAAATAGAAATAGAGGGAACTTTCATAAACATAGATAAAAGTTTGGAGATTTACTTTGAGTAGAATAATAAAAAATATAAAAGGGATACCATGGATCTAAGAGTCCAAAAAGGTATAGCCCTGATACCAAAATCACTACTCCACATATAACTCATCAAAGACTACAAACTTGTCTAATGGGACATCCCCGACCTTCACAAAGACATATGAATCGTTTACTTGTGGGAATAAGCAACACCCATGAAACAGATGATCAGTACACTATGTAGTGAATAAGGTAATGGTACAATCAAAGAAGGATTACATATAATATATGAATTCACATAAGAAAAGTTAGCATATGTGTGATAATGTAAATAGTTCCTGGTAGATATTCATTTCAAGTTTAGCTATATAAATATATCATATTCCAATCTTTTATTTATGTTGAGTTCAGGGACCCTCACTATTCTTAAACTAGTGGAACGATCTAAAATACCTCTCAGATGCAAAACACCTGATCCACTATATTATTTGGTGGAATAAATTCAACACCTCTTAGAGTAAAAATGCTCATGAGCTACTATTTTTAAACCGGTGGAACGGTCTGAAGCACCTCTCGGGGACAGCACACCTGAGCCACTATTATTATCCAATGGAACAGACTCAACACCTTAGTCCCGATTCACGTAGTCTTTCACTTTAAATGATTGGTATCTTTCCATTAATACTTTATCTTTTAATTATATATTTATTTAAGTTAATTATGGGCCCCTACTATTCTTAATCTGGTGGAATAAACTAATGCACTTCTTAGGGACAAGATACCTGAGTCATTATTATTGTCCGGTGGAATGGACTCATATAAATAACTTAGCTTAACTCATGCGATCTTTTACTTTAAATGATTAGTATCTTATTAAAATTGATTGTGTATTCAAGATTATCATACATCACTCATATAAGTATATAAGACATAAAATTTAATAATATAATTACAACCACATAATAATCCTCAAATGACCATATAACACTTAGATAATTAAATTGTTTAGAATCTCCCAAGGCCTTATAAATCTCAATACCAATACATATAAATCTCCAATATCCATTTGGAATATAAATCCTCAATTATTCATATAGATACCCTATCCAACATTATACCAAAAGCATACTTCCACAATTTCATTACTCAAGATATCATATCATTATATAACATAAATCATATAAAATTTATAATTTAAAAGCACATACACATACACATAAAGGCCTAGCTATGATATATATCCTTACCAACAAAGACACAGGACTTTATGATGGTAAATCCTAAACCTCCTCCACCAAGATTGTCCGAAAATCACATAAGAAAATAAGATAATACACGATTAGGCATTAAGATTATAATTGAGGAAAAAGTTAAGGTAAAGGAGGGTAAACATAGAAATAACTAGAGTCAAAGGGAAGCTTGAATTGAATGGAAGTGTGGTAGAAGGTATGGTGAAATTTCGGTAGTGTTTGGGTAAGGTTTGGGTGTGAAAAAGAGGGTACACGACCAAAAATATGGGGTTGCATGGGCATGCGATAGACAATGCATACCCATGGCGAGAGCTGAGAACCTACATAGACATGAGATGGAAAGAGGCACGGCCATGCTCGAGCAATGAATTATATAAGAAATAACGAATAGAGGCACATGGGTGTGCGAAGGCAGTGTGTGAGCCATGTGAGTGTGCATGCCAAATTGTGTTAGCTTGCAAAGACATACGATAAGGAAAAATAGAGGTGCACGGTTGCACAAGAGATCGTGAATGAGCCGTGTGCCTAACAAAATTGCGACGAATGCGAGGAAACAAGAGGGAAAAAAGACGGCGATCGACAATGACAGAGGGGAGTGATGGGGTGGTATTGGTGGTTGATCCACCAAGCTTGAGGTGGTACTTGGTGGCTATAGTAGTGCATGGTGGTGGCGT
Organism: Tamarix chinensis; assembly: GCA_030549775.1. Classification (NCBI taxonomy): domain Eukaryota; kingdom Viridiplantae; phylum Streptophyta; class Magnoliopsida; order Caryophyllales; family Tamaricaceae; genus Tamarix; species Tamarix chinensis. The sequence continues at coordinate 9,288,714 of CM060179.1, read as the reverse complement.
GTGCACGAAACAGAGCAACATAGTGTGAGGGAGGAGGAGGAGGAGGAGAAGGGGGCTCGAGTAGTGGTTTTTCTAGACAGAAATTTGGGCAAAAAGAGGCAAACAAATGAGGGAGAAAGGAAGAGACGAAGGAGCATATATATGTATATGTATATGTATGTGTATGTATGTGTATGTATGTATGTATGCATGGAGGCGTGCAGAAGGGAAGAGTAGGGGGTGATGGTGGCAGCAGTAATAGGGGAACGAGAGGGTGGCAGTGGCACGAGGGAGTGGAGAAAAATTAAACGGAGATGATGGTTGAGTGTGATGGTGGAGTGTTATGTGAAAATGGTAGGGGCATGTAGTATGAAGATGACTATGGCAGTAGGGGATGGCGATGGTTGTGCGAGAATCATGACAATAGTAGTAAGATGAGAGTGATGGTTGTGTGTTGCAAGGATAAGAAAAAAATAAGTTAAGTATTGCAGCATAGGAAGAAGGTAGGAGAAAGGAGAAAGGAAAAAGCGAAAAAGTTGGGGTTAGTTTATAAATTTTTTATTATCTAAAATAGATAGAATTAGTGATATAAATTTACAAGAGTTAGGATCGGGTTACGAAATATAATTTACTCGGGTCAAAGTTTTAGATTAGATTAAGATTTTGGTATTAAGGAATTTGGATAAGGATAAAATAATTTTTTCTCAAGATTAGAATAGTATTAAGGTATTAAAGATGCAGGATTAGGTTTATAAAAAATTTGGGCTATTACACTAATGAGGTAGGGACTCTCACGAGAAAAAAGTGCCATTGCCTTTTTTAGTGAAAAATTAAATTGTGCTAAAATAAATTATTCAACATATGACAAGGAATTCTATGTCATCATAAGAAGCTTGGAAACATAGAGTAATTATTTGAGACCTAAACCATTTTTTTTTTGCAATTAGATCATGAGAGTATAAAATATTTGTATGGAAAAATAAAATTAGTCATATGCATAAAAAATGGGTTAGTTTCTTACAATCCTTCATGTTCTATAGTCATGTTAAAGAAAATGTAGTAGCAGATGCATTATCTAGAATATCTATTATACTTGTCATATTGGATGCTAAATTATTAGGTTTTGAAATGTTGAAAGAATTATATGTGAAATATGAATATTTTTTTGAAGTTTATAATGAATGTAAGAAAAATCATAGTTGTGGTAATTATGTGCTTCAAGATGACTTTCTTTTTAAACTTAAGAAGTTATGTATACTTCTTTATAGTGTATTTCTTCCTATTTTCTCTTCAAGTGATGAGTGGATTTTAGTATCCATTCTCTATAGAAATTATAAGTTTATATTTAGAAATTATTTTGATCTTGGAGTAGATCAAAATTTCCAAATGAAGACTGCGTTTGAATTGTCCAAACTTCAAGTTTCATCCTCCTTTCTTCGACTTTATTGTTCATCAAAACAAACTCAAAATTCATACATTTATGAAACATATTCATATATTATCTTACACATCAAATTTCTTCATGTAAATCCCCATGTAAGAAAGCATTATTGACGTCGAATTGTTGAATGTACCATCCCTTCTTAACTACCACTGCTAAAAGACTCTGAATGGTTGTCATATGGATAATGGGATAAAAAGTTTTCTTTAAATATTCTCCTACATTGTGAGTGAAACCATGCACAACCACCTGCTCTATACTTAACTCTATAACCCCCACTGACAAGAGATTGGTTTATTTCCCTCAAGTAATTTTATCAACTACCAAGTCTTATTCTCATTCAAAGCTTTAAAATAATTTTTCATGGCTGTAACCCAATTTGGGTCGGACACGAATTTCTCATATGAGTGAGGTTCAAGTATTTGATGGTTGGCAGAAGTATTGGATTGAAGGCATATAGTTTGTTGATTGTGAATGATATTACCGTAGGCGTTAGTGAGTGTATGTGGGCAAGATGGTGTATTATAATATGTATTGCTACATGCATAGTGGGAGAGATGATCATTGAACCACATGGGGGTTTGTGTGGATCGAGTGGATCATCTCAGTGGAGGTGGTGGAGGTTGTACATTGAATGATGTCAGAGATGGATCACTGTTACTAGAATTAGGAAGCAAAGTTTGAGACTGGGGAGAAGATAAGTTGGGAACAATGTTGTTATGATTATATGAAAGGGAAGTGTCTGATGTAGGGAGATGAAGAGGAAGATGAGATGAAAAAGAATAATGATGAGTAGAATTTTTTGCAAAAGGAAAAGAATCTTAACAAAAAATAACATCCCTACTTATAAGTACGTGTCATTTATCCAAGGCAAGTAGTTTTTATTCTCTCTTTTCATGAGGTTATGGTTGAGACCTTGGCACAAATTTGTCTCTTGAGGCTTTGACTATTGCAACATAACATAGTCATCCAAAAGGTTTAAGGTGGATGGGGGTCGGTTTATTTTGGAAAAGAATTTTATGTGGACTATGATTTTGTAGGGTGGGGGAAGGATGATAGTTTATAATGTATGTGGAAATCAAAACACTATCACCCCAATATTCATAAGGAAGGTTAGATTGAAACATGAGGGATCAGGCAATTTCAAGTAGGTGTTTATGCTTTCTTTCTACATTGTCATTTTTTTGTGGTGTATATGGACAAATAGCTTGGTGGATGATCCCTTAGTTAATAAAAAAATGTGTTTCATTGCTGAAACCTAGCTCATAGGCATTGTTGAATCGAATAACTTTAACAATTTTACCAAATTGTGTTTGAACAAGGGCAATAAAAGATTTTAAAATGGCGAAGGCATTTTCTTTAGTATTTAATAGATAAGTCTGGTTTGCTCTTGATTAGTCATCAATGATGGTTAAAAATGATTTAAACCATCATTTTTCATAGTTTTATAAGGTCCCCAAGTATCTATGTAAATAAGATCAAAAGAATATTTCAATTGTGTTAATATAGGAAAGAATGGCATCATATGTTGGCATACCTTGAAGGAAACATCACATGAAATTTTTTGTCATTTTATTAATACAGCTCAAATAAGGAAACATTTTCTTGAGTTTATACAGTGAAAGATGCCCTAATCTAAGATGACATAACATAATATTAGAAAAAACTATACTTGAATTATTTGTGAATTGAGAGTGGAAGGATGTGGTTGTAATACTTGATTTGGCTGTAGAAAAATATTTGTGTCATGGATTTGAATTGAAAAAAAAAATTGGAAATGAGGAGATATAAATATTTTATGAGTTCACCAAGGGTTATGAGGGTCCTCTTCAAAGGGTCCTGCATTAAGCATTGGTTTTTAGTGAAATATATGGTTGCATCGATTTATTTGGTTAACTTAGAGACATAGATGATATTATCTATGAGTTTAGAACAAATAAGACTCCTTATAGAGTTATGCATTTTTTTTTAAATTGACAAAACCAATGGAATGAGCCATGGTTTTACTTCCATTAGGGAGAAAGACAGAGATAAGATTAGAGTTGGGTTTGAGGTTGGTGAAAAGGTTTTTGTTACCAATCATAAGATCAGTGGCACTCGTTTCCAATATCTAAAGTTGAGTGTGAGCCACTAAACCATGTAAATAAGATTTTAAAAAAAATAGATGATGGAAATCTGAATCCTTACCTATGAAACTCACCATTTCAACATTTGTGGAGGTTTGAGGATTATCATTAACAGCTTGCACATCTGTTAATGGTCCTTTATATTGATTGCGAAGTGTGAGAAGTTGATTGTATTGGTCATTGTTAAAGACCCTAGAGTTGTTGCCGTGAATTTGACCATGTACATTACTAAAATTCTGCACTGAGCTTGAAATTTTTTTGGTCTTAGTAAACTTAAATTTAGAGGGAAAGCCAACAAGCCTATAGCATTTGGCTTTCATGTGGCCTGTTTTCTTGCACTAGTTACAAACAAGTATCTTTGTGTCCAATTTCTATCCTTGTGTGTGCTCTTACTTGGAACTTGAAATGTTGAAAGCCACCATATTTGAGGGAGTCGAATTTGAGGAGCCCATTTCATGCTACTTTTCATCATTAATTAACATGGAATAAGCAGTTTCGACACTATAAACCGGAGCTGCCATAAGGATGTTCCCTCTGATTGCTGAATAACAATCATTCAATCCCATCATGAATTGAATCAATCTTTGATCTTCAACACGATTTACCAAAAACTTAGCTACCCCACAGGTGCAGGTGGGAATTGTGGTTACCGATGTCAACTCATCCTATAGTTTCTTTATCCTAGTAAAGAAGTTGGAAAGGTTATTCGCTCCTTGTGATATTGAATAGATATCCTTTTAGAGTTGATGAAGTTTCACTCCATTTGCATTTCCATACCTCTCTTTAAGCTCTTTCCATATTTCATGCACTGAATTCATGTAAATTACGCTTTCAACGCCCTCTTTGTTAAGTGAATTGAGAATCCAACTTGCCACCATGGAGTTGCAACGAGCCAATTGGTTGAAAGTAGTAGCATTCCTTTCAGGTTCCTTATGTGTGTCATTGATCAAATCAATCTTGTTTATTGTAGCTAAGGCAGTCATCGTTACCCTTTTCCATGCATAATAGCCAGTTCCATTGAATGCCTTGGATACTAAGATATCTTCATGATTGTTAAAAACATGTAAATAGAGGGGCTTTGATGAATCAAGAAGAGTTTTGTTCTCAAAGGTGGCTTCAATGGTTTCATTGTTTGACATTTTGATAATTTATCAAATAAGTAAATGAGAGGAGAGTAATTAAAGAGTCAGGAATTACAATTAAAAAACATGAGTTTGCTTTGATACCATGAAGATTGTAAATAGAATTAGAAAAAGATGCATTGAAAGACTTTATTAACTTTGTGTTTAAGATTACAATATATAGGCAAATGCCCATAACCATGTATAACAAAATAGCTAAGATTTAGCTGAGAAGTCCTATTCGTTAGGAGAGAAGGCTAGAGATAATAAAAAAAACATAGTATATTGTTGAAGGCATAAAACTAGGACTCACAACAACAATTACATGTTCGTGAGTTGGCACAAGCTATTGAAGAGCTTGTTGGTCTTGGATGACTTGAACTACTTGATTTTGGATATTCCAACAGATAATGATTAGCGGTGTTGGTCTATAGTGGTGGCAACAAGGGGTGGCGATGATGGAGATGGTAGTTGGTGGTGGTGGTGATGTGGGTGTGAGGTGTTGTGTGATGGCAATGGTTTGGGGGAGGGGAGTGTCGGTTTGATGGTGATTAGTGCTAGTGATGGATTAGGAATCATTCCATCTAATTTTTAACTTATCATCACATGCAAGCCCTATTTGATCCCTTTATTCTTGATAATGTAAATATGGAGGCACTTGGTGCAATATATATTTGATCAAGGTGTAATTACTTGAATAAATGGGTACATTTAGCATTATTCTTTTTATTATATCATAGGTGACCTAATATCTAAACCATGGCAAATGGATATTTGCAAAATATAAAACTAAAACCAATATACCATAAATTGACATTTGAAATAGCTAAATTCTGACTCACAATTATAAAATAATTATTTGTCTCACCCTCATTCCAAAAGGAAATAAATAAATAAAATAATAAATACCAACTCACCCCAAATTGATCTAACCCTATACTTCACCTAAAAGGATAAACTGACTCAAAGTTATAACCTGAACCTAAAATGATACATATAACTAACTCAACCACCTCAATTCCCATATATCGAAAATCACATAGCAAAACTAAAGGGTAAAAAACTAAGACTTCAAATAGAAAGAGCCATAAAAGAATCAAAAAATTAATGACTTATTTTTATTACCCATTATAATGAACTTGACACTAACACTTAATCAATCAAAAAGAGAGATATTTATTAAGTCGATAATTGAATGAATTATAAGTTGGTAATGTACCAATATATTGTGAATGTAGACCACATAATTTATTTATTATGATTGTGGAGAATGTGCTTCATGCATGGAAATGAAATCTCACCAGAACCCATTGTTCTCTTCCTATCAATTCCATCCTTCATACCCAATGTAGCCGACTAATCCAAATCTAAGTTCTAAGGAGATAAAGTGTAGCATAGACAAACTCTTTCATGACCATGAGAAGTTCAACAAAAAACCCTAACCCAGAGATTGAGGATATCCAAGGCAGGGGAGGGAGCCACGAAGCCGATCAATATGACACACAACAATGTGTTAGTCCATAGATAAAGGGATTCTCTTTTAAGGAAGCTCTCATAGGACAAGTTTTAGAGGTTGAGTACTCTGTAGAAGATGATGTAGAATGGTAGGAAATTGATGACCTAGAAGATGATGAATGCAAGGGCAATCCAAATTTACCATATGCGTAGTGGCCCCAAGTGTGCATAATGGATAAAGAAAAGCAAAAGCTCAGACACCTATGGTGACATAGCCTCATCTTAAAGCTTCTTGTACTATCTACCACAAGATTTGGATGTTGTGGTCGTTACAGGGCACTTACAAACCAGTTAACTAAGAAAGATGATACTTTCTTATTAAACTGTAGAAGAAAGCATATTTTGATTCCATTTTGAATGGAGGGTCGTGGACTATATATTAGCAATATCTAAATATATAAAGTTGGATGCTAGAGTTTATAGCCTTCACTACTTTGGTGACGTCAACCCTTTCTTGGGTTCGATTGCTGAATATCCCCATTAAGTACTACGATGGCCTTATCATGTTACAAAAAATTGGCAATTGTATAGAAAAATTGTTCAAACAAGAAGCTCAAACTTTTGAGATTTATAGGGGCAAGCTCATTTGAATAGGTGTGGAAATTGATATCAAAAAACCTTTATTGCCTAATTTCTACTTGGCTACTATATTATGAAGTAATAAATATAAGGGCATTTGAAACATCTGCTACCACTATGGATGTTTTAGTCATTTGCACAATGATTGCCTAGAATCTCCAAAGGTCCTAGCAATAAAGGATTAGGAAAATGGATTGGCTAGTGAAATGGTGGTGGATGATCATAGCATCACGACGATGGATAGAGAAGAGGAGGAATGCAACCCATGGATGTTAGTGGTTGGCTGAGGAAGGAGGAATTAGAATTCAAGTGGGCAATCAAAACGTAGTCCAAGTCGTGATCTTTTAGCATGAAATAAGGATGATATTTCTATTCAAGGAAAAAATAGTAAATCTGATTCGTCAAATTTTGAAATTCTCTATGATTTAGACGAAACAGATGCATAGATAGAGGATGACTCATTAATTAACTAAATGAAGTCAATTATGACCAAAATAGGAGGTCTGAGCAAGGAGGATTCATGTGTGATGGCTAAAATGGGTTTACAAACACAAATATACAACAACATGCCATAATGGACCAAGAAAAATCATCCTTAATTTATACCTAAAAAATCATTGTTAGTAGGCTAGGAAACAAAAAGAAGGGAAGTTGTTGGACGTGAGAAGGGGTCATTGGGCCAAAGAGCTAGCATGGCCCATTTGAAACCATTTTAAACAAGAATATGATTTCCAAGGAGGGCACTGCAGGTATAGTTTTAGCTTTGATGAGGAAGCTTGCACAATCACCATTGTCTAGGTTTTCTATAACAAGGCACATTAGAAATATTCTGTCTCCTCTAGATTGAGTGTACTCCATATGGGTAATGTAGTTGACCGAGGTCCTAAGGTGGCCTTAAACCATTCTCGAGTCAAGTTCCCAATGAATAGTAGATTAGAGAGTGTGAATTTACTCTTTTGGAACATGAAAGGTGCTGTAAATTTGAACTTTAGATATCATTTGTTAATATAGTCCGACAAAGGATACTGTAACACCCCCAAATTTACTACTGAAAAATTTCGTTTAAATCAAAAGGTTAGCGGAAGCAAAAGAATTAAAACCGTGAACTTGGGGGTATTACCGCCACACTTAGCACCAGACCGGTTCATTTCTACCGTTCCAGTACTAAGTGCTAAGGCTAAATCCGATCATCAATAAGTAAGAATTATCATAAAATGCAAGATGACATTTAGCATAAATCGTTAATAAGATATAAGTCAAACAAAAGTTTGAATACAATTTAGGATTACAACCCCATAATGCTTTTTCTTTAAAAACGGGAAACGTAATACAAAATATAGCTAACAAAACAATCCCCAAAAAGGATCAGTATCCGGATCGCCTACTCACTCAAGTCAAGCCTTCCACCCCAAGATAGTACCCGATCATAAACCTGCACAGGAAGTCTACTCCCCACCATCGGTGGATCATCACAGGACCCATTCAATCAAGGTAGTATCAGTATGGGTCCAATACTGAGTAAGGGCGCAGGTGAGCTAAGGCCAAGCATACCATCATACAACATAACATGCACGGCACGAACACATAAGCAACATGTAATATTATGGATGATGTAGATTGGTTATGGTCCAATCCAACTTCTTCTTTTCGTAACTCTGATAATTATAGTCGATTAGCATCATAATCGTTATGAATCCATGAGAATACGGGAACCCCACTATTATAGCTGGTGGATCGGTCACTTATAAGGCAGAACGCACCTAACCACTATTTTTATGCCGGTGGATTGGTCTGGCCCCAACTCTCATGGTGTTTCACTATGATTATAACGTATCTTTCCATGATTTGTTTATGAGTCATTTCACACCATAATCTTTGTTAATCCATGCGATTATGGGAACCCCACTATTATAGTCGGTGGATCGGTCACTTATAGGGCAGAATGCACCTAACCACTATTATACGCCGGTGGATCGGTCTCCAGGGCACAACGCTCCTGGCCACTATTATGCCGGTGGATCGGTCTGGCCTCGACTCTCATGGTGTTCTACTGTAAGTATATAGTATCTTTCCCATGATTTAATTACAACATACTGTTTGGTTTGTTGAGCTCGGGATCCCCCACTATTATAGCCGGTGGATCGGTCACGTATAGGGAAGAACGCACCTAACCACTATTATATGCCGGTGGATCGGTCTCCAGGGCACCCGGCACCTGGCCACTATTATGCTGGTGGATCGGTCTAGGCCCGGCTCAACAATCTTACTCTTTAAGTAATTAGTATCTTATTCGTGTCTTATCAAATAAAGCTTTCCTCCCTTGACATGCATATCAACTACCCTCTACGTCTATCCTCCCTAGGGGGCCCGTCCCATACCTTGAGACTCCTGCACCCCTTATCACACCCGGACATCCATTCCCTTTACACTTACCCTTAGATAAAAGAGTCAACCCCTACGGGTGTGGTTTAGTCCCTACACTCATGACATCAACTCCACCTCCCATCACCCCCTAGGGTTTTCCCTTGAAAACCCTAATTGGGCCGATGTGGCCCAACCTTCTCCCACTTACGCTACCTTTACCTCATTCAATGCCCCACATCTTACCTCAATTAGATCCTCTCCCAAAACATATTACTTTACCTTTCGATTCAGCACATAACCATGAAAACCCTAGTTGATCACCTCAACCTTAGTACCTTTCTTCTCCCACAAGTAACATCTCCCTTTTCATCCTAAAGTCTCTTCTTCCACATGGGAACCCATACTCACCTTTTATATAAATGAAATCTCACTCTAACCCATACTCCACCCTTCCTTAATCATTCTTACTTTTTTACTTCCCAAATTTCCATTTTCTCCCAAAAACCCTAATCGGATTCCTTATACACCCTTGCACCAACCTACGTACTATTTTTCATCCCAAGTCTCCAATCGCTCCACAACTCTCCCATTCTCTTATTTACACCATAATTCAACTTTTCTCACATAAGATTCGCCCCCATTCAAGATTTAGCCATCCCATGCAAACAACCCAAGTCACCATGCCAATTTTACGACTCCCATGCATGGTTCCCCAACTCTCTTTTATTTTGGTCATTCCTCCCTTATTACATCTTCTCTCATGGATCATGAGGTACTTAGGTCAACCTCATATCCCCCCTTAGTGAACTCACTTCCCATTTATTTCCTTTTTATCCTTTCGTTTCCATATCATCATAACAATCACCCTAGCATGCATGTCCTAGAGGGTTATAGCATATCACCTCATAAACATCATACATATACGTCATGCTCATGCAATAGGAACACATACAAACATACCTCAATCTCCAAGCTGCGCTACATAAGACAAGTTTCCCACAATCACATAATACACGACATGGCATGGCATATACAACATTCAAAACATACAGATCACACATCACACAAAGGCCATAGCTTCGTCCTTACCTAAGGTGACGCTGGGCTTGGAGCACGCTCCTCTAACTCCTTAGGGCTTTGGGTCGGGATTACCTATAAAAGGGGGAAATGCTACGTATTAGTTTCCCCTTATAAGTACCACAATTCCTTATTCTAGTTTAGGATTAGAGTTTTTATTACTAAAGAGGGTGTTATACAAAAACTAGGGTTTTTACCTTAGAATTAGTATACTAAATATTAGTAGTTGAAATATAGTTATTTATGATACTTATTGTTACACTTATTTTATTAAGCCCATTAGTTCCATTCTTATAATACTAGTGTTCACTAGTCATAGTAAAATAGTGATAATAATAATAATAATAATAATAATAATAATAATAATAATAATAATAATAATAATAATAATAATAAGACTACTAATAGTGACACTTATGTTTCAAGTAATAGAACTCTAGCGTTTTTAAGATTAAGTCTAACAATGGTGTTAGGTTTGAAATAATAATATAATAAGGTCACAATATTACAAGTAACTATTCCTAAGGGTGATGATGATAATAGTAATAATACTAATAATGATGATAATAGTAGTAATACTCCTAGTAGCAATGATAATAACAATAATACAACCAAGTAAGGTTTAGCAACCACAATAATAACCGTAGTAAGGATAATAGAAGTAATAATAGTAATAATAACCATAATAACCCTAGCAATAATAATAACAATAACAATAACCCAGTATGGTTAAGTATCAATAATAATAACCTTAGTAAGGTAATAGAAATAATAATGATAAAATGTTAATACTAATAACAATAAGACCAAAGTTAAGTATAATACCAGTTAGGGTTTAAAAGAGATGTTAGAAAATAAGAACATTAATGATGGAGACCATAATAATGATAATAATAATAATAATAATAGTAATAAAATAAATAATCATAATAATAATAATAGTAGTATTAATATTGGTAGAAAATAGTAGTAGTTATATAAAATGGGGTATTAGGGTTTGGATGAGTGGAGAACCACCCAGGGTCGGTCGTGGTCTGGCGGCGGCGCATGGCGGCGACGGCAGTGGCGGTGGAGGAGGAGAAGGGGGGGAAAAGATGGAGGTGGTGGTTAGATGGGAGGAGAAAAGGAGGAGTTTGAGGTGGGGAAAGAAAGAGCAGGTGAAGGGGAGTGGAATGAGGGTGGTGGCGTGGCAAGGGATGGCGATGCGCCGCTGCGGCTGCGGCGGCCGAGGGTGGTGGAGAGAGGTGGAAGATGAGGGAGGAAGGAGGAGGGGGAGGCAGGGGAAGATGGAGGTATAGGAAGGTAGAGGGAGGTCTGCTGGGCATTTTGGAGGGTGGAGGAGGCTCTAGTGGCGGCTGGGTTGGCGGTGGAAGGCGGCGCAAGGGCGGCGAAGGCTGGAGGTGGCAGTTTCGGGATAGGAATCTTGCACGGCTAGGGTGGCACGTGCAGGGCAAGGGGAGGGGTGCTGGTGGTCTGGTTTCGTAGAGGGAAGTGCATGGATGATAACGGTGGGCAGTGGCGGCGGCTGCGGTCACTAGTGACGGCGGGAATCCCGTCTTTTTGAGGCGACAGAGAGGCAGGGTTTCGGGGCAAAAATCGAAAAGGGGGCTGATTGGGGCTGCCAATAGGGGTATTTATAGGCAATTGGAAGGGGAAAACGACAAGGGGAGAAGGAGGCGTGCAGGGCAGGTGTGCAGGTGGCCGGCCGGTGGCAGGTGGTGCAAGTCTTACCATGGCAGGTTAGGTCGGGAAGGGGGAGAAAGAGGAAAGAAGATGGGCACGTGGGGAGGGAGCTGCAGGGGTTGTTGGGGTTGAAAAGAGGAAAGAAAATGACAGGGAGGCAGGGGAGGACGGTCAGCGCTGGTGGCTGCCGGCGAAGATTGTGTTGCAGGTCGATTTGCAGGTCGGGGAAGAAGACAGGGCGGGGTGGACCGGTCGGTCCAGGGAAAAGAAAGAAAGGAGAGAGGGGGCGGTTCGGCTGGCTGGGCAACGGGTGACGAAGGCTGGCAGGCCTGGCGCGCGAGACGGGGGGGGGGAGAAAGGGATCTGGGCGGTGGGCTGGCCCAGTCGGGGGAGAAAAATGGGGAAAAAGAAAAGAGAAAAGGAGGAAGAAAGAAGGAAAGAAAAAAAGAAAAGAGAAAAAGGGAAAAAAAAGATAAAATGGTTGGGTTGGGGTATTGTTCTTTATTTATTTATATATATTTATTTTAGATATTTAATTTTAAAAATAATTATTTTAAGTATAATAATTAAATTAATTAGACTATTTTGGGTAAATTGTCCTTAACTCCCATTTAATTAGTAAAATGTCCAAAATTTTCTAAATAATTTATTTATTATTTTCCCCTTATTTTCCTCAATAAATTTCCTCTTTATTTAATGAAGTAATATATTTTCTTAATTTTCTCTAATAAATCATTATTTTGCCATAATTCCATAATTAGGATTTTTGGGGTATTACAGATACCTTCTCTACTCATGTTATTTGAAACAAAATAAGTGGAGAGAATGCAAATGATGTGATTCATTGGCTCGAGTTTTCCAGTAATGTAAGTGTATAAGTCTAATTACTTAGAGGCGATGGATGCTTTGGGACATCAATATTCTTAATGTGAGGTTGTTGGGTGCTTTAAACCAAATTATCCATTCGCATATTACTTTGTTGAATGCTATGGAGTTTTATTCATAGGGATCTATGGTTCACCAATTCCTATGCTTCGTCATGAGCTTTGGGAGGATTTACTATGTACTACAGATTATCATACCTTGCCTTGGCTAGTAGGAGGAGACTTCAATGATATCATCAAAATTTTTGAGAAACGAGGAGGAAGTACTAGACAACTCAATTGGTGTGACATTTTCTCTAATAAACTCTAACGTTGTGGTCTGCTTGATATATGATTTCAAGGTCCAAGGTATAATTGAGATGAAGTTGTGGTAGGAAGAAATATTAGTTCCCAAATAGATAGAGCAGTTTCTAACCAATCATGATGTTGGGCTTTTCTTTCAGCAATTGTGTATCATCTTGAGAGATCATATTCTAATCACCACCCTCCACTCCTAAAAATGGAAAATATGTAGCCTCCTATTCAAAATTGAAGATTTATTATAGAATGTGCTTAGATTTTGAATCCTAGGTTTCTTCAAAAGGTTAGAAAAGGTTGGGTGAGTTCGAGCAATATTTGTGATTCTATTACACATTTCCTAACGAAAGAGACGACTTTGGGCCCATTTGTTGGGAGTTCAAAGTGCTTTGGCTAAGAAATAGACCCAAAAATTACTTATGTTGTAGGATAAATTATCAAATGAGATAATCAAAGTGATCTTAAAAGATCAACCCTTTTGGTTCCAAGATTCCCAAGCAAATGCAATGACACTCCATGATAGAAACACAAGGTTTTCATCTGATGGCTAATCATTGAAGAAGGAAGTAGAGGGTGTCACAACTAAAGGATATAGATGGGACTTGGATAGAAAAATAATATCATTGAGGGATTTGTCTAGGAAATTTTTCAAGAGTTGTACATGGTAGAGAACACAAAATATGAGAGGATGAATCTCCCGATTTTTTTTCAAACTATTACTAAAGAGGAAACAATGCAGACACTTTCGCTAGTGTCTTTAGGGGATGTGAAAGCAGTAATATTTATGATTTATTCATTCAATACTTGGACTTGATGGTTTCAAACCCATCTTCTATCAAAAATGATGGTCCACAGTGGGTCAACATGTGCATGGGCTATTAGAGCCTTTGCTAGGATTGAGTTCCCGATTGGGCTGAATGACACTATTTTATCTTTTATTTCCAAGGTTGATGACTCTTATTTTAGTTGGGAATTCAATCCAATTAGAATTTGTAATTTATCATACAAATTTATCATAAAAAGTGTTGACAGAATGGTTGAAACCAATTCTTGGACATCTCATTAGTCTAGAGTAATGCAACTTCTTATGTAGAAGACAAGCAAGAGACAACATCATTATTGAGCAAGAGACAACATCATAGTATGAGAAAAAAGAGAAGAAAGACCAGCTACATGGTAAGTAAGATTTACCTAGAAAAGGCTTAAGACTACCTCTCTTAGTATTTCATTCAAGAGACTTTATTCCTAGTTAGAATTATGAGGTGCATCTTAACCCTTAGTATTATAATTATTTGGAATGGAGAACTAACAAAAGCTGTTAAGCCATCATTGGGTATTCTAAAAGGCAATCCCATGTCATGTTATATCTTTTTCCTTTGTATAGAAAGGTTGGCACATATGATCAAAGTAGAAGTAGCTAGTAAGAGGTGGAATCCGATTCAAATTGCTCAAGGGGGAAATCAACTCTCCCATCTGATGTTTGTAGATGACCTACTCCTATTATGTAAGGCCAGTTCCAAAAAAATGTGAATATTCACGGAGGTCCTTGGCTAGTTTGGTCAAGCTTCAGAATAGAAAGTTAGTTTACCAAAGTCTTTGGTGCTATTCTCACCTAATGTTTGCCCACAATTGAGGAGTGAAATCGCAAAAATCTTAGGAATGCATGTAGTCTCTTTAATGGGACATTTTTTAGGGATCAAGCTCCTTTTAGGTAGACAAGGTAAAGTTTTTTTCTCTATTTTCATTAACTTGGTGTGCAAAAGAATATTTTCTTAGCAGCCAACCCTATTTTTCCTTACTAGCAATGTAACTTTGGTTAGGATAGTTATTTCCACTATTCCTACCTACACCAGGCAGACACTAATGCATCTTGAGTATGTCAATGAGATGATGAAGAAACTTGATCAAGCCTTCATTTGGGGCTCCTTAGAAAAGAAGAGAAAGTTGTATCTTGTTAAGTGTAGCAGATTTATAAGGCGAAACGTGCTAGGGTATCGGCAAAAGATGCATGGACGAGACTAATTATTACACAATGGAGACATTTTGTAGGTTCAAATCCTCAAAGATAAGTGTAATAAGTCAAAATTTTCCTAGGAATAAATAATAGAATGATGAAATATTAAATAAATTAAATTATAGGTATAATAATAATAATAATAATAATGGTAATAATAACAAAAAAATGGGATTTAAAAATAATAATATTTGGAAGCTTTATTTTAACTATCTAACCTAAAATAAATTATAGAAATTTTAATTATATCCATTTTAACTAATTTTAATTATATTTATAATTACACATAAATCCCCCAAAACCCAAAAGATCCCACCATCTCCCTTTTTTATCTCTTTTCCCTTTTTCTTCCTCTTTTTCTTTTCTTTCTCCTTTATTTTCCTTCCTTTTCTTCCTTCTTCCTTTTCTTTCTTCTTCCCCTATCTGGGTTGTGCCCAACAACCCAATGCCTCCCCTCGCCTCTCTTCTTTTCCTTCCCAGACCGGCCCAAGGGACCTTTTCTTTTTTCTTTTTCTCCCCTCCCCCATCGGCCTCCCCCTCCTCTTTTCCTTTATCTTCTTTCCCCTTTCTCTCTGTATCCCTTACCTCGCCCATGTGCCCCTCTTCACGACCTTCCTACTTCCATTTTTGCAGCACCCCCAACCACCAGCCTTTGCCTTTTTGACCATGCAGGGCATGCACACTAGTATGACCCTACACATCTCTCTTCTCCCCTACTCACTTGCACCTTGCCGCCCTGCCACTCCCTCTACACATGCCCCGGCACCGTCCTTCCTTGCCACTATCAACCGCCCAGCCATCGACCACTTTGTTCTCTTCCTACCCTTGTCCTTATTCTTCCCCCTTCGACTATAAACCCCCACTCCCTTTCTCCTCCCCTTCTTCCCCGAATCACCCCCCTACGAATTTCCCCTGCCCTACCTTCAGACGTCGCCGCCGAAGCTCCCCTCCCCTCCCTTCCCTACAACCCCCTATGCCTACTAAGCCTTCCCATTTCCCCTTCCTATCCTCTCCTCAAGTGTGCGAAGTGAGCATATTGAGATGCCCTGTGCCACCTCACGCCACCACCAACTCGACCCATTCCCCTCTCCCTACATCTCCCCTCCTACACAAGCACATCTCCTATGCAGTCGGCCCTCTCGACCTCCCTTTCCCCTCCATTTCTTCCTTCTTCTCCTCCCTTCCTCTCGGTTGCACAGCCATGAGGGTCGCTGCCACTACCGCAAACCATCACCCCTCTTACTGGTCCACCTCGTGCCAACACCACCACCACCACCACCACGACCCCAAGAAACCCAACCCCACTCTTTTTCTAATCCAAAATCCCTCCACCTTTTACCGCAGCGCCACTGCTGCCACACCACCCTCCCTTCATTTTGCTCATCTTGGTCATATTTCTCCCCCTCTTTACTTATTTTTAATATTTTAACCGAACTAGTTATTTTTATTATCATTACTACTTTTACTTTGATTAAGATAAGAGAAAAAAGGGAAAAGGGTAGAAAAAGGATAAATTAGCCTAAGTTAATTGTTCTCATTTTTAGGTACTAAACCGATAATCACCAGTGTGGAGGTGTAGGATCTCATTACTTCAAGACCAGCGCCACTTAAGTAATGATACAGTTATAACCAGGGTTTGTGCTTATGTGCTTTGGTTGTAGAATAAGTTTATACCTGCATGAAATATATATATATATATATATATATATATATTCTAAGATAGGACCTAAGGTAAGTGCATGTGTGGTCTTAACTACTTGGTTATATTTTGTTGTAAAGTTCCATTAAATGATAATGCATGTCTTGAGAATTGTTGAGAAATTGTGTATTTAAGTCTATGAGTCTTAGGTAGGATTTGGTGGCCGAGGCTTGTTCGGACAAGATGGTGGGAGGTAACATAAAGGAAAAAGTCTATTCTAAATATTCTTTGGGGAAAATGTGGAGTAATAAGAAGAATAATGTGAAAAGGGGGGATTATGGTGAATTTTGCATGGGGAGAGTTGACCTTGCATGGGGGTTAAGTCCGACCTAGTATGGCTATGTCCGGGGGTGACTAAGGGGAAACGAGTTGTGAATAAAGGATTAGGGGGATGATGAGGGTATTGTTGGGTAGCTTGGTGAACATGGGGAAGTTTTGGATGCTAGAAGATGGGGAAGTGCATGGGGGAAAATTAAGGTTTTGGGGGTTTAAAACCCTAAGGGTAGGTCCTTATCACATGTAGGAGATAGGAGAGTTGGGTTGTGCCTCTGGTTGGTTATATGGGTTACACCTTATGGAGGATGTGTGTTCAATTAAATGGTTAGTTGGGATGTGTAAGAGAGGATACAAATGGAAAATGGAGACTAAGGTTTTGGGAGGATGTGATTGCATGTGTGAAACGAGAGAGTTGGGCTGCAAAAATTTGGGGATGGATAGTTATGGCATATGGTGCTTATTTGTAGGATGTTGGGGCTAAATAAGAAGTGGATGAGAGGTTGGCCCCACGAAGGCCCAACTAGGGTTTTGAGGGGATAACCTTAGAGGGTAATGGTTATCATATGTGAGGAACGAGGGAAGCGGGCTATGACTCATGAGTGGTAGGGTCCTAATGGCATGTTTGGGTTAATGGATAGTTTGGTAACTCAAAGGATCATTAGGAAGTGAAGATACCTCAAGTTTAAGAAATTAGGGTTTTGGGGGACCTTTGGCCTATGGTGGTAGTTCGATAGGAGTCTTACTTGGTTAGTGCATGGATGTGCGTTTGTATTCTGAACAAATAAAATACAAATAAAACACTAATCACTTAAAGTGGAAGATCATCGAGCATGGCCCATATGTATCATTTACCGGTTGTATTACATTTATCGGCCCACTAGTTATAATAGCATGTTGTTCTAGGTTTATTACATTTACCGATCCACCAATTATTATAGTGGTCAGGAGTGTTTTACCTTGGGTTGTATTGAATTATCGTTCCACCGGTGAGAATAGTGGAGGCCCCGGGCTCAAGTAGTAAAATCCTTAGACAATAATAAATGACAGAATGACACTAACTACTTATAGTAGAACACCATGTGGGTCGGGACTAGTTGTAACATAGACTTATATTAATCGGTCCACCAGTGAGAATAATGGCTAGGAGTGTATTGCCCTGGGTTGTATTACATTTACCGGTCCACCGGTTAATAGTGGCCATGAGTGTGTTGTCCTAGCTTGTTTTGCATTTATTGGTCGTGAGAATAGTGGCTAGGAACGTACTATCCTAGGTTGTATTATATTTACTGGTCTACCGGTGAGAATAGTGAGGTCCCCGAACTCACATGGATATAATTCAAGAGATGAATAAATTTTGAACTAATGGCTTGAATTTAGAAATAACGAGAAAACTACTATAACTTGCTTATGTGTCTACATGTTTTTGGCTATAATACTATAAATTGTCATATTTCTATATGACTACAGTGTTACCTTACTCGATACGTAGTGTACTGATCACCCCTTTTATGGGTGCTTCTCATTCCTATGAGCAATATCTCCTCCTGAGTCTGTGCATGTGACTAATGATGTCATTAATGACTTTGTTGCATATGATGACTTGGTGGGTCAGAGTGATGTGGTGGTATTCCGGGGTTGGGGCTGAAGAGAGTGTCTTTTGAACTTGTTTTTTCTACCAGTCCAGTTAATGTTTCCTGTAGCTAAATAATGTTATGTATTTCAAGTATTTTCTTATATAAACACTTAACTCTTTTATGTTATGAAGCTTTTCTTATTGTGTTATTTTGGTTGAGTTTTATCCTATTAGCCTTATAGTTGGTATGAGGATGGCCAGGAGCCAGACTTAGACTGATTACGGTGGTAACACCCCCTCTTGTGGTGTATGGTTTTTAGAGATGAAACAAAAAAATTTCAACTGTGATTTTTGGGGGTGTTACAATAAGTACCTCAAGTAGATAAGTATCTTTACAATGTAACCAAAGCCAGCTAATTCATCTTTGTATAAGAACTTACTATCGGTTGTTCATCTCCTATAATAGGGATTGCAATCGATTATCATGTTTGGGAAACAAACCTCTATTTGATGTGTTTGGTGGACGGGGTCAATGTCGTGGATCTATAATGCTTTATAGGTCCTTACTCCATAAGAATTGAGTATGTCTGTTTTTGACATGATGGATGATAGTCGCAACTAGAGGTGGGGAAGGTTTCATAGCAAGCTTTCGTTGAGTCATGTTACGAAAGTTATGAGTACCTTTGTTGATAGGAATAAAGAGGAGAGTGATGGCTCTTCAGATGATTGGTTATCTAGTAATAAGGATGCATTGGAAATTCTAAATGGAGCTATGTTTGGAAGGTGCACACGTGCGAATGTATCTGCTTCTTCTTATGGTTACTTGGGAATGATAGCTTGTTGAGAACTGCCAGAGCCGATATTTAACAGTTGATACTATTTGTAACCTATGGAATATTGCCTATGAGGATACTTTACACGCTTTGTGTGATTGCTCGGTGACCAGAGAAATATGGAGATGCTTCATCCTAGCTGAGATATAGGAGGATTTATTTTTTCTCCCATTGGATGATTTGTTATGGTTAAATATTATGAAAATCCACATCATGAAACCACCTAATCCACCATGGACAATTGTTTTTGTCATAACTAGCTGGAGAATCTGGTACTGGCATAATAAGCGCATGAGATTTGGAGTTCATGCGTGGCCTAAATTAGTTGCACGATGGATATCAAATTTGCTAAGAATGAATTTGAGGCATGAAGATTGTTGGGTCACATTAGAATATCAAGCTTACCATGAGAAACGACAATGCTAGGTTGGACTCCACCACCCCCTATGGCAGTTAAGATCAATGTTGATGGTAGTGCCACCTTTAATCCCAGTACTATTTGCAACACCCCCATATTCACTCTTGAAAATTTTCATTTAAAAATGATATAACATAGAAGTAAATATAAGAAATAAGGAGTGTTACCACCACACCTACCATAAGACAGACGCCTATAATCTTTCTCCTAATATATGAAAGGATAAAAATGTGTTTAATAAATCATAAAATATACAACAAATAAAAATTCAATAGAAACCTCTGTAAAATCATCGTTGATAAATCAGCAGAAAACGTGTGTTCCAAAATCTAAATCAGACAGCATAACTATTAATGGTCATTTATAACACCAAGTTAAAATTATCAATAAAACTTAACTTCTAAAATATTTACAAATAATTGTAAGAGTCCTTTAGGAACAAAACTTTTGGTTAGCTCTAACTCTCGGTCCAAATCCAAATCACATCTAAATTAAACTTGAATACCTGCATACAAATATCTAAACAAGAGTAGTATTAGTACGATGATGTGCTGAGTAAACAACCCAACTCTTAGCAATAACATACATACGCAAATTCACATACATACACAATCTTAATATGAAACATGCTATCATAATAGATCATGAAAATAGAAAAACCAAATATAGATTAACAAGAGTAACAGGAAAATATGACCCAAGAGCAATGCATATCTCATATAAAACATAAAATCTTAACTAAGCATGAATTCACAAAGTAACATACTATTGTAGTAGAATTATGTGAATAATTCCACCAAAAGATATTACATCACACGTACCAATTTACATTATTACCCATTTCCTCGTATATGATATCATACTTAACTTGTTTCACTTATTTTAATTATCCATTTCCAATAAATAATATTTCTCACATCCAAAACATGATATGATCCATATCTAAAATATAATATTATTCACATTCAGGGCATGGCAACTAAGGAAGCCACACCAACATGTCACCTTACGATTATGGCATATACAACTACTCAGGTCACCCTAACCTTTAAGTATTGATACCACCTATAGAACTCATAGGTCACTTATATAGTAGAGATAGGGGCCTCATTGTCGCACTACCAGCGCAACACATACGAAATCACAGGGAAGGCATCTACCGCACAACCCTACGTCGGAGGTCATCTTGAGGCTACTTAAGGTGGACTATATACATCCACCAAATATGACCACTAATGTGACCTATAACACATTTTTCATAAGTGGACTGAAACCACCAACTATAACCACCGATGTAACATTTAGCATAATTCCCATAATTCATTCATTTCGCTTATCATTTAAATTATTCATACTATATAACCATGATCACATATTCCACCATATATATCACAATCATAAATATTCTTAGCAAACATCACATATGATTACCAATAAAGAATTCAACCTCTTACATTTGTGTTAACAAACACGATATCAAAAGAATATGTTATGGGACATTTATACGGGTTACATAAAATAACAACTTATAAAATACACAACTACAAAGAACTACAATTCATCTTTGAAGAACAACATGATACCACACCACAAGATATCCATATTGCATAGACACACAAACTACATGCCTTATTAATAAACCCTAGTATGTTCTAAGCATAACCAAAATATGGAATAATGCACATCAATACATAGAATTCTATTAATTAGGAGCTTAGGAGGTTTACCTAACTTCCAAGATATTCTAGCACAAGAAGAAGGAAAATCCTATCTTTGGGATCCACTAATATGCCTTCTTAGATCACCTTTGAAAAATATAAGACTAAGTTAGAGAAAAATAATCTGAACATAAAATAATAGAAAAATAAGTAAATTTAATTTAAACCACTTATACAATCAAGTTTGACTACCCAAAATGTCAAACCAATCAATTTCAAAAAAATTGATCCAAATGATATATTAAAACTCAATTTAATTGGCTATTAAATTAAAACTAATAAAAGAATCAAATACAACTCAATTTCATAAAACTATTCCCAAAAATTAGGGTTAAAGCCCAAAATATAAATTCAGACAATTCAAATTGAAGGTATTATAATATAATTAAAGTTGTTTCAAATAGTTTTATGAAATCAAATTCAAAAGAAAATTTTGTACAAATGAAAAATCCCATTTCAAGCCCAAAAATAAATTTAGTCAAATTTTATTAATTTATTTAAATTTAAAGTTTAGAAATGAAATTAGACATGTTTTATGACATATTATAAACTCAATTGATTAAAAATAATAAAAGAAAGATCCAATTTAATATAATTTGGGCCTTTTAACCCAGAATACAAATCCGGTTAAATATTAATCAAATATTTAAATTGATGGTTTGAAATTAAAATTATACATATTATGAAACATATTGTATAATAAATTTAATAAAATAACTCAATTAAAAAATCCAATTTAAATCTATAAGAGTTTTGACATAAAAACCTGATTATGATGAATTTCACATAATTTTACCAAATTGATACTTGCAACACGAAATTAAAAATATTTTAAACCATAATGTATAATTAATTTATCCAAAACAACTTAATCGGACAAATTTGATAAATCAAGCATATATCATACAATTAACCCATCCAAATTAATCATACAACTCACACCTACATAGTTCAGCAATCAATTCAGCTAAGTCGTTCAAAGTTAATCAAAGTAAAAGTTAAGGTCTGGGGTAATTATAACAAATAAATTGTTGTAAAATTAAAGGGGATAAGGGCTGCTAGCCTGCTAGAGAATCACAGGTGTTGTTGTTGTGCTACCCATTGCACCTGGTTGTTGTTGTTCGTTATGTGTTGCTGCTGCTACTACTACCATCGATGACAAAGAGCGGAAGGAGTGGTGGAATGGTCGAGCGGCGGTGAGGTGGTGTGGTGGTGGTGTTGGAGATCATAGGAAGAAGAGAAGAGGGAGTAGGGGAGGTCGGCGTTGGGAGATCGGAAGCACAAAAAGGAAAGGAAAAGAATGAGAGGAGAGAAAGAAAGAAAAGAGGGAGGGTGAACCAGTCGGCAATTTTTTTTTTGTTTACAAAATATCTAAATAAACTAGATAAAATAAACATCTAAAATAAGATTTAAAAGATATTTCAATTAAGATAAAATTTAACTAAAATAAACCCAAAGAATCTATAAATAAATGTTTTGAGAAACATAAGATTTACCCGATAAAGTGTTATTACATAAAATACATTGGAACACATATTAAAATAGAAATAAAATTTAAAAATTATATTTAAAATACATCGGATAAATATTTCTATAAACCACTGAGTGACTTTAATTAAATTAAAACCTTTTTGAAAATTTCCTTCATAAACTAAAATTGGAAAAATAAAAGAAAATTTTCCATAAATTAAACCATAAATAAGTTATAGAAACCATTTTATTTTAAATGTTTAGAAGATTTTATCAACCTCATAAAACAACAAATTTAATGACGGAAATATTTTATAAGGATAAAATTATTAAAATAATTTTACTCTTTAGATAAATTTTATAATTTAAAATAATTTATTTTCCTTAACAAAAGATAACCTTAAAATAAAATTGTAATCACACGACGATCTATAATTTAAAATGAATTAAAAATATTAAAAATAAAACACATGAAGTAAATGAAAATATATTTAAATATAAATCAAATTACTTGAATTTAATAAAATCATAATTGTAGATGAATATATCTGGAATAATATACAATGACAAATGATTAAATAAATTTCAACATAAATTAAAAATCACCAATAAAACCATAAAATGAATTAAAACCTTAACAAACATTTTTGAAAAACATGATTTAAATAAAATATCCCAATTAAAATTAAATTAAATGTTAAAACTCATAAATCAACATTGATAATTATAAAAAAAATAGTTTTTTGAGAAGTGGGGTGCTATACTATTGCAGTAGGGGGAGTAGCCTGATATGCTTTGGGACACTTGGCCTTTTGCTTTTAGCTAACCTGGAATTTGAGAATGATCCTGAAGCTGAGCTTTGGGGTATATTATATTGTCTCCAAGAGGCTCGATGAAGGGAATAAACATAGTTGTGATTGATTGCGACTTTTTTGTTGTAGTTTGATTGGTTAATGAAAACAATAATGCCAAGCATCCCCACTCATCCATAGCATGTAAAGGCATCATGTGTAACTTTATGCAATGTCAGATTCTTCACTTTCATGGGGAGACTAATGGAGTTGCCAATGGTATGGCACATTTAGGACACCAGCAACCCTTGGGTTTACATGTGTGGGATTGCCCACCTTCACTGGTACGGGATAGATTGCTCTTCGACCAGGTTGGTAGTGATAGTTATCAAACAATGGTAATGTAATTTTGGGGTCTTCTCCTTCCTTTTTAAGCCAAAAAATAGAGAAAAGAATATCATCCGCAAGATTCCTAAACAAGTTACTAATTACTTTTTGCAGTTGGAAGCTAAATAGTTTCCCTACCACACCATATATACAGTAACATATCATATGATAAGTGATAACATCAAAAGAAAAGGCTTCTAAGGTCCTGTAAAATGTGACTTACTATAGCTTTCTGTGACACCCATATCATTATCTCTTCCTAGGTGTTTAAGGTTTTACACAACAATATCTGTAACACCCCAAAATTCACTATTTTTTTTTTTGAAAACAGAAGCAATTAAGATAGAAACACTTAAAACCTGTGAATTCTGGGAATGTTACCGCCACACTTAGTATTAGACCGGTTCTCTCCGACCAATCCAATACCAAGTGCTAAGGCTAAAGAAAAGATTTAAATTAACAATTCATAAAAGAATTCAAAAGATCATACAACAAAATCAAAGTACGCATAAACTTTTATTAACGCTTGTAAATTCCAAATATAAATACATTTAACAATATAAAACCCGATGGGTCAATTTCCGGATTGCCTACTCACTCAAGTCAGGCCTGCCACCCCAAAACAATCTCTGATCTTAAACCTGCACAAGAGGTCTGCTCCTCACCATCAGTGGATCATCACAGGACCCATCAACCAAGGTAGTATCAGTACGGGTCCAGTACTGAGTAAGGTGACTTGATCACTAAGGCCAACACATAGTTGTACAATAATACAGGAATAATAATAATGCATAAGACCAATATGATCACATAAATACATACAACCATCCAAGTAGAGTACAAGGCCCGATTGTAGTCCAGATTAATCATTTAATTGATCTCTTATCAGAATTCGATTCACACCATGCCTTTTTATCAAGTCCATGTGAACACAGGAACACCCCACTATTATTGCCGGTGGGCCGGTCACTTGCGGGACATAGTCCACACCACTATTATTCGCCGGTGGATCGGTCACTTGCGGGACAAAGTCCACACCACTATTCCTGACCGGTGGATCGGTCTGGTTCCTGCTCACATGGTGTTCCACTAAGTAATTAGTATCTTTTAAACGTTGGCAAACTCTGGTTTATATTTATTAAGCTCGAGTCACCCCACTATTATTGCCGGTGGGCCGGTCACTTGCGGGACAAAGTCCTCACCACTATTATTACCGGTGGATCGGTTACACATAGGACATCATGTCCTAACCACTATTTCTGACCGGTGGATCGGTCTGGACCCGGCTCAACAATCTTCCCCTTTAAGTGATTAGTGTCTTAAGTATCTTATTCAAAGGCTTTCACCAAACATGCATAAATCACCACACATCACAAATCATAAAATTCCATAATTACACTTTAATTACCAAATACACGTGATAACCCAAAACTCTAAGCAGCCCCAAACATCCTAGTTAACTACTCCAAACCCTAATTCAGTGTCCTCCGTACCCTTAATTTGCTCCACGTGCTATTTTCCATTCCAAGTGCTCAAACACCCAAACAACACTTACATTCCTTCCTTACATCCCAAATCAACTTTCCACACGTAAATTTCATACCCATGCAAACATTAATCCCCCCATGCAAACCTTCGAACCTTTCTCATGTAAACCATAAAATTCCACGTGAAGCCCTAAATTAAACCATACAAACCCTAATACCACCATACAACCATCAATATCACCATGTAAATCCTAATACCACCATACAACTATAATTACCACCATAAACCTTAATATCATCATACAAACCCTAATACCACCCTACATCCATTAATACCACCAGGTAAACCCTAGATTCCGTCATACAAAACCATAAATTAATCCAACCAAAACAAAGATTCACCCATTCCAAACCCTAAATTCAAACCATAAAGATTCTTCCATACCAACCCTAAATTCAAGCCATAAAGATTCTTCCACATAAAATTATAAATTAGAATCTCCCAAGGAAAACTATAAATTGAATTCCCCCAAGCAAATCATAAATTAGATTCCACCATATAATATCATAAATTACATTTTCCCAAATAACATCATGAATTAGATTCTCCCAAACAAATTATAAATTAACTCTCCCAATCAAATCATAACTTAAATTCTCCCATATAATATTATAAATTACATTCTCCAAATAACATCATAAACTAAATTCTCCCAAACAAATTATAAATTCGATTATCCCATATAACATCATAAATTAGATTCTCCCAATTAACAACAATAAATTAGATTCTCCCAAACACCATAAATTCGATAACATCATAAATTACCGTCTCCAAATAACATCCTAAATTAGATTCTCCCAACGAACCATAAATTCTGCTCTTTCACACATAAAATCATACATTAGATTACTCCTTATAAAACCATAAAATTAGGTTAACTCACTTCCTTAATCAAATTCTTTCCCCATCCTCCTTTTTCATCCTTCCTCTCACACAAACCACATCGACTTCCTCACATACACAACACATATCATCATACATAATTAATACACATACCATGCAACAACATACTTCAAATCCAAGTCATACCACATATAAAATATTTAATAACAATAAACATTAGATACATAACATGCGAAACACATAATACACATAAGCACATAAAAGGCCTTAGCACTCCTTACCTAAAACGACACCGGTCTTGGAGCACGCTCCTATTCCACTTGAGGGATTTGACTGGGCTCACCTACTATGGGGAAGAAATACTAGGATTAGCTTCCTTCCTATACTACTATTAGTTTCTAATTTATCTTAAGTCTTGATTCTTAATTAATTATGCCCAAAACCACTAAAACATTAATACATACTATTATAATTTAAAGTAAAAAGGTGATATAAGGGTTTCTACCCTTTACCGAAATAAATTTAGTAAAGGTAATAACAATAATAATATTTATTATAATAATAATTTTAATAATAACAATTTATTACTAATAGTAGTAAATATTAATAGAAAACTTAATAATAATAATAATCTAAGCCTTAAATTTACAAAGTGGATTTCGAAACCTCCCCATTTAATGATAATTACTATTTTAAATGTAAAAAGATATTAATATTATACATATACTTATTATATAAAGTTAATATGGTTAATATAATAATATAATTAGTAATAATGTTAAAAATGCTAAAAATAATAATAAAAGGCAAAGCTACGAGACTTAATTAAAAATTTTAGGTTTATAATTCTCCTTAAATAATTGAAGTATCAAATAACTAATTATACTAACAATAATAATATTAATTATATTATTAATAATATTATTAAACATGTAATAATTACATTAAATAGGCAAAATTCGAGAATAATAATTTGTCTTACTCAATAATACTCCCAGACCTGTCAACCAAATTTAGAATTTAAAATACAGTTGATAACAACAATAACAATAATTATAATAATTATAATTAAACTCGAATTAGCATTAAAAATTATAATAAAAGCATAATAATTATCAATAAATCGAAATTAAGTATTTAAAAGTTCTAGGGTTTCACCTTGAGTTGGAGGGTATTGGTGGTATCGGCGGTGGTTCCCGGAGGTGGCCGGAAAAGTGATCTAAGAGGGCAGGCCCTCAAAAATTAGGAAAATGGGTGATGGAGAGGAAGAAAAATTAAAATAATTATATGGGGCTGTAGAGGATAATTATTAGGATTTAATGGTTGGTTTGGAAGGTGTTAGAAGCGGCGCATGTGGCGGCGGGCGGTGGTTTAAGGTCTCGGGGTGAAATTTTCTGTCGAAGCAACTAACCAACTTCGCATGGTTTATGGCAGCTCATTCAAGAAGAATCGAAGGATTTTAATGGCTTAGTTAGCTAGAGGAAATTTCAGGGAAGAGATTGGTAGCAAGAGGAGGTGTTGAGTTGGCCGAGGAAGGAGATAATGGCGTCTGATGGGGAGGTGGCTGGGCGATTCTGACTTGGGGTTTCGGAAGGAAGAAGTCTCGAAAACACCCACCATTAGGCTATTTAAAGAGTTTAGATGGGTTATTAGGGTTTTGGGGGTCGGAAGGATGGGTTTGGGTGATAGGGTTTTGGTGGCCGGTGTCATAAATCGACCGGCGGTTGCTTGGGTCGGGGTCGAAGATTCGAGAAGCCAGAGAGAGAGAATGAGAGAGAGTGAAGGTTAATTGACTATTCCAAGATGATGTGCGAGCTAATAGGAAGAGAAGGGTGGGTGAATCGGCCGGTAGGACTGCTCGTAGCCGATGCCGCCATTTTCGGCGGGGAAGTTGCAGGTTCGACGGCGTCGGGGGCTGGCAGGCGCGAAAGGGAAGAAGAAAGAGGCTGGGCCGGGCGGTTCGCGAGGAAAGAAAAGAAAGAAAGGGCAGACCGGGCCGGTCGAGCGCGAGGGAGGTAGGCATTAATGAAACGACGGGTTTAGGTGGAAGTGGAGTCAAAACGCGGAGTAGTAGAGGGGGGACGGCGAAGGAGGACGCGCGGGCTGGCTCATTAAATAACACGACGAGTTTTAGTAAAACGATGGACAAAACGCAGCGCTGGAGGCGGGAGAAAGGAGGCAACGGCGCGCGGACGGGCTGGGCCGAAGGAGAAAGGAAGGGAACTGAGGAACTGGGCCGCTGGGCTGGCCAGTTCGGAGAGGAGAAAAAGAAAAGAAAAGAAGAAGAAGAAAAAAGAAGAAAAGAAGGAAAAAGGAAAAGGGAAAAAAAGGAAAAATAATGGTTTGGGATATTAAATTAATTAGAATATTTTGGATATTTAAAAATATTAATATTTAAATAAAATAATATTTAAAATCCCTTTTTAGGCTAAATTAGGATTTTTAAAAGATTTTCCATAAATTCTTTTTTTTGATTAGCAAAAACCCTATAATTCTCAAATTAAATTATTTATAAAATTAATATTAATTTAAAACTATTTTCTCCTTATTATTTTAAATAAAATAATTTATTTAATTAATTTTCAAAATAAAATGCTTAATTAGCTAAAATACCCAAATCCTTTCCTAATAAAAATACTTATAAATTCCTTCTTTATTTTTCCTAATTAAATATCCTTTTATTTTAATGAAAATAATTTATTTAAATAATTTTTATAATAAATATCCTTTAAATGTAGTTTATAAAATTATAATTTTTCGGGGCATTTCAATATCATTGTGCACACATCTTTATAGAGCTTTTAAACAACACCACAAGAAAGAAAAGTATGAAGCATATATTTATTATAATAATAATTTAATTACGTTGAGGATTTTGCCTTTTAAATTTATTTAACTTAATTATTTTGGGGGTTTTAAGTATACCAAATTAGATGTGAGTGTTTAATAAATTAAAATAAATAAATTGCTATTTTATTATACTCATTTTATTTAAATAAGGTTCAAACCAATATTTTTCTAAAAGCTACCTTTTTAAACTAATATAATAAGATATATTAAGATAAATTACTAAAATTTTAATTATCTACCAAAAATACTATAACTCACCCCATAAGTCATTTTAATTATTTTCTTCCCTAATTATTTTCCTTAATCCCTTTTTCTCCCTTATTTTCCTTTTCTCTTTTTCTCTCCCCCCCCTCCTTTCTCCCTTCTCTCCCCATTTCCCCCGACTGGGCCAGCCCACCGGCCCAGATCAGCTTTCTCCCCCGTCTTGCAAGTTAGGCCGCCCAGCTCCCTCCTTCACCCGAACCGCTCGGCCGGTCGCCCTTTCTTTTTCTTTTCTCCCCTGGACCGACCGGTCCAGCCCCTTTCCCTTTTCTTCTTCCTCGCGCCCCGCTGCAAATCACCGCCCTCCCCTCCTGCGCCGACCAGCCTTCTACGCCGCCTGCACACCTTCTCCCTCTCTTCTGCACCGCTCGTCTGTCCCTCCTCGACCGACCGACCGACCACCCCCACACCTCACATAGGCCTACTCCCGCCCCCTTCCTTTTTCCTGACCGAACCACAGGTCTGCCATGGCAGACCCGCGTCGGCATGCCACCGACGGCCGGCGTGCCAAATTCCGGCCTGCTCGTACCTTCCTCTGCCCCTATCTCGATCCTCCCCCATTTTAAGCTTATAAATACCCCCACGAGCCCAGCATCGGGCTCTTTCAAAACCCTAGCCCAGAAACCACCCTTGCACCATCCCCGTTTTAGACAGCCACCCGTCGCCGCCGCCCGATCCACCCACGAAACTCTCCCTTGCATCACCCTCCACCAACCTAGGCCTCCCTCACCCCTCGATTTTCTCTGCACGAGCCACCCCGGCCGTGCAAAGGGCTCTTCCCGATCAGCCTTGCTTCGAGCCCCGCCGCCCTTCTCACCACCGCCCACCGCCGGTGCCGCCACTTCCAGCACCCCCTCTGCCTTCTAAAAACACAAGGGGAGCTTCCTCTACCTCCCCATATCTTCTTTTTCCCCTGCCAACCTCTCCTCTTCCTTCCTCCTCCCTCCACCACTTCTCCACCTCCCTTCTCCCCCCATTGCTGCCGCCGTGCGCCGTGCGCCGCCACCTGTGCCACCAGTACCCCTAGGTGGTTCTCTGAACTCCCCAGCCCAAAAACCCCCTTATACTAATACTAATTATTTTAGTAGTATTATTAGTATTATGCTTAATGTTGTTGTTGTTGTTGTTGTTGTTGTTGTTATTATTATTATTATTATTATTATTATTATTATTATTATTATTATTATTATTATTATTACTATTATTATTATCTCTGCTATTTAACCCAACTTTAGAATATTTATAACTGTTATTATCATTATTAATGGCCTATAACTTTAATATCTCTATTTTAACATCATTATTGTTATTATTACTAGTCTTACTATTATCATTATTATTATGGTTATTATTATTATTATTATTATTATTATTATTATTATTATTATTATTATTATTATTATTATTATTATTATTATTATTATTAGTTCTTTATCACTTTTATTAGTATTTCATATATCACTAACCTTACTATCATCATTATTAGTAACATTGAAACTTTTACCGTTAATAAAAAATATTATTATAATTACTTTAAACTATTATAGCTATTAAGACCTACTTTTTATTAGTAGTAGCATGATTAGCTACCTTAGGAATAATAACCCTACTTTTACTTATAAAATTAATATTATTATTGTTAGCCCTAATGGTAAGTTGTGATAAGGGTAAGGTAGAAAGAATGGTGTTTTGGTTAGAGGGAAGTTAATCCATAGTTTTCCCTCTTATAGGCGAATCAAGTCAAAACCCGGAGGAGGCGTAGGAACGTGCTCCAAGACCAGTGCCGTATTAGGTAAGGATGTGGCTAAGGTCCCTACGTGTTATGTGACTTGTATGCCTTGGATGCTTTGTATATATATCATGTCCTGTTGTGTATCACATGATTATCCTTAACGTGTTTTATGCGTAGCGCATCTTGGAGTTAAGGTACGTGGTATGTGTTTTTCTTATGACATGAATGTGATATCCATATGTGGTGATTATGATGTGCTGTGACATGATGTAACCCTCTAACACATGCATGCTAGGGTGATTATTATTATGACATGGAGATGAAAGGACAAAAAGATATAAATGGGAAGTGAGTTGCTAAAGGGGGGTATGAGGTTGACCAAAATGAATAAGAGATGAGAACTATGCATGGAAATTCTAGGGTTTGCATGGGAACTTCGAGAGTTTCATGGGTTGGATAAAACTTGCATGGGGATGATTGTTACGTGAGAAAAGTTGTATTAAGGTGTAAATAAGCTAAAGGGAGAGTTGTGGAGTGTTTGGAGACTTGGGATGAAAAATAATACATAGGTTGGTGTGAGGGTGTATAAGGGACCCGATTAGGGTTTTGGGAGAAAGTAGTAATCTGGGAAATGTGGAGGTAAAAATGATTAAGGGAGAGTGGAGTATGGGTTAAGAGTGGAAATTGTTGTATAAGGGGTGATTATGGGTATCATGGGAGAGAAGAGATATTGGGTGAAAAAGAGAAGGGTTACTTGTGGGAGAAGAAAGGTGCTAGGGTTGAAGTAGCCAACTAGGGTTTTTCGGTCACATGTGGAATCGAGGGGTAAAGCGATATGATTTGGGATTGGATCTAAATGAGATGAGGTATGGGACGATAAATGGAGTAATGGTAGCATAAGTGAGAGAAAGTCGGGCCACATAGGTCTAATTAGGGTTTCCAAGGGAAAACCCTAGAGGGAGATAGCATGTGGAGTGGATGTCACGAGGTGTTGGGCCTTAACCCACACCCTTAGGAGTTGGTTTCATTATGTGTAAGCGTAAAAGGGAATGGATATCGAGGTGTGATAAGGGCGCAAGAGTTCCAAGATATGGGACGGGCCCTCTTGGGAGGATAAGTGTGGATATAGTTAGCTATGCATGTCAAGGGTAAATACTTTCTAATAAGATATGTTAAGACACTAATCACTTAAAGATGAAGATGTTGAGCCGGACCCAGACCGGTCCACCGACGAATAATAGTGGCTAGGGTCGGGTGCCCTACATGACCGGTCCACCAGCTATAATAGTGGCTAGGGTCGGGGTGCCCTACATGACCGGTCCACCGGCTATAATAGTGGGGGATTCCGTGCTCAACAAATCGAACGTAGTAATGATAAGACATGAGAAAGACACGAAGTAATTACAGTGAAACATCATGTGAGTCGGGGCCAGACCGGTCCACCGACGAATAATAGTGGCCAGGAGCGTTTTGCCCTGCATGACCGATCCACCGGCTATAATAGTGGTCAGGCGCGTTTTGCCCTACATGACCGGTCCACCGGCTATAATAGTGGGGTTTCCGCACTCACATGAATTGATAAAGACTATGATGTGAATCGACTATATTTACCAGAGATTTAAAGAATAAGTCTATCCGGACTGTAGCTAGCCTTTATCATCTATTTTACTACATGTTGCTCACGTGATTATGCCATGTGTACTTTGTGGTGCGATTTGTATGCTGGCCTTAGCGCATCTGTTACCTTACTCAGTACGTAGCGTACTGACCACCCGTTTCATGGGTGCTGCTCATTCCCACGAGCAGAGGACCCACCTGAGTTTGTGCAGGTAGGAGATGATATATTCGATGCCTACGACTCTTACGAGGCATCGGGCGGGGCTGAGAGTTGAGCCTAGACTTGGCCTGGGGACCGAGAGCGACATGGCCGGACTCTCCTTTTTGTTTTATTTTACCCTGTATCGTTTTATTTTAGTTCTGTTTTTTCGTACGATACTTTTGTTCCTTGAGAACCTTGTCTATGTACCCCTTTGGCTTGTAAACCTTTTTATGCGTACTCTGAATTTTATATTGTGAACTATTTAACTTCCTTATGAATCCTTGTTTTAAGTATTAGCTTTTGTCTGATGGTAATCCGTTTTAGCCTTAGCACTCGGTAGTGGAACGGTAGGAGTGAACCGGTCTGGTACTGAGTGTGGCGGTAACATTCCCCATAATTCACAGTTTTCTTATTTCGCTTCCGTTAATTATTTCCTTTAAAACGAAATTTTTCATTAGTGAATTTTGGGGGTGTTACAATAATTTTTTATACTACATATAACATTATATAATTTATAATATATATTAATTAAGAGCCAAATACTGACTCTAAATTAAACCTAACTATTTTTATTTTTTTGGTCAATTAAATCAAAATAGTATGCAATATCCCCAAATTAGTGATGGATAGTGCAAGCTTAAAATGATTGATAAGACTACCTATATCAACAAAGTATACATTATTTATGGAAAACTTATCTTTAAATAACTTTACAGTTAAACGTGCCTGGCTTGGAGCAATTTAAGGATGAGTGACCTTTTAAATTATTTTTTAAGATGCTTGTGAGTTGATAAAAAGTATGCTAAAAAATTCTTGTGTTAATCTATGGAGCTAATCATTGATTCCATAGTAACTATTTACGACCCTAGTGAGGTCAAGGTATTACAAATGGTATCAGTGGAAAATCGCGACCGCCACCACTACCTGAGCTTGGATGAGCCAGGTAATCGCATAGGGGGATGATTCTTGGGATAGATTGTAATGAGACAATCAAGTGGTTAAAGTACAATGACGATTTTATGTTCTTGAATAGGGGTGTATATAATATCTCAAAATCTGTGATATATACTAAAGTCTTAAATTAATTGGTAAGAGTACCTATATCAACAAGGTATACCTTCTTTTCATAAAACTCAACCTTAAAGAATTTCACAGTTAAGCGTGTTTCACTAGGAGCAATTTAAGTATGAGTGATTTCTTGGGAAGTTTTCTAGAATGCGTGTGAGTTGATACAAAAATATACTCAATTTTTTTATTAATCTGTGAGGTGAACCATCAATTTTAAAAGTGCTTTAAGTAACTACCCGCGTACAGTGTGTTAAGGTGTTACATAGAATCCCCTCTTACCTTGTGATTTTTTTTTTGTTATTCACCCATGTTCATCGTCCCTAACGTATTTCTTTAGTTAATTTATAGTTAAATTCTTCAAGTGCTCCCAAACAAGTTACATATGATTTAACATCAAACTATTACTAAAAATGACAGACAATGAGATCAACCATTAAGGTAAAGGCAATTCAAAGCTTAAATGATGTGCATAATTATAATATTAGCACATGAGAAAAAAAATACTTATAGCACTTAGTACACGGTTTATAGTTTACACCATCACATATAAACAAACACTACAAGGGTGATTGCTCATACTTTATCATTCATTAAGCAAGGGAATAAGTTGGGTAACCATAACTCCCCTTTGAGAGGTTTCACCACCATTATCAACTCTCTCAACTCTTCTAGCCATAATCTTAATTACAAGACTGACCTTTGTTGCCATTCATTCATCTTTTGTACTTCCCACGACTACCTTGATCACTATCTCTTTCATTCTATCATTTTGATTGCCTACCACCTACCTACTTCTTTACTACCATTGGAGGATATGATGATGGTTCGTAG
Source organism: Tamarix chinensis (assembly GCA_030549775.1). NCBI lineage: Eukaryota > Viridiplantae > Streptophyta > Magnoliopsida > Caryophyllales > Tamaricaceae > Tamarix > Tamarix chinensis. The sequence continues at coordinate 9,253,514 of CM060179.1, read as the reverse complement.
CTCAACAGCTTCCTCTTGAGATTTATGATGTTGTTGCTCTTAAAATACCAATATATGACATGGAATCTGCTACTTGTTTTATGATTATGACGATGTGGAACTAAATTGACAACATCATGATTTTTCTCACTATTAGGCTTCAACTCCAATCCTCAACTCACCTTGCTCCACCTCTTCTTCTTCAACGCAACACTTGAAATTAATTTTCAAAAGTTGGTCAATTTTGAGTCTGTTTGTTTTAACTTAACAAAAGTAGTTTTTGGTATAATTAATTATAAAAAGTTATTTTAGATTAATATTACTGTTTGGCTTTACTTTATAAAAGTTATTTTTAAAATTAATTCCTTAAAATTACTTCTCATAAGTTAAAATTAATAAGTAAATTTAACCTACTTTTATTAATTAACTAAAATCACTTTTGTATCGATCCGGCACGGTAATGTTTAGTAAAATTTTCGTTTAAAACATATCACGCGGTTAAGGACCCTGGCAGCAACACTGTGTTTGATTAACCACATATGATATGACCATGGCTTCGCATTGTTCGAAGCAGCATCTAGCAACTGACATGCATCAATTACTATATCGTATTTTTTTTCATTTAATATTAGCCACGTTGTCTATGTGAGACTAAGAACTGTCATTGGATTCCTATACGTATATATTTATGCGGAAAATTACTGAAATGAAATACCTCTCAATCAATAAGCATATCAAAATTACTGAAATGAAATACCTCTCAATCAATAAGCATATCAAATTATTATATATATATATATATATATATATATATATATATATATATATATACACACGATTTTTTTGTTCCTAATTTTCAAATGCTTTCATTTAATATCTTTTAATATATATATCTCGATAAAAGATATAAATAGATAGTATTATAAAATTATTTTTTATAAACTTGTTCTAAATTTAATATTAAATGTAAACTTTGCCATCCTTCAAAAAGTCAATGCGTCAGACTAATAATATATCGCATAATGAAATCGGACCTATCAAAAATTAATATATACATTGAAATAAATCCTCTCGTCTGACTAATTAAAACTTTGATTATTGTCACTATTTGAGTTTTAGATGTTTGTGAATTTTATAAAATTTGTTTAGTGATCGTTCATAATTTTTTTTAATAAGTTTATAATTTTTATTTTATAATTTTTAGTACTTTGTAATATCTTTATATTTTTTTATAGTTGTTAATATTTCATATGCTTTTTAATATTTAATATTACATAATTTATATAGTAATTATTACTAAAAGATATATATAGGAAGATAAAAATTAAAGATGGAAAAAAAAGTAATTTTGTAGGAAAATGAAAACCAAACACTAATAAGATACAATAAGTAGTTTTTTAGCATTAATCACTTATATAATAAAAGTTAAAACAAACATACATTTTAAATATAAAAGTACTTTTTTTAAAAGTAGATTTATAAAAGTAATTTTTATCTAAAAGTAATTATTAATAATAAGTAATACCAAACGACACCTTTATAGTTACATGTAATTCAACAAATAATTTGGTTAATTGTAAAACCAAAGAACTAAATGAATAAGGGTAAAGAATGAAAAAGAGTCACATGTTCTTTTTTATTTTATTTCATTAGTTAAAAAATAGTTAGATTTGATTTTGTTTTATAAGAGTCGGTATTTAGTGCTTAACTACTGTATTATGCATGGTATAAATACAAGAGAAAAAAATTGGTGAGTAAACGGTCAAAAATTCCTTAAATTTTATAAGTTGAGAGCATTAATTCCTTTATAGAAAATTTATTAAAAAATATTATTTTTTAAAAAATAACTCATATCATTATTTCGTTTGTATGCATTCAACTTATTATAAAAAGATAACCGACATGTAAGCTTATATTTTGGGATCTCATCATACTTTGATAACAATTTTGACTGTAGCATCCACACCCTTCTAGATTAGAAATAGTATTAGTTTTATCGATTGAGTGAAACTCACTTACACTAATAATTAAGAGTTTAAAAAGATTATTACAATTGATCATTGTAGTTGATTATTAACATTTTAGAAAGTCTATTTATTAACATTTATAAATATATATATATTTATTATGTGTGTGTGTTTTTTAAAAAAAAATAGCGATTTAGGATGAGAAGCTGAAAATAAAAGGGCTAATAATGTAGTGTAACAAAATTGGCGATCCTCCTAAACATCAAGGGAGGGAAACTGGGCTGATTTGCCTCATCTTTCGCGTGATTTCTAGGTTCTACCCACTTGCTATAAGATGATACCCACGCGAGCCGCTACCCACAACAAGCGACTACGCTCTTACAGTTAGACTTTCGACTCTCTGCTCACCTTATCCCATGGCGTCTGCCTTCGCAACTTTAGCCAAACCCATTACTCTTTCCCACAACACCGGTTTCGCTCAAGTTCCAAGCCAAAGGCTTTCAGGTGTGTTTGGTTTGATACCCGAAATTTGATTTCTGACCTCCAATCCTTTGATTAGTTTTTTCTCGCCAAGTTTCTAATTCTAATTTTCTAATCTATTTTCAGGTCTGACAAGAAGAAATGCTTTCAGGGTGAGCGCAGTAACGAAAAAATGGGAACCCGCGAAGGTAAATTACGGATATCCTGTGAAAATGTAAACGATATAAGATTAGTATATGTTTCTTTCACTTCTAACAATTTTATGATGATAGGTTGTTCCTCAAGCAGATAGGGTGCTGGTACGACTCGAGGAGCTCCCCGAGGTATAATGTATTTTTTTTCTTTATTCCTTCATTATTCTTCTTGCTGTTATGTGGTATGCTGGAAGAAGATTAGAATTTAACTTTCCTCTATTGTTATGGTTTAAACTTTCCTCCGTAATTAGCCTGCCTTTTGTCGTTCTGGCTTTGCTTCTGCAAACTAGTTTTCATAGTCTTTTTAGCATTTGATCTCATCATTTTAAGAGTGGTGCTGTGGTTTTGTAGTCGCTTGGCTTATATGTGACCCTACACTCGTTTTTAGACGGTAAATGATTATTGGAGTTGATATTGAATTGAATGATTCTCTACATCTTCCTTTCCTTTTTTTTGGATGACAAATTGAGCTAACTTTCAGATACTTGACCCAAAGAAAGCTTCTTTGACCAATTTTAGATGTGTTTGGATGAGATGCTTTGTTGAGCTTAAAAACTCCTTTTTGATAAGCTTGTTAGAGAGTTTTTACAGCTTTCAACTGGCTTTTTAGTTAGTAGTGTCAAACATAATCTACGCTCTCAACTAGCTTTTCAACTAGTCATGCCAATCATACTCTATAAGTGTGTGCTTGGATGATAATTTCAGCTATTTTTTAGCTTATTTGACCCAAAATAAAGCTCATTTGACCTATTTTAGTTGTGCCTGGATGATGAGCGTTTTTAACTTAAAAGCTCTCTTTGATAAGCTTGACAGAGTAGCTTATGAAAATAAGCTCCTAAAACATTTCAACCTTTTGCTTAGTCATGTCAAACATGCTCTAAATTATATACGTCCCTCAAGTCTTCTCTTCTGTTTTTTACCAATTCCCTCTCATTCTTGTGACTCCCCATTTTCTCTTCCAATTACATCATTTTGTCTTCTTTACTTTAAAAGGGAAAGGGGGAAGAAGCAAGAAAATGCTGCTGATTGAATGAGGTTGGTTGAAGCATCTTGAGTAGCCAACGGAGAATTGGTACAACTAAGGGCTTGCATTATAGCAAAGTTAATCATTTGATCTGAGAATGTTTCTTCAGCTTTTTAATTGACTGAACTTGAAATCCTTGCTTGAATTGTGAAGCTTTGAGCCACCATTTGGTGTTGATGAAGCATTTGGAAATGATATAAATACAATTACAAGTTTATCTTCATGCCATGTTGACCCCCTATGCATTGTATGCCAAATACAGTATCTCGGACTTGGACTACCGAAAACTTGGAAAGAGTGCTGATGACAGTAATCAAAACATTCACATCCTAACCTTATGTTTCATGAAATAAGCTTTTAGCTTTACCTCACAAGGATGCTTTTATGTGCTACAGTTTGAAACTTCACACCATCATTTGTCTTTGGGTTAAGAACCCTAAGATGGTGCCCATAATGTCTTAATGGCTTCATCCATTCATCCTTTGTATCTTCTAGTTCCCTTTCTCTGCATTTGATTTATTCATTTATATCTCAGTTGTATGTTTTCAAAAGAATGTATCTGCAATTTGTTTCTACATCTGTCTATGATAGATTTCTTCTGTTCCAGATTGATGGATAGTTTTGTTGTAAGTTCTAGATGTGTTAATTTTCTTGTTAGTACTTCCAACCTTTCTCTTGATTGTCAGAAAGATCTTGTAATGAAGAATTCATCTGTAGCTGAAGTTTCTAGAATATCCATTTCTGTACAATCTTTATTGATTGTGATGTTCACCTGGTTGGTTGGTAGGTAATATCGATTTGGTTACAGTGAGTATAATTGTTGGTCTCTGCTCACTTTATTAGGATTTTCCCTGCTATTTAGTGAAAGCATTTCTCCGCGATTTCCTATATTATAGATAACTGGCTTGTGAGGGTATCATATTCCAGGTTAGAAAATGTTCTAACTGATGAAAATGTTTTCCTTCAGAAATCAGCAGGAGGTGTTCTGTTGCCCAAATCTGCAGTTAAATTTGAGAGATACCTTATGGGTGAGGTATGATGCTTCTTTCTGCTGTTCTCTGTATGTAATGGTTTTTGTTGTGAGCAAGTAAACAGCCTTTTTATTACTACAGATCCTTACAATTGGCTCTGATGTTGAGGAAGTTGAGGCTGGGAAGAAGGTAGGGTGTAGAATTAAGATTTTTTTTAAACTCACACTACTATACTGCTTAAAAATTTCTGGTTCATGCCTTGCCCCTGTTGTTCCTGTCTGCTAAGAATGTGCTCCTGTATTTTGCAGGTTCTTTTCTCGGATATAAATGCTTATGAGGTAAGCATGATTATTTTTGCACGTTACTACATTCATTGTGAATCCTTCCCGAGGATACACAGTTCCCTATTTTGTTCTCTATGTCATTGTCATTCTAGAGCATGGATATAGACTTTCATGGGCTGTATCAGGAGTCAGGACCCAGCAGCATAGCTCTAATCTTTCGTTGGGGCTTGCTAATATGCTTTAAGCTGTACCTGTCACCTTAGCTTCTTTCTGTCTTCCCTGGCCCAACAAATGAAGAGAAACATAAAAATATTGGTTGATTTGATATCAGAACTTGAGCTATATGTTTGATATGCTTCTGAGAGCAAAAGTCTCATCCTTATTGATGACTGTTTTTACCTTTGTCTTTTAGTTTCCTTGATACATCATATGATTTTCTTTATTAATAGCCTTTTCTTAAATAAAATGTGAAAGGGAGGATTTATTTCTATGGGATTTTGTTTGTAGTCAAAATTTATGAAGAGCACTAGCAGGCTTAGGCTTAGACTCACTATCCATAGGCCTCACATGTAGGGTCGTTAAAAGCTCAATATAGCTCGTTAAAAGTTTGGTTTGACTCGTTTGTTTAGTTAAATGAGCCAAGTTCAAGCTTCACTTTTGGGGTCGTTTATTAAATAAGTAGAGCCCAAGCCCAAGCCCAAAAAAATGAGGCTCAGCTCGACTTGGCTTGTTCGTTTATTTAAGTGGACCGAGCCCGGGCCTTATTATGCTCATTTATTAAACAAGCCAATCTTGAGCCTAGGGGTGTTTGACTCGGATCACCTTATTTACAACTCTACTCACATGGTTGGCGACACAAAAACATAATGTACAAGAACTTGGTGTGATTCTTTGTGACTTGCCTAACATTTAATTGTGGGAGTAGGATTGAGAATAGGAGTGGGAATGGAAATAGATAATAAAAGAGCCTTAATCCTTGGATGGAGACATGTGGTGCTTGGCATGATTTCTGGGCAGAGATAAGCATGGCCTAAGCACCTTCCAACATGATATTGCCATGTTTAAGTTTTAGTTGTGTTTTTTTTCTAATGCATCAATTTATTTCAGTTTTATATTTACAACATTAATTTTGTAGTTTCTTCCTTCATCAGAGGTATCGCATATTAACTACCTAAAAACCAATAAGAATAGATTTGTCATTTAGTTTATGATGATTTTTTGAAGTTGATTTTGGATTGTATTTGTTATTTTTCTCCTTTTTAATCACTCTGAGAATGTTCATTAAGAATGCTTATCTACATTTTAGTTGAAGGATGTTTCTGTTCTATAACCAACCTGTAACTCTTGGGAAATTATTGCTTTCATTTTAATCTAGGATCAAAACTAAATATCTTCTTGCCATCTTTCTTTCAGTAATCATTTCTCATTTATTTATCTGATCACTAGAAAAGCATGAGCTAGTCAAATGTTCTTATCTGATTATTGTAAAAATAGGATTATCTGGCTCAAGAAATAGCCGTGGTTGAGCACAGCAGATCCACATTTGATAAGCTGTCTTAAAATTTAAGCCCTTAAAATTCTAAGTTTAATCAAGTAGTTGTCCCAAAAGTGTGCATTTTGACTCTAGAGTCAAAACTGTATGAAGTATGAACAATATAAGCATATTGTCACAGGTTGACTCTTTCATAAGGGGCTCCTGCACTACTTACCTAGCTACATTCCTTTTGTGTGGCTAAGTTAAGTCAGCCTAACTCGAAAGGAGACAAGCTAAAGAGAATTTGAATAGTAGCAGACACGAGAATTTGAGGAAGAAAGTTTTGTACTGCTTAGAGAGAGCAAGTTCCAGGTAGAGAGAGAAGAACTTTCAAGCTTGGTTGCTTGGTGCCTTGGAAATTAGGTGCATCTCCTTGATAAGATGAGACATCCTCTTCATCTCCTCACTAATAAGACTCTAGAATCTTCTATTTTTATCTGGAAGAATATTTATCATATTCATAACATGTTTTGCACTCTCTCCTTGGTAGAAGCTCAACATTCATTGCCCTAGCTTTATATCATTAAATTTATTACACCGCTCACACCATAGCAGTATCAACAAGATAGAGGCATTTTGTATTTTGTACCACAAAACCTTCATCTGCCTTCGTGGCCTAATGCTCCATAAGAAGTTATCCAATACCCTGGCATCCTGAATGCATGAAAATGTGTTGATCTTGGTGCGTCCAACTTCGGAGCATCTGGGACAATCTCACAAACCTTTTACAAATGGTCTAATCGGCCTACGCAGTTATGACTTCTTTAGACAGTTATTTTATGCTTCTTACTTCCCCACTCTCCAGCATCATGTCCTTGAAAGCAGGCAAATCTTCTTTCACATTCCATATGGTGTTTTCCATCATGTTCACTATGCTTTCTTGCATTAGCTTAAAGTCTCACTCTAACCTGGTCACTGGTTCCATGACTGTTATTGTTCGTCGGTTATGCCTTACCATCTATGCACTCCACTTGCACTTAGAGCTGTAATTTATTTTTTTTAAAAGGGAAAACCGAGCCAATGTCCAGAAAATTCATTGTAGGAATCCAACTGGTCAAATGTCTGTATAATAAAGGATGAAGTTGCTATAACATTCATTGGCTGAATGTATTGTACTCTAATTAGAGTATATTGATGCATTTTACTGGGACCTGAAAAAAAAATTATTATACTGAATGTGGGTAATATTGTACAGTATATTTAATATTTTACACTGGACTATTGTATTTGGAGGTATTTTATTGTATTTGAAACATGTTATCGATTTATAATAAATAATAAATCTGAACATACTAAGACATTAGTCACATTACCCATGTCTGTTACAATACCAGACTGCTAGTATTTGCGTTTTTTGACTGTTCGGTTGTAGGGAAAAAATGCTAATATTTAAACGTGCTAAAGCTTCATCATTGTATCAATTATTTGACTGCTAATGTCTTGTTTGTCTCCTGTTTTCTGCTGCTGACTGGTTCCTGTATTGCGCTTGTTGCTTTACCAGGTGGATTTAGGAACAGATGCCAGGCATTGCTTTTGTAAAGAAAGTGATCTGTTGGCTGTAGTTGAATAGATGCCAGACTTGTGTAAGGCAGTAGAAAGCACGACAAACACACATTATTGAAGGGACCTGGACTTGAATCATCGTGCATGCTTCATTTGTACTTTGTACACGGAAAAGTTAAGCCTTCCATGTAGTCATTTTTACCTGCGTTTCTTTTTATCCAACTTGGAAGTAGATATTTGATTGGATATCTTTAGCATACTGGAATGTGCCTGTGAAGGAGGCAGTTGTACTCCAAATTTTGCTCCCCGCCCTCCCTTCCTTTATACTTATTGTTGTGCCTCAGTAATTTCAATCGGTGGAATCATTCATGAGTACAATCTTCTCTGTAAATGGCCATGCACCTGGCCTGAGAGGACGCTTGTCTTGAGACACTTTGGAACTTTGATACCAAGGTAAGCGAAGGTGAATCGAACTGACATTTTCACAGCAAAGACTTGTGGTTAGTGAAGCAGGAAACCGGGTGGGATAGCGAAATCTATTTGCATTGTTCCACGTCCAGGCAGTTTGCCAGTTCTGTCGATACACGGTTGGTACTTGGTAGTAACGGAAGGAACAATCTCATCACTCATAAAAGAAATTCCATGTTCATCAATCCAATATAACTTCAAATTGTGTAACTAAGAGAGGCTGTAGCTTATAGTCACTAACGATAGATTATTTTCTGGATGGATGTAGACATATAATACTGGCCAATTATATTGCGGAGGGGTTCTGGGCTTCTGTCTAATTGTTCCCACCCAAATTAAGCATAAGAATTATTGAACCTCTTTAGATGTCAATCTCGCAACTCGTTTAGCTAAAGTAACCTTCGTACGCTCACAAACAGCAAAATCATGCCGAACAAAATTGCACTATCTGACTTCTCTGCTGAGGCAATGTCGACTGCCACCGGAGAGCAGTACAGAAATACAGATACAATAATAAGAGCTTGACTAACTTAATGCTCAAATAATCGTAGCTCAATCATCCCTTCCTTTCTCTTGGGTGAATACCAGGCTACAACTTTACCAGACTGTAGAAGCCTCAAGGAATAGCTCAAGCTATACATAAAATCTTCAATTTCGAGGCCATTTTTCCTTGAAGAATTAAGGGCACACTTAGTTTCAATTCGAAACACAATCGGACCTGCAACCTGCATTTAGAAAAAGATAACGATAATAATGATAATAATAATAATAATAAGCTGAACCTACGGGAGATACCTCAAAGATCAAGACAACACGATGAGCCGAATACCAGCTACTGTTATTGCCATAACAGACTTCACAGATTGATTCCCCAATGATTAAAAAAATTACCTATCGCATCTTGCTTAAGTCCAACTCCCAAATAACAAAATAAATGGGAACAATCAGGTTCCAAGACCAAATTGTTGCTTTCCTGAAAAACTTTACAAATCATAGAGGCAAGGCGACATTCCTGCCACCAGGTGTAAAAGGTCTTTGATATCAATGACTGAGTTCCAAATTTTTTTTTAAAAAAAAAAAAAGCCAGAAAGAAGGATTTTTCTGGGTGAGCAGTTTTCTCCCTCTAACTATCGTTAATTCTTAAGTAGGTGATCTCAAACTCCCTTCATAGTTCATCCTATGGAAATACCCAATGTCCATATCATGCAATTTGCAGTGACTGCCGTCTTATATTTGAGTACTTGCCAATGAAAGGGGAGGCAGGAGGCATTACCTGTTGTTGAAATATCAAGCTGAGGCTGGGAAGAGATGCATCAATATTCTGGCTATTATTTGATGACCGGTTGAAGACATGGGACATACTTTTAGCAAAAGCCAAAGCTGAATGCATATCCAGACGAGCATCTACTCTTGTCATATCTCCAAACGGCTTCCTGAACTTCCCATGCTGGAATGTATAGCATAAGGAGCCAAATAGATCTGCAAACACAGGATTCCTCTTCTCAGCAGGATGTGGAAGAGCATCAGCATCTTGATTTGAACTCCTTTCCTGTCTCCCAAACCAGGCCCCACAGGTCGCACCTGATGTCAAGAATCAATTTTCGTTAACCCAATAATACTAGAACTAGAACTATCAGGGGCTAATAATAGAGCAGAAAAAGATAAACTGAGATTATATAGATAAATGTATGGTTTTCCGATACTATTCATACACAAAGATGGCATACAGCCTATGGCCAAGAACATTTCTTCCTAAGTTTTCTTTGTCGCTTTTGGGTGGTCACAAGAGGTGGTATGAAAATTTCGCAGACTGAAATATTATACACCAATTTTTTTTCAAAGAGCATAAACTATAAAGTATCAAGCAGATAAGAGGCAAACAAGATAACTTTCAATTAAGTAATTTCTACCTATAATGGCAGATACAGTGGCATGAGGTTCTTTGAGCCGCACATCATAAGCAGGCCGCAGGAAAGACCCTTTCTCTGTTTTTATAATGAGATCATCCTTTGTTTCCCTTTGCCTCCAAATATCCCTACTTTTCTCATATGAAACTGCAGCTTTTGCACAGAACCCAGGCAATAAAGCAGCAGGTATATCAACACTGGGTGCATTAACATCCTGAGGAAGACCGCTGTTCTTTTGTATTCCAAATCGGTACCTCAGTCCTGATTCGGAGATGAGTGATGCTATATCTAAGGATATTGATTCAGGTACGTCCCAATACCTTCCACACTTATCAATAAACAATTGAGGCCATGCCGCTTCCAAAAGAATATCATGATTAGGAAGCTGCGTATTGACATCTGTGTAAGTTTTTATATTACACCCAAAATCATCTGATAATTCTAAATACAAGCAAATTTGAAAAATAAAACCAGATGTTGCATAAGCTAACAAAAAAATATTCAAATAGACAGCTAAATATATAAGAACAAAAGTTAAAACAATCGTGTTTCATTCCAAGCTAGAAACCAATCTCCTCAAACATAGAAGACATTTTATTCATCACAAAACTATGCCAACATCACCAGTGATATCAACTTTGAATATTTCCCACATAATTGTAAGAATACTCGTCAAAGATAAAATCTGGCATGATTTTCCAAGAAACAGATGAAGCTGAAGAGGTCACAATCAGAAAGCTACTAAAAACCAAGCATCAGGAAAAAGAAATAAAGAAACCTCGAAAAAGCTATTAATCCTTATATCGTTGATCAAATAGGCGTGCTAATGTTAGGCATTATAGCCATGGATACAGAGATGAAATGACTTAGGCCCTGTTTGATTGCCTGATTTTTTTTTATATGATTTGATCTGCAAAAGTTTAACCTGTCATTATTACTATTTTACAATTATTATTTCCAATATTTATAATTTTTTCACTAGTATTACTACTATAGTTATTAGTTATCATTACTATTATTTTTATAATTATTTTCACTAATTTCATATTATTTTTATTATTATTAAAATGTTGTTGATCTGATTAGATTTGAGAATAAAGTCAGGAAAATAGGACCTTAATGAATCCAAACATGAAAATTGGTGAAAACGAAGAATAGGGACGGCAAGAAATAGTAGGAATATATACATATATATATGGTAATTTCCTCAATATACATAGATATTAATTACATTAATACATTAATATTTAAGTTAATTTTTTTATAATGGTATATTTAAGCTGATATGTATTAGGTAGCATATATATCCCCAAGAGCTAGAAACTAATATTCTTTTAATTAAGAAGATAAGGTTAACTAGTTTGTTCTTAGATTTGGACCTGCACTACATTCCTTATTCCAATACAAAAGCCTAAGGCAAGCCCAAGAACACCATGAAAACATACCAACCCTAAGAACTAAAACTCAAGCAAGGTTGTACATGCATCTCAACTTCTTCTATCTACAGTTGTCCATGACCTCTCCAACTGTATCCCTTCAATTATAGTACAGCAGTGAAGGTTGGAGGCTGAGCATGACGATGCAATGGCAGGGACAAGGTCGAAGTTCACCGGCGACAAAGATTTCGGGATCTAGAGAAGGAAACCACAGTCAAGAGAGATGAGAGCTGGACATCAGCAATTTTGAAATCAAGGGAGGGAAAAGGCTGATGGATCTACACAACAAATTATTATTTTATTTTATTTTGCTTGCATCATTTCCACCGAGTTTGGGAGTTTTTGGGCATGTTCTTGTCCCCAAAATGTCCAGAGGATGCAATACAGCAGCTGAGAGCCAACCCCAAGCTTCCATGTGCCTAACTAGGCTGCTCATATCAAACTGACTGAGTCAAAGATATCTGCCGCTAGATAGGGTCAACAATTTGGCAAATGACCAGTCGCTACTCGCTCACAATTAATCAAGCTTGACTTTTAAAGTCCTATAAAAACCAAAAAGATTCAACAAATATGAAGATCAGGAGCTTTTAATACAATCCATAATTTGATTGAAGACAAGGTAAATCTAAAGTACAAAAATTATGGGTTTAGACTAGAGTAGGACTAATACAGGTTTATTGAAATCTCCATCGGAACTCAACTAAGAAAAAAGGGAAGGATGATGATGATGATGATGATAAATAAACAAATAATAAAACTTGAGATATCATAGAAAAAAACACAAAGGACTGCACATATAAAAGTTCATAACTAATAAGTGCATTTTATACTTTATTTTTACGTTGTTAATCATCATACTTTGTATTACTTTTCCTTTAGAAAGGTAAATTTAACCTCACTTAAACTATATTTGGGATCAATCATGAAAGCGATCAATCATAAATAAAATAAACAAAAACAAAGCGTTTTGAAGAGTTTTATAAGTAAAAAGGTCTAATCAAATCATTCACATAAAATCTTAAACTATATTTGGGATCAATCATGAAAGAGATCAATCATAAATAAAGAAAAATAAAACAAAGCGTTTTGAAGAGTTTTATAAGTAAAAAGGTCAATCAAATCATTCACATAAAATAACGAAAACACCATTCAATATTTCGAGCATAACTTTTTCATCCAAGATCCAATTAAGTTGATTTAAGTTGCATTGGAAAGGCTAGTCAAGAGCTACAACTTTCATGCCTACTACCTTTTTTCAATCACACTGGAGTGTGGTCAAAATTGCATCAAAAGTTGAAGTTCTCAATCTGAAGATGCTGAAATTTACCCAATGATGGGCGGTCGTCCGGACCGCCTGAAACAACCATGGCGGTCTTATCCTCGGTACGAATCATTTTTAATTTTTTCCAATTTCTATCTTATCTTTACACCAACATAATACACAATTTTCATCCTTTTTAAGACTTTTTAACCCAACTCTCCATTCAATTAACGAATCTTTGACACTAATCTTGAGATTCAAGAGTTCGGGTTCCATCTTCAACCTCTACCCCTTCATTAATTCCACCAATTTGTGCTTCCATCTCATCAATTCATCCACAATTTATTTAATATGTTCATCGTCTACCCCTAATTCGTTACTCTCTTCCATCAATTTAGCCCCTATCATAAGATTTGCAATTTAGTATTCTTCGTCCATCCTCTTAACTCTTCTAATTTGTAGGTTAATCCTCACAATTGATCCACAAAATCAACAATTCTATATTCATAAACCCTTGATTTGTTAATCCCATACTTCAATTTACACAAAGGAGTACCCAATTTAAGCCAACATTCAAGTAGAGAACAATGATTGTTCACGCAAGGAAAAAGACAAAATTGGAAACCAATGGTCAACCAGAGATCTTCCGCTTACTTGGTTTCACTTGTTTTCACTTTGGTTTTTGGTCTTTTCTTTTCCTACCTTATTATATAACTTGTGTAATTAATTTATACATGATAAGTGACTAATTTTCTTACTGTTAGAAATGATATTGAAACCTAGACTACGGTTTAAGATTTTAATAATAATTTCTTTGTTTTCCTAATGGTCATAAGATTGTCTTTGACTTTACTTTAATTAATATTGTTTATATGTGTGATTCTGTCAAGTGTGGTTTATGTGGTGCATGCCTCATTCTACCTTCATAGTAATAGTATATAGGATTATATACTTGTTAGGTGGCTATAAAAACATATTAAAATTCATGTGTAAAAATTTTAGCAAGGTTAGATAACAATTCACCAAATAGTTTTATAATTTTAACCAGAGTAGTTGAACGTTTAAATATGTGTAGGTCAAAGGTGAAAAATACAACTAAACACACTAACGATACCAGTTTGGATACTTACATTGACATCCTTCTACTTATATTTAATGCATTAGATTTAGTTAAATATAGAAGTCGTTGATGGGATTATACTGCTAGAATTCAATATGATTTAATATTGGCGCTAGTTCATATTAATCACTTTAGAAAAATAATAGAAGGTATATTGACCCATTGTTGGTTTGAAACTTAGTCAAAATATTTCTTGTGATTAATAGGTGACATAGGAATCATTTTTTTTATCTTTACCTAGTGGTGGAAATCGATTCCATAACACATTTATCATATTTATCTACATTTTCTTATTTGATTTTATTTATTTTTTATTATTTTCTATTTTAAACCTCCTATAGGCTATAGTTATGTTTTTCCTAGTTATTTGTGTTTTTGTTTGATTTAGAGCATTTTATTTTTATCATTTGTGTGCTAGCTAGATTTAGGTGAATCCTCTCAATCCCCACCTTAAAGCTATAACCTTATTCACCAATACTACAATTAACAATAAGAGAGTTTAAATTACGTGACGGCTATGAACATACCAAGAGCTAGGGAAGAAAGTCAACAACAGTAGCATGTTGACAATTAACTAAACAACCTAAAATCAAAGCTTGATCACAGCTAATCTACACAATAGATAGAAGCGAATGTGATCATGGAATCATTAATTCCAATAACTATTACTTTACAATGTAGTAAACCCAATAACAACAATGCGTAGTATTTCCAACCAAAAAAAAAAACAAAGAAAACTTGAAGAACTTACATCTTCACGAAGTATGAGCTTATTTCGACGTCCTTTCCTTTCGCCATGCATTTCTGAACTAAGCATAATGGAAGTTGAGGATGTCAAAGGAATATGAGAACATAAACCAATTGAATAAAGTGATTTGTCCAAAATAGGATTTACAAAATCCTTAACTGATGGTAGCTCCCACTCATCAATGCTAGGAACATCCAATTTGATGCTAGATAAGCTAGATATTAGTTTCTTTGGACGGAACTGCCCAACCAATCCCAGCCACCTAAAAGGGAAAGAAGAAAAGTAAATCAAAGAAACAACTAATTCCAGTGCTAAGTAGTGGACATGCAACTTAATGACAAGATGATGCACATAAAATTAAGTACTTCAGTATTGCCACATACAATTCGAACAAGATAGCACAGAACCACAGAGTAAGTGTTGGAAACAGAAGCAGCACATGATTCTGACCAAGCAAACTTGTTATCCAGGTCACCGAACAAGATCACGCTTCAGATTAGGAATTTAGGATTTGAGAATCCAGGACTGTTACATCAAGAAACAAAGACAACCTGGCCCGGCAGATTTTCATATTGATTCCAATCTCACTGTTGATCTGACATAAATTAGCCATTAATGGTCAAAGCACCAACAGCTTTTGGGGGAGTCATACATCTCTACATAGTTCTTGAAAGACATTAGCATAGATCTTAGGGAAGGGGAAGGGTGCAAGTGCAACACATAAATACTGAAATATCAGCAGTTGAAAATAAATTTCAGAGAACTGTATGTATACCAACAAATAAGTGCAACTTTCAATCTGCTAATGGTGTCACATGGTTCCCATTAAGGCAAACGAGCTGCTTTCGTGATAGCAATTCTAGTAAATAAATTTGATAACAGAATAACTGTTCGTAACATTTACATAAATTGAAACTTTAAAGCTTCAGAACTACAGCCAGAGGAGTCTTGCAAAATCAAGGAGACCACTTTTTTCTCAAGACAAATTGAGCTAAGAATCTTTGATCTCACAATGACAATTGTGGGTACCTCATGGAAGGAGGGAACAATGGGAATGAATGAATGATATAGTCCATCTTCTCATGATCAGTGGTCATCTGTTTTTGCAGTCATCAATTTTCATCTACACAATTCCTTTCACATCTACGGAAAAGGTCACGTGTGGGGGCAAACACATCTTAAGCCGAAATCTCAAGCTTCAAATAGAAGACGAAAAACTAAAAACCAGGATACCAAACAGAGCTTCTTCATTAACACTGTAGACATCCCCGATCAGTTCCTAAGCAATTCTAAACCCACAATACTTTATAAATCTTGTAGTCCTGAAAGCTAGAACTATCTTAAGAAAATTGCAAATTTCATTTGGAATCCTACATTAGATACAAAAGCAGTAAAGACTTTTGAGAGATATTATAATTCAAATCCCAATACAATAAAATCATCAAAGCCGTCAAGTAGAGCACGTATACTCAGAGGAAATGAACACATCAGCTCCCGCATACATATAACCGCACTTTTTCAACATCTGTCTCGAACATTTGAAAAATCATTTTGAGAGCCAGGAAAGAAGTCAACAAGACCCAGCAGCCAGGGAAGAAGAAAATCCTGGCCAACCGCATTGCAGCCAAACAATTCGCTACCAACACTTAGAAGATGGTTCATTTACAATCTTAAAGCAAGAAATTAAATAGAAATCTCTACCTTATTAACCCCCACCCCCAACGGCTCAACCCACAAAAAATCACTATAATTTTTCAAGGAAGTTGGAATTGTAGTCAATGTGAGGAATTACCAGCCAGCAAAAGAAGGCCGTAAAAGTAGTGAATGGAGAGAGAAAGAGCCATGCTCCTTATTAGAAGGAACCCAAGAAGGAATTATCCCCAATGGAAAACCATTGCCCAGTAAAGAAAGCTGCTGAACTCGAAGGGCTCGACTCGCTACAGACCCATCTAAAGGAACCGCTTCACCGGGTACGGCCTTCGCGCACCCATCCAAGTTTTTGGGGCTTGCAATGTTTAGTTCACCGAAAGCCGCGTCCATTGTTGTCCTCAGCCTCGCCATTTCTTTACCAGCAGCTCTGCTTCTTGCTCGCCTTCTATGTTCCTTATCCTCTAGTCTCTAGTCCTGACTACTGGGTATCGAGGTGATATTAAAATAGGCTTTCCATTTTTTTCTTTTCCTTCTATGTGTACGAGACATTAAATAGGGTTCTTCACTTTCACAGGCGGGCTTCGTTGCTTCCTTTTCCTTTTTTTTCTCTCACACATATGTTTTTACACTTTCTCTTTTCTTTTTTTTTTCCCCTTAAGTCAAAACGAAAAATATAGCTTCTATTTTTTCTGTTCCTATTTGTACGAGACTTTAAATAGGGTTCTTCACTTTCACAGGCGGGCTTCGTTTTTTCTTTTCCGTTTTTCCTTTCACGGCTATGTTTTTATCTCCTTTTTTCTGTGAAGTCATATGAAAAACATAACAAATCATATCGGAACTGTTATTTTAAAAACAGCTTTTTACTGCATAAAAATTTAAAAATATATATATATTTTACCCTTACGACACCTTTTTTCTTAAAGTCTCTCCTTTTCCTCTTTCTCTTCTCTGTATTTCGGAATAAGTAAACAATTTTTATATAGTATTTATATTATAAAAAGAAAAAAGAGTTCGGCAATTATTGACGGCACTAGGTGAGATATTAAAGAAAAAAGGAGGGTTCGGTAAGTGTTGCCGATGGAAATAGATTGAGTTCGGCACTAGGTGAGGAATTATTATATTTTTGTCTAGTGTGACTTGCACTGTGATTTCAAAAAAAAATAAAAAATAAAAATACACAAATAATCATCATTGAATGTACTCAGCTTATATTAGTAATTAATAATATAGTAGTTATGAATTATGATATTCGATCCACCGTAGAATATATGATTAATTATAATGTGTCCAAGGCTGAGACACTACATGGAGCATATTCTATCAGATCTAACAGGAAAAAAAAAGTTGGGGACATCGGCAATTAGTGCCGATGGACCAAATGTAGGGATGGCAACGGGGCGGGTCGGGGACGGGGACCCCATCCCCATCCCCGAACCCGATAAGGAAAATAATCCCCGAACCCGACCCGATCTCCGATATTTTTTTATCGGGGATTCCCCGACCCGATCCCCGATCTATTTTCCATCCCCGATTTATTCTCCGTTCTTAAAACCCTACCCGATCCCCGAAATCCGATTTTATCCCCGATCCCCGATCTCATCCCCGATCCTCAAACTATTTTTTTATATTATATTTAAATTTATATTCTATAAAAAAATTATATATATATTATATATATATAATTATATAAAAATATATATAAAAAAAATTTCGGGGCGGGTTCGGGGATGGGGACCCCAAACCCGTCCCCGCCCCGTCCCCGAAAAAATCCCCGTTAAGAATCCCCGAACCCGAACCCGATCCCCGAATTCTCTCCCCGAACCCGAACCCGAACGGAGAATCCCCGACGGGGCCCCGAACCCGCGGGGAAAATTGTCATCCCTAACCAAATGGTATTCGGCCGAAATTGCCAAAGGAGACGGAAGAAAGGGTTCGGCCGTTTCGGCATTTTCTACCGATGAGAATGGTTGGCCGTTGGCCTCACCATTGGGCAAGCATCGGCATTTAATACCGATGGAAAGGTCGGAATTCGATAAATTTTACCGATGCTATGCTAGTTAAATCGCACAAAATTACCAATATCAAGGTTACTTTTCACGGAGTAAAAATTTATTTTTTATATAACAATACCCAATCATATTTTTGATTACTTTGAGTGATTCTATTAAACCCACGTAAGATTCATTTATGTATATATAAATTAGGTCATTTTATAAAGTTGATTTTACAATTCTCTTAAGCTATAACATAACAAAATTTACATAGATTAGTTAAATAAATTAAATTCATATATTATTTGTGGGTTAACAAATACTATGAAAGAAAAATATTTCAGAAATAAATTTTATAATTTTATAAAATTAGAAAATATAACACCTTTTATATAATATACAATACATATCGTACCCCCAGTCGCATGTTGTAAGACAATGCAGTCGATGACATTAGCATAATATTATCTTTTTTAAAAAATTTAACTAATTTATTTTTAGTTTTGTATACACCCCCCCCCCATAATATTCCTATAATTTTACTCTATAAATAGAGTCTCATATTAATGTACTTCCAATCATAATAAAAAATGGTGAAAGTTGGTAAATTAATGATGAAAGATCAGTTTAATATAATAATGATAGAATTCAAGTAGAATAATAGTAAAAGATTACCTCAATGTTAGTGAAATATTAGTTAAGTTATAATGAATTATGATTTTGGTTATTATGAAATATCAATTAAGTTATGGTGAAGAATTAATTGATATATTTTGAAACAATTACCATATTATTTGGTAAAAAAACAACTTAACATTAGTAAATAATTAGTTTAGTTACAATGAAAGATCAGTTCCATTCTTATGAAAGATCAATTTATCGTATGATGAACTATTGATTATATTGTATGGTAAAATATTAGCTTAAAGTTGATAAAATAGCATTCTAGTTATGGTGAAAGGTCAATTAATTATAGTAAAATATCATTTTATATATGTTGAAACAATGGTTATATTTTATGGTAAGAAAATCAACTCAATATTGGTGAAAGATTAATTTAAATATAAGAGATCAATTCAATGAAACGTCAATTTATGTATGCTAAAATATTGATTATATTCAATGGTGAAAGATGGGCTCAATGTCAATAAAAAGTCAATTAAAATGTGGTAAAATATTAGTTTATTTATAGTAGCATGCTAATTACATTCTATAATGAAAGATGATATCACTGTTGATGAAAGAGTTGTTTAGTTATAATCAAATATTAGTTTATCTATGGTAAAAAAAAATCATTTTATGTGAAAATAGTGAAAAATGTTTACAACAACGATGAAAAATATATACAAATTATTTTTTATGTGAAAAATATATCAATATTTGTGTCTATTTGAAAAAAAAAACCTCAATATTATTTTGATGTAATTATTTTCTATTTTTAATTCCCAAAATTAAAAGCAAACTAATTTTAAACATAAAAAATTAGACAAATATACTAAAGTTCTATCACTATGCAACAAATTAAACATAAAATAATTTTAATTTTTAAAGGCTTTGGAATTTTATTTTTGAAGGTTTAAAGGATTTGACTATTTTTCTACTACTTTTTTCTGTCATGAACATGATAAATACATACTAAAAAAATAGAGAGCATACTCTTATATACATACATAAGTACAAATTTTAAAACTAAAATCTATCGAAAGCATTCAAAACCTTCACATTTTGGAGGTTTCAGAACTCAAGTTTTCTTTACAAAAGTTTTAGGACCTTGGCATTCTTTTTCCTTTTTCAATAATTTGAGAAGCTTGTATTTTATTTGATAACTTGAAGAACTCATAATTTTTTTAGAAAGTGGAGGATCTCATGTGTTTTGAATAATTTAAAACTCATAATTATATTTTTTTTTAGCTATTATTCTATCAAAATATCAACTCAATATTCAAATATCTCTGCACCATGTGAATATAGGCAATTCAATACTCATTCATGTCATATAATTATCTAATATTCATAAATTGTACCTTTGTCAATGTCATAAAATAGCAATAAAATGAGCAAAATTTTATTTTCTCCGCAATCATCAAAAATTAAAATTCCATGGCATAACACAAACTAGTTAAGTGTAGCTCTTCACACTTGTAACAAAAATGTGCACTCTAAAAAAAACATGATCGCATTACATAAATTCAAAAAAAAAGGTTAATTAAATTTTCAACACAGTAATTATCATCTATCATCTTAAGTGCATCCTATTGCAATACAACAACATGCTAAAAAAGTATTAAGTGAAAAATACTATTAACAAATATGTTGTACTCAAAGTATTTGAAAAAAAAATGAGATCATCAAATTATTAATATATATATATATATATTAGGTTCTCAACTTATTGAAAGAAAAAAGTCCAAGACCTAAATTTATTGGAAAAAAAGTTTTGAGGCCCAAAAACCTTAAAATTATAAAAGTACATATCCTTTTAATAGACTACAATTTTAATTTTTATATTTATAAAACTAGGAATGCATTTTTTTTAATACGAATTTATGGCATATATGATGCAGCAGTAGCTAAAAAATAAGGACAAATACAGAAAGTTCAAAAAAATAGAATTGAGGTACTAAAACCTTCAAAAACTAAAAATTAAGGGCCTCAAAGTGTGCTTAAGACAAAATACATCTAGTATGGTGATATTTAAACATCAATGCATTTGAGTGGCTTTTGGAACTACGTGACTACATAGAAGCTATATAGCAAGAAACAAAAAAAGTGGCTGAAGCTATAGTTGTGTTTAGTGACTAACTAATATAGTAATTTTACATTTTCTAAAAGAACATTATCACCGTCTAACGTGTCTAAGCATAATTATTTCTACCATAGAAATTATTTTTATAAAATTATAATGTATTTTGTTAATAATGTGTGTTTGTTTATTTCACCTATGGCCTCCAAAAGTCTAAGTCAATCCTAAAGTTACAAATATATACTTATTCATCTGCATCTCTTACCCATATATTAGCCATTTGGATGAAAATACAAATTATGTAGTGCTGTAAGTATTATATGCATTTGACCGATGCTAAATCTAATCCTTAATACGGGTTCTATTGGTATGCCCCATATAAGAACTATTTAAACATTAATTTTCCCCTCCATTATCCCTTATTAGTACTTCAATAGTTCAATTATTGTTGTGTAATCACCGAATAATTAATGATAGACTTACTATATCAAGAGACATGAATGGTGTACACAACACCACGTGAAAAAGAACCAGCAAGCTCCCTTTTCTATCTGTGTCTTTCGTTCTATGCTTAGTTTTATAACATGCATGACAGTTTTCTTTTCTTTTCTTTTCATTCCCTAACATTTTGATTGAGTTCCCAAATAGACGATCAACAAATAGTCAAATACCAATTGAATAGGATACGCAAAATACTTTAAGAAAAAAACAAATCCCCCATGCATATATCATAGCAGATTTTGAATGACTTGTCCATATATGAAGCGTACAAGCTCGTCCGATTTTTTTACCCGAGAATCCCATACCATAGATGCGTTTCCATGTTGCAAAATCCCCCATCCCGCACCGCTTACAAATGAAAAAACCAAGCGAAACCTACGAGAACTCGCCATAGAGCGGCGCCGATCGACTAGAAACCACAGGCCCTTCTTTAAGGATGGGTTGGTGGACTGACGATCGATCAAGTGTTAAGAAGGATAGCAATTGTTCATAGAGTAAATTGAAGCTAATGAAGATAGATACATACCGGTACCCATGGTTCGAGCAGAGCCGAAAAACAATTTGATCGTTGTCGAAAGAAACGGCTCGCTTCTATGATAACTGGTGATTAAACGAATGTTTGGTCAAACTCAAACCTATAACAGGCTGGGTGATTGCTTAGTAAATTTAGGGTCATAAATGAGTCAAATATATTTCACACAATAATATTTTAATTTATTTAATTAAATGAACCAAATTTAAACTTTCTTGTTTTTATTTTTTTGTGTTGTTTGATAAATGAGATTAGACAAATTTAAAAGAGCTTGATTGGCCCTAACAATCGATTCACCTTTAAAATAATAGTACAAGTAGAAAAACAAATGTGTCCTCAAGGACTATCAGCTCAAACGGTACCAATGTTTATGACATACGTAGATGATCAATTCACGTAGAAAATAAATAAATACCAATGTCATTTTGCTCGTTTGTAGAGTATCGATCAACTTCTGTAATGCAGTCATCCTTTGCTACCCGATTACCTTAATAGAGGTCAAAGGCTAGATAGTGCAAACTCAAGAGGATCTATAGCCTACAAACCCCTGTTCGTCATTCTTCTAATTCTGCTCCTGCATATTCCTTGATCATTCAGATACCTTTCGGACAGGGGTAAAAAATCCCACACCATCATAACACAATTCCCGAGGGAGAATAAGATCAAGTGCAGAATATAAAGACTCCAGCCAATGTATTAAAATTATGCCAAGCTTTCATAAAAGCAGCGGTCCCCGTCTGCCTACACAGTTGCTCTTGCCCTGAGAGGATTTCCAGGCATGGATTATTTTGCATCCATAGAAATATCTTTCTTCTACAACAATTAAGGGATTCAAACAGAACCAAGGCAATCACTGAACAATGAACCTTTTCCCACATTAACTGGACATTGGATGGTTATAGATGTACTCTATAGCTAGCTTGCAAGAGTCGATTTTGTCAGCCTCCAAGTCGGGAATCTCAAGCTTGAATTCTTCCTCAAGGGCCATCACAAGCTCCACGTTATCCAAGCTGTCCAGTCCCAAATCTTTCTGGAAATGTATGTCAGGCGTCACCTGCACATGTTTGTACAAAGAGCAATGGTCAGCCTCATTTTTCCAATTTTGATAAAATCAATACAGATATTAAATAAATAATCTTCATTGTGAACGACTGGGAACACTGACGTGCCACAGTAATGGTCACTAGTGATTTTCATATAAACAAAGGCTGAATGCATTATGTTGTTCATAGCCATATATACAAAGGAGTCGCATTCTCTACGGCAAAACAGCCATCAGATAGAGAGAGACACAAAAACCAACAAATCTGAAAATCCTATTCCTTATTATGCAAATGCAATGGGAGTCCGGTGCTTATGATCACAGAATACACCTTTAATCCATTTGCTTCATTCAAACTCCTCAATCCTCATTTCTTATCCAAACTTCAGTCTTCCTGAGCAATAATAATACCAAACCTAAAGCAATTGTAACAGGTTATTCCCCGATTGAGCTCAACAGACATCTACAGAAGTTACTAGCATGATAAACATAAGTTTCGGGATATTAGATAGGGGTGCCGCACATAAAGAAAAATCAGAGCCCTTTCAAATCAATGGATATACACAATCAATTCCAGACAGTATGTTAAACAAGCTGGACTTGAGACCACAGAACTCAATAAAGAAAAGACATATCTGCTGCTGTGGTATGGATTGGACAAACGATTGCCATATAATTATCCATATAAAGCCAGCTTGATGATTCAAGTTCCACAAAGACTTCAAGGCATCCAATATTAACCAAGAGAGACTCAGAAGGATCAGCTAAAAATATGATATTCTCATAGATGGGCAGCAAAAGCATCATAATATAGAAATCAACAGAATTTGGTTGCAATAGAATATCCTCTATAGCTAGCTTGCAAGAAAAATGAAATACCAACAGAAGTTACTCACACCAACACTTTGCAATAAAATAAGATTCAATAAGTTGGTTGCAGAGGCCTGACAAATTGAAGCTCAGAATTCAGATACCAACTCCAAATCTTAGCATGACCGGTAACCACATAATACATACCACAATTGATCTTTGATGAATGAGAAGCAGGCACAATGTAACTGGAAGGCTAATTACCTTAGGAAATTCAACTTCAAATGTGGACATCCTTAATAAGAATAAATCACTATAATATCATATATTCTCCTTGTAGTGAACCCTAAACCTAGAAGCTTTCAAAGCTGATAAAACTCAAAGTCCAGTAATGCAGGCACATATCATGATCCTCTTGATAATAAGGAATTAACATTCTTAATAAAGGAGCCGGTTATCTTAGACATTTTTTCATGATATTTCTACTATTAATTCTAAATATACTTTAAGATGTTTTTGCAGGTATGTTACATATTTGCAAGAGGAAGATACTTAAGATTTCAAGCCATTTAAGCCATGTTCATGCATAAGATGTACAAAGATTCAAAGCTAGGTTGTAAACCCTAGAATATCAAGTATAATTTAGGGTTTCGTCGCTTGTTATTTTATATATGTATTAGCCAGTCTAAATGTTTGTAATGATGTAATTAATATTCTTTAATTACGTGTTTAATTACATTTGTTAGAGTATTAGAGCTAATTCTAATTAATTACACAACTAAATCAGCCATGAGTTGATTTGGTTATATCATTTGAGAATCAAGGTTTGTACAAGTTGTTACACGCTACATCTCTTGGTTTTCTCATTCCAGCATCTATACGCGATTATTTTGTTTTCTCCATACACACCGAGTCATTATCTTCTTCCAAAACACCATGGCCAACAAAGATAAGATAGATTACATACTTGCTGCGATCCAAGCATTCAATGTCACCATAAATGCACACAACGTCCAACTTCAACAAATTCCATCAAGCAAAATCGACTCCAACGCATGGAGTTAATCAAGAAATGTTGATACACATGCAAAATACCATAGAAGTCACTAATGATCAAGTGGAAGGCATGGTTAGGCGTGTCAGCGTGTGGTTCAAGCTAGAGGAGGGCACCTAAATTCAAAAATAGAATATGATGAAGCCGACCATGAAGACACATCAAATGGATCAAATCGAAGTTGAAGGCTAAATCATTTCCAACCGAATCATACATATGATGAGGACAAAGATATAAAGCTAGACCTTCCTGAATTTTATGGTGATTTAAATGTTGAATACTACTTTGAATGGTTGTATAAGATAGAAGCAATATTTGAATTCAAAGAGTATGATGATAACGAAAATTTAAACTAGCTACTCTAAAATTCAAAAAGTTTGCTAAGGTTTGGTATGACAATTTAAAAAGGACAAGGAAAAGACAAGATATATCTAAAGATTGAGTCATGGGAAAAACTTAAGAAACAAATTTGTACCTAGGGAATATGAACAAGACATGTATGTTAAGTTGACTACCTTAGGCAAGGACATTTTAGTGTAAAAGATTACAGCAGAAAATTTGAGAGACTAACACTAGTATGTGACATACAAGAATGAAAAGAAAAAACCTGTGCTAGATTCTTAGGTGGCCTTAATAATTTGATTTGTGACAAGGTGGATATGTATGCTTATGATTCTCTTGAGGATTTAATCAAGTTTTGTTTAAAGTATGAAAAGCAAGTAAAGTCTAGAAATTGAATCCTCCTTCAATGACAAAAAACTACTCAAGTGCTTTGACTTCGAAGTATAATTCCAATTCAAGCCATACAATTTTGGAAAAGAAAGAAGGTCCTACACAAGAAGAAAAAGGAAAGAACAAAGTGAAGGATAAGCAATGCTTCAAATGAAAAGGATTTGGACACTACACAAGGGAATGTCCTAATCAAATAGGTTTAAGCTTAAGGAGATCCAAGACATGGATGCTTGTAGTGAAGAGGAAGAAGAGGACATCATGGCTGAGACTAACCAAGAATATGCAAGTGAATGTGATGAGGTTCTAGAAGGTTGCTTAGTGCTACAAGGCATACTTTGAGTTCAACCACAAGAGCAAGCACCACAAGGAGACAAAATATTCAACACAAAAGAGCACATTGTTGAAAGAAGTTGCTGGATCATCATTAATAGTGGTTCATGTACAAATGTAGCTAGTGAAAGAATAATCAAAGAGCTTGGATTATTCTCTTCAATGGCTAAGCAAAGATAACGGAGTCAAGGTAACTAAGCAAGCCCTTATCTTATTTTCTATTGATAATTACAATGATGATGTGTTATGTGATATTTTACCTATAGATGTATGCGGTATTTTGCTAGGTAGACCATAGCAATATAATAGATAAGTTACTCATAATGGTATTACTAATGAGTTTTTTGTTTGATATAGAAAAACTAAGCATAAACTTAAGCCTTAACATGAGTAATCCACCTTCTAAAAAGAACTTGTTCATACATGAAAATGGTATGATTACTTGTATAGAAGAAGAAGGTATATGTTATGCTCTAGTAGTAAAAGAAACTTAATCAAAGAGATTAACAATGATAACCCTACTTGATGAATTTAATGATGTGTTCCCAAATGATGTTCCACCTAAATTACAACCAATAAGAAGTATTGAGCATGCTATTGATTGAATCCCTGGAATACCTTTGCATATTAAACCAACCTATCGAAGTAATACGGAGGAATATAAGGAACTTCAAAAACAAATACAAGAGTTAGTTGACCAGGGGTGCATTAGAGAAAATATGAGTTCCTATTGTGTACCCATCCGATCTGTCCCTAACAAGGATGGAACTTGGCGTATGTGTATAGATTCAATAGTTGTTAACAATATAACCATAAAATATCATTTTCTTATGCCCAAGTTAGATGGTGTGCCTTATGAACTTAGTGGTGCGCAAGTATTAAGATATAATCACATAGTGGATATCACCAAATGCGTATTAGAGAAGGAAATGAATGAAAAACAACTTTTAAAACTAAATATGGTTACTATGAATGGATGGTTATGTCATTTGGGTTGTATAATGCACCTAGCTCCTTCATGAGATTAATGAATGAGGTTCTTCTTCCTTTTCTTGGCAAATTTATTGTAATTTACTTAGATGATAATATTGTGTATAGTGAAAATGAACATGATCATAACTATTTGAAAAGTTAAGGATACAAAACTTTATAGGAAATTAGAGAAGTGTGATTTCATACTTTCTAGTGTTATTTTTTTGTGTTATATTGTGAATGGAAAAAGTATTAAGGTTGATCCTTCCAAAATTAAAGCTATTGAAAAGTGACCCATTCCTAAGGACATTCATGAAGTAGAAGTTTTTACAGATTAGCTAGTTTTTATAGGCGATTTATTGAAAACTTCTCAACCATAGCAGCACCCATAACTCAACTTATGAAAAAATGAGAATTTAAATAGGGAGATATAGCCACTAAAGCCTTTGAGAATCTTAAAGCTAAATTGTGTAATGCCCCGGTCTTATACTTACCAAACTTTAATCTACTATTTTAAGTAACTTGTGATGCTAGAGGGGTAGGGATAGAAGGAGTACTTTCACAAGAAAAGAGGCCTATTGCATATTTCAGTGAAAATTTAAATGGAACCAAGTTGAATTATTCTACTTACGAAAAGAAATTCTACGTTAACATACGTAACCTAGAGACATAGATTTATTATTTGAGACCTAAACCCTTTGTATTACATTCAGATCGTGAAAGTCTAAAATATTTACACGGACAAAAGAAAATTAGTCCAAGACGTGCAAAGTGGGTAAGTTAAACATTTAGATGGCAAAAAAAATCACAGCGAATGACTTATCTAGGAAATCTATGTTGTTAGTATGATAAATTGAAGTATGATAAATGCAAAGTTACTTGGATTTGAAATGTTTAAAGACTTGTATCCAAAAGATGATGACTTCTATGATATTTATGATGCATGCAAGAAAAATGGATCTCCTAGTAACTATGTCTTGCATGATAGATTTTTGTTCAAGCTTTATATGCCTAAATTGAGTGTAAAAGAATTATTTATAAAAAAGGACATGAAGGAAGGATAGATGGACATTTTGGTATTCATAAGACTTAGGAAATGCCACAAGAAAAATTCTATTGGCCACGCATAATAAAAGGTGTAAAAGCTGTTTTGAGTAGATGTGTTATATGTCAAAAGAATAAAAAGTTCTTTCATAAGGATTTATACATTCCATTACCCATACCTAGTCAACCATGGGAAGGGATTAGTATGGACTTCATCTTAGGGTTGTCTAGAACTCAACGTAGTAAAGACTCTATAATGGTAGTAGTCAATAAATCTTCTAAAATAGCTCATTTCATAGCATATTATAAAACTGATTATGCCACACATGTTGCTAATTTCTATCTTAAAAAGGTTGTAAGACTTGCTAGTAGTCCTAAAAGTATTATCTCAGATAGAGATGTTAAATTTCTGAGTAACTTTTGGAAGACTTTATGGCACATGTCGAGTACAAAGTTGTTATTTAGTACTTCACACCATCCACAAACTGATGGACAAACTGAACTTACAAATCAAACTCTTGACACATTGTTGAGAGATTTGGTAAGTAAAAGTACCAAGGATTGGGATATCAAAGCTAGCTCATGTTGAGTTTGCCTACAACCAATGTCCTTTAAGTAGAACTTATTCTAGTCTGTTTGAGGTGGTGTATGACATGAATCCTTACATGCCTATCAACATGTTCCCTTGAAAAAAGGCGAATTAAAGAGCTATGAAGCCAAGGATTGAATTGAATATTTAAAAAAGCTTCACCAAAATTCAAGCCAATATTGAAGAGTCAAATGCAAGGTATCAAGCTCAAGCTAATAAGCATCAAGGTCATAAGGTATTTTCTCTAGATAATCGGGTATGGTTACAATTACATAAATAAATATTTCCTAACTTACGTAAAAATAGATTAATGCCTACAATAGATGGTCCTTTTAAAATACTTAGAAAATTTAGAGATAATACTTATTAACTTGATTTACCTATTCTTATAGTGGAATATCAAGAACTTTTAATGTAGGTGATTCGTCTCCATATTATAATGATGCAAATTTGGAAAATTTCTTATCAACCAAAGGAGAATGATGCAAACACATATTATGATCCTCTTGATAATGAGGAATTAGCATTCTTAATAATGGAGCCGGTTATCTTAAATGTTTTTCATGATATATCTACTGTAAATTCTAAAGACACTTTAAGATGTTATCGTAGGTATATTATGTATTTACATGAGGAAAATACTTAATATGTCAAGCCATTTAAGCCATGCTTGTACAAGACATACAAATATTCAAATTCATGGCAAACATGGAGCAACAAGCATGCAAAGATGTCTTTTTTGTAGTTTTAGTTATAAACCTTAGAATATATGTATATTTTAGGGTTTTGTCACTTGTTATTTCATGTATGTATTAGCCAGTCTAAAGATTTTTAATGTTTAGAGCAAATTCTAATTAATTACACAACTAAACCAGCCATGAGTTGAACTGAGACTCACGGTTTGTGCAAGTTGTTACCAACATGTAAGTAGGGGTGACAGCTAGGTTAGTTGTTAAGTAATTGGTAATTAGTTGTAATTACTTCCTATGGGTAGTATATATGCTCATTAGGAGCATTGTACACAAGATACGATGTTGAATTGAATGAAAATTTTCAAGCACTTATCTTGTCTAATTCTCTCTTTTATGATATAATTTTCTTCTTAGGAATTACTTGGAGTTGATCCTACTTAGAAACCTTACTGTTGAATATTGGTGGAAGATTCACACATATCTTCGAACCTACCTCCCATTTAAACTAAAGAATTATCCTTTACATATTCAAACTTGATTGAAGATCTTCATCAAACCAACTAAAAGTGGATAGCAAGAGAGAACCACCTCGTGCAAAAAAATGCTTTACTTCATAGCCACAATCTCTAAATTTAATGATTATAGATCAACATTGGGAACACCGTTTGGTTTGGATGACCAATCTTTGAATATGATTGGTATGCAAGAACCTAGAGAATGGTACTCAAAAATCTAGTACTTGTGAGAATGATATGGTAGTACATGATTGATCATGCGCCTACAGTAGCTAACGGCCCTCCCCCTTCTATTCTCCACTCTCCCCTTTGGATATCCCTCCTCTAGATCAGATAAGCCACCTAACATCAGCACCTCAACATATTGCAACAACTACTGATTTTTTTGGTATTCTTCTCCTTATCATTCCATCTACCATTCACAAGATATTTTCAGTAATAGCGTCTCATTTTGAATCCAAACACTAAGAGCATGTTCTCCGCAACTTATTTTTGCAGATTTAAAATAAGTCGATGTGATATAATGTTTTTAGTAAGTTATATTATTATTTTACTATCATTATGGTCGTAATTAATATTTTCCTTATTAGTATTATTACTATTATTATCATTGTTATCATTATCATAATTATGACAAATTATATATATTTTTTTAATTATTTTCAAAAATTTTCTCATCTAACTTAGCCCCAAGTCCAACTTAGTTCAAATTATAAGAACACTTCAATGCTTCTTCCATTTCTGGATTATTCAATTTTAAATTAGTTTTTGAACTATTTGTTCGCAATCATAAAAAAAATTGCAAAAAATGAAGGGGGGAACAACTGAGGTAGGGTTGACTAGTGGTTGTCATATGCTTAATCGATGACCTTGGCCAAGTGAGCCATTAACTTTGGTCGGGTTTTACAACACTAGGGGTGAACTGGCAAGCACCAAAAATAGATACTTTTCCTCATAAGGATGTGAAGCATCTCATCTATCCCCAAGACAAGATGTACATTCACCCATGTGCATTAAGAAGTAGATAACCGGTAAGCATTATCATTACAATCACTAAGAAACAATTGATAGAAAGATCTACTAAAAGAAAAAAATGGCAGATAGTTCAGGGACAATATTTATGTAGGAGCTAATCATGAGAAACACGTCTCTTAAGTTTTCAATGTTCGCTAATTCTTGTCAATGTTAGTCTTTTAATATATAATATTATACTTAATATAAACTAAATTAATTGGGGAAAATGATATTATAAATCTTATTACTTTTGCAATTTAAATCTAATTATTCTAGTCAATAGATCACCCAAAGTTAACCCTAATTTAACCTAAAATATCTATCTTCCTCAGCACAATGCTATGATCTCTATTAGCTATCAAATTTCCATCTTTCTAGTTTCTACCAATGAATATTTTGTTAAAGTTGCATCCTTTCAAATCTCAAAGCTCCATTAGAATATAAGAATGAAAAGAAGTGGCAGTTATAAGTAATAAAATCACCGTTTAAAATATTACCAGTAAGTAGAGCTCGGCTCATTTGTTTAAGTTAAGGAATAAAACCCAAGCTTTTAATTTTAAGCTTGTTTACTAAATAAGCCAAGCCTGAACCATACAATTAAATATCGGTCCCGATACGCAATATCGGCCGATTTTATCGGATTTTGGGTCAGCCAATACGCGACGGATTTAGAATTTCACATATTTATCGGCAATATATCGGTTATCAACCAATATATTGCCGATATTTACTGGTATTTGCTAATATTTATTGTGAAAAAAAATAAAAAAAAAATCACACCGCGACAACCGTGGCATATAAAATATCGTTCGCGACGCTCTGATACCACGACACCGCAACCGCAATCGCGACCGTGACCGGGATTTTATTGCTTGGCCTGAACCCACCTTGGATCGGCTCGTTAGCTCACAAATCGACAAAATTTGATAGCTCAACTCGTTTAGAACATAATTCATAAAAATTCAATGCTATATTTTATTAGATTTTTCTCTAACCATTACGTTGAAGCCTAACACCATACCTTACCTGGGTCGTCCGATCTACTTCTTTCTAGCTCCTAGTTCCATTAAATTAAAACAAAGATACATAATTTTATTTTCAAAATCATCACTCATCACACAAAGCCCTAATTCTTCCTTGTGAGCTTGTGATCCACTCTCAAAGTCTCAGCCTCTCGTTGTGCAACACACTAGAACCCCACCATTGTTGCAAGCTTGCCATGAAAACATCTTCTTCCTTGCCATTTCTTCTCCTCTAGTCCTCTCCGTCTTCCTTTTTCGATCCAGTGTTGTGTCATCTCTCTCTTCTTCCATTCTCGGACTGTAGTGCGATCTGTGACTGCCCATGTTGTGCTTGTATTCTTCTTCTTCCATTCTCAAACCAGCTTATGACTCCCTGAATCCTTGTGGTGTTGATGCATCATGGATCGTCTTTACTCTTCTTCTTCTTCCATTCTCATAACGATATGTGCCTCTAGCTTTCCACCCGTATTGCGTTATGAGGTTGTGAAGCTGTGGCACCATCTTGAAGGTAATTCTTCCATTATTGTAAATTTGCTGCTCTTTCTTCCCTTTTGTTTTTTATTTTTTATTTCGAAATTTGCTTACAATTGGCTATATTATTGCTTCATTTAAGGAGAATCAGTCAATTTGTTGTGTGTATTGTTGATTATTGGCAGCATGATTCTTTGTATTAATTATACTTGAAGTAGCTTACTACTTCAATGGTGGTATGTTTGGTAATCTATTGTGTTTTGTTTGGTAATTTTGTTGCGTGTATTGTCAATTTGAAGTTTGGAGAATCAGTCGCGGATAAATCTGTTACTAGCAGTAGTATTATAATTGAAACTCGTGGTTGGCTTTGTCAATTGGGAAGTTGTTTTTGATTCGGTCACTTTTAGTCTTAGACATATAACTGATTCGCTGATAATTATAAATTACATTGGTGTGATTATTTGATGTACTCAAGCTCTTTTTGAAATTTGATAAAAGTGAAAAAAACTAGAGAAAAGTGTTCTCCTTTGATTAGATTACTTAGAAAATAGTGGTAATTTTTTTTAAAGAACAATTGTTCATCACTCAATTTATTTTTCTATTGTTGGAGAGTGGAAAGAATTTGATGTTTAGTAGAAGCTCGTTGAAGAATGGATGAAGCCCTTTTTTGTCATGCTTTTTTTATATGTTTCTTAGTTTAATACTAAGTATGAAAATGTTTGGAATATTGCTTAATTTCTATTTTCAATACGTGTGATTGTTATTCAGCATTTTTGTAAAAGAATAACCTCAACAAGGAACGTTGTATTGATTATTGGTGATTTATCACACACATGATAGGTTGGAATGTTGAAGATGTTTCAAAGCTCTTGTTGTTGCTGAAGAACTCAAAAAAATACTTGGTCAGTAGCTAGCAGCATATTTTCTTCTACACTTGTTTATAAACATTTTTTTTTCCGACCTAATGTTCTTAAATTAATCAATAACATTGTTATGATCTTATACTTGTTCCGCCAATATGATAGGGTATCATTGATACCTATGTTCATTTTTATATTTAATGGCTTTGAATTTTTTTTTTCTTTTCTTATTTGGTGTTAGCATCAAGAATAATATTATCATATTATTAATTACTATGTTATTTTATTTGTACATATCAATGCATCACACTTGTTACTTTTATTTTTCTTTTTAGATTTACTTTTAATGTTGAACTTTGATTTTTTCATATATTCTTTATCTTATTATGATATTTTATTTTGAATAAAAAAATAAAATAAAAAACCATGGTCTTATTTATTTATTTTAGTTTTAGGTGTCGGTTTTGTTGCTAGCTACTACTGCTCGTGATTATTTTTGTTGTAATTAGTCCAATCTTGTAATTATGTCAAAATTGATAACTTATACTTTTTCTTCTAAACAAAGATCTATATCTCCAATATCTTCGCTATCTACATCTACAACAACAAGCCCAATAACAGACGACTCTAATGTATTTAAAGTTTTTAAGATGCTTCAATTGATGTTGGACATGATGATGAGGAACCTAATGAAGGGGTTGAAGAGCACGCTAATGAGGAGCAAGAGGTGACTAATGAAGGTAAAGAAGAGGATGATGAAAGCGCAATCAAAGAAGACTCGCAAGAAAACTTCTCTTGTTCGGAAAGAATATGAAGTGGTGACTTTAAAAGATGAGACAGAAAAAGCTAAAAGCAAACATTGTCATAAGAAGCTTACAATTTCTTTGGCAGTGTGACAAGTCATTTTGTTAGGCATTTGGAGCGATATCTTCGTCGAACATCAAAGAAACAAAGGATATGGTCTAGTTTGAAGTCAACTAGCATTAGTATTGCACCTATATTCAGGTACGATCATGAAAGGGTGACTCATGAATATCCATTTAATATAATGGAGCATTTGGGGTTTAATGAATTTCTTTGTACCATTTCTAATAAATATCAACGGATCACTCGTCATAATGCTTCGGATGATTATTTTAGAGTGTATAAATTTGGAAATAAGGTCATAAAAATTATGAATGATGCTAATAGGATTAGCATAACAACAGATCTTTAGAAATCTGAAGCCCAAAATATTAAGTATATGGTTGATTGGAAACTCCAAAAGCATCTTATTAATTTTTTTCACTTACCTCCTCCTAGTAGAGAATTAAATATATGCAATACTTTATATGGGTATGCGATGGATTGGAAAATTGAGGATAAAGTGAACATTGTTACCGTTGAAAACTGTTTGGCTAATCAATTTGTTGAAAGAGAACTTTAGCTTCAAACAAAAGCTATCGTTCACCAGTAAAATCTTCAATGTTCAATGTTGTGCTCACATTATTAGTCTGTTAATTCAAGATAGATATAAGGAGATTAGTAGTGCCATCCTTAATGTTCGCACAAGTGTGAAATTTGCATCAGATTCGAAAGCTCGTTTGACAAAATTTAGTGAGATCACCAGATTTTTGAAATTGCAAAGAAGTTGACACTTGATGTTTGCACCCATTGGAATCCGGAATATGTTATGTTGTTGTCTACTGCATTAGAGTTGAAGAAAGTCTTTCCTAGATATGCACAGCAATATCCGTCATATAAATGGTCAAGCCCAATTAGTATGTGTGTGATGTAACATATATGGTCTCAAGAAGGGACGAACGGAGGATTAAAGCTAGTTTAGATGAGAAAGCATGCTTATCGAAGCCATTTATTCAAAGGCAGGCATCAATCATGAAAAAAATTTGATAAATATTAGGAGGAGTGTAACTTACTTATGGCTAGCGGTTATTTTAGACCCTAGATGTAAGATGTCTTTAGTCAAATATGCATTCCCTAATCTTTTTAGTCATGATGAAGCTAAGAAGAATATTGAGATTGCTCGAGATACTATGGGAGTCACATATGATGATTATGCTCGAGGGTGTACAAGCAAATTGGAGAAATCTATAGTGGATTATGACAAAGGTGAAGGGGCATCCTCTATTGATAGTGGGGCAAAGAAAGGTGTTGGTTTAGGAATGATGAAATTTAAGCTATTTCTTATACAATCTGGCAAGCAACTACCTTTAAAATCAAAGTTGGATATTTAATTAGAAGAGAGTATATTGATTTATGATGATGATTATAAATCTTCTTTTAGCGCTTTGAAATGATGGAAAGCAAATACTCTCAAGTTTCATATTTTGTCTCAAATGGCTTGAGATATTTTGCCAATACCTATCACCACTATTGCTTCATAATCTATTTTTCGTGCTAGGACGAGGGTTATTGATCCCTACAGAACATCATTAGCTACAAAGATTGTTGAAGTACTTCTTTGTGCAGGCGATTGGATTCGTTCAAAGAAATAGCTAAAGAAGGTATTGATACTCCTTCATTTATGCTTCATTTGATACTTTATAGATTGAATTCTAATCATAATATTTTATTATTGGCTTTTTAATAAAAACATACCAACTCAGATATTTCAAATATAAAGATCATAGATCATCTATAGCATGTTGTGTTTTGATAAAATTTTAGATAACTAATTAAATTTCTCAATTACATATTACGAAGTAATGATTTTGCTATTTGATATAAATTTAGGACAAAACTTGCTCAGTGTAACATGACATATCTTTTTCATATATGTTATTCATGGCCAGTGAATCAATGATTGTTTATTATGCTGATGTTAGAGGGATTTTTTGCATTGTAGCAACAGGTATGTATGATGTATCTTCATTTTTTTTTCTTGATTTGCGATAATTGATTAATTATCTAATTATATTTCTCTTTTGTTAGCAGGTTTTGAATGTTGATAAATGTTGCTGGCTTATTTTGAGTTTGGACTAAAAGTTCTATACTTGTTTTGTGTTGGTTAAAACATTGGACAAGGACTTGGTATAAGACTATGATTAGCTTATATTTTATTTCTAATGTATGAGAATTGTTCTAAAGGTGACATTCTTTGAATTTCAGTTACGTTTTGGATATTTTGTGAGATGTGAGAATTATCATTAGGACAATATTTTGAAAAGAGATAATTTTATATGACTCATTCCAAGTTTTAAGATATTATAAAGAACGGATTTTTGAATTGAGGAACATGTTATTTATTAAACAAATCAAACATGGTTTTATATTTATTTTGACCACCAGCTATAGTTAAACGAGCTGAACTACGTATTGAATCATGATAAATGAGCCGATTTGTTTCATTAAAAAAAATTAAAAGTCTAACGAGCCGAGCCGAATTGGCTCATGAACCTTTTAGAGCTCGAGCCAAACTCATTTGGCTTGTTTCAAACTCGAGTCGTGCTCGAATCGAGGGGTATTCGGCTTGATTTAACTTGTCAACAGCCACCAGCAAGTGCTACAACTTAATGGCAGAGAAGGTCGATCCAGCAATGCAGAGAAATAGTTGAAGAAATTTACACTACAAGCAAATTTGCTAGAGAAATTACTGAAAAGTAACAAATTCTCCTCCACCACCGCCACCCACAGAAAATTCAGCTTCATAGAGAATATCCAAAAATATGAAGTTTTCAAATCCTAGATCTGAATCATCTAATTAGAGGGGCATAAAAGATGAAGCTTCTAGTTTATGAAATCGTAGTTAGATTGTAAAGCGAATGGTGGATAGTTGAAGAGATGACTTTTTTGGGATCGAGATTCAGTTCTTGGTAACAACTTGCTGCATCATACACCTTCACCAGAGCACAAGTACTAATACCACCTGCCGCATTCATCTTTGCTGGCAGCGAAGAACGTGCTTGTCATTGGTGGCGTTGATGGAAACTTCCACCTAGTTACATAACTACATTCAAGAAGGCCATTCGAAGAAGACTTTGTTAAGATGCTGAAACAGAATTTTTTAGCTTCAAATCTTTGATTGTGTGTAAGAAGAAAAATATTTAGCTTAAATTGAGGCAAATTCGTCAATCAATTAATAAGTGCCAATTAAATTCAAATTCTAAGTGTAAATAGATTTAAAAAGCTACTGTTAGCAGTCAATTTAGTTATTCCGTATTAAGTATAATATTATACA
The DNA here is from genome assembly GCA_030549775.1 of Tamarix chinensis. Taxonomy (NCBI): domain Eukaryota; kingdom Viridiplantae; phylum Streptophyta; class Magnoliopsida; order Caryophyllales; family Tamaricaceae; genus Tamarix; species Tamarix chinensis. The sequence continues at coordinate 9,215,897 of CM060179.1, read as the reverse complement.
TTAATTATATATGAAATTTATTGTATATTTTTTAATTGAAGTATCGTATATTTTATATAGTTTAAATATATAAATATAAGTTTTTTAATAAATATATTCCTTAGATTTTAGAAATTGAGAACATTTATTTCTTAATGGGAAACAAAACAACGTTCATTCCTTAACAAGAAATAAGCCTAAATGTTTGTTCCTTTACGTGTGCTTAACTCTTTGAAGAAACATGGAAACGTTATAAACTCTGAATTGTTAACTTATTCAGGAAGTACATTTTAAGAAGAGCAGGTGTTGCCCATGTGCCAACTCATAAACTCAATGCAGTATACCTAATGCAGGGAGAAAGAGAGTGATTTATCCTAAAACGCATATGGCAGGTTAAAATAAAGAAATGCAACCTCCTCACTACTACAGTCCCAACATGCAAACTACCAATTATACACTACTGATGCTTTTTACTTGCTTACTCCATTTTGAGCAAACAAAATAAGATCTTAAAACCCTCCTATAATTTGCACTCTTGCATCTGCTTTCTAATGTGTCCGAATCCCTGACTTCAATACTTGCTTATTCTGTTGTGATATGTTTTATCAACCCAAGCTATGGAATGCAAATATCACAAAGCAATTCTGCACTTTCAAGAGGAAATAGATACCAACAATAAGATAAGCCTACATCATGAACAACAGAAGAAAAACACTTATACACACATTCTAGAGAAGAGGAAGGGAAACGTGATTGAATGTACCCAAAACTTGTAGTCGAACCATATTTTATTCACATTGTGTACTAGTTTTTAGCTAAATGGTCATTTCTTGATTCTTCTTTCTTTCATAATTGGTAAATCAAAAAATCCAATAATGTAAGGTCCCCAATTGAAATAATAACAAAGCATGCATTTTCATAATAAACTGAACAACAAGAAAATGCACCTAAATCACCAACATTCAAATAAATAATTGAGTTCAAGATAAAATACTACATAGCTTGGGTTGATGAAACATATCACAACAGAAACTTAACCAACACAGAAACGTAAAGCGTGATACAATAGTCATTGTGGTATCACTGCAGATACTGGTCATTGTGGTATCACTGCAGATACTGGCCAACAACAACTTCAGATCAGTGATCATAGGCTTAGAGCCTTCCAGAATGATGTAATATTTAAAATCTATGTTTTCCAGGTTATGAGCTAGATCAGTTATAGATTTCTTCATGGAATCCGTTCTCAGAATCACAACCCAAATTTTGCACCAGGAATAACATAGTAAAGTTACTAAAGTACATCCGCTCCTAGAACTAACATAGATAAGATTAACAACAGATGTTATAAAATCCCGTCAACAATATCATAAAACGATTTTGCGATCCTAAAAGTCTAATTTATGTAACGAAACTAATTTCATTTCATATCAAACTAATTTAGGATACAACTATAAAAAAAAACGCAGAGCAACCAAAACCCTTTTTGAACCTGCATTGCCATTTGCCGGTCCGTGTAACTCTAATAAGCTCTATAAATACCAAAACATAGGCCTAAATTGCCAAATCGTATACATCAAATTTCAAAAATTCAAATACATAGAGGAAATAAATAATCTGTGAAAACATATATCATCAGCAGCTAATGGTGAAAGTTTTCTCACAACCTGCGAGTTCTAGTGGCCCTAGCGGAGATTGACAATCATTAAAATAACCCAATCAGAGGAAATAAATAACAAATGTAAACTAGAAAAAGTGGAAACGAATGGTACCTTTGACGGATCGACTTTAGGAAAATCCTTGACAACGGATAAAACCCTTTCGACGACTTCTTCTTTAGTAAGATGATCGTCGTGAGATGACATAAATTGGACCGATAATGCGCTCTGCAAGTTATTTGATCTACAAACCGATAGACTCTGGAGCACGGGCACCCTAATATGCCCTAAGATCGCTCTTCGGACTACCCCTGCCATCTTCTTGATTTTCACCGTCTCGATCCTTCGCAACCTGGAGATTGGAGTGAAGGTTCCAAGCCGGCTGCAGCGCAAGTTTTTTGGTTTACGCTTCGAACTTGACGGCTCTGCGGGTTTTATTATTCAGGAAACGTATTTTTAGTGGACGGAAAATACTTTTTCAAATTATCCCTTTTATTGGAACTGTTGTCGTTTTCTGGCCTCAACCGGTGAATATCGTCACTCCGAGCACCTTCACGATAAATACTGTCATTTCCGATCACCTTCACTGATACACTCGGTGGTGCTAGGCCCAAGTTCAAGACCAACAAGTCCAACCACAGGATTGTGTTGATAGCTAGGCCCCTGTCGTGTCTTATTTTTTTTGTTTCGGTCACATATGCAGTGTTTGGATTGGGGTGAATGGAGGTTAATGGAAGTAAATCAATTGATTTATCCCGTTTGGGTATCTGATTAATAATTTTATCTAGGTGAATTGAGGTTAAAGTCTTACCTCCATTCACCTCGATTAACCTCATTTTTATTAACCTCCGATTTCGGGGATAACCGAGGTGAAGGTGAAAGAATAAGTAAATTTTTGACTTAATAAGACCAAAATACCCCTCAATAGGATTTATTTGTTTAATACAAGGATATAAATGTCATTTATTTTATTTTTTTAATATTTATTTACCTTAATTTAAATGGAATTTTTAAAACATTCACCCAGGTTAGGATAATATCATCCAAACAGCATTTTAAAACATTCACCCCAATTCACCTCTGTTCCCTTCACCTAGGTTAATTTTTAATGTTTACCCTCACCTCGATTCACCTCAATCCAAACGGAACCTTAGTCCTCACTCTTTTTCCGTTAGATTTAGCTTGTTGTTATGAGAAGTATTATCCTACAGGAAACGTAAACATGGTTGTCATCCCATGGATTAGAGGATATTAGCCCTTGGATTAGAATATTACCCATCGAATATACATGTAATCTATCAGCTAGTGAAAAGTAAACATCAATAACCAATAATTATTCTCTTCTTCTCTATCTACTATAAAATTCACCTCTGCTCGAAAGCAGGCATCATTTGCATTCTCATCAATTGGTGCTATTATTAGGAGCCAGTGGTGAAATGCCCCGAAAATTTCTAATTTTATAAACTACATTTAAAGAATATTTATTATAAGAATTATTTAAATAAATTATTTTTAAATTGAATTAATTAGGGCTATTTAAGAAGAAAATAATAAATAATTTTTATTAGAAAAGTTTTGGGTATTTTAGCTAATTAAGGGTTTTATTGTAGAAATTAATTAAATAAATTATTTTATTTAAAATAATAATGAGAAAATAGTTTCAAATTAATATTAATTTAATTGGAGAAAATTTGGGTGTTTTACTAATTAAAATAGAATTTATGGAAAATCTTTCAAGAATCCTAATTTAGCCTAAAAAGTGATTTAAATATTATTACATTATTTTTAAATATATCAAATATTTTAATTTATTTAAATACCCATTATTATTATTATTATTATTATTATTATTATTATTATTATTATTTCCCTTCTTCTTTTTCCTTTTTCTTTTTTTTTTCTTTCCTACCTCCCCTCCGCCGATTTGGGCCTGGCACGGCCCAATTTCCTTCTTTCCTTTCTTTTTCTGCCGCGGCCCACTCTCGTTCTTTCAGTTCTTCCTGCTTCGGCAGCTTGCACGCTGCGTTTCTCCCGTTTTCTCCCTAGAACTCGTCGTTTTATTTAACGTGCTTAACCCCTGCCGACCAGCCCGGTCTCCCTCTTCCTTTCTTTTCTTTCCTTCTTCCCCGAACCGCTCGCTTTTCCCACCTTTCTTCTTCCTTCGCACCTGCCCAGCCTCGTCGACGCCGACCTGCAACTCGCCACCATTGCCCTGGTTTTTCGCCGGCGATCTCGCCCATTTTGACCGGTTGTTCTCCTTCCTCTCTCTTCCCCCTAACTCTCCGGCCCTTCTCGCCCAACTAACCTCCTCTGTCCTCGCAATTTTTCCCTCTCCTTTCCCTGCGCAACCCCCTACCCAAAACTCACTCCCACCGGCCACCCTCGCCGCCGGTAAGCCCGAACCCTACTGCATTATCTACTCACCGACCCACATAACCATAACCTCTCCTATAACTCTATAAATACCCCCATCATCCACCCTGTTTCGAGCTTTTGACTTCCTAACCCAGAAAACCTATCTTGTCGCCGCCACCCCTTTAGACGCTTCGCCCGCCGCCTCCGTCCAACTTCGCCGCCATACCTGGCCACCAAACTCTTCCTTGAACCTTTCTCTAGCTAACCAAACCTCCTTCCCCCTTCGATTCTTCCTTCACAAGCCGAACGAGCTGTGCAAAGTTGCCTTCCCAAACAGCCCTTTCTTCCACCTCCGCCACCCTTTGCGCCGCCCTTAGCCACCTCTTTCGCCGTTTCTGCCTCTTCTTTCACCTCCAAAATCTTCTGCAGACCTTCCTCTATCTCCCCATACCTTTATTTTCCTCTTTCTCCCTCTCCTCCTCTCTCTTTCTCCTTCTCCTCCATTCGGCCACCACCATCGCCGCCGTGCGCCGCCACCTTTGGCTCCGCCACCACCATCATTCTGTCCCTCTCCTTCTGGGGAACTCAAAACACCCCAGATCCCATTTTAATTCTTCCTATCTTATTCCCAGCATGCAACTTTCCCCTCTTTCTTTCCTCTTTCCGGCCACCGCCACCACTGCCGTACGCCACCGCCGGTTCCGCCTATCCCCACCAACATTTGGTTGAACCCTAGACCCTCTCAGCTATTTTCCCTATTTTTATAACCCTTAAATTATTTTATTTCAATTATTTACATATAAATACTATTATTATTATTCTTAATATTTATATTTTAATATGCATTATTATTATTATTATTAGTAGTAGTAGTATTAATATTTTATTATTATTTATGTTGAGGGCTGAAGCCTAATATATTTTAATTCGATTTTATTATTATTCTTCTTATTATTTCTATAATTACTATTATTAATATTAAAATGTTATAAGTATTATTATTATTATTATTATTTTCTATTTCGAATTTCAATTATTCTTATTTATTATTATTAATATAAATATTTTAACATTAGTGTTGTTAGTAATGTCATTATTATTATTATTATTATTATTATTATTATTATTATTATTATTATTATTATTATCATAATCATTATCATTATAAGGAATTTTTATTATTATTATTTCTGAATTGGGTTATTTAATTTACAAATAATCTTTTTAGTATGATTTTGGTAAAGGGTCCAAATCCCTTATTTCACTTTATTTTTGAGTAATGCCTTTTTATTATTATTTCTACTATTTTATTATTCTTAGTAATATTAATATTGATATTATTTTGGTATTTTTGTTATTATTATTTTATCAAAAAAAATTCTTATATTAAATTAGTGTTTAATATTATTTTGATAAGAGAGAGTCTAATTTTAGCTTTTCTCCCAAAATAGGTAAAACCAGTCAAAACCCTAAGGAGGAGTAGGAGCGTGCTCCAAGACCGGTGACGTTTTAGGTAAGGAGTGCTAAGGTCTTCTAAGTGCTTATGTGTATTATGTGTTTCGCATGTTATGTTTCTAATGTTTATTATAATTAAATATTTTATATGTGGTATGACTTGGAGTTGAAGTATGTTGTGCATGGTATGTGTATTAATTATGTATGATGATATGTGTTGTGTATGTGAGGAAGTCGATGTGGTTTGTGTGAGAGGAAGGATGAAAAAGGAGGATGGGGAAAGAAGTTGACTAAGGGAAATGAGTTGACCTAATTTTATGGTTTTATAAGGAATAATCTAATGTATGATTTTATGTGTGGGAGAGCAGAATTTATGGTTTGTTTGGGAGAATCTAAATTAGGATGTTAATTGGGAGAAGGTAATTTATGAGGTTATATGGAATAATCACATTTATGGTTTGTTTAGGAGAACCTAATTTAGGATGTTATTTGGGAGACGGTAATTTATGATATTATATGGGAGAATTTAATTTATGATTGATTGGGAGAATTAAATTATGGTTTGTTTGGGAGAATTTAGTTTATGATGTTATTTGGGAGAATGTAATTTATAATATTATATGGGAGAATTTAAGTTATGATTTGATTGGGAGAGTTAATTTATAATTTGTTTGGGAGAATCTAATTCATGACGTTATTTGGGAAAATGTAATTTATGATATTATATGGGGGAATCTAATTTATGATTTGCTTGGGGGAATTCAATTTATGGTTTTCCTTGGGAGATTCTAAATTATGATTTTATGTGGAAGAATCTTTATGGTTTGAATTTAGGGTTTGACATGGAAGAATCTTTATGGTTTGAATTTAGGGTTGGTATGGACAAATCTTTGGGTCTTATATGGTTTGAATTTAGGGTTTGCATGAAAAAGGTTCGAAGGTTTGCATGGAAAGATTAGTGTTTGCATGGAAGTGAAATTTACGTGTGAAAAGTTGATTTGGGATGTAAGGGAGGAAGTAGAAGAGTTATTTGGGTGTTTGAATGTTTTGGGTGAAAAATAATACGTAAGACATTATAAGGGTATGGAGGTGACTGAATTAGGGTTTGGAGTGATTGACTATGGTTGTGGGGGTCAATTAGGGTATGTGGTGTTTAATTAGGGTCTTTGTGTTACCATGTGTATGTGGTGATAAAGTGTAATTATGATGGTGGAATTTTATGATTTGTTATGTGTGATGATTTATGCATGTCTAGGGTGAAAGCCTTTGAATAAGATACTTAAGAAATTAATCACGTAAAGTGAAAGATGTTGAGTCGGGCCCAGATCGATCCACCGGCGTAATAGTGGCAGGGAATATTTCCCTCGCGACCGATCCACCGGCTATAATAGTGGCAGGGCATGTACCCTCGCGACCGATCCACCGGCAATAATAGTGGGGGATCCCGAGCTCAACAAAATCAAACCCTACAGTTGCTAAGACATGGGAAAGATACTAATTACTTACAGTGGAACACCGTGCGAGAAGGGGCCAGACCGATCCACCGGCATATAATAGTGGCAGGGTATGTTACCCTCGCGACCGATCCACCGGCTAAAATAGTGGCAGGGTATGTTACCCTTGTGACCGATCCACCGGCTAAAATAGTGGGGTTCCCGTACTCGTGTGGACTTGATAAAAAGTATGGTGTGAAATGAGTTCTGATCAGAGATTAATTTAAAAACTAATCCATTCTACAATTGGGCCTTATATTCTTACTTGGATGGTAGTAAGCACCTTATGTCATTGTGTTGGTAATTATGCCCTTCTATATTCTGCATGATTTATGTGTTTGTGTGTTGGCCTTAGTGATCAAGTCACCTTACTCAGTACTGGACCCGTACTGATACTACCTTGGTTGATGGGTCCTGTGATGATCCACTGATGGTGGGGAGCAGACCTCTTTTGCAGGTTTAAGATCAGAGACTATTTTAGGGTGGCAGGCCTGATTTGAGTGAGTAGGCAATCCGGAATTTGACCCATCGGGTTTTATCTTGTTTAAATTTATTTCCATTTGGAAGTTACAAGTGTTATTTGAAACTTCAAGGATATTGTAATTAACTCTTAATTTCTCGTACTCTGATTTTGTGTATGATCTTTCGAATCCTTTTATGAATTGTTAATTTGAATTTAACGTAAATCTTTTCTTTAGCCTTAGCACTTGGTACTAGAACGGTTTGAGAGAACCGGTCTGGTACTAAGTGTGGCGGTAACATTCTCAGAATTCACAGGTTTTAAGTGTTTCTATTTTAATTACTTCCACTTTTAAAAAAAAGTAGTGAATTTTGGGGTGTTACAAGTGGTTAGGGAATGCAAACTTAAAATCGTACCATGGAGGACATTATGTAGCAAATCAAATAAATGTTGAACTCAGCCAATGATGAAATCCGAATTAATCATTATTTGTGCAGTATGAACTTCTATTTAAACTTCTTTCATTCTTAATCCTAGTTGTACAACATCAATGAATATATTTCGATTTAAATTTTTGAAAAAACCTTCACTTCTTAGTCATCTAACAACAAAATAGCTTCTTATTATTTTTATTTTTTTTAATTCTAATGAGCAATGAATTCAGAAGCCCTTTAAGCTATGACAAATTTAGAAATCCGACAAGATACAACGAGTTTGGAACCCTAATAAACTACAATGATAGGTTTAGAACCCTGACAAACTATAATGATAAGTTCAAACTTCCAACAACTTATGAATACACGGAGAAAATATAAATGGATTCCCCAACCATTAATTACAACTTGGATGAATAAGTTAAATACCTTTTTTTTGTTATTTTAAGTTGCATCGTTAGATGAAATTAATACTTCTCCTTATCATATATGCTCATCTCTTTTTGTAGTATATGGTACGTATAAATACATGTTTTAAGACCCAAAATTATATTTATTATAACATATCAAATATTCTCCGATCACAAAAAACTTGTAGAATGGGTTAAATATATAGGTAGAATTCATAGGATGATTTTTATCGTGTAATATTTTAGAAAATAAAATAGTAAAGGAGCAAGTAAAGTCTCTATAAGATGTGAAATAGGTGAAACATTCATGTGTACTAGAGTTATGGGTAATAAAGGTGTATGTAATACAATATCTAAGAAGATTAATTATCCCTTTTTGATTTTTGGAGTTGAAATCAATAATGGAGGATGACAATTGGTAGTTAAGACTGAGATACACAATCACGAGTTAACAAATTATGAACAATGACATGTTGTTCTGGATAAGTTGACAGAAAAGGAAGTCAAATATATTGATAAACTTCACAATTAACATGAAACCACGACAAATCATAATGCTTCTTAAGAAACATTTTAAAGGAAATGTAAGTATGAGAATGCACTCTTATAATGTTTGAAAAAAGTTTAGATCCAAAGAAATTGATGGTTAGACAATGTTATATCATGTTATGAGTATGTTGGATAAGAATTATTTTTTTTTAGTGGCATTAAAATGAGCCAAAATCAAATGTAATAAGCGAGCATCTATTTGCACATCTCATATCTATTAATATTTTACATGCTTTCTCTCCTATCTTACAAATGGATTTTACATATAGGATAAATAGATATGAAATGTCCTTACTTGAAATGATTGGACTAACACTAAAACATTTGAATTTTAACATTACATGTGCATGTATGTCATTTGAAAATGAAGAGAATTATTTACAGGTACTTGAGAGGTTGAAGACCTTAATGGATCCGTCTATATTTCCAACCACCATTATTACCGGCCAAGAAATTTCTCTTATTTTAAACATGGAATGTATTTTTTTCCATTTCAAAACATGTATTATGTATAATTCATATAAATAAGAATGTTGAGAAAAAGGTATAATAAAGTCTCTAATTTTTTTCAATAGGGTTGAAGGTATTCATAGATTTTTGAAGAGTTTTCTAGACACATCATGAAGTAGCTTTACCACTATTTTAAAACAAATGCATACATTCTCGGAATAACAATGACAAGATCAAAGCATCGCTAGAGAGATATCAATTCGATATTTCTCATTTTCTACCAGTGCCCTTTACTCCAATTTAAAAGGTCGTGTTGTTTTATATGCAATGGAGTTGGTCAACAAAGAGTACCAAAGAAGTAATAATATAGGTGTTGAATATGAATTATGGGGATCTTATATGCGATGTGCACACGAGATACCATATATGCATAAGATTAATACCTATATTTATAACTACATGATAATCTCTCTATCAACTATTCATCAGTTCTAGAAGAATTTTTATATAGATTGGGCCATTAATCCATCGGCACCACAAAAACCAACAGAGGTTGCACCTCATTTACTCCGTATTTTCACAAAAGTTGTTATGAGTCAGCCATTAGCAATATATAGTTAGTCAGTAAGAAAGATATTTAATATTATTGTTTCCTAGAGAACACTTCCCCAGAAACCACTAGTATGACAACATAGGAGTCACCCAAGGAACTTTGCTATAAGGGAAATATATAGTTAGGAGTACACAGATCAATAATCTTCAAGTCGTTTAGGATCAATATAAATTTGAGATAGGTTATCTCCAAGTCAAGTTAAGGATAAAGAACAACTATAAGCATTTTCATATATGAGTTAAATGAATCAACATATAGTTCCGTATATTAGTACATGGAATAATGTGTTAGAATATGGGAACTATGGTTTTAAAGCATTGTGTCACATACTGCTTATTTTTTTAATTTTTGCCCGAAAGGTTCTAGAATATTCTAGAGTTGTGTGGACTCTAGTAGAATTGTATTGAAGTGTCAAGAAATGGGTGGATCCTTATGTAAGTATCTAGAGACCTCCTACAATAGTGTAGAACTCTCTAGAATTCCAAAGGTTAGAAAACTCATAAAGGGATATAGAAGAGTTTTTTAAAATATCTTGTAATCTAGAAGAGTCTCTAGAAATATCCAAGGGTTGTGGAAGATCTAGAACATTCCACCAAAGAGGAAAAAAGGGAGGGGGACCTCAACTATAAACAAAGAACCATCCAATTTGCTCCCACTATCTCCGAAGTTGTAAGCTATCTCCTCTCTCATCGATAAATTGTTACCTTCTTATACAAAAACACACCATCTAAGTCTCCTGAGATCTCCGAGTGTTCTTACTCGTCTTTAAATGCTTTGTAATAACCTTAGTGTGGGAAAGGCTGACTTAGTGAGCACTAAAGGAATTGTTCTTCTAAGTGCCTCATGGGAATGACTTAGATGAAAGAAGTCACCCCGTGACACATGGTATCAGAGCATGGTTAAAAGGAAGCTTTGGTTACAAGGGGTCGTAGCCATGTCAAATGACGAGTTGGCAAAGAACCCAAGTGAGATGATCGTCTATATGGAGACCCGCGGTAGGGAACGTGAGAAGAAGAACAAGGGTATCGCCAAAGATAAGTCGGTGTCCAATGACCAACTCTCTTCACTTGAAGATAGGGTTGTTTTGGTGGAAAGAATGATGGATGAGTTAGTGGAGAGACTTAACTTTCTAGATGAATATCTTAGTAAAGATATTCGTAGAGAAATCCTCAGTAGCATCAACAGCTTATCAGAGAAATTCCGTAGAGATATTGTCACCCTAAAGGAGGAGTTTGGCACCCTTAAGGCAAAGCATGTTGCGTTGAGATGAGATCTCAACTAAGGAAGGAATGTCGGTCACATTAGATGATCAAGGATCCAAAGCCCTAAGCCACCCAAGTATAGACGTAAGTGCGATGCTAAAGAACTTGATAATTTTATTTGGATTGTAGAAAAATACATGCATCGTTCGGGTATGGATGATGATGCTGATAATATTGAGACCACCACAATCTACCTTGAGCATAATGTTATGCTATGGTGGAGACATTGTAGCAACGAGATTGAAAGGGGTGTCGTGACTATCAATACATGGAAGGACTTAAAGAAAAATCTTAAGGCCCAGTTCTATCCCATGAACATGGAGGAGGATGTGGTTAAGAAGTTAAGGAGATTAATGCTAACCAGTAATATCAAGGACTATGTCAAAGAGTATAGCTCCTTGATGCTTGAGATACCAGACATGTTAGAGAATAACCGACTCCTCTACTTCATGGATGAGTTCAAACTTGGGTAGAGCAAAAGTTGAGAAGTAGTAATGTCCAAAACCTTGCCTCAAACATAAGGGAGGCAGAGTTCCTCATCAAGTTCAGGAAGGAAAAGAATGATAAGCCAAAGAAGGGTGGCCTATACAAAGGTGGGGGAGAAAAGTCACACAAGGAAGGAAACCCACCTAAGTGGAAGGGGAAGCATGAAGGGGGTAATGATCACTTTAAGAAGAAAACATTATTCATCTGTCAAGGGGATCACGTGTCCTTCAACTATCCCAAGATAAAATAATTAAATGCCCTTATTAGTTTCCTTGGAGAAGAACGAACATCTAGTGAGAAGGAAGTCAAGATAGGATCGATGTGCTTCCTGAGTTCACTCAAGGCCAAGGTTACAGAGGAGGCCAAGGTGATGGCCAAGGATAGGGAGGTGCCAAAGGGGGAGCCTTAGGCATTGAAAGGCTTGGTTTATGTTGAAGCCAGGGTAAATGGTGGAGTCACGAAGGCATTGGTAGACACAGGAGTCACTCACAACTTTGTGGTTGAAGGGGAAGCTATAAGACTTGGGATTTGGTATGTCAAGGAAGTTGAATGGATGAAAACCATTAATTTCATCCCTGGTATCGCTTGAGGGGTACTCATTCGGTTATCCGAATGGGAAGCTATGGTGAATTTGATGGTGGTATTCATGGACGACTTCAAAATGGTGCTTGGCATGGAGTTCATCGATAAGGTATGCCCACTCACCTTCTTGGATGATAAAACCATGCATATATCTAAAGGGTAGGAGTCCTATATTGTACCTCTAGTTTAGGAAAAGGTAGAGTCCAATATGTTATCAGCCATGTAAGTATCTAAAGGACTCAAGAAGGGTGAGGCCACACTCTTGGCCACAATGAAGGAAGAATCCTCACCCGTTGGATCGAAAGCACCTATGGAGATTCAGGGAGTACTCAAGGAGGTTAAGGATGTGATGTCGCTTGAGCTTCCGAAGAATCTCCCACATCAGAGGGAGGTGGATCGTGTGATCGAGTTGGAGCCAAGTGTCAAGCCTCCAGTCATGAGTCCTTACAGGATGGCCCCGCCGGAGTTAGAAAAGTTGAGGAAGAAACTCAGGCAACTATTGGATGCAGGATTTATAATGCCATCCAAAGCTCTGTTTGGCGCCCGGTATCGTTCTAGAGGAAGCATAATGGAAGCCACCAAATGTGCATTGATTATAGGGCACTAAATAAGGTGATAATAAAGAACAAGTGCTTGATCCCATTGGTGGCAGACTTTTTTGATAGGCTTGGGAAAGCCTAATTGTTCTCCAAGCTAGACTTGAGGTTGGGATACTAGCAAGTCCGCATAGCCAAAGGGGATGAGGCCAAGACTACATGTGTGACCAGGTACGGATCTTATGAGTTCTTGGTTATGCCCTTTGGTTGCATACTTTGATGAACAAGATCTTCCACCCCTTCTTAGACAAGTTTGTGGTGTTGTACTTGGATGATATCGTAGCATACAGCGAGACCTTAGTTGAACATGATGAACACCTAAGGAAAGTTTTCCAAGTACTTAGAGAAAATGAGATCTTCGTATAGATGGAGAAGTGCTCATTTTCTCAGGATGAGGTAATGTTCTTGGGGCATAAGATCATGAAAGGGAAGATCTTGATGGATGAGTCCAAGGTGCAGGCTATCATGGAGTGTGGAACCACCCAAGGGTATGTTGGAGCTAAGGTCTTTTCTAGGCCTCATTAATTACTATCGGCGGTTCATCATGGGATATTCAAAAAGGGCCACGCCATTGACCAACTTGCTTGAGAAGAAGGTCACATAGGAATGTATAGAAGAATGTTAAAGGGTCTTCAAGGATTTTAAGCAAGCTATGATGGAAGAGCTGGTCTTAGCTCTTTCCAATTATTCGGAGTCGTTAAAGGTACACATAGATGCATCAGATTTTGCTACTAGAGGCATATTAATGCAAGGTAACCATCCAATAGTCCACGAGATTCGTAAGTTGAATGATACAGAATAAGATATCCGGTGCATGACAAAGAAATGATGGCTATCATACATTACCTTCGGGTATGGAGGCACTACTTGCTTTGGAGTAGGTTTGTGATCAAGACTAACAATGTTGCTACCAGATACTAAGCACGGTGGTAGGACTTCTTGGCAGAGTTCGACTATACGATGGAGTATAAGCTTGGAAAAGCCAATGTTGTCGTGGATGCATTAAGTCAGAAAGCAGAGTTAGCATCTATGAGCCATCTACAATATGACATCATGGATCGAGTCTGGGATGGGTTAACCCAAGACCACTTGGCCAAGAACTTGGTGGAGATGGCTAAGGAAGGAAGGAGCCAAATATTTTGGGCAGAAGATGGCTTGCTCTAAACTATTGGCCGATGACTTTATATGCCAAAGTAAGGTAACCTAAGAAGGAAATTATTGAAGGAGTGCCATGACTCGAAGTGAGATGGCCATCTTGGTATGAGGCAGACCCTTGCATTTCTTGAAAAATCTTATCACTGGCGTAACATGTAGGATGATGTGCATTTATACGTGAAGACTTCTTTTGTGTGTCAACAAGACAAGGTGGAGCAAAGCAAGCCCATGGGTCTACTAGAGCACCTTCCCATTTCGGAGAAGCCATGGAAGAGCATATCCATGGACTTCATCTCAGCACTCCCCACTTCAGAAAGATGTGATTCCATCATGGTGGTGGTGGATCTATTTTCTAAATATGGGACCTTCATCCCTACCCCATGAGATTACACAACCGAGGAAAACGGGTGCTTATTCTTCAAACACGTGGTGAAGTATTGAGGCATTTCTTAGAGTATCATTAGTGAGTAAGACCCAAGCTTCATAGGAAAATTTTGGAGGGAGATGTTTAAGCTCATCTCCACTTCTCCACAAGTGTTCACTCACAAATTGGTGGGAAGACAGAACAGATGAAGCACTTGTTGGAGATCTATGTGAGGCACTTTGTCAATGTCAATCAATCATATTGGGAAAAGCTATTAGATGTGGCCCAATTTTCCTACAATATTTGATAGAGTGAGGCAACACAAAAGAGTCCATTTGAGTTGGTAATGTTCATCAACCCACCTCTCCATAGGATTTGGCCAAGGGATACATAGAACCTAGCCTTGTAGCCTTCAAGTATACAAAAGGGTGGGACGAACAGTTGGATATGGCCAAGACAAACTTGTCCAAGGCAGTGAGGAAGATGAAGAAGTGGGTTGATGAGAAGAGACAACCCAAGGCATTCCAAGTGGGAGACGAAGTCATGGTGAAACTTCCAACCTAGTAGTTCAAGGCCTATGGGAAAGTGCCTAAGGGCCTGGCATGATGGTACAAGGGGTCGTACCTAGTTGTGAAGAAGGTTGGAAATACTTCATATAGATTGGAATTGCTAAAGAAACTCAAGGTTCACCCAGTATTCCATGTGAGTCATTTGACGCCCTACCACAAGGATGATGATGACCCAAGTAGAGGTGAGTCTCATCGAGCGCCACCCGCAAATGTTACATCTTTTGATAAGGAGGTTTTAGAGATTGTGGCAGATCAAGTAAATAAGGTCAGAGGATTTCTCAACTACACGGAGTACCTAGTGCATTGGAAGGAGTTACTTGATAGCAAGGCAAGTTGGGAACGTGAGGAGGGCCTGTGAAAGTTTTTTGACCAGACAGAGGCTTTCAAGGCTACTAAGGATTTGATAAGGACTTCAAGGGTTTAGGTGGGGATAATGTCATGGACCACTTATATTTTTTTTAATTTTTTCCCAAAAAGTTCTAGAATATTCTAGAGTTGTGTGGACTCTAGTAGAATTGTATGGAAGTGTCCATAAATTTGCGGATCCTTATGTAACTATCTAGAAACCTCCTATAATGGTGTGTAACTCTCTATAATCCCAAAGGTTAGAAGGATTATGAAGGGATCTAGAAGAGACTTCCAAAATATATTGTAATCTAGAAGAGTCTTTAAAAATATCCAAGGGTTGCGGAAGATTTAGAACCTTCCACCAAAGGGGGAAAGGAAGGGGGACCTCAACTATAAATAGATAACCACCCAATTTTCTCCCACCATCTCCAAAGTTGTAATCTATCTCCTCTCTCGTCAATAAAGTGTTATCTTCTTACACACAAACACTCTCTCACTCCTCGCTCTCTATAAGTCTGATAAGATCCCCAAGTATTCTTATTCATCCTTAAAGGCTTGGTAATAGCCTTAGTGTGGGAAATGTTGACTTAGTGAGCACTAAAGGACTTGTACTTCTAAGTGCCTCATAGGAAAGACTTAGGTGAAAAAAGGCACCCTATGACAATTAGCATATATTATACTAGGAGATGGGGATTGATGGGTTCATATTTGTACTAGCTAATATCACGTGATACTTGAAAGATGATAATTGTATGTGAATGTGTTTGTAGATGACACCATTGATCAAGTTCTCGGTATTATTACTCACTAAGAAGGGTCAGCTCAGATGGCATATTGAATGGAAATACTAAATATTGGTCATGTCATTAAAACCCGTTACTGTGTAATGTTTGCATATTACTCGTTAAATGCGTGCAGTTCATTCCTACCTTTAGTAGCACAACATGGAATTTAAGGTCCTAAAAATAAAGCAACGATATGTTTTTTGCAAGACATGAGTCGCTAAATATTGGTATGTAGATGTTTTATGTCTTATTTTGTCATATCTATATTATATCAATGTCGGTTCTTATAATATATTTTTGCCAAGTATATCTCTTAGATAATTTTCTATTCTTTCCACTACCTACAAATTGGAACACATATCATAATAGTAGCTTTTTAATATGGAATATACTATATTATTCAAGATTCTAATAATGACACTCTTTGGTATATGATGGCATGTAAGAATCACATTCTATATCTTTGGACTCAACTTTTATCTAAAATTATTGTATTTTTTTCTCAATATATTTGTATATGACCTTTGAAACATGTACATGGTGAATTTTCATTAATTTGTGTTTATCCTCTATCTTTGGACTCAACTTTTATCTAGAATTACTGTAACTTTTTCTTTTATTATTTGTATCAAACCTTTAAAATATGTACATGATGAATTTTCATTAATCTGTATTGATCCTCTATCTTCGAAATTGAATTTTATCTAGAATTATTGAAATATTTACATGATGAATTTTCATTGATTTGTGTTTGTCCTCTATCTTCAGACTCGGCTTTTATATAGAATTTTTATAATTTTTTCTCAGTTTATTTGTATCTTATCTTTAAAACATCTACATGAAAAATTTTCATTGATTTGTGTTTATATCCCTATTACCCTGCCGTGATAGATTAAGTATCTAACCTTTGGTTGCCGAATTCATTTGTATATTGTTGAGCTTAAGTATCTCGATGTTTGATGTGGGTTCAGTGATATTTTATTAATCATGAAATAAAATAAAAACTACATTTTATGAGTGTAAAGTACGTATTTTAATCAAATTATATGACCATGTATAAATAAATCAAGCTCTATGCAAATTCCCACACCCACACTTAACTATAGTAACTCCTAAATTATTCACAAGATTTTAATGCATGTAACTAGCTGTTAGTAGTTTGGAGTTGGATCACCCCTCCAATATAAACGATGAAGAGTTTTATATGCTTTGTTTATGCATCTTTTGGCTAGTTTTTTATGCTCATCATTTATATATTCAACTATATGTTCCTTCATTGTTTCCAACACATACATACGAGTTCTAGAAACATACCAATTCATATAGTCAAGAGCCACATTCCATGGGTATTGAGCCGGTGGTCGGAAAACATCTGGTCCCGGTTTGTGTTTAGTGTTCACGTCTTAATAATCATTGGCTAAACATGTGTGCATAATGAACTTTGTATTTCTTGAGGAAAGTACCTCTGTACGTATTCCTAGTTGGCTTGATAGGCTCCTTGGGGATCACTTGTGCATATTTAAACTAGAGCATCACTCGATCTGGCATATATTATTCCACTTTCTCCAAATAATATAAACCATAGTATTAAAAGCCAGACTTGACCAATCGACCAGTGAACTTATGGGCATAATGGTTGGATTAATGAATAGCACCACTTAAGCAAAATAATCGATGAAAATTTGGTATGACCAACCAATTAACTTTATCAAAACACAACAACCATCTAGTTAATTGAAGAACCAAACTGGTTAGAATTTTATAAAGTGACATTGGGTTTGTGTTTATCTGACTTTTTTGCTTCGATTTGACTGTCCATCGTCGATCTTCCTCTTCATTGTTCTTGCCTTCTTGCAGCTTTGTCTTCATTTGTTGTTGCTAGAGCTAGAACCTCGATTGACGTTGTTGGAGGTTAGAGGTTTGTTTGTCATCACATTTGCTCATTATCCCTCGCACACAAGTTTGTTCATTTCATCCTTCTATCTTCAAATTTGTCCATAATTTTTTATTCCAACCTATCGCCATTGCAGGAGATGGAGCTAGGACACCATTATCACTGGATCTTGAGCTTAGAGCTGTAAAATTTACTCGTCCTTGTACAAATGCTACTCATCCTTCGCTGGAGCTAGAGTTGGAGCATGGAGGTCGCGGGCGAGTCGGTAATAGGTAAGTTATGCCCGCATCATGAAATATACCACAAATTAACGTTGTTCTTGTCTTACTACTGGTAAATACACATATGTTGGTGCCCTTGTTGTAGTGTGTTGTGTAGTTGTGCTTGTCATGACCAATGCCTAATTCTTGGTAGAACCACATAAGTGCTTGTAGCATTTGTTTAGGAAATAAGTTGGTGGTTTTTTTTTTCTAGAATGGAAATTTTCCATGAGTATTAGCTTCAATTTTCATCAATTGTTAAATTGAATGTTAGCTTTTGCTATGATTTCTTATTAAGTGATATCTCAAATTTATGATTCTCAATTGTATTGTTGTTTTTTTTTATGCTTGTATGAGTGTGTAATATGTTTTTATTTTTGTAAAAGGTGGGAATTTGATACATAAAATGTTTGCAGGCTGGCAATACTAGTTTTGCATCTGCACAAAACTCTCCTTCAAAGAATGCAATTAGGAGAAAGAAAGATCATGCTCGGGGTTATTGTAGAGAGGTCATGAATGATAATGATAGAAAAAATGTACAATGCTTGTATTTTTCTAAACTAATTTTGGGAGGTGGTATTCAACGTTTCAATAACATTTATTCGATATCAATGGTTAAGTAGAAAGATATATAAAAAAATGTTTCCTGAAGTTGGTTATGAGATGAATAATATAATTAAATATTTTTATTATATACAAAAAAGAAACACAAGAGATGTTAGCTAAAGAGAATCCATATGGCTTAATCGGAATAGACACACTTTCTCAACATTTAATTTAACAACCACCATCTTCCATGCTTCCTCCTAAGGTTGATAGTGGTTCTAGTTTAGGAGCTAAGCAAAATGATCTATATAAAAGGAAAGGAAAGCAAACAGTAGTGGGGCATTACTTTATGTTAAGAACTCTCGGTGCACAACCAATAATTAAAAGTGTTTTACAAATCAACTAAGCTAATGGAATGAGTTTAAGACACTTTATTAGTCACCTTGTGTTGCACGTTGCATGAATCTGATGCTTAAATATATGGGTAAGCTAGATGAGGTTGAAGATATTGTAAAGCATGCTTCTAAAATCACCAAGTACACTAATAGTCACTATCATGCTTTAAAGTTGATGAAGAAGCATATACAAGGAAGGGAGATAGTTTATCCAGCTCTAACTAGATTTTCAACTAATTTCATTGCTTTGCAAAGTATATTATCACAAAAGAATGCTCTTAGGGCTATGGTTATTTCTAGAGAATGGGCCTCTTGTGCCTATGCTAGAGAAAGAGAAGGGGAAAAAGTTGTATAGAATGTGTTAAGTCACGTGCTTTGGATTGAGTGTGTTGTTATTATATAACTTACATAACCTCTTGTGCATGTTATATGGATGGTGGATATGGAAGAAAAATTATCTATGGGTTATTTGCATCATGTCTTTCATAAGGCTAGAGATGATATGGTTACTATATTTTAGATGAGAAATATAAGGGTGGATTCTGACCTTCATATCATTACTTATCAATGGGATCCTCAACTTTCAAATAATTTACCCGCAACTAGTTTTTGGTTTAATCCTCACTTTTAGTATTCATCTGATATTACAAACCATCAAAACACCATGTTTGATTTCATTGATTGATAAAAACATATTATTTTTAGATATTTTGTACCTTTTTACTTTAATCTTTTCGTTATTTATTCGAATAATATGTGAGGTTATTTATATTATTTTTAATTACATGCTAAATTGATAATAATATCATACATTTAATTAATTTCAAGCTTATAGTTATTTTCATATGATTTTGACAACTTGTCATATTCTGACTGTAAATTTCATGTACAAACTTGGATTTAGGTAACTCAAATTTTTGTGTAAAGCTAACAATGAGATCTACAACTTTTATTTCTTGTGATTTTTTAAAATCTAGAGTTATAGTGGATAACATTTCGATTATATAAAATTGCTAGGTATACTATAGGTATTTACTTATTATTTTCTTTTATCATTATCTTGCGGGAGTAGCTATGAAAAGAAAAAAAAAAGCAAAAGAAGAAGAGGACAAAATAAAATAAAAAAGAAAGAAAGTAAATAAAACAAAACTCACCTGCAAAATACCAAAAAAAAATGAGTCAGTCCACACCAATGCTATACATATATATAAAAACATGGAGGGAAAAAAGAATGATAGTTAAAAAGGCACAAAAAGTGCCCATTTTTTTTTTTGAAAAATTTGAAAAGAAGCATGAAATAAGAGAGGGCACAAGTGTCAAAAAACCGAAGGAAAAAAAAGAGTGGAACAGAGGAAGAAGAATGATAGAAGAGGGAGAAGACAAACGGTGATAAAAAATAAGCAAAAATAGAGAAAAGGGCATGAATTAAGATGAGAAGAGAAAGGAAGAACCAAACGGAAGCTAAGAAAGGAAGACAACGACGACAAAAAAAAAATTAAGAGAAGTAAGATGGGGCATGAGTGACAAAGCTGAAAAATTTAATACTGCCAACCATCCAAGTATAGTATTATTTTTTTGGTTCTGGTTTTGAATTTGATGTGCTGTAATTTTATATTTAAATATTTTGAAGTTTAATATTTTATGTATTATTTAGATTCTATTTTTAATTTGATTATTATTATTTTAATTAATATCATGTTCTAATTTTCTTTTACCAATGATATGGTGAAATCATATACTTTATACCGGTACATTAATTAATTACTTTATTGATAGAAAATTCTATGTGTTCTATGTTATTATTCTAGATCATGCCTAATTAATAGACCGGTTACCTTTAATTAGTAATTAATAAGTCGAGAAAATATGCAACGACTGATTCTCTACTTTAGGTCAAATAATATATCCGAGAATTTAATAGGTTATGAGAACAATTATATAATTTCTATAATAATAAGGAAAGATGAATAATTAATTGAACATAAAGCATAGTCTTTTATTTAAATCCATTACCTAGAGATGGAGGGACTGATAATTGACAATAAAATTAGATATCTCAAGAAAGTGTGCTAGTTAATTATTATTGTTGACACATAGCCAGTAGTTGAAAATATCATGTAATTGATTAATTGATTATTATAATTAGATAGTAGTGGATCCAGATTTCTTGGTAACTTTTATTAACTGATTTTACCTTTATTATATTTTATTTGATTCCATTTTAGTTTAATTTAGTTGATTTAAAAATTCTTAGTTTATAATAAGCTATTTCTTTATTTGATTTTGATCGTCTATGCATGATTAGAGTAATTAGAGTCTTTGTATTATTGTTTAATCTATGTGGAAATGATAATTCGGTACTCTTAGTGTTATGTATTACTTGCAACCGGTATATTTGTCAATAGGTATATTTAATCGACATCATTAATGTCGTTGAGAGGTAAACTAATGGAAATTTCCAGTTGGGATCAAAATTGACAATTCAAATGAGTTCCTTTAGAAAAGTAAAGGATGATTTTAGAAGATTGTATGATGTACAGGAATGCTTTTATTCTTGCTCCTTGTATGACTTTTGAGTAATTTGTAATCTTCGATACTTTCTTTCTATTGTAATTGTTATTTGATTGTTTGGTATAATATATATTAATCTTAATGTCCTGTAGACGAGTGGTGGATATTGTATGGATGCGGTGCTCCAAATCTACAAAAACTTGTCATTCGTGTTTTGAGCCGAACTACTAGCATTTTGGGTTGTAAATGAAATTAGATCATATCCATCCGAATAAAAGAAATATACTAGAGTATCAATGGCTTAATGATCTGGTATTTGTTCATTTTAACTTGAGGTTGCAATAAAGGTATGTTGTTGATACATCTTTCAAAATTTATCTATCATCTTTGTGTTCAATCTTTAAATTTATTATTTCACATGGCCATCTTTTGTGTAGAAGCCAATTTAAAAGAAGTTATGATCCAATCAATTTTGAAAAGTTTGATATAAATGGTACTTGGATTATTATGGATGAGCCTTATATCTTAAATAATGAGGAGATATAATTGTTGAGAAATTGATTGACTTCTTACACTATTCAAGATAACCAAATCAATGCAAATGAGGGTATGAACTATGAAGCTCGTAACCTTTTATTGATTGTATAAGATCATATGCCATTTTTTATCCTTTTAATTAACATTATAATAATGGTGTTTGTGTAGATGTATTGGAAGCTTTTGATGATAGTGAAGATAAAAGAGAATATCAAGAGGATGAAGATAATTGTGCTCATAAAAATGTCAATCCCATATTTTATAATGTGGATGAAAATATGCGTAATCCATATGGTTTAGATGAGTAGTTATATAAGCAAATTAAGTACTTTCAATTTTGATTGTGTATTAAATAACTTTTACTATGTTCTATTATGTATTTCTTGAATATGTATAGACTTGATATTGACTTTTGTTATTTTGTGATTTGTATGAATGTTTTGAGTGAATTATATTCACGATGCTGTAATATGATATTTTGAGGTTCATGACAGGTAATATTGAGGATTGAATAATACTGTCAAATAGATTATACAGGTTTTACTTATTCAAAAGTGAACCATTCAAACCACTAGTTCGACATATTTGAACCACTAGTCTGATCAATAACCACAAAACTGGTAGCAAGCTAGCACTACTAAAATTATGGTGCAAATAACCGTGAAATAATGTCATGGGACAATGCCTACAGTTTGGTTAATCTGTATAGATCCCAAATAATTTGTCACAAAATAATTAAATTAAATACGAATATCACTATAATAAATATAATAATAGTATGATAATTTGAGCATACCTTTGGAGCACCCACACAATCAATCTTAGCCTGAAAGTACTTAGACGTCTCCAATTTATTATTGAATTTATGTTTACAAAAGTATCTTATATAACAGAGCTGATCAAGATCATAATCGGATCATTCTACTTCGAACCTCGGAAAATATTTGTATTGTAATACCCCGTTTTTGTAAATTCAGTTTTATTAAGTTTAATTATTTTATTAGCGTAATTTGATGTAAACATTTAATTATTTTAATTTTGATTCGTTTTATGGATTTATCGACGATTTTGAGTTTATATTTTGAATTTAAATAATTATTGTCGTTGCGGATTATTTTAGATAAATTCGTTCACAATTATGATTTTATTATATGATTTCGATTTTCGGTTAAAAATTTGTATTTCCGTTCGTGTAAAGTTTTAGATATTTCGTCGATTAATTCTCTCTTATGCATAAAATATATTTATTGCAATTCTTCCGATTTCTCTGTTTTTACACTTTTTGATCCCTTAAAAATTTGTGACTCAATCTAAAAATATTTTTGAGTTCATCCCCTATTCATTCATGTTTCACCCTTTCCTTCTGAATCACCAAATTGCGGAAAAAAATTCATTTACGCGATTAGACGATTTTAGCCGTGTTTGCTATTTTTAATCCGTTGGTCATCAAATAAGTTCCGAGACCAAATATTTTCATATATTTGATTTTATAAAAACATTCCGCATCAATATGTGATAACTTGAACCCCTATTATTCATTTTATGAATTTGCGAAAAAACGCGTTTCCGCAACTTACCCGTTTTTGCCGTTTTTGATCATTTTCCATCCGTCAAGGATCAAACCTCCTCCGATACTTAATATTTTTATATATTTGAGTTTCTAAAATTATTCCAAACATTTTCATAAATTTTCATAATTTTTAGAACTCAAGTGATATTTTTCTCAATAAGTGCCCATTATTAGGCTTTCTTGCAATTTAATTAATCAAAATAAATTGTAACCAATCCTCTAACTAATATTCCAATCCTAACTAGTCTCCTAACCAAACCAAATCAGATTTGTAACTTGGTTACATTTCTCCCAACCAAAAAGTACAACTAGTACCATAATCATGATTTTATGACATTTCTCTTACACACTCAACCATAGCCTATCATCTCTCTTACACCCCTAATCCTAGCACTCAAGTGAGGCCAAGGTCAAACCAAAAACTCAATCCACACTCCACCATATCAGATCCTACTCTATCTTTGCCAAATCGTGCGTTCCTACCCCAAAACGCACATAAAATCATAGATTGTAGCAGAGTGCAAAGTTGATTACTTTCCAACTTTGAGCAACTCGTTCTCTCTCTCTGGTTATCCGTTTCCTTTGGTTTTTGTTTCCTTCGAAAGTATGCATTGCATACTATGAATCCATATAATTTAAATCCCTGAAGTCGAAATCCCTCATGCTTATTCATAGCCAAACTTCTGCTTCCCGACCAGCCTTACAAAATCAGCAAAGCTGATTTTTTTGGTGACTTCGAGCATCTTTTATGCATCGACCTTGACTCCTCTACCATATATTCTTGTTTGGCATTTTTCCTTGCATGTTATGCCTCATCTACAGACCCTTCTCACCAAGGAAATCGTTCCCCTACCCTCTCCTTTTTCCTCTCCTATCTGCCTTGTCGAGCAACATTGAAGTTTTTGCTGCAGTGGTTAAGTGGGTTGCAGCAAATATTTCGTGCCTTTCATGCCTTCTTTTCTCCTTGTTTTCCTCCCCTTTAACCCTCCAAAACCTTAATCCATCATTCCTTTGTGGTTATTGGTTGTTTTGTGGTGGTTTTGAAGCCTCTCTATTCAAGAGTAATATTTTATATTTCACTTCTTCCATTCCAAATCCTTTCTTTCCCATTTTTGTTATTTATTGAACTTGTTTTATCTAACTCATTTACCTTATATTCTTGAAGGTGACAAAGTGGTTTAGAGAAGGAATTGCTAGATTCCTTATTTTAGCTTTGCTAAGGAGCTTAGGAGTTTTGGTAACAAAACTAACCTTAAGAAATAGGATCTTGTGCTAGGTGTATTATATGTTCTCTTATGTGTGGATAGCTTTATTTTAATTATAAGCATGAAATAATATCTTGAAAAATATTGTATGACATGTGTATGCTTCTACCTTATGTGTTTAAGCATGAATATCTAATGAGAAGATGGTTTGTGTGATTCTTTTTATATGTTTATACCTGCTGGAAAAGTGATGAATATTTAGTGAAGAGTTGATGAATTTTCAGTAGAGTGGTGATGAATTTACAGCATATTCGTGATGAATATGCCTGGATCCGAGTAGTTTAGCTCTCTCCCTTGCTATTTTATGTGTGCTTTTGTTGTTTTAAAATTATCTAAGTATTTCCCTATATGTATAATAGTGTATAGAAGCTAGATTATGAGTTTTGGATCATTTAGAGTTGAAATGAAATTTTTATAAGGCTTGCACATATTCAACCATGGGTAAATTGGGCAATACAGATTGTCTTTGAGAGTTTTAAGTGCACCATTATCTTCATTGGGTCTTTTACATAAAATTTGGTATATGATATGTTAGGATTTGATGTTGTTTAGAGTAAGTTATGAATTTTAGAAGCTTAAGGTAATTTTTGGTTAATAAAGACATTTTCGTCATTTTATGTAAATGTCTAGAAATTTGAGACCTAATTGAATATTATGCTAATACAAGAATTTAGAATTTATAATTCTAATACTTGGGTAACATTGATGAGTATACTTAGAGACCTTAATTAAAATTATTCATTAAGTAAGAAAAAAGAAAAAGAGAAAGAGACATTGTGGGTGTATTGAGGAATCTTAATATTTTATCCTATTTTCCTATTGATATTTCACCCTAAGAAAATAATTGGCTAAGCGTAATATATTTTAGCATAAATTACACCTCTCTTTCTCAATTTGCTTAGCTAGCTTCGGATTTAGATAAGTCATTACTTACCTTTACTTACGACGGATTCTCGATGTATGTCTGCTTGAAGTGGAAGGTGATGAGTATGCTTATTGATTATTTAATCATGTCAAGCATATGTTGTATTCTTTTGTGGTAATTGTATGTATGTATGAGTTATAGATTTAATGCAACCGCATGTTCGTATGCCTCTTGAATATTGTATGTGTGTAAGTGTGTGAAGGGTTGAATATTGATTGAAGTTACATGATACCTTATGCTGTATTTTATGCCATGGACTCATTCGGCTTTAATGCTCCTAAAGTTATTCGGCTTTAATGCCTCATGAATTGGATCGGCTTTAATGCCTTTGGAATCGATCGGCTTTAATGCCACTTAAATTGGTTCGGCTTTAATGCCACTAGAATTGATCGGCTTTAATGCCATTTGGATTGGTTCGGCTTTAACGCCGCTTGGATTGGTTCGGCTTTAATGCCGCTTGGCTTTAATGCCATTTAATATTGATATAATAATGGATGTTCATTATATTGATAGATGTGAGCTACGTGTTGTTATGTGGGCCTAATTTATGATTGGCTAAATCCTTGAATAAAATATTAATCACTTAAAGTGAAAGATCTTGAGTTGGGACTTGTATCACTCGGGGTAGCTATCCGAGTTAGGTTTGGTATTCACTTGGTACCATTCCGGTGTTTTTCTATTCTGTGATCCCGGGTGCCTTACGAGGTCCGGAGAGGCCCTCTTCTACTCTATAGGTGTCTCGATATATTTCGGCCCTATAGGGGGTATGCATACTTAAGTGATTAGGTGTCCTATTTATTGGTGGACTGGTTACGTTTCTGGGCGGGCCAGCTAGGGCTAGTACCGTTCGAGTACTAGATTAGTTGTTACGATCTCTTCGAGTCTCCATCCTCAAGCTAATATAATAAATTGGTTGTGATCACGATGATAAAATATAATAACCAATGGATCCCATCTACCCATATATCCATATTACATTATTTTATACTTGAAGGTTGAGTTTCGTGTTCTCAATTAACATATATATGTAAGCATGATATTATCTGGTTATTATATGCTCTATTACTTTCTTCGCATGGACCTCGCACTCAATGCTATCTCTTTAGGATAGTTATGTTGCTCAGTACATGATGTGTACTGATACTACACATTTGTAGATGTTGTGTCGCAGATATATGATGATGATTCTGCGGACTTTAAGGAGGTTCCTCATGCGGAGTGATGCGGGTTTATACCCTCGGGGTTAGGGCGTAGAGTCATTCTATCTAATGTCGCACATGTTATGTGCCCTAAATTTTGGATATCGCTTTTGGACTCTTCATCTCTTTTAACCCCCTTATCGCTTTTTATATATTGTATTATTTGGAGCATGTACTCCATACTATGTTATTATGTCTAAATTATTCAAGTCTTTTGCTATTTATATCTATTTCCGTAAGTTTTTATTTATTTGATGTAAAGTTTTTGCCTTGCGCGTAGTACGAGAAAGGTATGGACTAGACTCGTGCTATGTGTGGCGGTAACACCCATTATGTTATGTTAATGCTTCCGTTTATAAAAAAAAAAAATGTAGTAAATTTTGGGGTGTTACATGTATATCCAAGTCGGTTATGGTATTCATTTGTTATAATTACAACTAATGAATCCAAGTATGTACGATATATATGAGAGTTATAAAATTATATGTAATAGAGTGACACATCCTAACATCCGAGTAGTATTAGATCTAGATGTCATACCAAGCTGTCTATATAGAAAAGTAAGTTTGGCCGCACCCTATGCATAACCTTCAACATGGCTAAGATCCTGGAGAAAGAAGAGATAGTATGGATTAACTTTATTAACCGACTTATTGACAAATAATGATAAACCAATCAACCATAATAGGTACCCAATTATCTTTGCCTCGTTCCCTAAGTAGTATGATTGACATACATCTTGACACCACTTAAATGTAAGTCTGCCCTTTCGTATCACCTCATTCACTTGCTCCTCTTCTATACCAAAAAAAGCACCCAATATACCAGTCAGATGACCACACGTGTCGATTGTCATCTCTAAATGTAATAAATCACCATCAATTTGTAGCCCTAGTATAAGATGTACATCTAAAAGGATGATTATCATCTCACCGTATGCCATATGAAAGTTGTTGGTGTCTAACTGTCATTTATCTATAAAGGGTAATATAAGCGGCATGTCAGCATGCTCAAATGTGCAGGCTAGACGGTGCGACAATATAGTTTCACGTAAGAGAGCGGTCATCTGTTGATTAATGATTCCAAAAAAAAGTTTTCAACACCTCATGCCTAGTGTGAATCTTCGGACAACTGTGATCCTAAATAACAAAACAAAAAAACATAATGAATACATGATAGTTTATATAGAAAACAAGAATTAGAGTTACAAATGTGCCAAACTTGCCTTTTCAAACCATAAATCTAAAGTGGTGTGATTGTTAGAACTTGGGATAGATCATTTGACCTACAGAATATGACCCAAGCAAGTACCGTTCATCCATCAATTATATACCCCGTTTATCTTCACTAGCATCGTTGTCATCCCTATTATCATCATCATCATCATCATCATCATCATCATCTCTATAATCATTATCATCATCATGATGTACATATGTCGAGGATGATGGCTTATCAATCTTATGGGTCTAAGATGCCGGTAACTAAAAACTATGTTAATAAAAATTAAATATATGAAGGGTAAGTAAATAGCCATGATAGAAATAAAAAGTAGACATATATAATGTAATAATTAGATATTATGGTATCGACACATATTATGATAACTAAAGAGATATATATATACCCAATTTTATAACAAAAAACATTATTGATATATTGCATTTTTTGCAAATTTTTACAAAGACGTTCAATTTCTTTTATAAGCGTCTCAAAAAATGTTATAAGATTTAAGAAAAGTTATATAATCTCATACACAAATCATTTATTCATGCTAATTAAAATAACGACTAAGTATTCATAGAATCAAGATACATTAACATAAATTGCTACTCAATGTTATACACAATAAAATATCAAAAAAAGTATTATATAACAACAGAAATCGTAAATACCCATTGTCATACAATAATTCCACACAAATCTTAATAAACCTAATAAACTAAAAAAAGTATTTATATAACACCTAATTAACACTTAGCTTAATAAACCCAACACATTCAAAAAATTATGACACTCCATGGGTAGCAACGACATAAGTTACCAAATCCATTGGGTCAGAAACGATAGAAATTGCCGTTTCTATTAGGGTAGCAACGGCATAATATGCTGCTCCCATTGGGCTAGTATCGGAAGAATGATGCTTTCACGAAGCCCTTACCCGCCTTATGCCGAAGCCCTCATCCCTCCCTAGCACCCTCTGGCACAAGATACTGAAGTCTTCATCCTTCCGTCAACATAAATTGCCGAAGCTTCTCACCCCTACCAGCACAAAATGCATAAATAAACAATTTTCATGCAAAAAATGTTTGGAAAAATGTGGACCCTGGCATATAATAGTAGATCCATGCAAATAATAACAAAATAACAGGGAAGACCGTCCCCATCATTAGAAATTATCGAAGCTCCCCACCCACACTGACACAAAATGTTGAAATAAACATTTTCCATAAAAAAAAAATGTTTGGAAAGACATAAATCTCGGCAAATAATAACATATACATGCAAATAATAGCAGTGAAGGCCCTTTATCGCTTTTCGTTGGCCGCGGTAACGACAGAAGACAACACCGGCAACCACATTGCACGACTACACAATGCTCGTACCTTGTGCTCGTGTAGGATGTGATGCACGTTGATACTCTGAAAGCTGAAAGAGATCTGAAAAATATGGAAAGAACGAGAGGTGTGCGGGAACTAGTTTGTATAACTTTGATCTGTTTTCGCTTAGGTAAGTAAGAGTAAGGTAAAGGGTGTTTTTGGTATTTTCTGTCAAATGTTTTCTATACAATAATTTACTATTTTCCAAATAACAACTATGGTAAATGAGGTAGGATGCTTTATATGGGCATGGCAACATTAGTAAATAGAAAACGATAATTTTTTACTAAAATATAAATACATCCATGTACCCTTTTGATAATGAATGGAAAATGCAGAAATAAAAATAGGGACATAATTTTGAGAAGGGACCGAGGTTCAAACATAATTTTTATACATGGTTGATCTTAACAAGTTAAAGGTCACTCGTGGTTGTGTATTTAATTTTATTTTTGCTATAGAAATTTTTTATTTAAGATATGTTTAGTATAACTAGCTGAAAGATTAATGACGAAAGTTGAAATATCAATCTTGTTTTATAAGTTACCCTTACAAGTTTTTTTTAATTAGAAAAATAATTTTAAAATTCTTCTAAAATTTATCAAAATAACTTTTTTGGGGTCAAATATCTAAACATTAATTGAAATGATATTTTCAAATACTAATGTACGTTGTGTATTTAATATTAATATTCATCTTATAATTATGTATTATTTTTATCTTATAACTGATGGTAATTATTTATTTGTCCAAAAATTAGAAGATACAAAGGTCAGGCCAAAATAATAAGGCATAAACAATTAATTTTTTCCCTATATATCCAAATAATATATTAAAAAATTTACTTCAATTTACCTCTATTCTCTAATCTAGATAATTTTTTTAATGTTTAGTCATCATTTGTTATAATAGCAATAAGAATGAAAAATTACTGTCGTATTTTAAGTCTAATTATAAATAGGAAAATTCTTTTCTAGATAAAGATTCATTTTATAACTTACCTTTTACTAAAATAAACATTTTATTAAACATATTTTTATTATTTTTAAATACATAATATAAAAAATATAATATAGAATTTTTTTCTACTCTTGTTGTTCTCAAATAATCGATCCCTTATGGTACGTTTGGTTTGGAGCGAATAAATGTCAATAAAGATGAGTTAATAGATTTATTCCATTTGAAAACGAATTTTGTTAACCTTGAATAGGTGATTTGAAGTTAAAGTTTTACTTCCGTTCAATCTGTTTAATATTATTTTTATCAATCTCTAATTTTAAAAATAATAAAGATAAAAAATATAAGTAAATTTTATACATTCACCTTAATTTAAATAAAATTTTTAAAACATTCATATCGATTAATTTAATTTAATTTAATATTATTAAAATAATATTTTAAAATATTCAATTGAATTTTTTTATCTAAATTAAAATTTAAAATTTATTATCATATCGATTCATCTAATAACCTCGATTCACCATAATTTAATCGGACCATTAGTCTCATTCCCTATTCGCCAATCGCCCGGCCGATGCAAACGAGCCATTATGCCCCGTTTGGATTGGGGTGGATCGGGGTGAACGGAGGTAAATCAATTGATTCACCCCGTTTGGCTATCAGGTTAATGTTTTAACCTAGGTGAATCGGGGTTAAAGTTTCACCTCCATTCACCTCGATTAACCTCGTTTTCATTAACCTCCGATTTCGGGGGTAACGGAGGTGAAGGTGAAAGAATAAGTAAATTTTTGACTTAATACCCCTCAATATGACTTATTTATTTAATATAAGGGTATAAATATCATTTATTTTATTATTATAATCTTCATTTACCTCAATTTAAACGAAAATTTTAAAACATTCACCCCGATTCACCCAGGTTAGTTTAATATCATCCAAACAGAATTTTAAAACATTCACCCCGATTCACCTCAATTCCCTTCACCTAGGTTAATTTTTAATGTTTACCCCTACCTCGATTCACCCCAATCCAAACGGAGCCTTAAGGAAAATTGGGTGCGCAAAAGGTTTCTTCATATTTCTAGCTTACTCTTTCTTGCCGCCTAGGTTCAGAGTGAAGAGCCCTTCTTTATTTAGCACCCAACCCAAAACCCTGCAACTCGTTCTTTACTTCGTTCCGTTTGAGCTCTCAGCACAAGTCGGGAGCTCCATTAGTATATTGCTTCCGTAGCCTCTTTCTCATAGTCTGATTTACTTAGCACCATGGACGACAGTTTGTACGATGAGTTCGGCAATTACATTGGTCCGGAAATCGAATCTGATAGAGAAAGCGAAGGTGAAGAAGAGGACGAAGATCTCCCGGAAAAGCCTTCAGAGGACGGAGCATTATCTGACAGAGATGACGTCGCTGGCAACGCTAATGGCTGGATAACAAATGTTGCCAGTGACGATATTGATATGGACAACCAAGTTGTCCTCGCTGAAGACAAGAAGTATTATCCAACTGCTGAGGAAGTTTATGGTCACGATGTGGAAACTTTGGTAATGGATGAAGATGAACTGCCCCTTGAGCAGCCAATAATTAAGCCAGTTAAGAATCTCAAGTTTGAATTAGGGGTTAAGGATTCGTCAACATATGTGTCGACTCAATTTCTATTAGGTTTGATGTCGAACCCTACTTTGGTGAGAAACGTTGCTCTTGTTGGTAATCTGCATCACGGGAAGACGCTGTTTATGGATATGTTGGTAGAGCAGACACACCATATCTCGACTTTTGATCAGAAGAATGAGAGGCACATGAGGTATACGGATACAAGGATTGATGAACAAGAGAGGAGGATTTCGATTAAATCAGTGCCCATGTCGTTAGTTCTTGAGGATAGTAATTCCAAATCGTATCTTGTCAATATTATGGATACTCCTGGTCATGTTAATTTCTCGGATGAAATGAGTGCTGCTCTCAGGCTTTCCGATGGTGCTGTTTTGGTTGTAGATGCAGCTGAAGGAGTTATGGTAAAACGATTTCCCCTTTCCTGTCAGTTTCTTCTTATTTTTGGTACTTTTCTTTGCATGTGCTTAATGCCTATCATTGCATCCGTTGGTCCTTTCCGTGACAGACTCTAATCAACTATGTATGCCCACTTAGTCATCTTTTGAGCTTACTGCTATGTGGACTTCCATCTGTCTAATTACTGTTTGAGGAAGGAAATTATTGTAGGATAATAACTTCGATAAATGCAGCAATTAGAAGAATAAATAAATTCAAACCGAGATTATAAACGTTGTGCCGTGAAATAAAATCACTGCCCTGAAGTGAATTTCGACCGGACTTTGGCGCAAATCCCTTCACGGTCGGCTCACCCCCAAGGTTAACACAACTCCTTCGATCGCGTGCACTCGTGATTGAAGGAATGGAACTCGCAAAACACAATGCCCAGATCTATGGAATTTCGAAAAGAGTTTGGGAGTTTAGGTCTTCGGTGTTGCTTCGGTTTCTCACGCCGAAAAAATTAATTTTTTTTTATTATATCGAAAAACAAAAGAAAATTTGTTATTAATAAAGAAACCGAACCAGTGGAAGAGTGGAATGTCTCCCACTTTTCACACCACTAAGAATCGGGAGAATAGGTAAAACTGCACAAAAGAAGCAACCGACGAAGGCCAAACTCCCAAACTCTTTTCGAAATTCCATAGATCTGGGCATTGTGTTTTGCGAGTTCCATTCCTTCAATCACGAGTGTACGCGATCGAAGAAGTTGTGTTAACCTTGGGGGTGAGCCGACCGTGAAGGGATTTGCGCCAAAGTCCGGTCGAAATTCACTTCAGGGCAGTGATTTTATTTCACGGCACAACGTTTATAATCTCGGTTTGAATTTATTTATTCTTTTAATTGCTGCGTTTATCGAAGTTATTATCCTACAATCTGAAGTGAATTTTTTTTTACTTCGTATTCGTTGCAATTCATACTGCCGTTGTGCTATTCGAATTTTTTGCTTCAATCCCGAATATTAATTCTTGTCTCGGGATCAAGTTGGGTCGATTATTGAATGCTATTATATCCGTTGATGCTGCTGCAAGTTTTTGTATTTCTTGCGAAATATTGCTCGGATTAAATAAGTGCTCTGCTTTCGGATTTCGGGTCTATTTTCTGTTCGGGTTTATAGAGTGCATTATTTGGACCTTGCTGGAATTAATTGGATTACATGCTATCGCCGTGTGTCTCGATTACATCGGTTTGATTGATATTGAATTAAGGCTCCTTTATTGGTATATTCATGCATAGCAGACTTTAATTGTTATAAGCTCTCGGTTTCCATGTGTTGTTGCTGCATCTTCGAATTGGATTGGTTTCGGTTTTGGAAAAACGATTACTGCTACTAGTGCTATAGTAGCTTGTGTTCAATACTTTTGTTGTGCTAGTCTTTCCTTATTCTAATATGTCTTCAAGCGTTCCGAGAGTTATTCTAGATATGTCAAAGGTTGAGCCACTTGATGGCACAACGTTTATAATCTCGGTTTGAATTTATTTATTTTTTTAATTGCTGCGTTTATCGAAGTTATTATCCTACAATTATGATGTACCGTGGCTGCAGATTAAAGAGAATTAGCCAGCATTAGTAATTAAAGAGGATTAGGGAACATTAGTAATTAAGGAGGATTAGGGACAACATTAGTATTAAGATTCCCTACCTTCAGTGGAAGAGGTTTGCTTGAGAAAAGAAAATGCTGAACATTATCATCAGCTCCTAGGCTTCGTTTGGATGCGGTAGTTGAGATTTCACTTAGAGGAAAACTTCACAAATTTCCTGTCAAAGTGAAATTCGTCCTAGAACTACATCCAAACAAAGCCTTTCTCTATTATTTCCATTTTAGTGTGACGTTTCATTTTCCCTCTCCAGCCCTGTTTGAAGACAAGTAATTTTCAGGAGCCTTTTTTCTATCAGTGATAATACATGGACAGCCCTTACCACATTTGGAGTATCTTGTGATTCTTGTTTTGATAGTTTTTCATTTATTTTCTTGTTAAGATAATTTAGCGTGTTCGGGTTGCGTTTTATTTATTAATTTTAGATAATGTGATATCTTACATTTTACAATTTTTTAAAATTACTCTTATTATCATAAATTATGTAAAGTAACTTTAAATAAATAAATAAATTTTAAAATACATATCCAAAATTGTCAATATACACTATTTCAAATCAGATATAGATCAGATATTAATTTACCAAACTGTACCTTAGCAAGTCATTGTTATGAACCACAGGTAAATACTGAAAGAGCCATACGGCATGCAATTCAAGAGCGCCTTCCAATTGTAGTTGTCATTAATAAGGTAAAGGCTTCTTCTCTGCCTTCTTTTATGCATATGCTTTTATTTTTGCTCTTCTTTTACACTTAAGCTGCCTGTTTTTTCCACTAGCAATCCTTATATTGTTGTTTTCTGAAGGTGGACAGACTGATAACTGAGCTGAAATTGCCTCCAAAAGATGCCTACCATAAATTGAGACATACATTAGAGATCATCAATACTCACATTACTGCCGCCTCATCAACTGCTGGAAACGTTCAGGTTATTGATCCATCTGCTGGAAATGTATGCTTTGCAAGTGCAACTGCAGGATGGTCATTCACATTACAGTCCTTTGCTAAACTTTATGTCAAGTTGCACGGGATACCATTTGATGCAAATAAGTTTTCTTCTCGTCTTTGGGGAGACAAGTATTATCATCCAGACACTAGGACGTTCAAGAACAAACCTCCAACTTCGGGAGGGGAGCGGACTTTTGTTGAATTCATTCTTGAACCACTTTATAAAATTTATAGCCAAGTAATTGGGGAACATAGGAAGAGTGTAGAGACAACACTGGCAGAACTCGGTGTAACACTTAGCAATGCAGCATATAGATTAAATGTCCGGCCTTTGCTTAGACTTGCTTGTAGTGCAGTTTTTGGTACAGCTACAGGATTTACAGATATGCTTGTTCATCACATCCCTTGTGGCAAAGAAGCTGCTTCAAGGAAGGTTGATCATATATATACCGGGCCTAAAGACACTGCCATATACCAGGCCATGGAAGATTGTGACCCTTCTGGTCCTTTGATGGTCAATATAACCAAGCTCTATCCCAAGTCTGATTGCAGTGTTTTTGATGCTTTTGGTAGGGTTTACAGTGGTACAATCCAGACAGGGCAGACGTTGCGTGTACTGGGGGAAGGATATTCACCTGAGGACGAGGAGGATATGACAGTAAAAGAAGTGACAAAGTTGTGGGTGTATCAGGCTAGGTATAGAATTCCCATTAGTAAAGCTCCTCCCGGTACTTGGGTTCTGATTGAAGGTGTAGATGCTTCAATCATGAAGACTGCTACATTGTGCAATGTCAACTATGATGAAGATGTTTACATATTTCGACCGCTCCAATTCAATACGCTTTCAGTGGTGAAAACAGCTACTGAACCATTAAATCCTAGCGAGCTGCCCAAGATGGTTGAAGGGCTTAGGAAAATTAGCAAGAGCTATCCTCTTGCAATTACCAAAGTTGAAGAATCCGGAGAGCACACTATTTTGGGAACTGGAGAGCTGTACCTTGATTCTATCATGAAGGACCTGAGGGAGCTATATTCTGAAGTAGAAGTGAAGGTGAGTTATATTGTGTCTACAGATCTCTTCCATCTTTGCTTATAGAAGTAAGAGTTTATATTTTCCTTGTTCTCTCTGTTTTACATGCCATGTACTCAGTTTTGTTTATAGTTATAACTGTTGTGGTTATCTTTCTCCTTCCCATGTGAAGGGGTGAGGCAGTTATGATATACAATTCTTAGTTGCTTGGATTCTTATGCATTTCCGGCTCTGAACAGGTAGCAGATCCTGTTGTTTCATTTTGTGAAACAGTAGTGGAAACTTCATCTATGAAATGCTTTGCTGAAACACCAAACAAGAAGAACAAAATAACTATGGTATGATACTTTTTAATCTGATTTCAAATGCTCATTTGCTGCTGTAAGCTATGCTCATTTATGGAACAAACAATTCTTGGACTCTCGATTTTACTAGGTTGCGGAGCCACTGGAGAGGGGACTTGCAGAAGATATTGAAAATGGGGTTGTGAGCATTGACTGGCCAAGAAAGAGACTGGGTGATTTCTTTCAAACTAAGTATGACTGGGATTTGCTAGCAGCTCGTTCAATATGGGCATTTGGTCCTGATAAGCAGGTCAGTTATTTTGACATTGATGCAGCGCCTTAATTTTCTGATCATTATATTTTGTGGTGCCAAGTTGACTGATTTTCGGTGCTGCGTGCATGTGTAGGGCCCTAACGTTTTGTTAGATGACACACTTCCAAGTGAGGTTGACAAAAACTTACTGAATGCTGTCAAGGATTCCATTGTTCAGGGGTAAGACAATCTGAGCGCTTTCATCTTTTGTATGATCTGATTTATCCAGCTCTGTGATTAAATCGCTTGTCTGTTGTTTGCATAGTTTCCAATGGGGCGCTCGGGAAGGTCCCCTCTGTGATGAACCCATCAGAAATGTGAAATTCAAAATCGTTGATGCCAAGATTGCACTTGAGCCTCTGCATCGGGGTACCGGGCAGATCATTCCCACAGCCCGCCGTGTTGCTTACTCTGGTTTCTTGTTGGCAACTCCACGGCTTATGGAGCCTGTATACTATGTGGAGGTTAGTGTTCAGCAGTGCAAAATCTGTTCCTTATTAGTAGGATCCCGCAGCTATAGCTTTATCTGCTTCTAATATTTTTTATTCCAAGAAGTCTTTCGTTTAAGTTATGTTGTCCTGATAATTTGTCTATTGCAATTTTGTCCATTCCAGATACAGACGCCCATCGACTGTGTTTCTGCTATCTATACAGTATTGTCTCGCAGACGTGGTCATGTTACAGCAGATGTTCCGCAGCCAGGAACCCCAGCTTATATTGTGAAGGTTGGTCATTGTTGAATATGTTCAAATTTCATTTATTTTGTTCTTGCCGTTTCCTAGCTTTGAAATGTGCATATCTACTACTGTCCCAATGATGTTTTCCTCCTGGTGGCTGTCTTTATCATAGGCCTTTTTGCCTGTGATAGAATCGTTTGGTTTTGAGACGGACTTGAGGTATCATACACAAGGACAGGCCTTCTGCCTCTCTGTCTTTGATCACTGGGCTATTGTTCCTGGAGATCCTCTAGACAAGAGCATAGTTTTACGACCACTTGAACCTGCTCCTATTCAGCATCTTGCTCGCGAGTTTATGGTGAAGACTAGGCGCAGAAAGGTATGCCTAACTTTCGACAATGTAATACGTGCTATGTTATTGGAACCTTCTAGTTTCAAAAAAAAAAAAAAAAGAGAAAGAAAAAGAAGAATTTGGATTGTAGGGGCCGGTAAAGACCAATTTCTTCTTTGTACGGACACTGACGGTTGGCTGAAACACTTCCTTGTTTTACAGGGCATGAGTGAAGATGTGAGCATAAATAAGTTCTTTGACGAGGCCATGATGGTGGAGCTGGCTCAACAGGAAGCAGATAATTACCAGCAGATCATGTGAGATAGCTAGGAGAAATAGGCAGGATTGGTGGGATCCCGAATGCTTTCCGCGGCGAATTTTGTTGTACGTATTCAATATGTAAAACTTGTAGGTTGGTCGCTTTGGTGTATGACAGACGTTCTGCCATCGGTGTAAAGAATGCTTCGAAATTACAACATGCAACAGCTACTAGTAGCCCATATGGATCCCTCAATCAGTGATGTAAAATATATTTGACACGTGATTGGTTTTAATTTAATGTTTTTTTATAACATAATGTATTTTTTTTGCTGACATATTAAAAGAAAATTAGTCTTTGTGTGTGTTTGTTTACCCTTTTATTATCGATATTATTATTTTAGATGAATTTTAGACTGTTTGTTTTATATTTTATTTTAAAAATTTTATTATCTATATTATCTATCATATTATTACTTTATGAGTAAGTTTTA
The DNA here is from genome assembly GCA_030549775.1 of Tamarix chinensis. Lineage (NCBI taxonomy): Eukaryota > Viridiplantae > Streptophyta > Magnoliopsida > Caryophyllales > Tamaricaceae > Tamarix > Tamarix chinensis. Next base: position 9,177,252 of record CM060179.1, on the reverse strand, counting down.
TTACTTTTTATTAAATATTTAAACTCTTCTATATTATCACTCTTATATCTTTATTAATTATACTCACCACCAATATTAATAATAAAATTATTATTTAATGTTATTATTATTAATATTAATTAACAATAATGTTTATTACTTATTTATATTTTATTTTTATTATTAATTACTAATAATATCATGAATATTAATTATTAGTTAGTATTGATATTGATTATTATTATTATCAATTATTAAATATTAATTATCAATATTAATATTTATTATTATAAATTAATAATAATATTATTAATCATTATTATTAGTTACTAATTATTGATATTATTATTAATTATCAATTATGAATTATAAATATTATTAATTATGACATGAATATTATTTTTAATAATATTAATTATTACTTATTACTTATTAATATTCTTAATTAATGTTACTATTAGTTATTAATTAATAACAATAATTAATATTATTAATTATGGTGATTTGTTAATAATATTATAATAATAATTAATATTAATAATATTAATTATGCTTATTTATTAATTATTATTATTTATTATATCTTATTAAAATTAAATATGTAAACAAATATTAAATATTATAATAATATAATTTATTAAAATGAAGAACGTCTAAAATTATTAATATAAATAAATTTATTTCATATAAGATGTATTGCCAGATACAATTATTATTTTAGACATAAATTAGATATGTCTACTAAATATCATTATTATTTTAGACATATTATTACTTTATATTAGATTAGATTATTTGAAACACATTGTTACTTTATATGATATTAGATTTAGATGGAAAAATAAAGAGATTTAATCGGAGAGTAAAAGATTTATAAAATTATACTTTACACTGAGGATTAAGGTAATGAATATGAGTCCCGAGGTCTTGTTTGGTTAGTAGGAATAGAAAATTGAAATGTAATACTGAATGACATTAGACATGAATGAATGATTTGTAGAATGACCTATGTTAATGAAATTATGTAAGATGAAGTAGGAATGAATAATAATGCTACCAGTTATTATTATTATTATAATAGAGGTGACTATCAAGTTAGGTTTGGGTTAAATTGTATTTGATTGAGTTGTTTTTTAGTCGGGTCAAGTTATTGCAGATTTTGGTTCAGGTTATTTTATGGGTCTGATTGGGTTCAAGTTGTTGTAAATTCGGATTGTATCGTGTTAATTTATCAGATTAAGTCGGATTTAGGTCGTTTTAGATAAACTTGATGGTTTGGGATAGGTTTGGTCCTACCTAGTTTGTATTTGGGTGATTTTGGGTTCAGGTCAATTTGATGTATCAAGTTTGGGTCAAGTTAAATCGGGTTTGGGTTGTTTTAGATTAACTTGACGAATATGGTATTTTTAGGTTTTGATAGGTTAGGTTAGGTTCGAGTCGAGTTAATCTCGAATTGGATCACCTTAGGTTTGGGTTAAACTAAATATTGACCACCAAAATTAATTCAACCCATTAACCTCGTAAGTAAATATTAAATTTGACTTCATATAACCATATAGTTATTAAGTGATACTTATCTGTAAAATATTATTACTTTTTAATGTTGTGTTTTCGTGCGAAAATATTCGTAAACTTACAATATTGTTGATAAATAAGGATGTTCACGGTAAAAATAAGAAAAATAAGTGAAATTTATAAAATAATATATTTTAAAAAGATTTAAATAAATAATAAAATACGTGTACTTTATTATTATCATAACAGTTTAATATCAAATTTGGTCTTATTGAATCGAGTTAGGTTAATATAGTGTCAGGTTGATGGTGGAATACTGAGATGAGTTGATGTTGAGTTTCGGGTTAGCTCATGTTGGTATTAAGTCGGATCGAGTCAATTATATTTAAGTCATCATCAGATCAAATTAATTTTGGGATTACGTATGGTTGATAAATTTTTAAAATTACGTCAGATTAACTTTTGCCTAACTTGGGAAAAAAAAACTTTTGATATGTTTATCCAGAGACCATCAATTATAATATAATTTGTTATCGTTTGATTAATGTACTCAAGCTAACTTAAACAATTGATTGTAGTAGTACTCAAGTTACAGAATATCTGTCTTAGTTCCCCTGACTATTTACGTGATGCTAAAATGAACTTAAAATATAGTGGTTTTATTCATACGGGGGCCTGCCATAAAATGAAAATTTGCCATTAAAAATTCAAAAAATAAATATAATTATCAAAATAGAAAATAAATTTCATAAGTTTATTGTATCTAGTTACTCTTTTCTAACAAATAAGGTACACAGTTCATTATAAACTCCAAATATCTATATATAAATATTATTTTAATTATGTGTATAAGATAGGTATAGTCTGAAAAAGATTAATTACAATCTATAAAATGAGATAGTATGAAAATTAGTTTAGGACCTTTTTTTTATTAATTTATTTCATTTGTTATTCTTCGTAAATATTTATCCCATTTAAAATATACGTGAGATTCATTAATATAAATAAATAAATAAATATTTTAAGTAAGTTAATTATTATATTTAATCAAATATTACATAAACCAATAAATAAAATTAGTTCTATAAAATAAATGTAGCTAAATTAGAAGATATTAGAATTTGACTTTTAAAATCCTAATAGGATTTTTTAATCACTTAGAATTAAATTAATTAAAAGTTTTTTTTCTTAAAGAAGTTATACATTTCTTGTAGTTACACGTATGAATAAGGTCTTATTAAAAAAAGACGGACAAAAAAGTGTCGATAATTTATTAGAAATTGGATGAATTTTAGATTAATTTAATTTTTGGCTTGGTCATAAAATGGAGGGACTGGCGTCTCTCCTTTTAGCCCCCTAGGGCTTGCATGGGAGCTTCCGAGTACCTTGCTATAGGGGTGGAAATTTAATATATATATGGAATTTTTTGAATTTTAATACGAATATAGATAAAAATTATCTAAATCATTATTTATATCCGTATCTATTTTCTTGATAAAAAAATATCTTTTCTCCATTCATTTAAATAACCTATTAATATATTTTATAAGGTTAACAAAAATATTATTAGAACCAAACAATCTAAATATCTACTTCTAATATTGGAAGATTTTTGTCCTGAATTCGAAGTTTTTTACCCCATGAATGAATAAACGAATACGATGGAACAAAGAAATATCTGCTGTATGAGCATAAATTTCTTATCAGATTCAGGGTAGGGGTATTGACCCATTACCATCCCTACCTGGTGGCTAAGCATGATCCCTTCGATTTCACTACTTTCTCTTAGTTTTCAAAGTCAATCTTATTCCCTTATACTCCTTTTTAATCTTCTTTGACATCCTTTTTTGTAGAGTTGGGTCTTTCTTTGCTATTTTAATGTTAAGTGTGGTATAACACGTGAATTGGTGGATAATCGTGAACAACTTTCCCTAGGCGACGCAGACAGGGGAAATAAGATCATTGTATGTGGAGTTGACGAAAGTAAGACAATAAAATAAGATCTCTGGTAGCTGGGTTGTTGTCGGATCAAGCGTATAATTCCAAGGCCTTTCGCAGTACAATCACCCTTGCATGGAGAGCCGATCGAGGTTTGGTTATCAACGAGTTTGAGCCAAACTTGTTTATTTTTTAATTTTCTAAGAAGAGAGAGGTTGCTTGGGTGCTTGAGAATGGTCCATGGAATTTCCTGAACAAACTCTTGCTCCTCAAATCTTTGAAAGCAGATCAACAACTCGCCTCCATTGATTCTCTACTGCTCATTTCTGGGTAAGAATTTATGACTTACCCTTTAACAGGAGGTCAAGAAAGTACGGTGAGTTCACGGCAAATCAGATGGGGGCAATTCATGGATATTGATGAGGAATTTGCATATATATATACACATAATTCAGTGGGGGCAAGGCAATGACTATCAGACTAAAATTCAAGAAGCTCCCAAGGTTTTGTTATGTTTAAGGAATCATGGGCCATATCGATAAGAAGTGTGACCGATTTGAAGAGAAGCAATAACATGGCTGTGTTTCTTTTGATTCTTGGCTCTGGGCATTTGCCATTTTGGAGAGGCAAGGGTGCCAGTTGGCAGTAGGATGGAAATACTAGCAGGTGCAACTCTTCTATGAGGATGGGGTTGTTGGTTGTAAGTATAATGAATAATGAAGATTGAAAGATGAAATTATTGGGTGGTGAAATGATTACTGCATTGAAAGTAAATTAGGTCCGACAATAGTGCAATCGTTCAAGACTACTCACTCCTAAAGGGTTTAAGCAACTTTTCTCAACTCGTGCACTCAATGTTGAAGTAATGGCGAATTGTAGAATTCAATTATCTAAAAATTCATAGGAAAGAGAGGAATGTAGCTTGTGAGGATGGAGTTTGATGTATCTTAAGCTACTATGGGTATTTATAGGTAATTTTTGAAGTAATGCCACACCTACCACTCACCCCACTTCCTCATCAAGGCAGAGATCATACAAAGAATATGGATTATTTAGTGGATATATAGAGAGAGTGGATGATTATTGAAAAAATGGAGAACATGGGTAGTTTTATTGTAGTTACCCAACAGGGGTAATCTAGATCTTGAGGATAACTCCAAGCTCAATTTGAAGGGGAGACCTTCTCGAAAAAAAGAAGGGGGGGGGGGAGTATTAGTAAGGCTGAGGATGTTGGTGAGAGTACGTTTGGTAAGAGAGGCAATTAATTGAAGAAGACTGTAGTATCTTAGGAAATCGGGGTTGAGCATATTGGAAAACTTACTGAGAACCTCATTTCTATGTTGGAAGACAAATTTTATGGTGTCTGAAAGCCTCAAGATTAGAGATGATCCCAATCAGCATCTCATGTTTCATGTGGGAGCCTCGGACGGGAAGAATGCTACAGGAAGGAAGAAATGGAAAAGAAGTATAAGAAAGAATGCATAAAACACAAGAAAAGAAGGTAAATTGAGTGGAGAGAAGAAGCAGGACTCATGCGTTGGCCAAGAGGTAACAAGTGATGCAATTACTGAGAAGAAAAGCAAGATGACCTATGAATTTGGTGCTTTAGAAGCCATGATGTCGAACAGGTGGGGTTTACGCTTGAGGCGCCTTCTTGGGCTGTGAAATGGATATTATTTGTTATAATTGCAGAGGTTAGGCAACTCCTTTGCAGTTTGATATTAGGACTTTGTCTAGAGGGAAAAACCCTATGCAATTTTTATTTCGGAGACCATCCTTTCAAGTTTGGAGTACAATAAAATTAAGCCCTATTTTTTGTCCTGATTATAATGGTCTAGCTTGTGATAGTGTTAGGAGAAGTTGTGGTACTGCCATGCTGTGGAGGAAGAACTGAAAGTTTGTCTTATATCTATGTTTGTTCACCACTTAGATGGTAAAATTGAAGGTCATGTGAACAACAATGATCGGCGATTTACCAATGTGTATGGATGGCTCGAGGAACATAATAAACATTTAACATGGATTCTTTTAAAGCAACTACAAGGTCATGCCTTGCTTCTATGATTAGTAGCTGGTGATCTCTGCGAAATCCTTTATAACTATGAGAAGTTGGAAGGTCCTTTACTCGAGGAGAGGTTGCTTGAAATTTTTTGAGCAGTGATGGATGAAAGTGGGCCGCTGGATCTTGTAGGGGATACACCTACACATGATAATGGGAGTGGTGGAATAAATAATGGCCGTGTAGACTTGATTGCGCTTTGGCTGGTATGAATTGGAATGCTTTCTTTCCAGGACACAAAGTCACACACATGGCTAGAGATATATCAGATCCTGCACCTATTCAAATTCAAATGGTGCAATATGAGATTAAAAGAGAAGTTAAGCACTTCTAGTTTGAAGGATCGTAGGTGGGTTAGGAAGGTTGTGAAAAAGTTATTAGTGAAAGCTGAGTGAATGGGTGATGCATGGGAACGAGCAAAGTCAAGAAGATGCTCTCAAACTATGTAATCGATCTAAAGCACTTGAACCATGGGAACTTTGGATATATGCAACAAAATCAGAGATGTAAGGGATGTAATTAACAAGCTAAATGAGTCAGGGTTGTCTGAGTAGCGACTACAGGATCACAAGTACCATGTCCTTGAGTTGAGTAGATTATTGCATCTTGAAGGGAAAATATTAAAGCAAAGATCCCGGATCCTCGGGACAAGGGAAGGTAATTGTAATTCAATTTTTTTTTACTCGAAGGCTAGTGGTAGAAGAAGAAATAGTATCTAGTTTCTTTTTGAATATAATAATCGGAAGTGGACGAAATAGAAGGATATGAGCTAGTTTGCTTTGGACTATTTTTAAAGTGTATTTTCATCAACTAATCCTTCGGTCATGGACAAAGCCTTTATTGGGGTTCAAGCTAAAGTCTCGATTGACGTGAATTCTCAAATTCTTGCACCTTTTACAGGAGATGAGGTTTATGAAGCCATTAATGGATGCATCCTACGGAGGCACCATACCTCATCTCAATAATAGTCTATACCTTGGAAGGATTAACCACACTTTTCTGGCATTAATACCAAAAGTCAGCAAGCCTAAAAGGATGTTTGATTTGCCCTCAATAAGTTTACGCAATGTATTCTATAAGATGGCGTCAAACTTCCCGATTAATAGGTGGAAGTGGTGTCTGACAACCATAGTGTCTTTGTTCCAAGAAGGCTTATAATGAACGACATCCTCATTACTTTTGAAGTGTTCTATAAATAGACGCATCACAACCGGGGGCATAGAGGTAATATGGCTTTGAAGTTGGATATGAGTAAGACCTATGATCGTGTTGGATGACCTTTCTTATAGGGTGTGATGTTGAAAATGGGATTCGATGCGAGATGGGTCAGCTTGATAATGAAGTTTAGCAATATAGTAAATACTTGTACCTACCTATTATTGTGTAGCGGTCAAAGAAGTCATTCTTCAACAACCTCAAGGATAGAGTTAGTGAGAAGTTAAATAGGTGGAGATATAATCTTCTAACTAGAGTCGGGAAGGAGACTTTGATCAAATCCGTTATGCAAGCTACACCTCTTTATACCATGAGTGTGGTTAAACTTCTAAGTGCGTTTTGTGAAGAGCTTTAACAACTTATGGTAAGATTTTGGTGGAGACAACAAGATGAGAGAAGAAAAAACCATTGGGTGTCTTGGGAAAATTTATGGGCCGCAAGTTGTGAGGGTGGTATGGGTTTCCACAAACTTAAGTCTACTCAATCTATTTATGCTTGGGAAGCAAGTTTTGCATTTGGCATTTGACTTTGGATTATAGCTCGCTTCTGAGTCAAATTTGGAAGGCTCTGTACTATCCCCATTGTGACACTTTTTATGCTAGTTCGGGGTACAAGCCTAGCTTTACGTGGAGAAGCATTTGGGAATCAAGGTAGGTGGTTAAGGCGGGTATGAAATGGGCAGTGGGAAATGGCCTGACCATCCGAGTATGGCAACCAATTTAGCCCAAGAGTGACGTACCCATAGAGATCATGGGTAGCAATATTTTGATGCCTAAAGAAGTATCTTGGGACATGACAAAGCTTGAAGTAATTTTTTTCCTTGTTGATGTGGAGAAAATAAGATTTAACCGATAGAATTATTTGGTAATGAATAGGGCTATTAACGAGCCGAATCGAGCCGAGTCGGGATAGGTTTGGGCTTGGCTCATTTACTAAACGAGCCTAAAAATAAAGCTTGAGCTTGGCTTGTTTATAAACGAGCCGAGCTTTTAACGAGTCGAGCCAAACTTTTAACGAGCCAACTTTAGAGCTTTGGTGGTAAACGAGCCGAGCTCACGAGCTTTTACATTGTAAACGAGCTCGAGCCCAAATTTATTATGCTCAAGCTTGGCTTGTTTAATAATCAAGTCGAGCTCGAGCCTACTTTTTAAGCTTGTTTAATAAGCGAGCCGAGTCGAGCCGAGCCGTTAACGAGCCAAACTCAAAAAGTTCGCGAGCCGGCTTGGTTTGTCAACAGCCTTAGTAATGAAACTCTGATGATGTTTACTTGGTGAAGAGCTTCTATCGTCTGTCAGCTATGTTGGTAGAAATTAGACAAGCCGAACCCATCGGATAACGGATTTGTGATGTGCTTGGTCACTACTCACATGTTTAGAAGGTTAAACGCTCCCACAAGCTAAATCTTTTTTCTGGGGTGGTTGTAAGGAGATATTTTATGCTAATTTGAACTTTCAATAGAAAGGAGTCTTGGTTTTGATTAGATGCACTTACTTTGGGGAGGAGAAAACTATCTTGCATGTCTTGATTGATTGCCCAAAAGCCTATGAATTATGATTGAATTGATGTCCACTGAAAATTGACCGTAGCCATCGTTGGATAAACAATTAGGGATGTAAACGGGGCGGGTCCGGGTCGGGTATACTATACCCGTATCCGTACCCGATAAGAAAATCCGTACCCGAACCCGAACGGGTATCCGCTAGCACATCCATATCCGTATCTGTTGGATATTCATTACCCGACGGATTATCCGTTTACCCGTTAATGGATATTATCCAACGGATAAATCCATTATCCGATGGATAAACTCATTTATAGTTAAGTCAAATGACAATTTTAACCTTAATTTATACTATATTTATTTTAAAATTAAGGGTAAAAGAGTAATTATATATCGGGTAAACGGATACGGATATGGATACGGGTATAGTTACGGGTACGGGTATGGATATCCCATATCCGTATCCGTACCCGAACCCGACGGATATTTTAATCCATCGTCCATATCCGTATCCATATCCGTTTATCCGTACCCGTTTAAGTCTCCGTCGGATAAAATCTGTCGGGTTTCGGGTAAAACCCGCCCCGTTTACATTCCTATAAACAATAGAGATCGGCTTGAATATCTGTACAATATGGACAAAACAAAAGGGGTATGGTTTCTCAACTTTGCATGGGATATACATGATGACTGGGCATTTCGTGAGAAAGTCCTAAATAACCAAGCCGCTTTTGATTCCATTGAACTAATGCTGCACACGTATTTGTCAGAAGATGAGACTTATGCTAATTCGGCTTTTGTTAGGTAGACGCTGGCGTTCTAAGCTTTCGTATCAGATAATAAATAATTTATTAATTATCTAAATTTTTAAATAAATTATAAACAAAGAATATTAAGTATTTTTTTGATTAAAAGATAATAAATAGATCCAATGTGAATCGATCTAATCTAACGATTTGATCTAAGTATTAAATTAAATTATTTTAATTATTAATTCTAAATTTTATATAATATTTAAATATTTAATAAAATAATAATTAAAAAAGTATAAAAATTTATTTACAGTAAACATTATTTTTTAAAATTATATACATACATACAATACAATACAAACACACATGTTCCCGCGAGTGAACACACACATATATAAATGATTATATGCAATAAAATATAATGGAACATAAATAATTTTTATACTATATATGTATATAATTTATCGGATAAGATATTATTTATATTTATCGGATCAGTTATTTAATTTATTTAATTTTTTATCGGTTAGATTAGTTATTTTTAAAAAATATATCAAATTGGCTTTTTATTTTTTGGATCGGATTGATTCATTAAATATTAGATAAATTAAACAACCTTAGTTCTTGATAATTTGCAAAATTAATGGATAATCCCCAACCATGTTGGGTGGATTCCTTTCAAAAAATAATAAAGGACTCACTCTTATTTATAGTATGACACATATCCTTAACCAATGGCCATAATTATGCCAGCATATTGAGAATTATAATTCATTCTCTGGGATAACCAATTATAATACCTAAGATATTTTACTAATGTCTAGACAATTCTTGATTGATATCTAGATATTTTATAAAGTTCTATGCATTTCTTAATGAATACTCCCTCCGTATAAAAAAGGAAGTTATTTTGTCATTTTACATAATTTTTAAGAAAATAATAAATGTAGTCTTAAAATTAAACTAATACTTTTCATTGAAAAATAACAAAGAATTTAGTGCATATATAATTAAAAAATTAAGGGTAAAAATAAAAAATAGACTTTTATATTTCTAAAATAACTTTATTTTTTATACAAAAATTTGTTAATAGAATGACTTCATTTTTGATAAGGATGGAATATTTATTATTAATAAATTTTCATTATTAATAATTATTAATTATTAATATCAATTATAGGATTATTCATAGTTATTCATAATTATTAATAATTAATATAAATTATTAATCAAATAATTAATGTTAATTATTAATAACAATAGTAATTAATAATTAATATTCATTATACAAATAATGATGATTACTAATTAATTTTGTTAACTATTAATATTTTATATTGATAATGAATAATTATTATTAGTGAATATTAATACTTAATTAAATATTATTATTATTATAAATTGTAGAGATGTGATTGATGTATTTAATTAATAAGGGTATAAGAATAAAAGTATAAGATAGTTTCAATAATTAATAGAAGATAGTAAGTCATACTTATAAAATAATAATATATAGTTGATAATATAAATAATAAGATTATAAGAATAATATTCAAAATAGGTACCTTAAAATAGTAATATCCAAATAATATTGAAAATAAATATTTACCGAGTAGAGCTAAAGTGTAAAGTACCGCAAGATTGCACGATTTGCTATTCTGTCTCATCGACCTCGTTTTCCGTTCCTATACATTCCTCCTCCTTTTATCTTTCTCATTCTTCTTGCATGGTAATTGTGCATCATCTTTTTCCCCCTATGTTGAGTCCTTGCACGGTAGTTGCTTACTTGCTTATATCTAGGGCTGTAAATGAGCTGAGTCAGTTCGGTATTCGGCTCGGCTCGGCTCGTTAAAAGCTCGGTTCGGCTCGTTCGTTTAATTAAACGAGCCTCAAAGTGAGGCTCGAGCTCGGCTCGTTTATTAAACGAGCCGAGCTCAAACTCGAAAAAGCCCGGCTCGGTTCATTTTTTGGCTTTGGCTCGTAAGTTCGGCTCGGTTCAGTTCGTTCGTTTAGTTAAACGAGCCGAGCCCAAACAGTATTTTAGGCTCGTTTAGTTAAATGAGCCGAACCCAAACCTACGGGTATTTGGCTCGGCTTGGCTCGTTTACAGCCCTACTTATATCTATGATGTATTACCTAAAAAAATGAACTAAAGTGGCATATTTTTCTCGTTTCTCTGCTTTGCTTCTTTTTGTCTGTTAATCTCTAATACCGAATGGCAAATGTTCGGCGAAGAGTGACCGATTCAATGAGGAGAGATATTAACAAGTTGAATTCAATTAAATCTTTTAATATTTTAGTTTAATTCGTTTATTAAATAAATGAAATTAAATTTGATTATTCTTAGAATAATCGTAATTAGTGTTATTTGACTTTCACTCAATTATAATCACGATGGAATTAAGCCTACTTATAAATCAACATTAATAATATAAATAAATTAAGTTATCTTAATTAGGGCGGATCTTGGATATAACGACAATAGATTCATACCTAAGGCCCCCAAATAATAGGGGCTTCGAATTATATATATATATATATATATATATATATATATATATATATATATATATATATATATATATATAAGTCAAAACTTTAGTAGTATATCAGATGAACAATGAGTTTTAATTAATTGCCATTACCGAATACCCAAACACGACTTGCTATTTGATATATGAGTGCAAGGAGTTGATATTCTACGCCAACTTTTTATTTTTAATGTCCGTGCACTTACCTTTTATAATTTTTATATATGATCCTAATACTTCTTCTAGTTTAGGACCCCTAGAACTCAAGATCGACCCTAATCTTAATACGTACTATTAAAATCTCATTTATTGGCTTAATATATATATATAAGTATTTTTTATTGAATATAAAATTTTAATAAGTCATTATATTTTTATTTTTCTCATGCTCAATTATTATATATATATTTTAAACGATCTTTAATTGAACGTATAAATGTATTTTATTATCAAACATCCTAACAAAAAAAATCCTCTAGAGATATTATTTTTTCATAGGTTTAAATTCTATTCTAGAATTCTTGATCGACTTTGAGGCAGCGTAGCACGAAAATGACACCCTAATATCGTTTCTATCCTAAAAATATTTTTGTACCGCTTTTCGTTCCGTCCGCATATGCTCCGGTATTAAAATTGGTGTCGGAAACAATCAATTTTTTATGTTTTTAGATTCTATTAACTAGGTAATTTTTTTTTGGTAGATTGAATCTATTTTTTAAAATTATATATAATATGTGTATGTATGTATATATATATATATATATATATATATATATATATATATATATATATATATATTACCTTTTAATTCCGACTCTATTTCGTGAGCGACGTTTACCATTTTTTGGATTCAAGGTCAATAAAAGTTTCTGGATCCCAGGTTCGAGAATCTATTTCTAGGATTTCCTTGGGGATGGGCCCACCCGATAATGTATACGCATACATACATATTATATTCTAATTTAGGTTTCCAGTCCTCCAATCCAGTCATTCGACGAGGACTTCAACCGCAGCGGGCGCCGCTTCTCCTTTCAGTTCATTCGCCGCCGTCTCCACTTCTCTCCAGCGATCGCTGTCTCCGACCAAGGTACCAACCTTTTCGTCCTCACTTCTCATTATGCAATAACATTTATCAGCTTCACTGGATTCGTTTCCCTTGCTACCCAAAATTAATTCACGGGGCCAGTCGCCTGAAATTGTCACCGGTTAGAAAATTATCAGTTAGATTATTGGGAGAGAAGACCCACTAATCTAGTAGACTTTATTCATGGTTTTGTGCATCGGCTCTGTACTTTACTGTGCTTTCTCCTTTCTGCCGTAATCATTATATTTTATTGAAAAATTATTTTAAAGTCCAGTGTACTATTTTAGTCCACTTTTTTTATACGAATTCTATAGTTATATAGAGAGAATATTATTGATATATTTAAATATAATTAAGTATAAATATTAGTATATATATATATATATATATATATATAATATTTTATATTTAAAATTAAATATTTTTTTTTTATAAATTTCACTTAATAAACCTCAAACTAATTTTTTCTATTTTATTTGTCTATATATATATATATATATATAATAGTCTTTTTATAGTGGGAAAAGGGCGTTGTAATTCCCTCTTGAGCCGGGGATAGCTCGAGAATGTAGAAATGAGTGAGAAGAGATTAGAGCAAATTTTCTGGTCCATTACCAAGCTATAATGTTGTTTATTTGTAGTCATTAGCACCAGCTGACAGAACGCTATATCCTTCATGGCGTAAAAGACAAATCTCCTAACAAGCCAGTGAAGTAGTGATGATTTAGCAAAAAAACGAGGCACTTATTCTAACAGTTGTCTGATTATTATTGTTTGCTAGTGATTATTGATGTACAGGTTATTTGATGTGCTGAATTTTATGTACAGGTTAATGATGTCCTGAATTTTATGTACAGATGATAAATTAGCGCACCCGGTGTGTAAGCTGGAAAATAGACATCGGGGATTAAGGAGGATTCGGGGATTTGATTCCCACCAAAATCTGGTCCAGATATCCAATAAGAAAATATTGAGGATCGGGACAGTTTTGAAGGTTAAGTTGATTATCGGGCTTCTGCTATGGGATTTCTGTCTGTGATCTGTACCGCTATAATTTCTATCTAGTTCTGTTTGAGCTAGATTTATTTAATAAATAAATTTAAAACTAAATAAAATTTGAGTTTTTATCATTTAATTAAATAAATAAAACAAATAAAAAATCTATACAATTAAATCAAATGGGTTTGTGAGCCGGTTACACACGTTAACAGTGAGGGAAGGAGAAATTACTTACGGGATTAAAAAAAATAAAAATAGTAATAGCCCAAAATGGATAGCTGTGCTTTGTTTTATTTATTTAGCAAAAAAACGCGGCACTTATTCTAACAGTTGTCTGATTATTATTGTTTGCCAGTGATTATTGATGTACATGTCATTTGATGAATTCATATTTTGACACATTTTATATTTTTATAATCTTAATTTTTGATAGTTTATTTAACTAATATAGGGGAATAATTATTATTTTATACTTAAATGGTAAAAATTATATAATTATTATTATTTGATCTAAAATGATATAAATTAATTAAATTTAAAATAAAATAATATTTATTAATTTTATTTTGTAGGTTTTGTTTTTTTTTTAGTAAAAAGAAAAAAAAAGAAGTTTGACCTTTGGACCAACGGCTGAAGGCCGAAGGCCCAAAGGCCCGAAACAAAGAAACGATGAAGCAATGCGGTAGGCAGAAGGAACAGGAGCGCCGCACGAGGAAGAAAAGTCAGCATAGGGCTGACGTGGCAAAGAAGAAAAAAAAAATAAAAAGGACGGCAGAAAAGAGAGTAACGGGAGGGCACAGAAAATTATAAAAAGGACGCAGAGACAGAGAGAACGGTGCACGGCATTAATTGAAAAAGGTCGAAGAGGAGAAAGGCGAGAGCCTTCCTCCACAGGTTCGGGCGAGAAGAGGAGCCGTGCGGTAGAAGGCAGAGCCTTTAGAGGCTCGGTGGAACGCAGCAGAGGAGAGAGCCTTTACAGGCTCGGGCGAGGCAGTCGACGCACGGACGACGCACAGAAGGCAGCGCCGCACGGAAACCAAAGCCGACGCGCGGCAGCACAGGTGACGACGAACCAATTCTCAGCGTCAGCCGTCAACGAGGAAAAAGGAAGAAAAATTAGAGGAAGAATTTTATACCGGTAAAATTTATTTCAGATAAAATTAATTTTTTATTTGAATAAATTATTGATCTTTTATCCAAAATTAATTCCGGTTATTTCTTTATCTTATTTTTAATTTATATTTTAGATATATATTTCTGTGTAATTAATTCTTTAATTATGAGTGGCTGATTATTTATTGTTAGGAAATGAATTGAAACCCTAGACTATGGTTTGAATTATAATTTCATTTTCTTTGTTTCGTGAGATTGTTTCTTGAATCTATGTTAATTGCTATCGTTTATATGTATGATTCTGTCAAGTATAGTTTATTTGGTGCATGCCTTGTTCTCGTTCCTCATAAGTGACAATATGTAGGATTATTTGCCTGCTAGGTGGCCATCTAAATATAATAGAATTTATATATATAAATTGCAGCTAGGTTAGATAAAAATTCACCTAATCGTTTTGTGATTCTAACCGAAGTGGTAAAACGTTTCGATACGTGTGGGTCAAGGAAAGGAAATACAGCTAGACATGCTTTTTGTACTAGTTTGGGTACTTAGATTGACAGCCTTCCACTTATACTTAATGCATTAAATTTAGTTAAATATAGGGGCCGCTTATTGCTGCTATACTGCTAGTAGTTAATAGGGTTAATACTGGCGCTTTGTCGTATTAATTAATTAAGGGAAGTAATATAAGGTGTATAGACCTGCTTTTGGTGTGCAACTTGGTCGATCTCTTTCTCATGATTAAATGATGACTTAGAAATATATATTATATTTTCAACCTAATCTAGTGGTGGATTTTGATTTCCCTAACATATTTCTCATATCTGCGGTTTCCCATTATTTTCATTATTATTTTTATTATTAGTGTACTTTATTTTATTGACTCATTTCTTTTTATTTTTATAAACCCCCATTAATATTTTTCTTATTTATTTATTCTATGTTATTTAGGATTTTTATTTTTAGTTTTAGTTATATATTTTTAAGCTAGTTAAATAGAGGTGAGCCCTCTCAATCCCCGGCCTAGAATGATATCCTTATTTACCAGTGCTACAAATGACAACAAAAGGGTTTTAATTGTGTGCCGACTACTATGTGCTGAATTTTATGTACAGTTTAATGATGTCCTGAATTTTATGTAGAGATGATAAATTAGCGCACCCGGTGTGAAAGCTGGAAAATAGACATCGGGGATCAAGGAGGTTTCGAGGATTTGATTCCCACCAAAATCTGGTCCAGATATCCAACAAGAAAATATTGAGGATCGGTACAGTTTTGAAGGTTATGTTGATTAATGGCGTTCTGCTGGGATTTCTGTCTCCGATCTGTAGCGCTATAATTTCTATCTATTTCTGTTTGAGCTAGATTTATTTAATAAATAAATTTAAAACTAAATAAAATTTGAGTTTGTATCATTTAATTAAATAAATAAAACAAATCAAAATTTTATACAATTAAATCAAATGGGTTCGTGAGCCGGTTACGCTCGTTAACAGTGAGGGAAGGAGAAATTACTTACGGGATTAAAAACAAAATAAAAATAGTAATAACCGCTTCCGTGAAAAAGGATAGCTGTGTGTGCTTTGGCAAACTCTAGTCTCGCGTAAAATAAGTTTACGAAATCGTAGGTAACTGAATTGACTGCTTTGCACGAAGTACTGATTTTTTTTTTTTTGAATTTTTTTTAAGCGATAGAGGCATTCGGAAATTTTTAACAATAAAAAAATGATTTCGGCGGTATATAAAGTGGTCAAAAGACTCGGTATAGCGGGAGAGAAAAATGATGCGGTCACATCACTTTCAGATTATAGATAGGGACGGTGGTTTTTAAACGAGGGAGAGAAAGATATACTCGCCTGCTGAATTATCAACGGCTAAATACATGCAGCAGCAAAACCGCCTCTTACTATTTTGAAACAAAGCTGCTCCAACTCGAATTACCCGTAATATAGTATTCTAATGATTCATTAGTCTATCGATTATAATATATGATTATTGTTTGTCTAGTCTTGTGGGGTTATATACATCATGCTCCAAATAATCATTTTCTTCCTTCTCTTCAACTTATTGTATGATATTTAAATGTACCCTGTTTAATCTCTTCTTCGAACTCAAAAATGATAATCGAATATTATGCATGTGTAGAAGTAGTACGCTAATTCATGGATCAGTTTACAGTCAAATTCTGATGCGTCTTTTGAAATGATGTGTATCGGTGACAGTAAGGAATGCTAACGAAAGAGTGAATTGCATTGCGGGGATTCGATTGATTCCAGTACAGCAGCTGAAATTATGTAGCACAGTTTTTTACGTAAACTAAGCTGAGACAATAATGTTATCCATTGGCGGCACTACAATCCACAGGGTATGTATAATTCTTTACTCTCCGTACATGATTTGATTATGCCTACATATGTGCATAATGCTTGTTTTATCGATCATCTTGGCTATCGCTTCAGGAACTACTAGCAGCAAAATCAGAGAAGATAGCAGGGCTACTAAAACAGAATCCCAACGTCGACCTCTCCACCTTACTACACAACGCCAGCGATCAAGATCATGACAACGCCGGTATCCCACCAGCCGAACCAGAGATATTCGAGCTCATAGCACGGTTTTGTCACGGGTACCACGTCAATCTATCGAGCAACAACATCATTCCGGTCATCTGTATGTCGTACTACCTCAGAATGACTGACGATCACTGCAGGAACAATCTGTTGAACAAGGCAGCTCTATATTTTGAGAAGAGAATACTTGCTAGCTGGAATGAAACCGTCGAGTCACTGGGTACGTTGAGGTCGGAGTGTCTGTTCCGACAAGCGGTAGATATTGGTGTTATGGATGTTTGTTTGGAGTCGATTGCTGGTCAGGCTTTGGTTAATCCTGTGTTAGTTTTCGGAAGAGGGGTGGATATGGATTATTATTTAGGGGTTGTTGGTGGTGGTCGGGATTCTGAGATTGCTGGTGAGGTGATCTGTAGGCCGAATGCTAAGAGGAGGCTTTTCGGTAGTGGGGGTGGAATATTGAAATCGGAGTTAAGTTATAAGGAAGTTGAAGGAGAAGAAGAAGAGGAAATTGATGATCTCGGACTACTCTCTTCATTACCTGTTTGTGTGTACGAATATATCATACATGGATTGATTCGGCGCGGATTTCAGCCCAAGTATATTGCTGCCTCACTTATTCAGTACTTGTACGAGGGGACATCTTTTGTCTATGAAGAGGATGACGATGAGGAGGAGACTGAATGTGTTCATAGAGCGTTGGCTAAACGAAGAGCTTACATCCAGATAAGAAAAAGAATAAGAGGAGGAGATCGTCCCGATGCTGACGATTCTCAAACCGAAATCGACGATCACCAATCCCAAAGACAAGTTATTGAATCAGTCGAAAGACTCCTACCTACCACCGATCAAGCTCACGAGAACCACACTACTCTCCTCCTCCCATGCAAGCTCCTGTGTCAGATCCTGAGGTTTGCAGTCTCGCTAAAAGCCGGCCCCGACTGTCAGAACGGACTCGAGATCCGGATAGGCAAAAGGCTAGAAAATGCAACGGTCCAAGACCTTCTGCTGGTGTCGTTACTCGTACCGAATTCACACCCCAGCGACGACGTGGACCGACTGAAGAGGATACTCAAGTGTTTCTACGGCAACTTCCGCAGCCCGGATCCATCGGGGATGATCCTCGTAGCGGAACGGATGGAGGATCTCTTGACGGTGGTAGCAGGGGAAAGGGAGCTAGAAATGGATCCGTTCGTTGCTTTTGTGGACCTAACGAAATCAGCATTGATGGCAAGGCGTAGTAGAGGAGCGCCGCTTGTTGCTGCTGATGGCGGCGGGGGAGATGATGGCGGTGCTTTGGATGGGATATACGGGGCTGTTGACGTTTACCTCGATACACATCCGGAACTAACGGAGGTGGAGAAAGAATACGTATGCAAGGTGTTGGATTTTAGTAAATTGTCGGATGAGGCATGTCACCATGCAGCACAAAATAGAAGATTACCTTTACGAGTTATCGTACAAGTGCTTTTCTTAACACAATTGCGGCTCCGTGATGCTATAAGTACCGAGCGTGATAAGAGTAAGCCGTTTGTTGATGAACGTGGAGGGCGGCTGACGAAGAATATGGACGAAGATAACGGGAGCCATGAAGAGGGAGAGGAAGAGGAAAGACGGAAGTTGATACCAGAGACGGGTGAAAGACGGGGGTTGGGAAAGGAGAAAGGGAGTCTGTGGAAGCAAGTGAAAAGGAAGTTTGGGTGCATAAACGGCACCCAGTATGGTCGTATTGGTAGCTCAAGCGCCGACAAGAGACAGAAGGCTTATTCTAGTTCCAGAAAAATAATTAGGGTGCTTCACTGCGGTTAATGCTCTATCTTAGTTTTGATTTCTGAACTTATTAAAAAGACAAGCATTTGTTTTTTCTATTTATTTATTTACCTACGAGTAGCGTAGTACTCTGTTGTGAGTTGATTGATAACTTGTTCTATCCACCAGCTTTAGTTCTATCATCAACTATTTATGACTCCTTTTTTACTGGAAATTCTTAAATCAAGCTGAGCCATCATAAATCTATGCTAATATGGATATGTAAAGTGTATTTATTATATGTAAGAGAGTTCCTGCTAAACTGTATGCACTTAATAATTCTTATTTTGTACGTATAGCTAGCCAGCGAGATATCTTTTTTTTTTTCTTTCCGTCCGTGCTAACGAGTAGGAATTTGGATTCTAACATACATCGGAGGTCATGTATTTACTCGGTCTAATAATGCTGCTAATGTACGATATCTCGTTTTAGCTACAACTTGATCTATGCTTTATTCTCTGTTCAAACGGAATCAAAACTACCGGTACCCCCACGCCACAACTAGGATGTCAATGGGATAAATTTTACGGATTTTATTTGTTTAGTGTGAAAATAGATACGAATAAATTGATATAAATATAAAATAAGGAGAGAAATATCCGTCGGATTTAGATATAAATATAGATAGGGATCCTTAAATTCGTACGTGTACCCATATCCGTTTACACGATATAAAATTATATTTTTACCTTTACTTATACAATATTAAGTATATTTCTAAGGTTAAAAGTGAAGATATAATTAAATTTTAACAATCTAAGTATATAATTCTAACATTAAATAATTTTTACTTTAAACTTGATGGGTTTTATTCGAAATCTGATAGGTTTTACCCGATAGATATATAAATGGATATGGATATGGATGAGGAAAAAAAATACTCGTCGGATTTAGATCTAGATATGAGTATATGTTTTCTTATTAGGTTTGGGTAATGTATACGGTGTATCCGTTCTGTTACCATCCTTAACCACAACACAAACTGATTTTATTAATTACTTATAGTACAAAACAACTAGGAATAACAATGGGTTGGGTTTAGCCAGACCTAGATTCAAACCCATCTATATTACCTAGATCCAAACCTGTTCCATATTTGTCGAGGCTCAAAAGTTTAGACCCGGACCTAGATCTACCAGGTCTAGCTATTTTTTTTTATAAAAAATAATAATAATTTATGTAACTATAAATATATTTATATTTTATATATCTTAATATGAATTTTTTTTATTAAAAAAGTATGCGAGTGAAAAAATAAACATTTTAAAATAGTTATGTTAACTTTTCAAATGGTGTTGTAATACTTTTGGAATACAATATTATACATATTGTTTATAAAGTAAATATACAAAAATAAAATTAAAAAATTAATAAGGAGCTCAAATAGGATTATGACAATAATGACAAATATAATATTAGTATGTATTTATATATGTACACACACACATATATACTAAAGGGGTTTGTCGGGTCGGGTTTGGGTCTGAAACTATTTGACCTGGATCTAGATCCGTTCAAGTACATATGAATCCAAATCTATTAAAAATAAGATGAATCTAGTAGGTCTGGAATGAATTTGAGATCCAATATTATTTCTAAAAATTGTGTCATCATCTATGAAGATCGAGTTGGGGCATAGAGGTAAAATTTGAAGAGGGAACTTTGCATTGAACTAAATAAAAGGAGTGATTGATATATTGGTCTCTACTTAAAATTTTGTATAGAAACCGAGTTCTAAATAAAGGAATTAAACAAATATAGTAGTAATCTAAATATATGGCAGATATGTTATGTCATGTGATATTCATCGATGGGTCTATTTCTACATAAATTCTTGGATAAACATAGTTTGACATAAATTATTTTTTATTTTAAAAAAATAGAGACCACATGTAAAATGTATTTATGATCTTGTTTTTTATAAATAGGTCTATAATAAACTGAGTACACCTAAACAGTTATCCTACCTCCATATTGTTAAAAGTATACGGAAATGTTGCAATAAATAGGGTCGTGAGACTCGTGACATTTATCTTGGCCCGGTTTTCTTATTGTGTTGTGTCTGCCTCCAAGCAAGACCGTGAAATGGTAAAAAAGACCCACGTACAAATTTGGGCTTACCCAAAAAGTACTATTTCCTAAACTATGCCTGTGGAATAGAAAGGTTCTATAATTGGGCCTACTTCTTCCAGGGAATCATGTAGCCCGCTAAACTGGATTTATGAATTGAGCTAATAGTTTATTTCGATTAAGATAAATTGAAGTGATGATAAATATTAAAATTTAATTTAGATAAAAAGAATAAAGATAAATTAAAGTGAATATTTTAAAATATTATTTGGATATAATTAACCTAATTAGGATAAATTGGATTAAATATTGTTTTATTTTTTTTTACCTTGAGGTGAATGAAAGTTGAAAATAAAACAAATGATATTTATCTCCGAATTTCCTTCATTACATATATATTAGATGAGGGTATTTTTGTCAAATTATGTAAAAGTTCATTTATTTTTTCCTTTTCATCCTCCAAATTGGAGGTTAATAAAAATGAGAAAAATTAGGATAGATGAAGGGGCAAATCTCATTAACATAGGTGAATTTTTTATTTTATATCCAAACGGGATGAATAAACGTGCAATACCTCAAATTTTATCTAGCCCTAATTTTGAGTAATTAATATTTTAACATAATTTTAATTTTAAATAAAATTAATATTTTTACCTTACCCTAATTTCTTAGACCTAAATTTAAACTTAATCCTAAAACTATTTCCGAGTCATTAGTATTTAACCTAAACCTAACTTAAATGGTTGATAAATTTATTTTACCCTAATTTCCTAATCCTAAAATTAAACCTAATCATAATTCTAACCCTAAACTCCTTTTTTCCCTGTCCTAATAGGATATTTCTCCTCTTTTCCTCTTCTAGCCATGTAACCCATTCGCCACATAGTTCCCTTTCCCGACCATGCACCTCCCACCCTCTACACTACACTAGTCCCCTGCACTGGTCACCAACTCCCTACAACCCTACACCACCTAGCCCCATTAGTGCCAAACCCACACCAAAACTAACCACACCTGAAACTTTGCTCCTTCGGTTTCCATCTCGCATGCCCTCACCCTTTTCTCTCTATAAATACGCCCCTTATCCCCTACTTTTTTCACATGTTTACAACCTCTATATACTCTATAGACTCCCTCTTTTTTGCCTTCACCATTTCCCTCTTCCACTTTTCTTGTGGTGATAAAACAAACACAACCGAGTCCCCTTCTTCTCCTTACCCTACCCGTTGCTACCATCGCCACTTAAACCCACCATCGTCGGGCCTTACCTTATTCCTCTTCCCCTCTCTGCCGCCATACCTCACCATAGCCTTCAAGCATCACCAACCCAAACAACCAACCAGCTTACACTCAACAAACTCCCAATGCCACTCTAACCCACCACCATGACGTTCCCCCGTTGCCGCCTCCACCCAATGGTAGTAGTTGCCATTGCCCTGTTACCAATGGCTGGGAATGTCGCTGCCTCCCCCTAGGCTAGGAAAAATCTTGCAGTTGTACCCTCCATTTGCTGCATCAACTATGTTCGTAGCTTGTTCGACCCTTGCGACTTTGGTTTACTTCATTTTTTTCTCATTTTTCCACCCACCTTTGCCTTAACTTTTCCTTGGTTGATTTCATGAGTTCTAATGTTGTATTATTATTGATTATTAAGGGTTTTTTTGTGGTCTAAAATGAGGTATATGAGGTTTTACGTGCTTAGAGATTGGTGGAACTTTCACTACAACAATATTAGGCTATAGTGACAACATTTTTGGTGACTGCTAGAGTCATCCTAATAGAGTAGAATATTGTAACTATATGTCATTGTTATGAAGGAATTTTATGGCTTGAAAAAATGAGGATACAATGATGACTATGATTGTCATTATAGATGTATTATGATGACTAGTTATTACTTTTATTTTATCCCGAGAATATTTGTAATTAATTTAGGTGAACAAAACAACTACGACGACTTTTCATGGTAGTATCATGCAAAATAGTATCATCTACCAATTAAGTTTCATAGATAAACACACACACACACACACACATAACAATAATGTGTTATCTTTATTGATGGGTGGTTGTTGTAGGGTAGCCAAAAATTTCAAGGATAAATATCCCTTGTACTAAAATTTTTAAAAAATTGGTGTAGAAAAAAATTCAAGAGATGCTATTGAAGCAACGTGTCACTACAATAGACCCCTTCAAAACAACATCGTGCATTTTACTGAGGGTTTATTTTGTTGACTTTTTCATCTATGTAAATGTCGAGAGTTGCAGCAATAGGGATTGACTATATAAAAATGAAAACCCTATTAATGCTTTCCATTCTCTATATTTTTTTTTCTCTCCTCAGGTTTTCTCTTTGCCGGCCTCTCAAAGTTGTTTTTCTTTAATCTTTGCTTTTTTGTTAATATCTCGTCTAGTTTTGTTATCATTTGATTTAAATCTTTTTTTTTCCTTTTTATTTTTTATATTTGTGTGTTGATATGTGTTTCCATCAAAGCCACCACCTTTGCCACTAATTCTATCACTTTACACCACGACGTCCTCCATACCTTAGTTTTAGTCTTTATTTTATTTTATTTTGCTTTAATTATTAGTTTATTAATGTAATCATTTTTTTACTTAATTTTTGGTTGGATTGTAGCTTGCTGGAGAAAATCGTTTGATGCTTCTCTGCTTATGATGCTGCTTCTCTGCAACCACTAGTTATATGATTATATTTTTTGCTATTCTTTTGAATTACATGCATGCATACATACATACATACATTAATTGATATATGTGTGTAGATAATTGTGATTGGTATGTGTGTGTGTGTTGTAATTAATTAATTTTATGTTGTGAGTATACTATTATGTTAGATTTTTTATAATATACAAATGCAAGTGTATACTAGGTTAATTAGTCTTAACCATCATTTTTAATAATTTAATTTTAGCAGGAATAAAAAAATAAAAACAGCAAGACATTATTTGCCTTAAATAATTTAATATTAAAGTGTAAAACAATAAGAATATAAAATTATTAGATAATAAATTATTTTTAACCTTATATAAGTACTTTTAAAAGAGTAGAATAATGAGATAATACAAAAATTTAAATAATAAAATATTATTGGTGTTTAAAAATTTATGATTAATTAAATAAGTGGAATAATAGAATAATAAAATTTAAATTAATAAAATATTATTAACCTTTGAAAATGTATTATTAAATAATTTAGTGAAATAATAATATTCTTTTACTTTAAAATAATAAAATATTTCTAGCCTTTGAAATTTTATGATTAAATAATTAAGTAAAATAATGATATAATAAAATTAAAAATAATAAAATATTATTGACCTTTAAAAATTTATGATTAAATAAATAAGTTGAATAATAATATAATAAAAAAATAAAATAAAATATTATTATCCTTTGAAAATGTATTATTAAATAATTAAGTGAAATAATAAGATAATAAAATTATAAATAAATAAAATATTAATGGCCTTTGGAAATTTACTTTTAAATAATTAAGTGTAATAATAAGATTATGTTATTTCAAAATTGTTGCTCTTTGAAAATATATGATTAAATAATTAAGTGGCGTAAGAAGATAATAATACTTTGGTTAATAATATAATACTATTTTACTTTGAAAATTTATGATTAGATAATTAAGTAGAATAGTAAGATAATAATACTTTATAATAATGAAATATTATTGACATGTGAAAATTCCCAAATAATATAATACTTTTAGCCTTAAGTAATTTATTATTAAATAATGAAGTGAAATAATTATCAACCTTAACTCTAACCTTAAATATTTAATCCTATTAAATTCTAAACTCTAATGTTTTAGTATCTATTATCATAATAATATCATAAGTATTTAAAAATTATTGTCCATTTATGTAGGTGGTTTGATGCATCGTTTACCTGATGGTTACCCTCTCTACTACTTTGTGATATCTCTAAATGGGGGATATTAGGAGGCATGTGAGTTGGGTTTGTAATGTGTTGTAGTGCATTGTGGATTGAGATTTATATTTGGAACTATTTAAGTTTAGGTTCTGCTATCTTTTGTTGACTTTGCCACAAATTCAATCATGGTTAGGGACAATGGATAGATATATAGATTTATTTATCATTGATGTTCCACACCCTATGGCCATTAAAGTTAAATGATTTACAAAACAATATCTTTAGATAACAAGGGAGTTGATAGTGATTGATGACAAGTGTAAGTCTTGAAAACTTATATCGACAAGTGTATACCCTCATTATCTTAGTGACTAGCATAAAGTGGGAGATCCCTCTATTGAAGAAGTAAGAGAATAAAGGATTCTATAATATGAGTGGATTCAATGGGTGATTGAGGGTATTTAAAGAGGACTAAAAATTATAACATGAATCTTAGAGATTAAAGGACTCAAAATTATAGTATAGAATCAAATATTAATATTAATATTTTTTTGGTAGAGTTACCAAGTTGAAAGTAATATATTAGTATTATTTCTTATTTATTTTAATTTATATCCTTTAATTATTGTAAAAACAAACTATGATCATGTTTAATATTTTGTCTTTTTTCATGTTTACGCATGCTTGTCTATATTAACATGTATGGTTTGTTTGAAGTATGTTTATCCATGCATAGAATGTTAATATTGTTGTTGTTGATATAAAATATCCATGCCTTGTTATTTAATTATATAGCTAACCTTTTACTATTTTATAGATAACATAATACGTGTTAAGAAATGAAAGAAAGAATGCAGAATGTGGTGTCACCGACACTACTTAAGGAGTTACAAAGTGTAATAATGACTATATCTTGGTTGCTGATCTAATTGAAGGAACATTGTTGAAACTTGTATAATACATTTATAAAACTTATGCTTGCAAAACATAGGAATAAATGGTCAACTTAAAAAGAAAATTCAAAAATTTTCATATTCATACTATATATAAGTTTGTTAAAATTAGGTTTATATCTTAACGATTGATCCATATTTTAATTGCTTTAATAGATTTATAATGCCAATTGCTAGGAGATGGACGATGTTATGTAGTCAAAAATCCAATGAGTTTTGGGATGGTATTCAAATGTTTATAGGGTTGACAAAATATAACTTGAGGTCGGATGAAATTATGCGTTGTCCTTGTAGAATATGCATCAATTTTTAATGTGATATGATAGATAGGGTTGGAGCACACATTTTGTGGTTTGGGTTCATGGAGGATTATGATACGTTGTAGTTTCATGGTGAACTTCAAAGTTAACATGTGCAAGAAGAGATCAGAGATGAAACGACGTATGTATCAGGTGATTTATTAGGTGGTGATTCACATATTGATGATAGTGAAAGAGTCAAGACTATTGGTGATGAGTGATGACTTAAATACTAATGAGGCAATAGGTGATGACTCTAGGGATAGTATAGATCCATATGTTAAGGAGTTATTTTAAGAGATGGAGACAGAGTTATATATAGGATGTAATGATTTTTCTTCCTTGAAATTTTTGGTGAAGTTGATGCATCTCAAGGTGTTGAATAAATGGAGCAACATGTTTTTCGATAGAATTATAAAATTGTTTAAAGAATCACTTCTAGATGGCAATAAACACTTCTAAAAAATGTAAATTAATTAGATTATGTTTATAAGCTAACTAATCTAATTTTGAATTTTTTTTATAGCATGAAATGGTGGAGAGGCATCAAAAGACGATAGATGAGGCCTAAGTCTAATCACTTGAGAGTGGATGTGGGTCCAAAGAGCCAATAAAGATTGATGAGGCGACACTTATATGGATAGTTCTAGGAAAACATTGTGGCCATGACATATCTATTGGTATATCATTGAAAGGTACTTCATCTGGATCGTCTTTAGCTCCACTAGCACCAACACCTTCTGCCAGTACTAGCACCAATACCTTCTACTAGTACCAATGTAACGGCCCAAGCTTTTTAATTTTAAAGAGTTAATTGAGGAAAATAAAATATAAAAACATAAATTGTTATCGGCATACTTGGTATAAGTCTAATTTTTTACCATCATTATACCAAGTGCTATGACTAAAACTATTATTCCGGTTAAATTTATAACATAATTTTAAGAACAAAAATAGAGAAAATAAAACATATATTAATATCATTTTAAATAAAACCAACTATCAGCGGCTACAAAATTCAGTGAAAGAAAATACATGAGTATAAGAGTATAAGAAAAATCGAATCAAAAGATACCAGACTATACACCAGATAGCCCTAACTCTTTAACCCAAGTACTAGCATTTAACTTATAATACCCCAAATTTTTATAACCTAAAATTTGGATGTTTAACCTTTTGTCTAGGAAAAGTTTTGTGAACCTTTGACTTACAAAAATAGATAAAATTATTTAATAAATTAATATAGTTATTTTTAACATTTTATCTTACTCTTTTTATTTAAATAAACCCTAATTCCATAATTCTACAAAAATTATGTTCTTAAATTAATACTTTAATTTTTAGATAAGTTAATATAATATTTTCCCAATAGCCCAATTTTAATCTAAATTCTAATCCTAAGCCTAAATATATTTTCCTTTTTCTTTCTCCTTTTTCTTCCTTTTCTTCCTTTTCTTTCTTTTTCCTTTTTTTTCTCTTCTTCCTTCTTATTTCCTTTGGCTAGCCTGAATGATCCCCCATTTTCCTTTCTTTTCCCTCGGGTCAGCCTAAGACTTCTCCCCTTCTTTTTCCTTTTCTTTTCCCCTCGGGTCAACCTAACTCCCCTTTCTTCTTCTTCTCCTTCTCTTCCACACAACCAACCCACTTCCCTCTCCTTTATTCATTCCCCGCGTGGTCCATCTTTCCCCCTCTTCTTCATTACATGCATGTGCCTTAGCCAAACAGGCCCAAAGCTCCCGGATGCACACCTCCCTCATTCTCCTACACGCAGCATGCGACACTACCCCCTTCCCGGCTAGATAGCTTCCACCACCACCCTCTTGCCCATCCCCTTCTTTTTCCTTTTTTGGTCGTGCAGCCCCCTAATTGCCTCCCCCATGTGATATTTTCCTTCCATTTTCATCCCTTGCCACGACTGTGCCGCCTGCCATTCCCTACACTACCACCTATGTCGCATGACAAACCATCCTCTTCCCTACTCTTCTTCTCCTCCTCCTCCTCAGGTCTCCTCTCTCCCTCCTAAACTTCCCTTTTTCCTTCCTTCTTCTACTCCCTTGCCCTGTTTTTCCCATATCACTTCATCTGAACCACCTTCGGCGCTTCCACCACAAACCCGGCCTCCATCAATGACCACCACACTTTTTCCTTCCTTCCTTCCTTCCTCCTCCTCCTTTGCCACATTGCCTCTCCTTCTTTTTCCCCTACGCCAGCTCCTTCTGATTCTCCCCTACCACTGTCCACTCTCCCTGCAACAACCACCTCCTCCACCGCAGCTACCACCAAGTCCTCCATCTAGTATATCTTTGCACGACCCAAATCAACCAATGCCCCAACCTCCTCTACATCCCTACCTCCTTTCCTTATCCTCCCTTTGACACCCCACCCTACAACCACCACCTCCCTTCGGCCACCTCTCTACCTCCATTTCCTCCACCACTGTAGCTCCTTCTAGCTACCTACCGCCAACCGCCAACACCTCAACCTCCACTCCTGCACAACCACTACAACAACCCCAACACCACCTACCCTTTCTCCCTTTTCATCCTCTTCTTCCCCTTTTTTCGTCTCCTTTCCCTTCTTTGCACCACTCTCCCTGTAGCCTAAGTTACCGCCTCTACTGCCTTTGAGCCACCTGCACCATACCCTCCAACCACCAACCATCTCCTCATCCACCTCTTGCACCCAACAAACAAAACAAGCATCGTCCACCACCACCTACAAACCCTTACCCGAGCCATCTTTTCCCCCTTCCATTTCATCCATTTTTGCATGTGCAGCGTGAGTTATACACTTATACTACGTAATTTTTATGTATTTTAGATAATATTTAAGGTATAAGGGTAGTTTGGTAATTTTATATTTAATAAATATTTTTAATTAAAATTATTATTTCATTTAGCTAATATTAATCCGGTATTTGTGATATTATTTTTAGGTAGAAAATTTTATTAATAGAGGCTAAGCATTTTTAGCCTCGTTATGGGTAAAATTTATTTTTGCTGGAAATCACGTAACCTTTATACCCCACTAAAATGTTTAGATGTCATATGTTAGCTCATTATGATTTTGACATATGATTTGTGCATATATGATTTGTTACAAATAATCTTATGATTATTAATGTTATCTTGGAAAATGGAAGAAGAATGCATGGTCTCTTGTGTAGGATGTTATCACTACAAAATAATTGACTTTTGCCAATAGAAACTTAGGCACAGATATTTTTTCTATTGGTAAAAGTAACTAATACCAACAGATAATTTTTTATGGACAATAATGAGTTTTTCCAACAGAAATTTTTATCTATTGGTATTAATATGTTATGCCAACGGATCTTTTACCATCACTTATATCTATGGTTATTAGTAGCATTATACCAACAAAACTAATACCTACTTTTACATTTGTTGGTATTAGTGTTTATGAAATTTGACAATAATATTTGTTTTTATATAATTTTAATAATGATTAATTCTATTCTTTTTAATATCATATAATATAATAATAATAATTAAGTCATTAGTCAATATTAAAAATAATAGTTTACATATATTATTATTAATTATTATTTTATTTCTAATTTTTTATATTAATATTGTTCATAATGGTGTCTTTTAACAATTATAATGAAATAATATATATTATATCTACTACCACTTACTATTAAATTAATTTATTATTAAATACTACCAATTACCATTCAAATCTATATTATCTTAAAAATAATAAATATTATCAATAATGATTCACATTATTAATAATATATTAGTAATTATTAGATACTATTATTAATATATTTTAAATAATGATTCATATTATTCTTATTAATATAATTCTTTATTAATTATTACTAAGAATAATTATTTTAGGACATTATTATTATTATTATTTTAATAAAAAAAATATTATTACTAATTGTTGGAAATTATGATTAATATTTATATTATTCATATTTTTATTTATTTCCCATTATTAATTATTTTTAATAATATTATTATTTTATTATAAATTATGATTAATATTATCTTAATAATACATTATAAAATATTAATTTTATATAAAATATTTTTAAATAATACTAATTATTATTTAAATTTATTATTAGATAATTAATAATATCATTATGATTAGCAGTAAAATTAATTATATTATTTGTAAGAAAAAAATATAATTATTATAGTCAATATTATAATAATTAATTGTTATTAATAGAATTATTTTTTTAGGGCTTACAAATGACTTTTTTGAAAATGTGTTAAATTATTTTTAGTCATTTAAACTATTATAAGAATATTTATCGAATGTATTTGAAATATTATCTCTAATGTCATCTATTATAGAACCTTTTAATATCTTTATCTGTAGTAAATATTTTTATCTTTGAATTTATTTATTTTTACGAGGTTGATAAGATCTTAAAAAAATATTAAACTAAATGTTTTCACAACTTATTTATGCTTTTCTTTCCATTTTGGCTTATGAATGACTTTTTGAAAATGTGTTATTTTATTTTTAGTCGCTCAAAAATTTATAAAAATATTTCTTTTGATTTATTTTAAATATTATTTTTTCATTATATTTTTTTTATTTTAATAAGTGTTACAATTTATTTAAAATAAAATTATTTATTCGGATAAGTCTTTTATTTTTATCTGAAAACTATTTATAGTTTTTATGAGTGTATTTCTATTATAATTTATTTTATAAATATTTTCTAAAGTTAAAAAAGAAGATATTATTTCGAGGACTTATAAAGTATTTTTGAAAATAATATAGATATTTATACTCATTAGTAAATTTTTCCGAAAATATTTTTAAAATTCTTTATATAACTCTTATATTGATTTTAGGCCTTCGGATCCTTTTGAAATGAATTTTTGTTAAATAATTTGTAGATAAAATTGTCCAAGAATATTTTTAGATGTATAGTATTTATTTATATATGTGTATTTGATGAAAAAAAAACCCCAACCCCGACCCTCTTCATTTTCCCACCCCGACCCTCTTTATTTTCCCTTTCTCTCTTCTTCTCTCCCTTCTCTTCTGTTATTTTTCCTGTCTGTCTCCCTGCCCTCTACGCCCCATCGACATCGGCACCAGCACCTCCATTGTCAACAGCCGACTGTCGTCCACCGTTGACGTCGCCACTCCAGCCGCACGCTACCGTTGTGCTTGCCAGCTCCAGCGCTGCAGCAACCAGCAGCCGCGTGCAGCAGCAGCCACGAGCCGCAGCACAGGTCGCACCGCCATCCTCCAACCACAGCGAGCCTCGCTGGTTGCGGGCGAGAAATCCTCGAACTCCGGCGTATCTTCTCCGGCCTTCACCCATTTAGATTTGTTAGTTTCGTTTGGTATAAATTTTCGAAAACCCTAACCCTTGTTTTGATTAATTGAGTATGAATTAGCTTATGATAAGCTAAATTAATTGTGTAATTATGTATATATATGTTGTATGATTAATT
Source organism: Tamarix chinensis (assembly GCA_030549775.1). Lineage (NCBI taxonomy): Eukaryota > Viridiplantae > Streptophyta > Magnoliopsida > Caryophyllales > Tamaricaceae > Tamarix > Tamarix chinensis. The sequence continues at coordinate 9,145,500 of CM060179.1, read as the reverse complement.
TAGAGTGGTGAATTGTAGTACATTTGGTTGATTTGTAAAAATCGGATTTTAGGCTAGGTTGTGTCCGAATTTTTCGGATTCGTCCAATTAAGCTATTTTGGGCAAATTGATTTTACGTTATGCTTTAAAATATATCCAATTTTATGTTAGAACCGTTAATTTGAGAAATTTATGTGGAATTCATTGGAATTGACTTTCTAGGTCAAAATTCGTGTGTAATGGAATTTGATTGCATAATTGAGTTTTTTTTTACTCAATTGATTTTATAATATCTTTTGAAATGTATTTAATTTCATATCGAAAGTGTTGATTTAGGAAAATTATGTGAAATTGATTGGAATTGAATTTTTGGGTCAAAACTCTTGGGGGTTTAAATTGGATTGTGTAATTGGGTTTTTTTATTCAATTGATTATATACATTACATTAGAATACATTTAATTACAATTCCAAACTGTCAATTTATATACTTTAGGAAGAATTGATCGGATTTGCGTTCCAGGCACAAAAACCCTAATTATGCTAAATTGGATATTTCTTTTATTATTTTTGAGCAATTGATTATATGTTATGTTATAAAATATGTCTAATTGTATTTCTAAATATTCAATTTAAATAAATTAATAGAATTCAACCGATTTGTATTTTCAGGCCTAAAATCCTAGATTTTAAGTGAAATTATAAAAGTTGGTCATTTGTGTGGTTGTTTTTCTAAACTTGAATATATAGAAATAGTTGAAATAGTATTAATTGCATCGTAACACCTTTAATTGAAATTAATTTATTTGAACTATCCAATTTTGTGTCTTGGGCTTTGAAATGGTATTAGCTATTAGTCTTGAATTGGCTACTTGAAAGATTGTTTTATGTCATGCCCTACTTTATATATGTTACATTAGCTCACTTAATCAAGAGATATATCATGGTATTGTACTCTACCTCAAGGTAGTACATTTTAATGTATGTAGCTTGACCAACCTAAGGAATGAATATCAAGAATAAGCATGCTGAATCTTGGATGCCTTCATGCTAGATACACTAATAGCTAATAAAGTTCATTGTATAGTATATCCTATTATTTTACCTATTTCATTTATAGATTACCATAACAACAACTTTAGGGTATTGATAGCTTCTTGGTCATGCGTTATGGAGCCGGTCCTTTCGGTTCTGCTCTTGAAGATTCTCATATAATATCAGTATACTGCATTATCTCCTTTTACAACCGTAAAACCTTCTTAAAACAGTTTTTATGCTGGTCTATTGCCATAGATGGTTGATATTTGGAGTTTGATATCCAAAAGATGCATTCGTTGCGTTTGAAGTTGTTCACAGATTTCAATGTAGGAGTAAGAGGACAGACTTATGGTCTGGCCGTAGATTCGGAGAGAACAAATTGGGCGCCAGCGGTCATAGGAAGATATGGAATCAGAATGTATAGGATCATGGTGTGTTCTTCCCATAACGGTGGGGGTGGACTCGGTGGTGTCGGAGGTGGAGAAAGTCCGAGCTCCAGCAACCGTAGTTCTAGTTCCAGTCCTTTGGTTTTAGGGTCAAATTCGTTCCTTTATTGGAGCCAATCATATGCTTTATTAAAACAGCAAATGGAAATAGCCGCCAAGTCTGAGGTGTTGATTTTTCTTTATTTATTTGTTTATTAGTTAGTATTATCCATTCTTGCTATCCTTTTACAAGTTTTTGGGTTGTAGATGAAAATTTATTTGGCTTAAAGTTTTAGAAATTCGGATTATTCTGCTAAAAAATTGATTACTATGCTAAAATTCATTTGGCCAAAAGTTTCTGGGCGCAAATTTTTGGTTGTGAGATCATAAGTATAAGCCATAAAATTCATTAGGTTTCTTTTGCTGGGGATCATTGCTAAAATGGGCATGAAAATAGTGATTTGCATTCGGAATAACCTAATAATTAATTTATTATTTTTCAAATTCAATTTCCTTAAACTTAATAATTAAATAGCTATTATTATTGTAAGAATTATTTTAATAAATAGCATAATAAAAATAATAATAATTAGTTAAGTTGCGTTCGGAATATCCTAGGATAAGAGTCTTGTGGACCGGTCTGCTAGTTGGAGGTTCGGGGACACTGTACGTATAATACCTCGCTTATTAAAAACCTAATTTTTATAAATATTTATATTAATTTATGAGTTATAAAATTTAATTTTATTTCAATTAGGTTATTTAATTTAAATTGTATTTCTATTTTAATAAGTGTTTCGGTTTATTTTAAATAAAAGCTTTAATCATATAAGTATTTTATTTATTTTTTAAAAACTGTTTATAAAATTTTTTGATTAAATTTAATCTATTTAAAATTATATTTTTGCCATAAATTCTTTTAAATATTTGAAAAAGGAAAAAAATTTTGGCCCTAACACATGCAGCTACCCCGCGTCTTATTCCCATTCTTGTGGTTCCTGTGTATTTGAGTCTCGACCTTACGCCTCCCCCCTATGTATTTGGTTGCTGTGATTCGGTGCCTATAGGTCCCGCCCCGCCTATGTTCGTGGATCGTATCGCTCGTTGCACATCATCTCGTCGCCGCTCAACCGCGCCGCCATAGCTCCCAGTCGTTGCACACGACAGCATCAGGGGAGCAGCAGCAGCAAAACAGCAGTGGGGAAGGGCAGCAGTGGCGCAGTAGCAGCCTAGCAGGGGAAGAAGGCAGCAGCGGCGCGCCACCGGCCGGACAGCTCCAGCGTCGGTCAGCCACCGGCGACTGCTCCTCTCCCACCGATGAAGCTCCATTGCCCTTTACCTACATTGATTTGGCTGATTTCGTTTGGTATAATTTCCTGAAACCCTAATTTTTTTTGATTAATTATGAAAGAATGGGATTTAATTAAGCTAAATTAGTTATTTAATTAAGTATATATGTATTGTATGAATGACTTGGATATGCTAATTATGTGATATATGTTGATTTTTGGATTTTGTGATTATTGACCCGGTTATGTCCGGATATGTTGGATTCGGTCAATTAAGCTATTTAGGATAATTTGATTATGCATTATACTTTAAAATATACTTAATTTCATATTGGAATTGTCAATTTAAGAAAATTGTGCGAAATTATTCGGAATATGATTTTTAGGTCAAATCCTTGCGGATTTAAATTGAATTGTATAATTGAGTTATTTTAGTAAATTGATTATACATTTTGTAATAGAATATGTTTAATTTCATTTCCGAACCATCAATTTAAATATTTTGGCAAGATTTGACCGAATTTAAAGTACAGACTCAAAAACGCTAATTATGTTAAATTGGGTATTTTATTTATTTTTTTAATCAATTGAGTATATAATATGTTATAAAATAGGTCTTATTACATTTCTAAACATTCAATTTAAATAAATTAATAAAATTTGACTGAGTTGTAATTTTTGTCCTAAAACCCTAACTTTCAAATAAAATTATGTAAATATCATTTGTATAGTTTATTGTTGGAATGTCCTAAAACCGAGTTGTAATGTTTGTAAATAAATTAATTTCAATATGATTGTTGGAATGGATATGTTGAGGAAGTATTAATCTCTAATAGATTGCGCATAGAAATGTGAGGCTTTTCGAGGACCAAAGGGTGTTAGAGTCTCCTTCTAGAAGCATGAGGATAACCCCTTTATGAATGTTATGTTGGAAATCATGTTGAGTGCCCCTTATCAAAAAGGGCATCCACTCTTCTTGTGTAGTTTTCAAGAAATTGACACCCCTAACACATCACTAGAGCAAATCCTGGTGATCCAAGAGTATTCAAACTTGTTTCTTGATGATATTTTAGGTATGTCACTAGTTTGAGATGTTGAGTTTGCAATTGATTTACTGCCAGAGCTAGAGCTTGTATCTAAATCATTGTATCGTATAACACCTACTAAGATGATAGACCTTAATGCACCATAAGCATTCATGGATCTTATGAACTAGATTTTTTGATAATTTGTGGATTAATTTTTTATGGTGTTCATAAACAATATTCTCATCTACTCTAATTGTTATGAGGAGCATGTACAATATTGGAGGCAAACATTTGCGTTATTTAGAGCACAATAGTTGTATGCCAAAATTTTTAAGAGTGAATTTTTACTAGATCAAGTAGCTTTCCTAGGGTATATGATATCAAGGAATGGTGTGTTAGTGGATCCTTCCAATATTTGAATAGTTTTTGAATGGCCAACACTAACATTTGTCAAGGAGATTCATGGACTTCTCTATGATAGCCCAATATGTATACTAATTTATAGTTATTTGGTTTCTCTTTGGTCATTTTGCTTAAGGTTTTGATTTGGTGATAGGTTGCTTGTATGATTTGTGGGTTTATGGGTCTTTTCTAGGGCTTTTGAGCTGCAAGTCCTCAAAGCTAATGCTTTATAGCCTAATGTACTTGGTTTTTCCCTTTTATGCCTATAATGGCCTAACATTCTTTTGGTTATCTCTAAGATTTTGTGTTAATGTAGCTATATTTTTTTATTGGTTCATAATATGCAACATAATTAATTTTTTTATAAACGATTATTCTTTTACAATCGAATTTTATATGTGCATAATGGTACTCTTTTATATTTGTTTTTGATATATAGTGGTTGTACACTTGTCTAATTGGAGTTTGAGTATTATCCGAATTTGTTGATTAAAGTTCTTTACTAAAAGTCAATTGGCCATTTAAAAAACAGTTCTAGCTAGATATCTATCAATTGAATTAGTTGGTTGTTATCATTTTTTGACTTTGTTACTTTTATGATGTTGTCTCATTTTGTTACTTTGTTTAATCATGGTTCAATATTGGAAAATTAAAAATTAAAAATTCACTTCACCAAACATGCAAAGGGACACTATATGGTCATGTTATATCGGTGGATTAGGTAGCATCACCTAGAATTAAATTGTAGGTATATTATAATTATAATTATAATATATAAAGCTACACACATCGTGTGCTACAAAAATCTAGTCTTTATTATTATCCTTTGTCCTTCTTTTTCTAATTATTTTGATGTCTCTACTTGTTGAAAATTATGTAGGAACTTGTCTCTACAAAAAATGATGATGATGATGGTAATGAATTGTATAATGGGTTGCCTATATTTTCCTTAAAATGTTGTGCAATGTCTAAGAAAAAAGATGCGCAACCGGAATATATGTTGATTGAAGAAGCACATAGTTATGTGCTTGCAAATTGTGATGAAGTTGACGTATACACACAGTAAGTCCTAATTCTCTTTGAATAAGTTTTTTTAATCGTGCAAAGTCAAAAATGTGTTCATATGCTGGTTCAAAGAGCTTTGCACGCATCTGAGCAGAAGAAAAGGTTGGTATATGATTAATTCATCTATGCAATACCAAATTTAATTTACTTTGTATACTTGATATATAATTTCATATGTGTTTTGATTAGGAAAAAATGGGGAAAGAACCCGATGAATTAGAAATGTGGTTGAAAACTCATAAATCGAAAAAGGGTTCTAAGCTTAATGATGCTTTTGCTGCAACAAGAGTTTGTTTTCAATTTATTTTAATGTTAGGGTTATATATATATATATATATATATATATATATATATATATATATATACATATATGCGAATCTACCTCATCTACTGCCCACTAATAGAATTGATTTATACTTTACATAAAGCGATTCTGGATGAGATGATTGCACTTCCAGAAGGATGTAACGCTAATGCTCGACGTGAAATATTCATAAATATAGTGGGAGAAGATAGGAATGGATATGCAAAAACCTTTGGTCTTGGTCTAAAAGTTTCACGATTCCACAAAAGAAGATGTGCTTTCGAGGAGGAGCGAGCTAATATTAAATTCGAGTCTAGAGTTGAGAAGTTAGAAAATGATCTCCTTGAGACTAAAGACCAAGTAGGATATCTGACTGGTATAATGCATACATTATTAGAGAATCAAGTAAGTTCCTCACTAAATGTTGATATTTTTTTTTACATTTCTCACGCAACACATTTATTTTGGGTATATTTTTTTTACCTCTAAAATAGTGCATAGATGAATATATGAGAATATTAGGGGTCAAATAGTGATTAGATTGAGTAACTATGGTATGTGCGTCTCTTCTCTTTCAATCTCGGCTAATGTGCCACTTCCACTCCGATTGAAGAAGTTTTGTATGCAAATTGATTTCCTACGATATCTTTAGTTGATGTCATTGTTTACTCATAGCATTAGTATTACGCGGGACGAAAATAGAAAAATAAGGAGAGAAAATATATAAACACATTATTTTAAAAAATTTAGAAAGTGGGTATGAAAGAAAATGATAAAAATATTTACACGCGCGCGCACACACTCGCACATATATATTATATATATTTTAATAAAAATATACCAAATCTACTAAAATAAAGAGAGAAAAATAAAAAAAAAACTATAAAACTATTACCTATATTAGTTGTCTAGTCAACGCTCTTTCTCCGATTAATATCTTTATCTAATCACCGTCCTTACTCTTGTTAATTTATCTTAGCCGACCTATTGAAAATTTTTAAGTTTATGTCTCGTCATAGGTTCTAAAAATATTTATTAGATAAGGAATCCTAGTAAATTATTACAAATAGTTAAATATTAAATAAATTATGCAATCCAAACCTAGAAGATAGTTTCCGTGCCAATCTTATGCAAAAACCCAAACATAAAAAAACTTTGGATATGTATATACTCAATTATTTTTGAGTTTCTACGCATTAATTTTTTTTCCATTTATTTATCCAATTGGTTCTATTTCTCCTTTCATTTTTTTATCCCCTTTAGCCATAACATTGAAATTTATCCATGCTAATTAGGATTTTTCATGGGATGGTTATCTTGTCACATCAAATTTTATCTTAGATAATTCGTTATTATATACTCATAATGCAAATTACACACATTTTTTTTATATCTTAAGATAATATATATATGTTTTTATATAAGAATAAGTTTTCATGTGAAGTTAGGCATTGAAATTTTGTTACATGGAAACTAATGAATAAAATGAAAACAAAAAAGCAATTGTAGTAGAAATATTTAGAGTGAGTGAGTTACATTGTGTTCACTATAAATAATTAACATTTTAATGACCAAATTTTTTTTGTTTAATGGCAATTTTTTTATCGTTAATGTCACTAAAAATTGAAAAAAATTATTGGTTCCTTAAAGAGTACAAACTCTCATCGTCTAGCTTTTTGATATGAATTTAGATTAATATGATTAAGTTAATTGTATATATATTTTTAGGGAAAACATGTTGACGATTATTATCAAATGGAGGATGACAAGATTGAAAAGGATGACACTGAAGAGGAGAATGAAGAAGAATATGTTTGATGCGTTTATAAAAATGCTTTTGTGAGTCGGCTTATGAAGACAGTTGATGCTTTTGTTTGTTAGCTTATGAATATGATCGATATTTTTGTATATTAAATTATGAAGATGCCCGGTGCTTTTGTATATATGTTAGCTAATGAATATGCTTCGTGCTTTTGCTCGTAAGCTTACGAAGATGCTCAATAATTTTGTATATCAGCATATGAAGATGTTTTTGTATAATGGCTGATGATTTTGTATATCAGTGTATGAAGATGTTTTTGTATAATAGCTTATGCTACAAGTCATTTATATAGTATTGTACTTAAAGGACTATTATGCCTTTGTGAGCTAAGCAACTAATTATTTTGTGCTACACAATGATAATTATATATGGTGTAGTTTATTTTTATATATCTATATAAGCATAAATTGTTACTACAGGTGGATATTGGATATTGTAGTAACACGTAATATCAATAAATTTTGTACGTTTTGGTTAGTACAGGTTTTACCAATATATATACATACATACAGGGTTAAAATATGTATATCCAATAATATATATATGATTGCGTGGTTAATTCTTTTACAGATATATTGCGTTACAATATATATATATATTGGCAATAAGTTTTAGTAACATATATAACATTGTGTTTAATACTTTTACACACATATATTATTGCGTGGTTAATTCTTTTTATCACAGATATAATTTTGTGCCTAATACTTCTAGTCATAGATATTATTTTGTGGATAATAGTTTTAGTTACATATGTTATTTTTTGGGTAATACTTTTAGTTACAGATATTATTTTGTGGTTAATACTTTTACCTACATTTATAAGTGTGGGCATAAGTTTTACTAACAGATAAATATCTGTGGGCATTATCAATTATTTCCAACAGATGATACATATCTGTGGGTAAAACTTTTAAGCACAGAGTTTTTACCCACAGTTTTGTCACAAAAAAAATTGTTGGTAAAAGCTTTTGCCAACAGAAAAATAGCTTTTACCAACAGATAAGGCATTGTTGGCATAAGTCATATATTTTTAGTGTGTGTGAAAGGGGTGATTAAGAAGGGGTTGATGTTGGAAAGTGATGATGTGTGTTATGTGTATATAAATTGTTAGGTTAAGTATGCAAGTACACTCGTAGTAAAAATATTACTACTATAAGCCCTAAGGGAAATTTGATCATTTAGACATATTATGATATTTAACCCTAACCAGGATGTCTACTATGCTATAAATATTGCAAAGAATGGAGATAGGAGTTTGATGTATTAAAAGCACATGTTGTAGCATGAATATCAATATGTTTTATGGTCTAGGAGTGTTTTGGTAATTTTTAATGCATAATGGTGATCATTGTAATAAATATGCATGCTAAGTGTTATGTGATGTTGAAAATAAGAATATGGGTTGCTGACATTAGAAATACACGTTCCATCATAAATATAAACAGTATATAACTTAGGGAAATTTTGGTAATTGTGCATGTACTATGGTGATTAGTTTAATAAATATGCATGATAAGTAATAATTGATATTAAATATGAGAATAGGGGTTTATTGTCTTAGTATCACCTATTTCAACATGATTATCAATATCACATGGTCTAGGGGCATTTTAGTAATTTTACATGTACTATGGTGACTGTTCTAATAAACGTGCATGATAAGTGTTATTTGAAGTTGAGTATGAAAATAGGGGTTTTCTGTATTACAAAAATATGTTTCAACATGAATATCAACAATATATGATTTAGGGGCATTTTGGTTAGTTTGAACATACTATGGCAATTAACCTAATAATTATGCATGCTAAGTGTTGTTTGAAGTTAAATATAAGAATAAGGGTTGTCTTTGTATGATAAGTATTATTTGGTGCTAAGTATGACATGTTAGGGTTTGTTGTGAAATTAGGGTTTTCAAGGGAATGAGGTTGTTCTAGGATGGTAGTAGAGCAAGAGCCATGCATGAGCTGTACATGTTTGTTTATTGTGTCTGAAATAAATAAAACATGAATAATACACTAATCACTTAAAGTCAAAGATCACTTAAGCCGGGCCTATTTGTACCTATCGATCCATCGATAAGAATAGTGGTCAGGAACATTCTTCCTTGGAAGTTGTACACTACCGTTCCATCGATGAGAATGGTGGGGCCTCGAACTCAAGTAAATGAAACCATTGGATGATGATAATTTTTGGAAAAATACTAATTATTTACAATGGAACACCGCGTGGGTCAGGGTTGGATGTACCTTAATTACCGTTCCACTAGTGAGAATAGTAGCCAGGAGCATGCTTGTAACACCACCAAAATTCACTACTAAAAAAATTTGTTTTATTAAAAAGAATTAGCGGAAGCAAAATAATAAAACTGTGAATTCTGGGGATATTACCGCCACACTTAGAACCAGACCGGTTCACTCATATCATTCCAGTAACAAGTGCTAAGGCTAAAAGAGTAAAATACAATTTATGAGAAATTCAAACATATTTAAATTAGAGTAGTGCAAGTATAAATTTTATAAGAATATAATCCACTAATGGTGGTTACAAGAACAAATGTTACATTTACACCAGACATTAGAAGAGGAAGGATGAAATCCTAAAAGCCCAAATAATCTTTACGTTCTTTCCCGTTTCCCACCTGAATAGCTCCTGAACAAGGACCTGCAAGGGACATTGCCCATTGAATAGGCAGGGGCCCCACGAACGGAACCCTTCAGTACTACGGTACTGAGTAGCCCTTTAAAACACACTTAAAGGTAGGCACGCAATGTAACACATGATGTACAACTATACCCATACATAACGATAGGTATAAACATAATATTCAGATCCATACATTCACATATTTAACAAGTCAATCAGATATTAATGGTGCATAAGTAATATTCACTTTCGTGCATTCGCATACTTAACAAACTAATCAAATATTAATAAGCCATAATTAACAATTGATACTTTTAGGGCCTTAAGGCCATCAGTCTATCATTAATCAATCAGCTCGAATTATAAAGATCCATGTGAGTGCGGGAACCCTACTATTATTCGTCGGTGAACTGGTCATGTAAGGCAAAACACTCCTAGCCACTATTATTCGCCGGTGGACCGGTCATGCAGGGCAAAACGCTATTGGCCACTATTATTCGCCGGTGGACTAGTCTGGCCCCGTCTCACATGGTGTTCCACTGTAAGTAATTAGTGTATTTCCCATGTCTTAGCTTCATTACATTTGGTTTTCTGAGTACGGAATCTCCCACTATTATAGATGGTGGATCGGTCATGCGGGGCAAAATGCTCCTGGCTACTACTATTTGCTGGTGGACCGCTCTGGGTCTGGCTCAACAATCTTCCTCTTTAAGTGATTAGTATCTTATTCATATCTTTTTTGAAAGTATTTCACCCTAGACATGTATGGCTAACTACATCTACACTTATCCTCCCAAGAGGGCCCGTCCCATATCTTGAGACTTTTGCACCTCCTAACTCGCCCCGACATCCTTCCTTTATTCCACTTACTCACACTCGGAACCCGACTCCTAAGTGTGTGGGTCAAGCCCACTCACCGCCTTACCCTAGGTTTTCTCCAAAAACCCTAATCTGAGCCTATGTGACCCATCCTTCTTTGCCTTACACATTTCAACACCCCATACGTCATGACCCATAGATCCAACCCTCACTTTCTATCCCACTCATTCTCATTTATTTTTATTATTTTTTTTTCTTTTTCCACCTTCTCAAATTAGGGTTTCCTCCCAAACCCTAGTTCCTCCCATACAACCCTAGTTTCTCCCACTCTTTCATTTTACTTATGTCCCCTCCTTTTATTCACCACTCATAGATCATGGATTATTTAAGTCATTCTTACCTACGTTAGCCAACTTACTTCCCATTGGTATCTTATTTTTCCATTTTTTTTTCATGCCTTTCACCCCATATCCTTTTACCCCATATCCTGTTAAAACATCCTAGCATGCATGTCCTATAGGGTCACATATATATCTTACCACACACATATAATCATCATTCACATGCCATAAGGAAGTTACATCTTCCACTCCTTGTTGTGCACAAATGATTAATTTAGCATAAAGTACACAATTGACATAATACAGGCACATAAGGCACGTAACCCAAGCATAAATATTCTCGCCACACACTTTAGGTTACCAAGCTATCTCCCACACTTATTAGACTACTAATCACCCTTCGTAATTGTTACACTTAATATATTTTCCATTTGGTTGGTTAGATTACCAATTTTCCCTTTTCCTTTATTATAATTAAAAAAATTCCCTTTAGTTGGTCAAATTACCAAATTACCCCTTTAGTTGGTTAAATTACCAAATTACCATTCTCTATTATCATAATTACCAAACTACCCTTCTCCATCATCAAAATTACCAAATTACCCTTTAGTCGGTTAAATTACCAAATTGCCCTTCTCTATGATCATAATTACCAAACTATCCTTCTCCATTATCAAAATTATCAAATTACCCTTAGTTGGTTAAATTAACAAATTGCCCTTCTCTATTATCATAATTACCAAGTTACTCCTTTCCAATTTCCACTTTACTCCTTTTATTTACAAAATTATCATTTTACCCCTTTACTTTCAAATTTACCATTTTACCCCTTAACTTCCAAAAATTACCATAACACCCTTTCACTTATAAAATTACCATTTTCCCCCTTTACATCTAAGATTATCATTTTACCCTTTAATTATGAAATTACCATACCATTTTGCCCTTTAATTACGAAATTACTAGTTTGCCTTTTAATTATGAAATTACCATTTTTCCCTTTAATTACAAAATTACCATTTTACCCTTTAATTATAAAATTACCATTTTATCTTTTATTACAAAATTACCATTTTACCTTTTTACTTCCAAAATTACCAATTTACCCTTTACTTCCAAAATTACCAATTTATCCTATTTTACCATTTACTTCCAAAATTACCAATTTACCCTTTTGACTTACAAATTACTATTTTTCCCTTGCCTCCAAAATTACCAATTTACCCTCCTTATTACTCCACTTATATTAAATTAATATCACCACATGAAATATTAATATTAACACCCCATTCTCATTATCTAACTCTACAACTATCATATTTAATTCAATACTCATTAACACCCACACTTATTAGGCCACATTCTTGCACAAGACATATTACTAAAATAACCCTAGGGCTCACAATAATATTAACCATGCATTAAAGATCACAATAGTGTAATACAACATGGAAAAATGCTTAACATTTTCATTAATAACTAAATTCTTACCTTAAATAATATTTCCATAAATAGCATATAATCTAACATGCTCCCTTTTTATCAATCAACACAAGAAACTACATATATTATATTAAACAATATGTATCAAGTATAATAACATATTAAAAAACCTAATGAGCAAACATACGTCATCCATGAGTTTAAGTGGGGTTTAACGGTTACCTTGATTCCCGCAAAACAAACCTTACCGGTATTCTAGTTAAAGGTTCAAGCTTTGATTAGTAAAACCAATACCTAAAAATAATATCAATATTTATTATATTAGAAATAAGAAAAATCAAAGTATAAGACTTTATAATACTTAATTAATCAAATACTTAGATTATAATATTATTATACCTTAAAATTTATTAAATTAAAATGACCAAGGCATACAGCAGCTCATCATGTAGCATGACTTGCATGTAAAACAAAAGGAGAGAGGTTCAAACTTAGGTGAAAGGAAGGAAAAAATGGGCTATTTTTGGGTTGGGATTTTAGAGTTAGGAATGAGGACATGAGGGGTAGGATTTAAGGCAAAGGAAGGGTGTAGAGGTGGAGTGGGGGTGTAGGTGGTGGTTGGAGATGGGTTGACGACAGCAGAGATGCTGCAAAAGGGGGATGCCGAGGTGAGTCGAGATGGAGGGGCTGAGAAGGAAGGAAAAGGGAGGGAGAAAATAAAGGCCTGCTGGTGGTGGTTTTGGCCAAAGGAGGTTTGGGGGTGGTAGAGGGGGTTGCAGAGGTTGGTTTGGTGGCTTAGGTGGTAGTAGAGGCGCAGAACGAGGCGGTGCAGGGTGGCTGCCGAGAAGGGAGAAAAAAGGAGAGAAGAAGAAGAGGGGAGGAAGAAGGAGGCTGCGGGGTGGCTGGAGGGGTGCTGTGATGGTTCAGGGGTAAGGTAGAGGGCAGGGAGTGGTGTAGGAGGCTTCTGCAGGGCGACGACAGTGGCAGAGTGGTGGCGGCGAAGCAAAACAGGGAGGATGATGGGAGGAGAAGAAAGGAAGAGAAAGGAGGTTGGGGAACGCAAGGGAGGCTAAAAAAATGGCAGAATGAGGCAGGAAGGGAAGAAGAAAAAGAAGAAGAAGAGAAAGTAGGGGATAGGGTGGCTCGGTAGGGGGTGGCCGGGTGGTAGGGCATGGGAGTTGCAGGGAGGGGGGAGGGAAAGTAGGGGCATGGGCAAGGAGAGGGAGAGGTGGTGGCTGGTGGGGCTGGGATAGGGCAGGAAAACAACGAGAGAGAGAGAGAGAGGGGAAGCAGTAGGGGGAGGAGGGTTGCAGGTGGGGCGGCGGAGATGGCGGAGGTGGTTGGGTTTTGGTGTTGAGGAAAAGGAAGAAGAAGAAAGAAAGAAGAAAGGGTAGGGAGTTGCGTGCGTGCGTGCGTGCGTGCAAGCCGGCGTAGGGGAAGAGTCATTGGGCCGACCCGATTGGGGAGAAGGAAAGAAAAGAAAGGAGGGAGGCGGGTCGGGCTCGCACGGGGGAGGAAGGAACAAAAGAGAGGGGAGTCAGGCCGATGGGGAAAGAAAGGAAAGGTGAGGAGAAGGGAGAGATGGGCCAGCGGCCTAATTGCGCAGGGGGAAGGGAGGCAGGCCAAGGCCGGCGACCCAAGGGAAGGAAAAAGGGAAAAAGAAAGAAATGAGAAAAAGGAGAAGGAAAAGGAAAAAAAGAAAAAAGAAAAGGGAAAATGGGATACAACAAAATAATTTAATTTATAAAATAATAAAATGTAATATTTTTGGGAAATAAATTTATTTAAGAATTTAATTTAACATAATTAAATATAAGGGTTTAAAAAGGATAATTTTAGTAAAATAATGGTTTAGAAATTATTTAAATAAAAAGAGTATGATAAAACAAAAAAATATTTATTTTAATTTATTAAATATAATATATATATACACAATTTTATATACTTAAAAATCCCTAAAATAATTAGATTAAATGGATTTAAAAGCTAATTTATCTCAAATAAAAGTTATTCATTAAATTATAGGCTTTTTAAAATTTCGGGGGATTACAATGCTGCCATGGGGTTGTATTTAATTTAACGTTCCATTGGTGATAATATTGGCCAGGAGTGTGCTTCCTTGGGGTTGTATTTTATTTACCGGTCCATCGGTGAGGATAGTGGCCAGGAGCATATTGTCATGGGGTTGTACTTTTATTTATTGTTCCCTGGTGAGAATAGTGAGGTCCCTAAAACCACATGGATAAAATTTATGAGTTGGCTAATTCATGCACTAATATCATGATTTTAGATAATAATAAATGAGCTAGGTGGAGGTGATGGCTGAGAGGGTACACAAAAGGTGGTATTGGCGTAGGAGCTAGGGGTGACGAGGAAGGCTAGGTGGTGGTGCTGCCGACCATTGGAGGAGGTTGGCTAGTGGTGTTGGGCTGCTCAAGGGCAGCTTGACTAGGATGAAATGGGGCATGCTAGGAGGTGAGGGAAGTTGGTGGTGGTGACGGGTTAGTTGTAGTAGGGATGATGGTGCTGACGAGGGCAAGCTACAACATGGAGGATATAGCGGTAAAATTTTTCACACTCAAAGAAGGGGGATGGTGGTGTTGGACAGTGCAACGATTGAGGAAGTTGCAAGATCTTGAAAATTTATAGCCTTTATTTTCATGTGTTTAACCCTTTTATTCAAGACTCGCCCTTAAAACATAGCCTAATTATTTTATTATTAATCTTTGACTCATAACCCAAATAATTGCTCAAATAAATTTCCTCAATTATTTTATCTCTTTCCTTCTTATTAAACCTATCCTAATCTAGATTATTTTTCTTGGGTTATTTTTCCTACTTGTTAACCTAACCAAACAAAACTAAGCCTTAGACTAAAAATAAAATATTTTTACCTTATCCCTGCCAACCCCATCTCTCATGTAAACCTTTGTCTTGCCTATCTTTCCTCCCCCAATCACTCACCCTGCCTCCCCTTACCACACGTCATAACCTTTACTCAATTACCCATACCCCATCTACCCAACAATACTCCTTTTTCCCATCTACATGTATATGTATATATATATATATATATATATACACACACACACACACACACACATACTCACACACATGTGCATCCTTCCTCTCCAACTCAACCTAACCACACCCCGATCATTCCTCCTACTACAAAAAACACCTCCACCCCTTACCCCTGCATTTGTGTCACTACCACCTCCAGCCCTTATTCCCTCTCTCTTTTCTTTGTTCGACCCCAGCCCTACCCCTTCCTCGACCCTATTTGGTTCCACCATCTCCCAACCAGCCACAACCTATCCTTTGCTCCCCTCTATTTTTGGTAATCCCTCCACCAACCACAACCATCTAGCCCTTTGCATCTCCTCAACTAGACAACCCTCTGCACCCACTTCCTCGATGCACCTCCATTGCCACCATTTTTCTTCTTCCAACCCATAACTGTGTGCACCATTGCATGCCCAACCACCATGCCCATGCATCACCCCTTCACCATCACCACCTCGACCCATTCATCAACCCATATCCATGCTTCCTCCTCTACACCACTATCAACCTTTATCCATCTCCCTAACTTGGTTTCTTTTTGTCTAAGCGTCGCCACCTAGCACCACCACAACCTCCGCCATCATCCAACCACCTTCTCCCATTGCCATAGAAAACCCTTCCCTATTCTCCTTGTCTTTTTCATCTCCCTTCTCCCCTATAGTATGTTGCTTCTTTTTCTCCTCCCTTACAACTAGAACCTCCAATGCACACCCCTATGGTTTTTGCAATTGCTTTTCCCCTTCCTTTGGAACCTTATACCGCACCATCTCTACCACCTTTGGCTCCCTCCTCCAAAACTCTTTCCCTTACTACACCACTCTTCCCTACAACACCATAGCCTCCTTCACCACCTCCCTCGAAGTTATCATCCCATCCCAGCCAATCAAACACAATGCCACCACTACTACCCTCTACAACACCACCACCTTGACCCGACCACCACTTGTCGTGCCACCCTCAACCTCACCACTACAACCACCACCATCACCCACACTACTACCTGCCACCCAACCCACCTTGCAGCTAACTATCAACCCCCTCTTGTGTGCTACTCACGTTTCGAATATAGGTGAGGTGGTTTTGATTGAAATTTTTTACTATTCAATTATTAATAGTAAGGGCATTTAGTTAATTTTATAAAATATATATTTTAATATTATAATTACTATTTTATATGTTAAATACTAATATGGTAATTGTGGTATTCTTTTATAGGCACGAAAGTTTAATTAGTGAGACCTTATTAATTTTAGTAGGATAACACTAATTTATGATTTTTGCTAGAAATGAGGTAACTTTTATACTTTATTAAAATGATAAATATCACATGATAGCACAATATAGTTTTAAAGTGCAAACCATGTTAAATATGGTTGTTATATGTTAACTCTTATACTCTCCTAAAATCATGGATATAGCATGATAGTAGATTAGAGTTTTTGTGTATAAAAAATATTAAGCATAACTCATTGATCTTTATAATTATGTATGATACATATGAGGAAAATAATAGCTTAAGTATGCATAGATATAATTGTGGAATAATTATTATTGATGTGTGTCGTTAGGGAAATTTTATCATTTTGTGTGTATTATAATATTATCCTGATAAACATGTCTAATGTGTATTACACATCGTCGAACATAAAATTATGTGATTCTTGATGTATTAGATACACATGCTAGGATTTTATATGACGAATCATGATTAACGGCAACTTGGTCATTTGTCTTATCTAATAATTTAATTATTAGACTTTAGCCTTTTCATGACAAATAAAAAAATAGTAATTAAAAAGGTTGATAATGTGGCAATTTGTTCTCAGGGACATTTTGGTCATTTTGGCCTAATGCGCCCTAATGTGAATAATTGAGCTTATGATGAATTTAGTATATTTTTATGATTGACTTTGTTAAGGATCTTATTTATGGTTATCTCTGAATAATGGGAAATGAGTAAAAATGGTTAAGTATGGAAATTGGACCAATGTTATTAATGTGCAATTTCACGGTCACCTTAATAAAATACTAATACTTAAGGTGAAAGATCTCGAGATTGATAATGGTGGTTCTTTAGGGGTCGCTATCCTAAAGATATGGTTTAACCCACATTTGATTATGATTTTTTTGCTAGCATCTCTTAGTACCCCAACTAGGCCCTATATCTTATTTTATTTAGTCCTCCAAACTGACGGAGGGTGTGCATACTTTTATATTAGATATCTCTGTCGATATGGTATTGTATTACTTTTTTTTACCAATACAATTGGGGTACCTTTGGGTCTTTGGATTGATAGTTTGTAGGATATTGTTGTATCTTAGATGCCGGTATGACTAGAGTATCTTAGTATCTCTAGGTTGATTTGATCTTCTCTCGAGTAAATAAAATGGAAATGATGGATGGATTATTGGATTGGTCGATAGTAGCCTTCATGCCTACCTATGGTTTGGTAGTCGCATTTGTGCCTACTTGTGGTTCAGTAGCATCCTTTGTGCCTATCAGTGTTTTAGTAGCAGCTACATGTGACGCGGTGGAATTTCATTGGTTTGTGTCTATGGGTCTACGTGTGATGTTATGGGATTTTATTGGAGTAATGATTTGATATGTTACAGTTGCTATTATTAAGGTTAGATTGATGTTGTTTCTAATTATACTTCAAAGATCATCCCTCTGATGTTTAATTGGTAAGTTTTTTTTGATAAGTAAAGAAAAAATTTATAAATAGAACAACCAAAAGGCTAAAGTTACAACCAACTCATTATATGACCATCCTATCAATACAATGCTACCATTGTTGAAAGTTGCGCTTACATTCCAAATGCAAACATCTACTAGCTATAATAAAACTCATTTCTTGTAGCAAACTGCTAGGAGTGTGACATGCATTACGAAAAACTCTAGAATTACGTTCATACCAAATTAAAGCGACAAAGAAAATTGGTAAGTTTTAGTTGTGTTCCAGATGTGTGATTTTGAACAGCATATGTCACTGATGGTTTTTGGTTATATGAATGATTATATATTCTAATTAATGCTAAAATACCCCAAAACCCTAATTTAGGAGATCACGACAAAATAAGGATTTATTAGGGAAATTAATTAAATAAATTATTTTATTAAAATTAAAGGGAATTAAATCAGGCAAATCAAGAAGAAAATAATAAATAATTTAATTAGGAAATTTTGAGGCGTTTTGCTAATTAAAATGGAATTTAGGAAAGAACTATTTAAAATATCCCAAATTAACCTAAAAAGGAAATTAATAATAATAATAATAATAATAATAATAATTATTATTATTATCATTATTATTTTGAATAATCAAGAATCCTAAAATATCCTAAACACCCAACTAACCCATTGTTAATCTTCCCCCCCCCCCCTTTTTTTTCCTTTTCCCTCCTTTATCCCTTTCTTTTCTCCTTTCCCCCCGAATTGGGCCAGCCTGCTCGGCCCAATCCCCTCCTCTCCCCTTTTCCCTTGTCCCATGCAGCCCAAGGCCCGCCTCCCTCTTCTTTTCCTTTCGATTGCCCGATTCCCTCTCCCCTTTTTCTTTCTTTTCTTTTTCTTCCCGGACCACCTGGTTAGTCCCTATCTTCTTCCCCAGCCCTCCCACGTGACCTACAACCCCCGACCTGCAACTCGATTTCTGTCGGCAACCCCCAACCGCCGACCAGCTGTCCCTTCTCTCTCTTCCCTATCGATTTCCTATCCTTTCGACCTGACCGACCCTCCTCTCCCCTCACACATGCCTACCCTTGCTTCCTTTCTTCTCCATGACCAAATATAACCCCTGTAATGGTAGACCTGTACCGGCCTACCACCATCGGCCGGTGTGCCTACCTCACCTGCCCCTTATTTTCCTCTGCCCCCTCTGTAGCTTTCCCCTCCAATTAGCCTATATATAGACCCCATAAGTAGCCCAAAATTGGATTCTTTTCGCATCCTAGAAAATCTCATCCTTTGCACCACTGCTAGATCAGACGACCGCCCTATCGCTGCCTCCCAGCGCTGCCGCCCTAGCCACCCCAACCGTGCAAAGTTCCTCTCCTGATCAGCCCCACATCGACCATCGCTACCCTTTGCACCACCATCCGCCACCTATTCTACCACAACAACCACCCTCCCTACCCTCCAAAACAACCAAGGGAGCCTCCTCTACCTCCCCACACTTCCCTTTTTCCCTATCGCCCTCTCCTTCTCCCTTCTCCTCCCTCCACCACCTTCGACTACCACTCTTGCTGCCGTGCGCCTCCCCCTTTGGCTGCACCACCACCTTCACTCCAACCCTCTGCACCTGAGGTAACCACCAGCACCTCAATCACCCCTTCATTCCCTCTCTCCTAGCCTATACAACCACCTCTCCCCCTCTCTTCTCCCTCCATTGTCGCTACCGTGCGCCGCCGTTGGTGCTGCCACCGTCCCTAGGTAGTACTCTAACCTCCCCAACCCCTAAACCCTTTTTATACAAATGTTAGCTATTTTTAGTAGTATTAATAGTATTATCTTTAATATTATTAATATTAATATTAATATTAATATTATTATCATTATCATTATTATTGTTAATATTATTACTATAATTATTATGTTGTCATTATTATTATTACCCTTATCATTTTTATTATTTAATCTAACCTTGGAATATTCTAACTAATATTATTGATATTGTTAATGGTCGAAAACCTTATTATTATTATGGTTATCATTATTTTTATAATCATTTTCATCATCATCATCATCATCATCATCATCATCATCATTATTATTATTACTATTATTAATAGTAGTGTTATTATTAATACTAACCTTGTCATATTATCACTTTTATTATTATTGTAAATATTTGAATCCTTATATCACTATTACCATTTCGATTATTATTATTATTGTTGTTATTATTATTATTATTATTATTATTATTATTATTATTATTATTATTATTACCTTGTCATTATTGTTAATATTTCACATATCACTAACCTTACTATCACTACTAGCTTTATTATTATTATTAGTAGTATCATTATGGTCACTACTTTTGTATTACTAATATCACTATTATTACTACTAATATTTGGGTTATTATTAGTATTATCACTACCACTACTACTATTATCACTATTAGTAATATTGAAGATATTACCTTTAATAATATAAATATTGCTATAATTACTTTAACACAAACATTTGTAGGTACTAATACCTATTTTGATTAGTAGTAGCATGATTAGCTACCTTAAGAATAATAACCCTACCTTTACTTATAAAAGTACTATTATCATTATTAGCCATAATAGTAGGTTATGATAAGGGTAAGGTAGGAATAATGGTAATTTTATCAAGATGGAGATTAACCCATAGTATTTCCCTCTTATAGGTGAATCAAGTCAAAACCCTAAGGAGGCGTAGGAACGTGTTCCAAGACCGGTGTCGTATTAGGTAAGGTTATGGCTAAGAACAACTATGTGCGTGTTATGTGCCTCGTGTGCCATGTGATATGCCATGTTGTGTACTTTATGATTATAATGACTAATTACTTGTAGTGCAGCTTAGAGTTGAGGTATGCTTAATGGCATGTGTATAATGATTATATATGTTGTGCTTATGATGTTATATGACGTGACCCTCTATGACATGCATGCTAGGAAGTTTAATAATATAATATAAGATGAAAGGATAAAAAGAAAAAGAGGGGAAGTGAGTTAACCAAAGGGAAGTAAGTTAACCAGGGGGGAAGTAAGTTAACCAAGGAATTTGAGATTGACCTGAATATCCCATGATCCATGAGAGGGAAAATAAAGGGGGTCTATGAACAAAATAAAAGAGTGGATGAACTTTGCATGGGAGAATCTAGGCTTTGCATGGGAATTCTAGGGTTTTGCATGAAAACTTCGAGGGTTTGCATAGGATGGATGGAGTCTGTATGGGGACGATCTTTATGAGTGAAAAGTTATCTTGGGGTATAAGTAAGGTAAGGGGAGAGTTGTAGAGTGATTGGAGACTTGGGGTGAAAAATAGTACATAGGTTGATATAAGGGTGAATAGGAGACCTGATTATGGTTTTGGGAGGAAACCCTAATCTAAGGGGGAATGTGGGAGCAAAAATAATTGAGGAAGAGTGGAGTATAGGATAAGAGAGGAAAGTTATCATGTGAAGGGGCGAGTACAGGTGCCATAGGGAAGAAGGGATGCTAGGTGAAAATAGAGGAATGACTTGTGGGGAAAGAAAGGTGTTAGGGTTTGGAGTGGCCAACTAGGGTTTTATGGTCACATGTGTAATTGGTGAGTAAAGTGAGGTGTTTTGGGTTGAATCTAAATGAGATGATGTGTTGGGCGATAAAATAAATAATGGTAGTGCAAGTTAGATGAAGGTTAGGCCACATAGGCCCAATTAGGGTTTCAAGGGAAAACCCTAGAGAGTGGTAGTAAGAGGACTTGGGACGTCATAAGGTGATGGCCCTAACCCACACCCTTAGGATTTGGGTTTTCATTATGAGTAAATGGAAGGGGGAATGGATATCGGGGTATGATAGGAGGCGCAGAAGTCTCAAGATATGGGACAGGCCCTCTTGGGAGGATGGAAGTAGAAGGTTGGTGACATGCATGTCAAGGGTCATATATTTATCGAATAAGACATGAATAAGATACTAACTATTTAAAGAGGAAGATTTTTAAGTCGGGCCTAGACCGGTCCACCAACAAATAATAGTGGCCAGGAGCCAAGGTGCCCTGGAGATAGGTCCACCGGCTATTAATAGTGGCCAGAAGCGTTTTACCCTGCATGATTTTCAGTCCACCGGCTATAATAGTGGGGGGTTCTGTGCTCAAAAAACCAAAGTTAATAATGATAAGACATGGAAAAGACACTAAGTAATTATAGTGAAACACCATGTGAGTCGGGGCTAGACTATTCCACCGACGAATAATAGTGGATAGGAGCGTTCTGCTCTGGAGACCGGTCCACCGGCGAATAATAGTGGTCAGGAGCATTATGCCCTGTATATATTCTGGTCCACCGGCTATAATAGTGGGGTTCCCTCACTCGCATGGATTGATAAAGAGTATGTGTGGAATTAGTATATTGATAAAAGATCTAAAGAATAAGTTTATCTGGACCATAACTAGCCTTCATTATCTGTATTGTTGTATGTTGTCTATATGATCATGTTGTGTTATATGCCTTATATGTTTGGCCTTAGCTTCATGGTTCCCTTACTCAGCACGTAGTGTATTGACCACCCATTTCATGGGTGCTACTCATTCTCACGAGCAAAGGTCCCACCCGAGTTTTTGCCGGTAGGAGATGATATCTTTCATGCCTACGATTCTTATGAGGCATCGGACAGGACTGAGAATTGAACCTGGACTTGGCCCGCGGACCGAGAGCGATGTGGCCAAATTCTCTTTTTCATTTCATTTTACCTTGTATCGTTTTATTTTAGTTCTATTCTATCATACGATACATTCTGTATTTTGGGAACTTTATTTATGTACTCCTTTGGCTTGTAAGCCTTTTTACGTGTACTTTGAATTTTGTATTGTGAACGATTTAATTCCTTTATGAATTCATGTTTTAAGTATTGACTCGTGTTTGACTATAATCCTCTTCAACCTTAGCATATGGTACTGGAACGGTGTAGGAGTGAACCGGTCTGGTACTAAGTGTGGCGGTAATTTTTCCAGAATTCATAGGTTTGTTATTTCTCTTTTGCTAATTCTTTTAATAAAACAAAAATTTTCAGAAGTGAGTTTTGGGGGTGCTACAAATGTATGTATACTCAATGGCTTTATACCATGTATTGTTGCATACCTTATATGTGTTCCTTGCCGATTTCTCATATTGGTTTAGTATAATGGGTTGGTCAATACTATAGTACTAAATAGTTTCTTTCTTGGATCCCTACCTATTCAATAGGTAATGGTCCTTATAAGTCAGCTTACAAGTTTAGTCGAAAGCTGGTAGTTCAGATTAAGAGTCTATGATTATCCAATGTCTTTTTCGTATATTTGATTTTGGTTATACTTGGATGCTTATGTCCCCCCTTACTTTCTCTTATTTAAGTTTTGTAGCTAATGATGTTGCTTTTATTTTTCATGAGTACTTATATTATTGATTTCTCTAACCTATTTCTTGTAATCATTTTATTGATTTAAGCAGAGAATGGATTTAGCATTATCACTTGGTGTGAGAATAGCAGTGGTAATGAGAATTGTACCAAGTGTGGTGGTAACATCATTTGTTTTTATTATTTTAGCTTCCATTCTTAACTCTTCAAATGAAAGTTTCAAGTTCTAAAAATTGGAATGTTATAGAAGTGGCTAGCCCAACATGACGCCTATGGTGAAGAGGTGATGGTTGTTGGCTTGATGTAAAAGGAGGGCGACAGGGATGAGATGATGTATGGGCTACATGGAGCAAAGATGTAGAGGAAGGGCTGGTAGTGCGATGGCCAAACAGATTTGGGGAAGGGAGAAGGAGAAAGGATAAGAGAATAAAGGAAGGTATGCTTGGGTGGTTTTGTTGGAGGTGGAACTGGTCAAAAATGGAGAGGGAGTAGAGGGCTGCATTCAAATAAATGGAGGAGGAGGGGTCAATAGTTTACATATCTATGTGTGTATGTATATGCAAAAGTAGGTGGTGGTAGCGCATACAGGAGATTAGGGGTAGGTTATGTAGGTATGGGTAGAGGTGAGGGAGAGTTGGTGGTTGCAGGGCTTGATACAGGACGGAAAATAAGGTTGGACGGAAAGGAAAATGATAGGTGTGGATGAGGCAGCATGTAGGGGTTGTTTAGTTAGAAGAAGAAATGAGGGCTAGCGTGCACGGGTGTAGGCAGGGGATTTTTGGTGTATTTGGACAATGGGATGGTCAAGGGAGAATGAGAAGAAAAGAAAGAAGGAAATGGGTAAAGCTAGACTGGGTGCATGTTGGGGAAAAGAAAAGAAAAGAATGGTAGATGTGGGTTGGAGTGCAGGTCGAGGAGGAGAGAAAAATAAATAAAGAAAAGGGAAAATAAGGGAGAGACAAAAAGGAAAAGGGGAAAAGAAAATAAATTTAGGGCTAAAATTAGAATTAGGTTAGATTTAAGATTAAGCTAAAACTAATTTATCTGGATTTAGGTTACCTGATTAGAAAAAAATTATTAGTTTAGGGTGCTTTTAAATAATAAGGAAAAAAGATGAAATTATCATGATAAATTTTTTAAGAATTTAATTTTATTTTGTGGGCCAAGGGTTAACAAAATAATTGAGCTAAGATTTATGGGTTGGTTTTTGGATAACAGGCTTAACAATTAAAATTATAGTCACAACCAACATTAGCGCTCTTGCATTTGAAGAAAAAATTGACAAGTTATTAAAAATTGTTGAAAAATAAAGTAAAATGACAAACTATTAAGCTGTAGATTATTAAAATATAAGATCCTAGACCCAGGTTATAGAAGAGGAGGTGGAGGTAGGGGATGAGGAAGGGGAAGAGGATTAAGATTAGGATGAGAATGAGTAGTAGGGTGGTCTAATGTAGATAAAAAATAATTGTATATGATGATGATTTTATATTGTAAATAATAGTTTTATTTTGAATTTTTTTTATCTCATATTGTCAATTACATATTAATTTGAAATTATACATTAATAATGGTTTTAATTAATATAAAAAACTCTATTTTTTAAAAATTAAATTTGGATTTTAGTAATAAAAATTTATAAAATTGTTACATTTGGTTTTCAGTGATGACAAGGGTCAATTTACTAGACCTATAGTTGTCACAATAGCTAGATAAAAAAATTGAATTAGGCTATTAGTGACGACAAGGGTCGCTATAGTAGGTCTAGAATCATCACAATAGCCTAATTAAAAAAACTAAATTTAGGATTTTAGTGATGACACAAGTCACTACAATAGATAGGCTTATAGTTGTTACAATAACATGATAAAAAAAATTAAATTAGGCTTTTGGTGATGACGGGGGTAGTTGCAGTAGGGTTAGAGTCGTCATGATAGCCTGACAAAAAATTAAATTAGGATTTTAGTGATGATAGGGGTTGATGTATTAGGCCTAAGGTCATCATTGTAGATAATTTGTATTTTTCAAAAAAATGAAATAAAGTGTTGTCACAGTAGGATTATAGTGGCGACACAATCGTTGCAATAGGGTGAGGTCTCGATGATAACCACCTGTTGTTGTAAATTTAGGTATTTTACTACGAATAATTTACAATGAATGCTTTGCATCATCATGTCCTCACAATAGCCTTTCTACGACAACCTTTGGGACTTTCAACGACAACTTTAGTCGCCGTTGTAGCCTAATATTATTGTAGTGATTTTGGTAAAGATACATGTCATAACTAAGGTTTTGTGTGCAATG
The DNA here is from genome assembly GCA_030549775.1 of Tamarix chinensis. Taxonomy (NCBI): domain Eukaryota; kingdom Viridiplantae; phylum Streptophyta; class Magnoliopsida; order Caryophyllales; family Tamaricaceae; genus Tamarix; species Tamarix chinensis. The sequence continues at coordinate 9,119,461 of CM060179.1, read as the reverse complement.
TTTATTTTTGTATGATTTTTAATGTTTTTTTATTGATATTATGATAATGTTATGGAATGATGATGTGGTATCAAATATATGGAAAGTAAGAATATGTGAAGAGCATCAGCTTATGTGTTGTTGTTTTGATAAATCTCATTTTGTGAGCCCAAGTGTGCTAAAGTGACCTATGATATTTTAATGTGGGTTGAATAGGTATGGAAAGTTGTTAAAGAATGTGGTCAAGTAGTGCCATCATGATATATGTATGGGAGTTGAAAAATCATTCATACTGGGACCTGTACTATTTTTTTAGTATATAAATAGGAGCTTTTAACTATCTTATGGGCAATTTGGTCAATGTAGGTTAAAAAAAATTCTTAGAATGTTAATGTGTTAATTGGTTTAAAATATTCTAAATATATTATGTGGAATATTTAGGGTGATTATGAATAGTTTAAGTCCAATAATTGAGAAAAATAACTTTAAGTGGGAACAGTAACTCTATGGGTGGGTTTACTATCACATGTGTGAACTAATAGAGTTTGATCTTTATTTATGAATATGTTGTTGATATTGGTGTTTTAGGTATGCATATTAAATTTGGTGGTTATATGAGTCTCATGAAAAAAATTATGATTTATTTGTGAAATTAAAATTTTATAGGGACAGGTAAATAGTAATACTAAATAGAGGTTATTATCGCATGTGTAGGATGTTAGAGTTGGACTATGATTTTTGAGTATGTTGTCAATAATAATATTTTAATTATAGATATTGAATTTGGTGATAAAATGAGAACTAGGTAGAAATTACACTTAACTTATGGAATTAGGGTTTTATGAGGGAACTATGGCCTTATTCCCAGGAAAATGTATCTGTATTCATGTGTTTGTGTCTTAAGTGTTTTTAGTGTTTATGTTAAGAAGTATTATGCGAGTTGAATGCCTAAATGTGTGTAGGTATAAGGATCTTGAGATATACCACCATGAATAGGATACTAATGACTGAAATATAAAAATTACGTGAGTCGAGGTTGAGATATTGTGTGCCTACTTCATTGGATGATAATAGTGGCTCAGGTGTATTTTTCTTGAGAGGTGCTCCAGACCACTTTACTGGTTTAAGAATAGTGGGGTAACCGTGCTTAAGGTAAACAAGAATATGATTTTTTGATAAGCAATAATAAATAAGATATTAATGATTTAAAGTGAAATATTATATGAGTTAAGACGACCGAGGTGTTGAGTTTGTTCCACTGGACGATAATAGTGATTTAGATATATTTTTTCCTGAAAGGTGCTTCAAAACGTTCTCTTGTTTTAAGAATAGTAGCCATGAATGTGTTGCCTTAGGAGGTGTTACTTCTATTCCACTGAATGATAATAGTGGCTTAGATGTGTTTTTTTCCTAAGAGATACTTCAGACTATTTTACTAGTTTAAGAATAATGGGGTTCCTAAAATCAACATAAATATGAATATGGATTATGATTATATCTAATAATGGGATTTTGAAATCAGTATTATATTAAATTATGACATTATGCTTGCTTATGCTTCTATATGATTTACATTTTCCGTGTAACCTTGATATGATTGTATCGTTATCTTACTCAATACGTAACTTACTAATCATACTTTTTATGTGTGTTACTTATTCCCCAAGTAAATGACCTAGATGAGTTTGTACAAATCTTTGAAGATACATTAGATGATTATGCTACATATGATGCGCTTACTAGGGAAGAGTGATGATTTTATCTTTAGAACTTAAGTTATAGAGTCGGGTTATCAAGTTGACATCTTTGATTTGGATATCTCTTGAGACTTTTAGTTTCCAACGAACCTCTTCATGTATTTTGTCTTTTGTACTTGAAATAATTCTCCAAACATTTGTCTAAGTTTATGAAATCTGTCTTGTTCTTTGTTTTATTATGTTTAACGGTTTTTTCTTGTAATCGATGTAAAAACGGCACGGCGAGCTCTATTTATATCGCGTATGGTGGTAACACCTAATCACGGTAATTTATATTATTGCAAATTTTGAATTGTTAGGGAAGGCGAAACATTTAATTCACCTAGATTCACGCGAAACAAAATAGAATATAAAAGGCTTCTACGACCCCAGTTTGAACTCGGCTTCTCCAAATACGCCCTGGTTAGCAATCGGAAACAACAGATCATGAATTCATGATGACGAAGGGGGCCTATATAATACCCTATTAATTAATTATTGAAAAGAGATTATCTCCGCTTTTGGTGGTATATCAGACCGCAGTATATATAGCAGTTTTGAAAAAAATGGCTTGCTTTTGTTTATGATATTTTAAATGACGGCTCTATCATAAAAGTATAGCAGCTAAAAAGTTTGGGGTTGAATACCACGGACTGAGAAACTCATATGCGAGCTTTGTTATGATGTCAGTATTGTTTAATTCTCCACTAAAAATATGCGAAACTTGAAATCGTATGCTTATAATTACTATTGAAATATGTCCCAAATTATAAGTTTCCAAAGCATTATTATTATTATTATTATTATTTATTTTTAAACTTTTTAAAATATAGTTATGTGAGGATATAACAGTTATCTTTAATTAATTTTATCTCTTGTTAAGCTGTGTGTTGGATAAATGCCACATATATCAGCAAACGGAATGCCTCCATCTATAAATCAAGTGTCAAGGAAAATGTAAAGAGCGAGAAAACAATGGAAAATTCACACATGTAAGGTCCGGCTCCAACTATAAAAAGCCAAATACATTGAGTTATCAATAATTTCAATCGTCATCATAATACCCAAAACCCACTAACCTAGCAAAACAGCCCTTATATAAAGCAAGAGGCTGGGATCACAAAATAGCCACCCATCAAAATGCATCCAAGACTTTCAGAAACATTTCCATCCGCATTCTGTGCATACTACAGGATTGGTCACGAGCCGTAAGTTTTGGGAGAAAAAAAAGGCGGATTACTTATGTTAACAAAAGTAGAAATCTAGTCTAATCAATTATTCGTGATGCCACTCCGCGTACGCAGAGCCACTTGAATGCATTTCTTATCGCAAGTCGTACGTCTATGCCCCTGAATGCAACGAGTCATGGCTCTTGTCATCGCTAGTTATCACCAAACAAATACGTCTACATCGGCGAAGCGTATATGTTCAGACAGTCGGTCGTTCGAACTCTGGACGGTAGAGGTGTCGATGGGATCGGTTGACGAATTATTTTAAATTATTTTATTATTTATGCGTGGGCCGTTATAAATTCGGATGGTATTAGATTAATTTGATGTGTCATATGGAGGTTTAGCTAATTTAGATTCAAGTCCTTTTTAAGTTTAGATCATTTTGGATTAATATGACGGATTAAAATTGAGCCGAGTTAATTCGTTTTCGGATAATTTCAGGTGGTGATAAATTTGACGAGTCGAATTTGGATCACGTTTATCTTAGATTGACTTACGGAGCTAGTCTTTTCAAATTTTAATGGATTTGGTTATATTGAAGTCAAGCTAATCCCATATCGAATCACTTAAGGTTTGAGGCAAATCGGACATCGACTACGTACAAAAATTATTCTAACTTATTAACCTCGTGAGTAAGCATTAAATTTGACTTTATTTAAGCATGTAATTAAAAATGTGTTATTAATTATTACTTGTTTATATAATATTATGACTTTTTAATATTATATTTTTAAAATCGGTGACATTAGTATATTAGTGTTGAATAAAGATGCCTATGGTAAAAATAAAAATAAAGAAATAAAATTTATAAAATAATATCTTTTAAAAGAATAATAAAACATATATAGCTTTGTATTGTCAATACTAGATAGCATGGAATTTAGTTTTTTCATCTTAGGGTTGATAATGGATTTTGGACTAGTTTGGATCATAGGTTGGATTAGAATCGAATCAATTATATTTATACTAATATTCGATTGAATTAGTTTTCGATCAAGATTAAATTAGATAAAATTAACCAATTTTTTATGTTAGGTCGAATCGAATTTCTTATGGTTCTGGTTAGATCAACATTTTCTCAAGACCCAAGCCCTCGAGGCACAATGCATCAAATCAAATAATGACAAGTCATTTTTGTTAGTTTGGCCAAACTGTACTTACTCTTTTGGGCTCTCTCGGTTTACTCCCCCACACTTTCTCAGGCGTGGCCCCACATTCACGTTCCTTGTGTTTCCATCGCCAAAAACCACGATGTGATCTTGGCGTTAATGTTTGGCTATATATGTATGTATGTATTTAAAAAAAAAATGACTCGTACAATACTTCTTCATTTATACAGCGACAGATGCTGTAGTTTAATAAAAAGTTCATTTCGTAACTCGAATTAAGCCGACCGGACGAAATGCGGGGGCTATTTTCGAATTAATATATATCTTCGTACAACACTATCTACGGAATATGTAAAAATTATAGAATGATAAAACTTCTGTTAGATATATGAGATTTGAATTTTGTATTAAAAAAAGGCACAAAAATCATTTTCTTGTGTACTTAGTCTACAGTTGAAGCAAATTTATCACGTAATTATTTCTTTGTACGTGAAATTGTGTTTTCTATGTAATGTGTTTTACATATAGATGATTAATGTGTTGTGGTTTGAAATAGTTTAGAGTGCTGAGAAAATTGATAGTACAAGCAGCACATATAAATAGAGAACATAAACTTACCAATTGTTGTATCATGAAGCAAGTCCGTTGCCTTAAGCGAAGATTCGGTCGGATCATAGTGCAGCCATCACATCATTTTGCTCCTAAGCTAATCCATTGAGCATCTAATCTCGTGCATTTGATACTAAAAATTATGGTGATTGCAAAGCAATGCCCACCAAATTCTGTGGGGGAAAAAATGGTGGTCGATCTATACCTCTAAAATCGATGCTTGGAATTCTATTCAAATAGAATAAGTAGAGGATTTTTTTTTTTAAAAAAAAACAAACCATTTCACTTAACTCAATTCCATGAAACACGTAGCCACGATGGGGAACATTTTTATAATTGTTTGAAAAGTTGTGGGGTAATCGGAACAAAAGAAGACCGAGCCCAAAATTTTAAACCGTTCAAGAAAATTTAAGCAAAAATAATATTATTAATAACTTACTTATCTAGATAAAGGACCCACAAATATACCATGCCCAACTAAAACTAGATGGGCATGCAGTGTTATATGGGTATAAGAACAGAAAACAATAATTTATTAAATTATAAAGTGGGTATGTGTATATTTTGAAGAAACGAGGATGCGGAAATAAAAATGGAGAGGATGATAGTGGGTTAAACATAATTTTTGTACAATAGTGGGGGAGATCGGTATATGGTATAAATAGTCCAACCACAACCAACACAAAATAATCTAAGTAACTTAACTCAAACATACCAACAGATAAACGGATACAAAAACTAGTAAAAAGTTTCATATCCCATCGATGTGAGACATAAAAAAAATCCAATAGTAGCAAAAAACCAATCTCTAATTTTGCACTTGTCCAACAATCCCTAACAATGACAAAACCGAAAGAAGCATAAAAATCATATGAATATAGAAGGTGTAATACTTAAGTATCACTATTATAAGAATATCATTGATATGCAGTACAATGAGGTAAAAATCATATCAATGGAATAAATAAATCTTAAACTACCCTGACATCAGTTGAGACCCCCAAAACATGCGTCTTACTTTAAAGTTTGCAATTTTTATGATAAAAAAACAAGTGTTATTAAAGGCTATGAGTGCAATTAGGGTAATTTTGAGTGTTCTAAAATAGTATGCTTAATCCGATACTCATTAAGTAGTGAGTTCATAAAATTCATCTCACAAAGACCATCTAAAATTAGGGATGTGAATTCATTAAGAGTTAAAGTTCAATCCTAATTATATTTTTACTATTAAACTTTTTATTGTATAGTTATGTGAGGATATAATAGTTATTATTATTATTATTATTATTATTATATATACACACACACACACACACTTTTATTATATATTAATTTGTGCAATTAAATTAAACGTGACATATTATAATAGGGACGGGGTAGTATTTAAGTAATGTTTCCATCAATAAAGCAAGGAACCTGTGAAGAGCGAGAAATCAATGGAAAAAAACAAACCAGCTTGAGTTATGAATAATCTCAATCACCATCATAACATCCAAAACCCACCAACCTAGCAAAACAGCCATCGAAAAAAGAAAAAGAAGAATGGGATTACAAAACGACCACCGATCAAAATGCAACCAAGACTTTCATAAACATTTCCATCCACATTCTGTGCGTGCTACAGGATCGGTTAGGAGTCATAAGTTGACAACAACAAAATGGATTACTTAAAAAAGTAATTTAGATTTATCAAAAAATAATTATTTACGATAACTATTTATTTAAAATAAAAATAGTCTTGAATTTTTTTGAAAAAAAATTAATTATTTTAGATAATTTAATAAATAGCTACAAAGAAAGGCTTACAAAAAAATCCAATCGAATCAGTTGTTCGTGATTCCTCTTGGCTCGCGTATGTATGAAGAGCCACTTGCATGCATTTCCTATCGCAAGTAGTTGTACTTCTGTACCCATGGCCATGAATGCCACGAGTCATGGCTCTTGTGATATCGCTTGCTATCCCCGAACAAATACGTCGACATCGGCGAAGCGTATATGTTCAGACAGTTGGTCGTTCGAACCATATAGGGTCAAGGGTCAATCCCACGAGGCACGATGCATCAAATCACATAATGATAAATCATTTTTGTTAGTTGGGCCAAAATGCATTTACACCTTTGAGCTCTGTTGGTTTGCTCACTCCCCTCTTCCCCCCCCCCCACCCCCCACATTTTGTCAGCTTCTGTTAAGCGCGGCCCCATGTTCACGTTCCTACTGCCACTAACAATCATGACTCATACAAGGCTACTTTATTTATACAGCGACGGAGGATGTAGTTTTAATGAACTTCATTTCATGACTCGAATTAAGCCTACGGGACGAAATGCGGGAACTATTTTCGAATAAATATCTGGGTACAAGACTTTCGCTAAAACTTCTGTTAAATATATGAGCTTTTAATTTTGTATAATAAACGCACCAAAACCACTTGCTTGTGTACTTTAGTCGAAAGTTGAAGCAAAATTATCTCCTACTTATTTTTTTTTTCATCAATGAAATCGTTACTAGTTTTTAATTTGTCTTAAATATAGATGATTGCGCGTAGTGGTTTAGAGAAGTTTGGAGTGTCTCGAAGCCAATACAACCTGATGGTGTTGATCACCACGTCCTTGGTGAGTTTCAAGTGAAATTATACGAAGAGTCGTGGTTGAACATAGGTGTATGGTGTCCGCCAACACGGTTGCATCCGTCGACATACATGGGTGACCTATGTTGGTCACTCCATCTTTGGCATCAGGATTTTCTACACCACCTCTTTGGAGTTTTGTAATACCCTTGAATTGAACAAAAGTTTTATAATATAGCTACTCATATTAATATAGTATACTATGTTTTTGATAATTTTATTATAAGAACTTTTTAATTAAGCATGCTTACAACAGATTAATTTCTAGTACGGATGACCATTGAAAAAAGTTTCATATTTTTTTTTTATTATAAGAAACATGTGAGTGATCGCAAAACGTATAAAAATAACTTGAGCTCATCTGTAGATCCAACGAATCAATCCGAAAATACTCTAGAGTATGTCCCTTTAGCCATTGTAGGTGTGGAGTGCTATAAAGTGGCTATCAAATGATTTCCGCATAACCGGATCTACTTAAGATGTTATGATTTCTTTTTCCGTTGCCTTAATAATGGATATATACATACTTGATTTTATCATAGTGTTTTGCATAAGAGGTCATTGATCTTCTGTTTACTCAAAGGAACCTAGAATTAGTTTTTCTTGTATTTTTATAAAGAAAATATTGTGTATTTAAGATATATTAGTATAAGGATTGTAATTTTTCATTTTTATTATGTGGTTCTACACATAATAAATAAATAAATCTATATATTTTAAAATCTAACTCTTAAATTTATTAGATTTAGGTCGTGTACATGCACATCCTAGATTATAAAAGAGTGAAATTTTAGAAACAAGTAAAATAAGATACTCTTTCTTTTCTCCAATGGTGTTTCTATCACTCATCATACATGAAACAGACTCATAAACCAATTGGATTCGTCTCTTTGCACGGCTCCATCACTCTTGAGTGCAGATTGTTCCTTACTGTAACTTCTTTCAATGTCATAAACAGCGACCAATACCTAAATTTCTTCAGAAGAAAGAGTCATTTCACCGACGCCTGATCGGTAATAAAATTTTACCAATGGAAACAGAATTTTTCTCAAAATATTCCAACCTCCAAAGATCGATGGAAGTAAGATAAGAAGGTTTTGGACATCTTTTGGACTTGTTTTCTTTCTTCGGGACCCAAGACTGTCGGCCGCTGGAAATTTCGTACAAACAACGGTCAAAGCGTGCGTGGACGAGGAGATTCATCGCTACCCGCCGTGGTCAAATGATCACGAGAAATTAAAAAATGACGACTTGCATAACGGATTGCGTTTCTTTTGTTCCGGATTTTGTGCCTACTGCGGCTGCCTATCAAGCTAGATTCCTTCTAAATCATCGTGGACCGGGATCAACATAACGACGGATGACCTCCTATACAACTTTAAAAATATATAACGCGGCTTATTTTAAAAAATAAATTTACTACTTAAAATTTATTAAATTATAGTATGTTATAATATAAAAATATAATTGTTATATTTATATTACGATATATTTTTATAATATTCTTTATTTATAATTTTTATTAATATATATAAAAATATATTAATAATTAATGTTTGCCCTTAAAATGCACATATTTAAAACATGAAGGAATATAATTTTTCTTTTATGTGGAAAATTGATTTATGCAAAGCACATGATTCTGTCGTTGGAAATTCCTTGAAAAGATACTGTTAGAACTTGTCTTATGTTTCAAACAAATTAAAGTCTTGTAACACACTACTTCATGTAAGTGGAGTTTCTCTAATTCTCATGATATGTCTTGAAGTGTGAATAATTTCTCTCATGATTGGACAATGTATAAAGAGGTGACTAATGGATTCTTGCTCACTACAAAAGATGCATTGTTGATCACTTGTGATGCACACTTATTGATTCTATCTTTTTTGGTCAAACGCCCAACGGTGGCAAGCCAAGCAATGAATTAGTGAATTAGATGTGCTGGGTTATGCTAAATGGTGCTCCTCCATGTTGTCCTCAAGCCTCGATGCCTCAGAATATCATACATAATCCTGATACTATAGGATACATCTTATGATCGAGTGGTAATGTACGGCATAAGAGATTATCTTAACTTGAGTATGCTCCTCAATGGCTAAGATGCCACTCTTGGTACCTCAAGATCCCATATAAAACCTTGTTTTATGAACATGCTATGGATCCATTTGATTTGTGATGTATCTTTTTTCCCCAATTTCCACATATGTTTTCCAAGGGTTGCTTCATTCTAGGTGCAAAAGTCTATGATGCCAAGCCCCCTTAGTTCTTTGGTAATCAACAAGTAGACCAATCTAAAAGTTCTTTACAATTGAAGGTGGTGTTACCAGTCCAAAGGAAATTGTGTCAATTAAGCTACAATGAGATGGAAGAGGACTTTCCTCGGTAATAAAAATACTTGGCTCCAATAAATTTGGATTCCAAATATGACCAACTTCTAAAGTTATAATCTCCTTACATAGAATAACATTTTGATGGCCCAATGGTTAGGACCTTAGTAGTGAGGATGCATATATGGTGGGAATTCAATTGATTGTCTGCAATTGGTACTCCCAAGTACTTGAAAGGGAGTGAGCCCTATGAGAAGTTGAGGTACCGAATAATCGTTTTTCTAGTTTGTTCTGGGATCCCTCCAAAGATAATAGATATTTTATGTGAATTTATTTTTAACTCTAACATGTTTGAGAAATTATAAACAATTTTCATGGGACATTGTACTAAATGAACATCACCGTGATAAAAGAGAAGCATGTTATCCGCAAACGAGAGATTCACAATTTTTAGGGTTTTACATGGAGGATAACATTTAAATCTCGGTTCATGCCAAATGGTTTTCATTAACCTAGTGAAGTATTCCATCACAATGAGAAAAAGGTAAGAGGAGACCTCAAATCCCTTTTTTCTTCAATTGGATCCAAGAAAGAACCATTAAGATTAGTGAAGTATTTAACACCGGATAAACAAACAATGATCACCTTCACTAAAGGAGGGGGGAATGAAGTACTAACATTAATTTTTCAAGAAATTTCTAACGAATTGAATTATATACTTTGCAAAAATTAATTTTGAACTTGAAAAAAAATCTATTCTTTCTTGTTTTAAATATATGTGAATTTTTCTTCATCTTTGGATGACTGTATTCAAATGATATCATAAGTAAATCAAAATTTTGGATTGTGCATTTTCACCTTGGAATCTCAAGGGAAATAAGACCATTTTCCAACTTGCACATATAATACCGACATACCTAGAAGTCTAGAACACCATAATTCACGTCGGTTGATAGAAAACTAGAGATCTGATATGATAAGCTGTTTTACTTAGAAACTAAGACGAATAGAATATATCTTCATTCTAAATTCTTAGGCAATAGTTTCGGCACCAGAAAATAGAAGCACAAAAGATCGTTAATGATATTCAAAAGAGCATCTATTTATTATAGCTAATAGTACAGGCTCGCTCCTTTGGTGTGAGAGTAATAAGTTGGAGTGTCATATTTGTGGCAGGACAGGCACACTGTGACTGCCGACGAGCAAACGCTCCATGTGCGTGGAGCGTGTGCATGTAAACTAATCCTTGTGTACAAATCGTAATTGATGGGGTAGGCTGATGAGTGATGATGATGATGATGAGAGTGACGAGAGGAGCCTGCGTGTCTCGTACACAAACAGTTAATTTATTTCGAAGTAGTGTTTTTTACGGCGATATCTTTGGCTGAAAACGTACGAACCACGACATGCTTCATGGTTTTATATACAGAGAGAGATAAAAGTTCACCCAATAATAATATCAACAAAGAGAATCAAAAATACCCATCCGCAAATGAAGTCAACAAACTAATTAATTGAAGTAAATAAATATTATGATTGGAGTACTATACATGCCAAAATACTACTATCACAGTAACAGATCAGAGCACCATGCATGTGTCATTTCTCATCATGACCCATGAGTCGTAACACGGAAAGATAGAATAATTCCAAGGTAAATGTGCCAGAAGTAGGAAAAATTCTTATGTGCATGCACTGGCCCGGTTATGGTGCAACTATGCTTGTACCTTTGGTATATTTCTCTTGTATCTTTAATATTTTTTATCTATACTTTTATAATTAGAAATACAACATAATTAGATTTTAATACACTATAATTAAATTAAATATATACTTTGAAAACATTATGTTGCATCAAACTAAAATAATTATGAGTATAATACAATTATAGATGCCCTATAATTTTACCATACTTATACTTGCACCATGTTTGGTGCAGTCTGTAACATCCCGAGTCGACACGACCATACGGGGGCTACCTTGGAGCGCTTTCGGATTGATTGGCTGGCCCCACAGATTAATACGAGTCCTTTTAGCACGCTTTGTCCTCACTCACGCACTTCCCGAGAAATTTTCAGAAAATTTCCGAAAGTTCCCGGGAGGTCACTCATCCTAAAATTACTCCACGGCCAGCACGCTTAACTGTGGAGTTCTTAGGACGGAATCACCAAAAAGATGGTATACCATGTTGATATAAGTAGCCAAATCAATCCTTATAACACTCCGCTCAATTTGGGGTATTACATTCACCCCCACTCAAAGAACGCAACGTCCTCATTGCACCTCAACCAATGACTATCTCAATACAGTTCATCCCAAGAATCGTCCCACTAGATGGCTGACTGGCTCATCCAAGTTCAGCTCACGGTCGCGGTTTTGCTCTAATACCATTTGTAACACCCCGAGTCGACACGACCACACGGGGGCTACCTTGGAGCGCTTTCGGATTGATTGGCTGGCCCCACAGATCAACACGAGTCCTTTTAGCACGCTTTGTCTTCACTCACGCACTTCCCGAGAAATTTTCAAAAAATTTCCGAAACTTCCGAGGAGGTCACCCATCCTAAAATTACTCCACGGCCAGCACGCTTAACTGTGGAGTTCTTAGGACGGAATCACCAAAAGGATGGTATACCATGTTGATATAAGTAGCCAAATCGATCCTTATAACACTCCGCTCAATTTGGGGTATTACAAGTCACTTGTCATGAACTGTCTTCTCCATCAATTTTAGCTACATGCATCCTTAATCTTTTCTCATTCATTGAGAGATTAAGTCAGCATTCCTCCTCAAGTGTACTCAACACTTAGGCTAAATATGCCTTCGATACCACCACATCAAACTCTTCATAAGAGAACTCAAGAGAGAGCTTTTAGAGAGAGAAAAGGAGATTGAATTATAGAGAGACCACCACATTGAATTATAAATATGCCTACCTGTGGTTTGGGGTAGCAGCCATTGTGCCTACCTATATGATTTCGGTAGCATCTGTTGTGCCTACCTGTGGTTTTGGGGTAGCAGCCTTTGTACCTACCTGTGTTGGTATTATGTCTATGAATATACCTATGATGTGATGGATTTTATTATACCGCACCTGTAATATACCTGTGGTGTTATGCATTTTATTATACTATACTTGTAAGTATACCTGTGAGGTTATGTATTTTATCATATTATACATGTAAGTACACTTGTGATGTTAAGTACGTTGTTATATTGTACCTGTAAGTATACTAATGAGTAGTGGCGGAGCCAAGTATTTTACTCCATGGTGTCCATCTATTATAATAATAATAATAATAATAATAATAAAGTTTTTTATTTATAATGAGTTTACCATTCAAAATAATATAACATCCCTTTTTTATCAACCAAACTTTGTTTTTGATTTATAGCTTTTTCATGATTAAAGATATTGAATTATTGTTATTTAAAAAATCTCACTAAAATATTATTTGTTCATTAATTAATCATATAATTTTAAAATGTATTATTAATAACATTATAAATAAAAAATTAGCTAGTTATAATTGCAATTAACATAATTAGAGCCAAATAAACAAGTACATTGATTATGATTAAAAAAGAAGGATAACAACAATTTAGGATATATAATACCTATAAGTGAAAAATATCAATAATCAATATTTGGATGAATGGTTGAGGTGGGTAAGGTATGCCTTGGTGGTTGTAGGTTCGAATCCTTATGCTGCCATGAAGATTGTTTTAATTTTATAGGTCCCAGCTGAAGTAAAAATTAGGATGCCATAGAGATTTGATCCCTTGACCTCTATCCCACCTATTATGGCACCATTCCTATGGTGTCCTCCACTACACCAAGTTGATCTTTGTGATATATGGCCATATTAAAATATACTTAATCTGAAATTGCATGGTGTCTCGTGATACCATTGAAAAGCCCTAGCTCCACCACTGCCTATGAGGTTATGTATTTTAACATATTGTACCTATACGTACACCTGAGACGTTAAGTACATTGTTGTAGTGTACCTGGAAGTATACCTGTAAGGTTATGGACTTTATTATACTATACTTGTAAGTATACCTATAGTGTTATAGATGTTATTATACTATATCTGTAAGTATACCTGTGACATTATGTATGTTGTTATCCGATACCTGTAAGTATACCTGTGAGGTTATGGATGTTATTATACTGTATCTGTAAGTATACCTGTGACATTCTGTAATTGGTTATTATACTGTACATATAAGTATATCTGTGACGTTAGGTATTTTATTACACTGTACCTGTAAGTATACCTGCAATGTTGGGGATTTGAGTATATTTTATCGGTGAACATACCTCTGAGGTTATGTAATTGGTTGAAGTTAATGTTGAGACACGAATTTTGTTGTAAAGATTATAATTTTGGTGTAGAGTGGGTTTTGATTATCTCCTCAGAAAGCATCTAGGGATGCTTAGTTGATAAATGTTATTATACTCTAAATAAGCATGCATGAACAGTATATAGCTAGTGACTATTGCTTACCTGTTATGATTATTATGTTGGATCATCTCATGTATATCTTAATGTTTATGCCATGTATTTTCATGATGCCTTATGGTTATTATATTAGTGTTTTCTTCTAATCATACTTCGGATAGCATCTCTGGGTTATTCATTTGGTAAGTTCGGTTATTTCATATGCATGAATATGAGTGGTCTGTGACAAAGATGGAATTTGATTATCTGAACAACTATTGTATCTCAATCATCGTATGTGTATGTATATGTCCTATACCATGTGAATGGTATGTCTTGCATGTGTTCCATACTGTTTTATCATATTAGTCTGGTATAAAGGGTTGTTCAGTATCGTAGTACTGAAGGGTTCATTTTCGTGGGCCCTTACCTATTCAATGGGCAGTGGACTTTGCAGGTGAATTTCCGAGTCTAGTTGAAAGCTGTCAGTTAGTTTTGAAATCGTAGGAATATCCGGTGTCTCTTCGATTATCTGTTCTCCGATTGTTTTGGACTTTTATGTCCTCCTGTGATTCTCTCTTGAGTTTTGATACACTGCTGACGTTGCTTTTAACTAGTACTGTGCTCATCTATTATTCTCTATATTCTGACTTTTGTCATCATGTTAATTGAGTAAAGAGATGTTTTAGCCTTAGCACTTAGTATAAGAATGGTAGCGAATGCTAGACTTATACTAAGTGTGGTGGTAACACCCATTGATTTTGTAATTAACGCTTCCGCAAAAGCGAAAAATTTTTAGCAGTAAAAATGGGGATGTTACAATTATACCCTACCATAACCCTCCTCATTTTACTTTCATAATACGAAAACCTAGTCCTCCTTAGTATTAACTTGTTATTCTTTTGTTTAGTACGCCCTTCGTTGCTTGGTTTCCTTCATGGCATTTCCTTAATGATGTTGGACCGTCCCTATTATTGTTCTCCCACCATTGTCACTCCCCTTTGGACTACTTTTCTATGATAATGTTAGCCCTTCCCATGTTATACTTTGCATCTTCTTACGTCATCAAATTCTTGTTTAGACATTGGTTATTTATTATCAGATGGAACTACTCTTCATAAACATTTCCTCTACATACTTATAACCTTTTGATATTGGATACACTATGACTTCTTTGTTATGGCACTAAATTTTGATTCCATATGATCATTAGCACCTTTATTACCATAATGATGCCATTATTGCTTCAGAACTTTCTTTATATTAAGAGGTAAGTTCCCCATCATCACTCCTCAGTTCCATGACCTTGTATGAAAGACATCCTTTATGTGAAGGAATTGTATGAACTCATTATTACGTAAGGAGATTTAATTCGGTAAAAATGAGAATATGTGGAAAATTTTGGACTGAAAAGCCAAAGGCACAATTAGACAATTTTTTAATGTAAATGTACTCCAATATGTTGCTAATGACACCAAAATTTAGAAAAGAGGTATGATCTGAAGATGACTATATGTGTAGCCTCCTAAATGAAAAAAACTAGTGAAGTTGGAGTATAGAGTTCATGAGAGTATAGTGGTACATTTAAATGACTTTTATGGCTTGGTAAATCACTTATATACAAAGAAAGAAAAAGGAAAAGGAAAAGGGAAAAAGAAAAAATAATTAGATTAGGTATTTAAATTAAGTAAAATATTTGGGATATTTAAAAATAATAATATTTAAATCCCTTTTAGGCTAAATTAGGATTTTTAAAAGATTTTTCATAAATGTAATTTTAATTAGAAAAACACCCTAATTTTCTTCCATTAAATTATTTATAAAATTAATATTAATTTGAAACTATTTTCTCCTTCTTATTTTAAATAAAATAATTTATTTAATAAATTTCTAAAATAAAATCTTTAATTAGCTAAAACTCCAAAACTATTCTAAAAAAATATTTATTATTTTCTTCTTAAATAGCCCTAATTAATTCCCTTTTATTTTAATAAAAATAATTTATTTAATTAATTTTCATAATAAAACCTCATTTAAATTTAATTTTTTAAATTAGAAATTTTCGGGACATTTTACCCCATCCTAGAACCTGCCTCAAATCACACACACACACACACACTCTCTCTCTCTTTAGGGCTGTTCTAAATTACCTATAATCTAAACTCATAGCTAGTAGGTTCCCTTATAGGGTAAATATTCTGTGAGTTCAATTCTAACATTTTATGATGGGTTAATGAGCTAAAATTTTGATTATTGACCTAAGTATTTGCTTTCACAATTTAACATGAACTTGAGTTAGTATAATTATATCCTAAGCTTTCTATTACAATAGTAAAGTTAACAAAACTTACATAAAAATACCATATAATTTGGGGAATGGTTTGGTTGCAGGATTAGAGGAGGAGTATTTTAGATCGGGATTAGAGTTGGTATGGGAATCAACTCCTTGTGAGAATTAGCATAGGGATTCCTCTTTGTCATCAATTAATGATAGGGTTGGTAATTTTTTCCACGGGTTCGGGTTTGGGGATCGAGTTTGGGTTCATGGATTCTTAATGGAAATTTTTTCGGAGATAGGGCGAGGACGGGGAGGGGATAGGTTTGGGGTCTCTATCCCCGAACCGTCCCTGAATAATTTTTTTGTATTTTATATATATACTTTTTTATAGAATATAAATTAAAAGTATAGTATAAGGCGTGAGAATCAAGGATGGGATCGGGGATAGGGTATAAAGTCGGATTTCAGGGATTGGGTTGAGTTTAAAGGTTGGAAATAAATAGGGGATCAAAAATAGATCGGAGATTAGGTCGGGGAATCCCCGATAAAAAAAATCAAGGATCAGGTCGGATTCGGGGATTATTTTTCTTATCGGGTTTGGGGACGGGGATGGAGTCATCGTCCCTAACCCACCCCGTTGCCATCCCTAATTGAGGATTGGAATGGGTTTGGGATGGTGATAGGATCTTCGTCCTCATCCTACCTCATTACTGTCCTTATTTTTAGGTTATCATGTATGGTTGAACCTTGCTCTTGTTGAATGCACATGAGCCATAAACTTAGGTGCCTCATATCATCCTAATTCAAATAAGGAGTACTTATCATCCTACACATGTGGAGATTATGGCTATGTGAGGATGGGAAATGATGGCTCATCTAAGATCATTGATATGTGTATAGTTTTCTTAGGGAGTCCCGCCAGTTTCGAGCTTGAGCTGAGAAATGTCAGACATGTCCCTAATATCATATTAATTTGATTTCTACTAGGATGCTCGATGATGTTGTATATTCTAATAATTTTCTAAATAGAAATGGAATTTTACTAAAGGCTATTTTATCTTTGCTCTACAAAGAAAATAATTCTCCATGTGATGCAAGCAAAGTTTTGTTTTGGAGTTGGAAATTTTCTTGATGATTCTTTTCATGAGTTATGGAACAACAACCTTGGTCACAGGAGTGAAAAAGGTAGGTAAATGCTTTCCAAGAAGCACTTACTTATAGATGTTAAAGGTATATCTCTAAATCTTAATATTTATTTTTTAGATATAAAATAACATATGGAAGCATTTCATACACCCCCCTTTTAGAAGAAAGCATGTTTTAGATATATGTATGTTATATGAATGTGAAGACACATAGAGGTGCATAATATTTTGTTAATAAATGTGTAGGAATTTATGTTGGAAAGTAAAAACTAGGTGCTACAAACATTCAAAGAATTCTATGCTAAAGTTGAAAAATAGACAAGTTAAAAGCTCAAATCTATCAGGGCTAATAATGGTGGAGAGTATAGAAGATCGTTTGAAGAATATTGTATTTTTCAAAGGATCAAGCTTGATAAAAAAGTTCCAAAGACACCTCAGTTGAATGAGCTTTCATGGATAATAAGGATAATAATTTAAGAAATAATTATTTGCATGATCTCTCATGTTAAGATGCCAAAATCATTTTAGATGGAGGCAATGCTTACAATTGTTTATTTGATCAATTGTTACCTTTCAGTCCCACTTGATGGTGATGTGCCTTAGACAGTTTTGATTGAGAATGATGTTTCTTATGGTCATATGAGAGTCTTTAGTTGTAAAGCCTATGTATATAATCCTAAAGATGAGAGATCCACACATGATAGAAAGATAAGACTGTGCATCATCTTAGGCCACTCAAAGTATTAGTCTGGGTACAAATTATGGGATCTAGTAAGCGAGAAAGTGATACAAAGTAAATGTTGAATGCTATGATTATTAGATGTGTTGATCTATGGGGCCATCCAATCTATCCAAAAGCACTTCAAGGTAGCCCCCGTGTGGTTGTGTCGACTCAGGGTGTTACAAATGGTATCAGAGCGAAACCGTGACCGTAAGCTGAACTTGGATGAGCCAATCAGTCACCTAGCGGAACGATTCTTGGGATGAACTGTATTGAGACAGTCATTGGTTGAGGCGCAACGAGGACATTGCGTTCTTTGAGTGGGAGTGAATGTAATAACCCAATTTGAGCGGAGTGTTATAAGGATTGATTTGGCTACTTATATTAACATGGTATATCATCCTTTTGGTGATTCCATCCTAAGAACTCCACAGTTAAGCATGCTTGCTGTTGAGAAATTTTAGGATGGGTAACCTTCTGGGAAGTTCTGAAAAGTTCTCGGAAAGTGCGTGAGTGAGGACAAAGCGCACTGAAAGGACTCGTGTTGATTTGTGGGGCCAGCCAATCTATCCAAAAGCACTTCAAGGTAGCCCCCGTGTGGTCGTGTAGACTCGGGATGTTACATCTAAGACTTCTCCAACCAACATAACTAACCTTGATCCAATTTTTTCTCATTTGTACACAAAGATCATGGAAAAAACATATAAGAAGATGGTCGGAGTGATGAAAATGATAGAGATGTCTAAGTTGAAGATGAACTATTTGCATAGCTACCATCACAACATCAATTGCAAAGATCCACCAAAGAGAGATGATCACCTAGTATAAGTTCTATAAGTGAGTATGTGATGTTATTTGATGTATGAGAGCCAACAAGCTATGAGGAGGATATATCACATGGGTGTCATAAGGAATGGTATAATGCCATGCAAGATGAGAAGGATTCCTTGAATAAAAACCACACTTACAATTTTTTGAAGTTGTCAAAGGGAAAATGCACTCAAGAATTAGTGGGTGTTCAAATTGAAGACGGAAGAAAATTGTTCACGGCCAAAGATATAAGATAAGATTGGTTTTGAAGGGTTTTAGTTAGAAAGCGGATGCAGATTTTCATGAGATTTTCTCCCCAGTGTTGAAAATGTCTTCGATTAGAGTTGCCCTTATTTCGGCAACAAGCATAATATTTGAGGTTAAGCAACTTGATGTAAAGAAAACATTTATGTATGAAAATTTAGAGGAGGAGATATACATGAAGCAACTTGAAGGCTTAAAAAAGAGATATATATATATATATATATATATTAACAAAGCATTGATCATATATAAGAAATAAAAGTATCTAAATAAATTAACTCACCACATTAGGCATTTTAATGAGTCCAGTTAACTACTTTGGTTATTTATTATCTATCTTAATATATTAATTTCTCATGGGTTTAGAAAAAGGTAGGTGAGAAATTAAGATGACAACATAGATAACTAAGACATTTCTTCAACAAAATATACACATTGTTCCCTTTCAATGGACATAAAAAAAATCTTTATCACTATTGTCATTTATATTACTTCCTCAAGCTACAGTAGAATTTTTAGAACATTCATTACCAAATTGTTTGCATTCTAGACCCTTTCATTAGCATATGAATTGCATTCTTACAAATTCTTATATATGAACTCTTCATTTCTTTTTCTAATTTTCTTACCTTTCTCCTTAAATCTTCATTATGGTAATCAAATGTTATACTTGTACGAAATCATCAAAGAAATAAATAGGCATATATTTTAACACAAAAAATAATTATAAATATATATCATTTACAAATAATATATAGTTTGAACTGAGCATATGTGACATACTATTAAATTATCACAAAAATAGATTTTTAGAAATCAAAGCATAAATACCTAAGCTTAGAGGCCAAAGTAATTATTCTTGGGCTCCAAAAGTGTTGAAAACCTTTATAAAGGTTTTAGGCTGTAGATCTACCAAAAAAAATCTTTTATAAAAGAAAAACTATTTAAAATGAATAATTAAGTCAAAAGTCATTTTGATTGGTACAATGGTACTTGAATGACTAACATAAAAAGTTATTATACTTTTCTTGTCCTGATTGGTGACTGAATGACGGTACAAAATTATAATATATTTTTTATATTTATATATGACTTGTAAAGTTAATTATAAATTATTATATAGATGATAGTACCATAAATATATTATAAAACTAAATCTCTTCCTGTCGAAATTTTAATACGTTGTTTATACCTCGGCTCCATGACATTCAAATCAAACGGTGAAAGTGTTATTTTAGGTTACGTAGCTCGGTAAATTCTGCCTACGGCATAAACATTCCCATGTGTCGATGAAGCAACAAACTTGTTAGTTGATTTAATAGTTTGAGTACCGCGTCGGCTAAACGCACTATACAGTTGCAAATTGCAATCAATCAAAAATACGAGTCATCATGTGAGCAATGAAGAAAGGGAACGCGCGAGACCATCGATTCAGCATTATCCATCCTCGTTATTTACTAGTACTACTTTTTTGTAATATCAGATCGACACGCCGACAATTCTTGGAGAGGAGGGCATGTGTCCTGCTGGATCTATTTTAGTCTTCCAGCTCCTCCGTGTTAGCCGGTCCTTAGAGGAGCAATCAAATATTAAATCCGCCTTAATTCAAGCTTCCTTTATTTATGCATGCTTTCTTTCATGTATGCCTTAGAAAAAAGAAACTTTGTTTGATGTCAAATGCTTCATCGTTTTCCTTTGATCCCTTTCTTTTTTCTTCGAGGGCCAGAAGGCTACGTACGTATGTTATTAATATGAGGTGACTGCACAAATGTCTCTGCTATACAAGTAGGAAAATTATTGTTCTATATACAAGAAGACAAGGAATGAACAGCATATGCATTGGTCAAGGATGGTACTGCTGCATAATCCGACCTGCTAACGTGCAGCACAATGAAGAAGAATTCTTTGAATTGAAGATGTTTTCTTATACTCTGACTAATGATGACTATGAAATATTGAAGAAAGTTAAACCCATTATGAATTAATAGATAATCCCCGCTATAATATCTAGCGAGCCAGGCATTTTTAATTGAATGGGAATAAGTTTTTGGAATTAAAGTTTTATGTAAAATCAATAGGGTTCGTCAAAATTAGAATGTAGAATAATAAAACCCTACAAATACTGAAAAAAATACAATTCTAATATACTTGTAGACAACAAAATCTCATAGTTGAAGATTAAAAGCACTAAAAAAAATTCATTTTAAAGCTATTTTGGTTACTAATCAAATACTTACAACTAAAAAGCAACATAAATTGTTGAATTAGATGCATAAATAAAAAGAAAATATACTAGGTATTTATGAACTGACTAATCATTCTTTTTAAACAAACAACATCACAAAATTTAATATATTATGTTTGCTTTACATAGAGTTTGTACTCTTCCGACAAGCAATTTCATTGTCATATTATTATGCCACTCAAGCTGTCTTTATATTGGTTGGTGTACAAGATATAGTATCTAAAAAATAACGGTGGTTGACGTTTAAAATTAAGAACAAAATATTGCAAGAATAAAAGAAAAAATAGATCTTAAGCCAAATAGACCAAAAATGTATGTGACTATGTAAAAAGTAAGATCTTAACATGAATATTATTTTAATATGTTACCTAAGATTATGAATTGTTTGGTAATTTTTGGCTTATAAAATCATAAATTATAAGAATCATTTACAGTCATTACATTTACCCTCCCATTAAACAAGATTAGTAATGAATTTGCATTAAAAGACACCTATGTATACTTATACGGAAACACATAAGGTATTTGAAAAGTATGTATGTAATTCTAAATTGTAGAATGATGATAATAATAATAATAATAATAACTACTACTCCCTCCATATAAAAAATAAGTCCTTATATCATTAAATTTTCGTATAAAAAATAAAATTATTTTATAAAAATAAAAGCGTAATTTTATTTTTTGCCCTCACATTTTTTTTATTATATATCAATGAAATATTTTGTTGTTTCTCGATGATAAGTATAATTTTAAAACTACTTTTATTACTTTACATTTTACACCTTACACCCTTCATTGACTTTATTTATAATTATTAATTACTCCAAAGATGTAAGTATAAAAAGTGTATAAATTATTAAAATAACTTTATTTTTGATACTAGAGAAAGTAGTAGATATATAGTAAAGCTTGAGTCTTGACTCTTACTTTGAGCACACTTGTTTCTTCATTTATATTTTAAAAGTACTCCAAAGATGCAAGTTTGCGTCTTAATTAGCTTAGCCGACCCTGGAACGCATTTGTTTCTTCGTATGTACTCTGAATTCACGTAATCCGAATTTACATATGTTAGTGTACGGATGAGTCTTGATTTTGATTTTGATCACACCTTTTTTTTTTTTCCTTCGTGGTTTGAATATATTTCAAAAATTGCAACTGTGGGCATGAATCTTGAGTCTCGATGACTTTGTTTTTCAGTCCAGCACTGTTTCTCCCTCTCTCTTTTTTTTGTTTTCTCTTTTTTTAATTAGAAGTTGCAAAGTCCAAAATTCCAAATATGCAAAAGAGCGTTGGCGTTGAAACTTTGACTTTAGTGTTGAGAACGCTTGCTTCCTCTTTCATGCTTCGGTCCGAATATTCGAGCTAGCGCAGGCATGGAAGTTGGGTATATATAGACTTTGATCCTGTGTATAATCGTTTCTTCCGAGCTTGATACTCTGAATTCATTTGAAAAATGCAAATGTAGGCATGAATCTTGAGCTATGGATTTCGGCGTGTTTCTTCTTATTCTAAATGTATTTCAAAGTACGCAAGTATGTAGCTTATAAGGTATATTTGGTCTGGTATCAAAATCAAACTTTAATTGATTGACGTATGTAGCGGGTCAAGTCAGCGATATTAAGTTGAATTCCCGCGCATAAAATATGGGGGTAATATGTATCCAGTCAATGTATCATACGGGATATAGTCCTGTTCGCCCGTTCCCTGCTCACCGGTCGAACCTATTCCATCTGCCGCGACCCTTCTTGGTCGTTAGAGTTCGTTGAATTAGCTAGTGTTCGATGTACGTGTTTGTTCGTTTGAAGGTTCGTTTTCGGCGCCGGACTAGCCGGAAACTAAAAATTCTCCCGTCACTAAATAGTCCAGGGTACGAACGTGGGCGACAAAAATCGAACGAGCATATTATAGGATACAAGTTTTAGAAAGAAAAAGAGATAAGAGGGGAAAGGAATTACTTTTAGTGGTTGGGAATCTTTATATTAGTGTACATCGTGAGTACATTCTACATTTCGCTTTATACATGTTGCTCTTTTCTTTTTCCCCTCGAGCAAAGCTACATGGTGCCTTTTTTTTTTTTCCCCTTCCCCCCTCTCTCTCGTTTCTTTTGTCGGAAACGTAAGAGGAAGATATTTGTATTATTCTCTTAAGCAATGGACAATCTTATTCTATAAAATATATATTCATTATTGGTGTGCGCACTCGATGTCGCTCTAAAATGTGTATCTGTATTCTAAAATATAAGTATATGTATCTGTGGATGAGGTCGTGTATTATTTTGAGAAAAAAATATATACCGTGAATATTTTAGAGATATATACTAATATTACGAAAGATGCATATTTTTTTAAGTCAATGATAAATATCTATAAAAACAATTCTAAGACGTCAAAAATAAATAAGGAATATAGATGATGCTCTCTCATTGTTGAGAAAAATTGAAGAGGTCCCAAAGAGAGACTCGCTTTGTGAAAGGGCGGGCGAGGGGATGCATGCAAGCATGATGCGCATAAATTTATCATGCACGCCTCAAGCATATAACCTTTTGCGTAAGAGGAAAAAACAAAAAAAAAGTTGGGTTGAAATCTTTTGCTATAGAAAGAAAAAGAAAATTTAAGTGAGCGAATAGTTGCTAATAGTAATGCATAAGTATATTTTTATACTATATAAAATACTTTTTTCCTTTATGGTCGACTTCCCCCGCCCCTCCCCCCCCCCCTCAAAAAAATACCATTTTTTTTCCTTTTTTGTTTTTGCTTTTGGTGGGGGCAAGCTGAGAGGTTGGCAGTACTAGCAGCGAGGGGAAGGAAGGAAAAGAAGCGTGGATGGATAATATTAAATGGCATCATCGACGACGATGACGACGAGTACTACTGCTGTGTATGAAAATGATGGACAGCAATATCAGCAGGAGCACATTCATACATCAAAACAGCATGCTGCGCGCATCAGCTGGCCGTCAGGTGGAGGAAAAATAAAGGACTGAGTTTCCTAGAAAGTTCGCGGTGCGCCCCCATTATACTTTAGTCGAGCCATCTTCAGGCAAACCGATGCCTTTGATAGGAAATATATATATATATATATATATTTGTGATTGTGAGTAGGTAGCTAGGAACCGGAGCATATAGACACAGTCACACAGTAGCGTGTGTTATAATATTAGAGTTGGACCACAAAAATCCTACTCAATCTGCGAATTAAATCTCATTACAACTTTTAGCTTTCTGTATCACGGAATCGTAATTACGGGCCTCCCCTCCCCACCCTCCTCCTCTTAAATTTTCCCGCTACGTAGCCAAACCCAATCAATAGTGGATCGTATCGTATCCTTTGAGATACGTATTCATTAATTCTCTTTGGATATAACGGATGGGGGTCCCGGCCGCCCTACATCCTATTTCCTATACTACGTACGTAGGGGTATGTCGTCCCTAACCAACTCGGTAAGATCCGCGTTGAAATTTTAATATCTAAAGCAATAATTGAATACCACCTACGCATATACCTTAACGCGAACATCAACTGTCTGACGCTGGAGCCTGAAACGGCGATCGCTTTTTGTTTCTTATCCCCAAAATGTCCCCGCTTAGGATTCGAAACCTTCAACAGTTTTTTTCATTTGTCATTGTTAAACAGTTTATATTAATTAAAGTAGGTAGGTATTAATTTTATAATTTTTTTCTTTTTAATTCTATCCGATTGAGTTTATTTTTTCCAATTATATATAGTATGTGTGTAATTTTTGTTTTTTTTAACATTTTCTAATAATTTTTTGTATCTTAATTTTATTAGATTGAGTCTGTTTTTTTTAAAACTGTATATAATATGTAAGTGTGTGTCAAATGTGTGCATACATATAATTTTTTATATTTTTCATTTCATTTTGTTTCTATTTTCTAACTGTTTTAAAAATAAAAAATTTTACGTATCATATGTATACATTTGAACGTTTCTTTCTTCGTACAATACTACTGTCCGACTGTTAAGATCAGAAGCAAATGACACATCATAATTAGTATACGAGTACTCTTTTGAGCTCTATCTATAACAACGACAACAAAAAGTTACATTTTGTTTAAATTTTTTTCATTATTTTTAGCACCACATAATGATAATTATCCAAAATACTTTTTGAAAATGATGAAATATGTTATGGATCGACATAAGTTATAATATATGTAGTTTTATTAATTATTTTAATCTTCGTATATCTCCTCCCTAATTCGGATGTCATAGTTCATTACTAATTAGTGGCACTAAGTTAAATGGATATTTAAGATGAATTTAAACTTCTACTTTGATTAAAATTACAATTAAACTCACCATCGGAACCAAATTTATGCAAATCAAGCGAATCCGGATGAATTCAACCTGGACCACTATCATTTTTAGAAAAACAAAGGATGGCGCTGGAAACACCAGGGAAAGGAAAGAAAACAAGAAAAACTATGAGAAAACCCAAGAAGAAAAGGACTCGGCCTTAATGATAAAGGGAAAAGAGAGCGACGGTGAAGAATCGAGAACAATTTGCAGCGGCCGTTATTTGAGCAGGACAGCTTCAGATATTCAAATTAATTTAACCATACACCGTTTGTACGACTTAGCCCAAAACTTTCTTTCACGTATTAACTAGTTACACATTGGTAAACCAAATATTGGCATCTTTATAAAATATCAGCTTTACACAAAATCAAAATTTATACAGTAACTTCAACTAATGAAAATAACAACGTAATCAGTAATTGAACAACTTCTGATGTGGCAGGAAGAAAAACAGATACACTACAAGAAAATAGTAAATTTATAATGATAGTTTTAGTTGTCTTCACTAAAATTTATTAGTAGAGACTACGAGTAGTCGCTAAAAGTAATTTCATAACATTAAAAGTATGAAGGTAAACTTTGTTCCGAAGGATAAAAATTTTCTTTTGAAGTGTTATAGTTTGCTTAAAATAAAAGTATAGACCACAAATATCATCACTAATAATGATTATTGGGTTGACTTTTTATATGCAATTTTAGCACAAAATTTGGTGTTGGACTTTTCTTTCGGTTAATGTTCCACTATTAGCGATGAGATGTGTATCGCTAATGGACCACTTATTTTACACGTAAAAAAATATCTTAAAGTGATCGTCTCTTTCTTTTCTTTTCTCTTATAATTTTTGGGTTTTCTCTCATCATTCTTGTCGTCGATTTGCATGTAAAAGTAAAATTTGTGCTTAATCTTTAGTTTTTTTATATTAATTTTTCTTTCTATATCATGTGTTGTTATTATTACTTGACTTTGATTTTTATTTTATTTTTTGTGTGTTTTTCTTCCATATCATCCGCATATCCCACATTGCACCACCACCATTAGCGCCACTATCACCTCATGCATATGTTGTTCGGTTTTAACCTTTGTTTCAATTTATTTCATTAGGTTATTAGTTTATTAATGATATAACTTATTTGGATGATTTTTGCTATATTTGTGTTACACTAGAACACCCCCCCCCCGCCATAGCATTGTCGTCCCCAGCTCCATTTACCGCTACTTGTATGTGTTTTTATATTTAAATTCTTGATTATTATTATTATATAATATTGTGGAGATAATTGTGTGTTGATTTATGTGTTATGATCAAATGTATACATGGTAGCAATTGTGTAAGTATATTGGTAATTGTGATTAAATGTATGTGTTCTGATTAAATAATGTATTATTAAAAATTGTATAATAATTATGGTGATAATTGAATATATATGTTGGTAATAGTGCTTCAATAATTTACGATTAAAATGGTATAAAAATTTTGGTGGTAGTTGTACATGAATGTTATCGTGATTAAATACTTTATTATTAAAAAGGTATAACAACTAGAATATAAAATTATTAAATGATAAATTATCATTAGCCTTAGATAAAATTTTAATAACTAATATGTAAAATAATAACACAACAATACTTTGAGCTAATAAATTATTTTTTACCTCAAATTTAACATTATTATATGCGTGGAATAATAAGATAATTATAATCACAACATATTATTGGCCTTAAATAATTACAATTAAATATGTGGAATACTTTTAAATCCTACCTCTAACTATAAGCACAAAACCCTAATAAATTAATAATATAGCAATCCATTACTATATATAGTTTTAACAATAACATAAGTATTTTAAAGAGACTAATTTATGTAACAAAAAAAAATATAACTTATTATTAAATAAGTGGAATAATAAGATAATAATGCTTGAAAATAAGATAATAATGTTGTGATTAAATAATTTATCATTAAAAATGAATAACAATTGGAACATAAAAGTATTAGATGATAAATTATTATTAGACTTAGGTAAAATATTGTTAACCATTATGTAGATTAATAACATAACAATACTTTTAACCAATAAATTATTTTTTAACCTTAGCTAATTTTCCCTTTTGTAGGGCTAGGATGCATGATTTACTTGATGAATACTTTCTATACTACTATAGTATGTCTTGGGATAAGGATATTGGAAAACATGTGAGTTAGGTATGTGACGTGTCGTAAGACACACTTAAGTATTTTACTTTGTCAAATACTTGAAATCTCTAAAGAGGATTCGGAGATCTAGTTTCTTCAACTTTTCCATTAAAAACTTTAATTTACGTATGATAATGATGATTCGTAAGCAAGAATCTAAGATATGCTAGATAAGTAGTCTTCTTACTCTTCGGTAACTAGAGAAAGTTTGTGTTATCTTCATAAATAGGACATGCATAATATCCATGCACACTATAAGAAGAAAGATTACCATAAGTAGAAAAATTATTTATAGGAAAAAATAACACCACTCTCGAGTTAAAAGACTAATGGCTCTGTGCATCAACTCTTTCAACTCTATGATCTCACATGTGCTTTAAATCCTCAAGAAGGGGAGCCAAATAAACATCAATATCGTTACCCGACTTATTTGGACCAGATATAAGTAAGGATAATAGCATTAATTTCCTCTTCATTCATAATGATGGGGGAAGATTGTAGATTACCAAAATAAGTAGCCATAAATAATTCCTGGTATTTCCATTAAAAGGGTTCATTCCATCTAACCAAAGTGTAGCTCGTAGGTTTCTAGCTTTGCTACCAAAATTAGGGTATACAGAATTAATCATCTGCTATTAAGGAGAATATACCGAATGTCTAGGCTTATCATCTGAAATTCTTACTTTTACATGCCATATAAGGTTATTTCCATTGTCCTCTTTACGAAAAATGCGTCAGAATCATGGTATAATCGAAAAGTACTACGAACCTTAGCCCTCTTATATCGTGGCATTCAACACTAAAAAACTATCTAACAATGCATATTCATTATGATACAAAATGTAATTGTTAGGACAAGCATGAATCTTTTTATTATTCATACCAATAGAGCTTAGAATCTTAGTAGCTTCATAAGTACGGGAAGGAAGAACATTGTACTCCAGAAGCATCTCTTTCAAGATTTCAATAAAGGAAGTGAAGCTTTCAAATTGTAATGTTGTAACACGACAGGTAATTTTGTAAATTTAATACAACCATTGTAAAAAAGGCATCTTCAAATCATTAACTAACTTTCAAAATATTTATGGATAGTCTCTAAAATATTCTTTAACATGGTTGGCCAGGTCCTCCATATAAGAAAAATCATCTACAACTTCAATATCATCGTGGTAAACCACATTAGGTTCATTAAGAAGTGACACTCCATGTCATATCCACCTATATAACTCTTATCAATTCCACCAATAATGAGATGATCTCGTATCTCATTTACTCATCTTCTTATCGTATTTCCTTAATCTACACATGAGCAAAATATCCGCAGAAGATCTTTTGAATGTTCAACTGCTAACTTAATAGAGTATTGAACACCATCTCTATATTTATTTTGATAATCTACTTACATATATCCACTTAAGATCCGTAATGAGAAATAAGTATAGTTTGGCCCCTAAATTATCAACAAAAATGGAGAATATGATAATATTGGCCAAGTTAGGCAAAAAACCACCAACATAATTGGAATACATACACACAAAAATAACATTTGCACTAGTAACAATACCATGATTTCTACAGAGTATAATCCATTTCATTTATATACTTTGTTTTTTGAAATATATTGTTTGACAATATATCTTCACAAAATGTATCAATAAAAAAGTAACAACATAGAGTATACAAATATATACCACAATATCATATATATATATATATATATATATATATATGACGAGGTTTGAATATGGAAGAATACGAGCAAATTTCAAAAATAGAGAGAGAGAAATTTATACACAAAACTTAAACTTCAAAGAAAGGAAGAGTAAATAATAATAAACATACAATGAGCAGATAGAGAGAAAGGCAATGATGGTGAGATGAAGAAGAACAAAAATGAGCAAGAACAATAGCAAAGAGAAGAGAGAACACCAATGATGGTTGCAAAACTTTATCACTTCAAATGCCATTGTGTGGATATTGAGAGGTAAAGTAAAAAGTTGTAGGTTGTTCTAGGTTAAAAAAAATGAGGAAGTAAAAAAATGGGGGAAATGGGTATATATTACGGTTAGAAGGTTAGAACCACTAGGTATACCCTATAGTGCATAAGGGAATACACAATGACTATAAGGTAAAACCGTCATATATTACCTTATCTAATATTTACCTCTCTTGCTAAGGATATACACGACCATTTTATGACAAAAACATCGTGTATACTTCATGCATAAATTGCCAAACTACTAATCTGTGTTTTTTTATTGGGTAATGGATTAGATGGCGGCTTAGTTTAAAATTGCCGTATATTGGTCGTCGTTTAACCCAATTCGTGTACTAGGGAAAATATAAGGAAATTACTTTACATTTTACCTTAATGTATTAGTATAAAATATATTAAATTTTTGTATATAAAACTATTGTATAGATATAATCCTAAAGTTGAAAAAAAAAAAATCATTCATTTCAACACTGTTGAAATAAATAAGAATGGTGATGCTAATGTATTTTAAATTTATTATAATTTGCTGGGCCGTATAAAATATTTTGAAAATGTATAAACTAGTTAAAATGCGCATTGTAAAGTTGTAATAAATACCATTTGATTAATTTCATTGGATTATTTAGTAAATGGTGCCAACTATTATAACTTTCAAAAGAAGAAAGATATATACTACTATCCCTGTTTTATAATAGAGGCTTATAGTTTTTTAGTATGTATATCAAAAATTATTAAATTTTAAAATAAATAATACATTAATTGATTACCATATCTGTTTTGAATCTTAAATAACTTAATTATTATGAGTAGGGTTGTAAATAAGTTAAGTCGGTTCGGTATTCGGCTTTGCTAGGCTCGTTAAATGCTCAGTTCGGCTCATTTGAACCTCACTTTTGGGCTTGTTTATAAAAGGAGATGAGCCCGAACTCGAAAAAGTGAGACTCGGTTTATTTTTTGGCTTTGGCTCATGAACTCGACTCGTTAAAAGTTCGGTTTGTCTTGTTCGTTTAGTTAAATAAGCCGAACCCAAGCCCAAACTCAGTGGTATTAGGCTCGACTCATATAAAGCCCTAATTATGAGATATATTAATGAGATAGAAGAGGATAAATTAAGTAACAATAAATTTATGTTAAATTTTAAATGAAGATTTACATTATAAAATAAAGAATATATGGGCATTTGATTGTAAAGAAAAAGAGATTAATATAGCCCATTAACTCTTGGTATCTCTCTAAAGGGTTAATATAGGAGTCACTTGGTATAAAATAAGAAACTTTATTAATAGGTTGTACTTCTATGGAGTTAAATTATTAGAAAATACTTTGTGAGAAGGTTTACAAATTTATGTTTGGTATGTATATTTACTCTTAAAAAATATAGTATTTTACAATAAATTGGAGGAAGTAACAATATACTATTTCACTTTCCAGGAAGTAACACATAAATTGTAATACCACCTCTTAATAATAAATGCAATTATTTTTTACTTATAAAAATAAGGGTAAACCGATAAATAAATACTCAAGAAGTAGAGTTTACTTGGACGTACCCGAGTACGTCACCTTACAAGGAAGTGCATAAAAAGAGTGAAAAGGAAGTAGTGATTACCTTTGACTTCTACTTTTCAATAACCAAACAACTCAACTTTTATCATTTTTTGAAAAATATTACATCATACCTTTATTTATTTCCATCCAAACTACCGAATAGTGTAGAGGACAATTTCTTTTATTGAAAAAAAAAACTATTCTAAAATCTAGTTTGTTAGTGTTTGTATAAACTATCACGTTTTCCTAAAAGATTGTTACAGTAGTTTATGAAATAAGCTCAAGCTTTCACCTCCTGACTTTAAACCTTTATCTTTCAACTAGTTTTACCCAACATAGTGGATTGGCAAGGGCTTATGAGTCATAAATAAATCATTTATACATAGAATGTAGGTGGGAACTAGGGGCGTTTAAAACCAAAAATGTATATCTTCCTAATCAAATATTTTGTCCGCATCACTTATATCTGATATCTAAATTTTCAGATATTAAAAAACACAAATTAAATATTTGGTATCTGTAAGGAAATATTATTTTATCAATTATAATTAATTTTGCTAAATTATTTCAAAAATCAAAGATTTTATATCAATCAATATTTATATCTACATTTATATGAGTATCATATTTTATCTAAAAGAATATTAAAATATTAAGGATATTATACTATATACTTCATATTTTGATAAAATTATACCATATATCCTTGCTTTCAATTTTTTTTTATTTTATTTTATTACAATTATACGTATTTTATTTACAAACATTAAAAATTGTTGTCGTAACAAAAAAGGGGCAATGATATTTGGGGTAATTTTATCGGAACATTGGGATATATGGTGCAATATTCTAAAATATTATTTTAAAATTTTAATTATAAAAAATAAGTAAATTCTAAAATGTTATACTAGAAAAATAAAATTTTATGACATATTTTTTAGACAATCAATAAAATATGGGATAAGTTTTTAAATCAAATAACTGAATGAGAAATTGAGTATACTAAAAATATCTTTTTAACAAAAAATAATTTTGATATTTTAAATCTCATCAGATTTTTAGTTTTCAATTTTTTTTACATAACTCTACTCGGAGCCCATATAGAGAGAGGATGGGTTGCAACACCCTTTTGGTGTTGTTACCTAGCCTATATGTTTTTTTTTCCTTTTTCCCCCAAAGCTTTAAAATAATTACTTTCAACTTGAGTCATTAAAAATTAATACATATCTCATAATATAAATATACGTCGTTTGAATAGAAATATACATCATTTAATTATAAAATAATAAAAAGATGAATGCATATGCTGTAAGTATACATCTTTACAAGACAAATATGTATTTTATATTAATAAATATGAACCTTAAGAAAAATAATATATATATATATATTATATCTTTAAATATATATATTATAATATTATTTATTTATAAAGTAATAAAGGAAAAATATATATGTTATTATAAATACTCATATTAATAAATAAATAAATATATATATATATATAAGAGACATATTTTATAATTTTAGATGTGTATATTTTATAAATATAAAATATATATGTCGAAAACTATGTAATAGTAAGAGTCATATTTAGAAAATTATACGTCGATAGCATCGTGGTACCAGCAGTAAGGCAGTGAGTGTGGATGACCAAGACCGTTGGGTGGGGAGGTCACGTGGGTCATACCTTGCGGTTCCATAAAAGCAGGGCAACTCACGTGGGCTCGAGTGCTCCCTCCCTGACTCAATCTCTCTATCTCTCTCTCTCTCTCCCTCCCCCCCCCCCAACCAGGCCACCTCCCCCCACTTCTCTCACCTCCGGGCTCCAAACGCGTTCCGTTTCTTTTCCTCCACGCTTCATTTGTCTGTCTCCCTCGCCATCATCATTAGATTCATTACTCTCCTCCTCCTAATCATCAATTTTCATATGTTTTCTTTGCTCGCTCTCGCTGTCCGGTGTCCAACAGCAAAGCCTGGCATAAATGAGAGGGGGAGAGAGAGAGAGAGAGAGAGATGGAGGAACCGATCGATGAAGCGTGTGTGAGAAATCAAATCAAATCAGAAGCAACGGTGGGAAGGGAAAGGGGAGTGGGGACAGACAGGTACACGTGAGGGAGCCTCTTTCTCGCGTAATCATAACCTCCAACTGCTTTTTCATTATCCTACTCTCCCCCCTCTATCCAACCCCTTTTCCTTTCTTTTTCGGTCTACTAACCCATCTCTTTTGACCTTTTCCTACGTTTTGGACCATCATTAACCAACCAATTCCTCAGCCCACGTCATCACTGATCGAATCGACTTACAATTTCAATAACGCAAAAAAGATAAAAATGCTCCAACAACAAAAAAATAATAACTTTTTTTATACCACAATTTAATAATAGAATAATTTTTTTAATATTAATACTACTAAAACAGCAATAATTATAATAATTAGTCAGATATAAATTATAACACTAATAAATCTAAAATAATTATAACGATAATATATCAGTTTTTTTTCTTCAAAAAATAAAATCAAAAATAACGATAAGAAGAAATCAAATATTCTAATAATATAAGAAAGTGAAGATATCTAATAGTATTTCATAAGTAGAAAAAAAAATATTGCAAATATTAAAATAAAAAAAGGTTCTGATATCGATAATGTGTTACCCTAGCCCACACACTTAGGTTATGCTATTCTCGTCTAAATTTCAAGGCTTTATAAAAATCAAATGTGTGAAAGAAGTGAACCGCCGGTTAACCAATAAGCAAGTATCCTAATAATTATAAAATAATTTCCACTTTTTTTCTTTTTTACAAAGATTAGGTCGACAAAGAAAGCATGACCCGAGTAAGAAATCAGAAATCTTTCAGGAAAATAAGCAGAATAATTAGAAGTTTTATTTTCTGACGGGTAAAATCATCATTCTAAGCAAAGACTTCGTCGTCTCGTTTCTAGCTGCCGCCTCTAAAGAACCTTATGCTCCTCCTGCTACCGGGTTATTACAAATTTTAACTTGTTCGGTATATGTTAAGCAGGGGAAAAAAAATTGTAACTTTCTTTTAACTTTTTCTATTTGACCCCTTTATTTGATGCGTCGGTAAATTAGTTATTTACTTTTTTTGGTTACATCGTCCATGTTAAACCAAATATAAATTAAGCCGATATTGAAATAATTGCCTTCCTAATAATTAGTCCCAAGAAATGCAACTTTGTGAAAAAGTTGCAATCAATCGATCACAACATACCAAACGAGACAAAATAATATAATTAGAAGTAAATCTATATGGAACCAAATCAATCATAAATATTGATCATTTCTAATTACAAATACATGCACTACAGCTGTTACATATATATATATATATATATATATAGTATCAAAATACAACCTAAATATTGATCAACAGCAGTCTCCATTCCTCATCGAGATAAGAAAAGAAGACCCTTTTTTAGGGGGGGGCGAGGGGAGGAAGAAAAGAGCGCCATGACATCCTCACCCCTCCCGCTACAACCCCTTCCCCCTCCACTAAAGAAAAAGAAAGACCAACAAACTAAGATTTATTTACAATAAAATGAAAAATATCTCTTATCACACAGAAAGTGAACACATCTTCCTTCCAGACTTTAGACGACCCAAGATTAAAACAGTTGGGCCTTTCTATGTCGAACCTGTCTGTAATAATAATTAATCGATATGTCATCATATACCACCACCCCCGAAAAAAGAAAAACGAAACAAACATCCTAATTCTTACTTGACTGATATTATATTTCTGTCTTCCATTCAAGCTACCTAGCAAGCCGCGGATGGATTGGTGAACGAATTGTAAAACTGATGGTGGTGGTGGTGGTGGGGGTGGTGGGACTTTGCAGCAGTCGTATTAAACGGCAGCTTCGAGTTACCGCCGGCGGCACCAACAGCATGTCCCGTAGTGCCGCCGACTCCTCCTCCTCCGCTACCGACCCGCTCACAAGACGGGCACATAGTGAGGGTTGCCGCCGGCAAGTGCATGTAAAAAGGCGGCTGCGCTAATTTTATTGCTTTCAGCTCTTGCAATTCCTTCTGCAGCCTTCTGTTATCCTCTGTCAGTGTCTCACAGCATTTCCTCAGGAATTCACAGTCGACTTCTGTTTGCTTCAGCTTCGTCCTGCAGGAGCGGACCGAATCCAATAGTATATATGTAAGAGGGAGCGATGGATCATTAAGCTCTGTAATTCTTGTGACGACGGTCTCGATCGACTATTGGTTAACTAATTAATTAATTATATATATATATAAATAATAAAAAAACAAACCTTGCTCTTCTGTTTTGGAACCAAACTTCAACTTGGCGTGGCCTTAGATTCAATTGGTTCGCTAAGGCTTGCTTTTGTTTCTGTCAGTACCCAAACAATACGCAGACGGATACCAGAATTAATTGAGAAGAAAATAATAATAATAATATTATAATAGGTCGAGGAGAACAGAATTTAATTGAGAGGACATACTGGGTTAAGAGTACTGTGCAATTTGAAACTTTCCTCCAATAACGCCGACTGATCTTTAGTCAACCTTAATTTCTTCCTCGTATTACCTTCTTCCTCCTCATCACCATCACTACCGCCTCCGCCGCCGCCGCCACGCGACTCGACTTTCTCAACCTCAACTTCATCGCTCACCGTCGCCTCTCGCTCCCTCTTCACGTGCGACGTCATATTATATGAAACAGAAGAAACCGCGCTGGCACTGTTGCAGTACTGCGGAGACGCTAACTGAGCGCTGGTATCATTCGCCGCTTCTTCTGCCGCCGGCGCCGGCGCCGTAGTTCTACACACTAAATTGTTGTGGTTGTTGAACGGCACATACCTTGGAGTCGACGACGGCGGGTGATTGATCTTATTAGGAGTAGCAGTTATATCTCCTGAAAGGCCGAGCGTCAATGATGGTTCGTAACAGCTTCCCCTTGTTGCCGCGGCGGGGGTAGGGAGCTGTTTCTTGAGGTGGCTGTGGGTTGGTGTTTTGGTAAGGCTGAGGCCTAAGTCGAGTATGTGATCGTCGGAGCCGCCCATGTTTGGCAGAGGTTGGTCTGGAATTTTGGAAGGATGGGAAAGGAAAGTACGGGGGAAGGCAGGATTTTGGGTTTGGGTTGAGGTGGGGAAATGAGGGGAGTTGGAACTGGGGAGGTGGAAGGGGAATAAATACAGAAGGATGAGGAGGGAGGGGAAGGGGGAAGGGAGGAGTGTGATGATGAGTCATGGGTTTCGGAGTTGGACTACTTTTGGTTGATTTGTCTGAGGTGGGTTGGGTGGGTGGGTGGCCTATGATTATTAATTACTACTTTCTAATTATTAGTATTATTAGTGTTATATGATATCCCAGGGCGAGGGGTAGAATTGAGATTGAATCAAATCAGCCTCCCCTACTTCTTTCTTTCTTTCTGTGTGTATCCCATCCCATGTACTGTAATAGTAATACTGTCGCCTACAAATTAAGTTATTAAGGGGCGGCCCGTGAGGGAGGGGGAGGAAAGAAAGCGAGTATAGCGACACCTCCTCTTTTCAGGATTCGGTTTGCTCTCTAATTCACGTTCGCACGGCATTCAAAACAGGTGATGATAAGCCTTTTTTAATTAACTTATCTAGTTTTTTTTTTTTTCTTTAGACTTTATAAGATGAGTGCAGTAGATATAAATTATAATAGCAGTCACATAGCTGGTAATACATCTACGTGGCCAAACTCTTTCCCTCCTTACGTTATAATCATGAGACTTTTGGTGCCCATTAATTCTATCGAAAAATCCTTAATATTTTCTAACAATTTCCCAAAAAATTTATTTTTCATGTAACACTTAATTCGACTCTAAATCCGTATAGAAAAATTAGCGTTGTAATAATGTGTCATTTAGATCGTAAAAATAGAAACAAATCAACTCGTTCACCTTCTTTTATTCTAATTGGGGGATGCCTTTTAAAATATTTAATTAAATTATCTGAGATAAAACTTTTAAAATTCTTATCATGGAAGGGGGTAGGAGGTTTAATAAGCTCCCTTGCAAAAATTTCGATGAAAGGGAGGCGGTCGGGTGGGTTTGGAACACTGAAACCCGTCTTAAACATAAAATTGGGAGACAGATCAGAGTTAATGAATCGTCAGGGTTATTGGCCGCCCATTTTAAAAGTTAGTAAAACCGAAAACTACTATCATTCTTTCTTTCCCCAGGCGATGGATCCCAAACTAGCATCCCCCTTATTGCTCAAAATTATAAACCAGTGCATGTATTACAGTATTAGTAGTGGAATAGGAACAGTACATAATAATAATAATAGTCTGCCAGCGGCGTTGGCATGATGGCATCTACAGACTACTAATGGACACGCCGACATCTCTTTAATTTTCACACTAAGTTACCAATCCTAGTATTCAGTGATGCGCGAAAACAATGATAGGAACAGAAGGAAATGTAAAAATATTAAACTTTTAAAAATAGGGCAGGAAAGAACCAGTAAAAATAATATATATATATATATATATATAATATATATATATATAATATATATATATATATTCATTAACATACAATACGTGTCCGTATATTAGTAATCACTAATATATAAAATTCTACATATTTTTCTTTAAATTTAAATTAAAACATTTTCAATCAAGTACCGACACCTCAATTATATTTTCGATCTTTAAAATGTTTTCTAGATGCGGCACCATCTTCCCTACTTATTGTGCTACCAATAATGAATGGTTCCAAATAAAGCCCTCTTTTCCATAGCTTTCACTCTTTTTCATGATCTTCGATGGCTTGCTACTTTAACCTAACGGAGCACCGGTATCAATTAAGACAATTTGAATTTTGACGCAGGCCGATCGGGGCCATAGATTCAATTAATTCGCGGCTGCCAATCGCCATGCGATTGACAAAATTGTTCGCCATGCCGTGATGACGATACGGACCTAAAATTGCAGCGCTGCCTTGCCGTCATGCAAAACTGGTACTGCAATTATTTTAAAGACCAACTTCTTGTTCTTGATATCAAAGTCCTAAGTTTCAGTCTTTAATGACGTTACCCACCACCTATACAGTATTTTCCTAATTACGTTTATGGGCGTCTTATGAGAAATAAAATAAAAATAGTGCTCCTACTATAGAGCATGTTTGATGACGTCATAACTTTTCCGCACGAAGTTCTATTGCTAGCTTATTTTCGTAATTCAACACAAAAATAAATAAATAAATAAATAAATAAATAAATAAAGGGCAGGTGGTTTGATAAAAGATGGCATGTATCGATCTAATTATATATCGATGAAGGAACTTAGTTAATTTATATTGGTATTTTTATTTTTTTTGCATGTCGTCCTATGCGAATTTATCAGTTAAAAATATTTTATCGATGACTATGATAATGCTACTAATAATAGCACTAGTAATTTTCAACTTTTCTAAACTTCACGAGTCCTAGCTGTTGTCCTAATTAAATTGAGTAATTGAATTTTTGATTTGCTTGATAAATAGATCAGAAAGAGAATAAATATCTCACGCATTGATAAGTAGTAGTATAGTCATTTTGCTTTAATAAAATAATAATAATACATAGAGAATCAAGACTTGCCCTTTAGTTTGACATTTACTGAAAGACCTCATGAGTTGTAGTTTATTTGACCAATATAAAAACGTTTGCTAAGAAGATTGATTGCTCACGAAATTCAGCCGGTCCACTTCGCAAGTGACAGACCACATGAACTGTCCCCTACTCCATCCCTATATAGCTACAGTTTCGTGGGTAGAAGTAGAACCCTACCTAAGGTATATTGTAATGTAGCTATCCTTCTAGTATATTATGGACGCACACATACATACATTGTACGCTCCGCTCGTCACCAATAACACGTACTCCGACGCTAACACTGTAGGTAGCCATCGAGTAGGGTCCGTCGGCTTCGAATCGAATTACAAGGGGCTGGATTATTTTTAAAATTCGTTATTTGTAGATTATTATTTTGCAGATCTTTAGTAGGTTGGATCGGATTATTTTAGAGTCGGATCATCTTATTGTTTAGGTCATGTCGGGCTGGATTTGTATTGAGTTAGTTGGACATCGAATATGTTTGACTTCGGATTAGTTTATCGGGTCGGATTCGGACCGAACAAGCTCGTATTTGAGTTATCTAATATTCGAGTTAATTTTACAGGTTAAGTTTGGATTAATTTGACAAATCGTATCTTTTTAAATTTTGACAGCTCGGATTTGTTTCGGACCGATTTAGTCCTAAAATTAAATTACTTTAGACTTGGATCAAATCAAACATTGACAACTAAAATTAATCTAATTTATTAACTTCGTAAGCAAGCATTAAGTTTAACGATATGAAAGTATGTAATTATTAATGTATTATTAATTGATATATATTTATGATTATAATTTTTTATGTTATATTTTTATGTAAAAAAGATTAGAAAATTAGGATGTCGTTATGGATAAGTATGTCGATAATAAAAGTAAAAAAATAAATAAATTTTATATAAATATATACTTAAATTTTTTTTAAAAATAAATAATAAGATATGTATAGTTTATTATTATTATAATTCATTAATATTAAATTTAATTTTATCAAAAAAGCTTAGATTAATTATAGGTTGAGTTAACGTCAAATGAAGGACAAAATTTAGATCAAATGTAGATCAAATCAAATTCCTTATATTTAAATTAATGCTAAGATCATATCAATTTTGGATTACGTAGGACCGATAGTATCAAAACTTACCACCTGTAGCTAGCCTCGCATTTCTTTTTTGTATGGGGATGGTGGATAATATATATCCCGTTGGACAAAAAGGCGAGCGATTATGTCATTCTTTACGGTACTCCGAGCAAAGCTAACCTAGCTATAGGTAGGTAGCTAGCTAATATGCCGACCGATCAATAGTGAATTGAGATAGAAAGAGAAAGAGATGTGCCCGCACTATAGGTTTTACTTTTTACAAAGGAAAAAAAAAAAAAAAGTAGTTAGGGTTATGCAATTATATTAAACTAGAGAAATCCATCCATGTGCATTGACCATTGATGGGCACTTTAGGTGCGTATGTGTGTGTTCGTGGGAAAATATCCAAGGTGACGCGCTAGATAATAAAGAGATTTTTTTTTTTTATTGGGGGAGGGGATTGGGGCGGGGGGGAAGGAATAAAAAGAAGTGGAGCAGGTAAAAAAACACACTCATGAAGGAGCTTGCTATACAGGTAGCTAGCGAGGAAGTTTTCAAAAAAGTTAACTCGATAATTACTCGTCCTTTAAGTTTGTAATCTTACGTATGTATATGCGATTGATTGGTATGTGTTTGTCCCCTGTCATCTCTCTCTCTCTCTCTCTCTCTCTCTCTCTCTCTCAAAGAAAATACAATTAAGTATGATTCATGTTCCATTCAGACGCAGAGAGAGGTGAGTGATTTGGTCTCCACAACTAAGAATTGCTTAACAAGAAAGTTTTGATGGTGTGTGGGATAAATAGTAGTACTGTTTCGGAACCTTTTTCTTTTATTTTCCTTTCAGCCTTTTGGGTCATCTGCTTTCCTTTTTGGCCTGTTGCTAGGTATTTACGTATGTATGTATATATATATTGTATAATAATAAATTTTGTAGTGATCTAGTAGACAAATCAATAATGGTGTGTCGGCTGGCTGGCCGGGCTTGATGAGGAAGAGTTAGGTCACCGATTAATACCGGATGACAAATACTGGCTATAAGTAGTTAGTATTTTCCTGATTAGGAGATCGATCATCTCTCTTTATACATGTCTGTATGTTGTGAGTGTGTGTGTGTGTGTATATATAAAGGTTAATGAATGGTTTCCAATCGGTCGTTATCGCTTTCTTGCTTTTGAGTGACAGGGATTATGATGGAAGATCTAAATTTAAGCAAGTATCGATAATATTTTTTAACGATTTTGTTCAAAGAATTTTACAATTAAATGTGTCGGACGTGAATTAAGTTTTAGAATGGACTATATTCTTAAAAGATTTTAAAAAATTTCAAAACTTTTTTTAAGAAATAATTTATAGACTTAAATGGCCATCAAATAATTTCTGTGTATAACCTTATTGACTTGGGATATTAAAATGTTACCGAGTGATCATCACCAATAATAGCTTCGTACCAAAGCTCGGCATAATGAAGTAAAGAGTATCGCGAACGCAGTAGTTTAACAGTTGTAGCTCTCGATGCCGCCGGAGGTTTTAAGCTTAAATTTGACCTCATTCAGGCCGGACTTCTGTCCCCTACCCCTTTTTATTTATTTGTAACGTCCACGATCGGCTTTAAGTATGCGTCGGTGTCCACGATTACTCGCACTTAAAAAAGCCATTCCGCGGTGCTAACCTTATCCGGAGAAATGTCCCGCGTACACGTGCCACGCTCGAAACACTAATCGAAGATGGAAATGAATTTATTTTATTCCCTCTCTCTGGCTGTGGAAAGTTCGCATAAAATAAAAGGGAGCCCCCAAAAGTAAGCAACCGTGGGTTAGTACTAGTAGTAGTAGTAGTATTCTTTTATTGCTAGTGCTAGTCCTAGTAATCCTGCTCGGCAGCGCTTCTAGATTTTGCCTACAACCTACCCAGGTCTATTTCGTCCATCATTGAATTGGGTATTGGTATTAAATTAAAGATCGTCGCCGCCTACCACTACCATGACGGCCGTATCCCGTCCGGTCCCCGTAGGAACTAGCCGCGCACTGGTGTAGTACGGACAATACGGGAATGCGGCCTCAAGTCATACTACACCTAGTTTAGTACGTGGAAGTCAAGGCGGACACACAAAATCTAGGCTAACCTAACCCGACATTAACTGTGGGATGGGATCCAGCTGCCTGATATGATAAGATTATTACTACCGCTAATCGTATTCAGACTCTTTTTTTTTTTTTTTCTGCCTTATTATTTGATCAAGAATTCCGGTCAATAGTCGCACTAGTGCGTGTATTTTTAAGAGAAAGTTGCTGCGATGCGATCGACCGAAAGAGGAAACCGTTGATCATCGTTCCGTGGACCGGCAGGACCCTTATAATTTAGGATGGTCTGTCTGTCTGTCCGTCCGAGCGCCTTCTCTCTCTCCAAGTCCCTTTTTTTAGGGTGGCCAAGTCGTATTGAGTAATCACGTCCTCTGTTGACTGTTGAAAGAAGACTAAGACAATCAGCTCATCTTAAAATTTCAATTCAAGGATACGGAGTAATCATTTTATTCATTTATCGGGGTTTAGAATTCATGGACCATTTTGAAACATCGGAACTAAATAACACGGGTCGGTTGCTGTCCCCGTATCAGTAGGTATCTGATCTACAGAAGAAAGCGACGCTGCCTGTATTCGAACGGATTGGCATGTTTGATACGATACCGCTCCCTAGGGGTCATCTCTAGGTACAAATTTTAAGTATCCGATGCACTTGTGATGAAGCCAACATCCATAAGCTCATTTTATTTCTTGTTGGCCCTATTAAAGAAATCAAACGACTTATGTCGACTTTCTTTTGTTTTTTCTCAGTTATTATTAATAATAATAACTAAACTAAACTTTACTTTTTGACCCTCAAAATTGATCGTTGAAATCAAACTACTTTACTGTATCTAATTAGAAAAGGTATAACAAATAAATTTTATTTGTTAGCGTTAGCTTGAATAAACTAAAGGTATATATTTATGTGTTAATCAAGAAAATTGAAATCAAATAACCAAATTAACGACGTCATTATCAAATTCAACCTGTATACTAATCAAATGTATATTATTATTAAAGATTCAATTGAAAATATTGTAATACATATATATGTAATTATAATGTTTGTTATGAATATTATAATAATTATAACTATCATGTTGATTATAATAATTATTGATATGATTATAATTATAATAACAATTATTATTATTATTATTATTATATCATATTTGGAAATATATTAATCATTATTATTATTAGATATACAGTTATAAATTTTATTATTGTCATTATAGTAATATATATTATAATTATTATATGTACAATAATTTTTTTTTTTATAATAATAATAATAACGCTACAAATTTCTATGATCTAATTTTATCTATGCTTATATGATATTAAAATAAAGTGAGAAGAATATAGTCTTGTTAGTTTTGTTTCATTTGTTGTAATATGGGTTGCATATTATTATTTTTAGATAAAGTTTTATTAATAAGATAGTTTATACGTGTTTATGTAGTAATTTCTATGAGGTATAATGTTACATTTGCTTTCGAATTTGACTTTAGTTTACATCAATTTTAAAATTATGTTCGTGTAGAGATTGAGTTCTAGCCAGGTTATTTTGGATTGGGTAGGTTTGAATCGAGGAACTTTGAGTAGGGCCATTACCAGGTTTCTATCCAACTATGTGTCGGGTTGGGGTCGGATTCTAACCAAATTTTTTTAATTCAATTTGGGTAATTCAAATATGGTCATTATCGACTTGGTTAAATTCTAATTAATTTCATATTGGTTCGGGTTGTTTCACGCTGAGATCGAAATTAAATTATTGAGTCCAAATTAGAATTTCAAGTCGGATTAGCTTTGTCATATCTAATTTACATAATTAACCTCATACACTTGATTAAGTGACTAAAATGTCTTCCAACTTAGCTTATGATTTGATCTTATCTCTTTTACCTCATTTTCTTCAACCATCAACTCTCTCTTTCATTCCTCCAAACCAGTGCACCGTCACCACTACCTTGTGCCACCGATCTCCACCACAACTTCTCCACTTTTCTTCTCTTATTCTTCTCATGTGGTTTGCCATTTTCTCCTCTTTTTC
Source organism: Tamarix chinensis (assembly GCA_030549775.1). NCBI lineage: Eukaryota > Viridiplantae > Streptophyta > Magnoliopsida > Caryophyllales > Tamaricaceae > Tamarix > Tamarix chinensis. The sequence continues at coordinate 9,075,060 of CM060179.1, read as the reverse complement.
TTATCCATTTTTTGAAGATTAAACACCCAATTTCTACCATGGTTGAACCTTAGTTTTCATCCAAATTCAAGATAAGGATTCTTCCTTCCTTTCTCTTTGATTCTACCTTATCTGATGTAGTATTTTTGTTATTAATTTTCATAATATTTCCTGAATATTTCTACGTTCAAGGAGGCATTTTGGGAGATTGTTGTTACTCTTTATGTAATACCTCCCTAAATTGAGCTGAGTGCTATAATGATTGACATGGTTATTTATCAACATGGTATCCTTCATTTTGGTGAGTTCGTCCTAAGAACTCAACATTTAAGCATGTTAGCCATGGAGTATTTTTTTTTAAAAATGGGTGACCCTACTAGAAAGTTTATAAATTTTTTTAAAACAACTCAGAAAGTATGTGAGTGAGAACTAAACGTGTTGAAGTGATTCGTATTGATCTATGGGGTCAACTGATCAATCTAAAAGCACACCAAGGTATCTCCCATGTGGTTTTTTCTACTTGTGGTGTTACAAATGATATCAGAGTAAAACTGCAATCATGATTTAAACTTAGATGTGCCAATCAATTACCTAGTGAGACGATTCATAGATAAACTTTATTGAGACAATTAATAGTTGAGGCACAACGAAGATGTTGCGTTCCTTAAGTGGGGGTGAATGTAATACTCTCAATTTTGAGGGGAATGTTATAAGGATTAATATGACTACTTATACCAATATAATATACCATTACTCTAGTGATTTTGTTCTAAAAACTCCACTGTTAAGCATGCTACCTGTTAAGTAATTTTTAGGATGGGCGACCCTCATAGAAAGTTTTAAAATTTTTTCTAGAAGTGTATGAATGAGGACAAAGTATGCTAAAAGGAATCGTGTTGATGTGTGGAACTAGCCTACCAATCTAAAAGTACTCTAGGGCAGCTGTAATACCCGAAAAATTCTCTTAATCTAATCTTGTATCTTTAGCCCTAATTTGACTCTAATCTTAATAAATTTTATTATTAGCCTTAACCAAATTTCTTAATCCTGAAACTTAAATCGAAAACCAAAACCTTTATTCGGTTAAACCAAAATTCGTAAACCGACAACCGAACCCACTAAAATTTCCGCTAATCTAAATTATTCGGTTAATCCTAAAATTCTTAATCTAATCCTAATTCTTCTTCTTCTTCTTCCTTCTTCTCCCTGCGTATGCCCTATTTTCGCAACCATCACCTGCAAGTCTGCCACCCTCTTCTTTCTTTTCCTTTCTTCTTCTCCCTAACTTTTCGTCCCTTGCACATCTCCTTCTCCATTATCATCCCTCGTGCCTTACCTGACTCCCATCCACCTCAACCATCACCATTCCCCCTATCTTCTTTTTTCTTCTTCTTTTTCTCAGTAGAAAAACCATCGTCATGGTCACCATCACCCTGCCATTTCTTCTCCTCCTTAGCACGCCATCTATTAGTATAAATAACCCCCAACTCTCCATTTTATTAGCATCCATTAGCTCCCCGACCTTCTCCTCTTCTTCCTTCTCCTTTCTCCTTCTTCTTCCTTCATTTTCCCTATTTTCAACTTTTGCACCACCCCATCCACTATAAAACGAAATTTTTTTGTAGTAAAATTTAAGGTGTTATTGAGATGCGCTACTTTTGGTTCCTAAAACATTTTTCTGTTTGCTTGAAGTCTCTTATTTTGAATCTTGTTATGTGGCCTCTCTCCTATAATTTTAGGTTTTCCTCAAAAGTTTTAAGAGATCTTTTGATTCATGGTGATATCCTAGATCATTGGTTTTTAATGTTTGATTGATCTCTGATTGTCTCTAGGGTTTTGTGTCAACCTTAAATACTTATGTGATATATGAATCATGTTGTGATACCCTATTTATATAAGCCTCAATTTATGTAGTCTAATTTAAAACCAAATCATTATGTGTAATTAATTATAGAATTATTTAAGTGTTATATGTCATATTATTGTGTGTATTGTTATTACTACTACATTGTATTAATAATATGGACTAGTTGATTACGATCTAAAAGAATAAGACATCTAACCCTAAATAATTATACAATTAAGATTAGGTTAAAATAATTAAATAAATAATATTAATTAATTTTAAGAGATTATAAAATATTAAAAATCTTACACAATTATCATATTATTATTATTATTGTCATTAATATGGGAACTTGGTGATGGGGTTGTGTACAAAATGGAAGGAGAAGGAAGAAAAGAAAAAGAAAGGGGGAAAATGACTTTGGGATTGGGATTAGGATTAGGTTTAAGTTGGAAATTTTGGAAAATGGTAGAAAATCAAAGGTGAAGGTTAGGCTAAAAAAATAATGACTCAAAAATTATAATTTAGATTAGGTTAAAGGATTAATTAATCAAGATTAGGATTAGGTAAAATTTTGGGGTATTACACAAATTGTGGTAGCCAGGACCTAAATTGAACCTCCGCCATCCTCCACCCGTTGTGCCCACATTTCCACCTCAACTAGCCATCGTCTTGTGCCGCCACCATTCTATCAACTAACCACCATTAAGCCTTTGAGCACCTAACCCCCACTAGCGTTTATATATATATATATATATATATATATAACAATTCCTACATGTTTCCAAAAATATAACAATTCACAAATCACTCCTACTTCAAAAGAATTCATATTTTTACAATGTATCATGATATTATATTGCTATATAGACAAACCATTACAAGATACTTAAAAAAAAATATCAATACACAAACACTCTTACTTAGAAAAAGTTACTATGTATATCTATATCAAATTTTATACAAGGGTTGTAAATTCAAAATATATGCATACTACGTGTTTAAAATAAGACCTAAAAACTAAAAAGAACCCTAAGACAATAGCAGCAATAAATACATTGAAACGTTGCTATAACCTAAACATCTAGCTAACAACAACCCTTAACCATCCTATGAAGTTCATTGATAGCCTTGCCTAGGATGACTAGCAACTGCCACTATTAAATTCCATTCATTTCGATATGTTATCTACTCCCTCACATCATCAACGGAGAGTTTGGTGATGGATATACTAAGGTAACCAGGGTGGATACTCAATGATAAGCTATGACGGAGCCTCCACCCGTCATTTATCACCATTAGCTCTCTAGGTATCCGATCATAATTCCTCACAAAAATCTCACCTTCAACAAATCTCGAGTTTGGTGCATTGGTATGGTGGCCAAACCACTATGAATAACTAGCTAAGACCCTAAACCTTGGTTCCATATGAGGAAAGGTCAATAAAAATTGATAAAATATGAAATGGAACGGATCAAAGTACGACCCAATCACAAACAAGTGACCTAGGTCTTCGTATAACCATATAACATGACCCCGAAGAACTACATCAGGTGTCATGTACAAATATGGTAGAGATATGTAAATAATAGGTAAGTGTGGCATCTCACTGCCTATACAAGAGAATGACCACTAAATCATGTCATTAAGTGCGACTTATCTTTTCGTCTAGCCATATCACATAACCTCAAAGAACTGCATTAGGTTCTATGTACAAATATGGTGGAGGTATGTAAATAATAGTTAAGTATGATATCTCACTACCTATAAAAGAGAACGACTTTTAAATCATGTCACTAAGTTTATTGTCTAACTCTTCTAAATTATAAAATAGATAAATTTTATAATTGAATTAATGATAAATATATTATATCATATCTTAAAAAATCATGTTAAGCTAACAACATACCCACATGCATATATAAGAAATCGACTATGAAATTAATTTTAATTAGCAACATTTATTAGAGACGCATTCACACCATTCAAGTAGTAGCATTTTATTAGTAAGAAATTAAATAAATTACATAATATTTTTTAGCAACAAATTATATCAACATGCATGCATATATTTATAGAGGAAAATAACCAACTTATAACTAGAAAGTATTACCACATAGCAACAAAAGTGAACCTATATTATACAAATAAGAACACATGTAATACCAAGCTAAATACTATGCATGACTATATTTATTACGAAAGAAGGAAATAAAACATGACTACCTAACTAAATCTAAACACTGCATAAGGTGGACAATATAAGAATGACAGTCAGTACTGGAGCAAGAACCAACTTTCCCGCATAGGAGACTATTGACTCCAATGAAGCAACAAACACCAACATGACGAACAAGTAGGAGAGAGGGAGCACAAGACAATGGTGGCACACAACCCTAAATCTAGAGTAAGAGAGAGAAAATAATGATGAGTAAAAGGAGGAGCAAGGTAGTCATCAACAGGCAAAAAGAAGACACTGGCGGTTGTCAACCAACAAGAGGATAATAATGGTGGTTGTCGATAGGCAAGAGGAGGAAGAGGAGTGAGAGCAATAGACACAATCACAAATCTGAACTAGATGTAATGAGAGAAGAAGGGAAAATGGGTAAATTTAATGTTAATGCTTTTTTATAACAGTTATATTTATAATCGTTATCAAAACATAAGAGGTATTTTTATTTTTTATTTCATTAATGGTTTCTGTATTGAACCATTATTAAAAGATACCCCATTTTTCTAGGCCTAAATTTTCATGCATTTATCAACAATTTTATATAAATAGTCAATTATGTGTCGTTATTAATTGATTATTCTATATTAGTGTATATAATTACTATATATATATATATATAATAACTTCATTTTAGTATATCTAAAGATATTATCCAATTGTTGGGTTTAATTTATACATAATATATATGCATTAAATTTTATATAAATTCATATCATGATATCAATAAAAAAGAAAAGTATATAATTTAATTAAAGGTATTATTAATAGCTTATATGCTTTTAATTAAAAAAACCACGGTCCATTCATATATGTGTATTTTTTATAACTGCTTATATTAATCCTTCTATGTTTATTTATTTATGCAAATACTTAGCATATTTTATGATTTTAGTTTATATGTATTTGTAATTAATATATAAATAAATAACTTTATTTTGATATATTTAAAGATATTATGCAATTTTAGGGTTTAATTTATATGTAATCGACATGCATTAAATTTTGTATAAATTCATATCATGATATTCCTAGAAATAAAAGTATATAGTTTTTTTTTAATAATTGTTGAGTATACTTAATATGAGACTTAATGTTACTTTCAATGTTACGTAACTAAAAATATGAATAAATCAATACATATTTCGTTACATTAAGAACAATTATAATAATGCATGGCCTAGTGGCAAATAAATATAAGAGTTGCATAATTTTTTCTATGCACAAAGAAAATTAAACCAACAATAACTACATAACAAGATTATTAATTATTGCAACTATTGATAAGGGAAGAAATAACTTTTTTATAATAAAATTTTAATTTTTTAATCATGTTGTGATGCATAATATTATGTTATTATAAATATAAATTATGATAATCAAATAATTAAATTCATCAAATTTGTTATTCAATGATAGGTATCAATGTATTGTCATATTATATATATTTAGTCATATATCTTTCACATATCCATTTTTTGTTTTTATTTATCATCTATTACTTATTTAATAATTAGCATTATGTTTAAAATTAAATCAATTTTAATTATGTTATTATTTCCAAATTAAAATAAAAGCTTATGCATTGTATGGGTGAGATACTAGTACGAGAGGTGGCTATAGGGTTAGATAGGTTGGGTTGTTGCATTTTAGGTTGTCTGTAGATAACTTTCCTTTGCGAGTTAGTTGTAGGTTGGGTTATTTTATGGTTCGGCCAGAATAGATCACTATAGATCCATATTGTATGACATTTATTTGTCGATTTGAGTGTGAGTTATTTTGAATTAACTGGATGGGTTGGGTTTAAGCCATTCCAACTAGTGTTTGTGTGATTTTGGATTTGGATTAATTTAACGGGTCAAGTAAGTCCAGGTTTTGATCATTTTGTGTGCACATGGCATATCCTTTTTTATTTTTTTTGGATTTTGATGAATTGAATTGGGTTCAGACCAATTTAATCCTAGATTAGATCACTTCAGGTTTTGATCAAACTGAATATTGATGGTCAAAATTAATCTCAGTCAATAACCCTATGAACAAATGTTAAGTTTCACTTCATGGAAATATCTAATTAAAAATAAATTATTAATTGTTACTTGTTTATTATTATGGCTTTTTAATATTGTATATTGGTGCAAAAAATAGGTAAAATTAGAATATCGTTGGTAAATAAAGATGTCTACAATAAAAGCAAAAAAAAGAGAGTAAATTTTATAAAATAATATATTTTTAAAAGTTTTAAATTAATAATAATATATTTGTATTTTTTATATATTAGAATAGCTAGTTAATATCGAATTCAGTATTGTCCAACCGTATCGATATTGGAGTGGGTTAATATTGGATCTGGTTGATGGCGGATTTATGGTAAACACGGGTCACGGGTATGGATTAATAAATTCGGATCGGCATCATGTTGAATCGATGATTTTCTTGTATTATGTTAGGTCAAATTTTACATCGATCGGGTTGGATTAGACTCGTGAGATCAATTTTTATCTACTCTAATTAGTGTAAATAAATATATGGTTTTGTCAACCATAGCATTCTATTTTAATTGGTGTAAAATGATGTGTTCGTTTAAATATGCATGACAGATACACAAATTGTTAGGTGCTATTAAATATTTTGAGTTTTAGTGTCTTAACCTTAATAGTTAAGGCTACAATTAGTATTTTTCATGTAAATATATAGGTAAATCCAACGATTAGTATTACGTCAATGGAATGCTAATGCATGCAAGAATTCGGGCTTCGAATTTGCGATACCGATGCACTAATTTTAATCACTAGACTAATAATAGTTCTATTTTAATGGTACAACTAGTCATAGTCACGTTAAAGACAAACGACAAGTTTGGAAGAGGTAAGTTTCCCCGTAATGTGATGATAGATCGGCCCAAATTTTCCTGCGCGCGGCTCATCCGCCCGGAAAAGAGGCGGTCGATGATAGGAATAAAATGATGAGTATAATTATAATATGGAAGCGAGAAAGAGAAAACTGTATGTGGTACGACTCTTCGGCTCTTTTCAATTCGACGTGACCTTTGAAAGCTCAGCTCAACTATATACGATACGAGAGAGTAAATAAAAATAATTAAGCTTGGCTCCAGGTCGAAACTACAGGCAGGCAGGTAGCTACTACCGCGCCGTACGCGCGCGTAAGCAGGCCTGATCAATTAACTCCGCGCGTATAAATTACTGCCGTCGCTTCACTGTATGGATTAAATATTAAATGAAAATTATGGTTTGGCTGAATGCCTTTGTCATCTTCAAGTGGGAGATTAGATTAAACATTGACTTTGACATACCAAATCTAATCCATGAAAGATTTCATAGAATAGGATTAATCCTATGTATTGGAATCAGGACGGTAGGGTTGAAGATGTATTTGGCCTAACTTCTAATCAAAGTGATGATTGCAATTATTAGAATTTCATTAGTTTCTAACCTAATCATCATCATCGTGATCGCGATCATCATCATCATCATCATACAACATTATTATTATTATTATTATTATTATTATTATTATTATTATAATGTGCGTATGCGAGTATAAAAATAACCGGAGGGGAAGTCTGACCTCCGAAAAGGTAGACAGCAGCAGAATATTTTATGTCAGGTGAATGGTGCTCGACGGTTCCCTTGTCACAACCACGTCGTAATCTTCGTATCGATGGTTTTATTTATTTAAATAAAATTCATGCGCATGCAATCTGTACACACTACACACACAATGGGTTTTCCCTTCACGGCCCCGGCGCTCTTTAATTTTGTAATCTAGTGCATGGCCAGAATTAAATTCATTTGAAAAAGTTTTTAAGGTATGAGATTTCATTGTTAATGTTAGAAGACCCACAGTAATTAGCAGATCAAATCCGACATGAGTACCGGTCTTTACAGCTGGTTTATTTAAAGGTACTATTCGATCTTCATCAAAACTTCTTTCATATTTTTAAATGGTTTATTTATTTATTTTATTCCATGCATATTAATTATAATTTCAGATAACGAAAAACTTAAAGTTTTTTTTTTTAAAAAAAAGTTATATTCGCTTATTTGTAGGTCTAGAGTATAAAATTTTGATTTTGAGATTTCTTTTTTTTTATGTAGGAATATTTATTACTAATCGAAAAAAATATCAGAAGATCTTTGCTTACGGAGGTCGCAATTAGTCTTGTTCAAAGTTTTGATCCCATTATACTTATTTTATTTATTAAAAAATAATAAATATTTAATTACTAAATAATACAAAAAAGTAAGAATAAAAAAAAGTATGGTTTAACTTTTTTCAAATATTTTTTTCTAATAAAAGTTTAATAGTAATAGAATATATATATTTTTTTATTTTATACGGTAGTACGTACTACTACTACAACTCGTAAGTAAATACACTAAAAAACTGCAGGTCAATTACGAGGCACGTGGAATGTTCAGAGAGGCAATAATTGACAAATGGAGGGGCAACTAGCGGAGGTAGAGAGACAGAGGGGCCCCACCAATGATTTGGTGTAATGGGCATTCGATTCTGTAAGTGGGGATCGGAGAAAAAAAAAAAGGGGGGAGGAGGAAGGGAGTTCAGATGTTCGTGGAGCGTATAAAAGTTTGTTGGGGGCCGGCGGCAGATAGGAATAGGATAAGGTTCCCTGGATTTTCACCTTCCCCTCTCTCTCTCTGGTGAAAGATTGTCCTTCTATCCCGCCTTTACGGCCAGCCGACCGTCGTGCTCGCTTTTCTGTTTGCGTCAATCCATCACCGTTTAATCATACATGTAGGGTTTTCATTTTTCATCTAGACTGCAACGACGTTTGGTTTGCCATTTTCGTCTCAAAAGTATTTATCCATTTTTATTTTTTTCTGTTCTGATATATATATATATATATATATATATATTATTAAAAAAAAACTATCCTTCTATATATGCTCTCCTCCTACTCATAGTGATAGTCCATAATTCATCCCATTCGTCTTCATTTATCATTTCTCTTCTAATAATTTACAAACGAGAAAGTACTAAAAATAATTCATAATGCGTAATAAAATTTGGTAAATTTAATTAATAAATATAACTACTCCAATATCAAAAGTAGATGGAATTACAAACCCAAACGAAGTTCCGTAATATATATATATATATATATATATATATATATATAAATTTATGTTTTTTTACTTAATTTATATGATACTTTTTTCCCTATTAAAAATCCTATCCTCAAAACATCAAATGTCTCTTACCAAAATGACTTTGGACTTCTTTTTTCCTTCCTTCAATCAAGTATTTAAACTACTAGTATTCGAGATATATAATTATGTGGATTACTTCAACCCGCCTAGGTTAGGCAATAGGCACTAGGTTATAGTATCAGGATTATAATCGAGCGCAGGTCAAACCAAAACAATAAAAGGCTATATATCTGTACATAAGGCCTATTGGTTTTTGAAAGAATTAACCAAACGGCCTCTTATGTTATGTGAATATACCCTTATCGGGTCCGGACTAAAAACGCTTGTAATCCGTATACCGACAGAAAAATTTGAGGCAAATATTTGGTGCAGCTAAATAGAATACAGCAGAAGCCTTCATCTGATAAATAATATGCTAACATCAAGATTGAATAAAATATTAAATATATTGAAATACTTTATTAATTTTTTATCTGATTGAAACGCTTAATTTATGTCAATTGTGATAATTTTTATTTATTTATAAAATTTATCATCAAAGGATCGGATTCACGTTAATTGAAATAATTAAGTAGTCCAAACTGGATTGTCAAATGAAACTTAAAGGATGCTTATCATAAAAGTGAAACCAGGCAAATTGTATTCGTTGTATGCTCTTATCCAATGGAATAAGCCCTAAGCGCTCGCTGATTCCAAAGTCCACACAAAGAGAAGGGACTAAAACAGGAGTTACCAAAATCAAAAGAGAAAAAGAAAAAAGAAGACGAAGATCTGGTCGATCTTAGGACGCCATTACTTCAATTCATGTCCACTCAGTCGTATGTACTGCGATTTATCTTCTTCACGCGGTCACAAGATGGGGATAATGGTAATGGGACGTAAATAAAATGAAATGGGTGAAAAAGTGGGGCGAAAAACGTAATCATAATTCATAGTCATATATATATAGATAATCAAATAATATATCCCTTTTTTCATTTTGATTTTTTACACAGCATCATTTCTTTCTAGATTCAAACAAAAGTCACATTACATTATAATGGTAAATGAGGTAAGTCGGTTCACAAGTTATTTGGTTCGGCTCGCTTTCTTAAAAATTTCATTTAACTAAATGAAATAAGTAAGAATCTGGAAAAAAAAAATGTTTGGGTCAGCTTATTGCTTATGTTTGGAGTTACTTATTAAAAGTAATTATCAATAATAATTACTTATTTTAGAATATTTTTAGGCTAATAAATTTCTAAAATAAATAATTATCATGAATAACTACTTTTGACAAGTAGCTCCAAACATGCTATTAGTCTAGTAAATTCTGATGGCTAAAAATTTAGTTTGATTTTTACAAATAGTTAAATGATTTATACCTGAATTTGATGATATTTAGTTGAATCCAACTCATTTAAACTCCAAAATAGAGAGGGAAAAAATCTATTTTTCTCGCTCTTTCTCTATGGCACATAGTTCATCATTTATCATGGAAATGCGCCAACTTTTACTAAAGCAAGATAGCACACTGCTTTTTACCTCCTTACTTTTTCGTGGGTTAGACTTTCGTAGTTGGAGACGCAAGCATTTTTTTTCCGATGAGAGAATTATGCTTGCGTTTGAAAAGTTAAACCATGATTCCATCACAAAGGTAAATATACACATATATATATACATATATACCCATCCTTCTCCTTTCTTTCTATCCATAATCCATGTATGCTTTATCTATGTCAACAGCCCACTAAGGTGACTGACTTTCCACCAAGATGAGACAAAGACACGCCCACATCCACAGCCCCTTCTCGCTTTTGGTCCAATCCAGTCCTTTTACAAGCGATTTTTTTCTTCATCTTTTTTACATGATTTTGATGCGTCTTGGACGGATCATGTGAAATTTAAAGCTGTCCCACTGCCTTTTTATATATAAACAGAAAAATGCTTCATTTATAATTAACGAGTTTCCAAGCCTTACAGTCCTAAGACCAACATCATCCTCTGAAGTATTATTAAATTAGATGGCTAAATCATCGCATGTTCTTTTGTATGCGTTCCCTCGTGAGCCAATAGCCATGAAATCTCAAACCCTAAAGAAATGTTTTATGGTTATCTTTGGGTTTAATTATCAAAAATGGAGCAATAAGTGTACCATCCTAAAGGAAAGAAACAAGAGTAGAAGAATCGCAGCCAAACTTTTCAGAAATTTGTTGTGAGAAAAATAATCAGTTTAACTATCTAATCGATTTATATTTGGTTTATACTGCAGAAGTAGGAGGAAAAATTAACTTACTCTTATTTTTAATAGTTATGTGTGAGAAAAAAATAAATAAAGTAAAGGAATATGTACTTACTATAATATTAACTCAGTTACTGAATTCTGCATTAACTAAAAAAATATTATTTCTCTCTAACTTATTTACTTATTTCAGACCAAACAAACTTATATTTACTACTTTATGTGAAAGTATAACTTCTTGGAATAATCTACATGCCAAACGATAACTCATATTTCTAGTCATAGTAAGCTCGTCCAACCCTCAAATTGGCCCCACGTACCTAAGTATTCAGCTGCTTAACTACGGACACTTTGCGTTTGAAATTCTCTTCTAAATGAATTTTCATCCATAAGGAAAAAGTAGAACAATTATGGAAGGAATCATATATACTGACATCTTGTTCATAGATAGCCTTGTTGCACATCCTTCGGATGGCCCCTACACCACTGCAAATCCACCATATAATTAGTGATGCCATCCCTCTGCCATAATCTTCTTAGTTCAATTTGATCACGTCCCTTTCTTGAAAAGAAAAAGAAGTGATACTTTACCCGGAAAACATGAATTTGAGTACCTGTGCATCTAACTTTCAAATCCAACTTCATCCAATATCAGATGTGTTATCACTACGTAATTCTGACATTCATCAGCTGACACGCATAGAGAACTTGTCGTCATTAGAGACTCCCCCCCCCCACCCAAACGGAGGGATTTTTTTTTTTTTGTTCTATATCCAGCTCGCAAGACCTCCATTTAGATGTCTAACAGTATCATGCCAAACATATGTGCATCAGCCAAGTTCTTCCAAATGTTTTGTTTTATTCTTAATTAAGCATATGCTGTATTTTATTTTGTATTTTTCAGGGTTTTTTAAATTGTACTGCATTAGATACCGAGGTTCTAATAGTTGATGTACAGCCAATATATATAATACAGTATCAGAGTTGACTAAAATAATCTTCACATAATTAACCCAAATTTCCAACAAAATGTAATAGTCGAAGTTCGTTACATCATATTCGATTTTGATTGAACGGAACTGTGACTCATCTCTGAATTGTGTAGATACAAATACGGGTTTCTCTGTTACAAATGCTGGTAAACGTCAAGCAAGCTCAATGATGCATCTTTTTTTTATTGTTTTATGATGAAATTCATCAAAATGAATATGACCATGCAAATGCCGACATGATTAATGTTTCCAAGTATGGCCTCCAATTGGTGCTTTTATAGTTGAGTGACTGAAGGCGAAGGGATGTCTCATAGACCAGATTTGATCGGTAGTAGTAGGTGGGAGGTAACTTAATCTTGTGGGGTGGGCTGGGGTGGGGAGGGGAGGGGGGCAGAAAATACTTGCAGGTCTTGCTTGCCGGTCATATTTGGTGCACCGAGTTTGGGCCCCTCATATATATATATATATACAGACACTTGTATGCATGATGTATGTATGTTACCTTCATTAATTACATATAATGGAGATGTTACTTTCTGAAGCCTCATGATCATGCACATGGGATGGGAGTTCACTCACTGGCCCAAGACTCCCAAGCCCCAAACCATCCATCCATTCATCCCCCCTTGTTGGGTCTGCAATGAGTGCATTCGAGACTTTTCATTGTTTGTGTCGTTTTTTGTTTGATTTCAATTTAAGCGGCATCATGGCCGTCGTCGTTGTTGTTGAATTTTGAGTAGTCATAACCACGTCAAAGCGCACATGAAATGGGGCATCATCGTCAGCGTGACATTGAGCCATATATGCATGTGGATGGCCCATTTCATCAGATATGTAGTAGGCTCGTACTTGTATAGTAGAGGGCCAGTATTTTCGCTTCAAATTAAGATTCGGGGTAATGTTGTTGTCCCTGTGCTGTGTACGTAGAACGACAGTAAAGGCTCAATTATTATTTATTGTGGCATCCTTTTGATCGGATATATATATCTGCCGTCCATGTGCTCGTTATGATTCAGACATTTGTACTTCGTAAATGCGGAAATAATTGATGAGTAGTTAATGGTCACGAAGACACGTCCCACTTGTAATTAAGGGATAGGAGAGATACCCTATCTGGAAGACTGGAACCCATGACACCGATAATGAACAGTTCTCGTCACCGGTGTCTTTTTCCAATTATTTAAAAAGTCTAATTGATTTGATTACTGCCACAACTACTGCTGCTACTAATTTTTTATTGTTTTTTCAGCCTAGACGAAAAGAAATAAGAAATTGTTTGTTTTGACACAATTGGTTAGTCGATCATAATTTTGAGAATAACTAACAATTAGTCTTATTATATTTAGTACTTTATAAAAAAAATATGATTATCAAGCACTACTCCCAACTCATAATAAGTAATCATTTTAGATTCATACACACTAATTAAGAATTAAACTTAAATGATTACTATATTCCTAATAATTGTAAAATAGTATATACTAATGAATGATTTTGGGAAATATAAAAATAGAGAGAAATATTTAACAATGATATCATAGCTTAATTAGCAGTTAAGAGTCAGAATCATAGATATTTGAGTTTTTCAATTCCAATATTCCTTCCTCATGTAATTTTTACATCTTTATAGATGGTATGACATTTACGTTGGTAACTATGCTTAAGAATTCAAAATACAAACTGGATCATGTTAAGGAAGGTATCAGATTAGGACAATCACCGCTGAAGTTGAAAACTAAAATGGTAGTTGAAGAAGAGAAAAAAATGAACCTAAGTAACCCTTAAATTCATATAACTGTAAATATCACTCAAGCTATGCAATGCTTGAGATAAAAGGAACAATGTTTGAAGATAAAATTCAATCAAAGTATTCACTTTACATTAAAGGTGGTTCTCATTTTTAAAGAGCAAATAGCAACCAAAGGGTTCCTCCTTACATCTCTAAAATTTCGAACATTTATAGGAAATGTTAGAAAACTTTTGGTTACAACTCAACCCAACAAAAGTAAGCTAGTTTAAATCCAACCAAATAAGAATAAACCAATGATGGTTTAATGGCAGAAATTTCGGCCATCATGCCCCCCTCCCATTCCCTTACAATATGATTTAGATAATTTCCACAAGTTAGCTAGCTATAAGCATTATTAGGAAGCTAACGTACAAGTATCCATTTTGAGCGTTGTCTTAATAGTTCAAAAAGACCTAATTTGTGTACCTTTTCTACCAGAGTCGGCTACTGCATTGTCCTTGTTGCTTCATGGCACATGCCCTACATTTTTTTTACAAATGTGGCCCAAAAAGTTGACTGAAATCATGGTTATTAGGCTTTGGAATTTTGGTGTTGCTCTTTAATCATTGAGGCTAGAAAATGAGCCATAAAAATGTGAACTAACAACCCTGCCCTATGCCTTGCTTGTTGATTTGAGATTGCTTGCAAGTTAAGGCCTAATCTAACTAGAAATTGAGTATAAGGGCTAATCTCTAGAACAACAATCAGCATAAAAGTTATAAAAATTGCTGCCAAAATCTTCCCAAGTCAGGTCCGCCCTCGGACTTGTTGACGTGCCCACTTATTTGTGCCAAATAATGGCCCCCCACAAGCTAATTTTGGTCTAATTTTGGTGGTGGCCGCCTGTGATACACGGGGACGGCAGCCAGGTGCCGTCCGTCATCCCGGAAACGTCCTAAAAATGTTTCCTTCTCCGAAAATATTTTGGGATCAAAATTTATATTTAAATTATTTATTTAATATTTTTATTAAAAATATATTATTCAATTAATTTTTATTAAAAAATAAATATTAATAATTAAAATTAAGTAATATAAGTAATAATTTTAGAAATTTTTTATTTCTCTCTCTTAATTTTAGTAAAATTAATCTATATATATATATATATATATATACTTTTTTAATGTTTACTGTCGTCCCTCTTTCCTAGAATTTTAACAAATGGTATTTTCACGTTTCGTTGCGTCTCGTTTCCCCGTCCCCGTCCCCGTGCAACACTGGTGGCTACTAGTGGTAGTGCGAAAATGGCTTGTTTTGTGTCATACCAAGCTGAATTGATAAGACACATATGAATCATTAATAAGCCACTTTGAATCATCAAGAAGGTGGTGGCTAGAAAGGTGTTGCCCCATAGCTTCTCATTTTAGTGTTTAATTCGGCCCAAAGAAGAAGGTTTTTTGTCGCCTTCAAATTTAGGAAAATTTAATGACTAACATATTAACAAAGTTTCTAGGATGCCTTAATAATACTTGAGGTTTGTATCTTTAATGGAAGTACTTGTAACTGTTGACATGAAAACCTCCACAACTGCTACTGCATCCCTCATTTCATGTCTCACAAAAATCGTTCCTAGAAGACTTAAAAAAGCACCAACAAAAATAAGTTATGAAGTGGTTGGGTTAGTTGAGAGACATATTTTTTTTGTATTATAATACGGTCATCCTTGAATGAATTTTTAAAGGACATAAACATCTGATTTTTAAAATCTATAATATTTTCAATAAATTTACTATTTAAATAAGGTAAAAATATTTTTTCAAATACATGAGATATATTTCTTCACGTTAATTATATTCTAGCTTCATCTTGAGTGCCATCGGGTAATAGACTATTCACTGCTATCGGCTAGATAGGCATGAAACACTAGAGTACCTTCTGAGCTTTTTCTTTCTTTCTTTCTTTCTTTTCTTCGGAAAATTATTCTATAAGAGTGTAGGAAACGATGGACATCACGTGCAGTGCAGGTGCAGCCAAGCCAACAAGACCACAGAATAGACTAATCAACAAACTTATACTAATGAAAATAATTAAAGGAATTGGAATAATCAAAGGGATCGAGGATGCATTACACCCCGTAAATGTCATTTCAAAATTCTCAAATTAATCCGCTCCCTTTAAGCATCTTATTCGATTAGGTCCAATCATGATGAGGGCTCTAAGAACTAAAATGCATACCTAGATAGGATAAAAGAATCAATATCACAAATTTTCTAAGTTTTGCTTCATTTTCGGAGGACGGATACATTGTTTTCTAGAAAGAGGCGCGCAGGTGATTCTGATTGGGAATCTTACATCACTTCAAGTATGATGCGGGAGGTACATATACTTGATTGAAATTAATTAGCATCTTCTTTGTTTTGTTTTTTTTTAGTCTTAGCATTTGACCCGCAAGCCTCCTTGTTTTGTCATACGAGAAGATATTCCTCCTTCTTAGGTAGTCGGCAGCACTAGCAGGCGCGCGCCATTCTTTTCTATGCCAAAATAATGGAGCATATGTAATGAAATCGATCGAAATTCCTTCAATTATTGGGGAAAGTTATATAATATACCTCACTATCTCCAAAACTGAAAATAAGGGAAAGTTGGTTGGGGTCAAAATTCCCCCCCCCCCCCCCCCCCGTATATATATCATCTGATCGTAATTATGTCACGTTTGTCCCCAATGCATCTTTTCACGTCTCTAGGAGCTAATCCATATATATACACACATAATCTCTCAACAATATTATGGGCACGTAGATATAACTTCGATATATTGACCGGTAAACTTCCAAAATCTGTATAAAAAATGCCCAATAATTGATTCGTTGTCTGTCCGCTGATGATAAAGTATGATAACGAATAACATACTCGTCAATGATCGACATACGCCGTACGATTAAATGGTAGCCCCGCGACGCGTAAAGTTAAAGTACATAACCATAATATCTACCACTTCAAAATTCTTTTGTTTGATTCCATACAAAATTGGAAGCGTTTTCAAAATTTTAGTAAGGGGAAAAAAGATAACAACAGCGTGCATATATATATATATATATATATATTGTTGGGTTTTGTGGGCTGCTTTAAACTTGGAGTCCCATATTTTAGTAACAAACAATATCCTAAAAAATATTTTTAATAGCAATTTTTAAATAGATTTAATAACGTTTACCAACGTTATTAAATCACGTGTTATTAAAACTTTAATAACCATTATAAAATCATTATCAAAAAATTAAAATTTGAGCCAAATTTAGTAACGTATGTTTTAATAACAGTTATCGGATAAAATATTATTAAAATATGATGTTTTGTCGACGGCTATTCACTATAACCATTATTAAAACTTCTAGTTTTATCAACGGTTATTCGATATAACCGTTATTTTAAAAAAGATTTTGCCAACGGTTATTCATTATAATAGTTGTTTAGTGTGTGTGTGTGTGTTGTGAAGTTTGTTCTAGCCCATATACACATATATATGGATGAATATTTACCAAATTTTCAATCAGTAAAACACTACCAATAACTTTAGAAATTAATAGGTATACCACAAGTTGGTAACTCTACATAGGATTGTAAACGAATAGAGTCGGCTCGCAAGATTTTATTTGGTTTTTATATCCCCTCACCTTTGGGTTGTTTGAGTTATGAGCTTGGGCTATTTTATATGGCACCGTGATAGGTTTGACTGGTCTTATTTTTTTTCCTCCTTATTAGTCTATTTAGTTTCCGTACATTTCTTATATTTTTATTTTAAATTGGCAAATAAAGATTTTCTACTTGTATTGTTGAACCAATTACCTCAATAGCATACTTTTATTCATCAAATATTAACATAGTCATTTTAATTAAACAATAACATAAACCTTCATGAGGAATGATGTTAGGTACTTTTAAAACACATCTAATGATGATGCGTGTTTTATTAAAAACAAATGTTCCACCTTCAAATGTTAGAGCATGCGTAAGAAATTATAATTAAAGAAAACATACCTAACGATTGAGTGTATTTTCTTTAATCCTAAACCCCCCGCCCAACCCTCCCCATACCCCATCACTCTCACTTTCTTCTTCATTCTTTTTGGCCGAACATCTCTATTTCTCTCATCTTCAATTTTTATTTTCTTTCTTAGAATAAAATCTTTATCAGAGATCCTTCTTTGTAATTTTTTCTTACATCTCAAATATCATGTATGATTTTAATATTATATTCCTTTCTTAATAATTATAATATATATATATATATATATATATATATGTATGTATGTATATATATATATATATGTATGTATGTATGTATGTATATATATATGTATGTATGTATGTATGTATATATATATATATGTTGTGCTATAATTTCAGTTTATTCTTAACGTGCTAGAGTAAATGTAATTATTTTAAGTTATAATCTTCATTTAGAACTAACGTATGATGTTGGCTAACTAAATTTGAATAGTTATATTTGTAAAAACTGAATATTTTGTTGTTAAGATGTACATAAGTTGGTTATGGATGTATGAAATATATACAAATATGACTGAGAAGAGAAAAAATTATAATCAATATTTTGCATTTTTAAAAAATTTGTAGATGTACAAAATATACTAATACATTAATTATATGTTTTCAAGTATAGGATGGATAAAATTTTACTAATTTTACATTAGATCGATAAACAAAAGTATGAGTTTGGAGAACTTACATTTAAAAAAAAAACTTGATAAAGTTATATTTGTTTCATTGTCTATTATTTTTAGCAAGCTTATGAATATGATGCCTCTATAGACAAATTGTATAAGGAATACATACTCATTCAAGATATTTGGGATATAGTGGAATAAGATAATAGGAAGAAGTCTTCTAATTCTAATTGATAGTGATGAGTTATTAAAAATGCTGACAGACTCAACAAAGTTTGGGTGTTTTATGCAAATCAGGCATTTGGTTCTTTCAAGAGTTTGCTCATTGAGCAATCAAAATGTCAATGCACAAATCCTTCATATAACATGGATGTTGATTATACACCAAGTCAACATTAATATTCCACTACACATATTGATGACATGACATATACGAATGACTTTGATGAGATGGGTGTTGATGTCAAAGAAGAAGAAAATAAATATGCACCTATAAACACATAGTATTATGGTGCAAGTTGAAGTTAGGAGAATGTTTGAAAATGAGAATACAAATAAACTTTTTAATGAGATAGCTATGATAATTGATTCTAATTACAAACAAGACATGTTAGAAGAAGAGTTGTCCGAATTAGACACAGAGACATGTCAACAGTTGTGGAAGTATGCACATCCTAATTTTATTGATACCAAACATTCTGAACAAGTTATTATTGGTGTAGAATCACAATGGGTAGCATCAACTTCAATATATTTTTGGTATGGTATAGAAATGATAGGATATGGTGTAGAAATAATGGGACGTGGTGGATAAATGATTGGGTATGGTATTAAAATAATAGGGATGGTGTACAAATGATGGGGTATAATATACAAATGATAGGGTATAGTATTCAAATAAAGTTGTGTTATATTATATAGTCCAATAATAAAAAAATTATGATATATAATATAATATAATAGTTACAAATTTTATAATACAATAATTACAAATTTAACAATCCCATATTCTCATACAATGAGATAACCCAGACTCATTTTATAGATAATATGTTGCCTCATATTTAAGACATCTTCCTACAAAATATTCACTACGACAAAAAGGGTCTACAGCGGCGACAACTGTCGTGGCTGTAGATAAGAATACAGCGATGACATGTTGAAGCTAAATATAATTTCGTGATGGAACTTTTAGTATAAAAATTGTCGCCGCTGTAGATATATAGCGACAACGTAGTCGTCGCTATAAACATAGCGCGAAAATTTTCCTCCAAAAAATACTAATTTATCATAAGAAATAAAATAATAAGAAACATACAGCGACGACATGTCGCGGCTGGAGTTGTCGAAGCTAAAAATATTTCAGTGAGCGCGAATATTTCCCTCTAAAATTTTTGCCAAAAAAATAATAATAAAATTTTGGAAGCTACAGCGGCGACTTGTCGTTGCTATATACATTGTAGCTAAAAATATTTCACCGAGAGGGAAATCTCCGTCGAAAATATTTTCCTTTAAAAAAATTAATACATCTACAGCCGCGACACGTCGTAGTTGTAGGTCCATTATTAAAATTTTCCCACCGAAATGGCTTGAAATGGAATGACGTCGTTTTTATGTCTACAGCTGCGACATTTTGCCTCTACAGCCGCAACATGTCGTAGATGTAGGTCCATTATTAAAATTTTCCCACTGAAATGGCTTGAACCGGAATGACATCGTTTTTATGTCTACAACCGCGACATTTTGCCTCTACAGCGGTGACTTGTGTCACCACTAATTTTCTTCTCTTTATAACAGCTTCTCTTTCGAGCCCTAGCTAGCCACGCTTTCGACCTTTCGCCTGCGTCATCGTTCTCCACCGCGTATGCATTTTCTTCTTCAATTTCTTCGAAATTGTTGTTGTTTTGTGCAATTAAATCTATAATAGTATTATAATTTTGTTTAACTTCAATTTTTTTCTCAAATTTCGCAGAAAAGCAGCAAAATTGTCGCCTCTGCACCGCCGCTCTTCGACTCACCGTCTCTACACTACCGCGGTTCGGTGCCGTTGCTGATCGAACTGTCTATGCAAGCCCCTTTCACTAAGTAAGCAAGACAACATATTATGAATACTAATCTTTTTTTTTCTCAATCAAAATGAATGTCAAAAATTTTTTTAATTAACAATTAATTTGAATATGTGTTTGTGTGTGTGGTCGTGACTTGTCTTATGGAGTAAAGATTATTATGATAAATATGATAAGTTGCCTAAAGTAGTTTTGGTGACTAGATTATGGGATGATTAAGGGAGTTTTGGTGATGAGATTATTTGGGTAGTTATGGAAAGTGAAATTGGGATAAGAGGTTTATTAATTATGGGGGGAGGGAATGTGGTTACGAAAGACGGTTAGGATTTTAATTTGAGAAAGATGAATTTGGGGTTAAATATGTATGGACATTAGGGACCATTGTTGAGGGGTATGGTTGTGTTCAATTGAAAAAAAACTCTCTCTTTCAAATCACCTAGAAATTAAACAAATATGGTCTGAATATAAATCACACAAAAATCATAAATCAAGAATGCACACATGTAGAAAACTGATTGAATATTTAAACCTGTAACTTGTATTATATCATGATCAAAAATTACAAGACTTGTATTTGTATGCATGAACTCCAACGTCCTCAAATCTGAATCTTCAACATGTGATCATCTAACAATAACAAATGTAAACACACAAAAATTAACACATAATAAAAGGAATGAAAAATATATCTTCAAACTAACAAGATAGAGTTTCTAATAGTATCTAACTGACTATAACTTATAATATCTAATGGTAATGGCTAATTTCCTCAATCTCATTGCTGTCTATATCATGTGATCCCCAAGTAGTTTCATTGAAATTTCAATAATGACCATTAAGTTTCCTTCTAATTGATGTCTAAATAGGTAAAATTGTACTAGTTTGATCCAAATCTTTCTTTTAATTTTATCATTTCGTTCTCTCTTTTAATTTATCATCAACACTGGTATTTGAGGACTATCGTTGCAACTCGTGTCTAAATACTTTACTAAATGCCATAATTGTGACTCAAAATTTTGATATATTAACTCTTCGATAGGAAATAATTACAAGTAAATTAGAAGAAGAAAAAAATTATAACTAATTTAATATCTATCAAAATTTAAAAGATTAATCTCAAAAGAAAATATGTGATGCACTATTCAAAGTTCATAGTACCGTTTTCAAGAATGAAAGATTATGAAATTTTCGAAGTATATAAGCTTTATTTCTCTTCTCAAAAGATTATGTGCGTAGAGAATCAATAAATAAATAGCCCGCATCGGCGATCGTCTCTCTATACTAAAACTTGTTTGTTAGATTATAAACATCTTTTATTGAAGCAACGATTTTTTACTAATTTATCTCTATAGCATATCATTATTATTATTATTATTTTCTACACTTTCTTTTAGTTCACTAAAGTGAAAGATGGATTAACCATTACAGATACAATAACATCGACATATATACCAAATGATATTTGTTCTAGTAGTAAATATTAATTCGTTGGAGCCAGATATTTCAGGTTTCAATATCTCTCCCACCTTTCTCGGTATTGTATTATTTTTATGGTGTCATCACTTATATAATAATTTGTATTTGTCTTTAGGGACCCTTATAAATTTTAAAAAAGAAAAAGGAAAAAAGATAACATCAATATATATATATGGAAGATTTGAGGGATCTTGTGAATAAATATATAACCTTACATAGTTAGTCCGATTGATCTATTTTATCATGAAACAAGGTGATTGAATTAAAGAATTGTTCCCTAAAAAAATTCTAAAAAAAAACTAATTCCCAAAACAAAGTAGTTCAATTTTTTATTTTTTTTCTATAGAATTGAAGTTGGTATCGAGGAAAACTTCAGTAAAATGTCAAAATAATTCTTGAATTATAGTTTTCATTTATCAAGTTCAATTTATAGTATGTTTTTATTTTTGTGATAAACTAAACTAAAAGGGTAAATACACATGTTTATTTTATACAATAAATCAATAACTTATTTCAATTGAATATAACAGATAAGATGTCAATCGACAAGAGTTGGATAACGTTAAAAAATTGTAAATCTGATGCATTTTGGGAATGGCTTCAATCGTTTCTTACATTGGCCAAAAAGAATATAGGATCATATGGATTGCTCCGTTGTCCTTGTATGAGGTGTAACAATTATGTTTGGGGGAATGATATGATGGTTGAATCCCATGTAATGTGAAATGGGTTTTGTCCAACCTATGTCAGTTAGACATTTCATGGTGAAGATGAGGAGGTGGAAGTAGAGGAAGAAGGAAGAGATGAGATGGAACATGTGTTGGATGATTTGTTAGGTGGTAGCCACGAACCATATGTAGGTGATATTGATGATAATGAGGCTATTGGTGATGACTTTGGAGATATTAGAGATCCGTATTATGAAAAGTTAGTTCAGGATATGGAGATGGAATTATATCCTGGATGTAAGAAATTCTCTTCCTTGAATTTTCTAGTGAAGTTGATGCACCATAAAGTGTTGCATAAGTGGAGTAATAAGTCATTTGATGGCCTTTTAAAATTGTTGAAAGAAGCCGATAGAGAAATTTGTCCAGTATGCGGTACTTCTCGGTGGGTTGATCCAAACACAAAGGGGAAGAAAGTACCACACAAAGTGTTGCGATACTTTCCTTTGACACCAAGGCTGAAAAGATTATATGCTTGTAGACATACGGCCGAAGACATGAGATGGCACATTAGAGGGCGTTCTAAAGAGCTGGGAGTGTTACGACATCCAGTTGATGGACAAGCATGGAAAGAATTTGATAATAGCCATCCGATGTTTGTTAGTGATCCACGGAATGTTCGTTTAGGGCTAGCAGTAGATGGCTTTAATCCTTTTGGCAAGATTAACAATTATAGTATGTGGCCTATAATATTAACCACATATAATTTGCCTCCTTGGCGATGTATGAATGACCCATTCTTCATGTTGTCTTTGCTGATTCCGGGTCGCCATGGTCCTTCAAAGGATACAGATGTGTTCCTAAGACCTCTTGTTGATGAACTGAAAGATTTATGGGTGTCAGGGGTCAATACAAGAGTTGCAGTTGAGAATAAAGTGTTTAGAATGCATGTTGCATTGTTATGGACCATAAATGATTTTCCTGCTCAATCGTATCTCTCAGGGTGGAGCGGGGCAGGTTATAAAGCATGCCCTAATTGTAATGAAAATACCCCTTCTATCAAGCTAAGGGATAAGATAGGGTATATTGGTCATCGACGATTTCTCCCCACCAATCATGCAATGCGGAGAAGTAAAAAGTTTGATGGTAAAGTAGAAAAAAGAGGCCCTCCACAAAAATTATCAACAAGTGATATAATGATGCAATTGAGTCGTGTAACAAATGACAACCCTGGGAAGCATCCTGATACTTTGAAGAGGAAAAGAGGTGATGTCTTGTTGAATTGGAAGAAGAATAGTATCTTTTATGAGTTGCCATATTGGTCCTCGAATTTACTAAAATACAATTTAGATGTGATGCATATTGAGAAGAATGTTTCTAGCAATTTGATCTGGACATTACTTGGTAATGTAGAATCAAAGGA
Source organism: Tamarix chinensis (assembly GCA_030549775.1). Classification (NCBI taxonomy): domain Eukaryota; kingdom Viridiplantae; phylum Streptophyta; class Magnoliopsida; order Caryophyllales; family Tamaricaceae; genus Tamarix; species Tamarix chinensis. Next base: position 9,050,559 of record CM060179.1, on the reverse strand, counting down.
TACTAATAAGGCAAGACGTGACTTGGCTGATATGAATATCATAAATGAGTTACATTTGTACTACGAGGGGAATAAGTTAATGAAGCCTGCTGCAGAGTATACTCTTTCGCCACCAGATCGTAAGACATTTTTGAGGTTCTTGAAGGATGTAAAATTTTCAGATGGTTATGCAGGAAATTTGAGGAAGAATGTCACAGATAATGATAGCAAATTAATTGGACTGAAATCACATGATTATCATGTCATAACACAAAGATTGTTGCCAGTTGGTGTTCGTCCATTTTTAAACAAGCAGATTGTCAACACTATTATTGAGTTGAGTAACTTCTTCACTCAAATATGTGCAAGGACACTTCATTTGTCTGATCTAGAGAAAGCTGAAGAGCAGGTGATTGTGTTATTATGCAAGTTGGAATGCATATTTCCTCCGGCTTTCTTCAGCATTATGGTTCACCTTATAATGCAGTTACCTAAAGAAGCCAGACTTGGTGGCCCGGTTCATGGTAGGTGGATGTATCTGGTCGAGAGAAAATTGAAAGAGCTGAAGGAGTACATTAGGAATCGGGCACGACCAGAAGGTTTAATTGCTGAAGGCTATGTGGTTAATGAAGCAACAACATTTTTTTCTATGTACTTTGAAAGAGTTGAGACAAGATTCAACCGAGTTGAAAGAAATGAAGATGTTGTTGTACAAGAGCATCAATTATATGTATTCCAATCCCAAGCTCGTCCTCTCGGTCAAAAGGATTTTGTTAAGATGCCAATTGACAAGTTGAATGAGATTCATTGGTACATTCTTAACAATTGCCATGAGATACAGACATACTTGGAGTAAGTGTACATCATTAACCACTTGTGATATTTAATAAATACCATTATTAATCGATATTGGTCGGCATTAATATATCAGTTTTTTTGTAGTGAGCATTTGAATGAGATTGACCAACGTGATGGTAATTCAAATGAAATTCAAAAGAAAGAGTTACCAGAGTGGTTTAACTCAAAGATAAACTTTCCTACCATTAAAATTTTTAATAAATTCCATTAGTGTTGTCTAACATGACATAATTGATAAAATTTTATCTTACTAACAGATGTACCAATTACGTCAGATGGGATCATCCGAATGCACTAATGAATTGTTCTCCTTAGCTAATCGTCCATATGATGTGGTGATGACATGTCCCGACTGTGTGATTAATGGTGTTAAATTTTTAAGAGAGGATAGGGAATTCAGTAGGAATACACAAAACAGTGGTGTGTCTGTCCCCAGCTTTAATAATGAATGTTTTTATGGACAACTTCAAGAGATCATAGAATTGACTTACTTGTTTGGTTATTCTGTTGTCGTGTTCAAATGTAAATGGTTCGACACTGATCTAAGTAAGAAAAGAATTATACGAGACAACAACATCACAAGTGTGTGCATGAGGTATGAGTGGTATAAGAATGACTAGTATATATTGAGATCTCAAGCAAAACAAGTATGGTATATTGATGATCTGTTGAACGGGTCTAATTGGAAAGTTGTTTGGGAAGTCAACCATTGTTATATATGGGATTTGGATGATGATGCTCTCTCAGAGAAGAATATAGTGGACGGGGTTGACTCTGGTGCTATGAACTTAAATGTTGAGCTCGAAGATTTGGATAACTTAACATTTAAGCGTATTGGTGTCAATAGTGATGATGTTCATGTTGTTGAGCTCGATAGAAGTGAAGCTAACGACCCTACAGATGACATGAGTGACTTCATAGTTGATGATGTAGTCAATGATGAAGAACTTTCAGATAGTGCTGGTGAAGAACATGTTATTAGTGATAGTGATAGTATTTATAGTTCATATTAGTTTGTAATGACATTATTGTTCTACTTTTTAATATAATTATTATTAAATATTGACGTATAAAATACTATCAATTACCATTATCTTTAGTCATGGCTGACACAATAACGAGATATCATGGCGGAGATGGAGGAGGATCTGATCCTCCTCGCCAGTCTAGCAGATTGCCAGCATCTTGTGAGTCAGGTAATAACATTTAATATTGTATATTAAATAAATAAATGGATTATTTTTTGTCATACTAATAATAACACCTTGTAAAATTTGTGTAGTACCAGATTCAAGGCCTCGAGCTAAGCGTCAGAAGTTTGCAAGTCTAAATATGCGGCGAGAATTTGAGAAAAATGGTCGGAGAAAATTTAAGCTTGATTTTGCTCAAACTAATGGCACATATCAGCCTGTTGGTGATTCAACGGTCACGTTCACAAGATTTATCGGGAATGAAATTGAAAAGTTAGTTCCTTTTGATCATCCATCATGGCTTGCTGCTCCAAAACAAGATAGGGATAAAATACTCCCTTCGGCTGAGGTAATGATTATAAGCTTTTAATTTTAAATACCACAAATTATCTTTAATTAATTTGTTATTTTCTTGTATTAATTTGTACAGTGTTGGTTTGATTTTTACGAGTGGAAGCAAGATCCAATTTGGCCTTATGTTAGTGTTGGTTTGGAAAGGTTGTTGGCCGATACATACAAGAATAGGAAGTGTAAGTTGAAGTAGTTTCACAACAAAAATCCAACCAAAAGGTCCCCTACAATCAATGAGACCAATTGGAAAAGATTGATAGAGTATTGGAATGATCCTCAAGTTAAGGTAATATGTAATTATAAATTAAATATTTTGATTATATAAATATTTTATATTAAATAAAGTGATATTTATGTAGGCTAAGGCTGAAGTGAATAAAGCTAATAGGGCTAAGCAACTAAATCCCAGCCTTCATGGTTCTACTTCAATAACGTTGTATCGTCATAAGAAGGTATATGAAAATTACAATTATAAATTTTAATAATAGTATTATGAATATACTAATGTATTTTTATTAAATATTACAGGCTGACCCTCTGACTAAAAAAGCCTTAAGTGAAGTGGAGACTTATAAGGACATGCACCAAAAAGATGGAAAATGGGTTACTCCTTTAGCAGAGGAAAAATATGTTAGTGTAATGATGTTAATTAATACATTTTCATGCCTTATCAATCTTTATTACAATTTATCTAACTTAAATTTTTCCTTATCTGCAGAATGAGATGTTAAAGCTTCGTGAAGAGTATCTCTCTCAGAGTCAAATAGGGAGCACTGATTGTAGCTCTTCGAACCCATCAAATACTAAAATGACCCCTGTAGCTCTGGACGAGATGAAGGTAGTTAAGGAAGTACTAGGTAGTCAAGGAAGTACTTGGTACTCGTTGAGGTCACAGGATTGGCATTGGCCGAAAACCAAAAGGGTCGGCAACTAGCTCTTCTGTTACAAGCTTACCATTGCAGCCACCACCACCGCCACCATCTGATCCTCGAATTGAAGAGTTGATGTCTACGGTCCAGAGAAAAAATGAAGTTATTACCCAACATGAAGCTACCATAAAACGAATAGAAGAGTTTATGCCTTTAAATAACCAGAAGGAGCCCTAAGAAGATGGCTCAAACTCGAGGGCTGATGTCTGATTTACATGTCTTTAATTTCGGATAATATTGTTATCTTTATTTTATTAAACTCTTATAATTGTTTGTGTTATTAAACTTTTATGACTATCGTATATTTATATTTATTAGTATAATAGATTCGCTTATTAGTAAAATAATATTGTATGTTATTTTAAGCCATGGTCGTACAAGAAAAATTTGTAATTCTAAAAATTGTAGCAATTATAGATAGATATAAACGGCTGAGATATATAAAATTTTGCCGTTGTAGACGCCTACAGCCGCGACATGTCGCGGCTGTATTTCTATTATTTTCCAACAACGAAATAAAATTCAAACTTGTCGTGGCTGTAGACGCGTTTAGCGACGACATGTCGTCGCTGTAGGTGTATACAGCGGCGACATGTCATGCCTGTATTTCTATTATTTTCCAAAAAACAAAACAAAATTCAAACTTGTTGTGGTTGTAGACCCTTTTAGCAAAGACATGTCGTGGCTATAAGTGTCTACAACTGCTACATGTCGTGGCTGTATTTCTATAATTTTCAAAAAAATGAAAAAATATTCAAACGTGTCATGGCTGTAGAAGTTTTTAGCCACAACAATGTCGTCGTTGTAGACTGATCTACAGCGGTGACACAAAGCCGTAGCTAAAAGGTCTTTTAGCCATGATTTTTCAACGACGACATATCGCCGCTATACATGTACATCCACGACTTTTAGGCGTTCTTCCACTAGAAACTCATACACCAACAAACCCTATGCATAATTTGATTAATGCTCAAAAGCGTCTAAAAGTCTAGTAAAACTACACTATATTTCTAGGATTGGTGTTGCAAACAAAAAATTCACAAAAATATATACAATAAACACAATAACAACTTCTTTATCAGTCAAGTCCAGTTGAAAATTGACTGATGCTTGGATGATCCATTTTATCATTTTGGGAGATAAGGGTCCACTATTTTGCATCCTTACAAATAAATTCTAAAAATTACTAAATCCGTAGTCAATATCTAAATTTATTGGAATGCCACAAAATAAAAGTTTTTAACCCTTATAAATAACTGTTTGATGATCATCAGGCATGTTTTAGAAGAACCTATTGTCATTTCTAACATAGAGCTATTTTGGTTGTTGTTTAACTTAAATGTCTATTTTACTATTTGATGAATAAAAATAAGCTATTTTGGTAATTGATTATGTATTTTCTACTAAAACCCCTCACATCATTTTAGTAGGAAAAAAAAATTAAAATTAAAATGCAAAACTTTGAAGAAAGAGCTTACAATAGACGTGTTTGGTTACCTAAAGAGGTGAACATATTTTTTAGTAAATTATAATCATTCTTGAAACCAATCACACCAAATTGATTGAAGTGTTACTCAATCATCATTTCTTTTTTGCTTCCACCAACAAAAAATGAGAATCAAATAATGAGTTTGAGGTAGTTTTAATCAAGGTTTGTTAGTAATGATGGTGATTGGACCTAAATTGTTTGCAATTTTCTACTAGAGAAGATGGGTGGGTAATTTATATGCCAAAGAAGAACATGGTTAATCATGATTCTCCTAAATACATGTTTTGTTTTTTTACATTTTAAGTAGTATATACTAGGTTGTAAACTAAATGGATATAATTTCTTTTTCATGACATTTTTAAATTGGAGTTTGGTTTTGGTCTTGGCTAGATTTCTAAGCGATGGATTATATTTCAAATGGAAGTCTCTTAACCTATGGTGGGGTCGGGGTACGTGCGAAAGAGTTATTTATTTTAGGTAGAAGGGTTTCCTTACTTGCGATTTAGATGATGGTCATACTGTTAGCCATTTTTTTTGCACAAGTATAATTTCAAAATATTATGAATTTTTGGTTGTATGAAAAATTCCTTTTAATACGTATCTATTTGATATCTATTAACCGAGAACGCTTAAGCAAATTAATGAAATAGTTATATAGCCAACATAATTTCTTGATGGGAAACAAGGCTCTACTTTCATATCCCAAACAACATCAAGAAGTATGCTTCAATTCATCTTTGTATCTGCATGCTTCAACTTAGGATGGAATGACAACACTATTTTCCCTCATTGTGTTTGTTTTAACTTTTTGGTCTTAAATTATTCTTTCCCCTATGTTTCATTTTTTAATGTTAAATCTTCACTATTTTTGTAAGATTTATCACGGACAACACAAAAAGAGGAGTTTCGTTTATTTTAATTACTTAGTGGAGCATTGTCTTTGATCTTTCTATTTGTCTCATTAGCGGAGGTGGTCGTTGATGCAACGAGGGAAATTAAGAGGACCCTTTAGTGGCTAAAATCCTACATGAGAAAGGGTTAGTATTTTGCATTGTACTTGTACAACTTTTTCAAATGATTAATATCAAGGAAAAGTGTGCATGTAAGTTGTTTATTGTTTCCAATGTTCTATGCTTCAATGTTAAAAGTTCATCTTTTATAAATTGTGATATTGTGTAGCTCTTAATGCTCGGCATTCTTCACCCCTCTCAAATGCCATATATGTTTCATAATTTCCTCTTTGATGATGGGTGTCATGGATTTATGTGCTATGAGGCTCGTAACTAGACTGTAATATGAATTTAAATGTGCTACTTATGTCAATGCTCGCACCAAGAAATTATATTGGTTATTTCTTAATTTCATGTATGCCCTTCATTTCCACTAATATGTTATAAAATTGATGAGTGGTAGAGAATTGACATATGTTGTTAAATCAAGGTGTTGTTTTTTAGATTAGCTTTTGTACACATGGAAATTTTTCATTAGCATAAACAAAAAGGTATTTTAATCATTTTTTCTTCTCCTTATTTTGTAAGGGTTTTATATGGTGGTTAACTTTGGTGGTGTTATATTGATTTTAAGATAGTGACAAATAGAGACATGACGATGATTTGTTCAAAGAGGGGGTGATCCCATTTATCTTTAATATGCAATTATCACTTGTTTTGATGGTTGGTGCTTGATGTCTAAAGCCTCTCACAATAGCTCAAACAAGGAAGCTAAATGCATATGGGTATATGCTAGCTAATATTTGTGTGATTGTTTTTTTGTTGGGCATCAAAAAAAGATTGGTGCAAAATTTTTATAAGGGAGATGTTTTAGCTAGCAAGACTTTTTCTTTCTCTTTATATTGATTAGTTGGGTTTTTGATTTGCACATATTTTTTTGCATTTTTATGTTGGGTTAATTTCATTATGTGTAAGATCATTTGATTCATTTTAGAGCCTTGGAACTTGTAATTTATCTTTCTTCTCCTAGTTGGAGTTCTATGTTTTCCTTGAGGAGTTTTTAGTGATTATATGTCATAATACCCCTAATAAATTATTGACTAAATAAATAAATAATTTTTTATATTCATTTTTCTTCAATGTTAAAGATGTAATCTTTCCACTTAATCTATGATTTAGTAGGTTAGGTTTGGTTATTTTGATTATTAAATGCACCGCATAATACAACTTCTTCATCATGGATGCATTTAGAGCTATATTTGATCACATTTAAATTCTATATATTTAAATAATTGTTCTGTCGAGCCTTCTCTAAATTCTTCTACGATAAGTAATATATTTGAAGGAATGTCATTAAAACTTTAGTCATTGTAATTAATTATTCATATATTATTTACGTTAGTTAAACATGATAATGAAGGGTAATGAGTTAAGGTTTATTATTATATATAGCATATGATGCATAAGTAAATATGAAGCTATGATTAAAGTGGTAGAAGACAAGATTAAGATTATTTAGTTTGGATATATTATGGTTAACTTAAGCATTTATCATAAGATCATTATGTTTGATTATTTATTTGATTATATAGTAATATAAAATTGTAGAATTTTTAACATTTACTTACCAATCCAACATTTATCCTATGATAGTTATATGTACTTGATATCTTAGGCACCATACTATATATAAGTTCGAATACCATGTATTTATATGAATTTATTATATGATTTATGTGCATTAAGTTTATAAGTGAAGGTCGTTGTTCTGGTGTTATTAACTATTGATTAAATTTGAAGATTCATTTTCTCTAATATTATTAATAAGTATAAATCATTTCCCTTGTTGAATGCCATAAAAACTAAGATTGATACACTGGTACAAAAATAAATATGACAGTGATTAGGGCCATAAATGAGTCGAGTCAAGTTGGCTCATAAGCTTTTATGGTAAAAGAGTCAACCTCTCAAACTTTTGTACCATAAAAAACTTATTTATTAAATGAGCAGCCGAGTCTAAAAAGCTCGCAATCTAACTCTATTCATTTACAACCCTCACGGGGATACGTATACGGTTGTTTTAATAAAGAAAACCATCTATAAATTTTTGTTTTGAAAAAAAGAAGTAGAATAAAAAAGGCAGAAGAAATAGATAGTGGTAGGATAATTATAAGTATTATCTATAGTACAAGTGTAATGGAGAAGAGTATGAACGGTGATTGTAACCCAAAATTGTCATCTATGCCTATGCGAGATTTTTTTTTTCCAATTTTTTTAAGGGGATAGGAAACGTTTCTAAGCTAAATGTGGTGGCTATACCTTAGCACAATTATTTTCATTTTTTTTTGTCTATGCCTTATTGTAGTTTTTTCACTCTTCACATTTGTATGAATACATATAGATATGCCACACAAATTGTTTTTTTCATCTTGAAACTATTCCACCATTGTTTATTCATCCACCTCCTTCTCCTTCTTCTCCTTGGTAATTTCAATTGCCATCACCAACCTTCCTTCTTATTTTTCTTTTTTCTCCATTGTTACCTTAACAAGTGTGAACTTTTCTTTTTCTTCATCCTTCATAGTTATTTTCTTAATATTATAGATGTTTATCCTCTCATTCGTATGAACACACATAATCCATCAACGTGCTTCCTCAATTTTGCTATGCTATGTGTTTCATACATCATTAGAAGTTCTTTGTCATGAATGTTATAGTTGTTAGTTTAATGTATTGGTAGTGCCATGTGTTGATAGGTATTTACCATCCTTTTTATTTTTTATATACTTTTGATTCAAATATTATAATTATAGTTTATAGATAATCTTTCAGTGGTCATAACTTTTGACTTGATTGTTCAGTTTAAATGCTTTTCATTTTTCTTTTTTTCATTTCCAATATTCTTCTTTTCTTCAAGATATATGTGATAGACTCTATTGAAGGATGTTCAGGCACTTTTAGAGGCAAAATACCATTATTTTGGCTTTTAAAATAAGATTATAATATTTTAAGTTCTAAAAATATTTTTTTGGAGTGATAATCTAATATTACAACATGAATGCTTTGTTGATAGTATATATTAGTTGTGAATGACATATATTTATGATCCATTTTTAGTTAAAATGTATCTTTATTTTTCTGTTTGATGATTTTATGTTGGTATGACATTTTATGATCATGATGAAGATTTAGGGAGAAAGGTAAAGAAAAAAGATGAAGAGTTCAGATAAAAGAATTTATAAGAATGTAATTTATATATTGATGAAAGACCTTTCAATACGAAGCTTAGGTAATGAATGATCTAACAACTCTAATAAGATGAAGAGCACAGTGTCTATATTTTGTTGAAGAGATGTATTTATTATCTATATTCACAATTTCATTTCTCATGTGTGTATGTTGATGAAAGATATTTTCTATGCCCATAAAAAACAAAGATGTCAAGATTAGGCGGCCTAATGTTGCGAGTTAATTTGTTTAGTGGCTCTGTTTTATTATACATGATCAATGCCTTGTTAAAATAAATGACTATTTCTAACATTTTTAGAGTTATATTGTTTGATATATCAAAGCAAATTGATTGATCTAATGAGTGAGTAGTTGGTAAAAATAAAATTTTAATATGAATTTATTGATGTTATAGTGTAAAATTAATAATCTGAGTTTGGTCACACACCATTGATGCTTGTGTATTAGTTGAATACATGTAGATTTTTGTGTATAGGAAATTATGTATAGTGTAGGTAGCAAGAATTTTTAATATTAAAAAAAGATATAGATGGAAATTCTAAGTCAAAAGCGTTGTCTAAACACAAGAAAAAAAAATTGGAGTGGTTGTGGGCTAAAACTGTTGTCTAAGATCCACTATTGTAACACCCCCAAAATTTAGAACTTAAAACCTTATTTTTAAATATTTAATTAAGTAAGCCAAAACATAAAAAGTAAAGGTATCGGTATCACACCACATCTAACATGGAAGATGCACTCCCTATACCTAGTCTATGTTGGGTGCAAGGTAAGAGTAAGATCATACATAAGAATTGGGTGTAGGAAGCACTTGATTCCACCATGATAAATGATACGAAATAGTGATGATGGAATACTTATAATGAACATAGAGGACTAAGAGTCTATATAAAGATAGAGATATCAGGAGAACCATACCCTATACTAATTTAATTTAGCGCTCACCTAAGTCAATCACATTAAAAATAATAATTGGCAATCACCTACAAAATAAGGTGATATCTTCTCATGGAAATGATCATCGCCCATAAAAAGGATGAGTAGTACGCTACATACTAAGTAAGGTAATAACACAATCATGCATAATGAGGTCACTCAATATCATAAGGGTGTGAAGAAGAATAAACATGCACAATGTTTGATATAAAATGATGTAAGATAAAACTTATTCCAAAAGTCCATTATTAGATATGGTCATAATCCATGTTCTTATCTACATGGAGTTCAGTGACCCCACTATCATTAAGTGGTGGAACGGTATCAACAATATAATACCCAGGGAAAAACACTCTTGGCTACTATTCTCATTCGGTGGAAATAACAAGTACAACCCAGTGTAAAACATTTTTGGCCACTATTCTTGTTTGATGGAACAAACAAACACAATCAATCCTAACTCGTGTACCCTCTCACTTTAGATGATAAGTGTCTCATTCATTATTATATATCTCAATATTATATTATTATTATTTACATTGAGCTTAGGGACCCACTATTCTCAACAGGTGGAATGGTATCGATAATATAAAACCTAAGGTAAAATACTTATGGTCACTAGTCTCATCTTGTAGAATAGACAGATACAACCTGTCATATCTCATGTGATCTTTTACTTTAAATATTAATGTCCTATTAGATCATTGATTATAATAATAATAATAACACACAATTAGATATTCAAGGTTCATAAACCAACTTAACATAATTATTTGAAAACACATGAAACACTACTATATACATATCAGGACATCCCCCAAGGAAAAAGACCATATTTCCTTTAAGAAATCATCATTTCACAAGTTAAGCATAAATTCTTCCTTATTACTCATTTTATCACCAAATTTAATAAAAATGATTAAAACATCATTGTTGAAAATATATTTGAAAACCAAGGTTTAACTCCAACGACTTAAATATGCGATAATAACATGCCTCTAAGGTTACTATTGACAAATCCCTACAAAATTTCTAATATCACAAATTAGATGTAAAAATTTCCATAAGACTCATATAACCACCAAATTTAGTAAATTTTTCTAAAATAAAAATATGAACAAAATGTCCAAAAATATAAGTCTAACTCAAATGTTTTATATATGTGATAATGATCTCGTATTAAGGGTTACTATTCCCAATTTAAGCCATTTCTCTCATTTTGTGGGATGTAGGCCATTCATAATTAATCAAAATAGTGCACAACACATATTTAACCAATTAACACATTAAAATACCAAATATTTCATATTTAACCCATAGTAACCAAATTACCCTTAAGATAGCCAAAACACTCATATTGCACAATAACCCCGCGAGTCTCAACATGAATGATTTCCAATTTCCAATATATATCATCATGAAAATACTTTCCCACATTCATCAACCAATTTCTATACCTATTCAAACCACATTAAAATAACATAGGTCTTACTTTATATATAGGGTTACAAAACTAGATTTATCGCAGCAACAACAACATATGAGCTCATGCCCTTCACATATTCTTACTTTCCTTAGATTTGATACCACCTAATAATACCATGACATTATCAACATAAAATTTGCATCATCACATTAACAAAAGTGAGATTTCATGCACATAAATACACATTGCACCCAAAACCCTAGTTACAATATGTATCCTTAGCAAAAGCGTCTCCATTATTTAAGAACGTATAACTTAAGACTCCTCCTCAACCATATAAAAACCATATAAGAGTAAATAATTATACACCATTATAACCTAAGAAATTAACCAAGTAAAAGATAAGACAAATGAATGTGAAAAAAGAAGTAAAACTGCTATGGGGTTGAATGTAGCAAAAGCTCTCACATAGGTAGGGGTGGGTGGCGTCAAGAGATCACTTTGGTGGGTGGTGGTAGAGTTAAATTGTGGTGTTTTGGTGGATGATTCAGCATAAGTGTAATTCCTCAAAATTTTAGAAAACCTATAATTTAATAAATAGCTTTTATTTGAAATAAATTAGCTTTTAAAAGTATATAGCTTAATTATTTTATGGATTTTTGAGTATATAAAAGTGGATAGGAATATTTAATAAATTAAAATAAATATTTTTTTTTATTTTATCATACTCTTTTTATTTAAATAATTTTTTCAAACCAATATTGTACTAAAATTATCCCTTTTAAGCCCATATATTTAATTATATTAAATTAAATTATTAAATAAATTTATTTCTCAAAAATATTACATTCTATTATTTTATAAATTAAATTATTTGAATTTCTCCCATTTTCCTTTTTCCCCTTTTCCTTTTCTTTCTCCCTTTTTCTCCTTTTTCCTCCTTTCTTTCTTTTTCGTTTTTCCTCCTTCGGGCCGCCCGCACTAGGCCAACCCCTCCCCCTACGCGCCTGGGCCTTTGGCCCACTCCCTTCCCTTCTCTCCTTCTCCCACGCGGGCTGCTCCCTCTTTCCTTTCCCCTCCTCTCCCTCGCGTCACGACCCAGCCCAGTTCCCCCTCTTTTCTTTCTTTCCTTTCCCCTCCTACCCGAGCCGACCTAGTTCCCCTTTTATTTCTCTTGACTGGCTTGCTGTTCTTGCACCCCCTTCTTTCTTTCTTCTTCTTCTTCTTCTTCTTTGTGAATCAACCCAAGGTGGCTAATCTATCTTCATCGCCATCCCTACCACCTCGAGCACGCCGGCCACCGCCTCGCTACCTCTCCCTGCCACCACTGCAACCCTCCCTCTCTCCCTCTCTCTCCCCCGTCCTTTTTTTCACCATTTTGGACCAAACTAGCCATGCACCCCCATCACACATGGCCTCCCTTTTCCCCTTCTTTCCTTTCCTCTCCCTACCACCCTAGACACTACCACTCAATCAACCACCTATTTCCCTCTCCTCCCTCTTATTTTTCTTCTCATTACTGGCCTTCCCGCCCCATATTTTTCGAGCCTTTCCCTCGATCTCCATCCCTACATTTTCTCCTCCTTCATCCTCTTCCCCCATTTTTGGCACCACCGCCGTCCTCCACCGCTTCCACCACTGCACCAACCCCCTGAACCACCTTTTGCACCCTTCTACTCCTGCCCTGCTCCACCACAACACCACCCAAGCCACCCCGCAGCTCCTTCTTCCTCCCCTCTTCTTTGTTTTTTCCTTCCTTTTCTCCCTTATCGGCAACCTTTCTGCAACCCCTTCGTTCACCACCGTCTCGTCGCCTCTATTGCCAACCAAACCACCAATCCACTCCCTACAACCTCTTCTACCACCCCATACCTCCTTTTGCCGAAACCATCCCCCTCAACCCTTCATTTTCCTCCTCTCTTTTCCTTCCTTCTCAGCCCCGTCCATTCCTGCAACCCACTTTGCAGCCTCGCCGCCGCCGCCTCTGCCGCCCTTGGCTGCCAACAACCAACCCCCGACCACCACCTACACCCCCTCTTCACTCTTGCACCCTTCCTTTGCCCGAAATCCTCCCCCATCTACCTTCTTTCCTAGCCTAAAGACCTCAACCCGAAAATAGCCATCATTCCTTTCTTTCACCACCTTCGAGCATTTCTCTTTTTATTTTTACATGCAGCTCATGCTGCATGAGCAGATGAGTTGCTACATTTTTGGTTTATTTTGGTTAATAATTTTAAGGTAAAATAATATTTAAGTTAAGTATTTCATTAATTAAGTTTTATAAAGTCTTATACTTTTGGTTTCCTTATTTCTAATGTGATAAATATTGGTATTATTTTTAGGTGCTGATTTTGCTAATTAAAGCTTGAATCTTTAACCGAGATACCGGTAAGGTTCGACGGGATCTAAATTAACCGTTAAACCCCACTTAAATGTATGGATAAACGCATGTTAGCACATTAGGGCTTCTAATATGTTATTATGCTTGATATATGTTATTTAATATAATATATATATTTGCTTGTATTGATAAATAAAAATGAAAGCATGCTAGTTTACATGCCATGTGTGTTAATATTGCTTAAGGGAAGAGTTTGAGGATTAATGAAAATGTTGAGTACTTATCTATGCTATATTATGTTCTTGTGACTATTTATGCATGAATAATATTATTGTGAGCCCTAGGGGCATTTTAGTAATATATCTTGTGTAAGAATGTGGCCTAATATGTGTGGGTGATAAGGAGTATGATGTGAAATATAATAGTTGGCGGAATTTGGGTGAGGAGAGTGGAGTATTAATATTAATATTCATGTTGATAACTTAATAAAAGTGGTATAATAAATGGGCAAGATGGTAAATTTGTAGGAAAAGGGCAAAATGGTAATTTTGTAAGAAAAGAGCAAAATGGTAATTTTGGATGTAGAAGGGCAAAATGGTAAATTGCAAGTAAAAGGGGTAATATGGCAAGTTTTTAAGTAAAAGGGTATTATGGTAATTTTGGAAGTAAAGAGGAAGATGGTAATTTTCTAAGTAAAGGAGTATTATGGTAATTTTGGGAGTAAAGGGTAAAGTGGTAATTTTGAAAGTAAAGGGGGTAAAATGGTAATTTTGAAAGAGAAGGGCAAAATGGTAATTTTGTAAAAAAGGGTAAAATGGTAAATTGTTAGTAAAAGGGGTATTATGGCAATTTTATAAGTAAAAGGGTATTGTGGTAATTTTATAAATAAAAGGACATTATGGTAACTTTGGAAGTAAAGGGGAAGTAAGGGGTGGAATGATAATTTTGTAAATAAAATGATATTATGGTAAATTTGGGAGTAAGGGGTAACTTGGTAATTATAATAACGACGAAGGATAATTTGGTAATTAAATTATGATTATAGAAGGGCAATTGGATAATTATGGTAATAGAAAGGGTAATTTGGTAAACTAACCAACAAAAGGGTATTATGGTAATTTTAATAATGGAGAAGGGCAATATAGTAATTATAATAATGGAGAAGGGTAAATTGGTGATTATAATTATAGAGAAGGGTAAATTAATAATTATAATTATGGAGAAGGGTGAATTGGTATCTATAATAATGGAGAATGGTAAATTAGTAATTATAATTATAGAGAAGGGTAAATTTATAGTTATAATTATGAAGAAGGGTAAATCGGTAACTATAATAATGGAGAAGGGTAATTTGGTATTTATAATAATGGAGAAGGGTAAATTGACAATTGTAATTATGGAGAAGGGTAATTTGGTATTTATAATAATGGAGAAGGGTAAAATGGTAATTATAATAATTGAGAAGGGTAAAATGGTAATTATAATAATGGAGAAGTGTAATTTAGTAATTTAACTGACTAAAGGGTAAATTTGTAATTAGTTAACCAACTGAAGGGGCAATTTGGTAATCATGATAATGAAGAAGGATAATTTGATAATTTATTCAACTTAAGGGCAATTTAATAATTATAACAAATGAGAAGGGCAATTCGGTAATCTAACCAACTAAATGGAAAATATGATAAGTGTAACAATTATTAATGGTGAATGGTGATCTAAAAAGCGTAGGAGATAACTTGGTAACCTAAACCGAGTAAGGAGTAATTTGGCAATTATGCAACCTAAAGGGTGATATGGTAAATTGGCAAGTAAGGAAGGGATGGCTTAATAACTATACAAGTAAGGGGTAAATCAGTAATTCATATCTAACATGTTAATGGGGCACCAGAGGTTTGTAATAAGACTCAAGTAATACTGAATAGTAAGGTAAGAGTATTTGACGATTAGTAAGTATCACGAGAACAAATCCTGAATCAGAATTGGATGAGATTATGATAGCCTTAATGATTCCTCTGTGTTATCTTGGATAACCGTATGAGTAAGAAATGCCTAATGATATCAGAATGATCGAAAGTAAATAAGCATCTAATTGTTGTGCTTTTCGTGATCACCTTAATCAAGACACTAATACTTAAAGTGAAAGATCTTGAGATCGGGAATGGTGGCTCTTTAGGGGTCGCTACCCTAAAGACGTGGTTTAGCCCATGATTATTCTGGTATTTGTTGATGTGCCTTTGTGCTCTAACTAGGCCCTATATCTTACTCTATCTAGCTCTACGGACCTATTTAGAGGGTATACATACTTATGGATTAGGTGTCCTTGTCAGTAGGGTACTGAGTAGCTTTATACACCAGTACGACCAGGGTACCTTTACGTCCCTGGGTTGATGGTTGAAGGATACTAAGTAGCTTGTATGCACCAGTACGACCGGTGTACCTTTGTGTCCCGGGTTCTTGATCTCCCTTCCGAGGTAAATCAATGGAATTATTGTGCTGATTAAAAAAGGAAAAATACTAATCATAAAAGTGAAAGATTAATGAGTCGGGCCCAGTTAAATTATGATATTGAGTACCGGTCCATCGGTTATAATAGTGGCCTAGGAGCGTGTTGCCCTGGAAGACGATTATGAGTACCGGTCCACTGGATATAATATTAGCCTAAGAGCATGTTACCCCAGATGATGTTTATATGTATTTCAGTCCACTGATAATAATAGTGGGGGTCCCGAGCTCAATAAAACCAATCATGAATGTGAATAAATTATGCAAAAATACTAATCACTTATAGTGGAATACCATACGAGTCAGGGCCAGACCGGTCTACCGGCGAATAATAGTGGCCAGAAGCGTTCTGCCCTGGAGACTGATCCACCAGCGATAATAGTGGTCAGTAGCGTTTTGCCCTATATGTATTCCGGCCAACCGGCTATAATAGTGGGGTTTCCGCACTCATATGGATATAAATCTGAGAGATAATTGAATAATGATGGACTAATGGCTTAAGGCTCTAAAAGTATCGATTGTACATTATGACCTATTAATATCCGATTGACTTGTTAAGTATGTGAATGTATGGATGTGAATATTGTGTATACTCCTGTCATTATGTATGAATATAGTGTTATGTTATGTGTTACATTGCGGGCCTACTTTTAAGTGAGTTTTTAAAGGGTTATTCAATACCATAGTACTAAAGGGTTCCATTCGTGGGGCCCCTACCTATTCAATGGGTAGTGTCCTTTGTAGGTCATTGTTTAGGAGCTATTCAAGTGGGCAACGGGAAAGAGCGTAAGGATTATCCGGAATTTTAGGATTTCATTCTTCCTTTTCTAATGTTTGATTTAAATGTAATTTTGTTCTTGTAATCACTATTGGTGGAGTATATTCTTATAAAATATTTATTTGCACTACTCTGATTTAAATATGGTTTGAATTTCTAGCAATTGGTATTTTATTATAAAATTTTTGTTCTTGTAATTTTGTTCTTGTAATCACTAAGTGTGGCGGTAATGTCCCCAGAATTTACAGTATTGTATTTTTCTTTCGCTAACTCCTTTAAATAAAACGAAATTCTTTAGTAGTGAATTTTGGGGGTGTTACAGTAAGGTTTGAAAGATTTGGGGAGGGTTGTTGCATGAGTTGTTCATGACTCAACAACGTGGGGGGTCATGTTGGGGCTACTTTGCAGCGTGCGAAGAGGGAGAGTTGCGAAGCTTAGTTGAAGGAGAAATGGCAAATGGTGACATACCAAACACAAAAAAAGGTTGAGGGAAGGAAGAGGGAGGTGTGGGACTTGTGTGGGAAGTAAAAAAAGTGAAATGGAATGGGAGATAGGGTGTATTTATAGAGGGAGAGGGGTGAGGCATGCAAGATCAAAAGTTGAAGGGATTTGGGCTTGGGAACTTTGGAGTGGGTTGGCTCGATTAAGGCTTGGGGAAGGAGGGCGACCGAGATTGTGGTTGCAAAGCTAGTGAGCAATGCAAGGGTGGTGCAGAAGCTAGAAGAGGAAAAGGGAAAACCATGCGGGGGGGAAGTGGTTGCATGTCTGTAAGGGAAAAAGACCAACTGAGATAGGGAGAAGAAGAAAATAAAAAGGAAAAGAATAGAGAAAGAGGATAAGGAAACAAGGAAAAGAAAAGAATTTTGAGTTAGGATTAGAGGTAGGTTTAAATTTTAGATTAAGAAGTTAGGGTAAAACTTATTTATCAACCATCAGGGGTTAGGTTAAGATAAAATTGCTAGTGATTAGAAATTGATATTAAGATTAGGTTTAAATTTATGATTAGGGAATTAAGGTAAGGTAAACTTATTAAGTTTTAAAATTAGAGTGAGATTAATATATTAATTACTTGGGATTAGGGTTAGATAAAATTCAGAGTATTACAATTATATATGGTAATTTTAAACCAAAACCATCGTTTAACCCTTCTTAAAAAAATTAGATTGAGATTAAAAGGTGGTTTGAGTTTAACATCGTCATTTATAGTGGAACTATATATATGGCATTTTTAGTCCATAATAATCATTCCCATATTTTTTTTTATAAACAACCTTTATTATTTTCTATTTTCTTATTGACAATGGTAAACAACCACTATCTTATCCTCTTTTTCCCACCGCTGTATAAGGTAATTTATGTACTCGTGATATTTTAGAACAGGAATTTTTTAATGAGAGTAATATAGATTATGAAGTAATAGTTCTAAAAATGTCACTATTCTTGTTTGATTCATAATTGCCTTTTTTAGTTCAATTATAGGCAATTTTTCTTAGTTAATATCATATAGTCATATGCATTGATAATTACAAAAGAGTATTTAAATGTATAATTATTTTAGATTTGTTCTCTTAAAGGCATAAAGATATTTAAATTTATTTGTAAAGTTATAAATGTTTAGACTTTATTTTATTAAGAAATAAACATATTCAATATGTAAAAATAAAAATAAAAATTAAGGCATAGATACATTAGATTTCCCCCCATTAAACTATAAATGTTTAGACTTTATTCACATTAGTACACAAATAAAAATGACCAAAATTACCGTAAATCTAAAGGTTCTAAAGCATTATGTCTTAATAGATATAATGTTTAAATATTTGTGCATTTATGAAAAACTCAAAAATATATATATTTTTATGAAAATAAACCTTAAATGTACTTTTGTCCAATGGCAATTTATAAAAGTTATGGTCAATTGATTCCTCATGTCAACCACCTTCTTTTTTAAGATTACATTTCTCATCCATGGTTAATTATACATAGATATTTTAATAGGGAATATAACATGATGATACGTGGCAACGACCGAGGAAGTAAACTATAATTTGTAAAATGTGTATGTATTTTCTTTGGCATTTTTCACTAAACAATATATAATCATTTAGATTTTACTTCCTATTTAAATATATAAATTTTTTATTTCTCCATAAGTAAATTCATATTCTAAAAAATTAAATGATAATTTATAATAAATAAATCCATGTATTACTAGCCAACGTATAGTTATTTAGAATTAAGTTGCACCTGCTATAGTGCAACGTTTGAATTTTGCTGAAGGATTTTAGACGTAGGAGATAGTGTATAGTTTTATATTCATGCAACCAATTTTTTTTTTTTTAAATGAACCGCTAAATTATAATTCTATTTAAATTTTAAAAACGGATAATAATATGTTTTATCTTATCAGCCAAGTAAAATGCCATTTCTTCCTGTCATGGTTTAGCCTAGTTTCTATTCTTGAAAGTTGAAATCGAAAACGCAAAATTTTCATTCTAATGGTCATGGACTCATGGATCTTGGGCTCGAATTAATGAGCCCATATAAAAGAGTCCCCGTAAAGATAACAAAAATGGCGCGATTCCATTCTATTCCATTGAAATAATAATGAATAAAAAAAAACCGAAAATCATCTTTAGTGCGGCGTCCATCTGTATCTGCTTATTCATCGACTCATCATCAGTATTCCCTCCTCAAGGCGCTCAGGGTCACCCTTGTTGCAGCGGAATCAGGAAATTGAGAGTGAGGTAAATGGTTGACGCTTTCACTTTCAATTGATTAAATAAACTCTTATCTATGCTGGAAAGTTTCCGTGTTTCTTAGGTTGAATTTGTATTTCACTTTGATTAAACGCGCAGTTAAACTTGATTCTTTTGTCAAGTGCTTCTCATGGATATGGACGTCGACGTGGTATGGTAAAATCACTCTCGCTGTTTGGGTCCCTGTACACTAAAATCTGTTGTAGTTTACCAGATTTATGAGTCTGTCTGCCTGCAAGTTCTGGGCTCATCAGAGAGAACCCAGCGATCTCCAAGAGTTATACTCAAGAAATTCTCTAAGATTTTTCATACCTTTTATTATTCCACAAACCAGTACATATATTTGCTGAGAAAATAACTGCTAAATAACTGTTTTTTTCTGGTTTCCTAATTCCCAGCAGATATTAATTATTCAGTGGCATTGTGACACGACATCATCTAACAACTTAACCATAATAATCTGCCTTAGAACAAGTGGCAGTATTTAAAATAAACAGTAATCACAATTAACTAAATATTTGACTTAATTCTTATATACTTTGTCAAATGGCACTATATTAGCAGTCACATTCTGGTCAGGTACCATAACACAGTCACTGTTAACATGCTTAAATCTGCATTTTCTTCCCCCCCTCGCTTTCTTTCTTTTGCGTAATTTAGCATTGAAAATTAATCCAGCTATGCTTGTAATTAGATATTTTAGGGTTGGTAGGAATATTTTCTTCTTCCTTTCGCCGGTTTAAATGTTCAAGGAAATACTAGTTTTAGTAAATTACGCTATTATTACTGTTGTTGTTGGTGATGATTGAAATAGATTACTATGTTTATTTAATTAGTAACTGTAAAGTTGATGTTAGAGTGACATTAACAAATGTTGTCTGTAAATTTATAGTAATTATAATAATAATAATAAAGCTTTGATAGTCATCCTATCAGCTTCCTTCCAATGTGATTGTTGGGACTTTTGGCCTCCCTCCTACTTGGTAAATCCTATTTTTTAAATGATGGTTATTTTTGTCATTTTAATTAATGACCCAAATTTGGGAAGTCTAAACATTAGCTAAAAGGCAAGTAATAAAATTGCGGTTGCGGTCGCAATTTCAGTTGCGGTCGCGGTGTCGTGGTATTGGAGCACCGCAAACGATATTTTATATGCCGCGGTTGTCGCAGCGTAATTTTTTATTTTTTATTTCACAATAAATATTAGCAAATACTAGTAAATATCGGTCGATAACCGATGTATTGCCGATAAATATATGAAATTCTAAATCCATCGCGTATCATCAATTTCGCGTATCGGTTGACTCAAAATCCGATAAATATCAGCCGATATTGTGTATCGGGACCGATATTTAATTGTAAGCTAAAAGGTTGATGTGGGAAAGTGTGAAAGATGTAAAATATATTGAGACTTGAACCCCGTAGTTAAGAGAGAGAGAAACACAAAAAATTCTACTAATTTTTACCTTCGGCATGGGTTTGATCAATTTAAAGATCTGAAGTTGTTCACTGTTGGATCTTGCTGATTTTTGGACACAAGCTTCCCAGGACACCAATCTTGATTCTGAACGGTGGAGATCTGATTTTAAGCTCTCTAGGTCAGGTTTTCATTGGTATTTCAGTAGGTGATTTTGTGTAGGTTAGTTTCAGATTTGTTTTGGTTTTGGCTGAAAATTGATGAGGTTTCTGTTTACATCCTGTTGTCGATTACTATAAAAGGGTTTGCTGTCTTGTGGCTTCTAGATCGACCTTTAGATGTGTTTGCAGCAACCCTTTTTGGGTTTGCAAGCTCTTCTCTTGGGGCAATATAATTGTTGTCTAGTTGTACTATTTTGGATTGATGAGTATAGTATCCATTTAGTACTTAAATACTAGATTTTATATCTCAGTTTTCTCATAGTGAAATTTTTTCAAAGTGGACCGAAGTGTCCCGTGGTTTTTTTCCTTTCGTATTGGAAGGGTTTTTCCACGTAAATCGTGTGGCATTGCTTTGTTACTGTTTATATTTTTGTGGTTGGTGTTGTTGACCCATTATCACTTTGCCCCATCAAAGTGGTATCAAAGTATAAGATGGAGGCTAATACAAGTAAGATGGCTTGTTTGAATGGGTCTAATTGCCATAGATGGAAGGATAAAATGAAAGATCTCTTATGTGTAAAAAGTTTGCATCTACCGATTTTTGCTAAGGATAAACCAATAGATAAAACCAATGAAGATTGGTAATTTGATCATGAACAAATGTGTAGTTTTATTCGGCAATGGGTAGAGGACAATGTTTACAACCACATTGTGAATGAGACAAATGCAAAGACACTATAGGATAAACTAGAAAATTTGTATGCCTTGAAGACCAGGAATAATAAATTATATCTCTTGAAGCAGTTAGTGAATTTGAGATACAAAGATGGTTCTTTGATTTCTGATCATTTGAATGACTTCCAAGGTGTGTTAGATCAGTTGTCAGGTATGGGCGTAAAGTTTGAAGATGAGGTTCAAGCACCGTGGCTCCTTAATACTCTATCGGATTCTTGGGAGACATTTAGAGTCTCACTTACTAACTCTGCCCCAGATGGTAAGGTGATCATTGAGCTTGTCAAGAGTGGTGTTTTGAATGAAGAGATGAGAAGGACTCAAGGGTCATCTTCATAGTCAGATATTTTGTTTACCAAAAATAGGGGGGAAGCAAGGGAAAAATTCAGAAAGGTAGAGATAAGAGTCGTGGTAAGTCAAGTGGCAAGTACAAGAGTCTTGAATGCCATTATTGTGGCAAAATGGGGCATATCAAGAAGTATCGCTACAAGTGGAAGAGAGATAACTAGAATCCTAAGCAAGACAAGAAGAATTATAATGATAATGATCATGTTTTTGTTGTTGCACCCAATGATCTTCTCATTGTTGTTGATGAGAATATTGTGAATCTTGCAAGTTATGAGACCAGTTGGGTCATTGATAGTGGCGCTTCACAACATGTTATTTCTAGGAAGGACTTCTTCACTTCTTACACTCCGGGTGATTTTGGAGTTTTGAAGATGGATAATGATGGCTTCTCTAAGGTGATTGGTATGGGAGATGTATGCTTGGAGACTAATCGTGGGACAAAGATTGTTCTCAAGGATGTTCGACACGCACTAGATGTTTGCCTAAATTTGATTTCAGCTGGCAAACATGATGATAAGGGTTTCTGCAATAGCTTTTGTTTAGGCCAATGGAAGCTCACCAAAGGTAATCAGGTTGTGGCTCGAGGTAACAAATATGCTAACTTGTATTTTATGTAAGCTTCTATTTCTAGTGATCATGTGAATGTAGTGGCAAATAAGGATGTATCTGAGTTGTGGCACAAGAGGCTTAGTCACATAAGCAAGAAATGACTTAATTGCTTGGTAAAGAATAATTTGCTCTCTGGTTTGCAGTGTGCCAAATTGGATAAGTGTTCTCATTGTATGGCAGGCAAACAACGTATGGTTTCTTTCCAGAAGGGTCCTCCTTCAAAAAGAGCCGAGGTTCTTAAATTAGTGCATTCAGATGTTTGTGGTCCCATTAAGGTAAAATCTCTTGGTGGTGCACTTTACTTTGTCACTTTTATTGATGATCATTCTAGAAAGCTTTGGGTTTATGCCTTGAAATCCAAAGATGAAGTGTTTGAGAAGTTTAAACACTTTCATGCCTATGTTGAAAGAGAGAATGGAAAGAAGCTAAAATGTATTCGTACTGATAATGGTGGTGAGTATTGTGGTCAGTTTGATAGGTATTGCATTCAACAGGGTATTAGGCACCAGAAGACTCCTCAGTTGAATTGTCTAGCAGAGAGGATGAATAGAACTCTAATTAAAAGAGTTAAATGTATGCTTTCGGAGGTAAAGTTGCCTAAGTCCTTTTGGGGTGAAGCTTTACTTACAGTTGTACATGTGATTAATTTAAGTCCTGCAGTTGCTTTGAATGGTGATGTTCCCAATAGAGTTTGGTTTGGCAGGGATGTCTCATATAATCACTTGCGTGTGTTTGGCTGTAAGGTATATTTTCATGTTCCTAGTGATGAGAGGTCAAAGTTGGATCTAAAGACTTGTCAGTGCATCTTTTTGGGTTATGGTCATGATAAATTTGGCTACAATTTGTATGATCCTGTACAGAAAAATCTAGTGAGAAACAGAAATGTAGTGTTCATTGAAGACCAAAACATTGATGATATTGACAAAGCTGAGACAAGCAGAGTTGAGAGTAATGATCAACTGACAGATACGGATACGGTGAAGATGCAACAAACGCGTGAGCTTGTTGATCGTGGAGTACAAGATTATATGAATGAGCATTTGGCTCATGATGAGCAGCAACATGATGGTGATATTAATGTTCCAACAAATGATGTTGTAGGTGATCATTAAGAAGCTCCTGTAGATGAACTAGCAGCTCCACTTAGGAGGTCCACCAGAGATCATAGACCTTCTTCCAGATACTTTTCACAAGTATGTGCTATTGACCGACGGGGCAGAGCCCGAGTCTTATGAAGAAGTTGTTGAAAGTGAAGACAAAGATAGATGGCTTGAAGCAATGCAAGATGAGATACAATCTTTGTATGACAACCATACCTTTGAGCTAGTGAAGTTGCCTAAGGGTAAGAGAGCTTTGAAGAATTGGTGGATTTACAAGTTGAAGCAAGAGGAGCATTTTCCAGTTCCACGATACAAAGTTAAGTTGGTGATTAAAGGCTTTAAGCAAAAGAATGGTGTTGATTTTGGAGAAACCTTCTCTCATGTTGTGAAAATGCCTTCGATCCGAGTTGTGCTAGGCTTGGCTGCTAATCTTGATTTAGAGGTTGAGTAGATGGATGTGAAGACTGTATTCTTGCATGGTGAGTTCAAGCAATAAAACTGCGGTCGCAGTCACAATTGCGGTTGCGGTCGCGATGTCGCGGTATCGGAGTGTCGTGAAAGATATTTTATATGTCGCGATTGTCGCGGCGTGATTTTTTATTTTTATTTCACGATAAATATTAGCAAATACAAGTAAATATTGGCAAATATCAGTAAAATATCGGTCGATAACCGATATATCGCCGATAAATACGTGAAATTCTAAATCCATTGCGTATCGCCAATTTCGTGTATCGGCTAATCCAAAATCCGATAAATATTGGCCGATATTGCGTATCAGGACCGATATTTAATTGTATGGGTGAGTTGCAAAAAGAGATTTATATGGATCAACCATATGGTTTTTAGCTGAAAGGCAAATAAGACCATGTTTGCAAGCTTAAGAAGAGTCTGTATGGATTGAAACAAGCACCAAGGTAGTGGTACATGAAGTTTGAGTTTGTCATCAAACAACATGGCTATAAGAAGACTACTTTAGATCACTGTGTTTTTATGCAGAAATTTGGTGATGGTGATTTCATCATTTTATTACTCTATGTCGATGATATGCTCATTGTTGGCAAGAACGCTTCTAGGATCGAGAAGTTAAAGCATGAGTTAAGCAAGTCTTTTGCCATGAAAGACTTAGGTCCAATGAAGCAGATTCTCGGAGTTAGAATCATTTGAGAATAGAGGAGCTAAGAAGTTGTGGCTATCTCAAGAGAAATACATTAAGAAGATACTTCAAAGATTCGGGATGGACAATGCCAAGGCTGTAGGCACTCCACTTGCTCCTCACTTGAAGTTGAGCTCTAAGCGATGTCCATCCTGTGATGCAGAGAAGCAAGAGATGAAAAGCATTCCTTATTCATCTGCCGTGGGTAGTTTGATATATGCTATGGTGTGTACGAGACCTGATATTGCTCGTGCAGTTGGAGTTGTTAGCAGGTTCCTTTCTAACTTAGGTAGAGAGCATTGGAATGCAGTGAAGTGGATCTTTAGATATCTCCGTGACACTTCTAGTTTGAGACTTTGTCTTAGAAGTGATGAGCAGGTCATTAAGGGATATACTAATTCAAATATGGCTGGTGATGTTGACCTAAGGAAATCTACTTCAGGCTATTTGACCACTTTTGCAGGGGGAGTCTAAACTTCAGAAATGTGTTGCTCTATCAACTACCAAAGTAGAGTTCATTGCTATGACTGAAGCTAGTAAGGAGTTGCTATGGATAAAGAAATTTCTTCGAGAGATTGGTTTTGTTTAGGAAAGATATGTGCTCCTTTGTGACAACCAAAGCGCTATACATCTTGGGAAGAATTCTACCTTCCATTCTAGATCAAAAAACATTGATACAAGGTATCACTGGCTATATGATGTTTTGGATGCTAAGTTGCTAGAGGTTGAGGAGGTACATACTGATGATAATGGGGCTGATATGTTGACAAAAGCCTTATCAAGATAGAAGTTTGAGGTTTGTTGTATGATCGCTGGGATGGCGATCACCTCCACATAGTCGGAAGGGGGAGAATTTGTTGGGACTTTTAGGCTCCCTCCTATATGGTAAATCCCATTTTTTAAACCAAGGTTATTTTTGTTATTTTAATTAATGACCCAACTTTGGGAAGTCTAAACATCAGCTAAAAGGTTGATGTGGGAATGTAAAAGATGTGAGATATATTGAGATTTGAACCCCGTAGTTAAGAGAGAGAGAAATACAAAAAATTCTACTAATTTTTACCTTCAGCACAGGTTTGATCAATTCAAAGATCTGAAGTTATTTGCAAGCTCTTCTCTTTGGGCATTATAATTATTGTCTAGTTGTGCTATTTTGGATTGATGAGTGTAGTATCCATTTAACTCTTGAATACTAGACTTTGTATCTCAGTTTTCTCATGGTAAATTTTTTTCAAAGTGGACCGAAGTGTCCCGTGGTTGTTTTCCTTTCGTATTGGAAGGGTTTTTCTACGTAAATCGTGTGTCATTACTTTGTTACTGTTTCTATTTTTGTAGTTGGTGTTGTTGCCCCATTATTACTTTGCCCCATCAGTGATATCAAATAATGTACCAGTCTACCAAACATTGAAGGAATCTGATTGTAAAGAGTAAAATTTGTTAGAGCTTCACCTAGTATTAATCTAGTCTTACGTCTGCATTGTTTTTTGATTTTTTATTCCTTATGTGATTTTAGGTAAGTACACAAGCCAGATGTAGAGAGCTTGCAGAGGCATCATCCTTTTATCGGCTAGTTTATTCAGAGGTCCCTCTCTACTTTCACACCCATTCTTGTTTGCGTAATGATATCTATCTATCGTATGCTTCCTTGTCATCTCCTAACTGCATCTATCAAGGGCTCGGACTGATTTTGCGGCTTTATATAGCTGCTTGTCTGTTACCTGATAGCTTATTTGGAGGTTAAGAGATGGAATGTCCAATAAAAGTACTTTTTCTTTTGTGGTCTGCAGATTGAAGATGTTGGATGGGAGCGCCTTGTGAGATTGAGTGATGACTTATTATATCTTAGCTTCCGCATCTTGTAAGATTTTGGTTAATCCTTTTTGAAGAAACCCACTGTTATTTTACCATTAGAGTTCACTGTTACATAACTTACATTGCTGATTGCATCAAACTGTCTTTCCTAGTGATCATATGTTTTCTCAAGGTCATTGGTCTAGACAGTTGCATTGCAGTTCTGAAGGAAGTTTTTGATGATGATAAATAGGTCCTGGATTTGTAGGAGTATTGTGACGTACTTATTAGTAAGAATAAGATAAGATACTAAAAAAAAAAGGTTCTATAAGATGATTAGAAGCTTTACACTTTGTTTCCTGTATAAGGATTTTGATATTTGACTATGCAGGAAGGCTCGAGTGAAAGGAAACAATAGCCAGTTAATGAGAGCTTTGTGTTCAATTGCTGTTAGGACTGGAACAATAGATATTAATAAGTTCCAGCATTGCGTCTTTCTCACAGGGAAAAATGTGATTCCAAGACATTATACTTGACTGTTGTGTTGTCTCGTTAATCCATCAACTCATAAACTATGAATTTATGGAAATGGATATACTATGAGTCTCAATATGGAAAAGAAAGATAAATGCTTGGGCACTTGTGCTGCAGATATTTCATGAATCTGTTCCATTTTATTATTGATCTGAATCCAGCTTGTGATACTTTCAGCTTTTCTGGTGATTATTTCAATTTTGGGATTAATTTCTGTATATAAATAATAATTTTCCCTTTTGTCTATGCTTGGTCCGTCCTTTTCTTGGACCATAGGGACTCAAAGAAAAGAGTGCACATAGTCGAGATCTGGCTGGATAAGTCCTATCCAAAGCGACCTCCATCAATTGCTGGAGTTAGTCTCTCTATTGTTTTGACTCAGATTTTTCGATGCTGCTTTCTTTCTTTTATCTAAATTTATTGGACTCTATACCAGAATGTACCTCATTTGCCTGATTTAAAGTGGTCAACAAACTCAAGTCTGACAGATGTTGTTCATCAATATAGCAAGGTATAATGGACATTGTCACTTTTGAGGATTACCAGTTACCAATGCCTAATGTTTCACACTTGTCGCTACCATATCATGGTTGCTGATGCCAGCATTTGGAGGAGCTTCAGGATTTCTGGGCTAGCCTAGAAAACATTGACAAAGCTCTTTGGGTTATTGGTTCAAATCATCATTCTTATTCTTCTTCGTATCGACAGATAAATATCGGTCTGTTTCTTTCTGGGTTTCATGTTTACGTTTCTGACACTTTCTCCAACCTCTTTGTAATTTTTATTGCTCGCTGCATTGTTTTTAGGAAGTGATTGCTACGTTATGTTGAATGTAGATGCTAGTGACCCGAGATCTCTGCCAGAGTAAGATTTGCTTTCTTTTATTGGATTGTTTCTCGCGCTGCTTTAAGGTGCATGGTTATAAAGTTTTGTTTTCAGGTGTCGATTTTTGGGATCAGATCCGTTGGCTGGTTCCTTGAGGGAAAAATGGAGGAGAAACAATAAAAGATGGTATATCTCTAAATTCCGTTTATAGACTTGTGTTTAGATACCAGAAGGCAGTTATTTCATCATGTTTGAAGACCTGAGATGCAGCTTACATCATCTAGTTGTTCTGCATGGTGATAATAACATACCATTTCATCAAGTACTTGAGGTTGAGCTCTTCTCCAAATAATTAATTGTGCTGAGCAACGCATTCCGATCCCCGATTTTATTCTGGGATTCTGTTTAGCTATTGACGTTGTTATTTGCCCTTGAACCCTGAAATGCATAGGTCGAAGGGTTGCTCTTTTTCCGAAAATCTTTCAAATATATTGGAATTCGAACTTCCCCGTCCTTGCCTTGAAAGGAATGACCACCAGCTATTTGAATGTGGAATTTGTTATGCTCAGTTTCTGCCAACTGGTAATGGTGCATCACACATGCGCTTTGCTGACTTTAAGTTTCTTTCTGCTTTTTAGCCCACTTTTTTTGACATTTATTAATTTTCCTTCTTCCTATCTAGATGATGAACTCGGGGCTAACAGCAGAAGTGAAACTGACTACAAATGTGACAATACCAGCTGTGGTAAACCTTTTCATAGCATATGTCTAGTCGATTGGTTGCAATCCATAACTACAACCAGGCGGTACGATCTCTCAGCTTTTTGACTGATGCTGTTGTGGGTGTGATAAGATTAATGATCTGTTTGTAATATGTTAGGAATTACTGTGTTTATTTTGATCGTTTCTAGACGATTAGTGCTTCTATACTATGGAGAACTGGAAAAAGTGTGGTGTTCAATTATTGTTTGTTTGTTGCGTGTCCTCGAATCTAACTTGAACTGGGAGATCATCTTTAAATTTTGCAAGGTTATCTTGAAATTCATCTAGAGAGATTATCTTGGATCAATATGCACATAATCCGTCGTTCAAGTGCAGTTGAATTACAGCTTTTTTGGCATGCCAATTTCCCGTTATCTGCCACCTCTTAGTCTTTCATTCATGTTCTATCATGTCACATTTTATATGGTGTGATTTATTCTTTATTATTTATTATTATTTTTTGTTTTGGCGAATATTTCTTCTTCAGGTCATATGATATTCTGTTTGGGAACTGTCCCTATTGTTCTGACCCGGTTGCTGTTAAGAGCAACAACAAGAAATGAGCGCTGGGACCCCTTACTACCTGCAGTTACAGAGATAACTTGTTGCTCTATTAGGCAGACCTTTTCTTTGAGGCGGATAGAAAGCAGCATCTTTAGTCCGGTTTAGTGAATTTCGTGGCTCCGGATGAGTCTCAGTTAATTTTTTGTCTGTAACATGAGTCGGGACCCCGAAACTATTGTTGGACGCAATATTAGGATAACCACGCAAGTTTGTTGATTCTTTAACTGTTATTTATTAGTCATTTGACTTTGCTCGGTCGTAACTAAGGAACAGCTTGTCCAACAATCAGATGCTATATGAAGGTAACTATTAAACCAGCATACTAAAATTAAGCAGTGCACGGGGGAATTGTCAAACCAATAGTACACAGAATAACTGTAAAATCAACATACTAAAATCAAGTGGCGTATGGAGGCAATTGCCAAACTAACATACTAAAATCAAGTAGTGCACGAGGCAATTATCAAACAAAGATATTAAAATTAAATAGTGTACGGAGTCAACTATCAAACCAATACACCATAATCAAATAGTGTAAGGGGTAGATACTAAAACTAAGTAGTGTGTGAAGACAATTGACAAACCAACATATCAAAACAAACTAATTAAATCACCATACAATAATTTCTTCCCTTTTATTTTATTTAAGGACATATAGTAGATAATTTAGAAACGTATAAAGTATACTGGTAATCTTGACATATAAAACAATATGGTGCTTTCTAACTTTGCAACTTGGATACAAATAAAGTACACTAGTCATATTGGTGCACTAAGGAAACAAAATACTCTTCTATCATAGGTTACATAATCCTCAAGTATGCATACTTTCTAATACCTTCCAAAAACTAATTAGAATAGATTATGGCTTTAGTTGGAACACAGGGGCATATGATGAAACCATTTAACCAAAGTCAAGACTTCTACCTTGTCCTTAAGGTAGCTAAAGATTAAATCATTCACAATTTCGAGGTTTTCCAATTGATATATTAATATCTTATTAGAGTAATCACAACTACATAAAAATGCACATATGATAACCAAACCAAACTTAACCATTTTTTTAAATTATTTTCAGTTATTCAAGTCAACCCTAAGGTCATTTGTAATATTCTAATTTTATCTAATCATAACTCCTAGTAATTAATATCTTAACCTCATCTTAATTTTTTTAAAAATAATATTTTTACTTTATACTTATTCCTTAATCCAAAAATCTAAACTTAATCTTATTGTTTATTTTGCTTAAACCTAATCCTAAATGATTTTTATTTTAATCGTACCTAAATTTTCTAATATAAAATTTTAACCTAATTCTAATTCTAATCTTAAAATTGATTTTCATTTTCATTTTCTCCCTTTTTTTCCTCTTCTTACTTTTCTCTTCTTTTTTTTCTCCTTCCCAGCTTCCTTCTTTCTTCGCATGATTCTCACATCTCCTGACCAAATCCCCCTACTTGGCTTCCACCCTAATCCTACCGATCCATCCTGCATCATCACCGCCATCAACTCCCTCAACTCATGGGATGTTTACCTCTGAATTTTGGCCAAACATATCCTCACTTCATTTATTGCCCACCTAACTCACTCTCTCTTTCCTTTCTACCTTATTTGTCGATGCCATACATTACACACCACTTGCCACCACCGACTACAAATAACCTTTATTTTACCCCAGTAAACAACCACCACAACCTTCCCATCAACCTCTCCTCATCTTCATCCCAAAACCACGCCCAACATCGCACCACCTCACATTGCGTAAACCCCCAATCACGCCACTCCAACCCACTATTAGCACCTTCTCCTATTTCCACCCTCCTTATCTACGACACCAAGTGTTTTTGAACCCCCAATTAGCAACAATATAATGTGACGTTCCTCCCTTCTTAGCCATGAAAGAAAGTGTCGTTGCACCTCCCTTTGTTGAATCAAGTTTTGTCACAACCCGTTCGACACTTACACGCTTTAGTTTTGCTCCATTTTCACCCTCATTTACCTTATTATTTCCTTGGTTGTATTATTAAGTTTTAATTATGTTTTTATTCTTGATTCTTAGGTGATTTTTTGATGGTCTCGGAGGTGGAGGGTTTGGCTTATGCGTGCTTAAAGACTGGAGACATTTTTAGTAAGGATATAAGTTGTGGTTAGGAATTTCTTCTAAATGTTATGTATGATTGTGTGTGTATTATCATGTTGTTATGATTATTTTTATGATTTCATGTTTTTAATGTTATGATGTGGTATCATATGATGGAAGTTAAGTAAGATGACAAAGCATACGCTTATACGATATTCTTGCGATAATTCTTATGTTGTAAATCCTAAGTGAATAAATATGATATATAGTATTGTAATGTGGGTTGATAAAGTATGTTAACTGGTAAATTATTTTATTTAATATGTATGGTGGTATAATAAATTGAATATTAAAAAATAATGATATAGGACATGTAGGGTTTTTGTAAAATTTAGGTATTTCGATATCTATAAGGGTATTTTGGTCTATATGGGTTTAATATGAAAATTTTGGTATTTTAATGTGTTAAATGGTTTAAAATATGCTAATAATATCATGTGATACGTTTAGAGTAAGTAAGAATAGCCTAAGTCCAAATGAAAAGAGAAAATGACTTAAATTAGAAATAGTAACCCTAGATGTAGTGTTATTATCACATGTGTAAGATATTGGAGTTAGACCATAGTTTTCATATATATTGTTAATATTGATATTTTAGGAATGAATATTAAATTTGGTTATTATATTAATCTTATGGGAAAAGTTATAGTATTTTTAAAATTTAGGTTTCATAGAGATTGTGATTAGTAACTCTAGTGATAGGGTTGTTATCCCATGTGTAAGATGCTGGAGTTAGACATTGATTTTTGGATATGTTGGTAATAATAATAATAATATTTGAGGAAGGTGTGATAAAAATAGTGGATAAATTAGTCGCACGGAAGGGGTTAAGATTATAATGTGATATTAGGGTTTCTTAGGAAAATTATGGCTTTTTTCCCTTTGAGAATGCTCTGATCTTCCTGTGGTTGTATTTTAAATTTTTTGGATAATTATGTTAAGTAGGATTATGTGTCTTGTATATCTATACATACACGTTCGTGATGACCTTGAGATAAATAACCATGAATAAAACATTAGTCACTTAAAATGAATTTTTAACATGAATTAGGACTAAGGTATAGAGTTCATTCTAGCAGTTTAATAATAGTGGTCAAACGTGCTTTAGCAAGGGAGATGCTTCAGATCGTTCCAGCACTTTAAGAATAGTGACCAGGATCATTTTGTCTTGGTAGGTGTAGAGTCTATTCTACCGGCTTAATAATCACGGTCAGTCATATTTTATCTTGAGAGGTGTTTCAGTCCATTCTACCAGATTAATAATAGTGGGGTCTTGAGCTTGATGTAAAAAAATGATTGGTGATATTATCTAATAATGAAAATTTGTATTTAGTTATTATCTTACATCGTATCATATTTTAAGTTTTTGCTTAATGAGTTCTTTATGTGATCTTATGTATTTCTAATTTTCTACCCTTTCTTGGTTGTATTGTTGCCTTACTCAGTATATAGTGTACCAATCATCATTTTCATAGGTGTTACTCGTTCCCAAAAGCAGATGAACCAGGTATTTTTGAGTAGGTCAATGATGACCCATTGGATGAATTTGATGCTGATGATGTTTTAATTGTGGATGAGCGATTCTTATGTGTCAGGGTTGGCTATAGAATCATGTTATCTTGTTATTTGCTTTTGCCCAAATATTTTTTTGTACTCTTAGTTCAATGGGATTTATTTTGATGTATTTTGACATTGTACTCAAAGTTAACATTTGAAATCTTATCTAAATTTATAAAGTTCTCTTATTTCTATTTATCATGTTTAAGTTTTAACTGTTTTGCCTTGCAATTGATTTAAGGATGGTATAACAAGCCATATTTATATCAATTACGGCGATAACGCCTGTTTATATTAATATTACGCTTTCGCTAAAACAAAAATTTTTGGTAATAAATGTTGGGGTTTTACATTAACGGTTCAATCCAAAGTCAAGAGTTAACACTAAGGTTAATCTACAAATCACTAAGTTCATCTTATACCTACTTATTCAACTTATAAACGTAATAAATTATAATTGACTATAATGCTCTTATAGGTTATTTACTTATTAAATTTCCACTTTAATACAAAATGATATTATAATTAAATGATGTCCATGGCATAGCTAAATAACATTTAAATAAACATGAACATAAAATTTTAATTCTAAAAATATTTAGAAGTGGTAAAAATAACTATTTGGTTCCTTAAACACACTTAAACCTATTTAGCACATAAAAATCTAATCATATATATATCTAGCACACCTAATTTCACATGCTTCTCATGATTAAAATAATACAACACATACTAGGCATACATAGTGGAAAATTATAGATTTCAATTAAAAAGAAGAAAATATCCCTAGAGCATACAAAACTTAAATTATTCATTAGTATGACTATGCACGCTTAAATATCAATATATTATGTATCATACTTTATGTAATACATATGATAAATCTAATGGTAATATTGAAAATACAATATAATTTCTCGGCAAGGCCAATAATGCCTTTAGTTGAGCCACCCTTACAAAATATGTATAAATATTTTACCACGAATAATATTATCCTATCACGATATCATACACATATTAAAATACATAAATTAAGCATATTATTGCATAAAAATCATGTGGTCTCATACTTAGAGAAAATAATAATGATACATGGGACATATGTATTTTTCACAAAATGATAAGGTAATATAAATTACACTAGCATAATATAAAATACCCTAAACATGCTATTATATGATTTTTTATATTTTTGGTAGGAGCATATGGGTTACCTCATTTTAAGCACATATAGCAAAAAATAAAATAAAAAATTTGCCAATAGTCTTAGCCTCCAACTATACTTTTTTCCTTCTCCTTAAAAAAACCTAACCATTACAAACTAAACACAACAAATATTAAGGAAACAATAACAATTAACAATATCAACAAGAAAAGAAAAGTCATATCCAAATATGGGTGGCATGCCACGGAGGAAGAAAAAGGAGAGAAACTCTTCAATTTTCTCCCAAATCTAACACCATTATATTTAGATAAAATATAATAGGGCTAGATAAGAGATTAAGAGAAGGCCGCCAAGAAAAGAAAATCGATGAGAAAAGGGTCATGGGTTTGACTTCAGCAAGAAAAAAAGGAGAAATGTACTTAAAACACTTAGGAAAATTGAAGAACATGGAAGAGAGAGGAGATACTCCAACACAAGAGGATGAATGAATGCATGAAGAACAAGGAAAATAGATGGCATGAGGAAGCAAGAGACTCCAAAATATAACAAAGGTAGAAAAAGAGAGATTGACTTGCTCAACACTTGAATGAAAGAGGTAATTGGAGAAGGTATAGAAATACTCTTAGTTACATTAATAGAAATATAATTTAACTTACCTGTTCAAATTGATCTGATAGAGTCGTATCTCAAGTTGGTTGAGATGAAGGCCTCCTAACAAGGAGCTTGGAGCTGGAATTGAACAACTGACTTGAATATTGTACCTTGGAGGAGCCATGGATGGAGGATGGTCAAAGAGAAATGAACGTTGATGGGGATGGCAGAATGTTAACACTCGAGAGGACTGAAGGGGAAGAAGACGAGTTTGATGGAGTTAAGTAGCAATGCTGAGCCTCGAGAAGTAGCATTGACGACTCGATTGAAAAAAAATTCCTCTTATTTTCTTTCTTTTCTTAGGTTACATTTTCCTCTTTTTTTCTCCCTATTTTCTTTCTTTATAATTTTCCAAGCAACCATACAGTGTACGAGTATTTTCCACCTATTTTCCCCTTTTTGTGTAACTATCCACAAACCAAAAATACTCTTAGTGATTGTGCGTAGATTCAAGGGGAGTGGATTTTAATTACATATGGAAAGTGGGGAATATTTCATTAAAATCATGTTGTTACTTAATCATCACTCTCATAGCTTGTCCTAGTTAAGATGCTTGTGCACTAATGTAAACACATGAATTAACGAGTTTGTTGCTATTTGTCTATCTCTCAAATGTCAGGTCTTTCACAAATTTTTGTAACTTTTTATAATGGTATTTAAATAATTGTACGAAGTTAAGATATTTTCGTTTTAAGTTCTTATAAAACTGTGTTAATATGACTCTATGGGAACACCAACAAGAGACTAAAACTGAGGATAAAAAAATTAAAAATGCTAGCTTTTTGTGCAACAACAATATCTTAGAAATCAAAAATAAAAACTGGGGAGCCACATCTCCATGGAGAGAAGATGTTCCAAACAAATTGTGGGGCACGACAACAGAGAGAGAGAAAAGGAGAAAATAAAAGTAGAGGAGACAGTGTGATGCATAAGGGGGGAAAAGAGGAAGATAACTGGATAAAAGAAAGAGATGAACACTCAAGGAATGTTAACAGAAATATCAGCAAGAGACGAAGCAGAGGAAAGAAAAATAATACTGTTCATTTATGAATCTTAGTCTCGTACAGAAGGAGCTCAGGGCTTATATATTAGCCGAGCTTTTACTTACATTTAACACGTGTGAAAAAGTAAAATATCTAATCTATTATCTAATCTATTATTTAGTCTAACACCCCCCCGGCAAGCTGGAGGAGGGGAAACCATGCCCAGCTTAGGAGTGATAGAATTGTGGAGCTTGACAGTGAGGCTCTTGGTAAAAATATCAGCTAGCTGTGAGGAAGTAGGAACATAAGAGAGAGAGATCAAACCAGCGCTGAGTTGCTCTCGAACATAATGACAGTCAAGTTCAATATGTTTCGTTCGTTCATGATAAACTGGGTTCTTTGCAATATAAATTACTGCTTGATTGTCACATTTAACCGGGACAGGAGTGATATTAGGAACAGACAATTCATGCAGCAATCTTGTAAGCCAAGCTAGTTCAGAAGTGAGGCGTCTAAGGGATCTGTATTCAGCTTCTACTGATGATAGAGAAACAGTTTGTTGCTTCTTGGATTTCCAAGAAATAGGACTACCGCCCAAGAGGATGAGGAAACCACTGACTGATCGACGACTATAAGGACATGCTGCCCAGTCAGAATCACAGTAAGCCATGAGATCAAACTTAGGAGAGGTATTGAGAAAGATACCCTGTGATGGTTTGCCCTTGAGGTAGCGAAGAACATGTAATGCAGCAGACCAATGAGCCTTGTCAGGAGCTTGCATGAACTGACATAAATATTGAACAGAAAAAGCTAAATCAGGTCTAGTATGGACAAGAAAGTTAAGTTTTCCAATCAACTTTCTATAAGAGGAAGGGTTATCAAGAGGTTGATCCATGGATGGACTAAGTCGAAGATGAAGATCAAGGGGACTGCCAGCTGAGGATAAGTCAGGGGTAAAAAATCTTCTAATAATGCATTGGTGAATTTTCTTTGGGTGACCAGCATTCCTTCAGGAAGTTGTAGAAATTCCATACCAAGGAAGTAGTTGAGGTGACCCAGATCTTTGATCTTAAAGGTGTGATGAAGATAAGCCTTAAGGGAATCAATCTCTATGGAGTTGTTACCAGTAACAAGAATGTCATCCACATACACAGCAACAATAATCAGGGCATTAGGAGATGATTTGATGAACAATGAGTAGTCGTTTAAGGATTGATGAAACCCTTTTGACAGCAGTGATTCAGAGAGCTTCGAATACCATTGCCTTGATGCTTGCTTAAGACCATATAAGGATTTCTTGAGTTTGCAAACTGTAGAAGAGGAGTGTACAGAGAGTCCTGGAGGAGGCTTCATGTAGATTTCTTCATGTAGATCACCATGGAGGAAAGCATTGTTAACATCAAATTGATGAATAGGCCAGCCATACTTTACAGCAGTGGAAACAATGCATCGAATAGTAGTCATCTTGACTACTGGAGAAAAAGTTTCGGTGTAATCTTCACCCTCCTTTTGGGTGAAACCTCTCACAACAAGTCTTGCCTTATATCTTTCAAGACTGCCATCTGCATTGTGTTTCACCTTGTATACCCATTTGCAACTGACAGGTTTCCTACCTTTAGGAAGTCTAACCAATTCCCAGGTGTTATTGGCTTCGAGAGCAGAGAACTCCTTAGCCATTGCCTCTTGCCAGTTGGGATCCCCAGCAACTTGGTCATAAGACAAGGGTTCAGATACATGT
This sequence comes from Tamarix chinensis, assembly GCA_030549775.1. Classification (NCBI taxonomy): domain Eukaryota; kingdom Viridiplantae; phylum Streptophyta; class Magnoliopsida; order Caryophyllales; family Tamaricaceae; genus Tamarix; species Tamarix chinensis. The sequence continues at coordinate 9,012,592 of CM060179.1, read as the reverse complement.
GTGTTGGAATGAGTAGAAGTTGAGTAGCAGGAACTATGAGTGACATCAGATTGTGGGGTAATAACAGAGTTGCAAAAATTATGTGTGACATTAGAGTGTTTGGTACAGGTAATGCAAGAATTGGTGAGAGTGTGAGGGCAAATATGAAGTTCAGAAGATGGCAAGACAGCATTGCACACATAATCATGAAGGTGGATGGGTTGTTTGATATTTCTTGTGGATTTTCGAAGAGGTGGAGGTTATGAAGGAATATTTTGTGAAGTTATAGGAGAAATTTCTGATTGTAACGATGGTGAGGAAGGAATAGCAGTAGAGGAGTCTGTGAGATGTTCAGTAGATTGAAAAAGTAAGTCAGTGGTTATAGGAAATGGATAATATGTTGCAGGGATAGTTTGGTGAGAGGTATGATGATAAGGAAAATGTTGCTCATAGAAGAGAACATCACGAGAAAGTTGTATGGTTTGAGTTGTGAGATTATATAATTTGTAGGCCTTTTTGCCAATAGGAAATCCTAGGAAAACACAAGGATGTGATCTTGGAAGAAATTTGTCATTTGGTTTGGGACAGCTAGAGGCATAACATAAACAACCGAATGTTTTGAGATGTGAAAGAGTAGGAGGATGACCCATTAATTTTTCATGTGGGGATATATTTTTCAGGATTTTTGAGGGCAGAAGATTAATCAGATGGGTAGCATGAAGAACACAATCTCCCCAGAATTGGGGTGGAATTTTGGATTGGAAGTAAAGAGCTCGGGCAACCTCCAATAAGTGTCTATGTTTTCTCTCAACAACTCCATTTTGTTGTGGGGTATAAGAACAGGAAGTTTGATGTATTATACCCAAAGAAAGAAGGTATGATGATGCTTCTTTACTGGAACCCAGTTCGAAGGCATTGTCACTTCTTATTATTTTGATAGTTTTATGGTATTGAGTTTGAATCATGGCAATAAAAGCTTTGAGAATTGTGAATGCACTGCTTTTATCACTGAGTAAGTGAGTCCATGTGTTTCGAGTAAAATCATCCACTATTGTAAGGAAATACTTATACCCATTATAAGTGGAAGTATGATATGGCCCCCATGTATCAATATGAATAAGATCAAATGGTTCATTAGTGTGTATATAACTATGGGGAAAAGGCATTCTATGCTATCTTGCTTGATTACAAACAGTGCAAGGAACAAAAGTATCTGCACTACATTGAGCAGGGAGTACATTCATGGTCTGTAACTTGGTAAAAGGTACATGACCTAATCTGAGATGCCAAGTATTACAAGAATTTGTGATATTTGCATGAAGATTGGTGACAGTAGTGATAATGGAATTAGGAATTTGAGTCTGTCGATTGGAATGTAACAGGTAGATCCCACTTTGAAGCCTACCAAGAACCTACGGCCGCTTCAGTGAAGGGCCCTACATAAAACACAGTTCATGGGTAAATGAAATGGTATTCGAAGTTTGATGAAGTAATCTGCTTATGGAAATCAGATTATATTTGAAAGAGGGGACATAGAGAACATGTGTAAGAGTAATGTTTTGAAGAGTGACAGTTCCTGCTAATGAAACAGAAATGTTTTGACCATTGGGCAGAGTGATGTTGTAGGGATTTGGTATATGATTTAGAGATGAGAAAATGGACTTGTGAGCACACATGTGATCCGAAGCACCTGTGTCAAGAATCCAGCAACTACCAGTAAAAAAATCATATGACATGGAAGACAAGGATAGAGAATTACCCGTTAGCTTGGAAGATGATGGAACATCTTGCTTTTGCTGATTCAAGAGAGAAAGGAGTTGCATACATTGATCATTATTGAGATGAATACTTGCTTGAGACTGGACATCAGTTTCATCGCTTTGAACAGCAGCTGTGACTCTTTTATTCTTGGTAAATTTGAAATCAGTGGGAAATCCTATTAAACGATAGCATTTTTCCCTCATATGACCTGTCTTCTTGCAATAAGTACAGGTGAGATTGGATTTCTTTGTGTCAAACTTGAATTGCCTTTGAGATTGGACATGCGCACTGAAAGAGGATTCCTCATGAAACATAGCTGGAGTAGAACTGACCTCTCTTTGTTTTTCTTCATGCAGCAAAGTAGAATAAGCTTGACTTAAACTGGGGAGAGGTTTAGTCATAATAATCGAGCCTCGAGTGGTAGAGTGACTGTCATTGAGTCCGACCAAAAACTGCAACAGTTGTTCCTCTTCAAAATATTGCTGAGTTTCTTTAGTGGAAACGGGAAACGGGTGAACATCCTGAAGTTCATCCCATAACTTCTTAATTCTTGTGAAGTAATTTGTGATATTGTCTGCTCCTTGCATTGCAGTAGAAATTTTCCTTTTTAATTGCAAGCGAGACATTCCATTTGATTGCCCAAATCTCTGATATAGATCAGACCATATACCGCTGGCTGTTTTGATGAAAATCACACTGTCGGATATCTCCTTACTGAGAGTGTTGAGAATCCAAGAAATGAGCATAAAATTGCAGGCATGCCAATCCTCATAAGACGAATCATTTTCTTCGGGTTCAGGAATTTTTCCATTTATAAAACCTTGCTTCTTCTTGGCTGATATTGCTATCAGCATAGATCTTCTCCATGAGACGTATCCAGTGCCGTCGAACTTTTTCGAAACCAAGATTGCACCAGGATGGTCCGAATTGCCTAAATATAGAGGATTGGAAGAATTGGCGAAACTAGTTGAGATTGTTTGATTCATCGATTGTGTCTCTTCTTGATTCGGCATAGTTAGGTTTGAGAAACAAGATCAGACGAAATAGCCGAAGTGAGTGAATAATGGAACAAGAGAGTTGAATTAAGAGAGGAGGATGTCGATGGATTTAGTGAAAAAATGAGTTGCGGAAGCTGACAAGCTCTGATATCATGTTAACAGAAATATCAGTAAGAGACGAAGCAGAGGAAAGAAAAATAATAATGTTCATTTATGAATCTTAGTCTCGTACAGAAGGAGCTCAGGGCTTATATATTAGCCGAGCTTTTACTTACATTTAACACGTGTGAAAAAGTAAAATATCTAATCTATTATCTAATCTATTATTTAGTCTAACAAGGAAGAGGAAGAATAATGGATAGGGTCTGTATTTTTTTATTTATTGTATTAATATTACTTTTAAGTTTTAATTTTAAAATTAATATATTTTAATATTATATTGAAGATCATAAAATGAGTAAACACTAACATAAAAATTAATATACAATTTTAATATTACAAGTACATAACATAAAAAAGTAGATCGACCATAGTGACTCTAGTCTTAGATTTGAACTCTGCCATCGGAACTTCTGGCATTATATGGTAATTCCCTGCCTATGTTTGCAGCTTAGAGCTATCGACTCTTCCCGTCTTTCATTCTTAGAGCTCTGCTTCATTTTTGTTTCAATACAATCATGTTTCTGCATCCAAATCAACAAATTTCCATCGCACACTGTTAGAATCGGTGAATGGCAGTTGATCACCCTGCTATAACTGTCTAGTGCAACAACACATGTCATTCTAACTGTCCGGCGTTAGCTTTATACGTTCCTCTTGCCGGCAGGGCGGGCAAGCAGCACCGGAACGGGAAGAGAAAACGTAAAAATATCAATCTATAAAAAGTAAAAAACAGGAAAAAGATTAAAAAAATTATATATGTATATATATATATATATTCGGTTAATTAATATATTTTTAATACTGACATAATATTTTTTTTTTCTAAATGTATTAGTATACACTAATGTATGGAAACTTTCTTATATATCAATGATCATCGGTATTTAATTTTTTTTCACTTAAATTTAGATTGAAACGTTATTAATCAATCGAATATTCGATCTACGCAGTATTTTTGAAACGTAGTACACTGCTATATTGTCGTTTAGGCGCTCCTATGAGGATAAGTTTGGCAATTTAAGACCAAACATTTTTGATATGGTAAAAAAATTTCTAAATAATAATACTCAAATACATTATTATGAGATGTAATATATGTTGTTTAATAATTGAAAATATATATATATATATATATTTTTTATTATCTTAAGAGTACGTACTGTATTGGTAAAAAATTAATTTTTTTATTAGTAAAATATATATGATAGGTATCTGAGGATAAAAATCCCAAGACAGCTGTACGTATCATACTGTATGTTTGAGAATTCGTACTACATAATCGTCTGTGCGTTCACCTTCTGAGAAGTTCTTTTGTCCTGTGTTTTCTCTTTCGCCAGGGCTCTTCTAGTTAGCTAAGGTAGCTAAAATATATTTTTGCAGATTATTTGTTCATACTCCAATTTTTCCGTTTGAAATCATTGGTACATATATCAGCAAGTCAATCGGTTATTAAGACCCCGGAAATGGTGGGAAAACAGAGGTTCATAATCTATGATGGCTATCTAATTGCAATTGGCCTGGTCTCCATTTTATGCTTCTTAATGATCTCATTCGACGTTGAAGGTATGCATAAATTGAGCTCTAATTCAAGCTCTTTCTTTTAATTAGACTTTTACTTGCTGATATTATTTTCCTGTTTCTCTTAGTTGATTAAAATTATAAATTGTAATTGATTTTGTAGGCAGAGTAATTCCCAAACCTGACACATCTTCTGCGGTGAGCAAAATAGCTTGTATCTTCCAATCGGTGGCTTTCCTTTCTTTCTTGAATTAACTTTATTTTTCTCCCCACATGTGTTCCGTGTTAACTAGATTGAAGAAGAAAAGAGATTGATGGGTCTAATAGGATCGAGACCACCAACTTGTGAGATGAAGTGCAGCAGCAATGGACATTGTCGGCGGTGTGTGGCTGTTCAGGTGCCTGCGAGACCAGCCTCTATCGCCGGCAGACCCCCAGGAAACAGCAGAAACAGAAAGAGCTACTACGAAAACAAGAGGAAGAAGACGAAGGTAGATGAGGAGGCGTCAAGCAGCAGCAATGCATATGGCAGAGGAGATGATGATACTCCGTATAAGCCCTTGAGTTGGAAATGCAAATGTCAGGGTCATTCTTTCAACCCTTGATCTGAACTTATGTAATTAATCAATTTAGAAGGCTACTCGTTTTTGTTTTTTTAAACGATAGTTGTTGCCTGTTAATTTTTTTTTTTTACAACAACTACTATTTATAAATATGAGATATTTTTGTCAAAGATTATATAGTGGCGGTGTAGTATGAATTTTTAAAATTTCAATACCTACTTCATTTAATAGAAACTCGTTAGGTTTGATTTTAGTTCTATTTTTTCATTAAGGTATTTAATCTTTTCATTCATTTTATGTTATTTTTTAAATATGCATCCAGTATTCTATTCTTTTAGTTATAATAAACTAAAATATGCATTAGTTAGTCAACTAAAATAACTCCACTCTATTTGATCACAAATACTATTAAAAATAATTCAGTCTTAAAATTTGTAACCTCATAAATTTAGGAAAGACTACTTTTTGACAAAAAAAAAGATAACAAATTAATACACTACTATATTATTAATGATAATATATATATATATATATATATATATATATATATAGTAAAAAGTACATAATTAAAATCATTAATATACTATTAGTGCCAAATCATGATACTAGTATAGTGTATTAGAGACACAGTTTTCAAATTTATATTTTGATGTTAGATAATGATATTTTTTAAGAAAGCTTATAAAATATTGATGTAAATCCCATACGTAATATTAATATACTTGACTATTTTTGTAATAATAATATTATATGTAGCTTCATATTGTATATCTTTAGTATTTTTTTAGAATGTACTTATATTATCTTGATTCATATATCTAAATATTTATAGTATTATCTTCATTTATTTTTAATAGTATATTTACTAACATCTATAATACATACACTATCATATCCAGATTTTATTGACATAAAATTAATTAACAATGAGTAAATGTTGTGTAAATATCTTAAATTTTAATGTTTATTTCATACTCAAATTAACCTAATTCCTTCAAAATAATATTATGAACCTAAATCAATATATAACTTAAGATAATAACCTAAAACATATTTTCCCAATTTAAAACTGGGGTTATAATCACACATTTGATAAAAGATCACCAAACAGGCTAGCAAAAAAAATCAAAAATCAATATCTCAGAAGTAACTCAATAACAAATCTTAACTTTGATACCACTTGTTGGGGAGACAACGGAGGGAGAACACAAGCTTAAAATATAGCTTCAAGTGAGGTTTTATTTCAAAATAAATTAGTAATAGAAGAATTAGATTACTAAATCTATATGCTAGAGGATTATACCTTAAACTATCAATATAGCGGCATTTCGTAGACTTAGTACCTTCATCTATACGTTGGTTATTCCGCATGACAATTATAAACGTAAATTAGCAGTGACTTAGTGTAATACCCCAGATTTTTCTAACCCTAATTTAAGGAACCCTTCCCTAACCTCTCATCATTATTTAATCATCTCATCTTAATCCCTTAACCCTTCATTTTTTTTCTTTTTTTTTCCCTTCGAAACCCTTAATTGTATTTCAGCCAATTAATGATCGACTAGGCATTGCCTTCAATCGACTAGCTTGGGACCAACTAGATCTGTTCATCTAATGCATCCAACCGTCTACAACTAGCATTCCCTAGCCGATTGGACCTAGGCAATTTTGTCCTATCTTGTTTATTTTAATTCTTTTTGACTCCAAATCTATTCATATGTCCAATATTTTAATATATTTGGATTTCTATATTAATTTCTCTATTTTTCCTCATTTTTCATAAATTTTGAGAATTATTTAATTATTTCCCCAATTTTTACCTACTTATTGGACTTTTGACTTTATCTAAATTATTTTTTTAATTATTATTAACCTTTCATGATCAGAGTTGACTACAAAATTCCTCACCCTTAATTCCCCAATCTGACTTGGCCTTGTCTTATATTATTCAACCCAATTTTTTGTAACACCTTGGCCACACTAGGGTCGTTGGTAATTACTTGGAGCTCTTTCAGGATTAGTGACTGGCTCTGCATATCAAAATGATTCTTTTCAAATATGTTTTTTTTATTAACTTACACACATCCCGAGAAATTTTACAAGAGATCATCTATTCTTAAATTGCTCCAAGTCAATAACATTTAACTACGAAGCTCCTTAAGGATAGATTTCTCGAAAAGAATGTATAAATTACTTATATAAGTAGTCTTATCAGTCATTTTAAGCCTCAACTATCCATCACTAATTTAGGGTTATTATATTTCCGGCCATAATCTAATCAATGTATACACCCCAACTATTCTCTTATCCTCTTACACGGTTACACCACCATACCTTCTTCCTTCACATTCCATCTCTTCTTTAGCTTGCAAGAAATATTCCAATCTTATTCACCCTCTCTCTCATCCCTCTTTTTCGACCACAAAGAGGCTTTATGCCTTTATTTGACTTTATTTCATACTTGACACATTTTGTAACCCCCAACTTTGTTTTCTCCTCTCTCCTCTTGTTTACCCTTTTGTTCTTCATTATTCACTTGTTTTGATTTTGCTCCCTAGCTAACCGAGCCATTCATGTTCTAACTCTCCTTTCCTTTCCCCCTCTTTCACTTATAAAATCTTAAACCTTACTTCATTAGTGCTTATGTATTAATAAAAAGCGGATTAACGTGGTAGATTGTGAAACCTTTCATCTTATTGCTCACCATATTATTTTTGACACTTAAGGGTTTTCCTTTCTTCTTTTAATTCTCCTCATTCAATTCTAGATCACTTATTGTCATTCTTGATATCCAATTATATGTTATTTTTTTATATGATCATAAGTTTTTGGAAGGAAGTATTTAGGAATATTTTTCTTAGAGCTAGATATATCTTTGGTTAGGATACACATCTCTAGCGTAGGGTATTTTTTTTTTAAATTTTATATGTGTTTTATGTTAAATTACTATGATAACATGATTTACTTGTAAAATCATGTTTTAAAATTTTATATGCTCATAACTATATGTCATTGTTATTTTCATGAATGCATGTGGTTTATGATATTATATGAAAGTACCAAGCTTAGGCCATGCGAGGTACTATTTCAATTTTTTAGGCATGACATTGTAATTGTTACTTTTGCTAAGCATGTTATCAAGTATTTTAATCATGTGATTAGCCAATATTGGAAATATTGTTATGGAGTGATTTATAAGGGGTTTTGGGCCTTAAGACTTCTCGTGTAACACCCTAAATTTTTACCAATGATTTTTTTTTTGTTTTAGTGGAAGCATAATATCAAAATAGTTGGGTGTTATTGTCATAATCATCATAAGTTTGTCTTACCACGACATCCTTACATCAATTATAAGGTAAAATAATTAGAACTTAAAACACGATAAATAGAAAATGAGAGAACCTTTATAAACTTAAATATGAGTTTAGATATTAAGTCTGAACACAATATCAAAATACATAAAAAAGGATTCTATTGAACTAAGTTTCCAAAAATCTATCTAGGTAAAAGGCTAATCAGTGGATAACATGACTCTATATACAAACTCGATACATAAGAATCATTCTTCCACACATAGAGGATCATAAGCAACAAAGTTATCCAAAGGATCTTCATCGATCTACATAAAAGCATGTGGGCTCTCTACTTGTAGGAACAAGCAACACCTATGAAAATGATGATCAATACGCAATTCACTTAGTAATATAACAATATAATCAAAGTAAGGTTACATATAAAACATAAGTTCATTTCAAAGAAGAAGCATACATGCATTAACATAAAGCGATACAAGGTAAATATTGATCCCATGACTCATTATTAGATATAAACATAATCCATTATTTTATTTACGTTGAGTAGGGGGTTCCCATTATTCTTAATATGGTGGAATAGACTGAAGCAACTCCTAGAAAAAAAAACACCTAAATCGCTATTATTGTATGGTGGAAAGAACCTAACATATAATAGGCAAACATGTTCCTGACCACTATTCTTAAACCAGTGGAACGGTGTGAATTATCTCTCAAAGAAAAACACATCTGAGCCACTATTACCGTCTAATGGAACAAACACCGCACCTCGGTCCTGACTCACGTAATATTCCACTTTAAGTGATTAATAGACTATTCATTGATTAATTATCTCAAATAATATTATCATTCACATTGATTTTATGGGCCCCATTATTCTTAATTCGATGGAACATACTGATACACCTCTTAGGAAAAAATGCTCTTGAACTACTATTATCGTCCGGTGGAATGGACAAACAAAACATATTGGCCTAACTCACATGGTATTTCACTTTGAATGATTAATATCTTATTCATAATTATTTATATCATCATGAGAGACTCACATATATATTCACTATACATAATTGAAACATGTAAAGCATAAAAACATAGTTATCAAGGCCGTCCTCAAAGAATAGGTCCATAATTTCCCTAAGAAACTCTAATTTCACTTTATAAGTATAACTTCTTCCATATTGGTCATTTATCCACAAATTTTATCATACCTTCCTCAAATATTATTATTCTTATGAACATATCCAAAAATCAAGGTCTAACTCTCGCGTCTTACACATGCGATAACAACCCTATCTCTTGAGTTACTATTTACAACACTTACGAAACTCTAATTTCACAAATTAGGTATAATGTTTCCCATAAGACTCATATAATTATAAAATTAGATACAACTTCCTAAAATTTTAAAATCAATAACATATCAAAAAATCATGATCTAACTCCAACATTTTATACATATGATAATAACACCGCTTCTAAGGTTACTATTCCCAATTTAAGTATTTTTCATATTTTAGTTGGACTTAGGCCATTCATAATTAATATAAAAATTTAACATGATATGATTAGAATATGTTTAACTATTTAACACATTAAAATACCAAAATGTTCATATTTAACTTATATTGACCAAAATGCCCCTAAGGATAGCCAAATATCCTTATTTTTCAAAAACCTTATATGTCCGATATCATTATTTTAAAATACTAAATTTATTACATAACCATACATATAAAATATTATTATTCACCACTTACCATATTTTATCCAATTCACATTACCATATTATATATCATACTAATTCACTTATGGCTTACAACATAAGGAGTAGCACAACAATACCCACTACGACAAAAAGGGTCTTCAGTGGCGACAAAATGTCGCCGCTGAAAGCGAAAAATTCGTGGCTGTACATGTATAGCCGCGACATGTCGTTGCTGTAAAATCGTCGCTGAAAACTCGTGGCTGAAAGACCTTTTAGCCACGACTTATGGCTAAAAACGTCTACAGCCACGACATGTTTGAATATTGTTTTATTTTTTGGAAAATAATAGAAATACAGGCACGACTTGTCGTGGCTGTATACACCTACAGCGACGACATGTCATCGCTGAAAGAGTCTACAACCACGACAAGTTTAAATTTTGTTTTATTTTTTGAAAAATAATAGAAATACAGGCATGACTTGTCGTCACTGTATACACCTACAGTTACGACATGTCGCGGCTGTAGAGGCAAAATGTCGCCGCTATAGCTTCCAAAAAAACGACGTCATTCTGTTTCAAGCTATTTCGGTGGAAAAATTTTAATCATAGACATATAGCTACGACATGTCGCGGCTATAGATGTATTAATTTTTTTTAAAGGAAAATATTTTCGACGGAGATTTCCCTCTCGATGTAATATTTTCAGCTACAATGTATACAGCAACGACAAGTCGCCGCTGTAGCTTCCAAAATTTTATTATTAATTTTTTGGCAAAAATTTTAGAGGAAAATATTTGCGCTCACAGAAATCTTTCAGATTCGACAACTACAGCCGCGACATGTCGTCGCTGTATATCTACAGCGGCAACAAATTTTTTTCCTAAAAATTCCGTCACGAAATTGTATTTAGCTTCGACATGTCGTCGCTGTATTCTTATCTACAGCCACGACAGTCGTCGCCGCTATTAATGTCGCCGCTGTAGACCCTTTTTGTCGTAGTGACCATATAATTGCGTGTTTCTGCATCCTTAATTTCCATCATATAATACCAAATTGCCACATCATAACATATACATCATGAAATTAACAAAATAATCATAAAAAATGATAATACATAAATCATACATAACATTTAGCACAAAAATGCTAACAACGACTTGTATCCTTACCAAAAAGAACATCGGTCTCTAGTATATATAACCTATCCCACTTCCTCCAAGATTTCCATAAAATTACATGAGAGACAAAGATACATACAATTTTAAATTAGGGATATAACCAAGGAAAGGATAAGGTAAAAGAGAGTGAAAGAAAGGAGCAAAAACTGAATCAAAAAGTTCAAAGCTGTAACGACCAAAACTTATGCAACCAAAAGGGATGGAACGGTGATGGAGGAAGTTGCTAAAAAGGGGGAAGAATGAAAATGAGGGTCAAATTAAAGGATAAATCAATGGTGGAGGGTGTAATTGTTGAGTTGTTGTGGGTGTTTATGGCGATAATAAAAAGGAGGAAGGGAAGAAAGGAGAGGGCTTCTCGATTGTCGTTGTTCATAAACTAAAATGGAGGTAAGGATAGTGGTAGTTGGGCATTAAATGAGGCTTATCTTGGGGTATATATATATATATATATATATATATATATATATATATATATAGGAAGGGGGTCACATACAAACCATTATTAAAATATAAATGTAGGAATGATTATTGGCCATTAGATGACTCTTATCAAATGCTAGGTGCAATTGTATTTTTTTCATTATAAAAGACTTTTCATTGGCAACCTCATTGTGTCGCATCATCATCATAGTAAAATAGATTAATGGTGGTGAAAGGTTGAGCATGGGAAGCAATAAAAGAGGCATTAAGGATGAAAAAGCCATTGTTCTTATCTCTATTTCATTAGACAAAGAAGACAATGCTCTTTCTTATTCTTCCTTTTGTCAATTGAGGTGATGCTCTATGTTGGCTCAAAATAGTGTAAGAAAATTGAAATTCAAAATAAATAACACTTTAGAGAGAGATGAGTACAATGTGATTGATGAAATTTTTAAAAGAATAAATGATGATCAAGATGATGAAGGAAGGAGATGAGATGGTGGAGTTTGAAGAGAGAATTGTCAAGTTGATCTTTCATCTAGTAGGAGAGAAAGTTTATGCCCTTTGTTTGGCGAGTTAAGCTGTAATAATTTAAGTCGTTGTTCCTCCCTAATTGAATGGTCAAAAATTATTTTTATGTATGTATTTTATTAATTATTTATACATGACCCCTTCCTACACACACACACACACACTTGCGTGCATGGTCAACGATAGAGGAGAAGGAATGCACATAGAGTAATGGAAAAGGCATGATTGGGGAAATGATGGGCAAAAAATTCAATTAAGCATATCCCTTGAGATGTGGGAGTTGATGTTTGTGATGATGATAGTAAGGAAAGTAGACTATTGAAGCATGACAAAAGGGATTTGGTTGAGAGGGGGAGTGATTCATGCAGGAAGAAGAGGGGGAAGAAGGAAAAAAGAAACCGGGTAGGAGGAAAGAAAATGGAAATGAAAAGGAGAATGTGAAAAAGGAAAAAGGAAAAAGAAAGGGAAAAATAAGTTTGTGGCTATTTTAAAATAATTTAGATTAGAGAATTAGGGTAAAATTAATTATCAACCATCTAGGATTATGTTTAGATTAAAAAATATTAATGATTTGGAACAAATATTAGGATTAGTATAGGATTAAAGAATGATGATACGGTAGAATTATCAATTTTTTGAGATTAAAAATAGGTTAAGATTTTAATTACTAGGGATTAAGATTAGATAAATTTTGGGGTATTATATCTTGGCTAGTGGCTCTTTGTAGAAAATTTGAGTGAGTTAACTTGAGATATTTACATTTTTTTAGGTGTTTGATATTATGTGGGAGATTGTGTGTGAATTTGGTGAAGTCTAGCGAATGTTGAAATTTGGGTGTTTATGGGTTAAATTGATTATAAGAGTATTTTTATCATATTGGTGAGTTTTTGTGAAAAATAAGTATGTCATTGTATTCATTGAGATTTTTACATATATTATACATATAATATGAAAAGCTTGTGACTTGTATTTTTTGTGAAGTTAAACTTGTATTGTTACGTACAAGTGTTCAAAAGAGTCTGGAGTTAAATAGAGACTAGAGGATGAAACATGGTGGGGGGTTGTGTTATCCTACATGGATCGCATTTCCCTTGATTTCTTTGGTCCTCTATAATTTGGCTCAACTGGAAAAAAAATGGGGGACTCAAGTTTATTAACACGATTCATGTTTTTCCACGATCATATTCTCATTAGGGTTAGTTTGCACTACTATAAATACATGCCAAGTGACCATAACATGTTTAGACTCTTCTTCTCTAAGTCTCTTATTGTCTTAGAGTTCTAAGAGATTAGTTATTTTTTAAGGATTTTTTTATCCTAGTAATCACAAGTACTACACATAATAAGATCACCATTTTCTCCCAATTATTTGTTCTTGTTCCGATTATCTTTCTCTAAGCAATAATGGATTTACTAAGTTGTTGTTAGATCTAGTCCTGGGTATTCACATCGGTGAATTTTTTTGACAAACTAGTAACAAATATTGGATATGTGACCAATATGCATTGGGATGACATCTACACGATTTTATATTGAAATATTTAATTATTCCATGAACTTCAGCTTGTAAAAATTAAAGCTGAAGGCAATCCTTGAGCAAAATGGATTAGAGAAGACATTCTTTGGAAACGTGAATAAGCCTAAGATGATGAGTAATGAGAATTTGAGGAGATTTATCTAAAGTTCCTATTGTAATACCCCAATTTGAGCGGATTGTTATAAGGATTGATTTGGCTACTTATATCAACATGGTATACCATCCTTTTGGTGATTCCATCCTAAGAACTCCACAGTTAAGCGTGCTGGCTATGGAGCAATTTTAGGATGGGTGACCTCCTGGGAAGTTTCAGAAATTTTCTGAAAATTTCTCGGGAAGTGCGTGAGTGAGGACAAAGAGTGCTGAAAGGACTCGTGTTGATCTGTGGGGCCAGTCGATCAATCCGAAAGTGCTTCAAGGTAGCCCCCGTATGGTATTATCGACTCGGGGTGTTACACCTATTGACCATATAATTAGACCTATCTAATGAGGTATTATAATAGGTGGATAAAGAGACGGCTACATCTGCCCTATGGTTGAGGTTGGAGTCTTTATACATGATAAAATCTATGATGAATCATTCATTTTTGAAATTTCAGTTGGATAATATGAAATTAGGGGAGGTATAATTTTTGAAATGTCATATTGATGAATTTAACTTTATTATTATGAATCAACAAAATATAGATGCCAAATTGGATGATGAGGGATTGGTTATTATATTGATGTGCTCTTTGCTTGTTGATTATAAACTATTTTGGTGAGACCATATAATATGTTATGGATGAGTTAGTACTTGAATATTTCAGAAATACCTTATGATAGTGTAAATTGATTGTGAATCATTTGGTTGGTGAGATATCAGTTGAGTTACATGGTGAGGGACTTGTAGTAAGGGGGTTTGGTGACAAGGAGAAGTCCAGATAGAGGAAGGATTAGTTTAATAATATTGTCTGTCATTTTTTTCACAAGAAATGATATATTAGGAAATAATACCCAAATAGGAAACGTACAAATGCTACTAATGATGGGGCTATCATAGATGGGGGTTATGGTGATGGTGGTGTACTAACCATCACAGATAGACATTTGATATTGATTTATAGGTGGATTTTGGTTGCTTCTACCATGTTTTTCCCAAAAGAAGTTGGCTTCAGAAGTACGATAAGTTTCAAGATGGAGTTGTTGTCTTAGATAATGGTGCTTCCCGCAAATTTATTGAGGATTGGGATTGTGGGGATGAGGATGCATGATGGTGTGGTCAATATACTATTTGGTATTTGCCATGTTATTGAGATAGCCAAGAGCTTATTTTTGATGTGATCTTTAGATGCTAAAGGCTATAGATATGTCATTGAGACTGACATATTGGAGGTTGGTAAAGGGGTTATGGTGACAATAGTAAGCAAGTAGGTCAAGACATTGTATGAGCTTATTGTCACTACTATTTAGGGGGTAATTGAGGTGACATTGAGAGTTTCTAACTCATATGTTTTTAGCCTTGGGAAAATGCAACTAGGATACGCAAATGTCATTGGCATAACTATAGAGTAGGTTTAGGTTGGCTGGTTTAGTATATCTAGACATATTAGCTTTTTTGAGTCTAAATAAACTCCCGATAAAGAGGTGGAGTAGAAGAGTTTGTTGGGAGCTTTAGACGAGGTGTAGGTTGTTGTTGCTCTAGATGGTATATATTGCTTTAGTGATAAGGAGTATGGACAACAAGTGGAGCAAGGGAAATTGCTTCAAGTTGATAACAAAACCTTATGGAGGTTTCCCTATCTCCATCCCCGTCCTTGAAAAAATCCTCAAAAAAATTTTCAAACCCGAACCCATCCCCAAATATATAAATATACATACACATACATACATACATACATACATACATACATACATACATGCATACATACATACATACATATATACATATATAAATACATTATAATATTATCTTTTTTCTAAAAAATAACAAATAAAAAAAGAATAAAAAAGAACATAATTTATTAAAAAAAATTGGGTATGAGGGAAGGGAATTCCCGTTAGTGAAATTTAGGGAATGGGGCGGGTATGGACACAGGGATTTATTTCAGGTTCGGGGATAGGGATAGCATCTCTATCCCCACAAGGCTTTGTTGCAATCCTTATTTCCCCGCTAAAAACTCCCTTACACTCCTCTTTGTCCCAACATGCACACCACCAGCTCCCTACAACCCAAGCACGCATTTTCCACCCCACACCTTATCTTTTCTAGCCTGCATGTCCTTCACCTACACTAAGAAAATCCCAACCATTGAGCCATTTCCTCAACCACCAAACTAGCCTACGTCGAACCCTACCCCCATCCAAACACACCTTATGCAGCCTCGCACCCTAACCCCCTCTATACATTAGAGCCATTTTTTCCCAACCATTGGTATATACACGCACTCTCCTCATCTTTTGGTTCAACATTGAGCCATTGCCTTCCTTTTTTCCTCTCCTTCTTCCATTCTTCTTCCTCATTTTCCTCTGTCAACAACCCCCATCTCTTCTGCTTTCTCCTCCTTCTCTCCTCCTACTTGTGCTATGTTTTGGAGGTCATCGCACAACCATGCACTACCCATGCACAATCGTGCAACCTAACACATGCCTAGCTGTGGGACTATGAGGGTGAGGATGTATGTTGGTGTGGTCAGGACATTGTCTATTATTCGTCATGTTTCTGACATGACCAAGAGCTTGATTTTCTTGTGTTCCTTAAATAAATTTTTTTATAGGTGTGTCATTAAGAATTGATCATTAAAGGTTGCTAAAGGGATTGTGGTGGCAATTTTTGGCAAATAGGTTAGGATATTATATGAGCTTGTTGACACAACTATTGAGGGTGTAGTTGGGGCAACATTGAGCGTGTGTGACCTAGATGTTGATGGTCTTAGGTTGATGTGATTGGGATATAAGAGTATCATTAGCATGACTAGGGGGTCCTTATTTTGTGACCCGGTTACATCCAGATCTATTACCTTCTATGAGTTTGAATTTCTTCTTGATAAGAAGTTGGAGCAGGAGAGTATGTTGGGTGCTTCAAATGGGATGGAGGTTGTTGTTGGTCTAGATGGTACAGATTCTTCTTGTGAGGAGAAATCTAGGCAGTAGGTGGAGCAAGTGAGCATTGCTTTAGGTAAAGCTGGTTATTCCTTATATACTATGGGTAGTAGTATTGGTTTGTTGGAGCTAGTGTCAAACTCAAATATTATTTTGGGTGCTAATTCTGCCTTGTGGTATTCTAATGTTGCTGTGGAGGAGTTATCATCTCTTTGGTGAACTCGGATATTGCTATGTGATGCTTCACTGGTTATTCTTTTATTGCGTGTCACTGGTAAAAAAAACATGTCTTAAGAGAACAAGGGGAAGATTTTAGATGTGTTCAAATCCAAAGAGGTTGTTTTGGCTTGTTTAATCACGGGTTCATATGAGATGCTTGGTATACAATGTGATTAGCACCTACCATTATATTGCTCATGTTACAAGCATGTGTGTGGTGAATCCCTTGAAGACACCTTGGTTAGGTGTGGTGCGGATTCTGAGATATTTGGTATGTACAATATTGGTTTGTATGGAGTATGTGTTATCGAATCTTTTGTTGGCAGATTACTTTGGTCTTAGCTGTGGTCCTGATGATCAGAGGTACACTAGTGTGCTAGTGTTCGACCTCAAAGGTTCTAAGGTTGTGTGGTTAGTTATGATTGGAGTTGGTAATATTGTTTTGCTTGGAGTGTTAGCTTGTGAGGCTGGGATGATATGAAGAGTTGTTTATGATATTGATCTAGTGTGTGTGCTAACAGATCCATTGCTTACTCATGGTCATTTTTCATAAGGGGTTCTTTGGACCTAGGGGTTTATGATGATCTTTTTTGATCATGTTGCTTGTTGTTACAAATATTGTGTTAAGGTGAAGATTGCAAAACCATGACTTATATTTGTGTGTATAGTGTAGTATGAATTGATGCATACAGGTGTTTGGAGCCAAAAAGGAGATCAAGTTAGAAAATATGGGAGCCTCGTGTTTTCTTGGTATGTTTAATCCTTAATTATTTTGGAAAAAGTAGAGAATTATGGAAACAACACGAGGGGTCTCATATTTATGAATACGAACCGTATTTTTTTCTATTTTCTAGCGTTTGCTAGTGTATGTTACATACTTTTGTAAATATGTGTACGAAACCCTAGCGATAAGTGGTCTGTTGACCCCTGTCATGTATGTCTAATATAATAGGTTGATCATGCCTAGGAGTATATTTAACATTATTATTACTATTGTATGCCCTCGAGGCAATTTGATCTTTAAGCGTATTGTAATATTTATTCTGATAAGAATATTTAATATTTTTTAATTATTGTTAAGTATGGTTGTATGTGACTTGATATTTTCAAAACACATATTTTAGCATGATTATTATTATTGTAAGGTTTTTGGGTATTTTGGTCATTTTTAGGCATATCATGATAATTATTCTGTTAAGCATGCCTAAAATGTATTATGTATTGTTGAGTATGGAAAATTATGTTTTGATACTCTAGAAACGCATGTTAAGGTTTTACATACAAAAAGGAAAAAATGATTGTTTGGCATATCTAGTAATTTATTTGCATGTTAAATAATGTAATTATTATTTTTTAGCTTTTTCATGACAAGTTAATAAATAAAATAAAATTAGTACTTAATATGGATGATAATGTGGTAATTATGGTGTTAGCCAGTTAGGGGTATTTTTTTTTTGCCCTATTACACCCAAATGTAATTAATTGAGCCTAAGATGACCTTAGTGGATTTCTAATGTTGATCTTGGAGGTTTTTTTATTATTATATACAATTACAATTGCCTTAAGTAATTGAAAATGAGGAAAAATGGTTAAGTTTGGAAGTTAGACCTATTTGGTATTATGTGATCTTATGGTTACTTTAATAAAGTATTAATGTTTAAAGTAAAGGAACTTGAGATCAAAAATTGTGGCTTTTTAGGGGTAGTTACCTTAAAGGTGTGGTTTATCCCACATTTAATTATCGATTATTATTTGTGTGCCTTAGTGCCGCTTCCAAGTTCTATATATTACTCTATTTAACTCTACAAAATTATAAAATGTGTGCATATTTATGGATTAGGTGTCTTTATTGGTAGGATATTGTGCTATTTTTGTGTGCCGGTACAACCAAGGTACCTTGGTGTCTCCGGATTTGATATGATATCCCCTCAAGTAAATAAAAATAGAAATAATTATTATTGGATCGAAATAATTATTAGATTCGACGGTAGTAGCCTTTGTGCCTATATGTGCTTTGGTAGTAACTTTCATACCTACTTGTGGTTCAATAGTAGCCTTTGTGCCTATTTATAATTCGGTAGTAGCCTTTGAGCACTACATGTGGTGTTATGGATATTATTGGTTTTGATGTTGAGATATGAGTATACTTTGAAGGTTATGGTTTTTATGTTGAGATTGGTCTTTATCATTACTTCAGAGAACATCTCCTGGGTTATTGGTTGGTAAGTTTCATTATGTTCTAAATGAAAGAGTACAATCAGTATGTGGGTTTGGTTATTATTGTTTATTTGATATGGTTATTGTATTTTGATCATCACATGTATATTTCAATATTTTATAACATGTCTTGTTGTGACGCCTTATATATATTCCATGCGAGCTTTATATATTAGTCTTATATAATTGGTTGCTCATTACTGCTGTACTGAAGGGTTCTTTTTTATAGGTCATTTCTTATTCAATGGACAATGGTCTTTATAGGTTAGCGTGCAAGATCAACTGAATGCTAGTATTTCGGGTTGAGAGTAAGGGTTATTCGGTGTTCTGTGTGACATCTTTTGATTCAATTGTTCTTGTACACTTATGTCCTTGTGTATTTTACTTTCATTGAATTTTGTAACCACTAACAGTTGGTTTATTTTAGAATGATATTATTTTGTGATTTAATTTTTCTCTATTCTAGTTGTTACAATTATGTTACTGGTTTAAATGGAGTAATGTTTTTAAACTTATAAATTGGTATAAAAATGGTAGAGGAAGCTGAACTTGTATCAATTGTAGTGATAACACAATACATTTATATTATATTAGATTCCACAATTAATTATTTAAATAAAAAATTTCAGTCCTAAATTTTAAGGGGTGTTACAAGTTGGTATCAGAGTTTTTAGCTATTTAAAATCATGTTTCAGTTAAAGATTTGATTCTCAAAATCCTAAATATTTTAATTAAAAATGTATTTTCTTTCTCTTGTTGTTTTTAAAACCTAGATTAGCCTTGTGAGTATTCGAACGTGGGTAAATTAAGTGGCCTTTGATTGTACATATGTGTTTATATGCTAGTAAGTTATGATTTTTCCTTTTCTAGATGATTGATAAATTAATTATACCCTAATTTTCTAATCTTAAATTTAAACCTAATCATAATCATAAGCCCAAATTCTTTTTTCCTTTTCCTTTTTCTCAATTATAATTAAAGGCAAAGATGATGGTTAGGGTTAGGCTAAAATATTACTTGTCATAAATTAGGGTTAGATTTAGATTTATGATTAGGGGATTAGGATAAAATAAAAATATTAATTACCTAAAATTAGGGTTAATTTAAAATATTAATTACTTGGGATTAGGGTTAGATAAAATTTAGGGTATTACGGTAGCTTGTGCTCTAGCATTAGTCGTGATCGTTCTCTTCACCATCTTAGTGATGGCGAAAGTAACTTACCTCAGATCCTTGTCTCCACCTCATCTACCAGCCATATGTCAATAATAATAATAAGATCATTAATAAATATTATTATTTAGGTTTTAGAGTGTTAGGGAGTTTTTGGTTTATGGTTTAAGGGTTAGGGTTTGTGTTAATTGTTTAGGGTTAAGGGTTTAGGTTTTTGGTTTGAGAGGGTTAAGGGCTTGGGGTTTAGGATTTAAGGTTTAAGGTTAAGTGTTTGATATTAAGGGTTAAGGATTTAGTGGGGTTGGGGTTCATGTTTTAGGGTCTAGGGTGAGGGTTTAGGGTATGGTGTTAGTGGTAGGGTTAAGGGTTTGTGGTTTAGGGTTAAATGTGTAAACAATTTGGGGTAAGGGGCTGACAGGTTGTTCACCCATTGAAGGAAAAAGATAAACATGTGAACTATACATGAAAATAAATGGCTATGAGTAAAAATGTATATATATTATAAAGCTAGTAACCTTAATTTGATCTATACATATAAATACTAATTTCAAGTAACTAATATATCAATTTTAAAAAGTCAAACTTCAAATAATGTTGTCTTTTATATATTAGTATATTTAGATAAGAATTTGATTGGAATCTTAATTATTGTTTTAATGGATGAATTTTAGTGAGTTAGAGCGTGAGAGAAAGGAGAGAGGAGGGGGATAGAAAATGACTAAGATAAAATTACGAAAGGAGGAAAGATTTTAGAGTATAAAAAGTGAGTTTAGAAAATTAGGTGGGCAAAAGGATGTCGAAATAACCCAGGCCGTTTCCCCCTCGTGACGTGAAGAGTCTAGTCTACTTCAGTGTGCGTCACGCTACTATCCAATAAGAAAATAGCGAACCGTCTTTGATGCAAGAGAGAAGTCTGATTTCATCGCTTACATGGACGGTGGCAGAAGGATCCGCCTTGATTCGATGTTTCATAGTTATTTTTCCATCTTTGTACAGGACATGCTGAATTTCAAATTCTACGACGGATACTACAGAGAAAGGGATATTAATGTATTTATTTAGGAGTCGTGACTCATGAGTCATGACTAGACAATTAGGCTTACATGTTCTGTTCATACCATTGTCTCTCTCCTACATCAGTCAACCTATCTTTGATTATTTTTGAAATGACAATACTATGAGAGATCTCAGCATGCTATATGCTAAGTAATACGGTTTATCAAAAGATTTTGTTCTAATAGGGCGTGTTCTAGTATGCAGGTAAAAGTGTTTCGGTATTCGGATAGACGAGTTGGAACACTGTTTGGCAAAGTGGGTGCTAATCCGTTAGTTTTTTTTTTTTTTTTTCGTGGGATACGGAATTAGGGAGGATATCCTCCGGCTAGGAGAGTTAGTGTTGCCGTTTATGGAATGATTATTCGATTGATTTTTAAAAATATTTAATATATTGAATAAATGAAAGAAAATTTAGAATTAGATTATAAACAATTTATTAAATTTTTTAAGTATATCACAAATTAAAAATACTAGTTAAAAAAATCAATCGAAAGATAATAAATCAATTTAATTTAAACTAATATGATTTAATAAATTTATTTAAACCTTAAATAATATTATATTTAAATAGTAATTTTACATTCCAATTGATATTTAAATATTTAATAAAAAAAGAATTAAAAAACATAAATTTAATTAACAATAACTATTTTTTAGAATGTATATGTATATATGTATACAATTTATTTTATTAGATATTATTTTTATTTATTGAATATGATATTTAGTTTGTTTGATTTTTTATTAAATGAGTTAGTTATTTGATTCAAAATAAAAATATCAATTTATTAGTTTAATTTTATGGATCGATTCAATTCGAATATCAAATTATATAAATAAGCCTCGTTGGTGTTGCAACGGACAAGCTATGTTTGTTTGAGGAGAATCAAGAGATTATATATTGGATAAAACAATATCAAATTCTCTCAACAAAAAGCTAAATTATTGTCCTCATCGGGCAAATTCACAATGTATTCTTATAGGTTTGTTTGGCAATTATATTATTTACATCTTAATTGTTCATTTTAGTTCATGTAACAGTTTGACTTTTATAAAAGTTGAAAAACTCATATAATTTATTACAAATTATTATGGTTTTTTTTAAATAAGAAAAAATTAGAACATAGAGAAAAATTATAATATACATAACTTTATACTATTTAATTCACCAAATAAAGTTGTCTAATTAATGAATATGTTTCTTGTGAAACATATATTTTGGTGAATAAAATTGAAGTTTATTATCGAATAAGAAATACATATTTAGGTTTTGCTCTAATTAACTAAGCAAAACACTT
Organism: Tamarix chinensis; assembly: GCA_030549775.1. Taxonomy (NCBI): domain Eukaryota; kingdom Viridiplantae; phylum Streptophyta; class Magnoliopsida; order Caryophyllales; family Tamaricaceae; genus Tamarix; species Tamarix chinensis. The sequence continues at coordinate 8,989,881 of CM060179.1, read as the reverse complement.
TTTTAAAGTTTATAGTGAATGTATGCATTTTCAAGTTGTAATACCTCATTTTTAGAAACTTAAATTATAAAATAATAATTATGTGTAATTAGTTATGATAGTTATTTTAGGAGGTTTTGTACTAAATGTGCTATTAATATGTGCATGACACATTAGGTATAAATTTAATTAGAATAAAATATGATAGAATATAGGTTGTTAAATTAATCATAGTTTAAACGCTAAACGATATCGGGTAACCCTACTCCTAGTAACATGATATTTTAACCCTGGTTAATCATTACAAATTATTACCCCTACTTTATACTAAATTCTAACTATACCCCTAATCTCTTGTTTTTCTCGACGAGGCCCTTTACACCATACCTCTCACTTCTCCATGTTTCCCTCCCCTTGTTTTACTCGACGAGACCCTTTACACCATACCTCTCACTCCTCCATGTGTGTCCCTCCCCATGTTTTGCTCAACTCTATCCTTCACACCATCCTCTATTTAAACCCCTCATCCTCTCATTTTTGTGTCCCATACTAACCCTCGAAGCCCATCTCTCCCACCTTCGGCCATTTTGCCAAAGCTTCCATCCTTACTGCACCGTCTCCCACCAGAACTCTTCCCCTCTTCTTCAGTTCTTTTGTGCCATATTCTTCTTCTCCCTTTTTGCACCTTTCATTGTCATTCTCCCGTCCCCTGCACTGGCCTTATATGCCGTTATTGGTCCCCTAGTACCGCCCAAATCCAGCGGTGTCTTCCTCCCCTTTTAGCCAAAGTTTTCACCCTTTTCCCTGGCTCCTCCACCGTCGCTCATCTATTCGTGTGTCTTGTTCTGTGCTAAATTATTACCTTGAAGGTTTTCTCTTCCGGTTATTTTATAACCATCTCCTCGATTAAGTTTTAAGTAATTCTTGGTTATTGGTGTATTGTATTAAATGCTAATATATTTTTGTGTTGATGTAAGGGTTTTGAAGAGGTTAAGAGGAGACTAAAACTTGGTAGATCTTACTTTAAATTTTTGATTGGATAAGAGATAAATCGTACCCTTCTACTAAGATGTGAAATCATGTAGCGATACATGAAAGTCGTTACGTGTTAGGGTATAATTTATGCATGATTTTTGAAAGGTTATATGCATGTTTCACACGTTAAAGTTTTACATTACGCATGCAAGTGTGATACATAGGCGTGAAACATGAAAGTACGATACTAAATAATTAGCATGCATTCGACATATCATATATGCATGTGTAATTTGTTGAAAAATTAACGTATGCATGACTAGGGTTTTGATAGGATTTATAACCTTGTTAAGTTATGATGTAATTTCCATGATAAGTGTTCCATGAATGTCATTGCATGGTAGCTAGGTTTGATAATATAAAATTATGCACGCATGATTAGGGTTAGAATATTATAATTTATATTCGCATGATCTAGGGTTAGGAATACCTCCTCACAATTGCCCTATTATATGCCATAAATATGTACATATGTGTTACATGGAATATATGACACATTAAAAATGTATGATTAGGGTTTTTGGATGTAACTCACTAAATGCATGAAAAATAGAAAATATATTTAATTACTAAATCATAAAGTTTGTTTATGTGCTAAATTTTTATGAATTACTATGTTTTAGCCTTTTCGTGGCAAATTGCTCATAATAATGATATTTGGTTCGAAATTTGGATAAAATGGTGGAATTAGGGTTTTGAGGGTATTTTGGTCGTTTTCAACCTAATGTATCCTTGTGCATAATTGGACATAGGATTGTCTTAGACTTTTGATAGGTTGACCTTAGTGTTGACTTTGACTTTGACATAGAACTATGACCTTAGGGTTTTCTTTAATAATTAAAAATAAAGGCAAAATGGATAATCATGGAAATGGGAATAATTGTGTAATATATGCATTCCGTGGTTACCTTATAAAATACTAATACTTAAAGAAAAAGACCTCGAGGTTGGAAATTGTTACTCTCTAGGGGTAGCTACCCTAGAGACGAAGTAGGAGCTCTAGGTTTATTTGGTTCACTGGTATGTCGTTGTACCCCAATAAGGCTCTAATCTACTTTAGAGGCGACCTATGGGCCATATAGGGGGTATCAATACTTAAGAGTTAGGTATCCTAAGTTGGGAGGGTATTGTATTGCCTTGTGCACCAGTATGACTAAAGAGTTGTTACGCCTATGGGTTGGATGGTTGGAGGGTACAGTGATTGCCTTATGCGCCGGTATGATCGGTGTGCTTTTATGTCTCTGGGTTATTATTGTATCCTCCTCAAGTAACTAAAATTGGAAATAATTATTGAGTGAAAATATTAATGGGTTTTTCTAGATTACTATTTTAGTAGGTGTCGTTGTGCGCTATATGTTTTGGTATGTGGTTTTGTAGTTGCTTTAGTGCCCTACCTTGGTATCTAGAGTTGATTTGGATAGGTTGATTTGGTAGTTGCCTCAGTGCCCTACCTCGATATTTGGACTTCTTTTGATTATATTAGTTGTGACCATTTTATAATCGCATGATTTTCCTTATATATCTATTCCATGTTCTTATATTGTGACCCATGTGGGCTTACATATTAGTGTTGTGTAATGGCTTACTCAGGATCATAGTACTGACAGGTTCCATTTGCTGTCATCTGCCTATTCAATGGATAATGATGACCTTGTAGGAATATTTTGAGGCTTTGACATAATGGCTTCTAGTAGAGAATTGAGAGTTAAGACTATCTAATGCTCGCCCCAACATCTGTTGATCCGGATATTTTTCGGACTATTAAGCCCCTTACTATTTTTCTTTTTGTCATGTTGAAATGGAATTGCATGTTCTTTTGTATTTACCAGGATAATGTAATTTGTAATGAAATCTCTATTTTGTTCTTATATTATTTAATATAGTAATGTTTTAGCCTTAACGTTTAGTATAAGGATGGTAGAGAATGTCAGACTTATATTGAGTGTGGCGGTTACACTCCTTATTTTATGTAATTAACGCTTTTCGTAAAATGAAAATTTTAAGTAGTAAATTCTAGAGTGTTACACAAATTTTATTGAAACATATGAAGTTCTTTATTAAAATAATATTTTTTCTATATAAACATGATATTTTATACATTATGTTAATTCACGTGTATATCTATTAGCATTTACCCAATGCACTGATATATAAATTAGATTAAAGCATCATTATTTTATGCTTCATCTTTATTTTTTTTTATTTTAATAGTTATATTTTCATTTTAAATTATTATTTTTTATTCAATTTAAAATTTTATATTAGTTAAAAATTCCTATTTCATATTTATTTGTATTTTTTATTTTATTTTTAGTTTTTTTCTTATATGTGTTTTGATATATCTATTTTCGTTATTTGATCTATGTTCTTTTTTCTCCTCATAAAAATAACAAAAAAAAGGAAAAAAAACACTCAATAATAAAATATATAAAAAGCTATAAGATAAAATATATTGCAATCTTCAATATATATTGATTATTATGAAATTAAAAATTGAAATTGATTAACTAAGAATAAAAAATGAATAAATAATTGAGTCATAAAATTAAGACATAAATATAGACATAATAGTGTATTAAATAATCTATAGTTAATTAGTGGATTATATAAATTTTATTTTGTATAATCATGTATGAATGTATAATGTATAAAATAATATACTTATATTTATGCAAGTATTAGTTATCAAATTTTGTTAGTTATAATGTATGAATGTAAAATGTATATAAAATTGACAAGGTATAACATATAAACATAAAAATAATACTAGTGTTGTAGTAGTGAACTTTTGAAGAAGCCATAGATATTTATGTCTTTATTAGAAACTAAAAAAATATCTATCCTTCATTAGAATAAGACCACACACGTATATATTCTTTGATAATTATCTCTTGACTTTATCTATGATTTTCTCTTGTTAAAATAGTGATAAATGATAGTGGTGTTTGAAGATGATACAAAAATAATAATGGTAAGTAACTATTGAAATTGGATATTTTCATAAACAAAAAGGTTGTAGTAGTAATTTTGTTCATAGGATATTATTTTTGCACCCATATGATGCACAAAATTTAGTTATAAAAAATAGATTATGCATATAATTTTAATATGATACACTCATTGAAAAAAAAAAGATAAGAGTTTTGTATAAAAAAAAGACATGTGGTTAATGTCGCTAGAATTGCTATCACAAATCAAAACATTCAATTCCATCGATTTATAACTCTTAAAATAACATGTATAATTATGTCATAATTGAATACATACTTTTTTTTATTGAGTCTAAAATTGAAAAATAATTGACATCAAAATTTGTTCATTATCATTGTGTATGATACAATAAAAAAATAGTATTCAATTGGGCTTGAAAGATAATTTCTCATCACATAGTGTCAGCAAAATTCTTGGAATCAACACATAATACACATGGTTTGGATTTTAATTATGTAATAAAAATTAAACCTTTAAAATACAATAAAAATTATTAAAGGATAAAAAAATATTTGCATATGTAAATATACAACAAAAGAAAGTGAAAATACAATCGCAAGTGAAATAGCCCCAAAAAGCCGTTTTCTTGTGCAATTCTAGAATCCTTGATATCCGTCGGGGCTCTTTGACAGCCTTAATAGTTTCATAAGATTTAAAAAAAAAATACAATAGCATTTGCAAGTTCTCTTGGTCTAGTAACTTTTGACATAAAAGAAAAGTAATCCAAAGCTAGGAATGGACTAGTACCCTCATTCATATATTGTATCTCCTCTAACACTACATCTCTTTACTTCCTATCATTTTCTAGCTTTGAATCCGACATGTCCATCCCCCAAATTATATTTTTGCTTGATGTAAGCATCTTATTTCAATTTTGGCATTGCCACCTTCAACACTTCATCTCCATTGATCTTGTATAAGACTCATAGGTCACCTATAGAGTAAGTTAAGGCTTTAGTTGAAATGTCAATTCATTTGATAAAACCGTCATATCAAATTGAAGGCTCCTGCCTTATTTCTAGGGTAGCTAACCTTACGGAACAACCATTATCAAATTTCAATCTCTTTCACTTTAAATACCAATATCTTAATAAGATAATCATAAAATATCAAATAAGGCATAGCGATTCTAATTTCATACTTAATTATTTATATAATTAATTATATATAAACTAATATATATTTATATTATGATTAATTAAGATGTATTACATTTTTTTTCCCTCATGTCAAACGAGACACTTATCATGCGAATATATAGGGGAAGAGAAATATTGAATTGAATTCACGAGCTAAAGAAGCAAATTACTCTGCTCATAGTCATGGATGAAAGGCAAGAGAAAAATTGGATGTCAACGGGAAAGGCTGATGGTTTATGGTGATGTGGAGTCGTTTGTTGAGGTGGTTGCTCCTCAGTCCTCGCGTTGAGAGCAGGGGCAGCATCTGGCTGGCCTGTTGTTTGGGTCGTAGGTGGTAGCTGAGGTTTAGTATCGGAGTGGCTAAAGCAGGTCCGCATTTTGCTTTTAGCAGCAAAGCGGACAATCGGACATTTGGAGCAAAAGAGGCCACAATCTTAGCCTTAGGGCCCAAGAGAGGACGCTTTATTAAGTTTTCAGTCAAAGGAATGGCAAAGTGTGAAACGCAGTTAACCTCATGTCGGTTCACGAGGCAATGGCTTTAGATAAAGTTTGATCAAATTTTTATCCGTTATAATTACGGTTGTTCTACTTCTAAGTTAAGAACCAAGAAGGCTATTTGCTCGAATCACAAAAATATAAAGATTATTATTCAACTTGTATAAACACTCATAAAGCGTGCTAATTATTTTTTCTTTTATAAACAAAATGTTAATAATAATTCTAAGGATTATAATTAATAAAATAAAATTGAAAATAACTAATATTTAATTACACTTACCGTATATTTGATATGTATTTCTAAATTAATACTACTTCTGTATTAAAACTAATATCATCATGTCTTTTGATGATAAAGTTTAATTATTAATTTCTCTCAAAATATTATATATATTATGCTATAAAAATGTAATAATTATATTCGTGTTAAAAAATATTTTTATGATATTATTTTTTGTATTTGTCATTCATATATATTAAAAGATATTAATCATTAAAATTTATCCTTAAAATGCGTAATAGTCTTTTCAATACGAAGGAGCATTATTTTAGAAATGGAATTAAATTCTTATCAATAACTCTGGTGACCGCTAGCTACCAAAACCATTTATTAAAAAAAGGTACTAGCATTTAATATTTCAAACCAACTTATAATTTGTAATTAATGTAATAAATATATTATTTTACGTACAAACAATTTTAAGTCTTAAAAAATGTCTACCGGAAAAATAAAAGCTTTTGAGGAACACTTTTTGGATCTAAATTATGTTGGTTTTGAAATTTTGAATAAATTTTTATTTTTACCTTGGATTTGTTTTTTCCTTAGTTCTCTATGTATTAATTGTGCAAATATTTTTTTAAGATAAAAGATATATTAAATTATGATAAAATGTACAATTTGTTAAAAAAGAAGAAGACGGCAACACAATAACTTTTAAAGACATCAACAATTATATTATGTAAATACAACTTTTTTATTATATATATTTGTTTAAAAAAAATATAAGGATATACTCATTTTTTATAAAATAAAAACTTCATTTTAACAACTTGTACACTTTTAATGAATTAATAAAAATAGCCTTAAAATTATACCTACAATCTTCTTTAAAAAATAACAAAGTATTTAATACACATATAATTAAATAAAAGAGAGAGTAAAAATAGAAAGTAGAATTTAATTTTTATAAAACAAATTTTATAATATAAAATTTTAATGATATAATGACTTTTTTTTTTCAAATGGAAGTATTAATAAGGGCTCCTTTATGAGGAGGGAGCATTAATAAGTGTTTAAGAGCAAGGTTACACTCTCTGAAAAAAGAGAGAGAAAAAAGGCACAACATATTTGATAGAAAGAAGAGTGAGCGTGAATAAAGTTAGTAATTAACTACCACAAACCCTAATAAATGCGAGCAGAAGATGGACGCTGCTGTTGGGCACACACAACACAGGAGAAGAGAAGGGAGACCCAGTTAGCTAGTGGATCGTTGGATTGGACCACACACTACGGTCGTCTGTTGAGAAATAAACGACGTCGCTACAAAGTCGGTGTTCTGTATAGTCGTACGCGGATCTTAAATGTTGGCAACTGCAACTACTACTGTACGAGTGTGTTACGTGATTTGCTCCTTTCTTACAGAAATGAAAATTTCTCCCTTTTTCTCGCGTGACTTCCATTCTCTACGGTCCAGATTTATTCAAGTTTAAAGGGCAGGCACGGATCATAGGAAATCGAAATTCCAAAGGAGAAGTAAAATAAAAACTGGCTGGGGCAATACCAGTACGTGCACGAGCGAGCGAGCGACCGGAGCGGTTAACAGATATAACGAGAAGAAGAAGCGAAGCTTCAAATTGAATTGGCCGATCGTTGTCCCAGTTATATCCCCCCAGATCCTAATCTTTCTGCCCTGCTACTTTGTACTACTATTAGATTTGCAATTTAAATTTGAACAACAAAGAGATAGAGAGAGAGAGAGAGAGAGCGAGCGAGCGTAAGACGAGGAAAGAGAGAGACATACGGAGATTGAGAAGTAGAGGCTAACCGGACTGACATTTTCCCTTCCTCCTCTTCTTGAATCTGTAAATCCCCTCGTGTAAAGGCCGCCAAGTTATTTGGATCACAAAAGAAAAAGGAAAGAGAAAGAGTTTGGTTGCATAACACTGCCTGTTGTCTAGAGGTAATTGAGCTTGTTTTTCCTGCCTCTTTATTCGATATCTTAATTTGTTGTTGTCAAATTGAATGCGGAATTGAAATCTGAGTTTCTTTATTCATTTGGAGATTTGAAACTGTTGTTACTATTTTCTTCCTCCGACTAACTATCACTAACATTGATTGGTTTCAGAACCTTCTACTATGAGGTACGCTTCTGTAGATAGGAGTCTTAGATCATAGTGTCCTCTTTTCTTTTCTTTTCCTTTTTTTTTGGGGGGCGGGGTGTGGATTGTTTCTTTAATTATAGTTACGGAATTGCTGTCATGTTTATGCTGCTGTTACCTTTAATCACGGGCTGTGCTTGCTATTGCTCATTCAAAGATATTTACTTTTGCTATTATTTTAGAGTTTTCTGTGTCTTATTTGAAACAAACCGGTGTTAACTAGTGGTAAGATTACATATATCCAGACAAAGGCGGGAATGGATACACATCGGGTTGTTGTAGTTGCTTTTATCAACTTTCTTGTCTGAAAAACTGAACATTCTGCCTTTTTCCTGTTTATATGAAAACTAAGATTTACTTCTGGACTTTCCATTAACTTACTGTATTCTGTTGATTTTTCCCGTAGGTTTGAATTTGGACCCTCCCTCAATAGAAGACTGTCATGTTCAAGCTGTCTCCTCGTAGAGGTCAAAGATCCAAAGGCATTAAAGTCAAGCATGTGATCCAATTCTGCATCTTGCTTGGCGTTGGCATCTGGTTATTGTATCAGGTCCAGCACTCCCGCCGTGGTAATAACACGGGTGAGGAGGCAACAGCAGTCTCTAAGGTTTCCGAGAAGCTGCTGCAGAACGATGGTGTTTCGACGGAGACTTTTAGGTTGGGAAGGAAAGACCTCCCTCGTGTTGCTAGTGATGAGGCGGGTGCAGCAGGGGAAGGAGGGGGGGATGAGAATGAGGGATTTGGTGCTGGGAGTAGCTTGGATGGCGTGAATAATGGTAATGCTGGTAACACCTCTGAAGAGAAAAATGAAGAACAGGAAGGTGAATCAGGAGAGGAGAACAAGGAGGAAGAGACCGGAGGGAAGGAGAGTGAAGTGAAAGAAGGTCAAGGGGAAGGAGATGGAGAGAGCAAAGAGACGGAAATTGTTGATAGGGAAGGAGACGAGAAAAACAAAGGTGAAGATGGGGATAATAAAGCAGATGAGAATCAAGGGAACCAAGGAGGAAGTCAAGATACCAGAGACGGGGAGGAGAAGAAAGAAGAGAATGCAGGTGAGAACGAAGAGAAGGAACAAACTGAAAGCAAAGAGGAGAGTGAAGATAATAATGATGAGAGTAAGGAGAAAGAAAATGTAGAAAATGGAGGTGAAGTGAAAGATAATGTGGGCGAAGCTACTGATAACAAGGGTCAGGAGGAGACCAAGGAAGCTGAACGAGATACAAACAAGATTGAGAACTCAGCTTCTTCTGATGGACAGGTTCAAGATGGAAACGATGGGAATGACACGGCCTCCATTAAAAATGAGGAAATTAATGAGGAGGATCAATCTTCCACTGCAAAAATTCAGGAAAGTCAGGGTGGCAACACAACTGATGCTGCTGGCAATGAAGATAAGCAATCATCAGAGGACTCCAGTCAGGGTGACACCAAAGTAAACAACGAGGAAGCAGGGGTGACCAAGATCATTGAAAAAGAGGAGAAATCAACCACGGATGAAGTGAAAACTACGATTGAAAATGAGGAGAAATTGACCTCTGATGAAGTGAAAACCAAATCATCAGATGGAGATGAGTCCACTTCAGAGTCCAGCACCACATCATCGTACCGTGTTGAGACAACAGATGATACCAGCGCCAGAGGAGATGAGGATGTGAAGCTTGCAGTATCAGAGAAGGCACAAATGACAGGGACTGACACGTCTAACAAGAAGAATGATGATTCGAGCAAAGATGAAAACAATGGGGAATCAACTGTAGATTCTTCCAAAGATGCCGAGTATTCTGCTCCGGAGGGACAAACTACTTACTCAGACACAAATGGTGCGACTGACCAAAAAGAGGAGCCGCGGAGTGATAACCGTGCTGAGGAACAACAACGTGATTTACCCGACTCTTCCAACTATTCAGCGTCCCAAGAAAAGAGAGAGGGACCATCTAAGGAACATCAGAATAATCAGCGCCAACATGACCAAAACAGCTCTTCAGATGATTCAGTGTCCCAGGAAAAGAAAGAGGAATCATCTAATGATCAGAACAACCAAGAAAAACAACACCATAAAAATTACTCTTTCAAGGGTTCAGCATCCCAGGAAAAGAAAGAAGAATCATCAAATGATCAGAACAAACAGGAGCAACAGGATCAAAGCAGCTCTTCCAAATATTCAACCACCGAAGAAAAGAAAGAGGAAAATTCAAATGATCACCACAGCCAGGAACAACGAGATCAAAGTGATTCATACAACCAGTCAGTATCCCTAGAAAAGAATGAGGAATCATTAAATGGTGAGAAGAAGCAGGAGCAGCATGATCTGAGTAAATCTGCCAATGATTCAGCATCCCAAGAAAGGAAACAGGAGTCAACATCTGATGATCAGAACAACCAAGAGCAACATGATCAAAGCAAGTCTTCCAACAATTTGGTATCCCATGAAAAGAAAGAGGAATCATTAAAAGACCGGGACCAACATGATAAAAGCGAGTCTATCAATGATTCAACATTGTATGAAAAGAAAGAGGAGTCATCATCAAATGATCAGAACCAGGGAGAACAACATGACCAAACCAATGATTCCACGTCTCAAGAACAGAATAAGGATGCGTCAAACGCTGGCAATCTAGAACAGCATGATCAACAAGATTCCTCAATTGATCAAGAAACAAAAGAGGCTCAAACAGATCTGGGAATTTTGCCAGACATTGAAGATAATGGGATGAACAGCAAAGATGCAGTCGCTTAAATGATATATCTAATAAGCTCAGGTTTCATTTTTCAAATTTTCATTTTCGTTTTCGTTTGGTGCTATTTAATGCTGCATGTTTTGCCATTTTGCCCAAGTGAGCAAAATTTTGGAACTCCATCCATTATTGGTTGGTGCTGTATGACGTAAGAATATGTATAAAATGACTCGTATATCAGATTGTAGTGGGAGGTTTTCCCAAGTTTACAAATTCTTCAAATGTCCTCTTTTGGTTACGAAATGCAATCTCTGTTTCTACGTTTATGGTTGGAATAAATTAGGTTTTCTTCAAACCAGTATCAGAACGGTACTTAAGCGCGCCCTGCTCTTGGGTGTCTCCTGGGACCGCCTGGTCAAGACAAACCGAATGCCATTGCCAATACTCGCTAGACCAAGATCGCATCCAATTCTTGATCATTTTTATTTTTTTTATTTTATGCAAGTCATTATGAAGCTTATGGTTCAAAGCTCAGAGAATGCCCCTGTTATGATGTATAAAAAGGTAGGCCCTGAGGTCGCTAGAATCTGTTATATTGGTGATCCAATGAGCGAGGGCCAAAACATAATATAAGTTGAACTGATGAGACACGACAGGTGAAATTTACAAATGGTTTAACTTTATTCGACTGAACATCTGGAGAAACAAAGCAGGAAATTCGAAGGAAAATGGAAATCATGCCCCATGCACTCCCACGGGTGCCCTAAATACCGATTGTTCAAAAGCTAACATCAATCAAAGGAAACAATGTGTCTTTAATGTGAAAAATCTTCAAGCAAATGGGGTCCCGACATCAATCACCGGAAGCCAACTTCTTCAGTGGTGTTTTACCTCAAAAAGGCCATCCGGACCTGCAAGGCATCAGAGACAAATAAGATCCGTTATAAGAGAAAGGCAATCAACAAGAACTGTCACATTCATAGTGCCCATGTTAGAGGCTAATTAAAATATGTATTTCTTTAATAATCACGATCTTAATAATTAACCATAAAATAATAGATAAGAAGTGATTATTTTCTTCTTTTTTTTTAAAAATGATAACTTTGATCATTCAAAAAAGCAACTTAAGTTCCATGTAAGATTGGAATTATTGATCCACGATTTCTTTACAAATCACAAATTGCAGTAACAAGACAATTGACTCAGACTCACATAACTAATATAAAGGAAGGATGTCGACACTAGCTCAACTCAGCATACATAGAAGATATAACAAATGATATTCCTTCGGCCATAGATGTGTATCAACAGCAATATTTGCTTATTAACAAATTTGTTATTAGCCCTAAAAAATAGGGTTGTTACGAACTGAAGCGGACTTGGTTCATTTGTTTGTTTAGGTAAATGAATCAAGATCAAGCATTATTTTTACACCGAGCTTGCACCATAATAGGTTAGACTTGTTTGTTCACGAGCCAGCTAGAGCTTGGCTCATTTATTAGCTCGTTTATAGGCTCAACATGTTTGTATAAAATTTATTTAATAAACGAGTAATTAATTAAGATAAATACTTAAATGAATTAATTAGGGTTAATTTTCAAACAAACTGAATAATTAAATGAGTTGAGTAGTTTAACAAATTGAATCATGATAAACAAGCCGATTTGATTCATTTATGTTAAATGAGCCAAGCGGAATAAGCTTGCGGGCCAAACTAGTTTGGCTCGTTTCAAATTCGAGCTGATCTCAATCCCTAAGAAAAACTAAACAAGTTGAGGGGGTTAGGCTCGATTCAGCTTGTCCACAACCCTAACCCTAAGCCATATACTAGCATTCTCAGGTTACAGATAAAACAATGCGAAAAAGGAGACGAAAGGTTAAAATTTACAAGAAAAGAACAACATACCCCATGGGAACTCCTTGTTACGGATGTGCATGTATGGGTATGGCTGAAGAAAGAAACATTAACAATAACAAAAATCAATATCCAAAAGCTGAAATAATTAAAATCCATCGTTCAATGTCAAAACGAGTACAGAATAGCAGATGCGAATATCACACATGTAACTCACAAGACAAAGCAACTAGTTGACTACATCAAATTCCCTGTGCTTAGAAGACAATATTCCACGATAACCAATCAGGCCAATGATACGATTCATCAATTAAATCAATCAGGATTACTCAAAGATGAACAGTGCATGAACAATGATAGAAACTTAAGCTGCAGTAAAAAACTGGAGGCCGGGCTTACAGGAGGCTCATCAAAGTGAGGATGTCCCTTAGACAAATTGTAGAAAGCCAGGATCGTGCAGCTAACTATGCCAGCGTAAGTTATCTTCTCCCATTTGGCCGTCTCATCTGATTACATGCCAAATTTCCACCATCAGAGTAAACAAGACATCCTTTTTTACCCCCAGCTATAATCAATGGCACGTTGAATTATGAAAGAAGAAAAATATATAATATAGAGAATTCCAGGCTGAATCCCTAATTATCGATTCTACACAACAACAAAAACATTGTACAGATGAAAGATTGTCCTTGAAATCAAACAATGAAAAGTAATAATTCAGTAAATTTATTCTTAATTAGATCTGAAACATACTTGAAGCTGAGAAAAAGGGAAGGGAAGAGAGGTGTGAGAGTGCGTACGCTCGTCGTCGTGGTGAGATGAGGAGGCGAAGCTGCGCTTGATGATATCAGAACGATTTCCACCGCGGACGGCCAATTGAAGGCCAGATCTCAACTTCCCCAATGTCATCGCCATATTTCACTCTTTCCTCTTCAATCTACACTCTTCACCACGGAGGCGATGAAATAAGAGGGCGTTTTCAGCCTCCCCTGTTAACATGTACGCTTAGTTTCTATGCTTCTTCCTCGATGGGCTTTGTGTAGACGAGACCTGTATCGGTAGCAGCCGGCCTGGCCTGGTTCAAACTCTTCTATAGATTATAATATAATTAGGCTTTAAATTATCCGGTACTACAAATAAAAAATGATTATGGTGTATATTTTTTTTTATAAAAAATTACCTTAATTTATTTTCAAGAAATAATTATGTAAGATCATTAAGTGATACCAAAAAAAGGAAACCAAAATATTGCCAAAAGTTGAAAGTAGTGAGAAATTTTTACAAGTATTAAAGCTCTCAAAACAAAACAATATGAATTAGAGATGAAGACAAGAAGAATGAATGGAATATGATTGAAATTGGGGTTGGTTGGCATGACTTAGGCTCCGTTTAGATTGAGGTGAATCAAGGTGAGGGTAAACATTAAAAATTAACCTAGGTGAAGGGAACGGAGGTGAATCGGGGTGAATGTTTTAAAATACTGTTTGGATGATATTAACCTAACATGGGTGAATGTTTTAAAAATTCCGTTTAAATTAAGGGAAATAAAGATTAAAAAAATAAAATAAATGATATTTGTATCCTTGTATTAAACAAATAAGTCCTATGGAGGGGTATTTTGGTCCTATTAAGTCACAAATTTACTTATTCTTTCACCTTCACCTCGGTTACCCCCGAAATCGGCGGTTAATAAAAACAAGGTTAACCGAGGTGAATGGAGGTAAAACTTTAACCTCGATTCACCTAGGTAAAATTATTAACCAAATACCCAAACAGGGTGAATCAATTGATTCACCTCCATTAACCTCCATTCACCCCAATCCAAACACTGCATTAGGGTAACGGTTTTGGGGGTTGAATTTGGTTTGGGTTTTAGTTTGGATGTGACGATTGTTAGGGTTGATATAAAGAGTTGAATGGCATGGGTTGCAGGGTATGAATATGTTATTTTGATCTCCAAATAGGACAAGCTACTCTTGATTAAATTCTTAAACGAGAGGGTTCTTAAGTAGAATTTACCAAAAAGATTTTTCAAGTTAAAGAAAACTCAAAAGGAGATCATGAACTGAATAACTCAAATTAAACTCACTTGCATGAAAGTGTGAACATCAATGTCCAAACATACGTGAATATATCTCTCATTAGCACCTTCTCAACTATAAGATAAATCAAATAAGATAAAGCATACATAAATTAATAATAATAAAAACCTAATATCTTCTATTACATCAAATAATAAGATAAACTACTAATATATGAATCTAACACTCCAATCTCATGTGTAATAGCTCCACACGCCAATCCATTAGACCATCACGGACATTAGCACATAAGATAACACTATATTGTCTAATCCATGACCCTCCTCAAATAAGCGACTTCCATTAAATCACCTATTGTTCCATTGTTTTATATTTGAGTTGTTATTGACTCCAAGCTTAAAACATTTAGTTCTACATCCTCACTACATGCTCATTTATCAAATTTTATTATTTTTTAATATTTATTTTTTCTTACATTTTATATAATATTTCTAATTCCATTTTAATGTGTTTGGTGTCCATTAATACATTATTTAATATTTTATTTAACTATATAGCAAGTTAGTAATTATTTATTTTATACCTTCAGTCCAATAATTTTTAAGTAATAAAATAATATATAACTATTCAAATATATGTTTTATTATTGTAATTATTATGAAAATTATTTTGAAAAAAGTGTTTTGTTTCAATCTTGCATTAATATTCACAAGAAAAAAAAATATTACATATCATTAAAAAAATAAAATTGTATATTTTTATTTTTAAGATATGTTGTAGATAGAACATAAGACTAATATCTATATTTTATCCTCTTTTTATACTGTAACTAAAAATAGTAATAAGTTTTCTTAAAATGAGCCATATGCATAAAGTATTTATCTTGTGTTTCATCTCACATTTCCTTTTACTTCATCACCTAATTTTTCTGATGTGTTTAGATTCCACTAAGCTACAAAATCTATTCTTTATTTTGAAAATCTCATGCATTCCAAGAATTGATAAATTAGTAAATAAGTAGTTTATGAATGGAGACTTACCAAGAAAGCTGTATGGGCAAAATAGTTATTTGCTAGTATATAAATGATAAAAATAATACAACATCAAACTAAAGCACTAAATTTTGATAGTATTATTTATTAATGTAAATCGTTTTGATGCCATTTTTTAAATTATTCAAATAATGTATATGTACAAATTTAAGAATTATACTTTAATATTATTTTATTTATTCTATAATAATAATAATAATAATAATAATAATAATAATTTCAAGAAAATAGCCTAATGTAGAAATTCAAATGAAGTAATAATTTGTAATAACCAACAAAAAAGGCTTATTGCAACTATTCTAAGGATGTGAATGGATCTTCAATTCATAGTCCAATACTCTATGATAAATTAATTGTAGGAATAAAAAAACAAAAAGTTTCACATTATGTCTTTTCTTAGTCTTTATTATTATTATTATTAATTCTTCATTTGTTCATTTTAGATCATAGTCTAAACACTCATTTTCTATCCTTTAAGTTATATCATACCAAAATTTAATTGATTAGTTACCAAACTAACTCAATTTTATTTGTAGGATTATAAATATACAAACGAATAATATTATGATCATAAATTCTATAACCTTATAAATAGAAAGACTAATATTTCAATAAAAAAATATTTGCAACTAATTAATACATTGTTAATGTATAAACTTGTTATTATTATTGTTAGATTATGATATTACATAGAATGAGTTTGTAATGACCTACAATTAAAAGTGAGACATAGTAACAAGAAAATATAGAGCTTTTATTGTTGGTTTTAAATCTTGGCTAGGGATGACAATGAGTAAGACTTAGGCTTGGTCCAACTAGATCTATATCCATTTATATAAATGATAAATTGATTTTTATCATTTAGATCTAAAACCAACTTAAACCTATTAGATCTTAAAAGTTCATATCTAAACTCAAATCCATTAAATCTAACGGATAAACATGTACAAATATTTTTGTTTAAGCAAATGAATAGTTAATGTAAATATTAATATGTTTATATTTCATATAACTTAATATCTAATTTTTTTAAAAAAAATCCTCTTAGGAAAACATAAACATTCAAAAGATTTTACTTTAAATTTTTAAATGATATTGTAGTACTATCAAAATAAAACATTGTACATATTGCTTTTAAAGTAAATACATATAAATATAATTGAAAAAAAAAACAAAGAACCCAAGTAAGATTGATAAATATGAAATTATCATGTTGTGTGTGTCCGTGCGTGCATGCGTGTGTGTGATGGATTTGGTCCAAGTTTATAACTGTTGGACCCAAATCCAAATCTACTTAGATATATATACCAAAATATATTAGGTCCAAAAATTTTAGAATAAGGTAAAAATGAGATGGGTTTAGCGACCCTGGTTTTGGTCCAAGACTATTGGCATCCTTAATCGCGAAAATTACATGGAAGTGGAATACAAAAATAATTCTAAAGGGAAACTAGAGTGTTGCCATTGCACCTAATATGAAATAGACATCCACCATCTGTCCCATAAATTAAATAGATAAAATGAATGCAACTTCTCAAATTTTAAACAAATATCCCTAATTCACAATGTAAATAAATTAAACATTGTTAACTCAAAATAACAAGGATAAATGAAAATGGAGGTAAAAGAAGCTAAATTTGTACCTTAAATTAGTTAAATTGCATCAAAAATTGAAAGAAGGCTCAAGATGATGAAGAAGATTTTGGTAGTTGGTGTGTGTGAATGGGAAGGATATGTCAAAAGAAGGGGAAGGGGAAATAAAATGACAAACAGGGAAGGAAAAGAAAAAAGACTAGGGTTTTATGTTTTAATCAAACATGTAACATGGAGTTGAGTGTTCATATATATATATGAATAAGGCACAAGTTGAGGTTGCGTGTTAGTTAACAATTTTTTTTTAAAAAATATTTTCTACACAGTAGAGCTAACGTAATGGTTATTTCTGGAACTTTGTTGATGAAATGGCTATTTTGAAATTTTGTAAACTTAAAATGGCCATTTTGGAAAAGAAAAATGAGGATAGTCCTCCACATGCATTGTTGTTACATTATTTTTGTTACTACTATTATTATTATTACAAGTATTGTTATCGCTATTGGTTTATTACTAGTAATACATTATTGTTGTTGTTGTTGTTATTTGTGGTATTATTAATATTATTATCAAGATTATTAGTAGTACTTTTTTTTGTTCTTCTTATTGATTGTTGTTATTATTATTATCATCATTGTTACAATAAAAAAGAAGATGCTCATTCTTTTTATTTTTCTAATAAAAAATAAGTTTTAATGTATGAATAAATGAATACATTATCTTAGTTTTACATAAAGAATTCTCCGTAAACAAATAGAGATAAAAAACAAAAAAAAAATATAGTTTTACAAAAGTAAACGCACTCCTAGCAATTTGATGTAGTCTAATTACTCGGCCCATCATTAAGTCAAAAATATATAAAAAAAGTTATATAAGTCAACACAAATAAACTTAAATCTATATAAACTTCAATCTAAAAAAATAAAAAGAAAGGAAAATAAACTAATCTAAAGCAACCTAGATCTGAAATTGCTTGACTTGATCACCTTTTAAAATGTTAAAACAAATCATTTTAACTTGAATCCAAATTGGACACCCAAACTCAATCCGAAAGACAAAATAATATGAGCTTATTTATACACAAGTTGACCTGAACCCAAATTCGATCTAAAAAGTATAATTATCTAAACTTACCTGAACCTAAAACTATAAGCCCTCAACCCACTTCAACCTAGGTCAGTTGAAGGATTTACGATTACCCAAAATTGAGATGATCAGAGGCTAACCGAATACAAGTTGAAAAGATAAATGACCAGTCACTTTGAACCTAAATTGACCATAACCCAAATTTATCTGACCCTTAATAATCCAACAAATCCAATTATTGGCTCTAATCATGCTTGTCATAGACAACTTCTCTTTAACATTCAACATAATGAGGTTTCTCCTCACTCTAATCCTTATTCTTCCCAACAAACAAAATTTTCCTTCGTTGAAAACAATGCTACACCTACAAGATTTACCTTCACAATTCCTACTCAGCCATTCCTTAGCAATCAAATGTAGCAATATTAGAAATTTTGATTGGCCATCGATTAGTGTGTCTTTTATGGAGATCAGAGGTAGCAATATTAGAAGTCTTAATTGGAAATTGGTTAGTATGTCTTTAATATAGATGATGAATATTAGCATGATTTCCATTAGACTCCATAACAATAATGCTATAGGTTTCGGACATGGAGAAAGGCATGAAGTTACCCCTTGCAATATGGAAAATGAGGATGATGCTTCTAAAGCATATGAAAAAGGAGAGGAGGAAGATGAATACATGGTACTGAATGGGGCTAAAGATTCTCAGGATGTTGAGCTAAAAAAGATTACTTATGTCATGGATTGATTCTTCACAAGTTAGTGCCCCTCATGATATCTTTAATTAATGCACTATCACTTCAAACTACATTACTGCATCTATTACAGATTTTAAAGTTGTAGTGTGTATAGGGATTTAAATGAATCGAGGTGGTTCACGAATTACTTAGCCCTACTTGGCTTATTAAAAGTTTGGCTCCACTCAGTTTGTTTAGTTAAAAAAGCCAAGCCCAAGCCTCACTTTCAAGGTTGTTTATTAAATGAATAGAGTATAAGCTAAAAAAAATATTGACTCAATTTAATTATATATTAGAATCGTGAGCTCGATTTAGCTCATCGTGTAGTTAAATGAGCCAAGCTTGAGGGTGTTCAGCTTGCCTCATTCATTTACAGCCCTAAGTGTGTAGGATATTAGACATTGTATGCCATGTAGATATTTTGTAGAAGTTGCAATGTGGTAAAAATAGCTATAGAAAATTGTGGAGATGTAGGGAATTTTGGGGGGGGGGTACTTCAAACATGACCACAAACATACATTAACTTATAAAGATTCACTTCTTTCATCATCCTATGCCCTATATGTCTAATTACTCTTCCAAAACTAGCAAAAGAAATTATGAGCTTGGGATAAACACTCTTTGGCTGGGAGGATAGTATTTAGCTTCTTTATAATCAAAAGAGCTTCCCTATCAAAGAATCCAAATGGCAATCAACTAGTACATAAATGGTGAACGGAGAGAACCACAATGTGGATAGATAAGAGAGAGGACAACATTTCATTGATATTAGTGAAAATTTTATTTCTTGATTTGAGCTTCTCCATATGGAAAGCCTCATAAGGCTTCTTTTTTAAAATTCTTAGAGGTTCGAGTTGTTAAAAGTAGATATAACACCCCCAAAAATCACAGTTGAAAATTTTCGCTTAATTAAAATATACATAAGTACGGGGGTGCTACTACCATGATCAACGCAAGCCTGGTCCTTGACCAGTCTCGCACCAACCATAAGGCTAAGAGTAATTTCAAAAAATATTAACACACTTAAAATGGAGAACCATAGAAATTTGAAAGATTCATAAAGAGAAAATTAGAGTGTGCAATTAGAAGTCAATACATCCGAAAAAGGTTACATAGTCAAGCCCCCAAGGGGATAGAATAATATAACATGATAAGACAAAAGTAGAAATAAGAAGAGTTCGGTCTACATCACTCTTGGACCCCATGCTAAGTCCCAAAAGATCAACACTTAGCCCCGCCCGACACCTTGAATGTGTCATAGGCATCAAATACGATATCTCCTACCTGCACAAACTCAAAAGGGACATCTGTTCGTGGGAATGAGCAGCACCCATGAAACAGGTGATCAGTATGCTACGTATTGAGTAAGGTAACCATGCAGCTAATACCATACACAAAATACAGATAACACAAGCAAGTAACTATGCAGATAAGCTATATATAAAGGACAGACAACACAAGCCATGATTCAATTTGGTTAAACTTAATCATTAGATCTCTGGTCAATATTCCCATTTTACACCATGCTCTTTATAAGTCCATGCGAGTACGGGAACCCCACTATTATAGCTAGTAGATCGGAAACATATAGGATAGAACGCTCCTAGCCACTATTATTTACTAGTGGATCGGTCTCCAGAGCAAAGTGCTCTTGGCCACTATTATACCGATGGATAGGTCTGGCCTCGATTCTTATAGTGTTTTATTGTAAGTAATTAGTATCTTTTCCATGTCTTATCATAACTTATGGTTTGGTTTATTGAACTCGGGATCCCTGTAACACCCCAAAAATTCACTACTGAAAATTTTTGTTCAATTAAAAGAAAATTAGCAGAAGCAAATTAATAAATCGTGAACTTTGGGAGTATTACCGCCACACTTAGTACCAGACCGGTTCACTCATACCATTCCAGTACCAAGTGCTAAAGCTAACAGAGTAAAATATAATTTTACGAGAAACTTAAGCATTTAAAAATTAGAGAAGCGCAGTAAATAATTTACGAGAGTAAAATCCAATAACGGTGGTTATAAAATAACCAATACATTAAAGTTAAAAGAGACAAATTAAAACCCTAGAATTTACCGGATAGTACCTTACGCTCTTTTTCGAGAGCCCACTTGAATAGTACCTAAATACAACCTGCAAGGGGTACTGCCCATTGAATAGGCAGGGGCCCCACGAAGGGAACCCTTCAGTATTACGGTACTGAGTAACCCTTTAAAAACGCACTTAAAAACAGGCACGTAATGTAACACATGAAATACTACTACATTCATGTATAACCATAGGTATAAACATGATATTCGGATCCATTTGTTCGCACATCTAATAATTCAATCAGATATTAATAGCGTATATATAACATTCACTTTCGTATATTCACTTACTTAATAAGTCAACCAATATCAATAGGCCATAATGAGTAATCGATACTTTTTTGGGCCTTGAGGCCATTAGTCCATCATTAATCAATCATCTTAATAATTAGTATTTTTCCATAACTTATTCACATCCAATTCAAATTTGATTGAGCTCGGGACCCCCACTATTCTGATCGGTGGATTGGAATACATATATATATATATATATATATATATCATCCAGGGTAAAAACATCCTGGGCCGCCATTATATCTGGTGGATCGATACTCATGAACATCATCTAGGGCAAAACATCCTAGGCCACTATTATTTCCGGTGGATCGGTACTCATCAAATAAATCAACTGGTCCCGGCTCATTAATCTTTCACTTTAACGATTAATATTTCCCCTTTTTATTCATCACAATAATTCCATTTATTTGCCTCGATAGGGAGATCAAGAACCCGGGACACAAAGGTATACCGATCGCACTGGTGCATAAAAGCTACTTAGTACCCTTTAACTAGTAACCCAGGGACGCACAGGTACCTTGGTCGTACTGGTGCATAAAGCCAACTATTAACGACGAAATTTCTGCAAAAAGAAAATTGAAGAAAAAAAATAAACTTTTATTGATTATTAATTGTCGGATCGAGTGTAGGTACAATATCTGTATAAATCCGGTACAAGATTTATATCCTCTGATTTAATCTCCTAGACAATTGATGGCGTTGTGATTCGCGATGTTGAATTTTGGGCTCAACTTGTTCGGGGCTCGTCTTGAGTTTAATGAGCTTGATCCAAACCTGTTGATGAAAATTTAATTTACCTGGTAAAGAGGGCACAATTTGGTGGTGCTTGATCTCTTCGAATAGGTTTAATGATGTTGAATTTGCAATGCTCCAACGTTTTCGACTTTGATAATTTGGAAAGCTTCGTTCTTCGATCTTCGATCATTGGATCTTACTTCTTCAATCTTCGAATCTTCGTTCTTCAATCCTCGGATCTTACTTCTTCAATCTTCGGATCTTCGTTCTTCGAGTCCTCGATCTTTTAGCTTTAGAGTGCTTGGGAGCGTTCTCTCTATAAGCTCTTGATCTCGGGACTTCAATATGTCTTCAATGAGGAGGGGTGCCCTCTATTTATAGAGAAAATGACCTCCTTGGCTTTCGGGCTTGGGCCCGTCTTGCATTTTAGACTTAAAATTCATGCTTCATTTAACTTAATTTTACGAACTCGTAGCCCTTTATGAAATAAATTAGACCCGTATTTAATTAAACTAAGCCCAATTGAAATATTTTGGCCCAATTTAATAAAATACGAACGAGACGCAAATGATTAAAGCATTTTATTTTAACATATAAATCCCGAATAATTTTTAGGAATATTTAATTATCCCCAATTTAGGTTGATTGACCATATAATAATCAAATATTATTTTTCTTGTTGTTATATATTTTTTTTCGGTGTCAACACCAACTCAGTACCCTACTGACAAGGACACCTAATCCTTAAGTATGCATACCCCCTAACTAGGTCCGTAGAGCTAGATAGAGTAGATATAGGGCCTGACTGGGGCACAAAGGCACACCAGCAAATACCAAATAATTGTGGGCTAAACCACGTCTTTAAGGTAGCAACCCCTAAAGAGCCACCATTCCCGATCTCGAGGTCTTTCACTTTAAGTATTAGTGTCTTAATTAATGGTGATCACAAAAGCACAACAATTAGCTAATTATCCAATTTTAATCGTTCAGATATCATCAGAAACTTATTCAAATGGTTGTCCAAGGTAACACAGAGGAATCGTTAAGGCCATCCTAACTCATCTAATTTTGAATTAGAATTCGTTCTCGTGATACTTACTAATCATCAAATATTCCTATTTCGCTAATCAGCGTTATTTGAGTCATATCACAAATTCCACAATCACAATGACATATTAGAGACAAACTACTCATTTACCCCTTACTTATAAAATTATTAAGTCATCCCTTCCTTACTTGACAGATTACCATATTACCCTCCTTGTTACAAATTATCCATATTACCCTCCTTGTTACAAATTATTAAGTTACCCCTTACTCGATTTAGGTTACCAAGTTATTACTCATATTTATTAGGTCACTACTCCCCCTTAATAATTATTACACTTATATACTTTCCATTTAGTTGGTTAGATTACCACTTTGCCCTTTTCCCTTCATCATAATTAATAAATTATCCTTAAGTTGGTCAAATTACCAAATTACCCTTCCTCCTTATCCTAATTACCAAATTAACCCTTTATTTAGTTAATTACCAACTTACCGTCCTCTATTATCAATTACCAAACTACCCTTCTTCATTGTCAAAATTACCAAATTACCCTTTGGTTGATTAAATTATCAAATCACCCTTTTATATGATCATAATTACCAAACTACCCTTATCCCTTATCAATTTTACCAAAATACCCCTGGTTGGTTCAATTACCAAATTACCCCTCACATTTATCATATTTACCATTTTACCCTTCTCCATTATTAAATTATCAAATTACCCTTTAGTTATTTAAATTATTATTTTTCCCTTCTCAATAATTATAATTACCAATTTACTCCTTTTCAATTTTCACTTTTACCCATTTGATTTACAAAATTACTGTTTTACCCCTTTACCTTCAAATTTACCATTTTACCCCCTTAACTCCCAAAAATTACCATATCGCCCTTTTACTTATAAAATTTTCATTTATCCTTAATCATGAAATCACTATCTTACCTCTTTTAATTTCCAAATTACAATTCCGCCCGTTAATCACAAAATTACTATTTTACCCTTTAATTATAAAATTACAATTTTACCCTTTTATTACAAAATTACCAAATTGCCCTTTTATTACAAGATACCAAATTGCCCCTTTTATTACAAAATTACAAAATTGCCCTTTTATTACAAAATTACTATTTTACCCTCCTTACTTCCAAAATGACTAATTTATCCCTTATTTCCAAAATTACCATTTTATCCTTTTATTAACAAATTTACTATTTTTTCCTTGCCTCCAAAATTACTATAATACCCCTTTTTACTAAAATTTACCATTATACCCCTTAGCACATCACTTATATTAAATAATTATTTTTACTACATAAAATATTAATATTAATGCATCATCCACAACTTTTATAGTTAATACAATACTCATTAATACCCATATATATATATATTAGGCCATACTCTTGTACAATGTACATTAATAAAATCCCCTAAGGCTCACAAAATATTAAACATGTATTAAATATGACAATAGCATAAAACAATATGGATAATATTTAATATTTCCTTAACAACTAAATTATTACCTTAAATATTATTCCCATACATATCATATAACCTATCATGCTTTCTTTTCTCAACCAACACAATAACCACATATAATATACTAAAAAAACATATATCAAGCATAATACACATTAAACATGCCTAATGTGCTAACATGCGTTAATCCATGCATTTAAGCGGGATTTAATGATTACCTTGATTCCCGCCAAAAACAAACCTTACCGGTATCCCGGTTAAAGGTCCAAACTTTGATTATCAAAACCAATACCTAAAATAGTATCAAGATTTATTACATTAGAAATAATAAAAATCAAAGTATAAGGCTTTATAACACTTAATTAATCAAATAATTAAATTAAAATATAATTATACCTTAAAATTATTAAAAAAATAGGTCAAGAAATTTAGAAACTCATGCTGCTAATGCAGCATGAGCTGCATGAAAATAAATGGGGAGGAGGTGCTCGAAGGAGGGTAATAGGAAGAAAAATGGACAATTCGGGTTAGGGTTTTTAGGTTAGGAAAAGAGGCATGTGGGGGAGGATTTAAGGTAAGGGAAGGATGCAGAGGTGGATAGGGGGTGTAAGTGGTGGTCGGGGATGCGTTGGAGGCGGCTAAAGGTGGCGGCGGCGACGGTAGAGAGGCAGCGAAGAGGGGCTGCAGGGAAGGGGTCGAGATGGAGGCTGGCGAGGAAGGAAAATAGGGAGGGAAAATGGAGGCTTTCGGGTGACGGTTTTGACCAAAGGAGGGTTGCGGATGGTAGAGAAGGTTGCAGGGAGTAATTAGGTGGCTTAGGTGGCGGTAGAAGCAGCTGGACGGCGGCGGAATACGGTGGTGCAAGGTGGTTGCCGAGAAGGGATGGAAGGGAGAGAAACAGAAGAGAGGAGGGAGAATGGGGTTGCAACGTGACTTGATGGGGGCTGTGATGGCTCGAGGGTGAGGTAGGGGTGGCAGGAGGTGGTGTCGGTGGTGTTTGAGGTGGTGGCAGCGGCAGAGATGGGTGGCGAAACCAAAACAGGGGGAGAGAGGGGAGGAGAAGAGAGGGAGAAAAGGAGAGGCTCGGGTAAGGCATATGGCTTGAAAAAAAAGCAGGGTGAGAATGGAAGGAGGAATAAATAGGAGAGGAAGAGAAGGGAAGGGATAAGGCTCGAGGGGTGGCTATAGGTGGTAGAGGGATGGCCATGGTAGGGAGAGGAGAAGGGGACGGCAATGTCAGGGAGTGGGGAAGGGAGAATGGGGTCGGTATGGAGCAAGGAATGGCGGGAGAGAGAGAGAGAGATAGTTAGGGAGGTCAATGGGAGAGAGGGAGTTGCAGGGTGTGGCGATGTCAGGGAGTGGGGAAGAAGAAAGAAGAAGAAGAAAGAAGAAGGATCGGGGAGGCTAGGCGCTGGGCGTGCGACGGGCAGACCGGCCGAAGGAAAAAAAACAAGCCGGCCCGGTCGGGAGAGAAAGGAAAGAAAAGGAAGGGGGCGGCTGGGCTTGACGCACGGGAGAAAAGAAGGAGCCGGGCTAGGGGAAAGGAAAAAGGAAAGGAAGAGGGAGGAGGGGGAGAGAAGTAGGCCAACCAACGCGTAGGGGGTGAGGGAGAGGCAGGCCGGCTGGCCGGCGGCCCAAAGAAGGAAAATGAGGAAAAAAAAAGAAAAGGGAGAAAGAAGGAAAAGAGAAAAAGGAGGAAGAAAAAGGAAGAAAAAGAAAAAGAAAAGGAAAAATGGAATAAAATAATTTAATTGATAAAATAATAAAATAGAATAATTTTGAGTAATAAATTTATTTAATAATTCAATTTAATATAATTAAAATGTAAGGGGTAAATTGATAATTTTAGTAAAATAATGATGTAGAACATTATTTAAATAATGAGAGTATGATAAAATAACAAATATTTATTTTAATTTATTAAATATTTATAACCAATTTTATTTACTCAAAAATCTATAAAATAATTAAAACAGATAGATTTAAAGGCTAATTTATCCCAAATAAAATTTATTTATTAAAATATAGGCTTTTAAAAATTCGGAGGATTATAATCCCCCACTATTATAGCCGATGGATCGGAAAGATATAAGGGAGAACGCTCCTAACCACTATTATTTATCGGTGGATAGGTCTCCAAGACACCCTACACCTGGCCACTATTATACCGGTGGATCGGTTTGGGCCTGACTCAATAATCTTCCACTTTAAATTGTTAGTGTCTTATCCATATCTTAGTTGATATATACTTTCACCCTAAACATACATGTCCTTTGGGCTACCCACTCACATAACCCATCCACTCCTAGTCTCCTTAAAAGGCTTGTCCCATATCTTAGGACCTATAGGCCTCCTAGTACATCCAGGCGTCCTTTCCCTCTTTTCCTTACTTACCATGAATACTCAACTCCTATGTGCATGGGTCGAGGCCGACTTTTCCATATCTTTGAGTCAACTCACTATCGCCCTCTAGGGTTTTCCCCGAGAAACCCTAATCTAGCTTATATGGCTCAACCTTCCTCTATCTTACACAACTCATGTTTTCCTTACCCCCAACTCATCTCCTCACTCGATCCATCCCCAAGCATCCCACTTTAGTTGTAACACCCCCAAATTTACTACTGAAAAATTTCGTTTAAATCAAAAGGTTTAGCGGAAGCGAAAGAATTAAAACCGTAAACTTGGGGGTATTACCGCCACACTTAGTACCAGACTGGTTTATTCCTACCGTTCTGGTACTAAGTGCTAAGGCTAAATCCGATCATCAAGTAGTACGAAGTATCATAAAACGCAAGACGATGTTTAGCATAAATCATTAATAAGATATAAGTCAAACAAAAGTTAGAATATGATTTAGGATTTCAATCCCATAATACATTTTTTTTTCTTTAAAACGGGAAACGTAATACAAAATATAGCTAACAAAAACCAATCCCAAAAAGAATCAATATCCGAATCGCCTACTCACTCAAGTCAAGCCTTCCACCCCAAGATAGTACCCGATCATAAACCTACACAGGAAGTCTGCTCCCCACCATCGGTGGATCATCACAGGACCCATTCAATCAAGGTAGTATCAGCATGGGTCCAATACTGAGTAAGGGCGCAGGTGCGCTAAGGCCAAGTATACCATCATACAACATAACACACAGCATAATCACACAAGCAACATGTAATATTATGGATGATGTAGGTCGGTTATGGTCTAATCCAACTTCCTCTTTTCATAACTCTAATAATTAGTCGATTCACATCATAATCGTTATGAATCCATGAGAGTGCGGGAACCCCACTATTATAGCCGGTGGATCGGTCACTTATAGGGCAGAACGCACCTAACCACTATTATATGCCGGTGGATCGGTCTCCAGGGCGCAACGCTCCTGGCCACTATTATACCGGTGGATCGGTCTGGCCTCGACTCTCATGGTGTTCCACTGTAAGTATATAGTATCTTTCCCATGATTTAATTACAACATACTGTTTGGTTTGTTGAGTTCGGGATCTCCCACTATTATAGCCGGTGGATCGGTCACTTATAGGGCAGAACGCACCTAACCACTATTATATGCCGGTGGATCGGTCTCCAGGGCACCCCGACACCTGACCACTATTATGCCGGTGGATCGGTCTGGGCCCGGCTCAACAATCTTACTCTTTAAGTAGTTAATGTCTTATTCATGTATTATTAAATAAGGTTCCACCCTTGACATGCATGTCTACTACTCTCTACTTCTTCCCTTCGAGGAGGCCCGTCCCATATCTTGAGACTGTCCTCCCCTTCTCACGCCCGATGTCCATCCCCTCTTACTCTTATACGTAAGGAGACGTAGTAAGGGCACACTCTCCCGAGAATGTGGGCTAACCCTAACACAACGATATCGGTCCCGCATGTCCTCACCCCTCTAGGGCTCCTCCTTGGGAAACCCTAATTTGGGCCTATATGGCCCAACTCTTTCTTACTCATCCTAACTTTACTTTGTTCCTTGTCTCGCATCCCGTCTCTACTAAGAAATTCCCAAAATATATCCCTTTATTCCCTAACTCCGCATGTGACCGCCAAACCCTAGTTGGCCACACCAAACCCTAGCACTTTACTTCCTCTCCAAGTAACCTCTCCTCTTTGCCCCATAACCTCTTCTCTGATTTATAATCCCATACTCATCCTTCATACAAGTGGACTCTCACTCTCAACCCCATACTCCAACCCTCCTTGACCATTTTTGCCCTTATACCCTTCAAATTGCTCATTTCCTCCCCAAAACCCTAATTGGGTCCCTTAGACACCCTTACATCGACCCACGTGAAATTTTGCACCCAAGTCTCCAATGGACCCGTAACTTTGACGTTATCTTATTTACTTCTTAAATCAACTTTCCTCACGTATGATTCATTCCCATGCATAATTTAAACACTCCATGCAGACTCTCAAACCCCCAATTACACCCAAAACCCTAATAAGGTCGCTTATGCACCAACTCACGTACCATGTTTCATACCGAGTTCCTAATCACTCCTAGACTCTCCCAAGCTCTTACTTACAACCCAAATCAACTTTTCACACGTAAGGATTATGCCCATGCAAGGTCTAGTCCCCCCATGCAAACTTCCCAAACGTCCA
The DNA here is from genome assembly GCA_030549775.1 of Tamarix chinensis. Lineage (NCBI taxonomy): Eukaryota > Viridiplantae > Streptophyta > Magnoliopsida > Caryophyllales > Tamaricaceae > Tamarix > Tamarix chinensis. The sequence continues at coordinate 8,960,531 of CM060179.1, read as the reverse complement.
CTTCCCCGTTGTTCTTTCATTATCATTTCATGCTACCCCAAACCCTAGCATGCATGTCCTAGAGGGCCATAACAAGTCACATCATCAACATCAACATCAAACATGGAACATGTCATACACGTATAATACAAGGCACACACACAACATACCTCATTATCCATGCTGCGCTACACAAAACAGGTTATTCATAACACATGCATAACACACATCAACATGGCATGCTCATCATTCACCCACACATTACATCACACATAGCACAAGGCCATAGCTTCGTCCTTACCTAACACGACACCGGTCTTGGAGCACGCTCCTACGCCTCCTCCGGGTGTCGACTTGACTCGCCTATAAGAGGGAAAACTGGGGTTACTTTTCCTCCGACCAAAACACTATTCTTTTCTACCTTACCCCTATTCTTTACCTTACCATTAGGGCTAAGAATAGTAATATTGCTTTTATAAGTGAAGTATGGTCAATATTCTTAAGTAGTTAATCATGCTACTACTAATAAAAGTAGCTACAATAATTTAAAGTAGTTTAATAATATTTATTATTAATGGTAGTAGTTCAATGTTACTAATAATAATGATAGTAGTAATAATAATAGTTAATAATAATAATAATAATAATGATAGTAATAATAGTAATAATAATAATAATAATAATAATAATAGTAATACTAGCAATAATAATAACGATTATGATGTTAAAATAAAATACTAAAGTTATGGGCCACTAGTATGAGTAAGGCCAATAGTTATAAATGTTTCAAGGTTAGGTATAATAATAATAATAATAGTAATAATAATAATAGTAATAATAATAATAATAACAACAATAGTAATAATAATACCAATAGTAATAATAATAATAATGATAATGGTAATAATAATAATGATAATATTAATAATACTAATAATAATATTAATAGTGATAATAATAATAATAGTAAGAATAATATTAATTATGCTACTAAAAATAATTAGCACTTATATAATAAAGGTTTAGGGGTTGGGGAGTTTAGAGAACTACCTAGGGTGTTGGTGGCACAGGCGGCGGCGCACGGCGCACGGTGGCGGCGGCGGCGTAGGGGGGGAGAGGGAAGGTGGAGAGGTGGTGGAGGGGAAAGGAAGGGAAATGAGGGCTTGGTAGAGGAAATCGAAGGTCTAGGGAGGTTGGGGAAGCTCCCTTGATGGTTTTAGGAGGCAGAGAGGGCGCTGGGAGTGGCGGCACGGCGGTGGGCGGTGGTGCGAAGGGTGGCGGGGTTCGAGGCTGGCTTGGTCGGGAAGGGTACTTCGCACGCTTAGGGCGGCGCGTGCAGAGCAAACCGAGGGATGAGAGAGGCTTGGGTAGGTGGAGGGTAATGCAGGGAAGAATTTAGGGGGTGGATTGAGCGGCGGAGATGGGCGGCGGCGACGGGACGGAGGTCTGAAAAGGGGGCGGCACAATGGTAATTTCTGGGCTTAATCTTCGAAAGAGCCCGATGCTGGGGCTCGTGGGGTATTTATAGGCTTGAATTGGGGGGAAAATCGAGAGAGGGGACAAAGGAGGACAGGTCAGGCGGCGTTTGGGCACGCCGGCCGGCAGGGGGTCGTCGCAGGTCTGCCATGGCAGACCTCTGTGCTGGTCGGGAAAAAGGGAGGAAAAGGTGCGGGTGGCCTAGGGAGTATGGGGGGTGTAGGCTGGTCGAGAGAGGGTGGCCGGTAGGGCAGAAAAGGGAAGGCGGCGTGCAGGCGGCCGACGCAGGTGGGCGGCGTGTTACAGGTCGCGCGCGCGAGGAGGAAGGAGAAGGTGGCCGGACCGGCGGTCCGGGAGAAAAGAAAAGAAGGGGGAGACCGGCCGGTTCGGCAACGGTCAAAAGGTCCTACCAAAACGCGGCGTTTTTGGTGATTTATGGACAAAACGCAGCGTCGAGTATAGCTGGAGGCAACGGTTATTTTCACTTATCGGGGCGCAGCGTTTCGGCGACGTGAAGGGCTAAACGCTGCGTTTCACTGTGCGAAGGAGGGCCGAACGGCGCTGGGCCGCGGGAAGGAGGAAGGAGGTAGAGGATTGGGCCGCGAAAAGGGGCAGCCCAAACGGGGAGAAGGGGAGGAAAAAGAAAAAAGAAAAGAAGAAAGAAAAAGAAAGAAGAAAAGGAAAAAGAAGAAGGGAAAAAGGAAAAATAATAATATGGGATATTTAAATTATTTAAAATATTTGATGTATACAAAATAATATTTAAATTCCTTTTTAGGCTAAATTAGAATTTTTAAGAGATTTTTCATAAATTCCTTTTTAATTAGCAAACACCTTAATTTTTCTCCAATCAAATTACTTATAAAATTATTAATAATTTTGAAACTATTTTCTCCTTCTTATTTTAAATAAAATAATTTATTTAATTAATTTTTTTTAAAAATAAAATGCTTAATTAGCTAAAATACCCAAATTCCTCCTAATTAAAACACTTATAAATCTCTTCTTGATTTTCCTTAATTAAATATCCTTTTATTTTAATAAAAGTAATTTATTTAAATAATTTTCTAATAAAACCTCTTTTAAATATAATTTATAAAATTAGAAATTTTCGGGGTATTTCATTAGTTCCCATTTTGCACATGTGGTTCCGAAATCCTAGTTGGCCATCCCAAAACCCTAACACCTCTCTCTTCTCATATGTTGTCTCTCTATCACTCTCACTTGCCACTCCCTCCTCCACATGACAGACATTTACCCTCCATGTTACATTCTTCCACTATCATCCCATACTTCAATCCTTTCCATTATCTTTCCCTTCCACAATCTCCTCCACTTAAGGTTTTCTTCCCAAACCCTAGCCAAGTTCTCCATGCACCCTTATATCAACCTATGTACTATTTTCCACCTATAGCTTCCAATTACCCCCAACAACTCTTCCCTTACCTTACTCAACCCTCAAGTCAACTTTTTCCACGTAAGGATCATCCCTATGAAAAGACCATCCATACCATGTAAACCCTAGACTCCCCATGCAAGATTAAGTTCACTCTCTTATTTTATTCATATTATCCTTTTGTTTGTCCATCCATAAGTCATGAGATACTTATGCCATTCTTACTTCTCCCTAGTCAACTCACTTCCTTTACCCCTTTCATCTTTTCATCACCATACCATATCTTTTAAATCCTCTTAGCATGCATGTTCTAAAGAGCCATATCACATAAGCACCACAAAGCACAAGATACATTATCATTTTACACATGCCATGAGAAGAACACATACACTTATGTTAGCTCCCCGCTATACTATAAGTACATAATCATAATCACATAAGGCACACAAATATTTAATCAAACATAACATATAATGCACATAATACACATATTAGGCCTTAACCACATCCTTACCTAAAACAACATCTGGCTTAGAGCACGCTCCTACACCTTCTTAGGGGTCAAACTTGGTTCACCTATAAGAGGGAAAATACTAGGGTAGTAAGAGGAGGAGGAGGAAGAGGAGGAGGAGCAGCAGCAGCAGTAGCTTTAGGAGTAAAAATAAGGATATTACCCTTAAAATGTTTAATCATGCTATTATTATCCAAAATAGGTTTAGGTAGTTATATTAGTCAATAATAAAATATTATTAACAATTTTAGCAATAATAATGATAATAACTTTAATAATAATAATAACGATAATGATAGTAGTAGTAGTAGTAGTAGTAGTAATAATAATAATAATAATAATAATAATAATAATAATAATAATAAAAATAATAATAAGGTTAGAATAATAATTACACTAAATAAATTATACTTAAGGGCTAGGGCACAATCTAATGAGTGTGGCAGCTAGGTGGCAGCGGCGACGACGACGGCAGTGGTGGTTTGGAGAAGGTGGGTCTTTTAGGGATGGAATAGAGAGGGTGAGATGGTGGTTGCAATGGTGGTGGACTCTCTAGGCTGAGAGGGCTGGAGTGGTGGTGGCGGCGCAACAAGGGTGGAAGCGTAGGTGGTGGTGGTTGTGGTGGCCGAGGGTGGTGGAGAAGGAGGGAGGATGAAGGAGAGGGAGAAAGGAAGAAAGAAAGGTAGGGGAAGGTAGATGAGGTTTTGCTGGGTTGATTGGGTGGTAGGGGAGGTGGTGATTGCGACTGAGGAGGTGGCGCATGGCGGTGAGAGGGGTGATAATAGGGTGCAAAGGGTAGATTGAGCAGCCAACTTTGCACACTCGGGGTAGTTTGTGTAGGGGGATTCAGGGGTGGTGAATGGCTCGTTTTGGTGGAGGGTAATGTAGGGAAGGGTTTAGGTGGTGTTTCGAGTGACGGTGTTGCACGACAGTGGTTGGGGCGGCGTCTGAAGTGGTGGTGGTGACAAAAATACATTGAAGTTTCTAGGTAGAGTAAAGGAGAGCAATTGGGATCAATAAGGGTATTTATAGGCTAAGGAAGGGAGAAGGAGACAAAGGGGGAAGAGGATAAGAGAGTAGGTGAGGCAGGGGCTAGGGATGGCAACGGGGCGGGTCGGGGACGGGGACCCCATTCCCATCCCTGAACCCGAAAAGAAAAATAATCCCAGAATCCGACCCAATCCTCGATTTTTTTTATCGGGGATTCCCCGACCCAATCCCCGGGGGGATCAAATCCCCATACCCGACCCGATCTCCAATTTATTTTCCATCCTTGATTTATTCCCCGACCTTAAAACCTGACCCGATTCCCGAAACCCGACTCTATACCCGATCCTCAATCCTCAAACATTTTTTTATATTATACTTTTAATTTATATTTTATAATAAATTATATATATATATATATATATATATATTATAATTATATAAAAAAAATATTTAGAGCAGGTTCAGGGATGGGGACCCAAAACCAGTCCCCGCCCCGTCCTCGAAAAAATCCCCGTTAAGAATCCTCGAACCTGAACCCGATCACCGAATTCTCTCTCCAAACCCAAACCCGAATAGGAAATCCCTGACGGGACCCCGAATCCGCAGAAAAAAACTGCCATCCCTAGCAGGGGCTCGCCTGTCGGCGATGGTAGGCCAGTACGAGCCTGCAAAGTTGTAGGGTGTAGGCGACAGATTGGGGAAAAGGAAGGGAAGGGAGCACGCCAGGGAGGTAGGTGTAGAGGGGTTTGGCTCAAATTGGAAAGGAAAGGGATGGAGGGGAGAGAGAGGAAGAAGGTCAGGGCGGTATAGTGGCAGGGCAGGTCGGTCGATGGTAGAATTATTGGCCCGACCTGCAATGTGAGGGAGGGAGAAGGGAGGAAGAAGAAGAAGGGGCTGGGCTGGCCTGTTGGGGGAAAAGAAAAGAAAGAAAAAGAGGGAGACCGGGCGGGCGAGGGAGAAAGGAGAAAAAAAAAGTAGGATGGGCCGCGCAAGGGAGAGAAGAGAGGGAGGGGGAGTTAAGCCAACAGGCGTGGCTCAATTCGGGAGGAAGAGGAGAAAAAGGAAAAGGAAAAAGGGGGTAAAAAAGGAAAAAGAAAAATAGGTTCGATGAGGTTTTTAGGATATTTTGGTATTTTTTGAATATATACAAATAATAAAAATTAGTAAAATAATAATTAAATTTCTTTTTATATTAATTTAGAAATTTTAGGGTAAATTTTCTTGAATTCTATTTTAATAAGCAAATTATCCTAATCTTCCCTAATTAAATTCTTTATTATTTTCCTCCTTTTTTTATCTTAATTACTCCCATTATTTTATTAAAATAATATATTTAATTAATTTTACTAATAAATTTCTATTTTATCATAATTTTATAAATTAGGGTTTTGGAATATTACGGTAGATTCAGTTCGATCCATTATAATTCAAATATAATTGAGTCAATTCAACCTAAACACAACATGTGACCTGAGCTAAGCCAAAAATGATATCAATCTAATCCAAAAAATAAAATTAATATTAATATGTTATAATAATAAAAAAATACATATATTTTATTATTCACTTAAATCTTTTAAAAAAAATATTATTTTATAAATTGTACCTATTTTTCTTACCTTTATTATACACATCCTTATTTGCTAGCAACTTTTAATTTCACCGATTTTTTTCATAAACAATATAACATTAAAAAGTCATAATATTGTATAAACAAGTAGCAATAAATAATATATTTTAATACATGCTTATATAAAGTCAATATTAATACTTGCTCACCAGGTTAATGAGTTTGATTAATTTTGCTAGTCGATCTCCGGTTTGATTTAAATCTGAAATGATCCTATATGGAATTAGCTTAGCCTAAACTCAACCTAACCCATAAAAATCTAAAAATATCCAATATATCAAGTTACTTTGAAATAACTTGAACCCAACCTAAAATCACTAGAGCACGATTTAGTTAAGCCCAAACCTAACCCAACTCATCAAATTTACCTGAAGTGACCTTAACTCGAAACGACCTGATATGATAAATTAATTTGATATAATCTGAATTTATAACAACTCGATCCTTAACCCAACCTAAATAATAAAATGACTCAAAATCACCCAATCTAACCCATAACCAACCCATAAAAGGAACAACTAGGCTCGAGAATGACCCGACCTGTCCGACTCGATTGTCTCCTTTATTGGGGAGTGAGATTAATTGGTGTGTTTCCGAGCAAACCCATATAATAATAAATGGATTGGTATCATCAAGTGATTAAAAACAAAATCAAAATGAAAACCAAAACAAACTAAGATAAAAAGTCCACTTAGGCTTCGTTTGGTTTACAGAAAACTAGAAGGAGAGGGAAAAAAGTTAGATAGAAATTCATTTTCCTATGTTTGGTTGCAAAAAATATATCTATATATATATATATATATATATATATATATATATATGAAGGAAAGAAAACAAGAAGAAAACAGTAAAGAAAATTATCCTAGACTATTTTTCTAAGCTGAACCTGAGGGAAAAAAGAAGGAAACGAAGGAAAATTTCCAGAACTCTCCATGTTCAACCCTCATTCGTTCTCGACACTCCTCCTTCAAATTTGTCCTGCTCATCCTCCTCTCTTCTAAGTCAATCAATCTCTTTCTTCGACAGACAAAAAACCATGGCAGGGACCATGCGGGTGGTGCATATGAAATACCCCGAAAATTCCTAATTTTATAAATTATATTTAAAAGAGGTTTTATTAGAAAATTATTTAAATAAATTACTTTTATTAAAATAAAAGGGTATTTAATTAAGGAAAATCAAGAAGAGATTTATAAGTATTTTAATTAGGAGGAATTTGGGTATTTTAGCTAATTAAGCATTTTATTTTAAAAAAAATTAATTAAATAAATTATTTTATTTAAAATAAGAAGGAGAAAATAGTTTCAAAATTTTTAATAATTTTATAAGTAATTTAATTAGAGAAAAATTAAGGTGTTTGCTAATTAAAAAGGAATTTATGAAAAATCTCTTAAAAATCCTAATTTAGCCTAAAAAGAAATTTAAATATTATTTTGTATACATCAAATATTTTAAATAATTTAAATATCCCATATTATTATCTTTCCTTTTTCCCTTCTTCTTTTTCCTTTTCTTCTTTCTTTTTTCTTTCTTCTTTTCTTTTTCTTTTTCCTCCCCTTCTCCCCATTTGGGCTGCCCCTTTTCGCGGCCCAATCCTCTACCTCCTTCCTCCTTCCCGCGGCCCAGCGCCGTTCGGCCCTCCTTCGCACAGTGAAACGCAGTGTTTAGCCCTTCACTTCGCCGAAACGCTGCGCCCCGATAAGTGAAAATAGCCGTTGCCTCCAGCTATACTCGACGCCGTATTTTGTCCATAAATCACCCAAAACGCCGCGTTTTGGTAGGACCTTTTGACCGTTTCCGAACCGGCCGGTCTTTTCCCCCCTTCTTTTCTTTTCTCCCGGACCGCCGGTCCGGCCACCTTCTTCTTCCTCCTCGCGCGCGCGACCTGCAACACGCCGCCCACCTGCACCGGCCGCCTGCGCGCCGCCTGCACGCCGCCTTCCCTTTTCTGCCCTGTCGGCCACCCTCTCTCGACCGACCTACACCCCCCATACCCCCTAGGCCACCCGCGCCTTTTCCTCCCTTTTTCCCGACCAGCGCAGGGGTCTGCCATGGCAGACCTGCGCCGACCCCCCTGCCGGCCGGCGTGCCCAAACGCCGCCTAACCTGTCCTCCTTTGTCTCCTCTCTCGATTTCCCCCCCCCAATTCGAGCCTATAAATACCCCACGAGCCCCAGCATCGGGCTCTTTCGAAAACCATGCCCAGAATTCCCCCTTGCGCCGCCCCCTCTTCAGACCACCGCCCCGTCGCCGCCGCCCATCTCCGCCGCTCACTCCACCCCCTAAATTCTTCCCTGCAGCACCCTCCACCTACCCAAGCCTCCCTCAGCCCTCGGTTTACCCTGCACGCGCCACCCCAAGCAGGCGAAGTGCCCTTCCCGACCAAGCCAACCTCAAACCCCGCCACCCTTCGCACCGCCGCCCACCGCCGTGCCACCACTCCCAGCACCCCCTCTACCTCCTAAAACCACCAAGGGAGTTTCCCCAACCTCCCTAGACCTTCTGTTTCCCCTACCAAGCCCTCCTTTCCCTTCCTTTCCCCTCAACCACCTCTCCACCTTCCTTCTCCCCCCAACGCCGCCGCCGTGCGCCGTGCACCGCCACCTGTGCCACCAGCACCCCTAGGTAGTCCTCTAAACCCCCCAACCCCTAAACCTTTATTATACAAATGCTAATTATTTTTAGTAGCATTATTAATACTATTCTTACTATTATTCTTATTATTACTATTATTATTGTTACTATTATTGTTATTGTTATTATTGTTATTATTATTATTATTACTACTACTATTATTATTATTATTATTATTTAGCCTAACCTTGAAACATTTATAACGATTGGTATTACTAATATTAGTGGCCTATAACTTTAGTATTTTTATTTTAATATCATGATCGTTATTATTATTGCTAGTATTACTATTATCATTATTATCAGGGTTATTATTATTATTATTATTATTATTATTATTATTATTATTACTATTATTATTACTACTATTATTACTATTAGTAACATTGAACTACTACTACCATTAATAATAAATATTATTAAAATTACTTTAAAATTTATTGTAGCTACGTTTATTAGTAGTAGCATGATTAACTACTTTAAGAATATTGATCATACTTCACTTATAAAAGTAATATTACTATTCTTAGCCCTAATGGTAAGTTAAAGAATAGGGGCAAGGTAAAATAGAATAGTGTTTTGGTCGGAGGAAAGTAACCCTAGTTTTCCCTCTTATAGGCGAGCCAAGTCAACATCCGGAGGAGGTATAGGAGCGTGCTCCAAGACCGGAGTCGCGTTAGGTAAGGACGAAGCTATGGCCTTGCGTTATGTGTGATGTTATGTGTTGATGAATGATGAGCATGCCATGTTGATGTGTATTATGCATGTGTTATGAATAACCTGCTTTGTGCAGCGCAACGTGGATCATGAGGTATGTTGTATGTGCCTTACGTTATACATGTATGCCATGTTCCATGTTTATTGTTGATGTTGATGATGTGACTTGTTATGACCCTCTAGGACATGCATGCTAGGGTTTTGGGTAGCATGAAATGATAATAAAAGAACAATGGGGAAATGGACGTTTGGGAAGTTTGCATGGGGGGGGGACTAGACCTTGCATGGGCATGATTCTTACGTATGAAAAGTTGATTTGGGTTGTAAGTAAGAGCTTGGAAGAGTCTTGGAATGATTGGAGACTTAGTATGAAAAATAGTACGTAAGTTGGTGCACAAGAGACCTTATTAGGGTTTGGGGTAAGTAGGGGTTGGAGAGTCTGCATGGAGTGTTTAGGTTATGCATGGGAATGAATCTTATGTGAGGAAAGTTGATTTAGGAAGTGAGTAAAATAATGTCAAAGTTATGGACCCGTTGGAGCCTTGGGTGCAAAGTTTTACGTGAGCCGGTGTAAGGGTGTCTAAGGGATTCAATTAGGGTTTTTGTGAGGAAATGAACAATTTGAGGGGCATAAGGGTAAAAATGATCAAGGAGGGGTGGAGTATGGGGTTGAGAGTGAGAGTCCACTTGTATGAAGGACGAGTATGGGCTTCTAAATGAGAGAAGAGGTTTTGGGGCAAAGAGGGGAGGTTACTTGGAGAGGAAGTAAAGTGCTAGAGTTTGGTGTGGTTAGCTAGGGTTTGGCGGTCACATGCGGAGTTGGGGAATAAAGGGATATATTTTGGGAATTTCTTAGTAGATACGGGATGCGAGACAAGGAATAAAGTAAAGTGGGACGAGTGAGAAAGAGTTGGGCCATGTAGGCCCAAATTAGGGTTTTCCAAGGGGGAGCCCTAGATGGGCGAGAACATGTGGGACCGATATCGTGTGTTAGGGTTACCCCGCATTCTTGGGAGAGTGTGCCCTTACTACGTTTCCTTATGTATAAGAGCAAGAGGGGGATGGACATCGGGCGTGAGAAGGGGGAGGACGGTCTCAATATATGGGACGGGTCTCCTCAAAGGGAAGAGGTAGAGGGTAGTGATATGCATGTCAAGGGTGATGTGTGATTTAATAAGACACCGATAAGACATTAATCACGTAAAGCGAAAGATGTCTAGCCGAGCCTGTGATCTGGTCCACCGGCTATAATAGTGGATTAGAGGCGTTATGCCCTGTGCGTTTATTTCCGGTCCACCGGCTATAATAGTGGATCAGAGGCGTTATGCCCTGTGCGTTTATTTCCGGTCCACCGACTATAATAGTGGATCAGAGGCGTTCTGCCCTGTGCGATATCTTCCGGTCCACCGGCTATAATAGTGGGGGATCTCGTGCTCGACAAACCAAACGTATAAGTTAATCCATGGGAAGATACTAAGTACTTAAAGCGAAACACCATGTGAGTCGGGGCTGTGATCCGGTCCACCGGCTATAATAGTGGATCAGAGGCGTTTTGCCCTGTGCGTTTATTTTTCGGTCCACCGGCTATAATAGTGGATCAGAGGCGTTCTGCCCTGTGCGTATATCTTCCGGTCCACCGGCTATAATAGTGGGGCTCCCGCGCTCACATGGGTTATTAAAGAAATGTGTGGAAATGGACTTATTATCATCAATGAGAATAAAGAATAAGTCACCAGAAAAGTTTTCAGACCTTATCTTCGCATGTTGTCTACATGATTGTGTTATATGTGCTATGTGGTATGACTGTATGCTCGACCTTAGCGCACCAGCGCCCTTACTCAGTATTGGACCCATACTGATACTACCTTGATTGAATGAGTCATGTGATGATCCACCGATGGTGGAGAGTAGACCTCCTATGCAGGTTTGATCGATTACTAATCTGGGGTGGAAGGCTTGACTTGAGTGAGTAGGCGGTCCGGATATTGGTCCCTTGGGATCTGTTTTATTTAGCTATATTTTGTACTACGCTTCTTGTTTTGAAACTGAACTCTTTAGTTGTATTCCTAAACGATATTCTAACTGTTGTTGACTCGTGTTTTCGTGAATGATCTATGTTAACTATGTACCTATGTTTTGAGGATTTTTACTTAACGATTGTTTAGTTTAGCCTTAGCACTTAGTATCGGAGCGGTAGGAGTGAACCGGTCCGGTACTAAGTGTGGCGGTAATACCCCCGAGTTTACGGTTTTAATTCTTTCGTTTCCGCTAAACCTTTTGATTTAAACGAAATTTTTCAGTAATAAATTTGGGGGTGTTACAGCATATCATTGAGAGCTTCCCAAATACAGGAATATAGCCAGTTCGGAAACAAAACACGACTACTGCCCGACTACAGAGGTGCATGTGTTGGGTTTTTATCTAACATATTGGGCTTATATGTGAACTATAAGAATTGCTGGTTGTCGTATATATATTAAGTCCATATATAAGTGATCGTATTTACGTATAAATTATTGGACTTAATGTATTTAATTAGATGTGGGCTTGTATATGAGGAGACATTAGGTATTTTAGTTTGTTGATAGACTGAACTAGAATAATCCAATAGATAATATGTCAATTATTTATATCTAGGATTATCGTCTCTGGGTCACACACACTTTTTCCTATTCGATTTCTATCAGTCAATAGAAACCGACGAATATGTGCCTAACTCAGAAGACCGCAGTATCATCCTAATTTTAAATCCATCGATAATTTTTCCGTTATAGATTTAGATATGCTTCCATAATATATTATATATATTAATCTTGATAAATTAATATTTAATTCTATTAAATTTATATATAGAATATATTAATCTATCGGTATCTGTTTCATCATTGCATGAAAACCGTTAAATTGCGGTCGAATCGTCACCTGTGTCTGTGTGCTTGTGTATTTATGTGGATACCAACGAATAATGGATTCTATGTTGCGATAAGGTTGTGACAGGTTTTGTCGCAAGGGTAGGGACAATCAACTAGCTTTGTAACCTCTCTTCCGAAATACCAATCACCAACCGCCTCGCGATGGTCCGCAGCAAAGTACGGACATGATCTCTTTTAATAATAAGCATGAGGAGAGGCAAGCCCGTGAAGTGAAAAATATATTTTGATATATATATAGCAGTCGATCTATAACGAAGCAGCTACCTTTTCACCTTGGGGAGTCGGGGGCTAACCACGTATCCTGCAACTCACTCTGACAATGCGCAAAGCAAGAGTTTATAAACATTCCTCCCGTATCAGAAATTCAGAATATCGACCGAAAGCACCTAAGGCTCTAATCATATCCATTAGAAAACCTGCATATATATATATATAAACACAAACATGCGAGCCATCAAATCAAATAATATACTAGCTAGCCAAACAGTGTGTAACAAGTAATCTAGGTACCAAGTCTCGTTTAGCCTGAGAGCTACGCGATGCATTTTTTTTCAACTGCAGCCTTTCATAAATTCCGATGAGTATTACTTTCCTATGTATGTATACATAAGACATTTCAAATCGGGGTTCAAGCCAATGTGATGGAGATTAGAAAGGACCTAGAGTGGAGGATGGTGTGTGTAACTTAAGGAAGATTTATGGTCAATTAATACATTTATGACAAATGTTTAATTGGTCCTTAGGAAACGAATGGTATAGTCAATTAGAGTATTAATTAACATTTAAGGCCTTTTACCAAAGGTATTGATTGTCTTCGTCCGTTACTTTTTACCAAACTTTATGGTTGTTTTTCATCCTTATATTTGTAACGCTTCACATTTAGTTCTAGGTTTTGTCTAAAGCCTATTTAAAGGCTCTTTTGTATAGAGTCGAGAGATATGCAAAGTGAGGCATATGCACAATACAATCCGGGGGTGTGTGATAGATCTAGAGAGTAGATCTAGAAAATTCTCAATTGGAAATGGGGTTTCGGAATTGAGTGAATTAATCAAGAGAGTTGCTCTTGATTAATTGGTAAGAATAAAAACACAGGGAGAGTGTTCTTGATTCTTTTATAGCTTAAAAGGATAGCAATAAAGATTCAAGTTTGATAAATTCTTCTTTGATTTGTTATTATTCTGCATAGTGCTTATGTTCTTGGTTTTGAAGATTTTATTTTAAATCTCAAAACTAAGATAATCACGGATATTTCCCAACATATACATACCTTGCAAGGTCCGAATTTGATGAGGAACGCACGCCGACATGTTGAGCTTGCAGTGATTCCAATGTCCGTGTGGGTCGGCAGAAGGCGGAACCAGTATATGATGAAACTGTAGGAAATCACATCACACATAATTCGATCCGGATGTTATGCGGTGCCACCTACTTCTGAAGAAGGGCAGAGATGAAAGCAGAAAAATTAATAGACGTGTTGCGTTAATAAAATTACCTGATACACGTGTAAGCTATGATTTTTTTTTTCCTTTTATGTTTGATGAATCATGTTTTAAATAAAAAAATATAAAATATTTTATATTTTTTTAGATTTTTAAAAAAATTATTATAAATTATTCATGTAATCTTTTAGAATATTTATATAAAAAAATTTGGAATTAGTATTAATTTTATGGAGTTTTTATAAATTTATTAGATATTTTATGTAATTTTTCATGTATTAATATAATATCTTTATTTTTATTAAATATATAAGAGTACTCAAGTAATTATAATTAACTTTTCTTATAATTTTCTTTCTATAAACTAAACACCAAAAATACTTTTCAAGAATTATATTTTTCATAAAATTTTTCTAACAATCAAATAAAAAAAATTAATTTCTTTTATTTTCTTTTCTTTATTTTTTCTTTTTTATTTTCTCTTCCTTCTTATTTTTCTCAAATCAAACGTAGCCTTAATCTTCAACCACAAACAAATTACTGGTAATCTAAGATAATGGACATCGACTTTATAATTTCAAAGTGAGTAAAATACAACGATCTGTTCAAGGAAAGTTGTACAAGATACACAATGTAATCAGAGTACGTCACAATAGTTCGACTATAAGCTAAACAACATAGAAACACACCGCTGATGGACAACAAAGATAGCAGCACCATCTCCCTCCATCTTAGTACTCGTCACCATCATCACCTTCATCGTCCTCGGCACCCTCAGCGCCGACCTCTTCATAATCCTTCTCCAAAGCAGCAAGATCCTCACGAGCCTCAGAAAATTCACCTTCTTCCATACCCTCACCGACATACCAATGCACGAAGGCTCTCTTGGCATACATGAGGTCGAACTTGTGGTCGATGCGAGAGAACACCTCTGCAACACTCGTGGAGTTGGAGATCATGCACACTGCCCTTTGGACCTTGGCAAGATCACCCCCAGGAACAACAGTTGGAGGCTGGTAGTTGATACCACACTTGAATCCAGTGGGACACCAGTCTACGAACTGGATGGTACGCTTGGTCTTGATGGTGGCAACTGCAGCATTCACATCCTTGGGAACAACATCACCTCTATACATCAGGCAACACGCCATGTATTTGCCATGGCGTGGATCACACTTGGCCATCATGGAAGTTGGCTCAAAGGCAGTGTTGGTGATCTCAGCGACTGAGAGTTGCTCGTGGTAAGCCTTTTCAGCTGAGATCACTGGAGCATATGATGAAAGCATAAAGTGGATCCTAGGATATGGGACCAGGTTGGTCTGGAACTCGGTTACATCCACGTTAAGAGCACCATCAAACCTCAAAGAGGCTGTCAGAGAAGAAATGACCTGGAAACCAAGAAGAGACAAACAGTGAGGCGTTGTTATAATGAGAGTTAGGCTAAGACAAACTCACCAGTAAGGAAAAAAAAAAGAACTGCGAGGTACATTTCTTCTCGAGGACGAAAAACCAATTACCTGAGAGATCAATCTGTTAAGATTGGTATAAGTTGGGCGCTCAATATCAAGCGAGCGCCTGCAGATATCATAGATGGCCTCATTGTCAAGTAGCACAGCAACATCAGTGTGCTCCAGAAGTGAGTGGGTGGAAAGCACGCTGTTGTAAGGCTCAACAACAGAGGTTGAGATCTGAGGGGATGGGTAGATGGTGAATCCAAGCTTAGACTTCTTCCCATAGTCAACAGAGAGACGTTCCAAGAGAAGGGAACCAAGACCTGAACCGGTACCTCCACCCACAGCATTGAAAACAAGGAAACCCTGAAGACCGGTGCAGTTGTCAGCTAGCTTCCTAATACGATCCAAGCAGAGATCAACAATTTCCTTGCCAACTGATACAAAAGCAACTCTGTTAGGAATAGCTGAAAAAAGGTAACACAAACATAGTGGAAACCGAAAAAGGCTAGGCACTCACTGGTGTAGTGACCACGGGCAAAATTATTTGCTGCATCTTCCTTACCACTGATGAGCTGCTCTGGGTGGAACAGTTGGCGATATGTTCCGGTCCTCACCTCATCGATGACAGTAGGCTCAAGGTCGACAAAGATGGCACGTGGGACATGCTTTCCAGCGCTTGTCTCACTGAAGAAGGTGTTGAAGGCATCATCTCCTCCACCAACGGTCTTGTCACTTGGCATCTGGCCATCAGGCTGTTCGATAAAAGTTGGAGATACTTTTAGCAACTTTCAGATTAAGCAATTTCTCATGTCTGGGAACACCTTAGATAGCATATAACTGAACTGAAAAAGAGATAATTCTACTATGAAAGTTGCTAAGCTAATTATGTCCCAAGAAAGGAAAGGTCTCAGCAATGGAGATCTTGAAGTCATCAAGGTTGACACTTACAGTTCGCTCTCACATATGAAGATCTCAAAGAATCGAAATTCCCAGCCTCATCGCTAGGACCCATGCCCAATGAGACTACATTGACCACATTGAAATCATCTTGCTAGAAAGGCAAGTTAGCGAATCAGGGCAAGACATTAACTAAGATATACTCTCTACGACGGATGGTAACAGGTCAGTACCTCCTATCCGTTACCTAATTCCAATAAAAAAACGTATATCTATATCCGTATCTAAATTTGATAGGTATTTTTTTCCCTCTGTCATACCTATATCTATATTTGTTGGATAAAATTAGTCAGGTTTAGGATAAAACTTACTAGATTTAAAATAAAAACTATCGAATATTAGAGTTAGATACTTAGATTTAAATTGTTAATGTTTAATTATATTTTTACTTTTAGTCTTAAAAAATATATTAAAGGTTATAAAAATAAAGGATAAAAATATAATTTATATAAGATAAACGGATGTCGGGTATGGATCCTTAACCATATTCATACCCAAATCTGAATATATTTTCTCCCCTCCTATATATCCATATCCGTATTTGAAAACCCGTCCGATTGCTAGTTTAAACATCAACATTCCAGATCTGAAGAAAAAAAAGGTTAGCTCCTGATTGGCCCGCAGAGAATAGGAATATTGCTGGTTTAAACACGGAGATAATATCAGATAAATTCCCCGTTGAACACTAAACATTGTATACAGCCCAAATGTAATAGACACAATGGATACAGAAACATGATAGAACGGTTCATTACATAATTTCCAAATCGCTAATTCAAAGAAGTGCAGCATGAAGACCCGATCTAGCATTTTACCATTCAAAGCCATGAGTTATAAGAAAAGGTTCAGAGCAACTGAGTAATAAAATATCGAGTAAGAAATACCAGATCTTACGAAAAAATGAGTACGCTTTGATTATTGATGCTAATCGTCGTGCAAATTTGAAACTTTTGACTAAAATACCGCACCTTTCGAGACATGCAACAAGTAATCGAATCTGATTTGAAATTAGGCCTAAAAATAAAATGATCCAAAATGTGATTGCTAAAGAAAGATAGCGAAATGCAGATCAACGTCATATCTCAACGACCGTTCTATAGACATACCAACAATCGATATTTCATTCGCTAACTCATCACATGTCAGGATCAAACATCTTATACTTTTAAACAAACAAGGATTCAAATTCAGGCTCAATCTAGAAGTATCGTAATCGACGATTTCAGATTAGTGAGAAAGATCGATGAACGATAGCAGAAATCGAAGATGGGAGAATAGTTTTGGATAAATCGAACATTACATGAATTCCGTGCTCGAGACAATAAAGCTCCCAGCAGGCATTTCCAACCTGAATACCAGCCTGACCGATATGTATCGAGATGCACTCCCTCATTTTCGCTGCGAGTTATTAGTTTTCTAAATGGGATTGAAAATTGGGAACTTTGAGACAAAAAGAAAATAAAAAAGGGAAGACGAAGACGTTTATTAAGACGCCTTCTTCGCAAAATCCTCAATGATGGCAATTAGATCTGCAGCAGCTTTTCCTAACTTCTCTATAAATAGTGCAGACGTGAGAGAGTGGGGGGAAATAAAATTAAACATGCAAGATGCAGACAGGCTGGCGGACCCTTCTGTTGTGATTGGCCAACGGCAATCTTCATCAACCAACTTTTTTTTTTCGGTTTATAGTTTTTACCCTTTATTCGAAGAGGCTTTGTTTGTCATCCATCAACAATCTAAAAGTTGGTCAAAATGCAGATGCGATTTGCGTATTTCTGCAAGCTTCCCCCCCCCCCCAATCTTTCTTTTTCCATTGGGATGTTAGTCATTTAAGGAGCGTTTGATAAATTAATTATTGACATAAGGATGAAATAAATTGATATTTATTGACATTTTGATATATGTATTTTAATTTTTTATTATTTAAAGAATACTAATTTATTATAAATTATGATAAAAGATAAGGTCAGTTTTTCCAATTTTGGAAAAGAATAATGAATTACACCAAATTAAGAAATGACAAATAATTTTATTACCAAACCCAACCATAGAAGAGCTGTTAATGTTTGAAATACCAAAGGTTTTTCTTTTTTTTTACTGCTGCTGATACTTTTTGTATCAAATCAAAGGTTATACAGTGATTTGATTTGGAGTGTTCTAATTAAATTAATCAATTTATATATAAAATACTTATATAATTATTTTAAAATTATTAGATAAATTTGTATTAATTTATATGGCCATAGAGAATTGATGTTTACAATCTTACATTAAATATATATGTTTCTACAAATCTAATAATATTTATATTTATCATATTAGATATTAAATTTATTTAACTTTTTATTAACTTATCAGTTATCTATTATTATTATTTCAAATGGAATAGAATAAGGCATTCAATTGGATCAACAAATATTATATTACATAGACAACTTTATTCTTAGGTGATTCAAGTTCAGCATCATTCATTCAAAATAAACCATTCCTTCTTTTTGTGTATGCCAAAAGCTATTGTGCTTGAATCCCTCTATTGATTCTGCCAACAGTTTTTATTAATCCAATTACTTGTATTATTGTATTGTAGTTAAGGAGGACACGAGCTCGACTTTATATTTGTGATTTTTGTGGTTAAATAAGCTAAAAACTAATAACTATGAGTCAGTGAAGTGATAGTCACAAACTTTTTTGTGCGTGGAATTCGCTTTTATCAAAATTACAAATTTATTTGACTACCGGTTCAAATTACAAATTTTGAAACTCAAAGAAAAATGCAAGCCTTACTATAATATAGCAGCAATAGGTCCGTGTCTAAGGCCTCCGAATTTTTTTTTTTGTATATATATATATAAGTTAAAACTTCAGTAATATTTTAGATAAAAAAATGTGCCTTAATTGGTTGCCTTTACTCAATATCGGAACATGGCTTGCTATTCAATATATGAGTGTATGGAACTTTTTTTCTATCCCTACACTTAATTTTTATAATTTATATATGTAGAATCCCACTACATCTTCTCCTCTAGGACTCCCTGTACAACTCAAGGCAGGCCGTGGGAAAATGAATATATGCACGTCAGATTACACTGAATTATTCAGCCAACCAACAAAATAATGACAGTATCTATAAACAAAAAACGTTGACAGAGAAGCCATCTTCTGCCAAATAAATTTTCAAAACTTGCAGTTTCCAGAAAACCTTTCAAGGCAGAATAATAATAATAATAATAATAGGCGCAATTATTATAAGATCTACACGCTACAAAACACATGGCTGGCCTCATGTACCCGTACGAAGCTATAATATGATACAACATACATGTAAATTTCAAGGGCCACGGGCCACAGGCCAGACGGTAATTCTTTGAGAAAGTTTTAGTTACCAAGTGTTTGTTAGCTGTGGTTGTCATCTATTTTATTTTATTTAATAAATAAATTTATAAGTATAAAATAAAATACAAAAAAAAAATGTAGTTAAAACGTAGATGTCGGAGGCCGAAATACTTGAATAAAGAGGAAATATCACTTGTATGCATGCATCTTCATTTTACACGGCCTTTGCAACGACCCGTAATAAGCCATTTAACTTAAGACAGCAAGCACCCCTAGCTGGCTAGCCATATCAACATCCCGAGCTCTTCACCTCTGGAAAAGAGAGTGAAAATCAAAATTAAAGAGTACTATGCATCAGCTAGCTAGTACATGTACTAGTAACCGCAAGTGAGGATCCATCAGTTAGTACCGGCGGCCGGCGGTTGAGCAATTCAACCACCTTTCTCATGGAAGGTCTGTTCATAGGAAACGCTGAGGTACAAATAAGGGAGACATTCAAGACTCTCTCAATCTCTTCATAGTTACACGTCGATGGGTCCATCGCAGGATCAATGAGCTGGTTTAGTTTGCTGAGATTCGCACCCCAGATGCCAGGATCAGGATGATCGGCAGCATTCTTACGGTAACTAGTTCCTGGTTCGATTGATGATAGAACAATCCCTGTTACCCATTTTACTAAATCTTTGTTCTCGCCAAATGATGGATCGATCGGTCTCTTTCCGGTTATTAGTTCCATCAAGACTACCCCGAAACTGTAGACATCGCATTTTTCTGTGACCTTGAGAGTGTATGCGTATTCTGCAAATAAAAGTGATCGAGTGAAATGAACGTACTAAAACTTCAATAACGATAAGAAAGAAAAAAACGGACGACTGATAAGTTTTAATTAGCATCCAATGCATACTCCTTTAATATACAATGCACACGGGAAATAGCACACACTTTTAAGTAGTCATCTAGGCCTAGAGGAGAGATACACGTACGAGACTCAACCAATCTTGGTATATTGTAGTAGTATTTGGGGTGAATGATCAACGATGCATGAAGCTGATCAGTTCCGTACGTATTATTGCATGCCTTTTATTTACTAGCTATATATATACAGTGGATAGCATAACGATATAAGTTACTAATTACAGTAATATATCTATCCTTTTCGTCACCAAATTTTAGTCGCCTATTAATTCACAAATTAAATAGAAGTCACTGAATTCAGTATGCTAGCTAACCGGTATATATTGCCGTTGCTTGCTAGGCAGCACAAGTATGGTACTGCTCGGGTACGTAGAATCTCTGCGGTTACACAGCAGACACCGTCCCAGTCACTTTTACCGCCCACAAAAAGGCAGAGAAGAGAATATATAGCAAGTTCATGGCCTCTTGAAACACATGGACAAATTAGTTCCAGAGGAATTAAGAATGTATAAAAAAAAAGTTTCTTAATCTAAAAAACAATGTATGAAAAGTATGCGTATATATTATATATCTATATCTATATATATATACGTATATATATTATTTTTATAAGTAAGGTAATTTTTATCATCTTAACACCGAAGAATACCACAGCCAAATGAAAAGAAAACAGCATGTTACAAATGGTACGTACCTGTTTACTCAAATGTGGAATTAATTACCTACAATCGTATTTCTCTACAAACTATTTAGGAAGTTGATGTTACAGCCTAACAACAAAGTGGTTGGCACATTCCATATATATCCATCTACAATTGCACATAGACATGTAGCGCACGTTATTGTCCCACATTGTTGTGGAACATCGAATTAAGAAAATGTTGATTTGATCCAATTTTTTCCCCTATTTTGATCCAACAGCTCCCATACTGCTTAGACTGGTTTACTATAATCGATCTGGCATTACCTACTACTACTGCTACTACGGGAAGGGTAAAACCAGTAGGGTCATTAGGTGTTTGGGTATCTATCTTATCTGTCATTCGAATTTTCTTCCATGCGCAGTACTTCTGTATTAATTGGTTTATATATCAATCTTCATGCCTTGTATTATTATTAACCCCCCCCCTCCCTCCCATATATAAATACTAAACGAAGATAGCAATCCCTTATCTAATGCGTGAATGATCTCAAAACTTTTTTTCCATCTTTCCCAACCTTACTTCCACCGAGATGTATCCATCACATCTGAAATATGTAACAAAACGGGTACTAATTAATGACAATTAGCACTGATAATCATAAGGATTACGAGATTAATTAGCACCCAAAAGAAAAAAGAAAAAAAAAAGATTCTGAGATTAAACGAACTAACCTGGCGCGATATATCCATAGGAACCAGCAACTCGAGACGCCACCGGCTCGTTATTCTCCTCATCTTTACCCTTCAACACCTTAGCCAGACCAAAATCGGCGACCCGGGGCCGAAACTCTTCGTCCAGTAATATGTTATTCGACTTGACATCCCTATGTATTACAGCCGGCACACAGTCGTGGTGAAGATACGCCAATCCCCGTGCCGCACCCAATGCGGTCCTAAACCGCTTACCCCAATCCAAGACGGAATATCCAAAAAATTCGCCCTCTCCCTCAACTATTTTCTTTGTTCCAACTCGCCCGTGCGAGTGCAACACGTCCCCTAGGCTCCCGTTCACCATATATTCATAAACCAACAACTTAAAGTCCTTCCCTATATAACTCGACAACAATTTCACTATATTCCCGTGTCGTACCTTCCCTAACACCTCCACCTCTGATTTAAACCCTGTTTCCCCTTCCCATTTTCGGCTTCCGCTCCCACCCCCACCGTCCCTATGCCTACTACTACTACCCCATAGCTTCTTCACCGCTACAGTCGGACCGGGCTTTATGTCCACCTTGTAGACCTTACCCGACGAGCCTGACCCGATCACGTTCTCTTCTTTTAGGTGGCGCAGTATTTCCTTTCCGTCGAACCCGACCCCTTGGAACACGGTGAACTCGTACCGATCTTTCTGTCTGTTTGCTGTATTATTAGCGTTCGGTTTTGCAAACTTGGCCCGGTAAACCAGCAAGGAGGAGACGACGAGGAGTAGTGCCAAGGAGGAGGAGGTGGCGATGGCAATTAGGTACGTGGATATACCCGGCTTGTGTTTGGAACATGGAGGGAATTGTTTAATTTGTTTTAGATCGGCGGAACACAGTTTCGGGTTACCCGAAACACTTCGGAGATAGAAATCTTCAGCGAATCCGAACGGCACCCTTCCCTCCAAATCGTTGTTCGAGAGATTCACCGCGATCATCCTCAACTTCGTTAGCTCCACCGGAATCTCACCAGAAAATTGATTCTCCGACAAATCTAAGAACGTCAGTACCGGAAGCACCCCCAGTTCCCTCGGGATCTCGCCTCGGAACTGATTCCTAGACAGGTTTAACTCGGTGAGCTCCTTCCAAACGCCCACGCCTTTCGGTAACTCGCCGGTGAACCTGTTATCCCCCAACTTCATCTTCTGAAACTTCTTCAGTTCGGTCCAACAAGCCGGCAATTCGCCGGAGAATTGATTCATGCTCGCGTCAAAATCAACAAGATTTGTCAACGAGCATAGACTAGACGGCAATTCGCCGGAGAATTTATTTCCGGATACAAGCAGGGATGATATATTATTAGAGGATGCGGAGATTGACGGAGGAATAACGCCTTCGAATCTATTGTTGTATATCTCGAGGTAACTAAGCCTGGGTAAGCTCCAGATACCTGCAGGTGGTTCGCCGGAGAAATCATTGTTCCCGATACGAACGTAATTGAGAGAAGAGCAGCTTCCTATTGATTCGGGCAATCTGTCCGACAATCTGTTTTTGAAAAGAATGAGCCGCTCGAGATTCTGGTGGTAGCAGAGATTCGGAGGTAGCGGACCGGAGAGGTTGTTCGTCGATACGTCGATTTCGTTGATGTTGGAACGCAGCCCCAACTCCGGAGGCATTTCACCGGACAATGAATTGTTGAACAGCTTCAGTTGAACTAAATTGGGATTTAGCGCCAACACCGCCGGTATCTTCCCTTGTAAACAATTGTCATTGAGGTTCAATGAGATCAAGTGCAGTTCCGCTAACTCCTCAGGGATACTTCCGGTGAGTTGATTCTGTGAAGCATCAAGGTAGCGCAGATTTTTCAGATTCCCTAAACTTCCCGGCAATTCACCGGATAAATTGTTAAAATAAAGCTCGATCTGATAAACTCTTTTTAAATTCCCGATACTCTGTGGAATTCTCCCCGACAGCATGTTCGAAGAAACGTCCAAGTTTAACAAACTCAGGAGCCCGCCAATGGATTCCGGAATTTCACCAAAAAGTGTCGTCGACGACAGCCATAAGTCCTGAAGCTTTGTCAAGTTCCCAATCCCGACCGGAATCCGACTTGGCTCAAACGGATTATACGCTAATTGAAGCTGAACTAACTCCGTAAGATTGCACAAGAAGCTCGGGAATGCACCGTTGAGAGCATTCCCCGTCAGCCTTAGCGTTTGAAGGTTCGGCAACCACCCATAACTCGGAGGGATATCGCCGGTGAAGTTGTTGTCAGAGAAATCGAGTAAACGGAGGTTGATGAAATGAGGCGAGAAGTGTGGTAGGTTACCGATGAATAAGTTGGAGGAGACATCGAGGTGGTAGAGTCGGGAACAGGGCGAGAGTGAAGCAGAAGAGATTGTGGAATTGAATATATTCGATGAAATCGTAAGGCTTTGAAGAGTTGGGATTCGGCAGAAATCGGAGGGAAAAGGGCCGGCGAGGCCGCGGCAGTAAAGGTCGATGGCGATGACGGAATGCTTATAGTTGCTGCAGGTTATACCAGTCCAGTTACACGGCGAAATGTCGGCGCCTTCGCCGGGGTGGATGATCCAGGAGGCGAGGGAGTTGTTTGCGTCGGTAATTTTTTCGTTTTTTACACGGAGTAGGATTTCGACGTCTCTGTTGAGTGGAGTGGTAAGTGGAGGGAAACAGAGGAAGAGGAGGAGGCAGAGAAACATTAGAAATGAACCAATTTTTATGGAGAACATTTTATTTCTTCAACGGGAAGAGGAAGGAAGAAGGTAGGTGGGGGTTGAGTTGCAGTAGAGAGTATTACTGGGACTAGGAAGAAAGCAGATGCGAGTTGCTAGAGAATAGTATTGATTGAAGATTAATATGAGTTGGAATTAGTAGCATTTTTTCGGAAGGGGTGGTACATGAATTGGGAAATTGAAAGCAGTAACAAATAAGCTAAAAAATGGAAAACGATCTGGGAAAAGTAAGTGAGCACTAAATTAGAACAATAAATTACGATTACGAGGTAAATTTTCACGGGAATGTATCAAAATTGCAAATTTAAAGATGAGAGAAAGGGAGCAGAGGGGATGAGAAGTGAGAATCGTATTTAGTGTTTGCTTAATTGGTTCATTTGGAAATGGAGGGGGTGAACTGGGGAGCAGAAGGAGAAGAAGAAGAAGAAGAAGGTGTCTGTTGCGATTGCTTCAGCCAATTGCATGAAATTGGTTTAAAATGTTTACAGACTTACTCTGCAGATTTTTGGCAATCTAGACGTTTGTTTTTCAGGGTCTTCTTTCCCCTCCCTCACTGAATAACGTGTAGCATGGGAGTACCAATCTGTTGAACTTAGGGCTCGTTTGATACCGTGGATTGGGAGTTTCGAAATTAAGGAAAATGAGAATAAAAATTTTTAAATATAATTTATTTATTTATTTTAGTTTTGTGTTCGGTATATAATAGATATAAGTTAGATAACAAATCTCTGACGTATTTGGCATGTGATAATAGAATTGAAAATAAAATAATCAGTATATATAGAGAGAGAATTATATCAGAATACAAATCTCAAATTGGAATTACCAGGCTTTCCTTAAAAAAAGAAATATTTTTATTTTCATTTCTATTCCCTTTTTTAATTCTCATTTTCAAATTTTAAATCTTACTTTTTATTCATATTTTCTAGTTTCTATTCCAACTATACAAATACCCTCCCAATTCTTGTAGGGAGGAAATTCTGCCTCCTTTTTATTTCGCTTCTACGGTTCAAAGATTCTAAGACAGCAAGGGGCACCGGCCACCTGAAATCAATTTTATCTAAGGAATCCATGTTTTTTATTCTATCACAGTGATAGAGTGTAAATCACGTGGGATAATGAAATGGAAAGAGGTCGACCCTATGTCATGGTTGACGCAACCGACAAAAGAGCTACATAAATATTTAAAGAATTATTCCAAAAATTGAAAGTTACATGAAAATACGAAAGTTAGGAAGTTGAAAACGTAAAATGAGGTTTTTCGTTAGAGAATAGTAGATCAAGGTAAATTATACGAGTAACACGGTTGCATCTAGCAATACGAACTTGGTGCTTAAAATAGTGACATTTTTTTTTTTTACTATTTATCATAAAATTTATATTTATTCTTTCTATTTACTATACATGTCATATATTTCTTCACTTTTATACTTTATTTTATTCCTTCGCCAACTTTTTTTCAATATTTATTTGTCAGGAGACGAGGGTTTTGATCTAAATTCATAATGTTATCTTTTATCTAAATATAAAAACTTTATAGTCAATTAAAAACTATTAAATTTCAAACTAAACTTCATAATTGATGAAAATAAGTTGATAGTAATGTCCAACAACAACAATAGACAAGAAAAAATTCAAGCACCAATTATTTTTAGTTAGCTAAAGACTAGACGATGAAACTAATGAATATTTTTGTATGAAAAACCGAGTTAAACACTAGTACTAGAGTTATTTTTTCTTTGGTTGCTTAGTTAAGTGAGTTTGTGTAAAAATATGCTAACAATCAACGGTTCAAGCCACATCAAACAAAAATAATTATCATTGTCTGTATGCACAAGTAAATAATAAAATTATGCTTATAATTTGGTTTACATATAGGTTGATAACTATCTTTTTCCAAAGATTAGTATTATCATATACATAGTAAAATATGTGTGAAATTTTTCTCATGTAAAGGAATAATATTAATAGTGTATAACTTAAGACATTCGTATCCTAAATTCAGTGATAATTATCTAAGTTTTAGTTCTCGCCATCTCTAATCTAGATAGAAGTGTCTGTTATAGTAGAAATAAATGTGTAAAAAATGGGACTCTCACGTACATGTCTTTAGAAATGAATATTTTGGATCTTACTAGCTATTAGATGTTGTTCATTTTCCTCGAAAGGGACTTATTTTCTTTCATTACGAACATATTAACTAAGAGATATAAAGTATGAAAATATAATTTCCACCCTTAGAGCAATTTTTTTTACCATACTTGGAACATTTTTCATAAGATGCTAATTGTATAACGTTGTTTTCTTTTAATCATAATTCAATAATTTCTATATATACTTTACTTTTAGAAGCCACAAGGATGTAAAATGTGTTGTGTTTTTATCAAACATTGGATTTATACATGAACAATACAATTTACGGACTGTTGTATAAATTAAGCCCGTATAAAAATGATCATATTTACATATAATTTATTTCAGCTTAATGTATATAATTAAATGTAGACTCATATACATAGAGCATTTGTGTATATTAGATTATTGATGAATCGAACTAGAATAACTCGATATATAGCATATTAGTTGTATATATATATATGGTCGTGGTCTCAAAATCATGCACACTTAGTTCTTTTCGATTCACATCGGTCAAAAGGTCTAACAAACATGTGCCTGATCCAAAAGACCACGGTACCGCATATACGACTATCATCCTGAATCCATTGATATATGATTATTCCAACATTATGGATTAGGTACATTTTTGTATTATTATTATGTATGAATATTGATGAATTGCAATATAATATTGTCGAATCTACAAATTAATTTTCTATCCAAATGGCCTATGAAATCTTTGACATATCAACCGAAAATAAATCCTCATAATAAAGTATAGGCTGACAAAGGAACAAATGAATTGCAATGTTCATTTTAGTTATCAACTCTCACCTTACTTTATGTCTAATAAATAGCATTGTTTTAAATATCGGATAAAAAATCAGTTTTGTGGACCTTTCGATATACACCCTAACCATTTTTTCGATCGAAAACTATTTTTATTCACAAAATTATCTAGTATAACCTCGATATGACTCGATCTAACTGGTTCCTCAGATCTTGATATTTTTTATAACATAAACGATGATGTTTATTATGTATTGGAGTAAACCAGCTTACCTAATTTTTTCAATTGGTATGCAGATTTTAAAACCAAATAGTTTTATCCCTGTTGAGCTCCCCAATATCGGATTAAACTTACCGCTCTGGTTTGACTTTTAAATTACTACATAGTTGGTTCTTAGATTTTAAAAACTGATAGAAAAGTGCATTGTTAGGTTTTGGTAGCTTAATATAAAGTTGTCTTCATCTTTCTTTCCCCAACATATGGATAAGTTTAAATATTTTCTAATAAAAATGACAAAAATGCTTGTTAAGTGACGTGACCATGTCGCTTAAGAAAAATTAGACTTTTGGTTGAGGTTGGTCTCATTAAACATGGTAGATATCAAATGTGTTAGGTTTTTTCTTCTCTAATTTTTATGAAACTTAAAGATGAATTCCATAAACAAGTGAATAACAATATAATAATACACCGGGCTTTCTTGTAGTGGTAGTGAGGGAATTTGGTCCTTCCTTACCAACCCAAGATCGATCCATATCTGATAAGGTGCTATTTACTTTTTTGTATAGTAGTTAGACGTCTAACCCACTAACGGTATAATGGATACATGGTTTAGGTTCCTTCTAAGGGGCATTTAGGTTCACCTCTCCCCCAAATACACCGGTATGTCCTCACTCATAAAAAAACAACAACAACAACAATGTAATAGTGCATATTACATGAAGGAGAATTTGAACTTAGAATACTTAAGACCTTTGTCTCAAGATTTTAATCATAGTATTACAAATGGGATCAAACCAATTGGTTTGTCATGGTGCATGATAGTGTGGTCGGTTTACTCACTATATATGACAACTTTGTCAAAATTGGCTATAAATTGGTTAAATAGATTGACAACAAATTATCCACTAGTATGATATTTGGTTTAACCAATATAAACTCTAATACCGCGAGTAAAAACACAACTTTTATTATTTTTATTACTATTTTATGCTTATTAAACAAGTGTATACCATTAATCATATCTATGAACTATGAACACATTGTCATAAAATAAAAATAGATGGTCACATATATAAATAATCATCTATAATTTCTCCAGTAAAAAACTAAGAAGGATGAAAAAAGGCAGAAGAAATAGATGATGGTTAGGGAATTATAATCATCATTTATTGTGCGAGTGTAATGGATAAGGGTATAGATGGCATATAATATTCCAAATTAGTTGTGGGTGATGGAGGCTTAAAGGAATTGATATGAATTCCTATATTAATAAGATATATCTTCTTTTATGAAAGTCTATTATGAGAAAACTCTATCATTAATATATATTTGGCTTAGAGTAGTCCAAAAATGGGTGATCTCTTAGAAAGTTTTTCAAAAAAAAGACAAAATATGCACAAAATGATTCATGTTGATTTGTGAGGTTTGTTATCAAAAAAAAAAAACTCCTGGTAACTACTTATGGCCAGTGCTTTGAGGTGTTACAAATGCTATCACAGCAAAACCATGACCATGAGTTAAAATTAAATAAGCCAAACAACTATCTAGAAAAACAAATCTTAAAATATACTTGAATGATACAATTGGTGCTTGAGGCACAATAAGGACATTGCATTCTTTAAGTGGGAATGTATATAATATCCCTAGTTATTAGTTAATGATAAAGGCTTAAAATAATTGATATGACTACCTATGTTAACAAAGTATAAATTCTTTTTAAGAAGTATATCCTTAGAGAGCTCTATAGTTAAGTGTGATTGGCTTAGATTAGTCCAATGATGGGTAACCTCCTTGAAAGTTTTCTAAAAAACACATTATTGAAGATAAAATAATCATAAAAAATCTTGTTGATTTATGAGGTCAGTCATCAATCCTAAAAGATCACCCCTAGTAACTACCTATGTCACACGATAGTTGTAACTTAAAACCTTCATCTATACATTAGTATAATTGTTTTTCCAATTTTTTAAAGCTATAGGCAACGATTTTAGGGGAAAGCACTATCTTTACCTAAGGTTTTTTTTTTAAATTTATCGTCTATATCTTAATGGAAATTTTTTTCTCTTTTTGTATTCTTCACTTTCAACCTATCGAGAATTTTCCACTCCTCACATTTGCACAAATAAACATAGAGACCTTATGTGAGAAATGTTTATTTCTAAAAGCCTCCCACCATTATTGATTCCTCTATCTCCTCCTTCTTCTTCACCAATCACCTTCGTCACTGTCATAGCCACCCATCCTTCTTATTTTTCTATTATTTTTTTGTTGTTTTTTTCAATACCTATGTAATTTTCATATTATTTCTTTGTAAATATTTCCTTGATATTATCATTGTTTCTCCTCACATTTACACAAACACACAAAACATGATTATGCTTTCTTAATTTTGTTATGTTATGTGTGTTATATATTATTAGAAGTTTTTTGGTGTCAATGTTGTATTTTTTTTAGTGTATATATGTGTAGTGTCATGTGTTATTAGCTATATAATAGCCTATGTATGGTTTCTATACATTTTGTCCAAATATTATTGATGTAATTTGTCAACAATCTTCCGATGGACATAAATTTAAGTTGGTTGTCCATTTTGGATGAAAATTTTCCCATTTCTAGTATATATATATATATTTGAGATATGGATGCTAAAACCTTTTTAAAGGAGGGTTTAATCAATCATGGATTAAAAAAATGTATACTATTTTGGAATTTAAAATAAGGTTTTTATGTTTTGAGTTTTAAAACCCATTTTTAGTGATAATTTAATAGTATAACATGTGATCATGTGTAATTTTATTAAAACAATTAGCATATTCTCTTATAAGAAAAAAGATCGCATTATTTATATGTATTTATAGTAGTCATGTATTATAGTAGACGAAATTCCATGGCAGTGTAACGTATTTATTAGATTCTCTTATTATAGTGACATGGTAGTGTAATATGTTTATAAGACCCTTAAAGCATCGTAGATGAATGATGTATGTCATAGTTATTGAAATTGTATATTATTTGTGAAAGGCATATATTTGTGATCATTTATTTTGTTCAAATGTATACTTATTTATTTATTTGATGATTTCATACATGTATGGCATCTGATTATCAAGATGAAGATTTAGGAAGAAAGGTATAGAAAAGAGATAAATAGTTTAGATGAAATAATGCATTTGTTATCTATATTAACATATTCATTTCTCATGTGTGTTTATAGTAGATACTTTGCTAAGTCCGTGAGAAATGAAGATATTGAGATAAATAATAAAGACCAAAAGTATTTGATGGAACTCACTATAAGGCCTGATGATGTGAGTTAGTTTATTTTGTTACTTTTCTTTCTTATCTTTGATTAATACCTTGTTAAAATGTATGTATACTTTAATATAGTTCAAAGCTCTCTTGTTTGATATAACAAAGCTAATTGATTGATCTTATGATTGTCTAGTTGTTATAAATATAATTTTAATGTAAATTAATTGATATTATGAATGGTAAGTTGATATAATGCAAAATTAATATTCAGAATTGGGATACACACCATTAATACTTGTGCATTAGTTGATTATATACATGTTATTTTATGCAAAAAAAATTGTGTATGGTATAGGTAGTAAAATTATATATATTTTTTAAAAGGCTATAGAAAGTGGTTTCGAATTAAAACCACTATCTATACTCATTAAAATTTGGAGGAAGGATTAGATGCCAATTATGAGCTAAAACTATCGTATGTGGTCCACTGTAGATGGCAGTTAGATGACGGTGTTAAGCTACAACATCTGTTTAACCCTTTCAAAAAACATTTAGATGAAAATTAGAAAAAGGTTTTGGGTTAAAATCATTATATATAGTTGACAATAGATTATAGTTTTTATCCCTTTATTACCATTTAATTCTGCCAGTAATTTTTGTAAGTGTCTTTTTTGTTTCCTATTTCCTTTTATACGACCATATTTTAAACCACTATCTATAGTATATATGGTTGTAGCCAATATGACGATTTTCTAACACCATCTTTACCTTTTTCCACCGTTTTCTAACGCTATTTTTGTAACAATGACCACTAAAGAATTGATTCGATCATCAATCTAGATTTTAAATTATAATTTTGATCACTATACATTGACATCATTAATGCGTAAATCTTCTATATCAATAAAACTATACCTTCCTTTGTTTGTGGCTTTAACTTATTATTTTTCTATATAAATTATGTGAGTTGGTAAGTTAAAGGTACATGCTTTGTATTAAACTAAAAACTAACAATATAAGTTAGTGAATTCTATTAGAGTTAAATAATGGTGAGTTATTTGCATCATCTATGTAGACTGATCAAGTTTCACCTTTATCTATAAATACCTAATGTTTAAGAGGCTAAAATAGATTAAAGTGGGTTTGTTATATAGTATGCATGCAGAAGAGTATAATGGTGTATTGTGACTTCCATGAAATATCTATATGAGCTCTCATATCCTCTCTCAAACAATTATATTTATCAATTATATTTCTTTACTCTAATTCTTATTATTGCATCGTCGTTGTGTATGCCATTTTCCTTTTACACAAAACTAGTGTCATTTATTCACAACTAGTACCAAAGTTGTGGTTAAAAAATCCATGTCTTCCACAAAGTTTGATGTGGAGGATTTACAGGGAAGTATGATTTTAGGGTGTAAGGTACAAAGATGAAAGCACTGCTCATGTAACAAGGATTGCAATTGGCCATTCTTGAGGACAAGGTATCATAGGAAAAGGATGATGATAAGACCAAGGTGAACATAGAAGAAAAGACATATAACTCGATTATTATTTACCTTAGTGATAGAATCTTAAGGGAATTTTCAAAGGAGAAAACAATTGATTTATGAAGTAAGATGAAGACATTATATATGAAAAAGTTATTAACCAAATGGGTGATAATGAAGTAGATGTTGAATTTCTTTAAGCTATATTCCAAGAATTTAATGGATGATTCTTTGAATGAATTCAATCACGTCATATTATATTTGTAGAATATCGTTATAAAGATTAAAGATGAAGGTTGGGCTATTATTATTCTTAAATCATTGCCTAACATATTCAAACACTTTGTGGTCACTATGATGCATATTCATGATGCTTTGAAGTTAGAGGAAGTTGTGGCTGCATTAATATCAAAGGAGTTGAAGATAAAAGAAGTTAAGGAGGATGATAGTGTTGAGAGTATAAATGTTAGAGGGATGAAATAAAAGAGGGACAAGAAAAATAAGAGAATTTCATTCTAGCCCCAATTCGATGCTTTAAGAAAGTGTATCTATTGTTATAAGAAGGGACATTACAAGAATGGGTGCTCTTAAAGAAGTGTAAAGAATGCTATGGGAAAGAAAGATAAGATTGGTTTCAATTATAATGGTGAATCAAAGGTAGCTTAATGTAATACCCCAATTTGAGCGGAGTGTTATAAGAATTGATCTGGCTACTTATATCAACATAGTATACCATTCTTTTGGTAATTCCATCCTAAGAACTCCACAGTTAAGCGTGCTATCCGTATAGTAAGTGTAGGATGGGTGACCCTCCTAGGAAGTTTTAGAAATTTTCTAAAAGTTTCTCGGGAAGTGTGTGAGTGAGGAAAAAGCGTGCTAAAAGGACTCGTGTTGATCTGTGGGGCCAGCTGATCAATCCGAAAGCTCTCCAAGGTAGCCCCTGCGTGGTCATAGAGATTAGATGTGTACCACTTAATATGAATATGATAGTGAAAAAGTGATGATGTTCACTACAAAACTAAGGAGTCACGGATGGATTCTTAATACTGGTTACACATCTCACATGTGCCTGTGCCCGGTCTTGTTCTAACGGTATAAGAAAGTGTATAATGATCATATTCTATTAGGAAACGACAAGTCTTATTATGTTATTAGCAAATGTATTGTTCCATCGCTCTATTATATATTTAATGTACAAAATTAAGATAGTTAATATACTATCAAAGTTAAATAATGATATTTTTATAACTTATCAAAGATACAAAACTTATGAATTTATAAATCAGAGTTATAGAATAATATTATATAATGAAATATGTTGTTTTAGATTATAATAGTAAATTAAATTTATTTTGATTCAGTATTATTAAATAAATAAATAAATGGTCATGCCCATACAGATTGATGCACAAAGGGACATTTCCAAATAATGAGACATGAGTGGCTTTATAAATTGAAAATGTGCCAATGAGTTGGGTGCATAAAAAAAGTGGTATGTAATTGCTTAGAGCACAAACAATTAATAAAATGATAGTTTGTATAAGCATCCTTTCATTTATAATTCAATTAATGCAACCATTTTTAATTGCAATGCTTAAGCTTCAAGTATCTTTAAGTGTGATCATAGGGACACTTGATATATGTACAAAGAACCAAAATAATTCATTAAGAAAGTTACAATGAAGATACATATTAGTTCAATATATTTGAAATCTTGTGACCTTTAAAGCAAACAAGTATTTTCATTGTATCTTTTTTAAGTCTATAAATAACTCCCAAAGTATGAGATAAAAAAAAAAACCATTTTAATTTTTGACATTCAAGCCTTTAAACACAATCTTTTGAGAGACTCTCATGAGTATTTTTGAAATGCCCCAAAAATATTTATTTTAGGAAATATTATTAAATAAGGATTTATTAGGGAATTAATTATTTTATTATTTTATTTGGAATAAGGAGGATTTATTTAGGGCAAATTAATAATAATTTATAAATATTTTTATAAAGGAAAAATTGGGCTTTTTGCTAATTAAAAAGTAATTTAGGAGAAATATTTTTAAAACCCTAAAATAGCCTAAAAAGGAGATTTAATATTATTTTATTTAAATATTTTTATTCTAAATACCCAAAATATTTTAATTAACTTATTTAACCCCAATCCACTTAAATTTTCCTTTTTTTCCCTTTTCTTTTTCTTTCCTTCTTTTTCTTTTTTTCTTCTTTTTCTTTTTCTCCCTCCGGATTGGGCCCGAGCGCGGCCCAATCCTTCCTCTTTTCCTTCCTTTTCCCACAGCCCAGCGCCGTTCGCCTTATGCGGCAGCCGAGCGCTGCATTTTGGAGCCTGTTTCCTCTAAGACGTTGTGTCTCATTTTAAGGACCTACAACCGGCGTCGATCGGCCTAGTTCTCCTCTTTTCCTTTTCCTTCCCGGCCGCCGGTTCACCCCCTCCTTCCTTCTTCGTCGAGCCTGTAACCTCCACCCCTAAAAATGGCGCCGCTGGCCACGAGGGCTTTAACCGGCCGTTCCTCCCCTCATTCTCTTCCCCTTGACTCGTAGATAAGCTTGGCATGATCGGTTATCCTCAACTCCCGCTCGTTCTCTCCCTATTTTCTTTTGAAGGATCGAACCCGACCATTAATTCCACCAGCCGATTAACGTCGCCGGCCACCCCAACCCTAGCATCCAATACCCTCCTACCGACCTCCAAAACCCTATTATCCCATATGAGCCCTATAAATACCCTTGGTGTGGGTGTTTTCAAAACCTTTTCTCCCTGAAACCCTAAGAGCTAATTGTGTGCCACCGTGACTTCAGACGAGCCATTTGCCGCCATTAGCCAACTTTGCCGCCACCTCTGCCTCGCAAATTCTTCCCTGCACTGTACTCTAGCTAACTAAGTTCTCCACCTCCTTCGATTCTTCTCGCACGAGCCACCATAGCCGTGTGAAGTTCCCTGTCCATCTCGAAAAATATTTTATCCCGCAACCTTTAAACCACCACCCACCACCACATCCGCCAATTTTGCTGCCTTTTGCACCACCCAAAAACTTCTACTAATTCTCCTCCACCAAACCATAACCTTCTTTTCTTTTTTCTCCTTCTCCTTCCCTCTTTTTCTTCATCTTTTTCCCTTTAGACTCCTTTCTCGGCCACCGCCGGTGCCACCCATCCCCGCCGACTCAAGGTGAAACCCTAGACCTTCTCAGTCCTTCTTTTCTATTTATTGTAATTTATTCTATTTTTATTCCAATTTTTAGCATTTATTCGATTATTATTATTATTATTATCATTATTTTTTTTAGATGTAATATTATTGATAAATTTTTTTGGCAGGGTGGAGATTATTCTTGAGTTAATTAGATTATTGGTTTCAAATTTTAGGAATTTATATGAATTATTATAAGTATATTATAATTATTAATACTATTATTAATATTATTATTATTAGTATAATTATTTTATTATTAATGTTAATTATTTTAGGGGGGGCGAGACCTTAAATATTAATTAGGCCTCGCACCTTTGTATTTTTAGTACTATTATTAATTTTTTTGCTATTATTATTATTAATATTAATATTATCTTTATTATTTTTAATATTATAAGTAATATATATTATTACTATTATTGAATAGTAATTTTATTATTTGGGGTAGGTTCGAAAGCCCACCTTGTAATTTTAGGATTATATTATTATTATTATTTCTACTAATATTAGCATTATTACTAATATATTATTATTATTATTATTATTATTATTATTATTATTATTATTATCATCATCATCATCATCTTTACCAACATTATTTTGGTGAAGGGTAGAAACCCTTATATCACCATTCGCTTTAAATTACATTATTATTTTTATTAGTAATTTTAAGTAGTATTTTGTATAGTTAATTTTAGTATAGTATTATTTTAATTAAAAATCAAGTCTTAGGATAAGTTAGTATCTAATAGTATAATTTAGGAGGGAACCTAATTCTAGTATTTTCCCCATAATAGGTGAACCCAGTCAAAGCACTCAAGGGGTATAGGAGTGTGCTCCAAGACCGGTGACATTTTAGGTAAGGGGTGCTAAGGTCATTTGTGTAATATGTAATTTATATGCCATGCATGCCATATGATATGATTTATTGTGTATTTCATGTGTATATTGTATAAATATTATGAATACAACATGATATGGAAGTTGAGGTGTGTTTTGTGTAAATAATTGTGGTATAACAATGATATGTATAAATGTGTTATTATTATGGTATGATGTGGCCTTGAGACATGCATGATGGGGTTGTAAAATAATGATGGGGAGTTGCATGGTGTTAGGGTTTTGTATGGAAGTGCATGGTGATAGGGTTTTACATGGTGTTAGGGTTTTGTATGGAGTTGCATGGTGTTAGGGTTTTGTATGGAGTTGCATGGTGTTAGGATTTTGCATGGAGTTACATGGTGTTAGGGTTTTGCATGGAGTTTCATGGTGTTAGGGTTTTGCATGGAGTAGTAGGGTTTTGCATGGAGTAGTGGTTGTAGGGTGGTATTAATGTTTGCATGGTGGTATTAGAGTTTTGCATGGGAGCTAGGGTTTACGTGAAGCTAGGGTTTTCAAAGGCCTTAGGGTGTGTCATGATTAACTATGGTGGTGGTGGTTAACTAGGGTTGGAGTGTTAACCCAAGTTAAAGAGTAAGCATGGTAGAAGTCAGTCTTACATGTCTTGAAATGAGCTTCTGAATAAGATACTTAAAATATTAAATACGTAAAGTGGAAGATGTTGAGCCGGGCCCAGACCGATCCACCGGCTAAAATAGTGGCAGGGAATGTTTCCCTCACGACTGATCTATCAGCTAAAATAGTGGCAGGGCATGTACCCTCGCGACCGATCCACCGGCTATAATAGTGGGGGATATCGAGCTCAAAAAACCAAACTATATATGTTGTTAAGATGTGGGAAGACACTAATTACTTACAGTGGAACATCGTACGAGAAGGAGCCAGACCGATCCACGGGCATATAATAGTGGCAGGGTATGTTACCCTCGTGACCGATCCACCGGCTAAAATGGCGAGGTTTTCGTACTCGTATGGACTCGATAAAGAGCATGGTGTGAAAATAATTTCGATAAAGGCTAGATGAAGTAAATAATCTAATCTGTATTGAATCATGGTATTTCACCTAAGCATTTGTTTTATCTTGTGCCAATATGATTGAATTCTATGCTTCTTTATTATTATGCATTGGTTGTGTGAATTTTGTATGCTGGCCTTAGTGCTCGGTTACCTTAATCATTACATAGCATACTGATCACCCGTTTCATGGGTGTTGCTCATTCCCACGAGCAGAAGGCCCATCTGACATATTGCAAGTAGGAGACACTTATTTCGATGCTATTGATGTCTATGGGACATCAGGTGGAGCCAAGTGAAGTTTGGGCTAGATCGGTTCCCGGATTGACGTGGCCGGCTTTCCATATGATATTATTATTCCTATTTCCTTTATTCATGATTATCACTTTGGAAACAGTTTTATTATTGTAGTTATCTCTTTTCCTTGAAAAACTAACTCTCGTATTTTGGTTTGTGTAAAGACTTATGCGTACTCTGATTTTCGTATTTATGAATTTGGATTATTAATTATGTTATAGGTAGTACTCTCTTAGCCTTAGCACTTGGTACCAAAATGGTAGGAGTGAACCGGTCTAGTACTAAGTGTGGCGGTAGCATCCCCAGAATTTACGGTTTTAATTTATAAGTATTGTTTTAAAAAAATGTGTAAATTTTGGGGGTGTTACAATTTTTTTGTATCTTAGGGTGAATTGTTGTGCTAGTATCACATTTAATATGGTTCTTTACACACCTCAAAGATTAATTAGTCCCATCCCAATTTATATTTTCCATGGCCATTTAAATGTGATATTATCATGGAGATGAATTTAACTTTGGTGTTCAAAATGACAAACCAAGATGTAATCGAGTCGATTTGATGGAAGCAACTTTTTGAGAGGGAAAGACAATATGTATTTTTGCTTACTACTTTGAAGATATTATATGTACTTGATGCAAATTTACCAAAGTATACAAAATCAAAATCAGATGATAGTGACAAAGTCAAGGCACAAAGAAAGAAGAACAAAGAAGATGAATAGTTTTGTCATGATCATATTCTCAACTCCTTCACTAATCAATTGTATAACCTATATCCAAATTTGAAGTCTATGAAAGAAGTTTAGAATGTTCTTGGAGCCAAATATAGAAAGAAGAAAAAGGTATGGATTTTTTTTTAACTTTGAAGTATTTTGAATTTAGAATGTCAAATGATTTACCTATCATGGATCAAGTCTATGAAATCTAAATTCTTGTATCCAAGCGTTATAACCTTGAGGTTTAGATCCCTTATTTACTTCAAATTGGATTAGTATTGTCCAAAATTACCTCCTAGTTGGAAGAGTATAGGAAGAAATTTCTACATTCTCTTGAAATCATGCCTATAGAATAATTTCAAACACACCTTCAAAATGATATGGTATGCCATTTGTGTAATGTGTTATTATTGAATTTTAAAAGTAAGTATGTATGTGAGAATGGAAATATAAGGAATCAAAAGGGAATTTTTAGGATAGTTTAAAAGTCAACAAGAAGGGATATTCTTTCAATAAGCCCTATGATGTGAAGAATATATACACTATCACCATCATGGAAAGAAGAGGCATTATATAAGCGAGTGAAGAATCAAGAGAAATGAAAATGCTATAAAATTTGAGAATCCTAACATTATTGAAAGTGAAGTTAAAGAACTTCCAACAATGGGATATGTAATGCAAATTGACATGGTGAGAGTTCTTCATATGGCTATTATGAGCAAGACATTGAATTGGTTGTTTAATTCAATTATACCATTCATGTATGCAATAATAATACACTATTTAAGTCATATGAAGAATTAACGTATGAAGAGGAGGGTCATATGTGAAACTACAACGTGGCTAAGATTGCGAGCAAAGAAAAAAAAATTCCTTGGATTTTACTTAAGGAAAGAAATTGAAGTTGATCAATGTGTTTCATATTCCTTATATTATAAAGATTATTTTATATGCTAATTTGTTATGTAAAAAAGGCTTCAAAATAGCCTTGGAGTTTGATAATATCATTGTTACTTAGAACACTTTTTGTAGGGAAAAGATTCTCATGTAATTTAATATTCAAACTTAGTATTAATAATAATATGAATTATTATTCTGTTCATATCACTGGATAGTCCTGAAATACCCCAAAATCCTAATTTAGGGAGTTATAGCAAAAAAGGAGTTATTAGAGAAATTAATTAAATAAATTATTTTTATTAAAATAAAGAGAGTTAATTAAGGTAAATCAAGAGGAAAATAATAAAGAATTTAATTAGGAAAAATTATGGTGTTTAGCTAATTAAAATGAAAGTTAAGAAAAATGTATTCAAAATAGATAAATTAATCTAAAAAGGAATTTCATTATTATTATTATTTTTAATATTATTAATTTTAAATATTCAAAAATATAAAATGCCCAAAATACCCCAACCCATCTATTTTATCTTTCTTCCCTTTTTCCTTTTCTTCTTTCTTCTCTCTCCTTCTCTTTTCTTCTTTTTTCCCCCTCTTTCCAAGCTGGGCAAGCCCCTCGTAGCCTAGTTTTCCCCTCCTTCGTCTTTTCCTTTGACGCGGCCTAGGCTCGCACACCTCATCCCCTTTCCTTCGCCCATCATCCGACTGGTCCACCTTCTTTTCATTTCTTCCCAAACCGCCTGGTCTAGCCTTTCCCCTTCCTTCTTCTACCCCCAATCCCTACGACTTGCGAACTCCTCGCTGTACCACCATCCTTCCTTCCTACCACCACCGCACACCGTCCAGCATCCTTCCTCTCTCTCCCCCATCATTTTTTCCTCTTTTTGACCCAACCAACCCCCTCTCTCCTCACACACGCTTTCCCCATTTCCCTTCTCTTCCGCGACCACCCACTCCTTGCCATGGCAGAGACTACACTGCCTGCCACCGTTTGGGCATTAAAGTTAAAAAACGTGCTAAGAATTTCACTTTAAGTCAATCTCACTACATTGATAAGTTCTTCAAAAGTATTTTTATCTTAAAGTGAAAGAAGAAAAATACTCCATATGACTCTAGTGTACACATTTCAATTAATGAAAGTCAAGTAGTTACATAATTAGAATATGCTAGCGCAAGTGGAAGTTTAGTGCATTTATAACACCCCAAATTTTCAAGCTAAATTTATTCATATAAAACTATTGATTAGATAGGGCAAAAACCAAAACATAAGTGTTACTCCTACTCTTAACACAAGCCCATCATCACTACCTTTCTCATACTCAAAGTAATGCAAAATAATTCACAAATGTGTCACAAAATAGAGAACAATAGAAGAAATAATAATAATAATAATAATAATAATATTAATAATAATATTATTATTATTATTATTATTATTATTATTATTTTAGGATAAAGGTGTGGATATCATCTCCCAAAAAATACAACCAAAGGATAATGAGACACAAAAGTCTAAAATATCCAAAAAAAAATTTCCAAAAGTACCACCAAATAACTTTTACTCTAAGTCCCAACCCAATTAATGTCTATCTTACCCTGACACATCAACATGTAGATTAATATCATTCTCATCGAGTACTTGCAACAAGTCACTTGCAAGTGTAGCATCAGTATGTTGATATACTAAGTAAACAAGACCTCCCGTGTAGAGGCATCATGCAACACATAGAGCATGTCAATGAAGCATTAAATCATGCATACATACAACATGCTATCACAAATACTCAAACATATCATAATATCTTGTTCAATTTATTTCAAATACTATAACCATATTCTATACTCAATTAGGTGGATTTCTTGTCATAAACTAATATATATATATATATATATATATATATATATATATATATAATTATATATAATTAGCACAACTTATACAATTAACACGAGTCAATTGTCTACCATCAATTAGGGATGGCAACGGGGCGGGTCGGGGACAAGGACCCCATCCCCATCCCCGAACCCGATAAGGAAAATAATCCCCGAACCCGACCCGATCCCCGATCTATTTTCCATCCCCGATTTATTCCCCGTTCTTAAAACCCGACCCGATCCCCGAAACCCGATTTTATACCCGATCCCCGATCTCATCCCCGATCCTCAAACTATTTTTTTATATTATATTTTTAATTTATATTCTATAAAAAAATTATATATATATATATATATATTATATATAATTATATAAAAATATATATATAAAAAATTTCGGGGCGGGTTCGGGGATGGGGACCCCAAACCTGTCCCCGCCCCGTCCCCGAAAAAATCCTCGTTAAGAATCCCCGAACCCGAACCCAAACGGGGAATCCCCGACAAGGCCCCAAACCCGCGAGGAAAATTGCCATCCCTACCATCAATTGATTCAATATATATAGTCAATA
The DNA here is from genome assembly GCA_030549775.1 of Tamarix chinensis. Lineage (NCBI taxonomy): Eukaryota > Viridiplantae > Streptophyta > Magnoliopsida > Caryophyllales > Tamaricaceae > Tamarix > Tamarix chinensis. The sequence goes on along the minus strand of CM060179.1, from coordinate 8,918,722 downwards.
TAACTCAAGGAAAAGTGGACTAAAACTACCAACTACCCTAATATAGATAGTTAGCACAATATAATAGGAAGGTAGACTAAAACCACCAGTTGAACCAATATAAATAGCCAACACAACTCATGATTAGATGGAGTAAAATCACAGCTAACCTATAGATAGATATTACAACTTAAGATAAGATATACTAAAACCACAACTTAACCCAACCTAGATAGATAACACAACTCAAGATAAAGTGGACTAAAATCACAAGTATACCCAATCTAGATAGTTAGCACAACTCAAGATGCGGATGACTAAAACCACCAGCTGAACAATATAGATAGCCATGAAAAATAAAGATAAGATCGATTAGAACAATTATTTGATCCACAATAGGACATTAACATAGACTTTATATTATCTTCCACTTTAATCAAGTAAGTCTTATTCAATGTAAAAACTTAATCTAATATCATACATCCATACTTATGCTAATTTTTTCAATTTTCATCATTCTTAAAAAAGGATAAAGACAAAGTGTGGACATAAAACCTAAGGAAATGCACCAAAAATCCTAGGCAAACCAATTAACTAGTCCTATAAACCAATAGTCTAGTATGGGAAACAAGCTGAGAGAAAAATAATGTGAAATAGGCAAATAAATCAACTAGTAGTGAAAAAATAGTTAACTGGTGCACCAAAAGACTAGTCATTGACCTAACCAGCTAATTAGCATCATGCTAAAACGTGAAAAAATAGTTAACTGGTGCACCAAAAGACTAGTCATTGACCTAACCAGCTAATTAGCATCATGTTAAAACACCTACAAACTTCTAATAATTCAATTGGCTAGTAGGTTAAAACAAGTTGAATGGTAAACCAGTGGACTAGTTTTACCCTAGACTAGTTAGTTTTATTGGGTAAAACTTAATTTGAATCTCTACATGCTCTCAAAAATAATATTAACATAGCCATAACTCATAAAAGTTTTCAGAATTCACACATTACACTGGCACTTCATAAACCAACACCTAAACTACCAAATTGCACATTGATCATGTCATGTTTAACTCTACGATTTCTCATTCAAGACGACTAAACCTATCATGTTTTAAACAAATTTAAACATACTTTTAACATAGTTTAATTGTGGAAATCGTGTTGGAAAACAATTAACACATACCACATCATTCTAAATCTACAAGGCCTAGCTAAAATTACCTATCTAGCAAGTCTTTAGACAAAGAAGACCATCTCCTATGTAATTCTAACTCCTAAGATTATTTTTGTAACACCCCCAAATTTACTAGTGAAAAATTTCGTTTAAATCAAAAGGTGTAGCGGAAGCGAGAGAATTAAAACCGTAAACTTGGGGGGTATTACCGTACCACTCACTACGTACACTACAAACCGTTCATCCAGACCGGTTCATTCCTACCGTTCTGATACTAATGCTAAGGCTAAACTAAACAATCATTAAGTAAGAGTCATCAAAACATAGGTCCACAGTTAACATAGACCATTCACGGAAACCACGAGTCAACAACAGTTAAAATATCGTTTAGGAATACAACTTAGAGTACGGTTTCAAAATAAGAAGCGTAGTACGAAATATAGCCAAATAAAACAGATCCCAAGGGACCAATATCCGGATCGCCTACTCACTCAAGCCAAACCTTCCACCCCACAATTTGTAACCGATCAAACCTGCATAGGAGGTCTACTCCCCACCATTGGTGGATCATCACAGGACCCATTCAATCAAGGTAGTATCAGTACGGGTCCAATACTGAGTAAGGGCGCTGGTGCACTAAGGCCAAGCATACAATCATACCACATAACATACATAGCACAATCATATAGACAACATGCGATAACCCGCAAGATAAGGCTTGGGTACTTTCCGGTGACTTATTCTTATTTCTCATTAATAATAATACGCTCATTCCACACATATTCTTTAATAGTCCGTGTGAGTGCGGGAACCCCACTATTATAGCCGGTGGAACGGTCATGAGGGCCATGCCCTGCCACTATTATAGCCGGTGGACCGGTCACGAGGGTAACATACCCTGCCACTATTATTTGCCGGTGGGCCGGTCTGGCCCCGACTCACAAGGTGTTCCACTGTAAATGTTTGTATCTTTCCCAGGTCTTATCATCATTCTGATTAGTTTGTTGAGCACGGAATCCCCCACTATTATAGCCGGTGGAACGGTCACGAGGGCCATGCCCTGCCACTATTATAGCCGGTGGACCGGTCACGAGGGTAACATACCCTGCCACTATTATTTACCGGTGGACCGGTCTGGGTCCGGCTCAACATCTTTCTCTGTAAGTAGTTAATGTCTTAACATATCTTATTCAAAAGGTTTCACCAAGGATACGCATAAATCATTCTCTCTATGCTTTACACATCGCAACCAATAAAATTCCGCATTCATAACTACCCTTTAATCGATAATACACATGATAACGCCAAACAACTCTAAGCAGTCATAACCAACCTTAATTGTCCACACCAACCCATGGTTAACCACTCTCATCCCTATTTTACCATAACCACCGTACTTAGCCATCCCAAACCTTAATTATCCTCAACAGTCACAATTAGTTACTCCATCCCTTCTTAATCACAACGCCCCAGAGTTAATCACTCCAAACCCTGATTCCATACGATCATTGACTCCCATGCAAAACCCTAATACCGCCATACCAACATTAATACCACCATACAACCCATAACACCACCATGTAAACCCTAATACCACCATAAGTCATTAATACCACTATACAATCATTAATACCACCATACGAATATTAATACCACCATACAAACCCTAATACCACCATACAAACCCTAATACCACCATACAACATTAATACCTCCATAAGATCACAAATACCACCATACAATATTAATACCTCCATAAAATCACAAATACCACCATACAACATTAATACCTCCAAAAAATCACAATACCACCATACGAACCCGAATACCACCATAAGCCATTAATACCACTATGAAATCATTAGTACCACCATACGAACATTTATGCCACCATACAAACCCTAATACCACCATGCAAACCCTAATACCACCATACAAACTTCAAGACTCCCATGATGGTTCCCAACTCATATTACCATTTATCCTAACATGCATGTCCTAGTGGGCCATAACATATTACATCATAAACATCATACATATAACTGTCATGCTCATGTCATGGAAGCACATACAACATACCTCAATCTCCAAGCTGCGCTACACATAAGACAAGTTATACACAAATCATATAATACATGGCATAGCATGGCATACACAACATTCAACACATCCATGTCACACATAGCACAAGGACATTAGCTTCGTCCTTACCTAAGGCGACGCCGGGCTTGGAGCACGCTCCTCTAACTCCTTAGGGCTTTGGTCGGGGTTACTTATAAAAGGGGAAAATGCTAAGTATTAGTTTCCCTTATAATTACTATCAATCCTCATTCTAGTTTAAGGTTAGGGTTTTTATTACTAAAAAGGGTTTTATACAAAAACTAGGGTTTTTACCTTAGAATTAGTATACTAAATATTAGTAGTCAAAATGTAGTTATTTATGATACTTATTGTTACACTTATTTTATTAAGCCCATTAGTTCCATTCTTATAATACTAGTGTTCACTAGTCATAGTAAAATAGTGATAATAATAATAATAATAATAATAATAATAATAATAATAATAATAATAAGACTACCAATAGTGACATTTATGTTACAAGTAATAGAACTCTAGCGTTTTTAAGATTAAGTCTAACAATGGTGTTAGGTTTGAAATAATAATATTATAAGGTCACAATATTACAAGTAAACTATTCCTAAGGGTGATAATGATAATAGTAATAATACTAATAATGATGATAATAATAGTAATACTCCTAGTAGTAATGATAATAACAATAATACAACCAAGTAAGGTTTAGCAACCACAATAATAACCGTAGTAAGGATAATAGAAGTAATAATGATAAAAGTGTTAATACTAATAATTATAAAAATAACCAAAGTTAAGTATAATAAAAGTTAGGGTTTAAAAGGGATGTTAGTATTAGTAAGAAATAAGAACATTAATAATAGAGGCAATAATAATGGTAATAATGATAATAATAATAATAATAATAATAATAATAACAATAATAAAAGTAATAATAATAATGATAATAATAATAATAATAATAAGTATATTAGTGTTAATATTAGTAGAAAATAGTAGTAGTTATAAAAAAGGGATATTAGGGTTTGGATGAGTGGAGAACCACCTAGGGTCGGTGGTGGTCCGGCGGCGGCGCGTGGCGGCGACGGCGGCGGCGGTGGAGGAGGAGAAGAGGGGGAAAGATGGAGGTGGTGGTTAGATGGGGGGAGAAAAGAAGGAGTTTGAGGTGGGGAAAGAAAAATCAGGTGAAGGGGAGTGGAGTGAGGGTGGTGGCGTGGCAAGGGGTGGCGGCGCGCGGCGGCGACGGCGGCGGCCGAGGGTGGTGGAGAGAGGTGGAAGATGAGGGAGGAAGGAGGAGAGGAAGGCAGGGGAAGATGGAGGTATGGGAAGGTAGAGGGAGGTCTATTGGACATTTTGGAGGGTGGAGGAGGCTCTGGTGGCGGCTGGGCTGGCGATGGAAGGCGGCCCAAGGGCGGCGAAGGCTGGAGGTGGTGGTTTTCGGGATAGGAACTTTGCGCGGCTAGGGCGGCACATGCAGGGCAAGGTGGAGGGTGGTGGTGGCTTGGTTTTGTTGAGGGAGTTGCGGGGATGATAATGGTGGGCAGAGGTGGCGGCGGCGGTCTCCGGTGACGGTGGAGAGCCCGTCTTTTTGAGGCGGCGGAGAGGCAGGGTTTCGGGGCAAAAAAACGAAAAGGGAGCTGATCGGGGCTGCCAATGGGGGGTATTTATAGGCAATTGGAAGGGGAAGACGACAAGGGGAGAAGGAGGCGTGCGAGGCAGGTGTGCAGGAGGCCGGCCTGTCGCAGGCGGTGCAGGTCCTGCCATGGCAGGTTAGGTCGGGAAGGGGGAGAGGAAAAGGGAAGGAGATGGCACGCGGGAAAGGAAGAGAAGGACTTGGTCGGGTTCGAAAGAGGAAAGAAATTGACAGGGAAGGGCAGGGGAGGACGATCGGTGTGCAGAGGTGGCCGGCGATATTCGGGGGTTGTAGGGTCGAGTTGCAGGTCGGGGAGGAAGAAGGAAGGGGAAATGAGGAGGACCGGCGGTCCAGGGGAGGAAAAGAAAAGGAAGGGGAACCGGCCGATTCGGCGGCGTTATAAAGTTTTAAAACAACACGCGGCGTTTTGGGGATTGTTTGGAAAAAAAACGCTGCGTCCTCGTCGGTCTGGCAACGGTTACTTTTTTTCTTATTGTGACGCGGCGTTTCGGCTAGTACTATAGCGTCGAAATGCATCGTTTGGTTTCACGGGCGGCTAGCTCGCTGGGCCGCGGCGAGAAGAAGGAAGGAGAGGCGGGGAGGGGGGTCTGGGCTGCGCAGGCCGGCCCAGTCCAGGGGGGAAAGAAAGAAAAAGAAAAAAAAGTTAAGGAGGAGGAAGGAAAAAAAAGAAAAAGAAAGAAGAAAAGGAAAAAGGAAAAAAATGGAGAAATGATAAAATGGTTGGGTTGGATGTATTTGGGTATTTATTTATTTATATAATTAATTTATATATTTAATTTTAATAATAATTATTTTAATTATAATAATTAAATCCATTTTTAGATTAGTTAGGCTATTTTGAATAAATTGTCCTTAACTTCCATTTTAATTAGTAAAATGTCCAAAATTTTCTAAATAATTTATTTATTATTTTCTCCTTATTTTTCCTTAATAAATTTCCTCTTTATTTAATAAAGTAACCTATTTTCTTAATTTTCTCTAATAAATCATTATTTGCCATAATTCCTAAATTAGGATTTTTGGGATATTTCAATTTCTCATATATCAAGATTTAGAGAAACACATTTAGCAAAACATTTAGAGCTTAAAAACATAATAAAATGAAGAGGAGAAGAAAGAAATAAGGGAATAAACTAAGGAGGAATGGGAAAAGAAGAACACTTAAAGGTTTTTCTTACAAAAGGAGAGTAAGGCTATAGTATGGGTTGTAAGGGATTTAGCTGAGCACAAAATAAAAGAGGAGGTATAGTTCAAGATCAAAAGATAAGGGGTCAAGTGAAGGCCTACCACTAGAGTGAAGAGGATAAAAGAGTTGGATTTGGTGTAGATTATGGCCAATGGGCTAAAGGGGGTCATACATCAACTAAAAAGGAATCCACAATAGGAAGTGTCATAACATTAGCAAGAGGTGCAACTAAATGGGTATTAAAAAAACAAACATTTATCATATATTTGACTATGGAGTTGGAGTTTGTAGCCCTTGAAGGTGCAGGTAAAAAGTAGAATGACTAAAAAAATTGTTAATGGAAATATAATTATGGCCACAATCAATTCCAACCATTTCATTATAATGTGATCATGAAGCAAGGATGTCTAGAGAATATAGTCATGCTTATAATAGAAAATTCATACATATAAGTGTGGGACATGAGTATGCAAAAGAATTGATCTCTCATGGTGTTTTTACTATTATTTACATTAAGACAAACAATACTTTAGCATATTCATTTTCTAAAGGATTACCAAGGGATATGGTAAGAAAAACAATAAGTGGAATAAGATTTAAATTCTATGAAAGCACCAGTGATGGAAACCCAATATGTAGCACCCCCAAAATTTACAGTTGAAATTTTTTTATTTGTCAAGGAAAATCATGCACTAAAATGGGGGTAGGGTGCTACCGCCATGATCAGTACAAGATTGATCCCTGACTAGTCTCATACTAACTACAAGTCTAAAATGTACGAAGATCACTAACAAGGATGATTCAAAACATAAATAGTTTAACATTAAATACGAAACCAAAGTGTGCAAATTTTAGGGTTAACACATAAGTGAAATGTAATACATAATAATGCCCCGCTATGGGGAAATAAAAACAATAGAAACAAAAGATGACAAAAAGTGCGGAGAATGCCTTCTCTGGCCCCATTCTAGGAACATTGGATCATCACTTTGCCCCAACCAATTCATCATAATCATCAAAGTCAGTAAGAGCCTCATCACCTACCTGCATATACTCAGGAGGGACCACTGCTCGTGGGACTGAGCAGCACCCTTGATAGGGGTGATCAGTACGTTACGTACTGAGTAAGGTAACCATATGGCTAAGACAGGGCATATCATATAAAATACAGATAATATAGACAGTAAGTTAATTAGATTAATCACCACTATCAGAATTTAAGACATTAGTTCCATCTTTACACATCTCTTGAATTATATCCACGTGAGTATGGAAACCCCACTATTATGGTTAGCGGAACAGAAATAACTACTCCAGGAAAGAACACACCTGACCACTATTATAGTTGGTGGAACAGCCTCCAGGACAAAAAGCTTTGGCCACTATTATAGCCAGTGGAATGAAAATCATCCTAAGTCTGGCTCCGACCCATGTGGTGCTCCACTATAAGTGATTAGTGTCTTTTCCATGATTTATTATCATCCAAGGTTTGGCTTATTGAGCTCGAAACCCCCACTATTATAGTTGATGGAACGGTGCTCCACTATAAGTGATTAGTGTCTTTTCCATGATTTATTATCATCCAAGGTTTGGCTTATTGAGTTCGAAACCCCCACTATTATAGCTGATAGAATGGAAATATCACTCCAGGATAGAGTGCATCTGGCCACTATTATTGCCGATGGAATGATCTCTTAGGCAAAAACGCCCCTAGCCACTATTATTATCGGTGGAACGGAAATCATCCTAAGCCTGGGCTTTCCCGACTTATTATCACTCATTCAAACCAAACTCTAGGACCCTTTTTCACCTTCCACCATACTTACCATGAATTCAGACCTCCACACATATGGGCCAAGGCCCACTTTTCCATTTCTCCACCTAGGTTCACCATCACTCACTATGGTTTTTCCTTAAAACCTTAATTTGGCCTATGTGGTCCTAGCCTCTCTTTTTCTCATACAACCCACATTCTCCCTTGATTCCAACACCATCACCCTACTCAACCCACTCCAAACCTCACAACCTGGCTCTTCAACTCCCACATGTAATGATGATATCCTAGTTGGTTGCCCCTGAAAATCCTAATACACCCCTTTTCTTCCACACCCTCTTCTTATAGACAAATTGACCCGCCATTCAACCTGACCCACACCCTTCATGTGACACACTCCTCATCATAAGCCCATGTCCAACGAACCTCCTTAACCTCTCCCACAATACCCCTATGCTTAGGGTTTTGGAAAAACCCTAATTATGCTTGCATGCATATTTCCATCAACCCATGTACTTAATCTTCCCCAAGCACACCAATCACCCAAAATACACTTTCCTCCCCATAGTCAACCTTCAAACTAAATTTTCCCATGTAAGCTTTTTCCCATTATTTTAAGAATGAAATTAAATATTTATCAATAGTCCTAAAAGTTGTCATTAGCAAAATTCTTTATTTAATTTGAAATATAATAAAGTAATGTTAAAATTGAAAACAACGCATTTAGGTGTTGACACTTTTCATTAACTAACATAAATTATGAAATAAAATTTAAAACCAAATATGACTTATATTATAAAATGCCGGACGTAATTTATTATTATTATTATTATTATTATTATTATTATTATTATTATTATTATTATTATTATTATTATTATTATTATTATTATTATAGACTATAGGTTATTATAAAAAAAAGTTATTATAGATTATAAGTTGTATTTTGTTCGTATTAAGTTAGTCGAGGTTTATTTTCGTATAAAAAAGTTGGAGAACATTGATGGAACTTATTAATGACCGTTACTATACTTTTCCTCATAGGCATTTTCTATGATGATAAAATTGTTTTATCTTTATAGGTGTCTGTGAATGTTAGTTTAAGCAATACTTTGATTGTTCAAATACAGTAAATACTAGACTAGAGCCTAATTACTGATTAGTTAGTTATTACTTGTAACTTATAGCTTATTTAGAGTTACTTATTAAAAGTAGTTATTTATGATAAATACTTATCAAAAGTTGGGTGCTATTTGAGAATAGAGAAGAGAAAAAAAAGACAGTAGTGCAGAGCATGGAAAGAAGGAAAGAAAATTCTTTTCACTTGTGTGATTAGGAGAGCAAGAGGGAAAAAAACTCTTGGCATATAAAAATTAATCACAATTAATTGTTGTCCTCGATATGTTCTTGTGTAATTCATTCTCAATTCTGTATTCTTAATCTTCTTGACCTTACAAATTAATTCGTGATAACCGGAGCATAATTGATAGCAGTCAGCATTAATAGTAAAAAAATAAATAAAGTGTTTAGATTTCAAAGATTTTGTTTGATTAATATTGGATAACAATATATCCATTACTACGTAATTTTTTATGTAGAATTTTTATTGAGTTTTTTAATTCTCTTTTCCTTCGTACAGCATAACTTATTATTATTACTACCAATTCATTCTCAAGTGTGAAAATTCTAAAATGTCTCTCTCTCTCGCTTTATCTGAAAATACATCGTTCAATAAGTCATAAACTTGCTCTGTGAAGTAAAGGCTACGAAATTGAAAATACAGGTCCATACATAAAATGGAAGGCCTAAAACGTTTTGGGTCAATTAGGATTTAGGATAAGGCCTATCACCGAAACCGATCACCACCACACCTGACCATCTGACCTCATTTCATTTTCATTTTTTGTGCGCCCACATTCACCTATGCAACAATAAATTACAAACTTTCATATCACCATCGGTCCATCGTTTCCTCCTTCTCACTCTATATTTTCGCTACTACTCCTTCCTCTTCCTTTTTCTTCCGGCGATAAATATTCTGCGCTACCTCATTCCATTTCCTCATCAATCGGAGAAGAAGATGCAGCCTTCGTCAGATACCAATCAACGAATTGCTAGAATTGTTGCTCATCTTCACCCTCCCAATCTCCAGGTTGCCATCCCTATCTCCACCTTCTATTACTTTTACACTCTCTCTGTTTTTTTTTTCCTTCCTTCTTTTCTGTATTCTGTATGCCTTCCTTCTTTTCTGTATTCCGTATGCTGAACTCTAATTGCTATATGATTGCACAGATGGAGGGAAGTTCGAATTTGAGCCGTACCAATTGTCGGGCAAAGGGTGCTGCGCCTGGGTTTAAGGTGGCGATATTGGGAGCTGCTGGAGGGATTGGTCAACCGCTTTCCATGCTTATGAAGATGAACCCACTTGTATCCGTTCTTCACCTCTACGATGTTGTTAATACTCCTGGCGTCACAGCCGATATCAGCCACATGGACACTGGTGCCGTGGTAAAACGTTGATTGTCACTTAAATTTTCTGCCGTTTGCATTTGTATTGAACCGGATTTGAATTGCTTGGCTGACTTGTTTATGTACCCTATTTACGTGGATAGTCCTATCACGTTAACGTCCGGAAATGATTGGATCTAATTAGTTGAGCTCCTGGAATCGTAGAAGTAAGTTTATCTAGAAAAGTAGCTTGAAATTTGGGACAGAGAAAGTATACAATTGCAGTTTATTAGTCAAATGGTCTTTTACTGCAACAAGGAGTTTAAGGAGATTTTGGTCATGCTGGGCCGAAACATTCTTGTAATCTAGGACAGTTACGGGCATGAATGCCAAGTTCACTTGGGGTTTTGAAGTGCAATCCAGAACTTGTATAGAACATCTAAATTTTGATCTACTAGTAGGACAATTCGGTAGTTCATTGGGATTCTACTGTATGAGTATGCAACTGATCAATGCGCCTCAATGTCTAGGTGCGTGGATTTCTAGGACAACAAGAATTGGATGCGGCCCTAGAAGGTGTGGAGCTTGTTATCATACCAGCTGGTGTTCCCAGGAAACCAGGAATGACAAGGGATGATTTGTTCAACATCAATGCTGGAATTGTCAAAACGCTCTGTGAAGGTGTTGCCCGTTGCTGCCCTAAAGCAGTTGTCAACTTGATCAGTAACCCTGTGAATTCCACTGTTCCCATTGCTGCCGAGGTGTTCAAAAGAGCCGGCGTCTATGATCCAAAACGTCTATTGGGTGTGACGATGCTTGATGTTGTCAGGGCCAATACTTTTGTGGTATGGATGCAGACTCTACATTGCTTGTTTACGTTCATCTATGCTTTTATCTTTTTGTTGTTAGTTAGCATCTGTGCAGCTGATGTCTGCTTTTGCTGAAAACTTTTGTTTTCCTTACCTTAGTCTCGCCTGTGAAATACCAGCATTTGTGTCTGAACTTTACTTCCTTTTTTTCCCTTACCCCCCGTCCCCCTCCTTTTTCCCTTGATTTGTCTGGAGTCCTGACATTTGAACTTGATGGTGATGGGCTTTCCTTGTTATCAACACCGCGGTGGCACTTTACAGACGAGGGCCTTCGTTTGTGTTGGTGTGATGAAATTGATCGTTCATTTTTTTCCCTCTTGTTTATTCATTTCAGGCAGAAGTCCTGGGGCTTGATCCTAGGGAGGTTGATGTTCCAGTTGTAGGTGGTCACGCTGGTGTGACAATATTACCTCTTTTGTCACAGGTTTGGGAAAGCATATGTATCTTTAGCAGTTCCCTGATTATGTCGATCTGATCATTCTACATGGCTGCAGGTTAAACCTTCATGCTCTTTCACCCCTCAAGAGATTGATTACCTGACAAACCGCATTCAAAACGGTGGAACAGAAGTCGTAGAGGTGAAAATTATTTATTGGCGTCCCAACATTATCTTTGAGGAAAAGATTACTTTTTGCCTGCTTGCTTTTTTTGCCCTCAGTCCTGTTCAATCGTGCAATTGTAATGTTGAATGATCATAATTAGCTGAATAGCCTTATTGGCTTTTCTGTTACCAGTATCCTGTTACGTTAATTATGTCCTTTCAAATTGCCCTTTTTCTTATATTTTTTCCCTTCTAGTTGCTGCCTGAATTTTTCCTGTGCTCGTTATTTTGGTCATTTGATATAAGGTAGTACACCCAACTTTTATGTATGTTTGGTCGTGCCCTCAATCTCTCAATTATAAGGTGCCAATACTATTATACTAACTCTTGCATGTCTACGATGAAATTCATGGCAATGGAAAAGCAGCACCATTAGTGTGAAGAATGGCCTGGCTGGTGCTGAATTTAATCTCTAAACAAGCTGTGTTGTATTTACTGCTAACTGCATTATGAATTCAAATTAACTTATCGTTTGCTACCAGTAGATGCTTGATATTCGTGGCCATGGTATCCGATTCCCCCCCACCATTGTCTCTCAGATTTGCTATTGCTTTCTTAGCATTTTATTTGCACAAGGTAATATTTTGTAACCATGATTATGGTTAATTGAGCATCTAATGTATGGATGTATGGTCCCAGCTTCTGATTATAATTCTTAATTGTTATGAAATTCTGATGGTTACGGTCAGTTCAGTTTCTAAATGTTATGAAATATTGATAGGCTAAGAAGGGGGCTGGATCTGCTACACTCTCAATGGTTTGTGACCGTAAAACTCAACTTTTACAATTTTTTGATGCTGTGCTCACTTTTGCACTGGCGCTGATTAGACTAAAGTTGTCGAGAAATGTAATTTAAATGTAGGCATATGCTGCTGTCAAGTTCGCAGATGCTTGCCTTCGTGGTTTGAGAGGAGATGCCGGGGTTATTGAATGTGCCTATGTTGATTCCCAGGCATGTTTTTGATTCTCATTGTACCTTTGTTCTTGTACCAAATATTCAAATTCAAACTGGTATTTCTAACGCTGCTGGCTTCATATGAACTGAAGTTGCATTCGTTTTGCAGGTGACCGAACTTCCATTCTTTGCTACCAAGGTACGACTAGGTCGTTTTGGTGCTGAAGAGATTTATCCCCTTGGACCATTAAACGAGTATGAGAGGTCTGTGCCGTTACAACTTGAGTTCCTTTATTTATTTCAACTATCTACATTCTTATGGGGTGTTTTTTTGGAATATTTGAGTAATATATATCAATTATGAGTAGGATTGGGCTGGAGAATGCGAAGAAGGAGCTAGCTGCTAGCATTCAGAAAGGAGTTTCCTTCATACGGAAATGAAAATAGCAAGAGTTCCTCATTGTTATTGCTTCTGGTTTACGATCTTTTATAGTTACTCACGTCACACATGTCGAAAATAAAGTTGATGAATCCATTTTGTATAAGAAAAAAATGTAGAGGGAATATTTTGGAGTATTAACTCAAGACATTCGTTGATAGCTTGCATATATATAGATAATACATGAAGATGTTGAGAGAATATCTCAAACAACTTAGCTAAGTAAGTACAGAGAAGATTAGGAAAGAGAATATCTCAAACAACTTAGCTAAGTACAGAGAAGATTAGGAAATGTTTGACTACTCAATTAACTTAGCTAATTAAGTAAAACAAAAGATGATGGAATGTTTGACTATTAAGTGATGGAATATTTATAATATTTGAATGGGGGCGTAATTGTTGATCTCAATCCTTATCATGCCCACATGAGGTGGACTAGAGTTTAGTGAGTTAAATTTTGGAAGTAAGATGATAAAATTTGGATCGGGATAGAACTTTTGTTAAAACATATGCAAGTTGATCTGCATTAGTGACATGGGACACCCACAAAAGATCTTGTTAAACTTGTTCTTCAATAAAATGATAATCAAGGTTTTATTCTTGAACGAAACACCACGTTAGAGCACAAGCTAGTGGCACCAACATTATTACAATATATAGTCGAAAACTGAGGGAGCCAAACACCAAGCTCATGCAGAATAGAGAGGAGCCAGGCAATTTTGGCAACACTTATAGCAACAGACCTGTATTGAAGAATGGGCTATGGTCCACTGCTTTTCGGAGCTCCAAGAAAATTGATTATGATCGAGAAAGACAAGGTATGGCCTGGTGGATAAATAAGTATCCCTATCGTCCGCCCAATCAACATTAGAAATGGCATGTAGATGTAACAGCAAGTCATGATGAATAAAAAGGCCATGATTAGTGGTGCCTTTCAAATTGTGAAGCAGGGACTTGAGGGCGGTCTAATGATTTATTGTCAAACGTTGAATGAATTGTGATAATTTATTTACTAAGTATGCAACATTGGGGCATGTAGTGTTCAAGAATCGGTCCGGACCAAAATTTTAGATTAAAATGACTACTTATTATTGGTTCTGGTCCGAGATCGGACTGGTATTTCGGTCTTCCGTTTGGGTTTCAGTCCTGAATTAAAAAAAAATTCGGTCATTGACCGATTTTGGTCCTATCTGATATGGTATTTCATTCCGACCTGAAATCTCATTAATAGTTTACCTAAAAAATATAAAATTTTAATATAAAAAATATATAATTTACCGATTCCTGTCCTAACCGGTCTTGGACCAATAATTTAACTCCGATCCTCGGTCCTAACTTTAAAAACTTTCGGTCCTTAACCAAGTTGTGTAGTCCAAACCCATCCGGTCTGGTCCGAATTTGGATCAGTGTGAACCCTAGGGACATGTGAGAGAAAGGTATTGAAGGCTTCATACAATGGCTTGGTAATCAGTTAGGTTGTCAAGTGTTACACTCGAGTGAATAACCAATGGTGGATTTAGTACCATAAAAGTACACATGCGTTTTCATGTAGGCATATCTGCTCGAGCAAGAAGATCAGAGATATATTTTCTTTGGTATAGAAAAAGACCCTGGGCATGAGAGGTAACTTCAACTCCCAAGAAATAAGATAGAGGATCAAGGTCTTTAAAGGAGAATATACTGATAAGAGTAGAAATAAAGGAGAGTACACGCTTCATGTTGGCAAGTGACAATGATCTCATCAACATAATCCACTATATAAACAGGGTTGTGTGCATCAAGATGATATAAAAGAGAAGTATTAGCTAATGAACTTTTGAAACCAAGTTGAAGTAGATAGAAATAGAGTTCTTGGTCCCAAGAATGAGGAGCTTATATAAGGCCATTGATTGCCTTGTAAAGGTGACAAATATGGTTTGGGTGATCATGATCAATGAACCCTAAGGGATGGATCATCCTTTGCAAGTGTGACTTGAAGAAACACATTATTGACATATCATAGAAAAAATTTGACAAAAGGCGAAGTAGTGAGACACAATATAACCCTAGATACCACACCAATGGCAATGGCCAAGGTATGGGTGTGTTGGAGGGTGATGAGTAAAGGAGGTCTAATAAGAGTCAAAGGGATTAATATGGGAAGAGGATTAGATACATTGGGGTGAATAGTGGTTATAAAGTTAGATTCAATTTTGAAACCAAAATAAAGCTCTTTGTTAATGAGTTTCTCATGAAAGTCTTCAAAGGAGATGGGCATACCCTGGCCATTTAGGGCATCAATAATTGGTTAGTAAGAATGATCAAGACCATTGAGAACCTTATCAATGACATCCTCATGTTCAACAGGCTCTCCGAGAATTGCAAGCTCATTTATACAATTCTTTATCACTTGCATATACTTGGTAATAAACTTAGATCCCTTGGTGATATTCTTCAGATGATCATTGATTTGCTTGATGTGCCCTCATGTGGGGTAAGCATATGTTTGTGCAGGGATACCTGAAGCTGCTTCAGTGGTGATGGCACGAGATGTGAGAAGATTCATAGTGAGAGAAAGGGTGCCAGCGAGAGCACAAAAAATAAGTTTGTCTTGATAAATCCACGAAGAGTAGGTCGGATTTGAAGAAGAGACCAAATTAGTGGTGTATGTGATGATAGTCTGTGGAGGACATAGATAAAAGCTATTGATGAATTTTTAAAGATTATAGCCAATGAGAATGGCCTCAATTTGTGTACGCCGGGAGAAATACTTGGTAGAGGTTAATTTTATGGAGTTATGAATGATTATCAATGTGAGAGGCTTGGTTTGATTTTATTTAATTAGGAATTGTATTGGTAATGTTAGTGGAATCCATTGAAGAAAAAAGAAAGATTAGAGGATATGTGGCTTTGATATCATGTAGAAAGGATATTTTAGAGTGTAACTCAAAACATTCATTTGATGATTTTCAAATATATCTGAACAGCTTAGCTAATTAAGTAAAGAGAAGATTATAAAATGTTTGATTACTATGTCAATCACTTTAGCTAACTAATTAGAATAGAAGATTACAAAATATTTGACTGCTTTCTTAATCAATTAGTTAATTAGGTAAAATAAAGGATCACAGAGCATTTGACTACTTATTAACAAAATATTTACCATATTTGAATACTAAAAAATTATGGGATAAATTTTTGATCTCAAGCTTTATCAAAAAAATATATAATGAAAAAGGTTGAGAATATCCTTTGTTTTAGATGATGCAACAACAAAATACCAAGAGTATATATGCGTAATTTGGATTTTAGCTGTAACACCCCCAAAATTCACTCCTGAAAAAAAAATTTTGAAAGGATAAAGCGGAAGCTAGGAGAGAATTTGGAGAATGTTACCGCCACATCTAACACAAGATAAATGTCCACCATCTATCTTATGCTAGATGCAAGGCTAAAACCTGTCAAATAAAACTTCAAACATCAATGCCGTAAGGATAAACTCCCACAAGGAGATATCCACAGACAGATGGCAAGTGAATCAATTCACTAAATAAAATCATCGTTGAATCAATCAGCGGAACCTGTGAAATAAATCCGAATTTTAAAAGCTTATCAGAGTACGATAAATTAAAAGTTAATTACAATACCCTTGAATTTTAAATACAATACTTGAGAATTCCAAATACAATTACAGTTAAATAAGACAAATCCCGATATATCAAATTCCGGATTGCCTACTCTCTCAAGCCAAGTCTTCCACCCAAAACAATATCTGAACTCAAACCTGCACAAGAAGTCTGCTCCCCACCATCAGTGGATCATCACAGGACCCATTCAATCAAGGTAGCATCAGTACGGGTCCAGTACTGAGTAAATCAATACTACCAAACTCATGGAAGGAAGCATAAAACACATAAGATACAAGCGTACAAGAAATCACGATAGCATGCTAAGTAACACTAATCTAACAATCCAATGATAATCATTATTACATCTAATTTTATTTATTTACGATGAGTTCAGGGACCCCACTATTCTTAAACCGGTGGAACGGTCTGAAGCACCTCTCGGGGACAACACACCCGAGCCACTATTATCATCCGGTGGAACGGATCCTACACCTCTCAGGGCAAAACGCTCCTGAGCCACTATTCTGAACCGGTGGATCGGCTCGAAGCACCTCTCGGGGACAACACACCCGAGCCACTATTATCATCCGGTGGAACGGATCCTACACCTGGTCCTGACTCACGTAATCTTCCACTTTAAATAATTAGTGTCTTATCCATTACTTAACTCATATCATATTCTTATTCACGTTGAGTATAGGGCCCCACTATTCTTAATCCGGTGGAACGGACTGAAGCACCTCTCAGGGACAAGTCACCTGAGCCACAATTATCATCCGGTGGAACGGATTCTACACCTCCCAGGGCAAAACGCTCCTGAGCCACTATTCTGAACCGTGGAACGGCTTGAAGCACCTCTCGGGGACAAAACACCCGAGCCACTATTATCGTCCGGTGGAACGGACCCTACACCTCGGCCCAACTCACGTGATCTTCCACTTTAAATGATTAGTATCTTATTCAATGATTTTAGCCGACCGTAAATCAGGCCCACATAAATAGTTCAATGACATAAGATTACAGCATAGGGAATCAATAGTTTCAACTCCATACTCAACACTTCACATACTTAAATACATATCATATTCAACATCATATTAACACACATTTGCATTAAGGCTATAAACTTGTACATACATGCAATTACCACACAGAACACAACATCCACTTGACATAATTAATTGATCAATAAGCATAGTTATCACCTTCCACTCGTAACAGAAATACATCCAGATTCTATCTTAAGTAAAGGTAAGTAATGACTTACCTCAATCCGAAGCTAGTTAAGCAAATTGAGAAAGAGGGAGAGCTATCGAAGCTCAACAATCCACGAGAAAGTTTTCCTAGATCGCCGATAGAAATCGGAACTAGGTTAGAAACTATCTTATCAATTAATAATTCACATGTTACAACAAAATCAAGACAAACGACCTTTCTTGGAAAGCGTGTCCAAAACTTATGACTCAAGAGCATAGCTCTATTAAGATTTAATATTAAAATATAAATCAAATGATTTAAAACCCAAAGACAGAAATCGATTTGATAAAAGACACACAGCACAATCGATTTTATAAAACAATCCCCGAAGATTAGGGTTTCTAATGCCTAAACTACAAATCGACCAAATCACTTCGATTACCTCAAATTGATAGTTTCAAAACACAATTACACTAATTTTAGATAAATCTAGATAATCAGTTTCAACAAAACAATATTCCGATTAACCAATTCAAGATGATCCGTTTTCAAAATTAGGGTTTTAAAGCCCACGGCACAAACTCAGGTAATTCAAATCAATTAATTCCAATTAAAGGTATTAGAAAGCAATTAGGATCATTTCAACTATTTCTACAAATTTAATTTTAGAAGAACAATTATACACATGATCAATTTCATAATCTCACTTGAAATCTAGGGTTTTAGGCCCGAAAATGCAATTCGGTTGAATTCTATTAATTTAATTAAATTGAATATTTAGAAATGCAATTAGACATATTTTATAACATATCAAATAATCAATTGATCAAAACCAATAAAAGAAATACCCAATTTAGTACAATTAGGGTTTTTAAGCCCGGAACGCAAATTCGATCAATTCTTGCTAAAATATATAAATTGATGGTTCGGAAATATAATTAAATATATTCTAATATAAATTGTATAGTCAATTGAATAAACCGACTCGATTACACAATACAATTTAGACCCGCAAGAGTTTTGACCTAAAAATCCAATTCCGATTAATTGCGCACAATTTTCCCAAATCAACGTTTCCGATATGAAATTAAATACATTTCAAACGATATTGTAAAATCAATTGAGCGGAATGACTCAGTTACGCAACCCAATTTCGATACACACTAATTTTGACCTAGAAATCAAATTCCGATTGATTCCGCACAATTTCTCAAATTGACGGTTCCGACATGAAATTAGATACATTTAAAAACATATAGTATAATCAATTTATCCAAAATCGCCAAATTGGACGGATCCGAAAAAAATTTGGGCATAACCCGGCCTAAAATTCAATTTTCCAAATTTCAACACAAACCATACAATTAATATATCCAAATCAATCTTACAGCACATATATACATAATACAACAATTAATTTAGCTTATCACAAGCTAAATCACACTCAATTAATCAAATTCAATATTAGGGTTTTCGGAAATTTATACCCAACGAAATCAGTAAAAATCGGAGCAAGGAGGGCTGGGGAAGCTTCGTCGGATGCCGGAGGTGGCTCGCCGGTGGTCAGTGACGCTCGCCGGTGACCGGGCGATGGCGGCGCAACCTGCATTGCTGCTCGTCGCTGCTGCAGCGTTCGGCCGTTGCTGCTGCTCCTACTTCGGTGGGTTGCTGCGCTGCTGCTGCGCGGCGTCGCCAGCTACGGTGGTCGGTCGCGTCGCTCGTTGTGGCCGGCGGTGGTTGGCGAGGAGCTGGGGAGAAGGAGGTCGGGGCTGGGGTTTATGGCGTAGAGAACAGAGAGCAGGTCGGGAAGGAGAGAATGGGAGAAGAGAAGAGAAAGGGAAAGAAGAGGGGGGGTCCGGTCGGTTTGGGTTAGGCTGCGTTTTTTTTTTTTTTTTTTTTTTTTTTTACAAATACTCATATAAAATAAATACTAAAAGTATAAAATTATTAATGGGTGATTTTATCTAAAATTCATTAAACGAAAATTATTTCGTAAGGTTCCGAAAGCTTAAAATTAATA
Source organism: Tamarix chinensis (assembly GCA_030549775.1). NCBI lineage: Eukaryota > Viridiplantae > Streptophyta > Magnoliopsida > Caryophyllales > Tamaricaceae > Tamarix > Tamarix chinensis. The sequence goes on along the minus strand of CM060179.1, from coordinate 8,898,778 downwards.
AAAAGACTATATAAAGAATTTCGGAAACCTTTTCGGAAAAATTTACCAACGAACATAAAAATTTGTATTATTTACGAAAATATATTATAAGACCTCGAAATAATATTTAAAAGCATAAAAGTAAATATTTAAATTAAATTCTAATAAACCGAGACTAATTTAAATAATTTCTGAAATCGATTTTCCGTAAACCAAAAATCGTAAAATGGAAGAAAATTAATTCCGAAAAGAAATTCACAAATAAACTCCGAAAATCTTTTTAATTTAAAACTTCCCGAAGATATTAATGATTTCCGAAAATGAATAAATTTAAAGTCGGAAATATTTTCTACGGATAAAATTATTAAAATAACTTTAACTATTTAAACTGAAATTTTATAATTTAAATAATATATTTCGTTAATGAAATATAACCCCAAAATAAAGTCGTAATCACACGACGAAGTTATAATCGAAAAAGAATCTAAAATATTAAAAATCAAAACACGAGAAAGAAAGGAAATACATATTTTTAACCGAAAATCGAAATCATAAGAATATAATAAAATCATGGTCGTGAACGAATTTGTCCAGAATGGTTCGCAACGGCAACGATTAATTAAATTCAAATATGAATTCGAAATCGTCGATAAATCCATAAAACGAATCGAAATTAAAATAATTAAATATTTACATCAAATTACACTAATAAAATCATTGGGCTTAATAAAATTAGGTTTCAAAATCCGGGGTATTACATTAGCACTGTAGTACCAAAACCAAATCATGTTCGGTTGAGAATGGGTCAAGCGTATAATATGGAATATCCGAAGATGCAACACAAACTTATGTGGCCTAGTCAAAATTGAAAATAGTCGGTCGGGTGCTTTAAACGGGTGGAGATGGCATGTGTAGAACTAAAATTTTAGTATTGGGATTGAGGTTTGCGCTTTAGAGCTTTCATATGTGAATTGTAACATACTAGCATAGTCAATGGCAGAATTTATATCCATTTAATGCCCAAATCTTCAAACTAGAATATGCTTTTTAGGGGGGAAGAGATATTGGGAAATGGTTTAGAACGTCTCTAGGCACGACTCCTTCCTTACATCATAATTATAACATATATCACAAAGTAGAACATAGATTGTTAAGATCAACACGAAATTTAGCAAGTTTATCCACCACATTATTAGCTTCACAAAAGACAAGGACCAAGGCTACTCAGCCAAATGTCGATATGAAACGAGGCATCGGGTCATTGATGATTCCCAAGTATGGACGAGCGTTGGTACGTATTAGATAAAATATAATTAATAACAAGAATCGCATTACACTTTAATCATCAATGAGCCGATACCTCATTTCATATCGATCGAGCGTAATGCACTTGTAGTTGTTAATCAGCCACTTGAAATTTCAATCATGTATTCTCAAGTGACTCATTTACGGCCATTTTCTCAGACAGAGAGAAGTGTTAGTGTTCAACTTGAGGAGTACCTTTATTGGCGGTTTCTTGTCTCTTTCCCTTTGTCATCTTTAGAAACAGCCATGACGTTGACTTCTAGAGATCATGCCTGATGATAGGTGGTATCAGGTTTGGTTCCTTATTAGAGATTAAGCTACAATGGCTACAGCTATTCCACACTATCATCACTGCCTGGTGTAGAATGTAGAGGCTCATCGTCTTGTGCTCTTCATTCTACAATTCATGTGTCCCTTTGTTTTGGGCTACGAGGGTAGATTATAAAGTTTGAGACCATAGATGGGAATTTTGTGTCTCGTTCGTTGGGCTCGGTCGGCTAATGAGCCAAGAGCGGCCTTTTCCCTTTGATGTAAGATTTTACAACATCCCCCCACCCCCTAAAAAAATAAATCTGATTTTACAACATCTATATTCTTTACTAGCAACTAAGCTAGTATCTTTTAGGCTTGTTATTTTTAACTTATTTTTAGAGCTTATCATATCATATAAGATCAACATAAATTTAATAATATAAAATTAATAGTATAGTAATATTATTAATTATACCAGTAATTGTAGTAAAATATAATAATAACTTATTGGAAATTTTATATAGGAATATTAACACTTGATTTGATATTTTTTGGATTCACTTTCTTCTGTATAGTTTCACTTGAATAACTTCACGTTTGAATTTATTTTTACTTGGGCACCTCAGTAGTAAAAATAATTACATTTCTAATTTCATGTATACATTCTAAATGAAAATAAATTTAAATACAAAGGTACTTAAGTGGAATTGTGCAAAATGCAGGGTACCTAAAAAATATTAGTTTAAATATCAAAGGTTTGAATGGTATTTATCCTAAAGTCTAATTTACATCATACAGTAATCGTGTAAAATCTTCAAAACTAACTTTGGCACAAGTACGGTATAGTCATTATTATGAATGTTTATTTATTTATTTTTTCATCCCATCATAACTTAATGTATTAGGCTATCGGTTGGAACTGGGATAAATGTAACATTATAGTGTTACTTTTAAGTCATTTGATGTGGTTCCTATGTATCAAATCTTCCGGCTTTGTCCCTGAGGTGTTCGGTACTTAGTCCCAATAAAATTTTGCCACTTAGTCTTGATAAGCATTAAACATTGGCTAGTTTTTATAGGAAATCTCTCAATTTTTTTCTTTCTGCTATGTCACTCTCATTATAGACACACAAACGTACACCTTAGAGCTGAGACAGGCCATGGTATCATTGGTTCTTGTGTGCCCGTGATCGTGGACATCATATGTATACATACAAGCCAAAAGGATGTTTGCAAATAAAGAGAAGGAAAAGCATACCACCTGGCTACTTGTACAACACCGGAATGGAAGTTGAGGAACCCGTGAGGCCCCCTCCTATGCACGATTAAACATTCATCTTCTGTATCTTTCACATTGATCTTTTTTCATATTACCATCTTCTTATTCTAATTCATTTTACTTTTGATTTAAGGCCTATTTCGGGCGGTCGGAGGGGGTAATACATGCATTAGCAATTTTTATGTGTACTAGAAAAGAGTAGTAATTGTTGCTGCTACTCTTGTTCTTGTACATAGGGAACCATCAAAAGCAAATTCAAAATGCCATAGGATTCTAGGGGATGACAATCACCATGAAGAAATTATAATGGTGGAAGAGGAGGAGAAAAATTTAAACCATAAGACATACTATGTCTAAGAACTAACCTTAACCACAAGATTAAACCTTATCGACAAATAAATATAGTTATTTTATCCTACACCTTTTCTTCTCATTCAACTTTTAAAACTATTCATTTTAAGTGTAACACCTACATCAAAGGCTATTTTTATTTAAGGCTCTACTATTTCGGCCAATTTAATTGAAACACAACAATAAAAAATATTAGTTATTTTCGGTGGATGGATTTATGTCATGTTGTGTGTGCTAATATAATCTTCCCTATAGAAAAATTATGGTTGGCTGAAACTAGAGTAAACAATATGTAAAATCTTGTCATAATTTGTTAAGGACCATATCAATTATGTTTAAGAATTTTTTTTTTAAGTAGAGCACAATATCATGATACTAGGACATTTACATAAGCCGAGTACGAGCTCGATTCTAAATTTATAAGGGATTTTCTGTATCACTTTAATTTCCCATTGAATTAACCTAGCTATATATTAATAATGGAACCCCAATATCCAACAATTAGTATTAGAGTCGAGTCGTTGATAATGACAAATAATAGGGGTGTCATCGATTAAAGGAGAACCCAACCCACGGGCTTTCAAGGATTGGTGGACTATATACATACAAACAAAGATTCACATAAGCTAAACATAAGATTAGCCTTAGATTTTTAAGGGATCGATTTGGCCACTCCTTCCATTGGAATAGAAACTTAATCTCCAATTAATAATATTCTCTATATACTATGTTTGAATATAGCTTATATCATTTCATTGCACATGAAATAAATGAGTTTCTTTTAATCCATACTGTTTTTTCATACTTTAATTCTACATTTGATTTTTGAACAATTTATATGTAAGATGATATAATATATAGTGTCTTATTTTTCAAGCAAAGAGAGTATAATATTTGATTCCTCCTCCTCTATCACTGTTGAGTTTTTATCCAATGATTGGGTTTATATGTGAACAATACAAATTGTGGGTTGTTGTATAAATTAATCCTGTATATAAGTGATCATATTTATGTATAAATTATTTGAGATTAATGTATATAATTAGATGTGGACCCGTTTATGTAGAGACGCCGGATATTCTAGATTATTGACGGACCGAACTAGAATAATCCAATCGATAATAGCTCATTTGTCTATATATAGGGTCGTGGTTCCTAGGTCACACACATTTCATCCTATTTGATTCTCATCAGTCAATAGAGATTGACGAGCGTGTGCTTAATTCAGAAGGCTATAGTACCGTCATTGTCTCGAATCCATCAATCATTTTTGCGATATGGATTTAGGTACACTTTCGGATAATTATGATTATAATGTTGATGAATTAGCATTCGATCATGTAGAAACTACAGATTAAATTAGTATATCAATTGGTATCAGAGCCTCGGTTAATTTATCAAGATTATTTTTTTCCCTTGTTCGGTACTGTTCAATTATAGATTTAGAGTCACTGTTTAGCCTTATTTGTTTTATTAGACCTTTGTTTCCCCAATTTCATTTGAATATTTCTTGTTGTTTCATCCTTTATCTCTTTCTCTCTGGTTCTATTTTCATCGTCCATATCTCGCACACTCATTTGTCGCCACTTTCAACCAATTTTGAGCGAACATCAGTCTCGGCATCACCGGTTTTCTTTTGGTTGGGGTCTCAGTCGGCCATAACCATGGTGTTGGTCATTTGTTTCTACACTTGTAATTTTTGGTCGACAGTTCTAGCAGTTGTTTTGGATAGTTTTAATGGTTGCGTGGCAAGGAGGTGGTCGGTTCTTTCTTTTCGTTCGTCATTTTCCATTACTGTTTTCACATGGTTTTCTTCTCCAAACCTTTGGTGCTACATATAGTGGCGTTGGGCAATCATTCGCTGGTTGTTGCCACCGTCAAGCAGCATTCTTGGTTGTTGCAGGAGGCTAGAGATGGTAGCCGGTGATGAGCAGCGTCGATTTTTGCTAATGGCTAATGGCGGGCGGCGGTTTTGGTTGGTTAGGGTTGGGTGGCGGTTACTGGAAATGAACATGGGTGAGAGGTAGAAGAAGATAGATTAGAAAGTTGATTAGAGTTTAATTAATGGAGGTTAAAATTTTAATTAAAAAAAGGATTTGGTCGAGCTTGAGTTTTAAACTCGGGACCAGACCATCATTTTCAATTCCCCTAACCAGCTATGGTAAGCTGGTTTTCTTATCTTATTGTGTAGCTCATTTATCTTATTTTTGGCCTATTTAGGGTTGCGCCCCTCCTAGCGTATTGAGCCAATTGGACTGCCTTTTTGGTATTTTAGTTTTTTGTGCCCAATTTTTAGTTCTAGTATTTTTGGTCTATTAATTTTGGCACTCTTTAATTTTTTATTACTGAAATAATAATATTAATTAAATATAATTGACCTAATTAATTTAATTAGATATTTATTTTGTTATAATCTAATAAATTATTGTGTTGGCTTTTTGTGTGTGTTATTTGACATTAATTTTATTGTAATGTTAATAAGATTAGATTTAATATCTTTTGTGGATATTGAATCTAAATAATAATATTAATTAAATATAATTGACCTAATTAATTTAATTAGATATTTATTTTGTTATAATCTAATAAATTATTGTGTTGGCTTTTTGTGTGTGTTATTTGACATTAATTTTATTGTAATGTTAATAAGATTAGATTTAATATCTTTTGTGGATATTGAATCTAAATAATCCAAATTTATGAATAAAATTGAGGGATCGATTTATTTAAATTTTTAGTTGTCTAATATTAGAAGGTAAGCTAATTGATACAATATGTCACCAAAGTGGCTTTTTTTTGTGAAAATTAATTTATTAAAATTATTGGATATTTATGTATATATATTTATTCATGTGGGTCCAAAGAAAGGCAAATATTTGGTAGAATTTTATAGATATGTGTGGTGATAAATATGTGGTAATTCTTTGGATACTATGTAGATAATGATTTAATCCAAAGATGATCTCGTTATGTGACAGGTCTTATTACTAGTTTCTTATGATGGGATTGTCATTATTTAAATTTATTGATTATTTATTATGCTTTTTTTTGTAAGCATGTGTTTATGTTATTGTTATGTATTCTATATAGCTATATATCAGGTCTCTTCTAAAGATTCATTGAGGATAATTATGGTATTGGTGGCACATTTAAATCTTGAGTTACATCAAATGGATGTTAAAACCAATTTTATTAAGGGTGACATAGAGGAAACAATCTATATGGTGCAATTAAAAAATTTTGTGTCAGGAGATTCAGAGAATACGGTTTGCAAACTTAAGAAATCCATTAATGGGCTCAAACAAGCGTCTCAACAATGATATTTCAAATTTCATCAAGTTATCACCTCTTTTGGTTTTGAGATGAATTTGGTGGTTGAATATGTAATAAGTTCTTTGGGATTAAATACAAGTCTCTAATTCTGTATGTTGATGACATACTGCTAGCATGTAATGACATAGGTTTGTTGCATGAGACCAAAAAATTTCTAGCTATGAATTTTGAGGTGAAAGATCTTAGTAATGCCTTGTATTGGGAAAATAGATACATCATGATTATTCTCAAGGTATCCTAGCATTGTCACAAAAAGCTTATGTTGAAAGGCGTATCAAGAGGTATGTCATGCAAACCTGTAAACTAGGAAACACCCATGTTGCTATAGGAAACAAATTTAGTCTCGGTCAATGCCCTAAGAATGATTTTGAAAGAAAGATATTGCAAAGTGTTCCATATGCTTCAACAGTGGGAAGTATAATGCATACTCAAGTGTGTATGCGTCCGCATATTGCAAACATCCCTAGGATGCTTAGCAAATATTAAAGTAATCTAGGACTCAACGATTGAACAACAACCAAATGAGTCATGCGGTACTTAAAGAAAATAAAAGATTACATAATCTCATATCAAAGGTCAGGCAAGCTTGAGATCGTAAGATGTTCTGACTATGATTTTGTTGGATGCCAAGATAGCTGCGAAATTTTACCACGGGGCTACGTATAGTTGATGGTATTAAAAGATCGCTCAGGATGTTATGTGATAATAAGACTGCAATTGTGTATTCTAATAACAACCTAAATTCTACAAAATAAAAAAGTATCAATATTAAACACTTGCTTGTTACAGAGAAAATACTGAAAAGAAAATTTTCTATAAAACACATAAATACAAACTCCATGATAGCAGATCTATTCACTAAGGCTTTACCACCCAAGCATTTTCTTGATCATGTTGCTTGTATGAGTGTTATATTAGTTGATGATGCTTAGTTTCAGTGGGATTGTGCCACTTCATTTGCTTTTTGTATGAACACTTTATTTTAGCTTATGAACATTTTTTATGATATATTATTCTGCAAAAATAAAGTTTTAGTATAAAGTTTAAGTTTTTCTCCTTTTGGTCTTGATTTGTATTTTGATCTCACTAAAGTTTTTAGGATAACTAGTTGAAAATAGGCATGTTAATATCACATTACATGAAATTTTCATGCTACACATTCACATATTGATCTATATCATTTAGTTATATCTGTATACGTGACCACTGAAGGTTTAGTTACGAAGAAATATGATAAAAAAAACCGCTTTGATACTATGTTGGTGTGACTAATGGACCGGATTGGTTATAAATACATTTCATAATGACAACAATATTGAGCTTATTCGGTTATTTTATAATTTGTGGTTATAAGGTCACACATATAACCCAAGTGAAAGAATGTTGAGTTTTTATCCAACGATTAAGTTTATATGCAAACAATACGAATTGTAAGTTACCGTATAAATTAAACCCGTATATAAGTGATCACATTTATGTATAAATTATTTGGGTTTAATGCATCTAATTAGATGTGGATGCATATGTACATAGACATTGGGTATTCTAGATTGTTGATGGACCGAACTAGAATAATCCGATAGATAACATGTCAGTTGTCTATATATACGGTCGTGCTCCCAGAGTCACACACTTCGTCCTATTCGATTTTCATCAGTCAATAGAGACCGGCGAGCGTATGCATGATGCAGAAGGTCATAGTACTATCATTATCTCAAATCTATCAGTCATTTCCAATTATGGATTCAGGTACTCTTTTGTATAATAATTATGATTATAATCTTGATGATTTAACAATCGATTATGTCGGATCTATACATTATATTAATCTATTGATCACAATTATGGGTTGTCCATAAAAAAATTCAAAAAAAAAAAGAAAAAGAGAAAGGTGAACATAACATATATAATTGTACCTTTATTATTGCCATTTTTTGTCCATTCGAATAAAATTGATAAGAAGAAGAAATGGATTTGAGTACCTGTGGGAATGGTCCGTCTGGCATGGGTGTAAGTACCTAGCTAGCTACCATAAAACAGGGAAGTTATTTTTAATAAAAAAATAAAAATTCTACGCAACTTTAGTAGGTAGAAAGATGAGGGTGAATTTCCCCAAACATATTACATATGTACGTTCCACTTCCATTATACTTGAACCCCACACGCATTTTTTTTTTCGCCGTGGCCCCCCTATCACTACATGTTTGGCCTCTTTTTTTTCCCGAGGAAAAAAAAAACAAGAGAAAAGACATTGCGAATTGCCATGACTTGCTTTTCATTCGGCCCACTTTACAGCTTTCTTCTTCGCGATATATATATTTTTTAAATATAATATATATCTCAATTTTTTTGGCCGGCTTGATTTTGATGTGTCCTCTAATATAAACAACTTCGTTAATTGGCCTTGAAAATCTTTGCACGGATTTTGGTTTTTTGAAATAGAAAGGGCGATGAAGCAGTCCGCTTCAATTCATTTTGCTTTTTGAAACATTGCACTCCAAATGTCTTCCACTTTCTACGTGTAATTACACGTGTTATTGGATTATAGCTACAAGATCTTCACTTGCTTCGAAGATATGTTCTTCTTTACAGCGAAGCGGAAAGAAAATATGTTCTTTTGGTCGAAGTCGAATAATTTCAAAGGCTGGAACGAATTACTCATATTTCATGTCTACAATTACAGACAATTTATCTTAACGTCACTTCTGGCTCTAAGCAATGGACCGACAGTTTTACGGTTAAAGCTTAGAAGCTGGAATTGTATTATAATTGTGGATCAAAGACGGGATTGATATTTGTATTATAATTTTTCACATTCCAACAAATTTTGGTCAAATTTGGGGAGACGAACTTGGACTCAAGGGAAGCATTTTGAAAATGTATGTCGGGATACGGATAGATTTAGAATCTCCGTCTCTAAATCCACCTTAAATTATAACCACAAAAGCTCGTCGTCATTTCAATCGGTTGCTCGTGACTATTTTAATTTTCAAATAAGTGAATTACAAATTACAAATGACAAAGACGCAGACAGGAATCCAAACTCTCTCATGACTTTGCCCTAAACATCCTATTTTCGTAAATAAAATAAAAAACCCATTTGTGCAATATTTGACATCGAATGTAAAAGATGATGATGACTAAGCTTCGTTCGGAGTGGCCAATAAAGGATTGAGAATGGAGATTTGGCAAGCGGCTTTCTTTGCAATCCTGGGTACGATTTGGGATTCCAGAAACAAGAAAGTTTTTGAAAATGTCGAAGTTTGTAGAAGATAGATGATCATGCTCATTAAGATGCGTATAGGGTTTTGGATCAGGAACGGAAGGAAAGATTTTTCCTATCGGGCGGAGGAGGTGGTTCATAATATCCATGTGCTGATAGACTAAGTGTTTTCTTTTGTTTTTAAGTCTTATGATTATCTGTAACATCAATCATAAAAAAAAAAATGATGATGACTAAGTTCTATGTCTAGTAAGCTTATAAAATGCAACCCATCATCTGCGGATAAATAGTTGAATTTTACTCGTACTGAGCTATGTCAAGGCCCATTGAAGATTATATATGGTATCAATGCAGTTACATATTCAGGTTCGACTAGTCCTCGTTCAAGCAGTTACAGAAGACTAAGTAAACCTATTTGGAGCACGAAGTTTCAGCATTTGTTTGCCCCGGGGGGGGGGGGGGGAATAGTTTTATCTCGGAACATCATGCCTGAGCAAGTTTGATGCCTTCGGATTGAAAGTGAGAAAAGGATAATGGCTGGTTTTTATAGACCTCTCACAAGCGAGTAAGAAATTCAATTTTCCTTCCACCGAGTCCGGTCGAGGCTCACCGAAGATTTCATAGATCCCCATTTACATATTTTTTTTAATGATCTAATATTAGTGTTCTCATCATCTTATGTATTATATTAGATCAATAATGATGATGATAAAATTATGCTGATTTTTATTTTCAAATAAAATCATTTCATATAAAAAAAATTAAGAAAAAAAATGGACCCAAATATAATAAAATAACTGTTAAACTAAAATTATATGATTAAAATTATTCAAAGTAAAATAATAATCTCTGACAGGACTTCATGATGCATTTTGTTTTAGATGACATGAGGTCCATTAGATTATTCACAATATGATTTATTAACACTATTAATTTAAGAAGAGATGAAAAATAACACTTTCATAATAAACTTATTATCATTAATATATATAATAATAAATATTATTAATTATTAATACTTATTATTTTCATTGATGATTACTTATTACTATTATTAACCCAGTTTCAACTAAATAAAATAATAATAATGATGATGATGATGATAAATTATATCAAATCAAGTCAAATAAAAACAAAAGAGATGAAGTTAGACAAAATCAAACAAAGATACACACACACACACACACACACACACACACACACTCCCTCCGTATATTAAAAAAAATCATTTTTGCATTTATATATATTCCTTCCATGTATTAAAATAAAAACATAAAATTCTTGTATAAAAAAAGTTATTTAAAAAAAATTAAAGTCTATTTTTTTATTTTTACTCTTACTTTTTTTAGCTATATATGCATTAAATATTTTATTATTTTTTCATAAATGGTATAATTGTAAATTTAAGACTACTTCTATTTTTCTTTTTTAATTATACAAATTATTAGAATATTTTTTCTTAATATGGACACACACACATATGTATGAATCTAACTTGAATTTTCCCCTTTTGTCTTGAAAAAAGAATGAAAACCCGTGGAAAAACTTAACGTTTAGCACGCTAGATTCGTTGCATCTTTTTCATCGAATTCCTTCGCTTTTCCATTCCCTTGAGAAAAAGAGGCATGGGAAGGCAGACTGAATCTTTCTTTTTTATCATTCCCTGGGCGTGGTTTTTGCCGGAACTTGAAGCTTTTTATCTGTAGGACAAAGTAAAAGGGCAATGAATTATCACGCTTTTTAGGAATTTGGGGCAACTTGCACTCAATCGCTCACTGTGCCTCTTGGTCCTCCTACAGTCCTCCTATTATCTTTTCCTATAGACGGCCAGCTCAATATACTAATGCTAATTTTGCTTCCATAATGTTGACCGATGCCCGAATATTTATTATTGTACGCACTTTAATTATTCTCCCATGCAATAGCATGCATGTGGCGCGCACAGTTAAAAGGCTGTACTTACTCCATTCGATTCATACCGGCAAAGTGGCAAGTTATTCCATCTTTCGAGCACAAACTTTAATGATTAATTTTTCTCAAATTATAGTATGTTTTAATATAAAAGAATAATATTATTAAAAAAGTATATTTAATGGTTAAAGTTTTTTTCAAAATTTATAAAGATGTATATTATTTTATTTAAATTCATAAAAAGTCTATAAATTCAAATATAAATTACCATATAGATGACATCCAGAAGTTAATCTTTATGACTAGATTAAACATCATCCTAATTATCATGACGTATGTTATAAATACATATACAATATCCTCATTTTCCTTGGTTCTTTAGTTTTTTGCCATATTTTCTTAGATGTCTCTTCGTACATACAGTGATTGATAGAGACTCTCGAAACTTCTTTTAGATCGATAAGTTTTATTTTCTTAAGAAAACTGACGGATAGAGTTTAATATGCAGTACTCAAATATATATTAATGCGTTGAGTTCGGTTCTCATTTCTGAAATAACTTTGTTTAAATCTTCATTTAGAACAATCTGCATAAAAATAAATAAATTCATTTCGAGATAAATATTTTAAGCTTCCATTAAAGGAATAAATCACAGGAATTTACTACAATAACCTGTAATACGTACTGCATACATAATTTAACGCATAATATTGTAAGGTTAATTACACTGGTTTGTCCAATTATTATTAACCAATGCAACATAAATCTGTCGACAAACCAATGTATCATTTAGTTACCAAATCTAATACACGTTCATAGTTATTGGCCTTGATCTATTACATGATACAATCTTTATGTATTGATAAAGTAATATTATTTTCATAATTAGTATTATTTTAACAAAGTTTTTTATTTATTTGAAGTAAGTGTCATGTTAGATTTTTCAACGCAAAAAGCAAACTATTTTTCTTCAGTTGCCCCATTAAATTTTTTCTACTATAAAAATTATATTAAATGAGATATATTCAATAAAGATACAATCTACAATTTGTATACTTTCTCACTAAATGTGCTCTTAGTAGTCTGGTCGTTATGGGTAAAAATATAGTACCAGAAATTTTAGGTCTAAATCCCTCCTAACCTTCCCCTGCATGTGATATGGTGGACAAAACTAAACACTCCAGTTATTTGGAATCTAATGGAAAAACACAAATAATAAATAAATAAATAAATAAATATCTAACATTCATTTATCTGTGGGTGGATATCTTCTTCTTCCTGGTAGGGCGTCATTGTGTGTTGTTATTAGCTAATTAGATATCTAGCTAGAGCTTTTGATAATTAATATAAGGGATATTATGGATTATTATACTGCTAGTGCTAAGTCAGAAACGGCTAAAGAGGTGGGAAAGACAAGCAACTAACATCAACGTGCATGGTGCGGCAATCAATCAGGCCATTTAGTCATCTTTTTCATTAACATGGCCCCTTAAACTTTTAGGATGTTAATGGAGTTTAGGCTCAATTTCAACCATCATACAGTAGCAATCTAGAATACTGGCGCAGCAGAGTTGGTAAGTTTCCATTGAATGTAAATGTTAGTGACTTTAGTTAGTGGTTTTTTGTGTATGATTAATTGAATCTTATGTGTGGAGGTCCCAGAGGGAAGAAAATTCTCTAACCGAGTGGGAACAGCTGCACGCTGTTTCAGTCTTTGTTTGGAAACTGTGTTACTATTCGTTGTTTGATATTTCAATTTGCCGTTTTACTATATTTAAAATATAAATTAACTAGAATCAATTTATTGTTGAAAAACTGTGGTTGAGGACGAAAATGCTTCCAAAACACGGATTAAATATGTTGTTTATGAGATAGTAATTTATTCCTATATTATTTAAATTTTTATTTTATCCCATCTATGAATGACATTGTAGTATATAGCTGTAATTTGATTGATGATTAACCAATTGATTGTGTATAGACCTTCTAGGTATCACCGTCATTATCCGACCAATCAACTTAGGAGGAAGACAATTGAAATTGAAGGAAAAACTGTAAGTTTATGGCAATGCAAATAGAATGGTTATTAACGCTAAGGAAGGATGCAAGAAGAAGATAGAATCATACTACAGACGACTCTGTGTACTTGTAATATGTAGTTGATACATATATACCATTAGTTGTACATGAGAAGTTACGATACACAAAGGTTATTTCTATTGATGTAGTAACTCGCCTATATCCTGCCTAACAAGTAGGGATATCAATCGAATGAGTTTTACCTCAAATACGACGAATTTTATCCGATAAACATATAAATGGATATAGATACGGATATGAAGAAAAAGAACAAATATCCTCTGAGTTTGGGAATGAATACAGGTAATGGATTCTCAAATTCGTACCCGCCTTCATGTACTTACCCATATTCGTTTACCTAATAAAAAATTACTTCTTCATCCTTCATTTACATAACCTTCGATATATTTCTAAAGCTAAAAGTGGAAACAGAATTTGAGTCTAATAATCTAAGTATTTAATTCTAACATTGGATGATTTTTATTTTCAACTAATGGAGTTTACCCTATACCCAATAGATTTTACCGAATGGATATGGAGGGGGTAAATATCCATCGGGTTTGGATACAAATATGGGTAAATATTTTCTTATTAGGTTTAAATAACAAATATGAGGTACCCGATCCATTGTCATCCCTAAACAAGAACTAATAGATAAACAAACGAACCAGTGCAGAAACATTCCTCCCTTGAGGGGGTTAAGAGAGGATTCATCAAGACCAACATTGAACAAGGTAAATAATGACATTCTTCATTAATGGGTTAAGTCTCACCCCTAGGATGATGCTTCACCTACTAAACTCACATGCTTCTTATTGATTTCTTACCCTTAAGTAAACTAATAAGATCCCACATATAACTCTGCTCAATGATATTAAGCTTTTCTTTTGCATGGCATCACCACATTACTTACTATGACAAGCCTATATTCAACTAGTAGATTTTGAAACACATTATATAGATAAAACACAATACGTTTCAAAAGAGAGATTCATTAAGAGAAGAAGGAAAATTTTTGTAGGACCAAAATTAGTGTAACAAGCTTGGATCATAAACATGATAAATAAAGTCTTGAATCTATGTCAATTTATGTGTGGTCTAACTTTGTTTTCTGAAAAGATAGAGTGTGGGAGAAGAAGCATGAGGTATTAGTGAGGTGTGTTTGCATGCAATGGGCATAGGATAAATTTAGTGGGGGAGATCGTAAATGTTGGGTTTATGAACAAAGACCCTCATTGATCAAGTTGATGAAGATAGGCCAATAACAAGTATTGTGAGATAGTCCCTCTTTTTTCATTTGATTCTTAAGGTGGAAGCTCACTTGAGTTTGGTCTTCCTAATAAGAAGCAGAATGGATGGATATCAGTTTGAGGGGATGCTTAGGTTTACTTTGTTTAAGGGACAATTGTTAAGTGTGTAAATTATAATGTTTTACATTAATTATGTAGAAGAAAATAAACCAATACGTATGTCCAATCACTAGCATGGAAAATAAATTTGATGATGGTTAAAATAAAAGGTTAATAATAGCTTTGAACCAACATTGAACACAACATTATCAAACATTTGATAATAGTTTAACAACTATCATCAAAAGTCCAAAACATGCTAAAAAAGGAGCAAAACACTAAACTTTTGATAACAATTTTTGGACAAAATCATCATTAAAAGACAAAAAAAAACAATATTAATGGGGACATGAGCCTCTTTAGACAATGATTTTAATGCAAGACCCTTACAAAATAAAGGTTTAACAACAGTTTTGGGATAAAACTATGATCTAAAGTAGCTTTTAATTATTTTATCCAGCTTTAAATAATAGTTTTATCCCAAAACCGCCGTTAAGTACTTGTTTTGATAACAACTTTGGGTGGGCTAAAACCACTCCTTAAAGTGGCTTCATTTCATTTTTTTTTACTTTATATAATAATTTTACCCCAAAAACTACTATCTTATGTCCAGGGTGTTTTTTTCAAACCATATACTCTAATTTTATGTTCTCATGACCCAAACCTGCAATATTTACCTCATTATCTCACTTTTCATCAATACTCTAATTGACCAACAAGAAAAACAACATATATATTAAAACATCAATTCCATAGCCATACAAACAAAGTTAACATATAGTCACATGCTTTTTAGCATTCTTCTCACTAAAAGTTTTCAACACAATAACAAAACAAGTACAAACATACTAAGAATTAAACACACCACTTGTAGCTAATCAATCATCAGATGTTCTAAATGGGGATGCATGGTTTCCACTAAATGGGAATTGATGCATGTTCCACTAATGTGAATGTTTCCTCATAAAGTAAGAAAACAACAAACTCAATGGGTAGTGGTTGAAGAATATACATTACATGAAGCCAAAAAATTCAAGTACCATCATCTAAACAATTAAGAAGGATTCAAAGAAATATAATATAAGGTTAAAATATATAGATAAGTTTTCACCCCCACTCTTCAACTTCAAATATGGTATTAAGCTACTTGCAAATCATGGTAGCATTCATAACTGACAACAAAAATCAACCAAAATTGTTAATCTGGTAAAACTAATAAGAAATCAGCCAAAATGGAGTCTATAATTTAATTATATCAATCTACAATTATTTATCATTTAGATATAAATATTATACAAAATTGAACATATAACCTAGAATGAAATGTGTGAGCATAGGACCCTAGCCCATTGATGTCTTGTTTTATTAATTTCATCCTTTAGGTATCCTTGTTTTGTAGATCTATGTGGAGTCTATAAATCACATTTATTTATTTATTTATTTTTTAAAATTTATTAAATATTTAATTATTCATTATTTAAGAGTATGAAAACATAACATGCATTGCTTGGATCTATGCTCCAATATATATTTTCTACTATGCCATACATGAATCTACATACGCAATAGCCACAACCATTGTCATTTAGTTATTGTGAACACTACTAAATTAATGAGATCATTGAACACACAGGCTCCTATTAACTGTAACTATTGATATTAATTAGAACTGCAATAAAATACAAAATGCTTGGCTTTGTGACCTCGATAAGATCATACCAAAGATTATTTTGATTTGGAATGTCTTTTTCACATTTTATAAAGCAAGGCATCAATAATGCTTTGATAGACTGTGTAAACAACCTTAATTACAACTATATTAGAAAATATAAATAATGCATACATACATAAGCCTTTTGATTTAAGAAATATACTAACGTGTCAATTGCGTGCTTCACTTTGCAATGAAGTTCATCAAAATGGATTGCATTATTCCTTACAGAATCAAGAGCATAAATAAATTTTTTTCAAATGGTTGTTGGCGTACAAAAACCAATGTCCTTGTAAAAGGTGAGGTACAACAATGAGCTTCTTTAAACCCTCCTTTACGATGCGCTCCAATATATATGTCATATGCTTACCTTATTTTAATAAAATGATATGACATAGGTATTATAGATATGTCATATGTTTACCTTAGGAGCATTCATCTCATTAGACTCCTTAAATCATGGTAACAAGCATATTATAATAGTTATGTTAATACAAAATTAGTTTAGTGTAATGAACAAATATGGTATTGGTATTGATGGAGAATGTCATTATTTTTTCAATCATCGGACATATTTGGTATGTGGGCAAAGACACAAAGCTTCCATAAGCTTCTTCCACAATGGTCACTCGTCTTATCACTATAAAGTATGTAACTTGTGCCAACAAAAATTTAGTCTCGGATATTTTTTTCTATTGGCAAAAGTCAATAATACCAATATATGTGTTTTGTGGACAATGAAAAAAGTTTTTCCTACAAAAATTATTTATTGGTAGGTATTAGTATAGCATGCCAATAGATCTTTTTCCTACTTCTATATCTATGAGTATTAGTGACATTATACCAACAAAACTAATACTCACTTATATATATGTGGGCATTAGTATAAAAGGAAGACAAAGGTTTCAAATATAATTATATCCCTTAATGCAACAAATTTATTCCTATTATACATGATATACTTCTCTTATTATCATAATTGCCATTTTTTATATTAAATACTAATAATATAATATATAAATATATGTAAAATTATCATTATAATTTTTGTTAATATTATTATAGTATAACTATGATAATTAAAATTATTATTATTATTACTATTATCATTAAACTTATAGTTACTATCATTATTATAAGAATTATATTAAAAAATATTATAACAAAAGTAATAATTAGTCAAGTCACAATTCAAATGACCTATAGGATGGGGGTCTCGCTACTTGACAAACACGATGGGGGTTTGCGGATAGGCTTGTTGACACTCTCAACTGAATCAGCTTAACTCGTTTATTTAGAAAAATAAATCATATCTAAGCCTTATTTTTGACTCGTTTATTAAAGGAGCCAAGCTTGAGCCAAGAGAGGTTTAGCTCGTTTATTCGTGAGTAGGCTCGAATTCAGCTTCAACTCAGTTTAACTCATTTATAAACTCGACTTATTCGGTTATAGGTTAGTATTGTATTATATTTACTTAATAAATAAGTCATATATTTATATGTGCCTTTAAAAAAATTGAATAATTAAATGAGTTTATTTAGTTTATTTAATTTTCAAACGAGTCGAGTCACAAATCAAATCCTGATAAATGAGTCGATTTGGTTGGTTGATTTTTTTTTTCAAAGTTCAACATGTGAGCCAAGCTCGATTCAAGATCATTTTAAACTCAAGCTGAACTTGAGCTTAAAAAAAAACTAAATAATATGAGCTTGATCTAACGGGCATTTGGCTCATCAACAACCATATCTAGGGACCAATGCTTCCCTCACTGTTAGATCTTTTTAGGCCTAATAGTATTATAGTTATTTATATAATTATTGTAAAAAAACATATTCTTAAAATTCAATTTCCTTATTCAAATTTGATTAAAGCATTTAATTATTTTATTTGTGATTGGTTTTATAGTTTTATTAATAGTTTCAAACTTATATTGGAATTGATTTAATCATTTGTCTTTGTGGATTATTCTAGAAAAATTCATTCAGGATTATGATTTTTTTTTTAAATTCATATGATCTCAACTTCTATTTAAAGATATATTCTCATTTGCATCATTTATTTTATTTTAATATTTTAAATTTGTTTTCAATTATGACTTTGTCATTTCATCATAAATTTTTTTGAGTTATATTTTGTTAATGAAAATAAATTATTTTAATTTATAAAAATCCATTCTAATTATTAAAATTATTTTCATATCCATAACACTTATTTTCGTATTTAAATTTATTTATTTTTTTGATGTTGATGAAATTGTAACAACCTCAGTCGATATGATTACACGGGAGTCTCTTTATAACCACCTAATAGCACCCCGCAAGGGTTGTGAGTATATTTTTAAAAATTGGATTGGTTATTAAATGGATTTCATGACTAGTTTAGTAGTTTACTAGTCGAATCAGTAGTTTAAACATGTATGGTGTGTGGTTTAATTAGTTTTATAAATATAATAAAAAAATAAATTTAAATATAATATAGCATAACTATTTTAAAATTTATTTTCATAATTCCACTTAGGTAGTTTTATATTTAAGTTTGTTTTTATTTTTGTACCTAAGTAATCAAAATAAAATATTTTCTAATTTTTAAGTTATAATTATGAAATATCCTTATTTTTGTAGGTAATCTTCGAGTGATCTCAGATGAGGCAGGATTTTGTGCTCGGAGCTTGGTATCCTTATTGGTAAGGATACATTTTATAGTTAGGCTTGTATGTATAATATGTATTTATATGCATATCTTGTTTATAATGTTATGTGATTAATATTGATTGACCATACCCTAATATGATATCTTGAAGGGGGTGGAAAATGTAAAAGTATGTATTTGAGGTGTAATGTTGAACATAGAATTTTGTATATAATCACTACAAGAAAAGCTATTTTTGGCAACGGAATATGTCGTTGCCAAATATATATTTGGCAACGATATAATATTTTTGGTAACGACAAATTGTCGTTGCATATGATAGTGTAACTAAAGGTTTTTGCAACGACTTTTTTCCGTTGCCAAAAAAGGTTATTTTCGCAACGATAAACTTGTGGCTAAAAATAGTATTTTGTTGTCTTAAATAATTGACAAATATTGGAGCATAATTATATTTCGCAACGATTCCTTGTTGCGAATAAGATATATTTTTTGCAACGAAATTGTTGTTGCGAATAATATGTTATATTTTTCAACAGATTGATCGTTGCCAATAATGTACAATATTTTTAGCAACAATGCTCCTGTTGCGAATAATATGCTATTTTTTGCAACGCTTGTTTTGTTGCCAATAATCTAAGATATTTTTGTAACAACATTTCTGTTGCAAATAATGTGCTATATTTTTGCGGTTGCTTTTTTTCCAATAATGTAAGATATCTTTTGCAACGGTTATTTTGTTGCCAATAATATAAGACATTTTTTGCAACGGTTGTTTTGTTGCCAATAATGTATATATATTTTTTGCAATAACATTTCTGTTGCGAATAATATGCTATATTTGTGCGGTTATTTTTTTTTCAATAATGTAAGATATTTTTCGCAACAACATTTCTGTTGCCAATAATGTACTTTAATTTTTGTAACAACATTTCTGTTGCTAATGAAATAATTTCATCCACTATTATTTTTGGCAACAATTTCTTTGTTTCCAAATAAAGAAATTCCTGCAATGCTATAAATTAAATAAATTATCACTTTCTAGCATCTCACATTCACATACATATATTAATCAAATATAATTGTCAATATATAGTAAATTCATTTCATCATTAATATGAAATGCATCATACATTAATTGTATAATTATTTGATACAATTGTCAAAAACAGAAACAAAACATCCAACATGACATCACCATAATAACACCAAGAGTTTTCGGCAAAACACTATTGTAAAGTGTTTTTTGGTAAAAAGGACAACAAAAAATACATCGGAATCTAAGAATGCAATCTTGATCAGATCTACGCATCAACTAATAACAAAAGTCATCTATCCACAAATAAATCAATAATCATCGTCAACACCACCATGAAAAGCATCACCATCATCCTCAAGTGTATTCCTGGACCTGAATAAATAACAAGATTAATACATGTCTCGTGTGTACATACATACATATATATAGACGTAAATATGTGTACGTCTATATATGTAGACGTAAATATGTGTACGTCTATATATGTAGACGTATATATGGGTCCGTCTATATATGTATATGTATATCTACACACGTCTATTTATGTATACTTATATATATACGTATGTATATGTGTGTGTGCGTGTGTGTATATATATATATCACTATAAGAGACAAAAATATAGATAGATAGTCATGTTTGATAATCATTTTTTCCGATTGATTTTGGTGATTACATATGCCAACTATATGTGGATAAGTGAAAGGGTTTTTCGAAAGTATACCGGTATATGTGTTGCATTGATATAAGTAATACTATAATGCAAAGTAGCTCATATCATGAAATAAATACAAAGTTGGATTACTCTAGAAATTATAATTTACCTGATAATATTGGTAGCCATCATTTGACTCATTTCTAACATCCTCTTCTCAAAAGCGGTCATAGATTGATCTTGTTTCTCTTTAAGCTCGTCTATTTGACTTTGTAGACTACATATCTTATTTTGTTGTTCATCTATCTTGACTTGTTGCTCATCTATCTTACTTTGTTGTTGTATGATTTTCTGTTGTTGTTCTTCTTGAATCCTTGATTTGAGGGAGCCGCCATAGCCACTACCTTTCCCCCTTGTGTATCCAGACTTTGGGCCCAAAACTTGAAGTAACATCTCTTCCTGTGTTTGAGGGTAGGGCTGTTAACGAACCGAATCGAGCCGAGCCGGGGTAGGTTTGGGCTTGGCTCATTTACTAAACGAGCCTAAAAATAAAGCTTGAGCTTGGTTTGTTTATAAACGAGCCGAGCTTTTAACGAGTCGAGCCGAACTTTTAACGAGTCGACTCTCGAGCTTTGGTGCTAAACGAGCCGAGCTCACGAGCTTTTGCATTCTAAACGAGCTCGAGCCTAAATTTATTAGGCTCAAGATTGATTTGTTTAATAATCGAGCCGAGCTCGAGCCAAATTTTTAAGCTTGTTTAATAAACGAACCGAGCCGAGCCATTAACGAGCCGAGCCCAAAAAGCTCGCGAGCCGGTTTGGTTTGTCAACAGCCCTATTTGAGGGGCTCCTTCTTTATCCTTGTTAGTCACAAGATGGTGAAGGTCTCCCTACAATAAACACAACAACATTTTACATATGCATAGATTCATAGTTGTTATAATCAATTCTTTGTACGAACTAACATATACTAATATATATACTAATACAAATATAAGAATAATTTACATGAATTTTCTTAGAGCGTCCATCATTAACCCACTCTAATACTCCTTGATCATTTGTTCGCGTGTGTTCAGCAAGCCAAATCACATCAGCACTCGGCTTGACATCACCATTCTTCTTTGTCTGTGAGGACACATTACTTAGTCATTTTATCCATGAAGATGAATAAATATACCGAATGTAACTATTTGATATTCTTACCATGATAGTTTCCACTTCTGGAAAAGATAAGTTTCCTGTGGTGTGTTGGTACCATTTATCTGACTTTCGATTCTTGCTGTTTTGTTCACTCATTTTCTACAATTTAAGAATAAAAGAAATGAAGATAAATAATTCATACCTACAATTTAAGGCAGAAAACTTATCAATAAAGAAAAGAATTACCTTAAATTTATCAGAATTAAAAGTTTCACAACATTTTATCCAATTTTCTGGATCGAAATCAGTAGGTGGATTTTCCAAACGTTCCTCATGTGTATCTCCACATTCTTTGTAGTAAGAATGCAAGCGAGCTTTCCAATACCGATATAAGCGTTGCATTGCAAACAACACAAACGCTTTTAATCTGGGTAGTTGATTATTATCCATTATGCTGAACTTGTTCTATAATGTCACAACAAAATAATTAGTTGGTTAAGGATCATAGATTAGGATTTATAAAAGGAAAATAATGCATATCTATATATATATACCTTGACAAGCAACCACATTGCATCACCGTGTTTAGCTGCTACCTGAATCCAAGGTGATGCATCCATGAGGACTTTGGTCCGCACAATATGGCCACAAAAATTTACTAAATTTTTGGCATTTTCTCCAACGGCTTGGAGAACATAGTCAGGTATGTCAACGACAAGCTTTGCAGTACCACCTAATGTCTTCATCTCAATCACATAAGATTTATATTTGCCTCTCTGCCCCCTTTTCCTTTTAGCATTAGAAGTAGATGCTATTACAAAAATAAAAATAAGATAATAAAATCAAGGCTTAGCAAATCTATACATCATAGGAGTTTAAAAGAATAAACAAGGCTTAGCAAAAATATATATACAAACATGATTAATAAAAATTACTGTACCTTGACTACTATTGCCATCATTTTCTGGGGTCACATTTCTTGTAGATATATTTTCATGCATATATTGAGTTCTAATTCGAGGTAGAGTATTGTTAGATTCATTTGTTTCTCTTGGAATTGGATCAGCAACCTCATGCACAGTCAACGTCATCTCAACTCTATCAACAAACTTCCTTGTTGCATTCCTTTTGCTTCCACCTTATTAGTCATGTAAACATATCATAGAACCAAGAAAATAGAGTTACAAGCAAATTGATAGGCCATAACAAGATTGATGTTTAAATTTCAAATATTCTCAAATAAACACAAACATTTGTGATTTTAAGTATGTATTGAGAATTTACCTGGCTCATTCGAAGGCATAATAGTTAAATCAATATTTTGATTTTCTTCTTGACCAGGACTATGATTATTAGAACCAACAGCGTCCACAAAATCCATATTAAGTTCACCTTATAGACAATTAACTTCTTCCACTTCATTGCATTGAGGTCTACTCTGTTGGGATCCATTGGAAACAAAGTTTAACTTCTGCTTACTTCTCACGTTGCCATTTTTTCCAGCTCCCATGCACTTACCTTCATTATGAACAAAGTCATTGATAAAAAAAAGGTACATTTAAATTCACCATAGGTATTAGAGTTAAAAAATAATCAAATGGGTAGAAATATCTACATATTTGTTATTGCAGCTTGTTGGTTGAAAAAATCTACATATTTGTAAAATATCTTGGTTGCATTTTAGTAAAATATCCTGGTAAAAATGATCTTCAACCATTGAATCTAGTAAAATATCCTGTTAGTAAGGTGAAGGTAGGAGATAAAGGTCTTGGTTGCATTTTAGCTCATACAATGGGTCTGGGGAAAATGCTGCAGGTATATTGTGTAAAATCAATAATTATGAGCTTATTACAGCCAGCCCAAACACTCTTAAACTTCTTATTCTAATACTTCTGTGGTAATATAAGTATAGGTTACAATAATTTTGATTGCCTTTTCTCCAATTGGCTTATCTCTGCACCCTGCAGTTTTGTTGATATCTTTACTGTCTGCAGGTCATAGCTTTCTTCTACACTGCTATGAATTTAGTACACTTTCTCTTCTATACACTTCTGCCTGTTCACTTGACCTGGGGAAGAATTTTAGGAGGTCTTTTTGGTTTCCTCAACATTATAGATGTTATGAATTTCAGGTCTCTGTTCTTTTGCTGATTCTATTTCTATTGATGTTTCTAATAGCATTTATTTAAAAAAGTGCCCAAATTTTGAACCTTCTCATGTTAGGGATCCTGGTCACTTATCATTTGTTAAACCAAAAGACAAGAATGTGAGTTCGTTGTCAAAAGTGAGAAGCCAGAAAGCATGTATGGTATTTCTTCCTATGCTTAATGATGAGTTTGGTTGTTATTAACTTACTGTAAAAGTTTCTCTTGATTGAGATTCAGTGCTCTAACACCCCCCCAAAAAAAAGGGGACCTTCTTGGTTCTTGAAAGCAGGCATATGTGACCTGCTTTGTAAATGTTGGAGCTTGGTGTTGCAAACTGCTATAAGTGTTATCTTTTACTTCCCCTGTAATTGAAATGGTCTATCTTATAATAGTTTGTTTGTGTATGGCTTTTGATGAAAATAGTCATTTGCTATCGAATCTTTGGTTATGATATCTTAGTTGACTTGGCTAGATGTTATGCATGATCGGCCAACTTCAGCTTTGGAGTATTCAGACCCCCATTGGTAATTGGTTGAATGAGCTCAGTTGAATGAGCTCAGTTGACTTGGCTATATGTTTTCTACTCTCTATGGATATTTGACCCCAATTAAGTAGTAGAAGTCCTTTGTGTGTTCACTTCCTCGTTTTTGGTGGAGCTGTGCAAACTGCTCCAATTAAGTAGCAGCTGTGCAAACTGCTCCATATATATTATTACTCATGATCTTGCTTTGATGTTTAATTTTGCCTCTTCATTCCACATTTGGCTTCTGGTTGTGACTAATTTAAATGACTTTAAATGACTAATTGACTAGGTGTCAAGGAATCTCTTGAAGAAGTCTCGTTGTTTGCCAAGAAGAAATAAAAAAAGGAAAGTGATTTAGGTGGAACTGTTTGATCTACTAGAGAACTTATTGAGCATGAATCATTTTTGGTTATGGCGATTTCCATTCATAGCATGCCTGAAATGCCTATACTTTATAGAAATGGTAATAATTTCCAGGCTTTTCTTAGAATTATTTTGTTTTCTGTAGATATAGTTACGATGAATGTAAACGTGAATAAATTTACGTCCTATTGTGATTGATGAGATTTGTTATTTTCATCCCCATTTCATTGATTTTCAAACACAAAACATGGATCTATTTCTTACTGTTTACACTTTTTCCGACACAATGACAATAGAGATAGCATTTAATTTTCAGCAGATGATAAATTAAAATCCATTTCAATTTCTAATGGATTTTATTTCAAACAAATGGCCAGTTGCCAATTCACCCTGCCTACCTATCTGCTGAAGGGTGGCATTTGTTTCAATGTGTTTTCAGAAGTTCCTTTTCCATCAATGAATATATTGGTAGCATGTAGACACCAGAGCTAGAATTGAACTTCGACATCTGGGTACCCTCAGTCAAAAATAAAAAGGATCCTTAGACCTGCCACATCTGCAGAGTTGAATCAGCATAGTCTAACAGAAATAGAGGGAAGCAGAAACTAAAGCGATTTTTATAACCATTTGTAGGCTGATTGAACTTCTACTCCATTTTCAAGCTTTTTACTTGAATATATGGGTTTCCATTTTCTATCATTCAAATTTGTGGATTCCAAAGGTTTTTCTTTTTATATATAAGAAAAACTTTTATCTTGTGGATCTATTAGGTCAGGTTCATCAGCTTTGCCAAGAGCATGTTGATTCCTTGGTGTTTTTATACAAATCAAATTTCCTTTTGGAGAATGAACCGCAGAAAGATCTCAAAGAAGCCCTGTTATCTGAGTAGTGGTAGTTAGTAAAATTCTGTTAAGATGGATCTTTAATAAATAAGTTCTTAAATAGATATATCTTCTTCTTTCTTTCTGTCGTTCTGGATTTGATCATAAGTCTGTTGCCCACTCCCACCCAGTGATTAAAAGTAGTCGAAAAAGCTGAAAGTTTTAAAACTGTAATTGATTAATTATTAAAGAAGTGTTAAAATTAATATTGTCTTAGTTTAGGAGCGTGCAACTAGGTAGCACGGGGGTAGGGTTGAGAAAATAGGAAATGAACAATGCTTAAAAAGGGACAGGGGAACTTGTTTAGAAATCCATTCACTCAAAAGAGCACAAAGCTTCAAAAATGTCATTTCAAAATTAAATAAATTAGTCACAAAAAGTCATTTAAAGTTTATTTGTACAGCTCCACATTTGGCTTCACAAAAAGACACTTAATATTAGTCATCAAAGGTAATATTTTTCCTCTTCATTCCACATTTGGCTTCTGGTTGTTTTGCTAGATCTATCAGTCAAAAGGAAAATTGATGTGCCACTAAATGAGGAGCAGAAGACTGAGAATGGACTATTTATGGAGAAGCATTCAGCTAATTACTATCCTGCTAATCTATCTAAGCAGAAGATCATTTAGATTTTCTTCACCAAAGATCCTTACGAGGAATGATTCCTCTTTTCTGTTTGGAGCAAAGGATACTTTTGAGAAGAAGAAAAAGACCAAAACTAGCCACGCAGAGATACTTAAGAAGAATTCAGGAATTTCCACTAATTTGCCTAACGTGCATCAAAACCTCAAATTTTATCTCAGAATCAGGTAAATCAAGGAGTATTTTTTTTAGTTTGAACACATACTTTGATGTTAATTTGCATGATCTGCATTTTTTATTTTATTGCTCAAATATTTTGTTAATTTTGCAGACAAGGACTGCATTTGCTTGTAAGATGGCATCAGCTATCAAGCCTAATAGAACCATGCTAGAAAATTTCTGCTCAAAGTCCAGTCTGAAATTTAGTTCAAGTGTACAGGTCACTGTTTATCAGGATCAATTTGTATCAAGATCAATTTGTATCAAGATCAAGTGTACAGGTCACTGTTTATCAGGATCAATTTGTATTACAATAGTTATTTGGTTTATGGTTAAGTTGGGTTGATTAGGTTTCAAGTTTCAGGTAATTGTGGCCTTGTAATAACCATTTTAGGAAACAAATTATATACACCATTCAGCAGATTAGTAAGTAATAAACAAAAGAGAAGATATTATTACTTTAAACTTTGGAGGGTCATAACTTTTTCATGGGACCTCGGATTTAGGTGATCTAGGAGGCTATTTTGGGTATTTTTTCGAGATCTACGACGTGGCAAAGCGGAGAAGCTGGTTTGGGCAATTTCAGAGCCCAGAAAATGCTATTTTGGCCTCTAAATTGAGGTTTTTGTTACATACAACCTTTTTAGGGCCTTTTTTTACTAAGCATTCCAAATCTCAAATTGAACCATGTTTTTATACATGCAGGAATGGTTCACTGTCTTTATCAACCAATTGGGTTTTCTGAAAGGAATTGACATGGGCAGTGGCAGACATGGAGCTTAGGATTGGTTGGGACTTGATGACATTATTTGGTAGAATTAATTTTTCCATAAGACCAGGAAAGGAGATGGGATCATCTCTTGCATTGACAACTTCAATTATTTCCTGATAATAAACTTTAACTCCATATAGATGACAGAGGAAGGTAGCAGGAAGCTGAAAAAAATATATAATTGGATCAAGAACTGAGCTATTGACACCATATAGATAAATAACAGAGTTGATTCAGTTGCATAAGCTGCTGATATACAATATATAGATACAATTTGTGGGTAATAATAGGAACTACTTTGATGATAATCTACAGTTAGCAGTCTGCCCTCACTCTCCTCCTTGCCATTTTCTACTATACCTCTTTCAGACCTCAATTAGATTCCTCAAATTGCCAATACTTTCTTAATGGAGGATTACTAAAAATATCATGAAAGTGCCCTATGGTACAAGAGATATGGACACCTAAATTACAGAAGTTTAGGTCACTTAAGGTCTGAAAATATTGTGCTAGGGATTCATATAGTTGCTGCTAGTGATAAGGTCACTTGAGGTCTGAAGTGTGCATGAGAAGCAAACAAGCCAGATTACTGAGTTCAAGAAAATGCAAGAATTATGCAGAGAATTAATGGTAGAGTATAACTCTACTGAGTTCAAGAAATACTGTGAAGAACAGGGCAATGAACATGAAGTGAATGCTCCATACACTACTGAGCACAATGATATGGCTGAAAGAAGAAATATGATGATTTTGGATATGGCTACATGCATGTTGAAGCAAATGTCCCTACCAAATAAGCTATATGGAGGATGCAGCCTACATCTTAAATAAATGTCCAACAAATTTAAATGATCTTAAATTCAATCCAAACTTAACCATATATGTCCAGAACTTTTTTTCACAACCAATAATGTTTCAACCTTCATATCATGCAAAAAAGTGACATAAAAGAAGGTATTCTAAGTGTACAGGTATTCAACCTTTTTTTCAGACCTTTTTTTCAGATCTTTTTTTAGATCAGCTTAATTTTACTAACATTTTTTTTTACTTATTCTAAGTCTACAGGGAAAAAAATCAAGTCTAACAAGCAGGAAAAAAAAACTAGATTATATGTGCACTGTCCATAGCTATATAGTTAACTATAAAATGATTCAACTTTTAGCTTCATATCCTAACTCAAGGATGATTAAACATGATTTTGATACCCAATTGTCATCCTTAAATTCACCATTCATGACTCAAATTGTAGCAGGTCATACGAAATAACCAATTTATCAAACACAATACTGAAAAACATATAAATGTTATCTAAGATATCAAGAATAGAATTTTTCCTATATTTTAACCCTACACTATATCCACAAAACCATAAATAACATGAATAACTTACCTTTGAAAGTGCTCAAAAACTTTTCTAAACTTATGTCACTTGATAGTGTTCTTTATATACTGGATTCCTTAGTGTACTTAAGGTCTACTCATTTTTAAAATTAAAAATAATCTCATTTCACATCTGAAAATTCAGACATGTAGGATATCACCCTACTGGATCCTATAAACTGTATAATCTACAATCTAATAAGATTGAATTCAGCAGAGATGTGATTGTGAAAGAATCAGAAATGTGGAACTGGGACAGTAGCAGTGTTAGAACTACTAGATCAGAACTATAATTGACAGTGTTAGTGATGATACACCAGGAGAAGTGAATGAGCCAGAGGTAGCTGATGATGAAGAGCAACATCCACAGAGAACACTACATATGTTTATAGAAAAAATAAAAAGAACACTCGAGCCCTGTCTGGTTCTTGGAAAATTCCATAGGAAGAAAATAAATTTCCAAAGATATTCTTTCCAACTTCTCATATTGTTGTGTGGAAAACCAAATAGCCAATAATCAACAATTCCATTCCCCAAGAATAAAACTCAAATTTGACTAAGTTCTTAAATAGGGCCTCTACAATAAAAAAAAATAAGGGTATACTGTCACCAAGAATAAAACTCTTCTAACTAGGGTGAAGCTAAGTTTAAAACTCTACTACAAATGGAGAAAGAAGCAGATTATGAAAATAATAGGATCCCATATTACAAATTTAAGTATAACTAAAAATTGGGTAGCATTTTAATTACCTGGTGGTGGCAAGTGTTTGCAATTATGTTGATGTGCTAGTTTAGAGACACTCCTCGTGATGGCGGGTGTTTGTATGTCAGCTGAGTTTTATCATGGAAGAAAGAAAAAATATTGTTAATTAATTAGAATACATTATAATAACATCCAAACTAGGTAAAAGAATAATACCTTTCCCTATACGACCACCAACACCTCCATTTACAATGTTCTTACCCATATTCTTTGGTCGATCTTGCTCTGACATATATGCAAGCTAAAACAAAGTAATTAGATTTCATAAATTACATAAAATTTCATACAATAACTAAAAAAGGAATAAAAGATTTTATATATTCAATGTCTACACACAAATAAATACTTAGAAAAAAGTTACAAAATAGTCACATCTTAGTCCTCAACATCATTAGCAACAATAAAATCATCCAAATCTGAGTTTTTCTTCTTTCTCTTCTTTCGCTTCCCCTGACATCCTTCCCTTCGTTGACCTATGCTCTTCATTTTACTTGTTACCCATTTGACGACTTTTTCTCCTCTTTCTACTTTGAAATGATTAGTTGCTAAAGAAACATTTTCCATATGTCTTATGGATTGCAAAACATAATTAAAACTCTGAATCTCTCCTTCTTGCACAACTTCATCATGACTTTGATCTAGTACTCGCTCTTCTTCCGGCATGCTATACAAGTCTCGAGGCTCTATCTTAATCACAACATTCCAATCATCATGTCTTGGATCTTGAACATAAAAGACCTGCTCCACTTGAGATTCTAATACAAAAGGCTCATCTGTTTTTAATGAAAAGCCTCTATGTATGCTAGTTATGCCATATTCATCTACTTTATATCCTCTACCTTCATGTTGCATGTCATACCAATTACACTTTAAAACAACAACATGATTTTCACCGGGATATTGCAACTCATAAACATCTTTTATTACACCATAATATAAGTCATTTGAATGACCATCTCCTTGCACCATAACACCGCTATTTTGGCATTTCTTATCTACTTCTCGATCAAGTGTATGAAATCTAAACCCATTAGCGATAAGCCCACTATAGCGCCTTGCGGTGCGTAACGGACGACACACCAAGTGATACAAACTTTCATCAACTGATCCTTCATTATATAGTTTCTCCACCTATTAATCAATGAAGAAAATATGAATACATTTACACATCATAGGTAAGATTTTATCACATCATAGAAATTAAGGAGAGATGACATACACGATTATAAACCCAATCTGCAAATTGAGTCTTATGTCTCCTCTCTACATTCCTAGGATTTGGATTTTCAATCACTAGTTCTTCTTTGTGCATCCTAGCATGGAAGATAAAATTGAAAGTTTTATGAATTTACATATATAACCTTAATCTACATATATGATAAATACACTTATGAATTTTAGAATAACAATTGACTTACTTTACAAATTCTTGAAGCTCATCACAATTATGGAGGACATATAAGTGAGCTTGATCAAACTCCTCGAACCCAAGTTCTTGAAGGATAGGCTTTCCCAATGGACGCCCAATACGTTTAAAAATGTCTATTTGATTTCTTTTGTCATCATTCCCAACTTCATCATTTCGACTTCTACGATTAAACATAGTAGTCATGTCATCTATATACCTAGAACAAAATGTAAGGCATTCATTTGCTAAATAACCCATTGCAATTGATCCTTCGGGGCGTGCCTTGTTTCGAACATTGGATTTCAAGGTACGCATATACCTAATAACATAAATTTTGATACAAAGTTAAATGCAGAACTAGGTTATTTAAATATAAAAGTAAATGAATGTAAAACTTGTAATTTAAAAAGTACCTCTCTATTGGATACATCCAACGATATCTCACTGGCCCAGCAATCTTCGCCTCTTCTACCAAATGAATGACTAAGTGCACCATACAAGTGAAGAAGGATGGTGGAAAGACCATTTCTAATTTACACAATGTGTAAGGGATTTGACATTCAAGAGAATCCAAATCCTTCATGCTCAAGTTCTTTGAGCACAATTTCCTAAAGAAGGAACTCAATTCAATTAATGGTTCGTAAACATGTTTTGGAAGGAGCCCACGAATAGCAATAGGAAGAAGTTGCTCAATAAAGATGTGGTGATCATGACTCTTCATACAGGAGATCTTCCGGCCATTATATTTCACACAACGGGAGAGATTTGAACAATAGCCATCAGGAGTCTTCAACTTTTGAAACATCTCGCAAAATGCTGTTTTTTCATCACCCCTCAATGTATAGTATGCTATAGGCACTCTTACTCTATCCTCTTCAACAATTGGATGAAGATCTTCCCTTATACCGATGGACACTAAATCTAATCGAGCCTTCAAGTTATCCTTAGTCTTATCTTTGATATCCATCAATGTCCCTATAATATTCTCAGAAATATTTTTTTCAATGTGCATCACATCTAAGTTATGACGTAATTTTAGCTTGTGCCAATAAGGTAGCTCAAAAAATATGCTCTTCTTCCTCCAACCATATAAGCTATTTGTATCATCCCACTTCCTCTTTGTACCTGTCTTTCCAAATGGTACTTGGATAAACTGACTACACTGCCTCAAAACATCATCACCAGATAATGGGATAGGAACTGTACCCTTTTCCTTTGTTTTGTCAAAGGCATTAGGTAATTGTCTCCATCTATGATCCATTGGCAACCAACGTCTATGCCTCATGTAACATATCTTATCTGTTATTGAACGTGATCCAGCTTCCATATGACAACATGGACAAGCATAAAATCCACTAGTACTCCAACCAGACAGGTCTGCATAAGCCGGAAAATCACTAATAGTCCATAGTACTGATGCACGCATAACAAAGTTTTGTTTAGCATGGGCATCATATGTGTCAGCACCAACTTCCCATAATTCTTTCAACTCTTCTACCAAGGGTTGCAAATAGACATCAAGATCCATTCCCGGTGAATTAGGACCATCAATCAACAAAGATAACATAAGATAAGGAGATTTCATACACATCCATGGTGGTAAATTATAAGGAACCAAAATGACCGGCCAAATGCTATGAGATGATCCCCTAAAATTATTAAATGGTTGGAAACCATCTGTAGCTAACCCAAGTCTCACACTACGAGGATCTTTTGCAAATGATGGAAACTCCTCATCAAAAGACTTCCATGCTTGAGAGTCCGCTGGATGTCGCATTATCCCATCATCAACCCTATCTTCTTTATGCCAACGCATATCCTTTGCTGTCACAGCTGCCATAAATAACCTTTGCAATCTACGCTTTATAGGAAAATAGCGTAAAATTTTATGGGGAACCCTTTTGCCATCTATCTTCCACCTTGAGGTATGGCATTGCGGACATTCTTGTGCATCGACATGTTCACGCCAATAGATGATGCAATCATTTGGACATGCATGAATTTTTATACAATCTAGGCCTAAATCACGGATGATCCTACGACACTCGTCATAGGAATTCGGAAGATTACAGCCTAATGTCCCATTTTGAAGCTTCAACATTTCAGTAAAGGAGGTATCACTCCAATGGTTCATACATTTAAGATGTAGCAACTTCATAAGATACCCTAACTTTGAAACACTAGAGCCATCCAAAGTCAAATGCTCTTTATACTCCTTCAAGAGGCGATAGAATCGAGCTGCTTCGCCAGTAGGTTCTTCCGAGGTGAAGTTATGTTCATTTCTACCATCATTCTCTAAAAAATCCATCCCAGTCACACCACAACCAACTTCTAACATCTCTAGCATGTCATCATGATCAATAGAAGTCTCATGGTCTGATGAAGAGACATTAAACACCTCACCATGGTTATCCCACACTACATAGCTTTATAGAATTCCATTCTTCAACAAATGAAAGCGAACTTCAGTTCTATTTTTGAAATGCACGTTTGCACACTTATTACATGGACAACTAATCATTCTTTCAGATTCTAACTGTTCATCTGAATGTGACATGCTAAAAGCAAAGTCTAGAAAACGATCAATCCCTTCCAAATATTGAGGCGATGCTCGATTCAATTTCATCCATTCTTTATCCATTTGCATTACCTAATTTTTATTTCCATAAAAAGTTAAACAATTTTGGATGATACAAAGAATAGCAATTAATAGAAAAATTATCATAACTTAAAAAATTTCCATATATACTTTCTTCATGTAAACTATACAAAACCAAATGGAAAACTATAGAGTAATCATATGAGTGAAAAAGAAGATGGACTAAAAGAAAAAAATACATGTAGTTGTTAAAATAGATATATCTACTTCCACATTTTTATATATTTGGGTTTCTAAAATTATTTCAATTATTTCCACAAACTTTCAAAATCTTCGGTGTCTAGTTGTAACTAAATTTCTAAATATATCATTTTATCTAAACCAAACCCTTGAATATACCCGACTTTGATTACCCTCATATTTGATTTTTTTAACCCTCATATTTTATTTCTAAATATAATTTTTTAAGAGACGCCTATAAGAATGCTGAAAATTAAAAACATCATCAGTATTATAATGCTAATATTATTGTATGAAAATAGTATACTACTGAACTCCACAGCCACAAAAAGAAATTATAAATTCAATCACCAAGAGTACAATAACTGAAAATAATAAACTAACCTCACAGCCACAAGGATAATTTTAGGTAGTTACTGATTGTTCGGACCCAATATTTCTCTCTCAGACCTGCATATTCTCAATGTATAGCATTCAGAACATTTTTCCCTTCCTACACACAAGCAGGAAAGTATATACCAATTGCTAAAAAATGTACTAACTAGCAGGTTCTTACCTTTCAACCATGCAACAAAGCTATTGGTGGACTACTTTAGCTTCAATCAAGTCTCCTTTTATTGCCAAGCAGCTTAACCAAGTAGGAATGATCTATCAAAGTTGGAAACAATTGGAGCTTAGAATTGAATGGAAGTCCACAACAAATCAAGTCATTATGTCATACAAGCCCTTGAGTATAAAGAGAAAAAATATCCCCTCAAATACTAAATACATCCCCACCATACACATAATATGCTAGATCAAACAAATTTACTGACTTTGATAATACAGCCCCAATTCTGGATTTTTCCTCATAATGTGCATGATGATAATGTAGTAGAATATGCTAAAACAACAGAGAAAGAAAAAGACAACCACATTTTACTTGATGCATATTCAATCCCAAACTTACAAATTCTTCCATTATATGGTCCTTATGCAATTGTAACTCCTACAATCTAATATGGTAACTACCAATCTTAAACATCATTAATATTCTTTGTACGAACTATATCTGATTCACAAAACTATTATTAAACCACAATTTCCCAACTATATCTGAAGTATATATAAACCCGCAGGTCCTTATGCATATTCAATCTAAACCTAAATTCGAAATTGGACAGATAAATCCAACAAACATATCAAACAATGAATTATGCTTTCAATTAGGCTTAATTACGGTTATTATCTTCAGTTTTGCAGCAAAAAAATACCCTTTTCCGCCATCTTACCTGACAGAGTTTGCAACAATCAATGTTATTCGAAGCCCAGCGCCCGTCGTCGGAATCACCACCCAGCCGGACACCACCAGTCGTTGTCGGAAGGAAGCAAGGCTGTGTGCGTTGCAATGTCGAATGGGAAATTTTAGGTGAAGCCAAATGTTGTTTCGAATGGGAGTATTTCGAATGGGAGTAACAGCCACAAAAGTTGTTCCGAACATGTGGACGGACAATTAAGAAAACTTTGTGGTTGTTTCTTACCGCCGAAAAGTCCCGCTTAATGTGTTTTAGCAGAATAAACATGTATGGTAACGGTTTTGTCCGTTGCAAAAAAAAAAACGAAAAATTTTAGGTAATTTTTTTTCATCACAACTAATCACAATCGTTGCCAAAAATTACACAGTTTTAACTTTATAAAACTATTTTCGACCACAGTATAATAAATCCGTTGCTAAACATATATTTTCTGCCACAATTAATAAATTCGTTGCTAAAATTACTTTGCAGTCGGTGAAATTATTTTTGCCCTCAATATTTCGTAACGATTTTATCTGTTGCAAAAGTTAATTTGAAATTTAGAAAATTATTTTTAGCCACAGTTTATCGGTTCTGTTGCGAAAGTTAGTAAAGTTTGAAAATTGTCAAATTATTTTCCGCCACAATTTAGTAAAATTCGTTGCTAAAGTTATATTAACATTTCTAAAAATATTTTTTCCCAACAATTAGAAAAATTCGTTGCTACATAACAAAGTTAATTTTAGTATAATCTTTTCAAATCATTTCTTAATTCATTTTAATTGGATAAAAAATAGTGTAATATTTTATATGATTCTTACAAATTTATTTTTTTGGCTAATATTATTTTTCTTAAATAAATCTATAATAGTAATAAACTATTTTTTTTACCAAGAACAATATCTCGTCACGATAAATAAGCTATATGAAACACCCTCTACCCTCGTAATAATTTTAGTCACGACCTTATAGATTGTTACAAAATACAATTTTTTGCAACAAAATTATCGTTGCAAAAGTTATCTATTTTTTTGCAACGAATTATTATTGTGGCAGTAAAAGCATTTTTTATAGCAATGACATGTTATTGTTGCAAAAAAATGGCGCATTTACGGCAACAAGCTTTTGCCACGAAAGTTATATATTGTTGCAAAAAAATTATTTTTTCGCAACAAAATTATCGTTGCAAAAGTTATATATTTTTTAGCAACGAATAATTATTGTGGCAGTAAAAGTATTTTTTATAGCAACGACATGTTATTGTTGCAAAAAAATGGCGCATTTACGGCAACAAGCTTTTGCCACGAAAGTTATATATTGTTGCAAAAAAATTATTTTTTCGCAACAAAATTATCGTTGCAAAAGTTATATATTTTTTAGCAACGAATAATTATTGTGGCAGTAAAAGTATTTTTTATAGCAACGACATGTTATTGTTGCAAAAAAATTGGGCATTTACGGCAACAAGCTTTTGCCACGAAAGTTATATATTGTTGCAAAAAATAATTTTTTCGCAACGAAAATTTTAAGTCGTGGCTAAAACCCGTTGCCAAAAATAGCTTTTCTTGTAGTGAATATGGAGTTACATATCTTGTATGAATATTGGAAATTGACATGTATTGATATTGGGAATTTGTGAGGCCTTTGGAAATTTAAGCATCGTGAGGGCATTTTAGTCATATGATGGTAATATAAGAAATTATTTTGGGCTGATAAGTTATGAGGATGTTATCTATATCTTTTATATGTAATGGGATTAAATGATGGGTTGAATAAAATACAAGTTACCTGATATGATGTTTGAGATTTTGATAAAAAAAAGGGTATTTTGGTCCATCAAGGTTAAAAATAAAATTTTGATAATTTTAGAGGAGAAATGGAGTAATAGTGTACTAATAATTATACACATAATATTATGTTAATTATGGACCTATTACTTGAGGTTGGCTTAATAATTATGTAGTTGTGTTTACGTGCTTATTGACTTTATGACATGCATATTGAATGAGTCTTGTAAGATAACCTTGTATAATTAACACAAAATAAGATAATAATCATTTAAATTGAAAGATCGTGTGTGTTGAGCTGAGGTGTTATATGAGTCTATTCCATCGTACAATAATAGTGGCTCAAGTGCATTTTTCCCTAAGAAGAATTGGGTATGTTCCATTAGACGATAAAAATGGTTTATGTATTTTTTTTCTATAAGATGTGCAAAAGTATGCTCCACAATATTAAGAATGGTGAGGCCCTATACTCATAGTGAATGAGAATATGATTTAGGATTAACTAATTGATAAGACAGTAACTTTTTAAGGTAAAATATTGCGTGAGTCGAGACAAAGGTGTTGGGTCAATTCTACCGGACGATAATAGTAGTTGTTGTCTGTAAAGTGGTAATTTAGATTGTTCCACTAGTTTATGAATAGTGGCCCAGGTGTACTTTATCCTAAGAGGTATTGGGTCCATTCCATCAAACAATAATAGTAGTTCAGGTGTGTTATATCGGATAGTTACTTTAAATCATTCTATCGGTTTATGATTAGTAGGTACCCTGAGCTTAGCGTAAATAAAAGAATGGATCATGTTCTATCTAATAATGAAATATGGAATTTATAATTACCATGGATTGTTTATGCATCCCATGTATCTGCTTAGTTTTTTCATAATTCCCTTACTTAATTATATTATTACCTTTCTCAGTACATAACATATCGACCATCCTTTTCAAGAGTAATGCTCATTCTTACGCGCATATCACCCTAATGTCTTTGTGTAGGACGATGAGGACACACAGGATGATTTTTTATCCTATGATACTTTGTGCAGGGTGGAGTAATTTCTTGTATTAGGGTTTTAGGCGTAGAGTCATGTCATACGGATTTTAGTTTATCCAAATACCTTTTTGAACTATTAGATCCGTGGTATCCTTTTTATCTGTATTTTTGATATTGTAATTATATTTAATCTCCAAATTTTGTTCATATTTATAAATTTTCTCTCAATTCATATTTATTGTGTTTTACAATCTAATAATTATACCTTGTGATTGACGTAAGGATGGTTGGTAAGGTAGGCTTGTGTCAATTTTAACAGTAACACCTAGCTATTTTGATGATATGTTTTTGTTATTAAACAAATTTTTTTAGCAGTAAAATTTGGGATGTTACAACAACAACCAATAATGAGGGAGGCAAATGGTTGACCCTAACCCACTCACACTTCCCCTTTCACTCCATCCTCCACTACAACCACGCCATCTGAGTACCGCTAGCAAACCGCCACTACTTAGGCACTGGAAATGAACCACCGCCATAACATTGAGTCGCTATCCTAGGATGGGATGCAGCAATGCAGCGTGTGGCAGCAAAGAATTAGCATTGAGCCACCATAGCAGCACCCCTGCTACCGTCTAAGCACCATCATTGCTTCCCCTTATCTTGGTTGAGCTCCTCTTGGCTTGTAATGATAGATTTTTCTTGGTATAATATTCAAACCCTAACTATAATTTTTTTTACTTTTTTTTTCCGAATTTGCTTATGATAAGCTAAATTGGTTGTTATTTTATGTATACATTAGTTAGATGATTGATTTTGATGGGTTGATTGTATTGTATATGGTTTGTTTTTGAAATTTGGATTTTTAATGTGAATATATCCATATTTATTGGTTCGTTTAATTTTAATCTATTTTTATCATTTGATTGTGTAAAATTCTTAGAAATGTATTTAATTGCAGGTTAAATGTGTCAATTTGTTAATTTGAGCCATTTGCACAAAATTGATTGAGATTAGATTTCTTAGTCAAAACTCTTGTAGTTTTAAGATTTGATTGTTCATTGGGTTATTTTGTTAAATTAATTATACAATATGTTATAGAATATATCTAATTGCATATCTTAACTTTCACTTTGAAAAAAATAATAAGATTTGACCAAACTATGGTTTGAAGCTAAAGCTTTAGTTCCAAAAGTGAATTTATGGAATTGGTCAACATTGTGATTCTGTTTGCTAAAATTAACTGTATGAATTTGTTTAGAATTGGTTTAATTGTATATTTGAGCCTTCAATCATGGTTAATTGATTTGAATTGTCCAAATTTGTATTTTGGGCTTAAAGTCATAAATTTTGGGAATAGTTTATAACATTGAGTTGTGTTTTATTTTTTTACTTGTTGGTTATTAGTTTTGGTTGAAACATGATTAAATTGCATTTTTTACATCTTATTTCTGATGAAATTGATTTGTTTTCTAATAATTAGTAGATAATCGATTAGTTTTTTGTTTATAACAAGAAACTAATTATACCTCATCACTAATCTCTCTCATTACTTAGTATATCAATCTTTTAATTCTAAAGTTTAAATATGTAATATTTTTATTTTTATGGTCTCTAGGTGTTTAAAATTTGCTTCAAAATGAGGTTAGTTTGATAATCACTTCATTTTTAATACTAGTATTTGATTGTTGTTGGAATTTTGTAGCTAAGACAGGTATTGGTAATCAAAATTGCAAGTTAAAAACTTGGAACTACAAGTTGTTTGGTTGAAATTTGAAATTACATGTTTGATTGAAAATTGAAATTACTTGTTGTATGGTTGAAATTTGCATTTATAACTTGTTTGTATATTTGTTTATATCATGTGCTATGTGGTAGGGATGATTGTTGTTTTTAGTTCCATAATTAACCCTAAAATTTAATATGACAACCTATTGTTGATATTATGCAAGGGGCTTGAAATCTAAAATTTTGTTTTTGCAATTAAGCTTTTATGTGTTAAAGTCGAAGGACAATTATGTGGCTTCAAGGCGTTGGATGAGGAGAATTTAGAGTAGCTTAGGTGTTGTTGAGTGAGGTATCTTTAACAGGTAGGCTAACTTTTAGAGTCATCTTTTACCCCTTCCCCAACTAGTGGAAGATTATTTGCTAGGAGATTTCTTTCTCATTATCATTGTGTTGAGGTTTAGGAAGTTTCTTGTTATCATTGTGCATACTTTAGGAAGTTCATGCCTTTCTTATATGAATATTGGCAACCTACTTGTGAGTTGGTGTTACTCATTTACATCTTTAAAGGCCTCCTTTATAAATGCCTTATTTGTAAAACCTCTAGGTTTTAGAATGTGGTGAGCTTGACATGGTTCAAGTGGAAAGGTTTTTCATGCTGAGTTATACCACTTTGTTACTCTCACTTTATATTTAGCCTTTTTCAATCTCATGCTTCAAGAGTTTTAAGTTTTGGTATTATCAATAGAGTGAAGTTATGGGCTCTACCAGCTTATGATAATGCTTGTAAAAAAGTGTGTCATTGATCTTATTAGTAACTAAATAATTTTTCTGCTACTTAATTTTGTGGAATAACATAAATAGGAACTATGAATTTTCAAACTTGTGGAATAGATTGACTCTTCCATGCCCAAAACTAAAAAGCTTAATTTGTAAGGCTTGAAACTATTCATCGTTTCTCACCCTAGAAGATATTAGTTTTAAATTAATATTTCCAAGATTAAAGTAACAACCAAATATGAACCATTTCATTAGTATAGTCTAGGGAGGTTTAGATGTATTCACCATCACGGCCCTCAAATATACTTACAATATACTACTTCTAAAAGACCTATAAAATACTGGGGTTTCAAACTTGTGATCTATGTTTTCAAGAGTGAAATTTGTAAACAATGAAATTGGATGATACCTGAAATATGGATGCCATGTGAACTCTAATTACCTAATCAAGGCTGTAAGATACACGAGCTCATACATTATTACATGTAAATAGAAACTCAAACTCCTTTCAATTTCTAGATTTTCTTTTTATTTTACCATTTTGCGATGAAGTTCTAAAACTATTGAGAATGCTTCCATAGACTAATATAGATTGGAGAGCCATCTTAATTAAGGACTCTTTTTATTTTTTTAAAAAAAATTGAAACTACCTTACTTATTTAGATTTTTGGTGTGAATTTATATTAATCTCATTAAGTTACATGCATATTTTCTTAGAGAATACATCTTGATGATTATCAAAGAAAATGTTGAAGACATTAAAGTCATTGGAGGTGTTGAATAAGAAGAGAATGAAGAGGATGGTGCTTGATCTGTTAATGAAGATGGTTTATATATTAGCGCATGTCACAAGCTATATATATAGTATTATACCTACAAGACTATTGTTGCTTTGAAAATTAAACTAAAAAATGATGATTGTGTATGGTGTACTTAATTGTATATAAGGATAAGTTATTATCACAAGTAAAAATGCTTACAATAGGTATTATGGACATCATTGTCGTTGTAATAATACATAATATACATACATAACTAGTAATATATATTTTTTAGTAGTAATTTTAGCAACTAATATAATTTTATGGATAATAATTTGAATCATAAATATTGTTTTGTGAATACTTTTAGTCGTAGATATTATTTTGTGGATCATACTATTAGTTACAAATATTATTTTTTGGACAATACTTTTAGTCACAAATGTCATTTTTTGGTCAATACTTTTACTCATATATATAATTGTGGACATTATCAATTATTCTCAACAAATCATACATATTCGTGAGCAAAACTTTAAAGTACATGATTTTTACCCACAATTTTGTTATAGAATTTTTTATGTTGGTAAAAACTTTTGCCAACTAAGAAATGACTTTTCCCAATAGATAAAGCCCTGTTGGTATGAGTGAATTATTTTGTAGTGCATTTTGTATAAAAAAGCTAGTGGTGCATCTTTTGTTATAGACGTCCCAATTCATACACACTTCTAATTAGAGGTTAAGGGAATCGAATGAACCATCTTCATGGTAGTACCATAAGTGTTGTGTAACCTTCCTTTTGCAAAGAGAATTGAGTATTACTTTGTTGACTCTCCTAAAAAAATAGCCTTAAACAACAATGACAAAAAGGAAAAGGCATCGATAAACAATTATCGTGTAGGCTATATCCATCTATAGTATCGATAGTGGTTAAAAATAAAATTGTTTATAATAAAATAGGAAACAAAAAAAATGTGCTTCAGAAAAAATTGGGGGAAGAATTAAATGATAGTTGTGTGCTAAAAACAACCATATTATGTCACGGCAATTTTGGCCAAAAGTCATTGTCTTATTTTTTTTCTATATTTTTTTAGAAGGGTTAGATGATGGTTTGAACCTACATTCGTTGTCTAATCCTTCCATCATTTTTTTTAGTATTGATGGCAATTCTAATTAAAAATCATAATCTAAAGCCTATTTTTATTAAAATGATTAGACGACGGTTTAATGTCAAACTGACATCTATAGTGGACAATAAATGATAGTTTTAGCCCGTAACTATTGTTTACTCCTTGGTCCTAATTTTTTTAGCATTGACAATGGTTCTAATTCTAAACTGTCATCTATAACCTTTTTTTTAATAAAAATAATAATTCTTGCAACCTTTATCATACATAATTCTCTGCACACAAAAGCCTGCATATAATTTACTAATACACAAGCATGATTAGTGTGTATCCTAATTCATAATATTAATTTTGCACTATATCAATCAACCACCCATAACATCAATCAATTCACATTAAAAGTATATTTATATCAACTAGTCATTCATAGATCAATCAAATTGCTTTGATATATCAAAAGGGAGAATTAGAAAAAGATGAAAATTGATATACATTTAACAAGACATTGATCACATATATCATAGAAAAGTGACTAAATAAATTAGCACATAACATCGAGCCTCTTAGTGAGCTCGATCAACTACTTTAAAATTTTATTATCTATTTTGACATCTATATTTCTCTTGGATTTGGTAAGAATTCTACCATGAGTTTACTTAATGAGAAATTATTTAATTACTTTTGTAAAAAACAACTTTTTATTATCAACACCTAACATGTTATTTATATATATATATATATAAATTTCAAGCACAAAAGGTAATAATCAGAAATTAGATCATCAAACAAAAAAATAGATTTCAAACTCTAATTACTTTGAATTTTATTATTTTGTTAAATAATAAATGGTTCAGAATAATTTGGGAAAATTTGAAAATTGAAGCACCAAAGCTTCATTTGGAAGTTGAACCTAAGAGCTTAGATTCTAAATTTTATTATTTTTTTAATATTTATCATCCTATGCAAGGACTCCCAGAATTACATGGATTCTATTTTATTTTATTTTTGGGTTTAGTGAGGGTCGTTGATGTACGCGGTCTGAGAAGGGGTGGCCGAATGGAAAGGCAAGCTCCAGTCTGACAAGGAGAATAATCAAGATTTACCGACATATGAATACACACAATTAATGTCGAAAAACCTTTCCCCAGACGGAATCCATCAATCACTCAAGACAAACTATTTTAGATTAGAAAGAAAGATAGAAAGAAAAAAGTACTGCTGCTAATAAAACAAAATAGTAGTAATAAATACTCCAAGAAATAGTAGTACTAGTAGTGCTCTATAAACAGTGAAAAAA
Organism: Tamarix chinensis; assembly: GCA_030549775.1. Taxonomy (NCBI): domain Eukaryota; kingdom Viridiplantae; phylum Streptophyta; class Magnoliopsida; order Caryophyllales; family Tamaricaceae; genus Tamarix; species Tamarix chinensis. The sequence goes on along the minus strand of CM060179.1, from coordinate 8,854,907 downwards.
TTTAAATGCATGCAATTGCAAACAGCGTGTCTCAGAGCTTTAATCAAGCCGCACACTTCACTCAACGGCGTTGCCATTGTTAAATCAGAATCAATCACAAGCCCCACAAACAAACCCACTTCAAAATTTAACCCGGACGTGGTCCTCTCCTTTCCTTTGTCACCCACGATCTCTGTTGTTGACCTGACCCTACCCTTAACAATTACTTAAAATTAAAGGAGCGAGCGGGCAAACTATTCAAATTGCAAGACAGGATAGCATAGAAAAGATTGACGGGATGAAAAATTATTCATAAAACAGCAAATAGACCGAAAGTTGTTTGAGAATTTTTTTTTTTTTTTTTAAAAAAAAGCCTGGCTTGTGTGAGTGAGGTGTTTATTTATGAAAATGGGAACTTTTTTTTTTTCTTTCGGAACTTTACCGTAAAATTACAAAAAAACACCCGTCGGTCAATGAGACGTTTAACATGATATCAGAGAAGCTGAAGATTTTATGTAAGATACATGGGGCCTCACTTAGGCTCGTGAGTGGTCAGTCAGACTCTTTCCCATGTTCATGTTCATTACAGATCTAACATGGCATCAAAGTAGCTGAAGATTTTTTTATTATATAAATTTCTTACTACGGTCTCGGAGATATTTCTATATGCTTGAAACATTCTCAAGGATACCCGACAGGAAAAAAGCCTAATCGACATATAGTTATTTAATTCATTAATCATTCCTACTTCTGTTTTAGTTTTGGAGCAGGCTAGCCAGGAAATAGAGGAGAAGAAAAACAGTGTAGATGAAATAAAAAATACAGGAGGGTGGGTGGGGAGGGGGTGGGGGTGGGCCGTGAGCAAATCCGTGTCATGTTTAAGAATCGAAGGGTGTGGATGGTGTGAGGTGAGGATCGTATCGGGAGTTCATGTAAACTCCAAAATTAGGTAGATAAAATCAACAAACCACAAAAGGCAGTCACCCAACTTGCTCCAGTAACCAACGTCATATAAACTAGTAGTTGCTAGCTACCTGCCTAGACCGCTGTATGGATCGCATGTGAACCTGAACCACATGCAACGCATATGGCAAACATCATTTCTATCCTACAGATGAACCAATCATCAACCTTACTTTCAGAAATGTACGTGCATGGAGCATGGTGTAGGGCACCCTACTCTGAAGTCAGTGCTCTAACACGACACCCTTCCAACTTTTGAACATCACCCAAAATGTTCCCCTCCTTTCCGTCATATGAAAGCCATATGAGCAAGTCACATACGCATAGGTAGGTGCTCACATGCAGTCTAACTACACATGCAGTCTTTAAGAAAAAAGATAGAGAAGAGAAGAAAAGCCTGGAGGAAGAGTATAGTTTCTTTTACCTAGGACCTTAAAACAAACGTACACAATACCCCCGTAAGATAGAAGACTCTTGGTAAAAATAGAATATAATCAATCGAAAACATATCTTTAAACACCAATGAGCTATATTGATTGGATTATTAATAACCAAAGGAATAGCCCTGGAAAGCATGTCTAAAATAATTATTGAAGTTTGAGCTTGATTTATTTGGAACATATCAATTTCAATGAAGGAGACTATCATATTACTCCCTTAGTTTTTTTTTTACTTGACGTTCCAGCACTTTTTCCTTGTTTCTAAATATTTGACGTTTCTTATTTTTTTTATAATTTCTGTGAGTAAGCTGATAGTATATCAATTCATGCTGCAGTATTGAAATAGAGTATTTTCTTAATAACCGTGACGTCAAGTAAAAAAACTGAGGGAGCATTATAGTACCTGCAAATGTTAATGTTTGTAGTATAATTGAATGTTTTCCAACTTCATCGGAAACCATGCACCTCTAGATATAATTTCAAGGATACAAGATAAACGGTGGACCAATATCTTGATCTCTTTGTATGAGAACAAATATGATATCCAAAGTTGTAGCTACTACAAGGGTATTAACTTCTCAACCATACCATAAAATTATGGGAGAGAGATACTGAGTTATGAATGAGAAGTGACATTGTATTATTTAAGAAACAATTTTGTTACTTATAACTAAATCTAACACAAATGTCATTCCTAATGGAATACAATGAGACCTTGGCATAGTTTTTATTGATTTGAAAATGCATACAACCAAATGTCTCACGTAGCCTTTTGGATGTGCTCAAAGGAAAGGGTGTAAATATGGCTTATATCAAAGTGATCTGAGATATGCATGAAGGTGCCAACACTTGTGTAAGGATGCAGAATGGAGACACATAAAGCTTATCTATTGATACCATATAATATCATAGATCAATCTTAAGTTTCTTCCTTTTTGTAGCAGTTTTAGATAAACTTACAAAGTCAATCTAAGAAAATGTAACTTGGCTTATGTAGTTTGCACATCTACATTGTTTAATAGGTGAAACAAAAGAAGGGAAAAATGAAAAACAAAATTATGGAGGGATCATTCTAGTCTAAGGGATGCAAGCTACGTAGGACTAAGATGGAGTGTGCATGTTCCAATTTAAGTGGTGTTAGGATGTCTTGATCTCATATATTAAGATTGGGATGGAGATTATTCGAGAAAAAAAGATAGATTTAGGTTTACTGTACAAGGAAATTGGGATATTGAAAGGATCTTGTGCATCGTATGCAAGTTCAATCACAAATGTGCAACACTTCTAATGCCTTGGGTGATAAGAGGATACCACTTAAGCTCTAGGAAAATCTTATTGAATAATTGTCAAACTTGCTATGAATTATAAGACAAAATGTTTGCCTATAATGCATATATTCAAGTGAATAAGACAATGATGACAATGATGAGGAAGATGAGTGGATGTGAACTTTTATTAGGAGACATAATTATATATACATGAGGTAGAAAATGAAAAGCTATGTGGCAACCATTGAATGTAAGTTTTGAGAAGTAAAACTGAAGTTATTTGATTATTTTTTTTCCTTAAAAATATAGTAAACAAGGATCATGATGTCGTCATTATTGATCCCTTCTGGGTTATAGGAAGGATTTGGAGTGAGTGATTAATCATATGTCTTAGCTGTACTAATCAACATACAACCAAGTGGCATTACAACCAAGCAACAAAAGGTTCAGATCTAGAGAATCCCATCTTAGCAAGATTATCTCCCACCCAATCCAACTCCCTACTCTTATAGCATCATTAGGATAGGACACTAGCAAGTTTCTAATAAAATTTAGATAAAATGTTGCATCTTAAGGTTCGCCCTTTGCTTGATGGCATCGATCGACAACAATTTGCGAGCCCGACTTGATAATAGTTAATATACTCCACTATAGGAATCCACTGCTTCTTGCAGGATTTATTAAGGGTAAGAAAAAATTACAAACACTTTCGCAAAACTAATCTCATTCACATGGCAAGGGCAATAAAATAAGCTACAAAAGTTACCATTGCTATCTGTTAGAACTAGGACTTTAAATGAGTCGAGTCAAACCGAGTCGAACATCCTTGGTTTCAAGCTTAACTCATTCAACTAAATAAACCTAAAATAAGACTTAAGCTAAACTCATTTAAATAAACTAATCGAGCTAAACCAAACTCGAGTTAAAGATATAAAATAAATGAAGCCTCATTTTTTTAGATTCGGTCTCACCTTATTTAATTAAAAAATTAAGTTAAATTAATTTTTTAATGAGCCGAATATCGAAATGGCTTAAGGACCTACTTAGAAGTTAGAACACCTCCATTCCAATAGGACTCTTATCTTAGTCTCTGTCTAACGCTGCATCAGTATTTTATTTTAGGTCGCCTCCGCTTCGCCTTTCCTGCCTATCTACTCCGCCTCCTGTGGGTACCCAGTCAACAAGGTTCTAGCTCTCACAAGTTCGGGTGAGAAGGAAAAAATTATTTTCATCACTGAACCCACCACTCCATGCGTAAGAGAATCATCTCCTTAATATATGCCTACCAAGAGTTCCTTGCTTTTCACAACCACCAATAAAAGAATCCAGCCATCCGAAATTTACCGACGGCCGGACAAAAATTATCACCCCACCACCATGGATATAATATAAAAGGCGTACGTCACCCGGTTAAGTACCAAACCAAGATTCTACACTGCTGACCACCAATACCAAATATTTGTTGCTAAATGGCAGGGAACTGTCCAATGTAAATCTCTGCTTGTTATGACAAAGGAATAATTAATATATTTACTTATTCAATAAAATTCAAACACGTATATTGTACTTATTGTATTATTACAACCCCGTTTGTGGGGATGACTCCTTGTGGGCGCCCCGACTTCTGGCCTGCCGTGAGCTTGACTGTTTGGTCATCGTCATTTACCTCCCTCGTAATTGTCGGCGGGCCGACTGGCGGGGGCCCTGGGGACGAGAGAATCGCCTTTTGAGAGAAGTATTATTAATTTGAATGATTTGCTATATTATGGTCGAGATATTTTACTATAATTAAAGTAATTTTTCCTACTTACTGGTACAATAAATGTGGTAAAGGTTTAAAATTTTCATTGAGCGGATATACTATCTCAGCATGATAATGTGGTGATTCAGATTCATTTTCAAAATTTTCTTCCAACGAGGTCATACCGTCATTTATAACGATACTATAAAACTCATTGTTTATATTACCATATGCATTTTACACTCGTATATATATTTCTTCAAATAGATTTCTTTCTCTATTACAATCGGTCCAGGCAAAGTTTATCCTAAGAGTAATATTTGTTGCATCCTCCCATAAAAAGATTTTTATTTTTATACTACCTTTTTTTTATAATAGGATATCATCATATATTTATATAGTAAACTTTAACCATTAATATATATTTTAGTGCACATAGATAAAATAAATTTAAAAAATATTATTATTGATATATTTTTCAATCTAAATATTACAATTATATTTTTATATTATAATGTATTATAGTTTTTAAAAAAATTCAAAAGTAGCTTTAAAATATGTGACGAGGGAGTATTATTTTTCGTCCCAAAAAATATAATTAAAAATTAAAAGGGAAATCTTTATTTCCATATCGTTTGGGGAATAAGCTCTTAATTCCTTCAAAGAGAGGGAAACTTTAATTGCGCACTTCCACGTTGACTATGCTACCACTGATGACCAGCCTTTATGCTTACAGGCTTCATCAATTTTAAGGGCAGAGAGAGAGAGAGACAGAGAGAGTGGAAGTGCCAGAAAGCAAAGGAGTTATCCTTATTTTTGGGACACCCCGTCCCCGCTGTCTCGGTAATTGAAAGGCAGTGCTGCCTTTCCCATTCAACTCTCCCTCCCCAACTTCAAAATTATGCAGGCAGTAGTAGTAGTGGCAAGTGGTACTGTGGTAGTTACTAGCAGTAGTGATACCAGCATGCTCTGACACTGCTCCTATTTAAAATCATACAGAGTCAATCTCTATCTATCTATCATCGACGTCAACAATTGAATGCGCAAATAAATAGTTTTAGTTATACAAACACACAAATTTCGAAGACCCAAGCTCAGCTAGCTGTCCTAAGTCCTAACTCCAACACCAGCCACCCATCAATCACAATAACTATATACTCCACTGCTACTAGTAAGTAGTAACTATCAATCCACAACTTCCCTGTTTACTGACGAGGAGAAATAACCATTCATTCATATACAGCAGCTGAAATCATGATAACCAGGGACGGGAAATTGCTTCACGAAAACAGTAACCTCAACCACTATGGAGTTAATCTATAGCAATCGCAGGAGTTTGAAAGACTTTTAAGAGCAGTAAGTAATTCAGGTGCCATAAACAGAAAGTTGAGAGAAAAACATTCAAGACAGATAATAACCAATCCAGCCACCGCCACTATACCCACATTGATGATGATGTCCCAGACGGTTTTAGCTCCATAATCGCAACCCAAACCGATCTAAACTGTACACCCAACCAAACTTACAAAACAGATTAACACCCTTAACGTTAGGACAAATTTATACTTTCTATCCCAATCTTCACAACTTACTAAAGAGGGAAAAAATTACTTAAAACTAACCCACTTGATTGCATAGCATCAATGAGACAGACGCGGCTAATAAGATCCTATAGGAGAGACTACTATCAGATACTAAGCAGATCTGGGGGCGGCGATTGAGGTCGTTGTTGTGGTGGCTGGTTTCCCTTTGATTCTTTAGCCATTGATGGAGAATCCGTGCTTGTTGCTGTTGCAGATGGGGGTGAATTTGTGACCGTTGAGGAGTCACCTTGTTTTGTTGAGTTTGGAGGTTTCGGGATTTCCAGTAGTATTTGCACTACTTCTCGCATTGTGGGTCGTTCTACAGCTTGTTCTTCGACACAAAGCATGGCAACATAGAACATATGCATTACCTCATGCAGAGGAACAGAGGGAAGTCTAGGATCCAAGACCTTTATGACTCCTTCCTTGTTTGAGTCTGTCATCTTCCTAACCCACTGGACTATATCAACACCGTCCCCGAATTCACCGACTGGCTTTCTACCTGCTATTAGTTCTAAAAGAACTACACCAAAGCTGTATACATCGCTCTTCTCATCAACCTTCAATGTGTATGCATACTCTGGAATATAAACAATAATTGTTTGCTGTTAGATGCCAAGACAATCAGAATCTTTCATTCAAAACAAGCATAAAACCCTTGAGAGCTTCTCATTCAATTAATCAAAGCTATTTCTATGTCATTCCATATGAAAGACCCCATGTCCACCCACTATTCCACATGTTTGTTGTCTCCTAATAATTGAGTGAATTGCGTAACAGTACATGCCACTTTTACCTATTCATAGATGAAAAACCCATAACTCAGTGTACTATCAGACAAGAACCACGTCAATGTCCCTTATAAGCTGTTAGCCATTTAAGTCACGTCAAAAAATCATACGAAAGTAAGCAATAATTAATATGAGCTTCCCTTTGTTAAAGCGGATACTATGGACGCATCATCTTCAAATAGAAACCAAAGTCAAAAAAGGCTACAGCTTGAAATCCCAAGCCCCACCATCAAATAAAAATAAATAAATAAAAGAGAGGCAAACTTTGGCTTTGAGAACGACATCACAGATTCACAATGCAAATCAACGAATATAAGACACATTATACCAGTCAAATAGAGGACATCAAATTTCAAGTACCTTGACAAAGCAAAACAATATGATTATGCGTAAAAGCCTAACCGAAAAGAAAATGGAATACAGAGTATAAACATACCAGGGGCGATGTATCCGTAAGAACCAGCAATGGCAGACATACACTCTGATGTGCCCGAATCTTGCAAGAACTTTGCAAGTCCAAAATCAGCGACATGAGCCTCAAAGCTTGAATCCAAAAGGATATTGTTAGACTTAACATCCCTGTGAACGATCAGGGGAGAACAGTCATGGTGGAGATAACAAAGTCCCTTTGCAGCCTCCACCGCTATCTTGTATCTTGTGTCCCAATTCAAATGACCTCCTTTCTTTCCATGAAGGACTTCACCTAAGCTCCCATTAGGCATATACTCATAAACCAATAAATTGGTTTCATGATTTGAACAGAAACCCAATAATCTCACGATATGTCTGTGTCTGATCCTCCCTAGAGTCTGAATTTCAGCGTTGAATCCATGATCATGAGATGACCCTCTGCTCATAACGGGAAGCCTCTTCACGGCTACATGAACACCATTTGACATAACACCTTTGTAGACAATTCCAGCACCACCTTTTCCAATTATATTGTCCTCTTTCAAGCAATCAAGCACATCATCAACGGTGAAGTCGAGCCTTTGGAATGCAGTAAGCTTCCAAGCACGAGACTCGCTCGCCTTCTTGAGCGATCTCGCTTTTACAATAGCAGCTATAGCAAAAACAATAGAGCAAAGAAGCAACCCAATAACTAGGATTAGCTTCAATGAAGGGGAGAGTCCTCTTGCATGGGCACTGTATGTCCCATTTGCAGCTCCGTTTTTGCAAGGACCCAAGTAAGGACCACATAAATCAGGATTTCCCAGAAACGATGTAAAGTTGAAGTAACTAAACTGACCGGTACCAGGAACTAAACCAGAGAAATTGTTGTATGAAAAATCGACAGAAGTCAAGCTCTGCATACTAGCGATAGAACCAGGAATACGACCACTCAAATCATTCATTGACACATTCAAGTAATTTAATATCTTCATACCTGTGATCTCATTAGGGATCTCACCAGATAACTTATTACGACTAAGATCAACAAACGTAAGCAGCTTGCATTTGCTAATCTCCGGCGCAATTTGTCCAGATAGATGATTGCTACTGAAATCCAACTTGGACAACTGCTGCAACCTCCCGATCTCAGGAGGTATACTCCCAGAAAACTTGTTCCCGTCGAGAAGCAACTTCTGAACACCGGAAAAATTCCCAATACTTGCGGGCAGGGGTCCGGAAAGCTGATTATTGGATAGAGTAATCTGACCCAGATTAGCCGCTACAGATTTATCAGTCTCCGGGAAACCTCCGGTAAGGAAATTGTCAAGAAGCTCAACCTGGGTAAGATTCGGTAACCCAAATAAGCCCTTGGGTATGGAGCCGTTCAGGTAGTTTTCCCCCATTCGCATCCTACTCAAGGACAGACAACTGCCCAACGAATCAGGTATTGGACCGAAGAAGAAATTTCCCAGCACAATGAGGGTTTGGAGGTTATTGCCTTTGCAGAGATTCGGCGGCAGGTTTCCGGTCAATTTATTCGATGAGAGATCCACTAGATGTAGTTTCCCATTTATTCCCAGCTGCTGCGGAACAGTGCCGGTAAAATTATTCTCCCATAGTTGCAGAACTTGGAGCTCCGGCAAGTCGCCGATAAACGCCGGTATGGCGCCGTGGAGCTTGTTTCTGAATAGATTGAGGAGAGTTAGGTTCTTGAGTTCAGAGAAACTACTTGGGATTTCTCCGGATAGCATATTGTTAGATAAATCTAGCGATTTTAAGCTATTAAGAAACCCCAACTCGGTCGGGACACCACCGGAGAAAGTATTAACTTGAAGAAACAGAGTGTCGAGGTGCTGAAGCTTCCCCAACTCTACAGGAATCTCGCCAGACAGTCCACAGTTGGCAGCATCGAATCGAACGAGACGGGACAAGTTCCCCATCTCAGGCGGAATACCACCAGTATAGCTATTGAAGTATCCAATATAGAGCTCTCTGAGCTCAGTCAAGTTTCCAAGCTCCGGAGGAACCTTACCCTCGAGGTCATTCCCAGAGATGGCCAAATACTCAAGCTTCTCCAATTTTCCATAGTCCGGTGGAATGCTTCCGACAAAGTAGTTCCCGCCGAGGTGTAAATGCCGCAGACTTGGCATTTCAGTCACAGACATAGGCAAATCTCCGGTCATATTGTTGTTATACAGATCAAGGACTTCAAGATTCTTGAGAGCAGAGAGCTCGGAAGGGAAGGACTCATTAAAGACATTGTTTGATAGATTGAGATAACGGAGGCTGGACAGGGCAGAGAGAGTTGGAGGGATGGGGCCGACAAAGTTATTGGCAGCAACGGAAAGATTAACGAGTAGACGGAGATAACTAACATCCGGCGAGAGAGTACCGGACAGGTTAAGTCCGGAAATGTCGAGAGAGATTACATGTCTATGAGAGGAAGTATCACAAGTGATACCGTACCAAGTGCAATGACTGGTTGAAATGTTCCAGGACGAGAGATAAGATTGCGGGTCGTCCGTAATGGCGGATTTAATGTTTAAAAGAGCATCATATTCTGGGACTGTTTTGACACTAGCGGCGGCGGCGGATGATGTAGTGGTGGAATGGAGGTGGAGATGGAGGAGGAGGAAGAGAATAAAGAGGATTTGCATCTTTGGCTATAGTGGAAGACGAAAAACACTCAGTACGCCTTTGTTGGGCTTCTGTCAAAGTAGGTGAGGAGGAGGAAGAAGGAGATTGGAGGTGGGGGAAGTCTGGGATAGAGTGAGTAGTAGGTCACTGAGAACTGGGGAGGGGAGGAGGGTGATTATATTGTATGAAATTTGAGAATTTCTGTTAACGATTAAAATAATTTGTAATTTTGTTGGTATTTGGTTAGAAGGTGTGATGGACGCTTGAATCTTACCTAAACATTTTGTCTTCTACCCCTTGCTTTATTTACTTACCATTTTGTTTCTCATTTCCTCCATTAAATTCAATGCCGTCGTTTGTAAATTGGAGAATACCCGCTAATTTTATTTTCTCTCTTCAAACTTTTAAATAGTTGATTCGGCGAAACGAACCGGTGCAAAAACAAAAAAAAAATTAAAGCGTGTTAAAATTTTAAAATATTTAGACTTTATTTTTAATACACTATAAATGCTTAGACATAACTTTTATTTAAGTGTAAATAAAAATGATCCAAATTATTTGAGAGTTAAAGTTTTTAAAATACTACTATAAATTTTAGTAAGATCAAAATCTAAATGTTTATATCTTTATAAAAATATTTATATATTTATAGAAATAAATTTTAAAAAATTATTTCATTAAATGTATTATTATCAAAAAGATTATATCAAATCACTTTGTTAATTATAATATACATAAACATTTTTAAAAAACCTATTGTAGAATAATAATCACTTCGTCTTTGTAACTTTAATTTCATCACGTCTTCATTTCATTATTACTTTTTCAATTAGATTTAGTTTAAATCAACAATTTCCAGTTTTTCAAACTAAGCCCAAATAATGCATGGTTAGTTTGTAATATAATTAATCTACCTCTTCAACAAGTAGCGGTTTTGTTCTCCATGGCTTATTTTTATGAACCTCATTTGATCATAAATAATTTGATTTAATCTTATATAATATAAATTATAATTTTTAATAGATTATTATTATTATCATTACTTTACTCTTATTAGTTTATAATTAATATATTTGCAATACCCTGAAATTTTACTATTAAAAATTTTCATTTTAACATCAGCATAATAATAATAATGTAGTTGGATGTTGTTGTCATACTTGATATAAATATGGTTTACCATATAATCCTCACTTCGAATACGAGACAACGTGAGTATCACTTAAAACAGGATATACAGAGAATGGGAAAACTTTTATAAATCTTAAATAAGCATTTGGAAATTAACTTTAAGTACAATATAATAAAATACAACAGAGTCGAAAAGGTATTCGAACAAAAACTAGTAATCAAATAGGATGACTCTACATCTAATACTAAAGATAATAGAGATCACTTCTCCACAAATAGTTCATCAAACATAGGGAAATCATCCAAGCGGTCATCGTTGACTTGGATAAAATTATTCAAGTCATCTGCTTGTGGGAATGAGCAACACCCCTTACGATCATAATTCGCACGTTACGTATTGAGTAATGTAATAATACAATCATAGATAAAGGGCATGCATGACACTTAAGGGCATAAAGGAAAGACGAACTATACATAGAAACCATACTATTTGACAACTCGAGAGAGGAACCAAAAGAGTTCCATAATAGGTGTACTTATAATCCATTTCTTTATTAAGTTGAGTTCATGGAGCCCACCATTTGGAATTAATAGAACGGTATTATTAATATGCAACCCTAAAGTAAAATGTTCATGAACACTAGTTCCCCCCGATGGAATGGACTAATACAACCCTAAGGCATAACGTTCCGAGACACTATTCTTATTCGGCGAAACAAAGTGGTGAAACCCCATGGCATAATGCTCCTGATCACTATTCTCATCCGATGGAATGGACAAGTAGAATCGATCTTGACTTATATAATCTTTTACTTTTAAATATTAATATCTTATCATACCCGTTGATTATTTGATTTTAACAAGTAGACATAAGTATAAACATGCAAGATAGATAATCCATACTTAACAAAATGATTCAAGACACATAATACATAGCTAAATGATGATCGGGTTATCATCTAAGAAAAAAATGTCATATTTCCCTTAAGTAACTATAATTTCACAAGTTGAACATAACTTCCCCCGTATGATTCATTTCATCACCTAATTTAGTACATCATCCTAAAATAATATAATTAATAGTATATCCAAAAATTAAGGTCTAACTCCAATGTCTTACACATGCAATAACAAGCTTACCTCTAGGGTTATTATTCATTATTTAAACCATTTTCTCATTTTATTATACCTATGATATTTATAATTACCCCAAATGTTTTAAGTATCATACTTAGCATATTTTAAGTATGTTCACATTTTTAAATCACCAAAATTCCATACTTAACCCATATTGATCAAAATGCCCTTATCTTATCGAAAACTTCAAATCTCATTTTAGATAACTTGTGCCCTACTCAATCATCATTTGATCATATTACTTATAAAATAATTTATAAAAAATAAACCTAAGGGTTTTCATGTCACGATTATTTTCCATAGCCAAAATGCCCCTATGATTTCCATAAAACCCCAAATTTCCACAAAAATCTTGAAATCTGACATCATTAATTTCTCACCTTCAATTTATTACATCGCCGTACAACTTAAGCACAGTCATTTTCCAATTCCCATGCTCTAGAAAATACATATCTCATATTACCACACTTAAGGTTTTAAGATAAAACGTATCGCATGTATAACATATAAGCTTGTGTTTTCAAAAAGTACTCGCATTTCCATATTAGATTAAAGAATTATCATAACATGACATCAACTCATGAGTTACGAAATATAATAACACCAGACATGGTATTACAAACAAAATACACACAGCATTCAAAAAGTTCCTAACTACGACATGTATTATTACATAAGGTGTCACTGGTCTCTAAGTATAACCCTACGACGCCTCATTTGAGACCAATGAAAAATTACCTACAAACCATGAGAAACACAAGGTTCAAATTTAAGAAAACAACCAAATGAAGGCTAAGACAAGAGAGGATGGAAAAGAGGCAAAATTAAAGCAAATAGAATTGTGGGAGAATGTGCACAAAGTGAGAGCTAACTACGTGAGAAGGTGGTGCAACCAAGGGTTTTTGCATTAATAGGTGATGTAGCTAGTGGGTTACATTGGTTAGTGACGTAGGTGAGGGTATGGGTGCATAGGGTTGTATAAGTTATATAGCTTCTCTACATGACAATAGAAGATAACAATGGGACAAAGTGCAGACAAGTTGAGGGAAGGAAGATAGGGGAGTATGGGATGAGTTTTTTGAGACAAGAAAACGAAGTAAAGATATAAGGAGAAGTGTATTTATAATGGTAGATGACATGAATAGAGGCTAAGACGGGAGGTGTGTAGTGGTGGTGTAATCAGGCGTATATCAATAGGGCACAAAAGTGATGGCGTGAAGGTTACTTAACTGAGGTTGGGAGACGACAGAGGAGTGAAAGCTTGGTAATAGTTAGGATAATTTTGAAAGTTTGGTTCAGTCAACCAAATCGAACTCAACTTAGTTGGCAAGGAAGGGAGGTCACGTGAGAGTAGGGTGAAAAACTAGAGAAAGGAAAGAAGGAAATAGAATGGGAAAAGAGGGAAAAAGGAAAAGGAAAATAAAAGGAGAAAATGATAAAAAGGTTTGGGATTAGGGTTAGAGTTTAGTTTAAAAAAATTATGATTATAGAATTACGGCAGATCAAAATACTTAATTACCTAAAATTAGATTTAGGTTAAATTTGGGATATTACAATATTTCATGTTAATATTATTACTATTCTTATCATTAATATCATTATTATAATTATTATCAATACTTTTATATATCTTTTTTTATTATTAAAAACTTATTGATTTAAGATGATCTGATCTAATCTGATCTGATAAATTATAAAAATAAGATTAAAAGAACAAACCCTAAGTAGAACATAAAAATCTCACTTATTAAATTAGTATTATTCAATTCTAAAAGGTGTTTTATCATATGATTCGAAGTATACTATCTTATGCCAACACACAATGTGTTTTTAGTAATAGCAGTTTAGCTACCTTTCAACTTCTTTAACCTTTATAAAAACTTTTTTTTTCAATATCATTTGATATTTATAATATTACTTACTAAGAGAGCAAATTCTTGAAAATTTATTTGGTAAGAAATAATTGATGTAGTTATTATATATATATATATATATGAAGAAAGTAGGACGAAAAGTTATTTTACTTTATTTTTTATTTTTAATAGAATTTAGTAGGAGAAGTGTTACTTAATGAGATACCCCTCAATAGATAATTTTATTGCAAAATTCTTCTCCTTTAATATTTACATTATATGTACAAAAAAATAATGTGGCATATGATCCTACACATAATTTGATATATTTTAGTAATGTTATTGATGGCCTCATAATATTAACTATAAATTTTAGTTATTTTCATTCTCAGTCCATGCCTACATCTTTTCATAACAATTTTCATGTAATGAAATGTCCTTTTACTCACAATAGAAAGTGTAAGGTACAATGTGTTTTAAAGAATGATAACTGTATTTAATTTTTTATTATTGTTAATTATTTTATTTTATTTAAAAATTAGTTATAAAAAAATAATATAATTTTTTTTAAAAAATAAATGCAATGAAAAGACTTAACCTAAATTATTTATCCAAACAAGCACTCGATGCATATAATAAGCCGTTATTATTATTTTCTTTTCTTTTAACTGCCCTCGTTCGTTAAGCTTCTTTGTTAGCAGTACATGTACAAACGTCGTACACCGTCAACAACTTCATTATGAATTAAATTCGTGCGGCGCGCAACAAGTTCGGTGCTAATCTATTTGAGTACCGATACCTAAATGATCGATGAATAGTGAAATCGATCAAAAGTTACGAAGGATCAGATGATCCGATGTTAGGTCTGCATTATGAGTATCTATTTTCCTCGTATCAATTGCAATATGATAAATCGCCGCTTTTAATAACATCATCTCAAGTCTCGTAGTCCCTTTGTGGGAATGTAGGATTACACGGGCATTAATGTTGTCCATGAGTTATGTATCTACATTATGTGGATTGCATTAAGAATTTCTATAATACTACTTAATTAATCCATAAAAAACGGTTGCTATTAACGAGTAATAAAGGGCACGATAGACGGTAGAAATGATGTTAACATTTAATAATATATATATATATATATATATATACAATTAAATTCATAATTATCAACTTTTAGTCTTAATAGATATTAACGGACATCCGTCAAACACATCGTTTAAAACTCTTTTCAATCTTTTGAAGAAAAAAAAAGAGACTAACAATAACTTTTACTTTATAAAACAAAATAAAAATATTTGCAGGATTGTGCTTGTGGTTAATTTTCTATAAAAGTATATCAAATTTATTTTTCTACCGTTGATTAGGAGATTTTTCCTCCGGGACATATGCCCCTTAAATAAATTAATGTTAGTATTGAATGACATGTATGTATATCGGTGACACGTTTTCAAATAATATTATATTAAAAAATAAATTAGATATATTAATATATGATTGGAGAACCCAGGTTTTTCATTTTTTATAGTAAAATACTAGTATATCCGAAACCGAAGCTCTCAAAAGACAGAATTCAGGGCACGAGTCATCGAGGTCCGGCAACGGAATTGATGGGTTAAAGCCTGAGAGATAGTACTAATGACTAATGATTAAAAAAAAAAGCCTGAGAGAAAAAAGTGACAAAACCTGATTATGAAGAGTCATAATTTTGCTGGATGGTGAAAAAGACGGTCAAATAAGTTTGACTGCCATGGAGGGACACGAGACCGGCGGGAAGCATTGGATCTTCTTCTTTTTATGACTGCTTCGTTTTTCTTCGGCTATTCCTTTGTGCTGTGTACACTGTAGAGTGAAATTCCAAATTCTGTACCTCTCGGACTTCACTTCGCCCCTGTCCGTCCCAACTGAATTGACCATCGTATCCTTGGTGCCTCAGCAAAAGATATCATCTACCGACTGCCGCGCAGGTGGCGACAAGTTAAATCCCGCAATTTGCATTCATAGCCTGCGTTCGAAAAACGGTTTGGGTGTATTTTGCTTCAAAAATATTTGTTATTTTTTTAAGAAAAATTAAAAAGCATGTTCATAATTCTTTATTTTTTATTTTTTCAAAAAACTGAAAATTATTTTATACAATAATTTTTTTAATTTTTTTATACAAATGTATGCTCTCATTTTTTACATATTTTTTAATTGAAATTTATTATTCATAACAATGTTCATAAATATTATTATTATCATCATTAATCATAATAATAATATGCTTATTATTTTTTTTATCATAACTATAATAACATTAATATTTTATTTATTTATTAATTTTTATAAAAACTAATATTAATAAAAATAATACTAATGATATCATTATTATTGTTAACATAATTAATAATATTGTTTATACTATTATTATTATTATTAAAATTAATGTTCATAATAATATCAATATTCAATTTAATATTAATATTTTTATTAATTTATATTAATATTCATAAAATGAAAATATGCTAATTATTAATATTAAATAGTAAATATATTATTAATAAAATAATAATAATAATAATAATAATTATTATTATTTTTATTATTATTATTATCAATTTTCATTAATATTAATAATAAATTTATTATTATGTGTAATATTTTATACTTATTAATATTTATATTTATATTATTATTATTATTTTCAATAAATAATTTTTTAAAAATATATATAATAATATTATTATTATTAACAAAATTCATAGTAACAATAATAATAATATTATTAATATTAATATTATTACTTACTTACAAAAATAATATTATTTTTAAAACTATGTATAATACTAATATTATAATATATTTTTATTAATATTAATCATAAAATTAATATTATTTATATTATTTATATTATTATAATTATTTTAACATTAATATTATTTTTATCAAAATTATTATAAGTATTGTTGTTGTTAATTTTTTTGCTAATAATAATAATAAAATCAAATACCATTATCACTTATATTAATATTATTATTATTATGAATAATGTTGGTAATTATCATTATCATCATCATCATCATCATAGTCATCGTCATTACTTGATCTAAAAGAAGATAAATATGTTATTATTATTTTTTTAAATTAAAAGGTTGTATTATAATCTGAACAAATAAACATGTTTTTCTAATTTTTCATGAAAAAAATAGAAAACAAGAGGCGAAAATTTTAAACTTGTTGTTTCAAACTAAAAAAACCCTTTGCTTCAGAACCATAATTTTGTGTAAAAATATATCAATTTTAGTGAATTCATATTCTCTCTTTATGTATGTAAACATTATCTACATCTTTAGTGGAGATATAATTTTGATGGTCTATAAGAGTTTTTAGTGTTGATACCATATGGACAATTTGTTCTTGATAACATTGTAAATGTACAAAAACAACCGATAACAACAACTTTTTCAACTAAAATGCATGATTATGTACTAGCTTGAGGCCAATGGACAAGAGTATTGTTTGATTATTCTTGTTAAAAGTTTATCATGACCTATTAATTACAAAACAAGGTAGTTTGTTTAAATAGATTATTTGCTTATATATATATATATATATATATTCTTCATGTAAGTATGTGTGAATACTCAAATTAAATTAATAGATTTATGGTATCAAAAGACTGATATGTTAGTAATAATGGAAGATATAATTATAGGTGTATTTGAATAACCATATTATTTTTTTAATGTCAGATGGTATGAGACTTTAATTTTTTTTCCAACTTTTTAAATCTACCCTTAGTTTTTATTACAAATTAATATGAAATAAATTTAAATAAATTGTTAATATTAAAATACATATTCAAAAATGTTAACATATATCACTTTAAAATACATTCAAATAAAATATTAAATTATCAAACAATATCCTGTATATAGGCACCGCTGCTTTTAAGGTTAGCACTATAAAACTATTTTTTTTTGTTCAATTAAAATTGGAATAAGAATATTTATTTTGACGTTGTTCTCCTATTCACTAGGGACTCGATTATAAGTTTGGTGGCTCATGGTTGTCAATTTAGAAATAATATAGAGGATATTTAATTATTGTGGTCGGTTGCTAAGTGTTTATACATATATAAATGTATGTTGGTTTTTTAAAAAACTACTCCATTCTTATAGAAAATGATATTATTTTATTGATTTATATATTTTGTAAGAAATTAAGAAATATAGCTTTAAAATTATACTTACATTTTGTATTAAAAATAATAAAATATTATTTATATATATATAATTAAAAAAAAGTGAAGGTAAAATTAAAAAGTAGACTTTAAATTTTTAAAATGACTTATTTTATACACAAAAGTAACAAGAGAATGACTTTTTTTTAATACAAATGAAATATTTTTTTTTAAAAAAAATATTAAAGGTGTTTGTTGGGCACAAATTTTGGCAAGAAAGAAGCTTAGCCAAAAATCACCTAAGAGTGCTCAAAATAAGGCATCCATATATCCGCTATGATATTTTTATGCCGACATCTAGTTAATCATATATCAAAAAATTTAGCTAACATATTTGACTTTAATAAAATTTAAAATAATTATAATACTTAAATCCACAAAAATATGGTCAATACTCTCAAAACCCTCCAAACATAATATAATATACAATTATACATCAAATACATAGTACAATATGACCCAAATGCAACATGTTTTTTTTTCATATATAGTTATTTTTTATTCTTTTTTATTTTGCACATACTCCATTACAATATTCTTATTCGACAATACATATTAGCTTTTCCAAAATGTTGGAATTTCATACTAAAGTCCCAAGTTGATTGAACATGAACTTGGCTTGATATTATAACGAACTAAACTACCTATCTCTTTAGGTCAACTTTTAGGATAAAATCCCAAGCAAATGGCATCATTAAGGCTATAAATAAGTTGAGTTAGATTAGTTTGGCTCGACCCGTTAGTTTTGTTAAATGATCTAAGTTAAGCCTTATTTTTAAACTCGTTTATTAAATGAACCGAGTCCGAACTTGAAAAATTGAGGCTCGATCTATTTATTTATTTAAACGAGTTGAGCCCAAACCTAAAAGTGTTCGACTCAGCTTAACATCATTATGAATACTTTTTATTAAACAAATTTTCATCTATCAATCATGCAGCCTTCATTATTTTATACAATTTATAATATGATATATATAATTTCAAATTTAAATGAAATTGTATTTTTATTTTCTATATGCATGAGTAATAGTTACCAAATGTATCACTCTATAGAGTTAGGTGATTGAGGGAAACACATTACATAGGAAAGCATAAGACAACCTATATTTTATCTTATAATATATGGAGGAGCAAAAATATTCCTTTACCATTGAAAGAGAAAAGGAAGGAAATTTTCTTCCTTTAATTGGGGGAAGGATAAAGAAAGAAAAAAAACAATGGAAGACCATCTTGGTTTTTGTTTAGTAAATAATTATTGAAATAAAAATGTCATAAATTAATTAACATTAATATTTTAGATATATATTTTTATATTTTTATTTTTAAAAATATTATATGTTAAGTTTTGACCAAAATTAGTAATAACATAATACTTTTATAAAAATTAGTAAATTATGTAAGTCAAAATAACTAGTCATAGTTATTAAATTCCCGATCTAAATTTTACAATTCCACAATTTTATGATCTAGAATTACCTAAACGATTCATTATCTTAGGTAGAATATTAAAATAACAGAATCGTGGTAGGATCTTGTAAACCGACATACAATCAATTGATATTAAAATCATGGGTAAAATCGTACAAACCAATATATATATATATTTGCTTGAAAATATATTTTTCTCTTATCTCCACTAGATTTCTTCCTTAATATTAAATCTCCATCCCTATTATTATGCAAATACTGTATCTTTAGTAACAATCAATGCAAATGGTGCACAAGCAAGATAATAATATCCACGGCAACAAAATTGATTATTGGAAGAAAAAAAAATACTTAAGAAATAATATAAAATATATATGTAGAAATATACATACATACATACATACATATATGTTAAAATTTATAATTTTATTTATTTATTAATTTTTATTTAGTTCAAAATGATTATTTTTTTAAAAAAATTGTGATGTCATTAGCTCATTTTTGTTAGGAAAGAGAGGGCATTAATCATATAGGTATTATAAATAGCATGGAAACAAACCCTACATTGATAGGTCAAACGCAAGATCCCATTAGTTTATATATATATATATATATATATACATATGCACGGTGCAATTTATTTCTAATTGCTATAATTTTATTAGTCACCAAAGAAGAATAGTTATAAGTTATTCAGATTTTTTAACTTTAACTATAGAATTTTATTGTATCTAAATATAATCGAGTTATATTTCTATGGAATTGGTGTAACCCTAGTATTAAAAATCGGATCGGACCGGCCGATCCGATCGGTTAATCGGCGAACCGGTCGGGTCACCGGTCAGATTTTATGTGCCGGTTTTTAAGATCTCGAAATTAGTGAAAATCTGTCAAAAACCGATTGGACCAGTGAAAACCGGTGAACCGGTCTTAAAACTGGTCAAAAAATCGATTGGGAGCCGGTCAAATTTATATATAGTTTAATTTTTTATGTATTTCATATTTTTTGACTTAAAATATACTACTGGTTCGACCACTAAACCAATGAACGAGTTATGATACTAATTCGATGATCGGTCCGATTTTTAATTTAAAACTATGGGTGTAACATTGTGAGACTAAAATTGAATTGTAGATTCGACTTCGTTAACTTTTAATGATTCTAAATAGTGAAAGGAGCCTTAATTTATTCACAGCCAGGTCTGAAATAATGATGAGGAGAAAGGGAAAAGTTTCAGAAATGTCCAAACAAACATGGGTCCATCCACGCCTAGGAAAGCGACAAAACCTTGAAAGGGATCCTCCGTTAGGCGAGGCCAACGTTAATTTCCGGATAATTCGTGGTACCGGTGCCTGCCTGCTACCAAATTACCAATATGGCGAGGAATCAATAACGTTAAATTTGATATAATGAATAAATAAAACTTTGACAAAATTTTTAATTTGTGCACAAAATTTCTAATTGTTTAGAAATGGCATTTCCTAAATGGGAACTAGTGAAATCTCGCATTGATAGATACACACGATGGCAAACAGCGATGTAAGAAACAAGAGAAAATGACATTTTTGAAACATATAAAATATTTTCCTTCATACCTTAAAAAGAATGAAAAAACAAAAAAAAATTGGAAAATATTTTCCAAACATAAAAAAAAAATATGGACCGATAAAGTTTTGGTATGTTTTGATCGGCACATCAAACATGGATAATAATAATAATAATAATAATAATAATAATAATAATAATTTTAGTGAAATAAACCGAAGAGAAAATGTCGGAAATGGAACTATAGATTTGCCGTGATTGGCTTGCTGAGTCGGAAGGAGAATGAAAAAGGCTTCAGCCCGCCCTCGACGACAATGATTTGCCGACCCCCATGCTTTACTTTTCTTTTCCTATTTCAAAGGAATTATTTGTACCGAATCGGTTACGACAATTATTAAAGGGCTCACTAGGCCTACGACTAGGAGGGACCGTTCTTATCATCATCATCATCATCATCATCATCGGTTATCTAATCTTATAGCCCGGAGAGGGAAATTAGGCATCTCATCTGGGCCGTCCTGTCCTCTTTTATCTTTCACCAGACCGTGAAACGGCAGGAGGGTGGCGGTCGAGGCAAATTAATTACTTTTTAACACGGATGTGTTTCCGACCTGCATTCATCCGGTTATCGCAGATATCGTTAGGCCGTGCAGGTGCTTCGCCTGCCTATATCATCATTATATTAGTGAAAATTTTCTAACATGAAAATAATGATGGTGATTTTACGTGGGCTGAAGTCTAATTTGTCGTTTCTACGCTCTTTTTTTTTTTCTTTCTTTTTCTTTGCTTTGACCGCCGGTAACATGTTGTTTTATTTGATGTAGACCGACCGGACCGGCAAAAGATTCTAGGTTAGACGGCAGTGTTGTTTAAGTCCGAAAACCTGGAATCCTTCTTCTCAGAGGAGAAATTTATCCATGGATCTCGGTTCCGACAAGTTCATGCATCCTTTCGAAGTGGATGAGTTTTTGTTTGAATCGAAAGAAATAAAAAAACAAAAAAATATGCTAGAACTATTCTCACGACGAGTATATGAAATTACCACGAGGTATGGCATCTTGCATGCTACTTGCTTGCCGAGCAGAGTCGTTTATATTTTAGAAATATTTATGCCAACGTAATCCAAACATCGAACGGTAAAACATGAAACAACTGAAATGACCTATTTCACCCTTTTGATTATATATACCACCTTTATTTTCTCTATTATCCTCCCTCTCTCCTCCTCTTCTTTATGCAAGTGATCTTCTTCTGAAACTGAGTTCGCGTAACGCCGGAATTATTCGACGTTAGATTTAGCAACCGGTTTACGACGTTTTCCGGAAACGACGATGCAAATTTACTGAGAACGTAGTAAAATGATGTAAGTAATTCAAGTGACAAAGAAATATATATATTGTCACCCTCGCACCATGAAATCTTAGTTTGACTCATCATTCCTATTTCGAAAGTGTTTCTCATTTCTTCATTCATGCACCCAATTTTTATTTTTTTTAAAAAAATAATTATATACAAATATACTTCATAATTTAAAAAATTCAAATTTATTTTCGTACCCATACAACAATATATATTATTATAATCATTAAAGTTTAAGGACATGGGTATTTTATTTTTAATATATTTCTATCAACACTTTATTTTTTCTTTCTTTCAATCCCCAAATAGTTTGTTACTCGATGGGACCGAAGCTAGCTACCAAAGTCTATCAATGGCATGTTCCCTACACGAGCAAGGCCAATGCTAGCTACGATCTCATGCCTACACGATCTACCAAGCCCAAACATATTCGCAAGCTATCAGTTGAGCTACTTACGCTCGGCATCCCTGAGTAGAAAAAACAAGCGCATGAAAGAATATATAATTAAGGTCATAAATGAACAAAGCTATATACTATTCTCAACCAAGCTTAATTGATCAGCTCAACTCAATAATGGTCCAATCAAGCACTTGCTTTAACCGTGATCGGGGACGCCATGATGCCACAGGTGCATAGGGTTAACTTCCCGTAGTAAATGATAGTCCAAGCGGAGCAGCATCCGGGCGCCCCATGCATGATCACGCGCGAGGACATCATTGATAGAATCAGAGATTTGCATGTGTACCGGCTGGGGAAATTAGCATACACTACTATAGAGGAAGTGTGGCGAATCCGAATTAACTAAAGGCTGGATTCGCTGAGCACTTTGAAGTTCGTGCGTGTTTTTCAAAGACCCATGTTCAAACTTGTTCGTAAAACTATACACACGGTACCAAAGCAGAGCACCGGGATGATTAATTAATTAATTAATTAATTAAGCACCCTAATGGGAACCAAGCTCGATGTTTATTTCAATCCCAGAAGACGTGTCTTGTTAAGTTTTACCGGTAGCTGTTTTTAAGATCTCGAATGCTGCTCCTTTTGTCTCCTTGTCCGTGGACTAGCTAGTCGCATCCCGCCTCTCTCTATGTGTGTAGGATTTCTCTTACAACACATATACATACTACTCCACATTTCATGGTTGTTCCTTGGATTACTAGCTAATAGCAATATGGATGCTAATGCTTGGGTAACGGATGACATTGTGCATGGACGAGTATCGCTTATATATATGGCTTGAACAATTAATTTGTATGAAAACTCTATGGATATACAATTCAAATCGGGTGGATAGACTACCTTAAAATTATGGCTCTAAATTATAAATACTAGATATCCACTATAACATTCAATTCACCCTTGCTCTATTATTTATTTTATATTTTTTCAATGGAGCGATCCAAGAGTAGTTTTAAAAGTTGGTAAAATCTAGAGAGAGTACATGCGTTTTTCAACTTTAGGGCTGAAAATGATGCCTTCGAACCTAGGGTTATGGCTGTGACAAATCTTAATTATATCACAGAGTAATGGCTTCAAATATCTTGGCTCCTGGGTATATTATATCATATACAACACGAATGAGAGATTGACGAAGACAACAAAGTATGTATGTATATATATATATATATATATATATAGACACACACACCCATATATATGCATCACTTGAACGTACGTAGGAGGCTCAAAATATACATGTGTGCATTACTATAGAAGTTCCGTCAAATAAGAAAAATGTACCAATCAAACTATAGTACTAGTTATACTAAGAATTAAGAAAAATATACCAAATAAGTATGCTTTATCTTCTCTGTAATTTTGTGGCATTGTGTTTATCTATATTATATTTATCTAGTAGTTTTTTGAGTCATTATTGGTAGTTACTTATAATTCATATGCGCGGGCACACACACACACACACACTCTCATGTGTAGGGTTGTAAGTATTGCAAAGCCGCATATATTAATAACAATCACAAAGAAGAATTGCTTAGTCATCTTTCTTCTCTTTACATGTTTTCTTCTTTTTCTTTATACTATTTATAGTTTCATAATTTTTTTAAAAACATTAACTTGGTATTAGAACTACATAAAATCCAATCCCGTGGGTGATTCAGACATGGAAGGTAGTGAGATGGCTTCCTCTAAATCAATTGGTAAGGATCAAATTCCCTTGAAGCAAACAGAGGTATCAACCTCCACCATTGGAAAAGAAATTATGATGATAGTAGCTACACCCCTTAATTAGTTAATTATGTGCAATTTGGAAGATGACAACTACATGTAGTGGAAATTCTAAGTCGAGCATGTAGTCTTAGTTTATGGCTTGAAAGGATACATTCTTGACACACAAGAAGTGCTTAAGCAATACTTAATTGGACATGATGGTAAGTTTGTTCTTAACCCTGCGTATGTTGCTTGTTCTCGTCAAGATAAGTTGTTTGCATCATGGTTGTTATCCTCCATATCCTCTTCCTATATACCTCAGCTTATTAGGTGCAAGAAATCTTATGAAATTTGGACAACTATAGCCTGTCAGTTTACATCACAATCTACTTCCAAAGCTATGTATTATAAAAGGCAACAAGATGGATTAAAGAAAGAAGGACTGTTGATGAAAGACTATTTAGCTAAAATCAAATCATTAGTAGATCTTCTTGGTGAAGCACCCTATAAAATTATTGAAACATATCATATATTAGTAATTCTAAGTGATTTAAATGATGAGTATGATTCTATAATTGTAGTGATTACATCAAGAGAACCTCCATAATCACTATAGACTATAGGAAACCTATTGTGGGCACATGATGGGATAATTAATTAGAGGGTTGCGTCTTAGATGACTATAAATCTTGCCCATTCAAAGATTTTTAATAACAATTCCAATAACTCTAATAATCGAGGAAATTAGAGTTATGATGGGAGAGGTAGTTCTGGACAGAATTCTAGAAATTATAGAGGTGGTTTTCAAGGTAATAGAGACAGAGGTAGAAGAAGGAATGATAGATCCCAGTGTCAACTCTGTGGAAATATAGGAGATATTATCTAGAAGTGTTACAATAGGTTTGATACAAATTTTATAGGCTTTAATAGTGGTGATGGTAGCACTTTATCTAATGTTGGCTCATAGTCTCAGTCATTAACAAATATTGTTCAAATTCAACAGCCTACTAGCACCTTTGATTCAGTTGCACAAGTGTTGGTTGCCAATGTTGATTCTTTGGTCACTTGTTGGTTCCTAGATTCAGGAGCAACTCATCATCTTACCAATGACCTCAACAAATCGAGTTTTGGCTCATAATTTTTTAGTAATAGTGAAATTATTATAAGAAATTAGATTCTTAGTCATCTCCGAACATGTTTCATGTTGGATAGTATCTTAACCACATCATCATGTATCCTCACTTTCATCGTCCTAATCCCATCAACTTTGCAAGCAGCATCGTTATCCATCAAGACAACTCTACCCGAGTTACCTCGAACATTTAAAACCAAATCCGGTTGGAACATATATGGTAAGAGCACTCAAAATTAAATATCCATCAATCACTGATCTTGTTCTATCTATTAGTGGAAGGTAACACATCTCCATCACTATCACCATGGGCAACTATAGCATCATCCTTTTTACTGGACGACTCACCAAACGTAGCATCGGGCTTCTTGTTAGGATAAAACTTTCAAAAATGCCCCTTCTTGTGACACCCATAGCATCTCACATTTTTTTGCAAACTCTTTGACTTAGATTTAAACTTCTTAAGGTCACTAGACCCCCACTCATATACCCTTCCCCTAGCTATCAACCCTCACTATGTGAGTCCTCAAAAGCACCGCTGCTAGTCAACTGCCTATCAATCAACTTCCATTATAGTAGGATAAATTTTACATCCTTAAGGACTAACTCATCATTCCCATATAAAATAGTTTTACGAAAAATGTTTAAAACTTGCGGGTAAAGAACATAGCAACATAATAATCAAATCTTCATCATCTACTTTAACATCTATATTATGCAAATACATAACTATAGAGTAAAATTATTTTAAGTGACTTTTTAAAGATTAACCTTCACCTAATTTTAGGCCATAAAGCTAACTCTTTAACAGTAGATGATTTTCTATTGACTTTGTTATATTCAATGACTCTAGCTTCAACCACAAGGTAGTTGCTATTGCTTCTTTTGCCACTTCCTACAATACCTCATTCGACAAATATAGTTGTATGGTAGGGAGGAATTTCAAATCTAATTCTTCAAATCTCTCATCTGTCATTGAGTCTAGCTTCTTCAAATGATCGGATAAAGCTTTTTCTTATCCGTTTGGAATTAGAATCGCCTGCATCTATAATTTTCATAATCCAAAATTAACGAATTGATTAAAAATTTTTAATATCAAATTTTGTACCCATCTCAAGAACTAGATCTCTTTAACAATGTAGCTCTGATATTATATTATTGTAGAATTAGCATGGATTTAGAGAAATCACAACCAAATCAAAGTTAATAAAGATATGAACAATTGAGAATTCAAATACAAAATATAACAATTGAGGAAAAAGTAGAGATCTATATTCGTGCTCTTGTCTAATTACAAGATGATTAAACTGATTAACTAATCAATTACACAAATATATAGTTTATGGAAAAGAAGAAAAATTTGGGACACACAACTCTCTATAGCTAGGGTTTCAACATGTATCTTTTTATAGAAGAAAACATTTTATGAGAAAAAACACCTTGTTTTGTAAATAATAACAAACATCGCCTATGTTTATTTCCTTACTCTTGACATTTGTCTAAAACACATCAAAGATTGCACAGAGAAACATGATTCGTGTTTATTAACACAAGGCCCTTTTGTTTCTCACACAAGCCACCATACTACACTAAAATTCTCCAACAGCTGTACAAACTAACACAATGTTTTACCATACTCAAATACCTAGTTAAAACTCACAATATGAATATTAATTATTAAAGGGGAAAACTAATAAGTTGATAGAATTAATAAGTCAATAGAATATTACATTTTTTACGTTAATAGAATATTATATTTTGAATATGAATATTATATTTAGCATATGATTATTAAGTTAATAGAATGTTAATATGAATATTACATCTTATATTTAATAGAATTAATTAGTTAGAAAATTAATTATTACATTTTGAAGTAATTAATATACTTAATATTGATATTAGAGATGACATGATTTAAAATCATAATATAAGTCCCATCTTAGTATATTAATATTAATTATTATAAGAATAAATATATCAACTAGTAGATATATATTAAAATTTTATATACAAGGAGTAAATAATGTTAGAAAGTTATATATTACTATTATTTATTCTTTCTTTTATTTTATAATATCATTGAAACAATTTTAGCACCTTGTTTGTTATTACATTATATGATAATATACACACATATTTATAATGGACATATATTTTGTGCTATAATTTGGAGGGCAGACCTTTAAACACAAGTTGAGTTGAAAAGTTAGTATTAGGTACCAAAATGATAGTATAAGACCTTTGTCTTATGTATCAAGCATAGTAATAACAATAACTTTTAGCTCGTAGATTAGTTGGTCAGGCATTCTTAAGAAAATATTAATAAAAGAAAGAAAGTGGGATACCTATGGTGTCATCAACACTGCACGAGTAGGTATAAAGCATAGTAACGGTGATGTTTTGATTGCCAAGTTTATCATAAGAATATCATTTCAACTTCTATAGTTATTTTATAATACTATAAAAGTAATGCCTACAAACATTAGAAAAAGAATAGCATACCTGAAATGGCAAATTAAATAGTTCCATATTCTTAATATGTTTAACTTGTTATATCAAAGTTTATATTTAAATGATTGATATATCTTTTAATTGTTTCAATACATATATCATGTCAATTGATAATAGTTGGATGAGGTTAAATAATAGATAATGTAATGAGTTTGGAATGACCTTAGGTTATTTATAGGATTGGCATAAAATGACTAGAGGTGTGATAGATTTACACATTATCCTTAGAGGTGTGGCAATTACGAATCAAATGCACTAGACTGGGCTATTATGATATATGGGGTGTATCATGGTGAATATGAGCCAGTGCATGTAGACGAAGAGGTTAAAGATGAGTGACACATTTACTGGTTGATCTATTAGGTGATGATTCAGATGTTAGCAATAGGGATTGTGACAAGGATATTGGTGATGACTTGAATCCTAATGAGGCCATATGTTATGACCTCAGTGATGGTAGAGATTTGTATGATGAATAATTTCAAGATATGGATATGGAGTTAAATCCACAATGTAAAAATAATAATAATCTTTGTTTTTTTATTTGGTGAAGTTGATGCATCATAAAGTGTTGAATAAATGTATTAACACGTTATTTGATGAGATAATGAAGTTATTAAAAGAAGCATTTCCAAATGGTAATAAACTTCTCATATCACATTAAGACACCAAGACGATTATGAACAAACTAGGGTTGGTCTTTGAGATGATTCATGCATAAAAGTATGAGTTTGCCTTTTAGTGAAAAGAGAATATTGACATAACTAATTATTCGGTACATAATACTCCTTTGTGGCTAGATGAAGCCATAATGGAAAATAAAGTACACAAAGTATTGTCACATCTCCTAACAATACCAAGGCTATAAATATTGTATGCTTGCTGACACACTACTCAAGGTATGATATGACACTTGCATGGGAGCTCTAATGAACACAGTTTTACAACATGCAGTTGATGAAAAAACATGGAAGATGCAAATCGTACAAAATTTTCTTTTGATCATCATAATGTTTGACCAAAGTTGGTAGATGAGTTCAAATCATTTGGCACGAGTAAGAGTTACAACATATGCCTAATAATACCTATATCATATAACTTACCCTATGACAATACATGAAAATCCATTATTTATGTTGTCTTTGCTGATATCTAATTCATTATCCTACGATGGACATTAATGTTCTCCTTAAATTACTTATTCACATGCAGAATGATCTATGGGTCTTTTGGTTTTATAGGCCATTAATGACTTACCTACTCATTTGATTCTATCCAGGTAGTTGGGACAAGGGTATAAAGATCCACCTCAATAATGTTTATAATCCATCTATAAGGTTAAGGTGTAAGACAAGGTATATTAACCATCAACAATTACTCCTAACTTACCATCCATGGTAGAAGAATAAATAGTTTGATGGTAAGGTTGAGAAGAGAAATCCTCCATAAAGATTTTCGACCGATGATTATTTGATACAATTGAGTAGTGTTAGAAATTAACCCCAAGATAAATATGATGTATTATATTTGAAGAGGAATAGAGGTCGTGATGAGTTGAATTAGAGTAAGAAGAGTATAGTTCATGTGCTTCTATATTGGTTATTGAATACCCTTAAACACAACTTGATGTAGTGCATGTTGAGGGAAAAAATTCTAAAAATTTACTTGGGATGATACTTGGTAATAATGGAAATGCAAGGCCTAATTTGATAGATATGAACATTAAAACTGAGTTGCATTTGCATTATAAGGGGAATAAGTTGATGAAACTTGTTGCTGAGTATACTCTTTCACTCAAGGCTAAGAAGACTTTCTTGGAATTTATAACTAGTGCAAGGTCTTTGTATGTCTTTACAACAAATTTGAGGAAGAATATAATTTCCAATGATGAAAAATTAACTTCCTTGAAATTACAAGACCATGATATCATAATGTAGCGGTTGGTGTAAATTATTATGCAAAAGTTCTTGAAGAAGTTGGTTGCCAATATCATTATCGAGCTCATTAATTTATTTTCCATAAGGTTTGAATGGAAACTTTGCTTACTATTTTGTAAAATTCTAAAGAGAAAGTATTTATCATCATGTGTTAGTTAGAATACATATCTTCTCACACTTTCATTAGTATCATGGCTCACCTTAAAATGCACTTAGTAGTAAAAGTACGGTTAGGTGGACTGTTTCATGAAATATGAACATATCTTCTTGATAGAAATATGAAAGAATTAAAGAATTATGTCAGAATTCAAGATTATATAACAAGTTCTATTGCTAAATATTATGTTACAAATGAAGTTGTAACCTTTTTTTCCTAGGTATTTTCAAGGGACTGAGACATAATTCAATAGGTTTGACAAAAATGAGGACGTTTTTTTTGGAAAAACTGAAATTAACAACATGTTCATGAATGATGGATTTATCGTCTTGAAAGCAAGCTCAAAGATATGAATAAATATATTGAAAAAATGAGTTCACTCAAAAAATTATATTGCAAATGTTATGTTTTAGGTGAAGTCATAACTTCTTGTTTTATGTATTTTCAAGGAGTTAAGCCACAATCTAATTACCTTAACAGAAATGATAATTTTATTATTGGAAAATGGAAACCAAAAATGTTTCAATCTTAAGCTCGTGACATTGTTAAGTTGTTAGATGTTGGAATCTTTGAGAATAAGATTAATCAGATTATTGGTACGTTCTCAAAAATTATTCAAAGATTTTTTTTTGAGTAAGTATACATTGTTAATCATTAACAATGATACTAATAATTATATGTTAACAGGGTTCATATTTTTTAATTTATAATAATAACATGAACAAGATATGCAGATAAGATGAAAGTTTAGATGACATTAAAAGGAAAGCTTTTCCCTATTGGTTTTATTATAAGGTAATTGAAATCAAGGTTAAGTATAATAGTTATGTCTTGTTAAGAGGTGTGATGAAATTGATAGTTATTTCTAGTTAAGAGGTGTAATGAAATTGATAAGTACTTTTACTGATGATGCTATAAGTGTACAACTTATGTAAGTTGGGGTCCCTCGAATGAATTGGTAAGTTATTATCCCTGACTAATAGTTCATTTAGTGTTGTTACAATATATGTTGATTATATCATAAATAGGGTTATACTCTTCTCTCATGATAGGAAAATAAATAAAATAACATATAACAATATGGGGTTTTATCAAGAGTTGATGATGAATGTTGTTATGCATGGATACATCAAATCATTGAGCTATCTTACTTTCATGATTGTTTTGTTGTGTTGTTCAATTACAAGTGGTTTGATATTGATATAAGGAAAAAAAGGTCATATAAAGTACAACATTACAAGAGTTTGTAAGAGGTATGAGTAGTACAAAGACGATGAATATATATTAGGCTCCCCAGCAAATAAATTTTGGTATGCTCATAATCTACTGAATGATCCTTACTGAAAAGATGTCTAGAAACTCAATATTTTCCATACGTGGGATCTAAATGATGACGAACATGGGTAGATTGATGTGGTTGACTCATTTTTTGTAGATTTGGATGTTTGAGCCGATAATCTTGATAACCTAACTTTTAATGTGTCAATGTTATAAGTGATTGGTTCCAAACTGAAGAGAATTTAATAGAGATCATACGTAGAACCACAAATGATGTTGTTGATATGGATGAAGGTTCTTCAAACTTAAATGGTGAAGAAGATGCATGATGTGAATCATGGTAGTATTTGTACTATTTATTAGTTTATCTTGAAATGATTATCTATGGTACACTTATTATCCCCTATGATGATTATTTTTAATATTTTATAATTTATCTATATATGACTGTTATTGAGTTATATTTATAATCGTTTGTACATATGTTGTCAATGACTACTAAATATGGCTAAAGATATGGAAAGTCAAGTAATAACCTTTATTAGGTGGGAATAATGACCTTCTCCTGACATTCCTCTAGGATTCCCTCTTAGTGCTAGTTAAATAACCACCATTATTATTATATATTAGATAACAAAGTGATGGTATATTTAAGTTTATCTACTGTATTGACTAATGTGATGCATGTTGTAGGTCTAGCACACACCATATGTAAGAAGTTAAAATCCTTGAACTTGCATAAGGAGTTTGAGAAGAAAATTACTTCAAATTCTACCTTGACAAGTCTATAGCTAAAAAGTCCACTAGGCCCATTAGCTATACACGTACCCTACTATTCAGACATATGAGGAATAAGATTAGGAATTTGATCCTTTTGCACTATCCAAACTAGAAGCATGCTTCAGAGGAGGACATAAATATTATTTACCTTTTGATTGAGGTAATAGTAAATCATAATTAGCTTTTATCTTCAAATGTAAAATATTTTTAAGTGATTTATATGTGACTTTGTTCTTTCTTTGTAGAATTACTTTAATTTGGATGATTGGAAAGATACTTCACACTAGTTATGAATACTTAAAGGCTTTTATAAACCATTTTGGAGACATGTATTTTAGTTGAAAGAATTATCCCAATACTTAGAGCAAAAAACATCAGGGGAGAAACCTAAGGATGTAGATGAAGAAAACTTAAAGAAGATTTAAGATGTTTAAGATTCTATAGAATAAAAGTTAATTGTAAAAAAAATATATAGATAAAATTGAATGCAATAATGCTAACTAAATATTGTTGTTATTTCTTGATGTTCATAAAAAGTCAAAAAGAAGTTAAGCAAACAAAGCTAAGTAACAATATCTTAGCCTCCACAACTCATCATTGATCTCTCAATTCTGCTACAACAAGGTATGATGTACATATTGTATACTTTTATTTATTATTTATAACATTATACATAAAGTATTAATAATTATTTTTTTTTTAAATTGTAGGCCAACCCCGAAATAAAGAGAATATAGCAAGGTTAAGGCTTATAGAGAGATGTACACCACAAATGATAAATAGGTGAGTGAGGAAGGTGAGAAGAAATATGTATGTACATAACTTTATATTATTATCACTCTACTGATATTCAATATATTAGCTAATTAATCTACTCTTTTTTTTCATAGAATGAAATAGTGGAGAAGTGGCCAAAGAGGATAAAAGAGGCTCATGACACAATTATTTGAGAGTGGATGTGGGTCTTGTAAACTCACACAAATCAATGAGGCAATAATCATCTAGGAATTCCTTAGACATTGTGGCAGTCATCGAAGATCTATTAGTATATTGTTGAAGGAATCTACTTCATATGCATCATCTTCATCTTTATTGCCATTTTCTACTGGTACAAGCATAACTATTATTTTTGAAAAATTGAATAGGTTTGCTAGAACACTTGAGAAACATAATAGAATGCTAAGGTAAACAAATGAAGATAATATGATTGGAAACCTGAGGTGACATATCATGGACATATAGTAGGATGAAGGGGATGATGATGAAAACAATAACGACGACTATGATAGTGAGGATAAATGAGACGTTTTGTCCTAGATTAGGACCTAAACAAAATTTGTATTTTTGTTTTTATTTTATTTTATTTGGGGAATCATGTTTTAATTATTTTGTTTTCTTATAATTAGTTTATATTAAAATCAATCCCAAATTTTGTACTTAAAATTTAACTAGTTAATATTAAAAATAACATACATATTATCTAAAATTTGAAAAAATAAAATAAAATTGGCTTTCTAGCCGTCACCATACATCACTTTAACGTCATATATATTTTTAAAAAATAAAAAGTTGAAATAGAGCTTATGTGATGACACGAGTCATCATAATAAATGTTAAGGTTTCCATTGAAAGTAAAAAGAATATAAAAATCTAAAATAGAATTTCTATGATGAATGATGTGATCATAATAGGCATTTCAGATGTCACAAAAGGTAAAAAAAAATCCAAAGAAAATTAAAATAGAGTTCCCTTGATGAGTTTTGTCTTCATAATAGACTCATGCTAAAGGTAGAAAATTTAAAATTACAATTAAAATATTTTAATTAAGAAAATAAGTTGTCACAATTTGGTTACAGTGACTAATTACTAGCTAGTCACAATATATATAGTTTTTTCATGACATTTTTTCTGCCGTCACAAATTTAATTTTTTTAAGACAAAACTATCTTAAAGATCATTCTACAACAATGTATTATTAGAGCAATCCTATTATGATAATTAATTAGAATTTTGTGACACTATTTTTATTTTGCTGTAATAATGTGTATTTATCATAGCGAACGAAACATATTACCCTTGATAGGAAGTTGTGATACTTGAAAATTGATGCAACAAAATCTAATGAAGAGACCACTTCATATCGTCTTTGAGGAAGCTTTTATGATTGGGTGCATTTTCTCCCTTTTCGCATTAGGTCACCATCTCCCTCCCTAGGCCCTTATGTATCAAGATTTATCTTTGGTGGAGATTATGTTATTTTGTTTATTATGATGTAAGGATATTCAAGTTATATGTTATTGATGACGTTTTTATCCGGATACATTTGTTTGTCATATGTTGCATTATTTATATATATTACTATTGTGATACTCGTTAGTACATACAAGTACATTACTACTAGTACTATATATATATATATATATATCTTCGCTGCTATATTTATTTTTACAATTAAAATCTATTTTGTAAGTTTTTTTGGGGTTAATATGAAGCAGTCCGGATGCTCTAACCCATAAACTAGTAAACGTGAAACTATGTATGCATATATCTTTTTAACCATGCTAATGATGTGGTTATGCCAAGTTGTAATATAATTTCACCATTTTCCTTGTAACCGAAGTTCTTATAGTTTGACCAGTTTGACCAAGAAACAATTAACCTAAACTTAGTTACTTGTGAGGGCTTGTCTTGTTCTAATAATTGATAAATAAACAAATAAATAAATACTAACTTTTTGTTTGCCAATCAATGTCACTTAATTAACGTGCTACATATATGTGCCCTTTTTCTAGACCGGGAGGGGAAATTGAGCAGATAAGGTGTTTGACAGTTTGAGTGGTGCATGTGTTTCATTTCACGTGGTGGTGTGGTGTGGGGCCATCGGTGCATGCATGCGGTTCTAGAAGTGGTACATGAAATTATTATGCATATAAGCACGAGCCATCAAACGGTTCTAGTAGATATGGGCCCAATTGGCTAATGCTTTTGGCCCAGTTCTATTGTTGTCGACGTCTACACGGGATTGACATTAACTTCGGTCGACTTCGAGCTATTATGATTATGCTCTTCATTGATTCGTGAATCCTCAAACTTTTAGGATGCCTTTATTTTTAAAAATCTATTTAATGTTTTCTAACTTCAGTTTTTTATAAAAAAATTTAAAAAATATGTTCATCTGTTATAATAAAATTAAAAATATGTTCATCTTTTTTTAGATTGGATGATAACAATGACTATTATAATGATGGTGATTTCAATTATTATTACTAACATTATTTATAATAATATTATTAATAATTTTAATAATAAAATTATTATTATATTATTATTATTATTATTATTAACAACAACAACAACAACAACATTATTAATATGTTAATTTTGAGAATATTTATGACAATAATAAGTTTAATTAAAATAACTATAATAATAATGATGATATTAGTGCTATTATTAATTTTAATAATTAATAATGTTATTATGAAAAATTATTACAGCATGATATTCATATATGGAAGTAATAATATTATTATTTATGTAATTAAGAATAATAATAATAATATTAATATTATTATTACTAATATAAGTTATGATAATATCATTATTTTTAATAATCGTAATATTATTAATATTATATTTTTCTTTAAAATATTATAATGAAAAAATTATTATTATTGTTATAATAAAAATATTAATAAATATAAAATATTAACATTAATAATATATTTATTATTAATATTAATGAAATTAATATAATATTACAACTAATAATATTAAATTTATTATTAATAGTATTACTAATTAATAATAATAATAATAATAATGTTATGATTACATTTAATATTAATAATTAGCATATTATTAATTTATTAATATTAAAATTAGTATTAATTAATAATAAAATTAATATTAATATTAATAACAATATTAATATTAAAGGTAGTAGTAATAATAACAACAATATAAACAATACTATTAACTGTGTTATTAATAATAATAATATCATTAGTATTATTTCATTAATATTAGTATTGATAAATATTAATAATATTATTATTTTGATTAAAAGTAATAATCATATTATTATTATTAATGAAAATAATATTAATATTATTATTGAATTTTCAATTAAAAAATATGTAAAAGAAAAGGACATATATTTATATGAAAAACTCAGAAAATGTTGTATAAGTTGTTTTGAAAGTATTATTTATTTATGTATTTTTCTTTCTTCCTTATCCCCATAAACTTTTAGCATCCGATACAAATTTTCTTTTGTGATCAGTTCGTCGATGATGATTTACGGTGCTTGGAAACTAAGAAAAAGCATGTCGTATAAAGTGATCTGATAGTAAGAGAGAGGCATGCAAAATACTATATCTTCGTATTTTATATATGTATCTATCTTCGTAAGATAGTTTAACGTAGGATATTAACTATCTTTAAATGTATGGTTATATATATAATGTAACTTTCAGCCGTCAGAATCCATAAGAAATCAGTTTATCTTCTTTGATTTTGTTCGAATTCTACACATTTGTGCTCTAATCTCATATTCTTCTCCCCCTTTTCAATCATGGATTTGCCTTGGAATATTATTTTTACGCTAGCATGTTGGAAGTTGTGGGCTTGGAGGAATTAGGATGTCATCAAAGAAAATTTCCGTTTGCCACTTGGAACAGGTAAGATTACTATCACCATTGCTCGCATGGAATACTGTTCCGAGAAAATGCTCCAAAGCATTCGTCTCCTAGCATTAAAAGTGAGGATGTGAAATCTTCTTGGAAGCATCCTACAACACAAATAGGGCCGTAAACAAATTAAATCAACCCGAACTCATAAGTTAAAGCTAAAAAATAAACCGAACCTCACTTTTTCTACCTCAGGCTCGACTCGTTTAATAAACGAGTCCAAAAGTGAGGCTCGAGCTTTACTCATTTAACTAAACGAACGAGCCGAGTCAAATCGAATACCGAACTGATTCAGTTCATTTACAGCCCTAAACACGAAGAATCAAACTAAACATTGATGAAAGTGCCCATGGCAATCCCGAGACTATAACAATTGGTAGTGTTGCGACAAACTATGTCTTATTCTTCTTAGTCTATCTGTGGAAGCGTATAACCTTATCTTATAGAAAATAGAACCCGTGTTTAAAGCTTTGGAAATTTACTATATGTTCACCTATAAGAAGCCTCAGGGATACCTTAGATTATGTTGTGGATCATGGAAGTTTAAAATAATTGACATTAATATGTTTTTTTTTTCTTATAAAAAAACCATAGATGAAGAACTCCATAATTAAGCTATATGGCTTGGAGCAATTTAAGGATGGATGATCTTCTAAGAACCTTTTTTTTTGTTGAAATTTTGAGAGTGATGACAAAATGTGCTAAAAATAACTTGTGTTTATCTATGAGGTCAATCGTCGATCTTGAAACCTCTCTACGTAACTACCCACAACTAATGTGGGGTTTGGGTATTACAAATAGTATCAGGGTGAAACTGTGACTCTAAGCTTGGATGAATCAATCACCTATCAAGTAGGAACAATCCTTGTAGTGGGCTGGTGGTTGAGATACAACAACGACATTATGGTCTTTGAGTGGGGGAGTATGTAACACTCCAAGTTATGGTGTAGATGGCGGGGGTTTAAAAAGATTGATAATAATACCTATGTTAATAAGGTTCACCTTGTACATAGAAATCTATCATTAGAGAGCCTTATAGTTAAAAATACTTGGTGTGAAGCAATTTAAAAGTGTGTGGCATTCTAGAATTTTTTTTTTGGAAAGCTTGAAAATATTCACTTTAGTCTTTGTACAAAGAAAGATCACATGCCTCTGATTCATGACCGTCTTCCAAACGGACTCCATATGAATAATATAATCATTGAATACATTCAAATGATCTTGCAAATTGCCTTCTATTGCCATATCAAGCAAGAAAAGATCATTTATCAAGATTAACTTATTAGCCAAATACCTTAGCACACATGTCTTTGCTCTCTTTCCCTATAGTTCTTTCGAACTCGTCTTCTCATGATTATTTTTAGAGCAAGGGTTAACCTAATTATACTCATTGCATATAGTTTTATATCTTCCCAAGATGCACATATGTTGGCCTCTTATCCTCTATAGTTGCATGCAATCCTTGTTGAATAAGAATATATTTAATCATACATCATCGCAGCACAAAAATATCTTTCCCATCAAAATGCTCTGTCATGAACTCCCCACCAAATATCTTGTCTATATTCCTATCTGCAAAATAGTTGGATATTATCTACAAATGACAAAATCCAAGTTTAAAACTTTAGAAGTGTGATATATGTTCTTGCTAAATTGTAGAAATTAGAAAAAATTTCACAGAACTATTATTTGTGTCATGCACAACCTAGATATATAAAAATAATAACCTAAACCCAAGAAGAAAGAACTATGTAAAAGAATTAGCAAATTATGGATATGTAAAACTTGAATTTTTTTGCTATCCTTTCAATAAAAAAATTAAGAACATTCTAACCCCTTGTTTTTTCTCTCAAAAATTAATCAAGAACAACTTCTTGATAATAAACTCAATTAAGAACCCATGTTCCCAATTAAGATTTCTCTCAAGAAAATACAAGAATCTCATTCTTGATTGCCTACCTGAATAAGAACTCCTGGATCTGAATCAAGCTTTTATCTAGGCCACACTACTAGATATAGATACAAGAATCCTCTCTTATAGTTCTTGTTCCTTATGTCTAGTGATATATAAAAGAACATTTTACATAGGCTAAAAAGACCCAAAAATCAACAAAAGATAGTGGTTGTATCTAAAAGATATACCATGAAGAAAATCATACTCTTATGAAACTATCATGTAGAAAAAGCAGAAAGGCCCAATTTGTGTTTATTAACATAAGAACACAACCCCTCATGTTTCTCTATTTGATTATTTTCAAATTACACACTCCCATATTTGATCCTTTTCGACATGAGCATGTTTCCCAATACTCCTATCCCATGCACAACACAAATACCTCTTTCTTCCTTCCATAATATATCATTCTATACCCTCTTTAGCCTATGTACATGAGCTTGAATCTCAATAGGTAGTGTTTTGTGAGATAAATATGGCCATTGGATTATGGTATTTACGTCTAATATTGGGTATGGTAGCATTATTAATGATGAATTATGGGTTATATTCTATGGTATTTGTACATATTTGGACATGAACTTTTACCACCTTGATATTACATCAAATTCAAGGATAATTGTCATCTTTCTCACAAATTAAGGGAATTCCTTTGCATCATCCAAATGTCACCTTAGTTTCACTACCATTGAAACATCTTTTAATAACAATTATTTTAAGACTTTTAATAATGATTTTGAAGCATTATTGAAGCCTTAGTTGTTAAAACATTAATATCAATTATAGAATCACCATAAAAAACCTTGAAAAATGAAGGAAACCCAATCTTAGTTTGAATTTTAATATCAAATCTAGGGTAAAACCATTATCAAAACAAAATTTTTTAGTAATGCTTTCGTAGAAAAATCTGTTGTCAAAGGCTTGTTTTGATAGCAGATTTTAGTAAAATCATTGTCAAAAGTCCATCATTTTAACACTAATTTTGGAGTTCTTGCGTCAAGGTTTAACATTTTTATCTAATAATTAGTATTAGAGATATTTTTTTATTCCATCCCACAAACACAATTATATGCTCAAATTATAAAACTTGTAATATTCATCTAATCATCTTCATTTTCATATATGTTGGATCAACACATATACATATATAAAACATCAATTTGTACCAAATATATTTCATAAATACATGTACATACAAGAATACCTAACCTAAGAATACATATATGTGTTAAAAAAACGTATGCCTGCCATAGGTTGGTACTTCTACACTTAAAATCCTGACATGAGTCTCGGTACCATACACAACACAACATGTACAAGTTGGTTGCTCTCCTATCAAAGTTTCCATATACACCAGGCTTACCTTAAAACAATAATTTACATGCATATAATATACAAAAGAGAGGACTGACAACCTGATGCCAACCATATATCTCATCAATCTTATACTTCATTGATTTTATTAAGTGTGTACATCTAGCCTTTTACAACTCCAATATTGTAAAAAAAAACTACAAATCACACTTATTTAATTATTCAATTAGTGATTAAGAAAAGTATCTAATGTATCATTATTCATTATTTGAAAATATCATAAAATTAAAGAAACATACATTACTTGAATCTATATCTATAGATATTTTATATTATATATGCTCCATAAGTATATAGGCATAGTAGGCGTAATAAAAATTTTCTATTGTAGATAGTATCAAATAAATGATAAAATTAAATTTGCAAGCTTGCATTACCACTAAATATTAGATATTAATTAGAATCGAAACAAAATATAACATGCTTTTTGGTCTTACCTCGATATGCTCATATTGATGATGCTAAGGGTTTGGGACACCCTTTACACCTTTCATATTGTATACCATCCATAGTGCTCTAATAGAATTGTACACAATATTGTAACTATATTGTAAAAATAAAGTATATTATATGGATAAATAAACAAATGGAATAAGAAGCATACTAATGCATCAATTAAAATTTTTTCTTCAAAAAAAGCTTTTGCAAAAGAAACATCATACTTCCTTAAGGAATCAAGCACAGAGACTTTATTTTATGAAGGACGGACAACATATAAAACCTAATGTATATTTGAGAGATGAGGAATAAGAAATAGCTTGGTTGACCCCCTTTATGAAGTGATCTACTAGATATGACACCTATCTTCCATCTTTCATTAAAACCCTATCACATAGAAATTGTGGACACATAAATTGAAAAAAAAAATGTCAACATTACATTGCTCTTATTACATCTATTTAGTAACCTATGGTCCACAAGAATACGTCATATTTATTAATAACTGATAAATCATATAAGAGGTCATACAAGATCTATAGTAACAAAAAGTGCTAAGGTATATCATATTAAATAATATTTAATTAACATATAAAACTATGTCTGTGATTGACACGTGTTTATCATTATCAATTTCATTAATCTAGTCCATTTAAATGAGATATTGCATGTACATCTTGGCGTAAGTGGAAAACATGTCAATCACCATCTAGTTTGTGCCAAGGTAGTTTTATTTTCAAACAACATCATTGTTGTCATGGTTTTGATCTCTACAAAGCTTCTTGGGGCAGGGATAAACTCAATGGTAAGGTAACCAAAACCACTTATTTGGCTTTCTTTCCTTTAAGTTTCTTTTCTAGTTTTTTTTGTCTTATAATGTTTCTCTTTTCCTTTTCCCTAGGAACATTCTTCTCATTTGATTGTAGAAATTGTGCTAATAAAAAAGTATAATAACCACCAATACTCAATTGGTTTAATCTAATGAAAAAATAAGGTATTAACATTAATGGAGAGTGTCATTAC
The DNA here is from genome assembly GCA_030549775.1 of Tamarix chinensis. Taxonomy (NCBI): domain Eukaryota; kingdom Viridiplantae; phylum Streptophyta; class Magnoliopsida; order Caryophyllales; family Tamaricaceae; genus Tamarix; species Tamarix chinensis. Next base: position 8,812,988 of record CM060179.1, on the reverse strand, counting down.
ATCTCCAAAGGTCAGACATATCTAGTCTATAGACCAAGCCACAAAGGTTCCATGAGCTTTCCCTACTATGAATTCTCATCACCTTCTTGATAACAAGTTAGGGGGTCATCCTTTATTATTGGAGTGACAATGCTTACAATCTTTTTTTTAGGCCAAAAGAGTTCCATTGATTATCTCCATGGTGATACCATGATATATGTTTACCCTACCTTTTACTAAGAACATTGAGGGGCTTTCGTTAATAAGTCACATTTATACATACCAAGGTATAAAAAAAAATCAATATTATATATTATTAACCATTTATGAAACTTGATATATTTAATAACAAATTCAATTCATAGTTTAGAATTTTTACTCTGGAAAAGAAGAAAAAATGTGCATTTGCTTCACAATTAATCCTAATGCTATCTATAACAAGTACGTGAAGTAGATTGGGTGATGCTGAATCATGTGGATTATAAAATTAAGTTTTGATCAATGTCAAATCCAATTGCATACTAGCCATCTATACAGATGCTTGGTATAATTTTTGAGTTAGGTATACCACTTGCTCGTTAATCTTACGAGTGTGAGGTAGTTGCCCACACAAAATTTTTCTTATAACCCCTAATCCAAAATCCTTATGCCTTCTGGGCTAATATTCTATTCCTATTTCTTATGCAATGATGCTATATTTATCGATGTCGTACATTGAGTTTGATTGTTCAAGCTCATCCTAATATTTAGCGAAACATATTTGAGTTTATAATATATATTAAAACATAATATCTTATTTATAACACCGAATATGGCTAAATAACATGATTTAAACTTATAATATTATCAATAGATTCCTCTACTAATTCATTATCATATGATCTACATAATGTTATTGTAGCCTTCTTCTATAAGGTACCAATATTAATTGACTAGGTGCTTGGATCCAAGTCTTATGATTTGAGATATAAATTCAAACATTAATATTAAAATTTGAATATTATTGTAACATTAAACTTCTACATACAATGACATAGTTACTAATCTCATAACAACTATTACTCAAGGCTAATATAGCCTTTCTGAGCAATGAGATACCAATAATTCTTCTTGTTATCACTTTCTACACTTATGTCACTTCTCTCATATTTTACAAGCCAAAATATTTACAATATTGTACCAAACAACCATTAATTTTTTTAGTAAAAAATCTCAATTTTCAAGTAACAAACATCTGATACTTAGATGTAGCTCAAAGTGTCATAGACGTATCCCAATATTTTTTTTCAATGTAAGGATAACACTTAGGTTGTGTCATGCATTACTACGTAGTTTTTTATTTGCCAAGTATGTGCTAAAAGTCCTTATATAGTCACTGTAATATCTAAGGATTCACTTCCTCCTCTCATTCGAGAAAATGAATTTTTTCTATAAAATAAGATGCACACATACACACACAGACATACATATAACCACATTAAAATTAATGTATTGATCTTAACACCAGTTACTATACTAAATATAAAGTAAACAAACTAGTATATTAACCATAAATATTGCCAAATGTGTTTCTTGCTACCATTATCGACCTACTTCAAGTTTGCGATACTTATAGAAACACGGTTACAAGTAACCAGAGCCATTTATGTCAAAAACATGCTAGTATATTTGCCAATAGGAAGTTTTTTAGTGTTCCAATGCAACTCCACCTGATCTCCCCTATTATCACCTCTATCACTATCCTTAGAACATTGGGTTATCTTTTCTCTTATTCATTGCTATTTTCCTTACTAACAATCTTCTTGCTTGTCATTTCTCTACAAAACATCAACAAGTGATTTAGTATAAAATATCAATAAATATAATAAAATAATGTTTCAACACATCATATGTTTAATACATATATACAAAATATGTAGTTAAAATAATAAGCACCCATATCCTATATTAGAATGTTATGTAATTACCATCAATGCCTTCATTTCCTACTTTTTTTTCTTCACTGACTTTAGATTGGTTTCATGGATTGATACATAAATCACTTTAGAATAATTATCTCTTACATAAGTTTCCTCATATACAATTTCATTGTAATCACCATTGAATTATGGAGTTACTTGCACATATGTGACACAAACTCTTTCCTAATTTACATAATTTTCTTCATCACATTTAATGACATTCCATTTTTTCATATATAATATCAAATACCATCTTTTATAGCATGATCAATTACAAAGAAAACTTATGTTGCTTGTGATGCCAAGATAAATGGGTCATGTTTCTGCCCCACCCTATTGAGATTTATGAATGTGAACCGATTATCTTATTTAACCCCATGAATATGATCACCATACATGTACCCAAAAATAGAGACTTTAAATAAATTTTAATATAACTCCCATATATGCTCAATAATGCCATAATAACTCATATTTGCATAAGTCAAATCCTTGTTCTTCGCACTAGCAATATGCACTACCTCAGTTACTAAAGGCATCCTACTGTTTTGCATTGTACTCATCTCATTTTGTTGTTTCTTATAGAAAGTGTAATTGTTGATGGCATAGAAAGTATATGAGAAAAATTTGTGATGGGGATTTTGAGAAAACCTATGCATGGTCTCAGAAATTAGAGTTGGTGAATATCTGATGAGCAAAATGATGCAATCTTTGAGCGAATCTATATATAAAGGAAAAATTATGCTTATAGATTGTCCACTTCTCATTCTTTGATGAATTTCTAATCTTCAAAAAATCCATTTGTTATTTAACATATATTCAAACATCGTCATTTATAAGTAATACATAAAGATGTGTTTTACAGAACATGTCATAATCTATATGCCTAAATATTTTGTCCCTGATCCCTTCTCCTTCGATTTTACCTACATGTTAAGACTCAGGAATACTAACAGCTTTAGTATTTGACATTTAATTTGTGAAAAATTTAATTTCATGCTCTACTAAGTAACTTTTAACAATGCATCATTCTTGTCGATATTAGTTCTTCGCGTAACCTTTTATCAACTTCATAAAACACTTAAAGAGATACATCTAATTTCCATTCTCAAGCCCTAACATTTTCACCTCATGAACCAAGTGAGTTGTTAGATGTATCATCATGTTAAAGAATGAATATGGAAAGTATATATCAAGTTAGCACAAAGTAATCACAACCACTCTTTGTAAATAGTCAAAACTATTAGGGTGTATGACCTTAGAACATAGTACATTGAATAACTAACAAATCCTAGTGATAGAAATTTAAACACACTTAGGGGAAAATCCCACTTATGGCTATGGATAATAAATTTTGCATCAAAATATTAAAATGATGAGACGACATACCAAAGAATACTATTTTCAACTCTTTCATCTACATATGCCTCTGATATTTGAAGAATATAGTTCCAAAACCTTAATGTTGATAAAGAATTCACAATTTTTTTTTGTTTTCTTAATAGAGTTTAACAGGAAGATGGTAAATAAGTTCTTTTTTCGGTGCCAATTATTGCCTAATGCCCATTTCTTCTATATCCAATCAAACATATATGCCATCTTTAGTATTTCATGGAACATTAAATAATGTAGCAACAAGACTATCATGGATATTTTTCTCAATATGCATAACATTTAGGGAATTTATCATATAAAATATTCTCAATAAGGAAGTTTGAATAATATATACATTTTCTTCCACCCAACCTAAGAAACCTTACCTTTGTTCTTCTTCCCACACTACAGTTTTAAAATTTTCATATTGAAATGCATTTGTCAACTCATCAATAGAACTTATGCTTTCCCATATTCTGTAAATCCATTGAAATCATTTCTTTACCTATGATAATGATGATTATATTTCAAATATCTATGGTGTTTAAGGAAAACGGTCTTCTGGTCATGCTTTAACTAAACATATAAGGTATTGTGCTCATATATTGGGTATGCATAATGACCTTTAACACTATAACCTCACAAGTTCTCACATGTCAAAAAATTATTTATGAAATAATCCTAGAGGGGTTGAATAGGGTTAAATGGAATATAATTAAAAAATAAAAATTTAATCCATGATTTATAGTCGTTTAAGATAACCAAAATCCAGTTTCTTTACACCTACTACTAAAAGGATCTCCCTTTTTCATTTTAAAATTGTTGCAATAAGTTTATTGATGATCTTCTCTGGGATTTATGAATCTACAACTCTAATGACCTCTTTGATATTGATTGAAAACTTAGCATATTTATCTTCTATAGATTGTGCAATCATAATTTTTACAAGAATAATATGCATTCTCACAACCCCTTTATAATGAATTTTGATGAAGGGTATTTATGATCGCAATACTCCTCACATGATTATAGATATGAAAGTGTAAGAATAATATTTTGGGATAAGATCTAGATAGAAAGATCATACATGAAAGTGAATAATTGATTCTAGCTAAGTTCTAGTAAGAAAAAACACTTTTTGGAATATCTCAACAAATCTGATTTGCAATTAAGTAATTGAGAATTGATTGCAAGAAAGAGAGTAGAGAATTAAATTGCAATAATTGAATACTCAAAATATTGTTTTAATTATGCCCCAAAACTATTATATATATATATCAAGCTAGTTAGGTGGAAAAAAATTATACTGTCATTCTACAAATAACATACACAATTCTTAGTTTTTGATGCTGATTAATCAATTAATTAAAGGTACAGTCGATCAATTACCTTGACTAGTCGATCGATTGGTATTATTAGCCAGATGGTTATGTTCAAACTTGATAGGAAATGTTTGCATTGTTATAACAATTTGATCAATGTAAGCTATACATTTTTGTTCCTTGAAAATATTGAAAACCCGTTGAATGGTTGTGTATACCATTGGCTTGAATGGGGATACCGATTGATTGGTTTGGAAAAACTACTCGATGTGTTTAGGCCAAGTGAAAAACAAGTTTGAAATTAATTTAACCCATAACCCAATTAGACAAACAAGTTGATCGGCAATAAGAACCAGTCGAATGATTTTGAAAACTAGTCAATGTGTTAAAGTCATGGAAAAATTAATTTTGCAAAATTTCAACCCATATCTTGATTGAGAAAACCAATCAATTAGTGTAATAACAAGTTGATCAATTTACTAGAAACCATTCAATGTATTAAACTCTAGGCTAAACAACAATTTCCAGGATTTGAGTCCTTTGGGAATCAGTTAATTAGTTAATATAGGATTTGGAAGGTTTAATTCTTGGAATGAAAACACAATCTACTCAATTAGTTTGGGAACTAGTAAACTAGTTTTGGTTGGAACTAGAAGATCATAAAAGAATTTGAAAGTGATTGGATGTTTAAAACCAATAAAGAATCTATATCAAATAAATTTTAAGGAAGGTTTTAAATGCATAGAATGAAAAAATAACAGTAAAGTTGCTCAACTCAACCTTAAAAATTTAAACCTAACACTTAAAGATTAAATATTAAATTCTTGAGTCTCCAGGCACCTTGACACAATCTATTTTTGTACTTTGAAACATGATTGCTCTTATAAAGTTGTGCATTTGAGAGAAAGATTGAATAATGCACTTGAAAACTTGATTGTTCTATTAAGCTTTCCACTTGGAAGATAATTTGAGTTCATGTTTGTTATCTATATAAGTGTTGTAGTACATGAACACTTGATCAAACTAGTTAAACCCTTAGACACATTTCTTATCATCAAAACAATGATTAAGACATACATTAAACTTTGAGGTTAACAATTAATAGTACAAAGTAACATTCCTTTCAAAGTGAAGTTCTCTTCACTATATACATCAAATACCCCAACACCTTTGCCTCACATGAGCTTCAAATCATTAATCAAAGTCCTCAAATAAACATCAATATCATTCCCTTGTTGAGGTGACCTATAAACGACTAAAGAAAATATCAATTACCTGTGTTTCATGTAGAGCCACATTGGTAGATTGTGTATAACCAAAATCATTAGCCATATACTATAGGTGTCTTAATTGTGAGGATTTACTTCATCCGTAGAAAGTGTAATACACAAGTTTCTTGTTTCTTCACCAAATTCATGAAATAAGCCATAAATCATCATCCATTATGGAGAGTCAGATGATGTATAAGATGCCCATCATCAATATTCCCATAAACATGCTATTTCAAGTTCTTTACATATTAGGCATCACTAAAAAATTTCATAAACCTTTCAAGTTACATTTTCTAACAAATCACCTTCATAGTTCTCAAATGGTTTTATACTTTCCCTAATATATTTCTTATTATTATATTCTAACTCTATCTAACCATGCCATATCTAACGAGTGTAAATTCTATCAATTCCACACACAAACCAATGATCTCTCTATTCATTAGCACTAATACGTTGAATATAAGCATATTTTAAACAATGAAAAACTATTCTACTAGAGTTCGAAGCATATTCTATTGCAAACTTGATGATAAACTCCACTCTTTCTTCATACACCCTAAACAAATGATATGTATGCATCCATTTCATTGCCATACTTCTTATAATCTATATGTATCTCAATACATATATATGTATGTATGTATGTATGTACGTATGTATGCATGTATATGTATATCAAAATTTAGAGATCTCCAAAAAGAAATCAAAGAGTGCTCATGGTTAGAAAGAATTTATATCTTTATAATATATCATGCTATTCTGTTATTACTAAGATTAAATAATACTCCCAACCAACATGTGTTTTGGTTATTTATTGAGCCAGGATTCATGACTATGAATGGTAGGCTCACAACTGCTTTACTTGAAATGATGTCTGTTTTAATTCCTTTTGTAAAATTAGGTCTAATTGCTCCAATTATTTGAGTTTTTATTTATTTATTTATCAAACACTTATGATAAAAAGGATGTTTTAATACCACAAAGGATAGAAGAAAGAATGTAATGGAGAAAATGATATCATAACACATAACTACAAACACATGACACTCACACACACACACACTTCATAAAAGGATTTAAAGCTACAGACGCTATAAACACAATGACACTAAAATAGGGCCTAAAAACTAACAATTGAGCTCTCTTGATGCTACAACCCCAAATACCTTACTATATAAGGGAAACTACTAAATTCTCCTTAGCTACTTCTAGGCATCCTAGAGCCCCAAAGCTCAACTATCACCTTATGAGCCCTCTATCTCAAAGACTCATATGTTCCCTTACTTCATAATGAAAATGTCCATCCATCTTTACACCATATACACTAGTTTTTACATTTTTCAAAATCCTCCACAAATCATCTATTATAGCCAAATCTCTAGCTATCTAGTCATAGTGTCTCATAAAACACCCACTCTCAACAAACTCTGGGTGTGAAACGCTAGAGGGGAATAAATCCATATACCTAATCCTAATCCTTTTCCATGGCTCCATTTGAGTTAAGGTGAACAATAATTTATGTGATCTGAACACATATGACTTCTAGTAAAAAAATTTGTCCATCATATAACCTGACTCCTTATTTTTTCAGACTATATGTTGACTAAGATCCCCATAAGGCGACATCCACAACAATAGTGGAAGGTATTTATAGGGTTGGAGTGATATCTCATTGCCTACAAAAAGGGGAACAACAACTTAGTTATTCTCCAACTTCTATCAACTCTAAAAATATACAAATTCCCCAACCAAACTAGTTATGATTATAATAAATAATGTCCTAACTGGCTACACAAACCTAAAAAGATCATCAACTAATGGGAAATATATAAGGACAGGGTACTATTCCCTTGAAAGGAAGCAAACTTGGTAAAACTAACAATGTACTCATATACGTTACAAGTTAGAAACAAGTGAAACATAATAAGCCACAAACAAAACATGTTCTAGTCAGGGCACACCCCCTCTAAGGTTGACCTTATTTTTGGAGAGCCTTAGGCAACATAAATATATCAGAGCCTTGTATATTACATATTTATGATAACATCAAAGTTATTATAAAAATTTTATGATTGATTTTGTATAAAAATAAATAGATAAAAAAATTACAAAAAAGTTAATAGAGAGGTCCTAACAAGTTTTTACTTCAGTTTAGTTTCACCTTATTTCTAATTTTAAAGTCTACTTTTGTTTATGAACAATTCCAATGTGATAAAATTATAGATGACTAATGTGTGTGCCATTATTTTCTTCTATTTTCCCTAAAAAATATCAATGTATCGTGTTCATATCTCAAAACAAATCAACATTGGACGTCAAACCATAAGTTGATTTACTACCATGTCCTCTAAAAAACTAAGCCATTCAAATTACATGATTCATTGGTGGGTTTTTTATCTTATATAATATATATACAAATACATAAAATTTGGGGGTCGACCTTGCCCCTCCCCTTTCATTAAGGTCTAAATAACTAACAAAAACAACACATCAAAGCAAAAAAGAAGTTAAAAAGTAAACAAAGACATACAAATAATTGAACAAGGCTAAGTTTAAAGTAAATTAAAAAGAAACACAACAAGTAATAACAATGACATGCAAATAACTGAATAAGTCTAAATTTAAAGTAAATTAACCAGAATAAATCCTCATCCTAGCTACTAGTTGATTTTTTTTTTTAAAATCAAGCGATTGAACCACCACCACCATCACTAGGGTGATAAATAAGCTAAGCCCCAAGCCTAACACCCATAGGTTCGAGCTCAACTCATTTAATAAATGAGTATGAAATAAGGCTAGTGATTGTTTCATTGAACAAAAATAACAAGCCATGTTGAGCTGAAATCACGAGCCTAGGCCATAAATGAGCCAAGCCAAATCTTTTTAGGCTCTAACTCAACTCATTTAAAAAACGAGCCTAGAAGTGAGACCTGGGGTTGACTCGTTTAACTAAATAAGTTGAGCTTTTAAAGAGACTAGCCAAATAGTTCATACGATAGCTTGACTCATTTACAATCGTAACCACTACGATCAAACCACCACTAGCTAAAATACTAAGAATTAAGAAAACATAAAATTTTGAATGATACTAAAATTGAATCAATTAAGCAACAATAGAAAGTCAAAAAATTCATGAAAAAATCTCAAGAACATCATCGAATAACAAAACTCAAAAAAACTTACCCTAATTGAGTAATTGAAGGGAATAATAGTACAAGAGAATGGATGGGGGAATAATGATGCTACAAATGACAATATTTTCACAAAGCAGAGTAGGTTGAGCATAATGATTTAGAGAGCTTTAGTGGCTATGAGAGAAGAAAAGAGAAGAGAGATGAGTTTGCATGTAATGAATATTTCCATTAGAGGCACACTGAGTATATGAGGGTGGGATTGAAATTTTGAAACACACTTTTAATAACAGTTTTAAAGGAAAAGCATTGTTAAAGCTACCATAAATAATGTTTTAGTTGAAAACCACTATTAAAGATTGTCAATAAATTTTCCATAAGGAGGTTGTAATGTGTGACTTTTAATAATGTTTTTGTAAATATTTTTATTAAAGGTTTAATATTTAATAACGTTTATTATAAACCCATTTTAAAAAGGAAAACTATAAAAAAATATATACAATTTTCCTTTTTTTTTAACAATTATCATATTCTAGAATTATTATTATAACTACTTCCTCAAACACACACTCAGTTTTTTTTTCCTTTCAATAACATTTTTGATTAAACCATTATCTAAGTGATATTATTAAATCCCATATCCATAATAGTGTTCATGTCTATTAGTATTTCTTGGCTCATCTCTCATCTTATACTCTCTTTTATGAGTAAAGAGTGTAATAAAGTTGTGGATCATTTGGCCCGACTTGGACATGCTTTTTCCCAGTATCCATTTTATCAATTAATCTACTTGTGTTTTGTAAGTGTCTTATACTATTTAACCTACTAGCTTTTTCATCTGTTTCATAAAGGATCCTACATAGGTCTTTTATGTATGTTTTTGGGCTCCCATACCCTCATTTGAATAAAAATAAAAATGAAATAATGATTACAACAAACATAATAAGTTCTAAATAAAGTATAATATATTATGATTCAACCTAAATTTATATAGCACATTACACTCAACCAACAACTATTATTTATATTCCTTTATTTACACATATTTAACTAGCTTGAATAATCCGATTAAAAGCCTCACTAAATATCCACTTTATCATATTTGGATATTTTTAATATGAAATTTCTAAATCAATATTGGATTAATTTTTTGCATACCCATTTTTTTTATGGAGAATTGAATAATATAATAAAAAGAGTACTTGTTTAAATAGTTATCAAATGTCATCTTAATAAAATATAAGAATATCTGACCTGTCTTCTAAACATATAAATTAACTTTTGATTTAAATAATGATTAATCAATCAAGAGCTTGTACTAGAAAGTTCTAAGTAGTTGGAAAAATATTCATATGCTACACGTAAAGAAAAAATATCTGACCCATCGTCTATACATAGAAATTAATCAATGTCATCTTTCGTAAATCATGTGCATTAGAGATGTTATATCAATATAGTTTTTGCATATCATGATTCCATGTTTACGAATGAGTAATTTATGGATGATCATCACTACCACGAATAGTCAGGGCTTTGTTTCCCTCCTCTTATTCATTTAATTTTCCTTTAATAGTCTTTATCATCATGACTATGGATCATAAACATTTTCCCTTGTTAACTGATTTTGTTAGGTGCAATCAAAGTTCCAAATTGATAAAATACAGAAATTTGGACTAATATATAAGTATAGTAGATTTATCCTCTTATAATCAATAGATTTTATGATAAAACTTCACTTAACCATATGGATTGATCGGATTTTGATTTGTACCTTATCTAGCTTGGCCCAAACCCATTTGTATGTTGCTAAAAATTTCGAACTATACATGAACCATTTCATATCAATATAGGTTTTCACAAATAAATCCAAACACATGTAAGATGATATCACAACAACTGAACTTGTCTAATGATGTCTTGCTAACAACTTTGCTCCCTCCAACCAATTGTAGTCACCCCTTATTTTTTTTTTCTTTCTTTTCTCTATCTCTCTCTATCTCTCTCTCTCTCTCACACACACACACACACACATCCCATTTGCACAAGGTAATGTTGGATCTAGATCGAAGAAATGAATGATGAAGCTCCTTTTTAAGGGGGAAACATATTGGGAATGTTAGTAAACACAACCATGTTAACATAGCTTGAGCATAGAGATCATCAATAACTAGATGAGTTGCATAGAACAACATGGTCATGTTGGAGAACATAGGCGGACCATGTTTCTTAACACTCCCGTGTCAATAGGTTCAATTGAGGAGTGAACACATTGTTTGTTCACTACATCCCTTTAGTTAGTCCTTTATTTATATATAAGTGGTGGTTATATCTTGAGGAATTATAAAGTGAAGATATATGTACTATTGAATTCTTGTATTACTAACTAATTGGAATCGTGATACAAAGAAGGAGAGTGATTCAAGTTTTCAAATCATATGCACCGTTCTTATTTAAGTTGGGCTATGTGATAATCTTTTAAACCAAAATTTCTATGTTATTTGTAATCAAATTCTAGAAAAAATTAAATTAGATTTCAAGAGATCATGTGAAACTTTCTAAAATGCACAATATCATTCTTAGATTTATAAAACTCAAAGAGTCTCTCATATGTTTGTTCTATTATTAAAAAGACAATTATCCATCATTATTGATATTGATGGATGAATGATAAAAATACAATTTGGATGATATATATAATATATATATATATATATGATATATATATATATATATATATTTTTATTTTGTATAGAAAAGTTTCATGTATAATAATATAATGATCGATTTTCCTTTAGTTGTTGATGGACACATAGTATTCAAAAAGAAAATCAATAACCAACAAACCGACTAGTTAAGTTCTAAAATCGATCAAAGCAATTAAATTAGCCAAAACTATACCAAAAATTTATCGTTGCTACATTTTATATATACTTTTATTTTCTTAAAACTTACACCATTTTTAACTATTGGTCTAATTAGTGAATTGGACAATTAGTGATAATAGGAGCTTAATGATTGATCTTTTCTTTAAAACTATGATGAGTGTTTTCTAATGTTTCTATCTTGCTAATGACCACCTACTAAATTTTGAGCATTAATTTTAGGGTTTTTCTATTTTTACAATCCTTAGGGCTATTAATAAGCACTTAATTTTGTTCGTAAAATAGTATTAATTTGAAAATATATGACAAATACACAAGTTAATGACTGTTATTAATTAATAAATATTCCTATATTTAGTTTCTTATCTATAGCCTTTAGTGCTATCATTAGCATTTTCCTTAAATTTTATTCAGTTATTATGGCATAAACAAGAAACAATTTATATAGGACTTGGCCTATCAGTTGATAGACTAAGTCTGCACTCGAATTCGATGAAAGTATTTACTTTTTTATGTCTAGTATACTAATCTTAAACATTTCTGTATGGGTAGTTTGCATGAAAAACTTTTAGAATGAAGAAATTTTAAATATAATGAAATGCGATTTCTATGATTATATATATTTTTTGTTTGATTAGTAATAAATATAATTAAATAATTTTTTTTTTGAATTTAAAGATACGTCTGGATGAAAATTTCAAACTTCATATGATAGGCAAAATTTAAAACAAATACTTCATTTACAAGATTTAAGAAATTTTAAGGAACAATATATATATATATATATATATATATATATATTGTCATTTTACGTCATTTTTGCAGCAAGTATTACCTATTTTATCCTTCAGCTAACACATGTCAAATATCACATAGATTAATGACCGAAACAACTCCATATTATTTGAAGGATTACAGATATTATAAAAAACATATTCCGGTCATAATTATTAAAACTTATAAAATTATAAAAATTTAATATTTGGACCTAAAATAATTGATTACAAATTCATACATTATTATACAATGAAATTATATATTTAAAACCACTTAGTTATGATCACTAACAAAATCACTAAAAGACATTACCCTTTACCTTTACGAATACGATTACTAATCCAAGAGACGGAATCGCCATCATGGCCGGGCCCTGTGGTAAGATGGTTTATAGCCCTCGATAATAGGCCCAAAGAGGGAAACATTAGACAGACTGCTTGTTGTTCACTTAGTACTTTTAATTAAACACCGTACCGTTAACTGAACAAAATAAATAAAATAAAACACTGCACGATGTGGTCCTTCCATTCAATCCATTAACCCAATCCATGACGACACGAATGATTGTACAGTTGGCGTGTAGTAGTGGTCCATGAAGATTTGGGTTGTGGACTGTGGGGGACCACTGAACCAATCCAAACCCATTATTCAAGTTCCAGCATCCCCTTCCTTCCGGGCTTGGGGAGTGCGGTTGCCTCACTTTTTAAATTGTAACCGAAATCTCATCCCGCCCCCCCCCCCCCTTGGGTCCCACTTTTTTTTTTCGTCGAGTCTTTCACTTGTTAGTATTCATCTTCAATTGCGTTTAGTTAATGTTTAAAAAGAAATCATGGATATTACTATAAGTGTCTAAAAATAGTCACGAATGTTATTACCAAAAAATGAACCGAGCCGAGCTTTTTTGTGTTTGGGCTCGGCTCGTTTATTAAACGAACCGAGTCTGAGCCTCACATTTAGGCTTGTTTAACTAAACGAACGAGCCGAACCGAGCTTTTAACGAGCTGAGATGAGCCGAATACCGAACTGACTCAGCTCATTTACAGCCCTACTTCCGGGCTCGGGAAGTGCGGTTGCCTCACTTTTTAAATTGTAACCTTTTAAATCTCATCCCCCCCGCCCAACTCCCATTTTTTTTCCGTCGAGTTTTTTACTTGTTAGTATTCATCTTCAATTGCGTTTAGTTAATGTTTAAAAAGAAAATGAAGGATATTACTATAAGTGTCTAAAAATAGTTTTTAATGTTATTACCCTAAAAATAATTTCAGAATTGATTCCATAAACAATTTGTGTATTTAAATTTATAACCATAGTTACATGTATGTAGAAAAGTCATTCACATGGTTGATAGATGAAAAAAAAAACCTAGTCAAGTCTTCAATTTTCTTGAAATGGTGGTGAATAATTCTACCTTAGAGTTGGATTGATTTCACTCTTTTTTTTAGAATAAAAAAATTATTTTGGAGAGTTCTTTAAATACTAGTACTAGTATAATAAACATATATTTAAGTTCAATGATTGTTAGAAGCCAATGCAAACGGCATATTGTATAAGAGTGATTCAAACCGAGGCCCTAAACCCGAGTACTAACTATTATAATTAATATTGTACGTTAGCGGCATTCGTATAAAGGAAGCGTTGAAGGCTAAATACAAATAGACATAGCAACCAACTAGTTGACATAATTATGCCTATAATAATATCACATTCCTTACGTGAGAGGATTTCTATAGCTATAATGTTCAGAACGTTAGCTTTCTGGACCAAGACCTCATCGATGGATCTAATTTACTCACTAATCAATTCCAAAAGTAAGTATATAGTAGTAGTAGTAGTAGTAGTAGTAGTAGTAGTAACTAGTAAGAGTATCGGATTCATTGATGCGAGATTTCAAAGAATTTAAGCAAGTAATTTATAATTACTATGAGATTTGATATATAACATCATCATCATCATCATCCGATGGCGTAAATGGGTCGTCCTCAAGTGATAATTAATCTCTACTCGTTCGCCCTCAAAAGATACTGCATCTTAATTATTTACTTTTCTATGAAATAGAAACCAACACAATCACCAAACGAGAATAATTTTTTAAAAACTTTTTTTTTTCCAAACAAAGGGCAAGGCTACTACTGTGTTTACGAACATCGATCCATCTTTATCATCCGACCTTTCTATATCTATGAGCAGACAAACAGGACAATAATCATTTCGTGTTGATTGAGATGAGAGCGCACCTCAATCGAGATTCTGCACCTTGCATATATATGTATATATATTACATTATATCCCTATCTATATATATATATATATTGTCATTTTGTATTGTAATGGCATGGGTATAAAATATAAAGTAGCTAAACGATAACCCGACTTTCATTTGCCGTCGGGCTTTTACCATGCAACCCGAAGCGTCTCCCAAAGTTTCGTCCCAATTGTGACGAGAAGTAGTGATAAAACTGCGACTTTTATGGATTTGTATTTGTATTAGGTTGCGTCGTTTTCGACTTTGTGCTGCCTGCCTGGATCCTTAGGTCGGGAATGAAGCAGACTACAAATTATTGCTGATCAGATCCATAGCTTCACATGCAGGTCTTGGATCCAGAAGGATTCTGCACGTCAATTTAGGGCATTTGGGTGGGCGGAGTCCTGAGTGTAAATCTTATATACGAACCACCATGATGCTGTCTATGTCTCATTTTACTAATCCACGGAAGCTACTAAATTTATCGTGGTATTTCAATTACACAATTTATTGAACATAACATAATAATTAATTCATACAAGGAAAAAAAAGGAGAAGTTAGATCAACGTTTCTAAAAACAATTTCATTTTTGAAGCAAAAAGTCTCGTATAAAATAACCTTCTTCTAGAAATTGAAGAACTATTTGACACACCTAACTAACCGTTTTTCCTTCTTTTTAAAAAAAATAATAATTGTTAGGTAGGCCTTTTTCGTGTGAGGCAACTAGCTTGCCACAAAATTATCTATAAAAAATAAAAATTAAAAATTAATGACTCCACAAGTCTCGGTGCACCCAATATATTTGCGATCTTCGTTGTCACCCCAGGACTCTGCAATATATATATATATAATGCACGACAATTGATCCTTTTACGCTCTATCAGGAACACATGTTGGTGTAAGTTGTTAAGCCATCGTTTGTATACGATCCACGCGTGTTTAAATTTCATCCATCCCTTCTCCAATAATGTAGAGCAAAATCAAGCGCAAGAACTCAACACACCTTCATGTCAATCAATCATATTATCAGCTCAACCCTACCCCCTCCCTCTAAACCAGCTGAAAAAAAAACACCGAAAAAGTGAACGGGCCACTGCGATGCTATGAATAACCCCCCCCCCCCCCACTACACCTATCAACAAAAGCCTAGCCCACCAAGACGGTGATCCACGGCCATGCTATGAACGGGCCACTGCACGATGCAGACCTGATTTTGTCCCACGCGATCCGTATACTACATCAGACACCTTCCACAAGTTCTGCAGCGTATTACTGTTACTGATGAGGTTGAGCTGGAAACCCACCTCCCAAGGTCCCATCTCCGGATTTGCACCACATTTAGTAAATCCCATTCGACTGATACATCCATATCATGTGCCGTACCCAATCTTTCTGTATCGCACTATAGCATTAACCTCAGACTTATCGATTTCTACTGAGAATGACAATTTTATCCACAGATTCCCCGCTCCGCCAGAAGTTATACGTTTGGGTTCAGATTTGGAGGGTAAATTCGGGTATCATGTTTAAGGTTTGAGGTTATTATTGGGGATTTATTTGGGGATGGGTTAGAGACAAATAAGACCTTAAGTAAGCAGCCTTGTACGGGGACCGAAAAAAAGAGAGAAACGTTATTTTTTAAAAAGTTAGAAATTAAAAATGGTAGAAAACGTAAAAAAAATTATATACATATACACACACACATATATATTATATGTATATATTTTTTAAAATAGATTAAATCTACTAAAGTTAAGATAAAAAAATTAAAACTTTCTAAAATTATTACCTATATTAGTTAATTTTAATCATTAATAATTCTTTTTTAATAAAAAGATTAATTAAATAATATTTTTTTTAAATAAAAATATTAATTAAATAATTTTAATATAAAATTTAACCCCAAAATATTTCCGCGGCGTTTCTGGGATGGGGGACGACACCTGACCGCCGTCCCCGTGCATCACAGTAAATGAGTTGAGTTAGTTCGGTATTTGGCTTGGTTCGTTAAAAACTTGGTTTAACTCGTTCGTTTAGTTAAATAAGTCAAGCTCGAGTCTCACTTTTGGGTTTGTTTATTAAACGAGCTAAGCCCGAGTTCGACAAAGTGAAGCTTGGCTCATTTTTTGGCTCGGGCTCGTAAGCTTGACTCGGTTTGGCTCGTTAAAAGCTTGACTCGGCTCAACTCATTCTTTTAGTTAAACAAGTAGAGCTTGAGCCTTATTTTAGGCTTTTTTAGTTAAACGAGTCGAGCTAGAGCCCAAGAGTACTCGATTGACTCGTTTACAGCCCTAAAGATAAATGTATAGTCCTCATCCCCGAACCCTCACCAGATTAGATATGCATATAAATCTAAATATAAAATTTTTCACCATAGCCTATAGGTGGCAACCACAATCCCTCGCTCCAATTTCTAAATCTAATTTTCTATCCTTTCACCATTCGTGTAATCGTGTTCAGAGTCTTTGGACTTCGAGTCCTCTAACTCCTCTCCACTCTCTAGTCTATATCATCGACATTATCTTCCTCATCATATCCTATGCCTTCATCGATTCACCCTTCCGTTGTGTTTGTGTTTGACTCCTTTCCATTTTTGATGTTTGACTACTTACCACTACCACCAATACCACTGTCATCTTCCTCATCCATTCAACCTGTCATCCTGTGCATTCCTTCAACAATTTTCAACTACATCCGAGGCATCCCTCCCTTCTATTCTTATGTCTCTGCCTTATCAGTTCTTCTTTTTCCTTTAACTAGTAGGTTCAGTATTGTCATTGTTGTCCATTCATCCATCTCATCTAACCAAATATCCTAGATTTGAGTCTCTTAACTCCCTCTCTCCTAGCCCTAGATTGTGCCTCCATTACCTCAACCCACCAATTTACATCAGCGAATCCAATGCTGGCATGCTACCCTAAAGTTTAGACAGCAAAAATGACGACTCTTTCATTTTTCATAGATTAGCGACCACTCTAGTGGTAGCTGTTGGCTGATTGGTGTTCATTGTTTTATAATGTAATTTTTTTCTCTCTAGCTAATTTGTTGTATCCGATATGTTGATTTGGGTATTTAGATTTTTTGTGTGACTTGTGTCTAATTTGCTTTGGTTTATATTATTGATATTTGATAGTTGAGTGTCATTTGGCCTTTGTTGTGTTTCACTGGTAGGCGGAGGGCGGTAGTCTAGTGACTGTGGTGAAGATTATACTTGTGTTGTTGTGGGTGATGGGTCATGGCTTGTGTGGTAAAGTGAGGATCTTGAAACTTTGCCCAAACCTTCACAAGCAGAAAATAACCCATTACCATCTACAATATCCCTTGATTTCGACAGCACACCAATACGCCTCCTGGACCAACGTCAATTTCAAATTAACAATTAGTGGGTCCAACAAGTTCTATTCCAATGGGCTAATACTACGTCTGCTGAAGCCACCTAGGAAAATTGGACTCAGTTTCAAACTGTTTTTCCTTCCTTCAGCCTTGCAGACAAGGCTGGACTTCAAGAGGCAGGCAATGATACACCATACCAGAACCCGATGTCCCCAACACCGATCCAGCATGCATCCAGGCCCAAGAGGAGAGCCCAGCTACCCAGCCAACTACGGGATTTCATCCTCAACTAGATACTGCCAATAGAGAAGATTGTTCCCCAAGAATGTTTATCGAATGATGATCATCATTGTAGTCCCTAGTCCTTATGAGCCGTTAGTACTATTATACTAAATGATGAGGCACATGATAGGTGTCTATTATTCTAGAATATTTTCCTACAATTCCCTTATCTATAATGAACTACGTGGCTAGTACCACCTATAAATAAACAATGGTATGAAGGAGTAGGGGGAACTCCTTTAAAATCCAAACACGTCTTTAGTCTAAGGATCCCCTTCACTCCAATTCTTTCTGGAGCTGGCCACACTCACATGGTGGCACTATCCATTGTAGTTTAATACCGTATCAATTTGGTGCTCTTGTTGAGAGTCGACAACCATGGGTGACAACACGCTTTCCAAACTCGATACCGATCGATGGAGGAATCCATTCAATAGTTAAGAGAAGCCTCTACAAACCACCAAAATTCTGTTAATGAAATTCTACATACCTTAGATGAGAGTTCCATAGTCCACCAAGCCACCATAGCTGAAATCCAAAATAACCTCATCTCACAACAATCATCCATCCACGACTTGACCTACAAAATGGCTTACCAGGCCACCTTACAAAACGCCATGATGGAGATAACCCATCGCTTGACGCAACTCACACCCACCACAGCTAGCTCATCAACCCACTCACCAGGAGCCCAACAACCACAACCTCCGCCTCCTTCCAGTCAACAAACCACCCCTTCCGCTCATGTGCACTCTGCCCCTATACCACTAACTTCACACACCCCACAACCAATTAATAACCAACCCACATTTCAATCTTATTACCCTCCACCACCCACCCATGGTACACCACCATATACCCCCATAATCAACCCGCTCGCCTTATTGGGAAGCCAATGTGTTGTGACTTATCTAGTTTCGACAACAGTAATTAGTTTGATCGGATATTTCAAGCTAAACATTATTTTTCCTTTTATGGAACTCCAGATGAGCAACGCTTGGACATCGCTAGCTTCTACATGCCCCACAAGGCTCTCTACTGGTACTAGTGGATGCATCGGAATCAACAACTAACTTCTTGGGAAGACTTAACCAAAACAATTGAGAAAAGGTTTGGACCTTCCACCTATGCCAACCATAGGGGAGCACTCTTCAAATTAACATAAACTGGCTCTGTGGAGGCTTATCAAACTGCATTTGAAGCTATTAATAATCGAATCACGGACCTAACACCCGAGGCGGTCTGGGGCTGCTTTATTTTTGGGATCTGACCATAATCTGCTTGACACCATTGCTCTAGCCAATCTCATCGAAGAAAAGAACTAAGACAACTGGCGTACCCACTTGTCTAGCTTCACAAACAAACTACCACGAGTTTCCATAAGAACCTTTTATGGTTTTGCCCTCCATAGATAGATAAATGACTTGATACTAAGTATCATAGGAGGGAGATTTGAAAATACGATTTTTGTTTGAAATGTGTGTACGTATTTGTCCGAAAGAAAGGAAGGAAAGCAAAGCTATTAGTGGAATGTTGATGAATGAGTTGCTATGATTAATTACTTAATTCATTTTTCTACAATATAGATTTGTATATATCATGTATTTCCTTTTAAATCTATAGAGATTTATATGTTATTAATATCTAAATTTTTTTTAACAGATGGAAAATAATGAAAAAGAGGTTGATAATGTTATGGAAAGTGCTCCAACTCAGGAAAGTGGAGCACAAATATCTTAAGATGATGATATTCAAGCTAATATGATGATGTCAAATCATAATTCTAATGATGAAAACACCAAAAACATGGATGGGGATTGTGCAAAGCTTAATGGTGTTACAATTGAATGTTAATTTTCTTTTACCTGCTAAGCTTTTAAGATTTAGGGTTATTTCATAAATTTTTCGTTGATTTGATCAACGATGATTTTGTTTAGTGAAATTTTTTGCTTTCCATCTATGATTAGATATATCCTTGTGGGATTTTATTCTCTTGGTGTAACACCCCCAAATTTTACTACTTAAAATTATTTTGCAGAAGCGTTACTTACAAAAATAATGGGTGTCACCGCCACACTCAGTATAAGCCTGACATCCTCTACCATCCTTATACTAAGTGCTAAGGCTAAAATATTACTTAAACAACATTTATAATTTCAGAACGAAATAGAGATTACAAATTTAATTTGTTCTAATAAATACAAAAAGATCAAGGAAAACAGTTACAATGTAAAATATTTGTATCAAAAGATGCCGGAACTAATACCAGATAGTCCTAACTCTTAACCTTCTACTAGAATCCATCATGATAAACCCTCAAAGTACTCTTACAAGGTCATAACTACCCACTGAATAAGCAAGGGATCGAGAAATGGAACCCGTCAGTACTACGATACTAATAAAACTATTACACTAACAACAACATGTAAGGCCATGTGAGGCACAAAAATAACATGAAATAAGTATATCAGGGAAGCATATAATCATAAAATGGATACAACTAATATAGTTAAGAGAAATCCAAATACTAAGGTAGGGCACTATGGCAACTACCGATACAACCATCCATATAAATTCTAAATACCAAAGTAGGACGCAAAGGTAACTACTAAACCTCATATCACAACCTGAAGCACACAATGACAGCTATCAGAAACATCAAATCCAAAACAACCCATTGAAATCTTCACACAAAGATTATTTTCAATTTTAATTACTCGAGGGAGATACAATAATAGCCTTGAGACATAAAAGTACACTGGTTATACTAGCGCACAAGGCAACTCGATACCCTCCAACCATCTAATACCTAGAGGCATAATAGCACTCTGTTCATACACATACTGGTGTACAAGGCAAAACATTACCCTCCACACCTAGGTCACCTAATCCTTAAGTATCGATACTCCCTATAGGGCCTGTAGGTCACCTATAGAGTAGACTAGGGCCTTATTGAGGCATAACCAACACATTAGAAAACTAAATAAATCGAGGACTCCTACTTCATCTCTAGGGTAGCTACCCTTAGAGAGAAATCATTCACAAACTCGAGGTCTTTCACTTTACATATTAGTATTTTATAGGGTGACCAGAGATGTCACACATTGCACATAAATTTTCTTTTTATACTTAGCCATTTCCCTTTATTTCTAATTATTTAAGGTAAACCCTAAGTTCATATTCAGTTATTTGCAAAAGGTGTATTAAGTCAAAATGACCAAAATGCCTACAACTCCTAATTTTACTATTTTATCCAAATTCGTATCAAGCAATATTATTACGAGCCATTTGTCATGAAAATGATAACAGATAATTATTTAGGATATGGTAACATGTGAATGATCTTTAGTCTTTGTGACTGACTACATTATCCACTTTTTATGCCTTTAGTGAATTACATCTATAGCCTAAATCATACGTTTCTAGGGTGATATATATTCCATGTAACGCATACGTATAAATTTATAGCATATTATGTCATTCAACAGGGTAATTAACATCATGGTGTAGGAAAGGAAATACTTCAACTCTAGAATAAGCAAATAACATTTATTGTATACTAACCCTAATCATGTATGCATGCTTTATAATATTTAATTCCACCCTAGTTATTAAGTAAATATAATCATAGTACACTTATCATGGTAAATTACATTATAAGGTTGTAGGGTTTCAACCCTCGCAAGTCCTAAGCATGAAGATGTAATTTATTCAACAAAACACACATTTGTATATTATCAATCAATGAATACGTTAGAATATGCTAAATATTTAGAATTATGCCATTTACATTTATGCCTAATCATAACACTTGCATATTTGTTCTAAAAATTCCAAAGTAAAATACATATATATATTTCTCCAAAAATGCGACATAAATAATACCCTAAGCACAACCAAAATTTATGTGTTACCACATGATCTCACATCTTAGTAGAAGGGTACGTTTTACCTCTTATCGAAGCAAAAAAGAATAATCAAGATTCACCTAATTAGTCTCCACTCAATTCTTTAACTCCTTACATTAACACAACCAACACACATATTAGCATATAACATAACACCAAAAATAATCCCAAATGAACTAAAATTAATGGGAAAGAGATTAGAGAATTAACTGGAGTCAAATGGAAGCTTGAATTGTATGGAAGTGTAGGAGAATGTGTGGTGGAGCTATGGTTAAATTTTGGTGGTATTTGGACAAGGTTTGGTGTGAAAATAGGGGTGCACGGCCAAAAAAAGAAGTTGCATTGGCAAGCGGTGCAAAAGTTACACGGTTGTGCAGAATTAGGCCTAGAGGAAAAATTTTACACAATCAGATGGTGCAAGGGATGCACGGCCGTGCAGTAGGGGATTTAAGCGTTGTATGGCAGTGCAACAGGCGGTGCACTGGCCGTGCACTCTACAACGTTGCTACACACGAGAGGAAGGAGAAGGGAAATGAGGCGGTGTCGATGGCGAGGGCCGGCGACGGTGAAAGTGAAGGTCGGAGCGACCTTGGTGGTTGGTCCACCGGCCAAAAGGCGACAAGTGGTGGCTGAGGTGGTGCATGGTGGTGGGAATGGTGATGCGAAAGCCAATAATAGGGAAAGGAAGAAGAAGAAGAAGAAGAAAAGGGAGAAGGAGGAAAGGAAGAAGGTCGGGGAGCTCATGTAATTGATTTTTAACAGAGAAAGGATAGATTAGAGGCTAAACAAAGAGAAAAGAATGAGAGTATATATATACATGTTTGTGTGTGTGTGTGTATAGTGTGAATCGAGAAAAAGAAACAAAGGGGAATGAGACATACGATGGGCTTACAAGGCCAAAAATGGTGATGAAAAATGCAGGTGATGGCAATGGTTAGGGTGTAGGCTGCATAAGGGTAAGAGAGATACGAAGAAGAATGGCAAGGGAGGATGGTGGTGCGCAGGGTGCAGTCAGGCAGGGATAAGGGTGTAGAAGGGGAAGACGAAAAAGATAAGAAAGGAAGGTTGATGGATGATGGAAGTCTGCAGAGGATAAGATAGGATATGGTGCAAGTAGAGGGCAAGTTGATGGTGTAGGTTGCAGCAAAATTCAAACCTTGTTGCTTGGACTTACGGGAGAAGAAGGAAGAAAGGAAGAAAGGAAGAAAAGAAAAGGAGAAAGAGAAGGAAAAAGAGAAGAAGATTTAGGGGATTAGTTTAGGGGTATTTTTAGATTAACCATAAGTAATTAGGATTAGTGAAAATTTTAGCAGGTTTTTATTTTGGGTTATGAATTACGATTTATCTGAGTCAAGGTTTTGGATTCGGTTAAAGTTTTGGGATTACGAAATTAGGTTAAAGCTAAACTAAGATTTCTCATAGGATTAGAATCAGATTAAGATATAATTTGTACGGTATTAGGTTAACTAAAATTTGGGATATTACACTTGGTATAGAGGATGTTTAAGTTTTAATTGAACAGGTTTTAGCCTCATATTTAACAAAAGATAGATGATGTACATCTATCTTATGTTAGGTATGACAGTAATATTTTTCATTTTCTACATGGATTTCACATATTTTTCTTTTA
Organism: Tamarix chinensis; assembly: GCA_030549775.1. Taxonomy (NCBI): domain Eukaryota; kingdom Viridiplantae; phylum Streptophyta; class Magnoliopsida; order Caryophyllales; family Tamaricaceae; genus Tamarix; species Tamarix chinensis. The sequence goes on along the minus strand of CM060179.1, from coordinate 8,788,892 downwards.
ACAAAAATTTTTTAGAGTAAAAAATGGATGTGTTACAATTAGTTGATTGGTATGCCATACTAGGTGATTGGCTCATCGCTAAAGAGAGTTTTAAACTCGGTAGGGTCAGTAGATTGGTTTTGAAGTATTAGTCGACCGATTTATTTGATGTAGGTTCAATAAAACTTTGTACATATATAGAGTGAGTCAATAATCAAGCTTATAATTAAGCACTTGTTTGAAACTACTTATTAAAAATAATTATATAAGATAGATACTTATTTAGGAAACTATTTAGCCTAATTTTTTATATATAAATAAGTAGTTATCTTATATAATTATTTTTGATAAGTAGATTCAAACAAGACATAAATAACTGAAGACAACTCAACTTGTTTTTGTTACTTGATATGGTTTGCAAGCCGGCTTAGCTGGCCTCATTAATTAAATGAGTCAAGCTTAAATACCAAGATTTAGAATTGTAAAAGTAAAATTGATTTGAGTCGGCTAATTTAAAAATCAAACGGAGGTTAAAGACGGGGATCTAGGTAGGCTCATTTGCGGCTCTACTCCTTAGGTGGAAGGAGGAGAGAAGCCTGTAATTGAAAGTATTGTGGTTGGAAAAGCCGGCATCCCTGGAAATTTGGGCATCGGAGGCGTAGCTAAGAGATTGATTGAGGGCAGATTTACCTCGGCCCATGGCAGTTGAGTTCTAACGAAAAAATTGTGTTGCATGAAGTGAAGGGGCGTGTGGGTGATGGTCTAAGAGGCAAAAGCCTTATCTAAGAAGCCCACTTTATATATAAGCCCATACAGACTAGCTCTGGCTCACGACAATTTATAACATGAAAGAGAATAGACGAGCTTTGTTACCCATCAGAGCCTGTTTCTGTCAGGCTCTGAACTGAAGCCCACGCTAAAACTGGACCCCGGTCTTATGGATTAATTAATTAATTAACTAATCAGTCAATCAATCTGTGTAAATTCCAAACCCTGCAAATCGATGACTCGGAGTTTCGTTTTACCAGCAGGAATCCACGCATAGGATATACATGTGTGAGATGTTCATATTTAAGCGTTGATTTTTTTTATCATAATATGTTGTATTGGCGTACGATGAGGCTGCTCCTATCAAAGTCCAACAACACCCCTGCTCCTAGTACGTATCAAAATGACATCATCTCCTACAAAACTTATAATCCTGGAATATGAAGTGTGCTCGGGGTTGGGGTTAGTGGTTTATGTGGGAGTGTGCGTGAGTGTTCTTGGTTGAAACTACTTTTTTTTTCTTTTTCTGTTATAAAAAAATCACTTATGAAAAATAACTATTTTGAGAATTTTCTAGTATATATATATATATGCACATGCGTGTTTATTTCAAATATATCTTTGAACGGATACTAAACCGATCAATACATCATCACACATTCATTCATACACGGATAATGAAATATTGATACCATAACTGTGTATCAACTTTAATTTTATGATTTTTTTTTTTAATTTAGCCACAATACAAAAATTTTAAAATACTGCCATTTTAGAAAATTATAAATCTAATGCTGCGATGTTGACAAAATATCGGATATTAACCATTATTATGCCAATATTGACACATTCGTCAACATTTATTGTAAAAAATTAAAAATTACGTCATAACAACAGTGATATATACAATATCTTTTGCGACACCTCGATATCCACAACTTCAACTGCAATTACAATTGTGGATGCAGTTTTATTGCTTGTTTATACATATACATTATACAATAGAGAGATATAGGAGTCCTAAGTCAATGGAGTGCTAACCTAAACCTACTTGGCTTATGTCCAAGGCCAAGCCTCAAGGAACAAAGCGTTGTGCCAACTAGTAGTCGTTATTGAGAGAGAGAGAGAGAGAGAAAAAAAAAAAAAAACTATTAGCCATAACTGTGGAAGAAAAAGTGTAAATTTACCCCATAGATTCGGATCCCACCAACTAATAACCAATTCGGTATTCATCGTTTCCGTGAGAGTTGGTGCGCTTTACCTACACTTGGTACGAAAGGAGACATATGTTACCTTTTCCATTTATTATATTTAGTTCTTCCGATCTCATTGGCCCGGCTTTGCCGCCCTATATTATGTGGTATGTATATATTCTAGCTATACTACTAATATATTTTAAGCGCTTGTCCCCAAGTTACAACTTGCTTCTATTTGAAGGTAGTACTGATTATAGCATGATATTGATAGGTTCCAGGGCACACCGCACCGGCAGCCACAGCGAAAATAAGCTTGCGGGGGAGGGAGGAGGAGTATGCAATGGCCTTTATCTCGTCATATCTGGACGGATTTGGCGGTCACACCGATGTCATCAGACCTGTACGTAAAATCATTTCAGCTACGATGATAAGATTATTTATATTTAAATTATTATTATTATTATTATTTTTAAAAATATTAAAATAACTTATAAAACAGGTTTTAACTTCAACTCCAACCTCAACTTTCAAATCTTAGCTAAATTTTTAACCAATCAACCTAACAATATCCGTAATAATTAGGTGGACCTCTAAATCTACAAGAAAATATAACTCAGAAGCAGAAATCCAGGAGAACCGGCATTTTCTTTGATTTATTATCGAATTATCTATATATAAATGGAATGTAATGCTCGATCAACAATTAAAAAAAAATAAATTCAGGGGACCGTGAAGGTGATCATTGTGCAATTATGCCCCTAATATTCTACTCGAAATAAATTAGTACGAGTACTTTTTATTTAATTTTAGATCATAAAAATCTTACCAATGATTCCCTAGAATCGGCTGTCGGATTTTCCCCAAGGAAAAAAAAAGAAAGAGAAAAGAAAAAAGAAAAGAAAAGGGAGGGTGGGGGGTGGGATACCTAATGATGTAACAAATACTTGTTTGTTTTCCTTCAAATTGCAATTAATTAACAAATGAGGCTTCTAAACAATCACTCAGTGCTGCTATCCAACTTATTTATATTATCAAAATTTTCTCTACATGCCATGCATGCCAAGGAGATTTGAGATGGAGGGATTTGAATTTAAAAGATCCTAGCTAATGTATTGCATACCCACTTCGATGTTTGGATTATTTAGGTCTCTGCTTGTGAAAATAATCTCCGAAACTTATCAAATTATACTGTGTAGGTTGATATTTTAACTTAATATGTTTTAACATTTTTCTATTTTGTGGGATCATATTTTATTATAAATGGTACGGTGTTAAAAGAAAGGCTAGTATTGAAGTTTTCAAAACACTAATAACTCACCCAACCAAATAATAATTATAATAATAATAATAATCTACTAATAAGTTAGCTTGTTACCCGATCTGGTGCATTTGTCTAGAAAAACTGGTACGATTCTGTAAAACACGCGAAAAATAATTAAAATATGAAACCTTTTTTCTTCTTCTTCTTCTTCTTCTTCTTCTTCTTCAGTTAGGTGATTAATATAAGGCAAATGCGTCGTACAACAGGCGATCAATTGGTTCAAGAACATGCGATCAAGAGGCAGCCAACATGCACGCATGACGTAATGAGAAAAAAAGGGAGCCTAAAACCACAATATGCAAACCCTAAAATCAGCCCGCAAATATGAAACTTATGAAAATCAAATTCTAGTCTTTACTCATTAGATCAAGTCCTCGTCCACGGTTAAGTAGCGTCCTAAAATTTACTAATCTTAATTTTTAGATGTTTAATATTTAATTTTTATTTTTTCGTTCAGTAAAAATTATTTTTAAAAATTAATAATAATATTTTATAAAAATGCATTTGTTACATTAAACTCCGGTCAACCACGTTAGTCATCGATACCATCTGATCAAACTATTATTGGTGGTTTAGAAGAATTATTTCCATTTTATGAAGGAACATGACGATGGACTTAATGCATATGCAACTAATTCCATTTTAGAATTAATATCTTAATTGATTATTCTCTTCTGTCAAAGCTAGGCTTATGTAATCTCAATTATTAATTATTTCCATCGCTTTCTTCAAAACTTAAAATTTTCATATTACTACCAACATATGATCTAAATATATGCATTGCCGGCTCCGGTTTTCACGGGAAAGACGCGTACTCACACGAGTGGATGAATTAGCATCAACACTAACATACACACTAGCTACTAGGTAGAAGTTAGCTCCCACTACCAATGGCTATGATAATTGGAGTAGTATGTATGTGTGCGTGTGTGTGTGTCTATATATATATGTATGTATGGACATAAGCAAAGCGATATAAGCATTAATGAATCGAAAAGAGCAAATAGAGAGAGAAGAGGTGTGGTCTCTGAACATTGTGAGAAAGATTAAGATCGAGTCAGCGCGATTGCAGCCTCAGGGTACGTACCTGATAATTAAGCCTAACACCAGAAACTTCTCCATTCATGCACCTACCTATCATTACTTTCATCGATCTCTAAATCGATATATATGCGAAACTCAAAAGGATGTTGCTGTGATCTTACGTTTTCGGTAGTCATCGGTGCACGCATCTTGTGTAGTAGTATGTTAATACAAGTGATCATTAATTAGCAATATATGATTAAGCTAGCCGAGATTATTCAATACTCTGTCTTAATTACCAGTTATACGTACAGATCGATCGAATGAAACTTTTGTTATGATATAGTTTTGCTGACCGGTTAGCTTTCTACTGTCGGATATGGGCAGCAGCAGGGACATATTTATGGATTTCTACGACAACGCGACGAACGACGACTACCAAATGCTCGACTGTACTTTCGAAGACTACAGCGATTGTTTAGCAGAGTTGAATGATACTATAAGAAATTTAACAAGTCCGCGGGATGATCAGCTTGTGGATGAAGATCATGGAGTACTCCAACCATCTTTATCTCCCGAAAGCTACTCATCATCATGTGCCATGACGATAACTTTCAATGATGGAGCTTCAGCACCTGTTCCAGCGACGGGGCCGTCATCAATTGAACAGCTGCAGGAGAGCTGGCGTCCTATCAGATTTCCTAAAACAAATGATCAGGCAAAATCCTTTCCATCGGGCTCGGAAATCCTTTCCTTTTCTAATGCCAATCTACCACTAGATATGGATCCCGATCGATACTTGCATTTCACGTGTCCGATTAATGAGAACCAGTACCATCAATTGAAAGCTGGCAGGAAGAGAGAATATTCTGGTAGCCTAGCAAGAGCACCAAATGCGCAAGATCATACACTAGCAGAAAGGAAACGGAGGGAAAAGTTGAACCATGGATTCATTTCCCTCTCAGCCATGGTTCCCGGCCTAACAAGGGTTCGATCATCTACCTGTTTCATTCATATATATATATATATATATATATATATAATTTTGCGATGTTGTGAAGATATCGGTTGCTGGTTTTCAGTCATGCACCCAACTATTTTTCTTAGATTAAATTTTCGCCGTTTTATTTATGTTCAGATGGACAAGGCTTCGATTTTGGAGAGTGCAGCCAAGCACTTGGAACAACTGCAAGACCGGATAAAGATACTCGAAGAGCGAGTGAAGGAAAGACGATTTGAATCCGCAATAGTATGCGTGAAGCAGTCTTCTCGTCACGTAACAAGTGCAAATAGCAACGATGATCAATCTTCTGCTTCTTCCAATATTGATGATGGGCATGAAACTTCCAATCATGATATATTACTTCCAGAAATTGAAGCTAGGGTTCTGGAAAAGATCGTGCTCATTAGAATTCATTGCGACAGGCAGCCTGGATTATTAGGGAAACTATTACGTAAACTCGAGGAGTTACTGTTAAGTGTCAGCAACAATTCTGTCATGCCTTTTGGGGATCATCATACGCTCATTACCATCATTGCCCAGGTAATAATTGATTAATGTTTTTTACTTTTGCTTTTACGTACGTCGAACATATGCGTATCACGATTAAGCTCACTCCCCCATTTGTTGACGAATTTTTGTTTTTTAATTAAGGAACGTATGGGTGGGAATGAATGAATGAATAATTATGTTAAGTGTTCAATTACTATTAATCAGTTTCAAAACAATAATATAGTTTTCATTGATGTGTACTTGTTTAGATGGAAGCGGAATCTGGCATAACTGCAAGTGATCTGGTCCAACAAGTACGAGCTACAATTCTGTAGTCTATTAATTTGATCTATCTGGTAAATTTTTCTCAACAATCCCCTTCCCCATTTGTTGCTATTACATAAATCTGGAGATCTTTATTAGTTATACTCTTGTACAAGTACCCGCATTTCCTTCTTGAGAAAATATTATGATGGGGATTTATTCTTCTACCATATACGCATGTGGGCTTTGATCGGGCAAGCCATGCTTCGTGCGTGCATGTGGTGTGGATCTATTGTCAACTGGACAGCCGCACCGTTTCACGTACCAACTAACTACGTTGTAAAGGTTTTGGTGCCAAAAACTTTTGAATTTCTCTCTACCATATGGCGACCCCCACTTCCTCTCTAGGGTTCCTGTATATCTCGGGACCGGGTTGTTTCGGGTTTGTTTGGAGACCAGGTTTGGCTATTTTTGTATTCCGCTGGTGGTTAAGTCTATTCATTTACTTCGTACAATGGACAAAGTTATATGTCTTTTCTTTAATTATTTTTTAATAAAATAAATAAGTAGAAGAGGGTGGATAGGATAATCAATTCATCATCAACAGTTGGCTTAAGAGCACCATTAAACTATTAATGTAACATCCCGAGTCGTTAAATCATACGGGGTTATCTTTGAGCAATTTTGAATTGATCGGCTGACCTTATAGATTAATACAAGTCATTTATGTAAGTTTTTTTTTTGTTCACTCACATGCTTCTTAAAAATTTTCAAAAGGGTCATCCATCTTAAAAATTATTCCATGGCTACCACGCTTAACCATGAAGTTCTTAGGATGGAATCGCCAAAAGAATGGTATACCATGTTGATATAAGTAGGCAAACTAATCTTTATAACGCTCCGCTCAATTTGGAATATTACAGTCACCCACATTCAAATAATGTAGTGTTCTTATTGGGCATCAACCACTAACTGTCACAATACAGTTTTATTCCTAAAATCGTCCTGCTAGACAACTTACAGGCTCATCCAAGATCAGATAGCGATTGCTGTTTTGCTATGATATCATTTGTTACACCTCGAGTCGATATACCACACGAGAGCTACTTTAGAGTGCTTTCAAATTGATTGGCTAATTCCATAGATCAGCACAAGTTATTTTAGAGCATTTCCCCCCACTTACGCTCTTACTGAGAATTTTTTTAGAAAAATTTTAAAAATTTCCAAGAGGATCAGCTATCCTAAAAATTACTCCATAGCCAGCATGCTTAACTGTGGAGTTCTTAGGACAGAATCACCAAAAGGTAAAAGGATGGTATACCATGTTGATATAAGTAGCTAGATCAATTCTTATAACACTCTACTCAATTTGGGGTATTATAATTAAAATATAACAATTTAATTAAGAGTGCTATTAAATATTATAGTGCACCTTATGGTGTTTAGGATTTATGATTATAGTGGTGACCATTACATAGATTAATTGATTGTTGTATTTTAGACAAATTAATATAATAATGGTAGTTTTTTATTAGTATATTAAGTTGGATTTAATGTATTATTATTATTATTATTATTAAATATAAATGAGTTTGGCCTTACGGTTTAAAATCTTTAGACCATATTAAGGAATCGATTTATTTAAATAAATAATTGTCCAATATTTAGTTAATACAACATGTTGCAAAAAGCGCCATCTCTTGTGAAGACTAGTTTATTGAAGATATTAGATGGTGTTTGTATGTCTGTTCATGTGGGTATTTTGTTGACCTAAAGAAAGACATATATCTAACAAAATTTTATAGGCACCTATAGTGGTAAATACGTGATGATTATTCAGTTACCATGTGGATTATTAATCGATCCAAATACGTGCTTATTATATGACATGCCTTATTATTACTATTTGATCACTGCAATATGATTCCCACTCACAATTAATATTACTGTCAAAGACTTGATATTAATGTCGTGTTAGTATCTTATGATGGGATAGCCATTCATTGAATTTGTTACATCTTAGAGTTTACTACTTCAAAATTTGGTTTTGTGGAAGCGTTAATTATAGAAAATAATGCATATTACTGTCATACTTGGTATAATTTTGGCATCCTCTACCCTCCTTATACTAAGTGCAAAGGCTAAAATATTACTATAAGTAAATAACATTTACAACGTAAGAATTTTTTTAAGATTTCATTACAAATTACATTGTCTTAATAAGTACAAGATAATCAAGCAAAACCATTTTAATATGACAAAAGGAGAAATAGCAAGGGTCTTAAGAGTCCAAGGAATATTTGGATCAAAAGATGTTAGGGCAAACATCATATACTCCTAACCCTCAACCCTCTTTAAGAAGCCATCAAACTAAACCATCAAAATATTCCTACAAGGTAAACACTCCCCGTCGAATAAGTAGAGGATCATGAACAAAACCAGTTAGTACTATAGTACTAAGTAATATATTACATAACACAAATATGCAAGGCTAAATGGGGCATAATATAAGAACATGGCATAAATATATTACGAAAAACATACGATCATAAAATGGTCATAGCTGATATAATTAAAAGAAGCCCAAATATTGAGGTAGAGCACTGAGGCAACTACCGAAACAACAATCCATATCAATTCAAATTTTGTGGTAGGACACTAAGGTAATTACAATATAAACCCATCCAAATCAATTCCAGACACTAAGGTAGGGTTTTAAGGCAAATAGCAAAATACATACCAAAACATGTTGTGCATAACGATAACTACTAAAATAGTAATCTAGAACAACCCATTACTATTTTTATTGAATAACTATTTAAAATTTAATTACTGAGGGGGGATACAATAATAATCTAGAGACATAAAAGTACACCTATCATACCGAGGCACAGGATAACATGGTGTTCTCCAACCATCTAACCTAGAGGCGTAATAACACTTTGGTCATATTAGTGCACAAGGTAACATAGTATCCTCCCAACCTAGGATACCTAATCCTTAAGTATCGATACCTCCTATAGGGCCCATAGGTTACCTATAGTGTATATTAGGGCCTTATTAGGGCACAACGACACACTAATGAACCAAATAAACCAAGGGCTCCTACCTTGTCTCTAGGGTAGCTATCCATAGAGATCAACCATTCCTGAACTCGAGGTCTTCCACTTTAAATATTAATATTGTATAAGGTGATCACATATTTTACATATGTTGCACAATTCTTCCCATTTCTATGATTACCCATTCTTCCTTAATTTTTAATTATTAAGGTAAACCCTAAGGTCATCGATTATGTCAAAGTCAAAGTCAAAGTCAACACAAAGTTCAACCTATTAAAGTCTTAGGTCATCCTACATTCCATTATTCACAAAGATGGGTTAGGTCAAAAATGACCAAAATACCCTCAAAATCCTAATTCCACTATTTTATCCAAATTTCGAACCAAATATCATTATTACGAGCGATTTGCTACTAAAATTATAAAAGAAAATAATTTATACAAATTTAGCACATAGGCAAACTTATGATTTAACAACTAACTATATTTTCAACTTTTCATGCCTTTAGTGAGTTACGTCCACAAACCCTAATCATGTATTTTTAATCCATCATATATTCCATGTAACATATGAATGTATATATTTATTTATTTATTTATTTATTTATTTATGACAATTAACAGGGCAATTAGCATAGCTGTGAATGTAAGGAGGCATTCCTTATCCTAAACCATGCAAATAGCAATTATCATATTCCAACGCTAATCATGCGTGTATGTTTTTATAATATCAACCCTAGCTAGTATGTAATGATATTCATGGAACACCTATTATGGAAATCACAACATAACTTAACAAGGTTACAAATCCTATCAAAACCTTAAACATGCATACGTTAATCATTTAACAAATTACACATGTAAATATGACACATAAAATACATGCTAATTAGTTTATATCATACTTTCATGTTTCACATCTATTCATCACACTTAAATACATATTGTAAAACTTCAACATGTGAAACATATATCTAACCTTTCAAAATTCAAGCATAATTCTTATCCTAACACATAATGACTTTTATGTGTCACCACATGATTTCACATCTTAGTAGAAGGATATGATTTACCTCATATACTAGCAAGAATTTAATGCAAGATCCACCTAAACTTAGTCTCCACTCAACCTCGTCAAAAACCTTACATCACCACACACATATATTAGCATTTTATATAACACATCAATAACTAAGAATTATTTAAAACCAAATAGAGGAGAGGGTTAGAAAATAATCGAAAGGGAAAGCCCTCAAGGTAATAATGTAGCAAGGAACAAGACACACGAGGAGATGAGAAAGGGTGGAGGAGACAAGGAAAAAGTGGAAATATTTGACTAAAAGGGCCAAAGAGTAAAGGGGAGCAACAACAATATGTGTTGTTGCGAGGGGGTAAGCTTTAGTGAAGAAGGATGAAGCTAAGGTAAGGGGATAGGTGGTTATAGGTGCAAAAAGGGTGGAGGATAGATACAATGGCCGAAGGATGAGGGAGGCACTTTGGTGAAAACTATTAGTTGTGGGGGAAATGTGTGTCACTTTTGGATGAAACCAAAAGGGGGAGGGGAACAAAGGTAATGGACGATTGTGTGATGGTGGTTTTAGTAAAGAGTTACCAAAGGTGGGGTGAGGGAGCGGTGGAAGTGGACATAGTTAGGGGAATATAACCGATGGTGGTATGCGTTGTGGAGAAAAATGGTGAAAAAGAATGGGTGACAATGGTGATTGATGAGGCTTTTATCTAGCTTGAGGGGCTCTAGAGGAAAGAGAAGAACATAGGCTTCACTTGGGGTTGATGCGTGGCACACAAAAAAATGAGCGTAGGAGGGGTTTAAATAGGATAGTGGCATGAAAGGGAGAATAGATCAAAATATGGGAAGGTAAACATGAAGGAGAAGGAGGTTTGGTGTCTAGGGTAAAGTAGAATAAAAAATGGGGAGAGAAACAAGGAGGTATGATGTGAAGGGTAAAGTAGAGAAAAATATGGGGAGGGAAACATGGAGAAGAGTGATACTGTAACCCCCACCCAAATTTTACTCCTGAAAAATTTCATTTAAAAGAATAATGTGGAAGTTAAAATAAGATTTGAGGAATGTTACCGCCACATTTAATAAAAGAGAAATATCTAGCATCTATCTCATTCTAGATGCAAGGCTAAAACCTGTTTAACAAAATTCAACCAACATCTATGCAGTGAGGATAAATTTTTATAAGGAGATATCCACATACAGATGGGAAGTGAACAATTCCACCGAATAAAATCATCGCCGAATAAATTAATGAAACTTGTGAAATATTCCTGAATGTTAAAAGCTTATCAAAGTAATGAAAAATTAAAATCTAATTACAACTCCCTTGAAAACTTCCAAAATAAATACAAGTAAACAAAGAAAAATTTTGATTGATCAGACTTCGGATTGCCTACTCTCTCAAACTAAGCCTTCAATCCAAAAATAATATTCGATCGTAAACCTGTACAAGAGGTCTGCTCCCCCCCATCAGTGAATCATTGTAGGACCTATTCAACTAAGGTAGTATCAATACGGGTCTAGTACTATGTAAATCACAACTACCTAACTCATGGAAGGAAACATGATACACATAAGATATAGCAATCTTTAGCTTACATTATTCATGCTTAATTATATATGTGATACATATACTATTCTACTCATATAATAACTCATGCTTGATTTATACATGCGAAACATACACCATTTTACTCATATAATAACTCATACTCGATTATAAATATGATACATATAATAGAATATGAGGTCACATACTCATGCTCATAATACATAAGGTACAAGCGTATAAGAAAATCAAGATCACATGCTAAGTAATAGACACTACCCTAGAAGGTATCATTCTGCATATAAGGCCCGCATGCGATTTTTTGCAAAGCGTGTCCAAAACTTAGGACTCGCAAGCATAACTCTATTAGGACTTAAGATTAAATATTACTCAAATCGAGTTAAACACATATCACTTAGAGCATTTCAAATAGATTTGGAATCTAAGGAAAGGACAATAGAAGATAAGTTATTTTATTGAAAATGATTTATTGGTTAAGTTTTACAACTCAAAAAATAAGATAACCATTTGTAGAGAATAGGGATGTAAACGGGGCGGGTTCAGGGCGGGTATACCCATACCCGTATCTGTACCTGATAAGAAAATCCGTACCCAAATCCATAATCGTACCCGAACAGATATACGCTAACACATCCATATCCGTATCCGTATCCATTGGATATCCATTACCCGATGGATTATTCGTTTACCCGTTAATGGATATTATCCAATGGATAAATCCATTATCCGACGGATAAACCCATTTATAGTTAAGTCAAATGAAAAATTTAACCTTAATTTATACTATATTTATACGGTTATGGTTACGGGTACGGGTATGGATAACCCATACCCGTATCCATACCCAAACCCGACTGGTATTGTTTTGCATCCTCCATATCCGTATCCATATCCGTTTAAGTATTCGTCGGATAAAATCCGTCGAGTTTCGGATAAAACCCTCCCCGTTTACATCCCTAGCAGAGAACCAAATCCAACTCAATAAGATAAAAACGTAATTCAAATAATTTTAAATCAAATCAATTAGGTAAAAAAAGCATAGCATAATTAATTTTATAAGACCATATCTGAAAATTAGGGTATTTAATGCCCGAACTATGACTTGACTAATAAACTTTTATTATATCAAATTGATAGTTTTAAAACACAATTAAACTAATTTTAAATAAATCTAGATAATCAATTTCAATGAAATAATCTTTCGAGTAGCCAATTCAAGACAATCAGTTTCTGAAATTAGAGTTTGAAAGCCTAAGACACGAACTCGGATAATTCAAATCAATTAATTCCTATTAAAGGGAATGTAATTAAGACCATCCCAACTATTTCTATAAATTCAATTTTAGAAAATTTTAGAAAAATAACTATATAATTTTAAACCATTCTCCAAGTTCTCCGGTAGCAAGTTATCATGAAGATTGATTTCCAATGGAACATGTGAAGTCTGCTGTTGAGAAACCACATCATCTGTAGGCCTAGAAGCCTTTGAAACCCCTTGTTTACCAGAAAAGGAAGAAGGGGACTTCTTCTTCCTAGCAATAGGCATGCCTCACTCAAACCCATAGGAGAGAGGAGACAGGCCGAACATTTTATTTAGAGTGGTTAATTGTAGTGTATTTGGTTGATTTGTGAACATCGGATGTTTGGTCTGTTTGATGTGGATATTACCTCTACTGGTGTGGATGACTCTGCGCTAATTAAATCTCGACCAAACATTGGCTCTTTAGTTCTCCAGCTAGTGGCGAATCAGCCTACCGGGATTCTAGGGTGTCCGAGTCAAGGGTTTCAAAGCAGCGGAAGAGGTATACAGATGGAAAACCCTAATCAGTTGACTACTATTATTGGTGAGAGGAAATATATTTGGGATTGGTTGGAAGATCTCTCCCCTTCTGCCGCTCCTTCCTGGGGCGATATTTTAGCAGGGAACCGGAATCTAAAATAAGGTGAAAAGCTATCTTATGTTCCACCGTCCATGGATAATGATTTGATGAGGGTCAAACTGGATAAGAAGGAGGTGGACTCTAAAGTAGAATTATGGACAAATACTTTGGTGGGATATATTTTTGGTGATGCTCCAACTTATAATCAGATTTGTGGGTATGTTCATGCTCATTGGAAAGAGGTCATTTTGCCTTAAGTAATGCTTCATGTAAATTTTGTTCTTGGACATTCTTTAATAAGCCTCTAGTGTTGCAGCTTTGGCATAGGAGGATGAAGATTGACAAGAATGATATGTAGGTTATTCCTCTTTGCATTAAGTTCCTTAACTTACCTCTTGAGTATTGGGGAAAATATTCTTTGAGAAGAATAGCAAGTGCATTGGGAAAGCCTTTATGCACCGATGCCATTACTATTTCCAGGGAATGTGTGTATTTACCTAGGGTTCTCATTGAGATTGATATTAAAAAATTGCTCCTAGACTCTATGGTTATTGTTGATCTTGAGGGAGGTGAACTCGTTCAGAAAATTGAGTATGATTGAAAGCCATTTTAATGCCTCCAGTTGTAAGAAACAAAGGGATACTAATAAGAATTCAAAGGATAGTGGAGGAGAATGGGTGATTGTTAGGTACCACAGGAAATGTAAAGAGATTGATCTTGGTATTGATGATGGCAGGGTGGATAGTGTTGCTGTGACTGCCATTGATATCTCTATCTCTGTAGTTGGGGCTAGTACTAGTGACCCAAGATCTTGAGGAGGGTTTTCCAGAGATGTGCAATAGAATTTGCAGGGGCTTGTTCATCCTAGGGCCAATACTGACCCTATCCTTGCCCCTAAGGTGAGAATTATGATGAGGAATCGATCTGCTAAGGTAATTCACAATTGCCCAATTGGGCTTTCGGGTTATGTGTAGAAGCAGTATGCTAGGAGAGATGCTCAACACACTGATCCTTGTGGGCATGATTAGTTCGTGGAATGTTCATGGCTTGAATAAGGCTTCCAAGCCTAAGGAAGTCAGTCATTTTTGCAGGAGTAATGCTTTATCCTTAGTTTATTTTTTGGAGACAAGAGTAAAAGAAAATAAGTGTAGTGGGGTCTTAAATAAAGTTATGAGAGGTAGGGACATCTTAAATAACTATTCTCAACACCTAAATGGGAGGATTTGAGTCACTTGGGACCCTTGTGTTTGGAATATCTCAGCCATTAGCATGTGTGATCAAGCCATTCTTTGTGAAGTCAATCACTTACTGGGGAATTTTTCCTTTCATGAGGGTTTCGTTTATGCTTTAAATAGTGGGGTTGAAAGGAGGAGGCTATGGAATTGGTTGAAGCAACATATAATTCTTGGCTCTCCTTGGATTCTTATGGGGGATTTCAATGTGGTTCTATCCTACGGTGAAAAGTTTCAAGGTGACTTGTTAAATGGCACTTATTTGAAAGATTTATAAGATTGTTGTGTAGATTTGGGTTTGACCGATTTACAGGGGCAATGAGCCTTCTATACTTAGTTAGGTAAACGAGGGGGTGATGCTGAAGTCATGTGTAAATTGGATAGAGCTCTGGTTAATCTAGAATGGTTGGCGTCTTTTCATTTTTTGGTGGTGGAGTTTCTTAGCCCTCTGGTGTCAGATCATAGCTCGGTAGTTGTTAATCTCTAGGGTAAGAAGCCTTTTCAGTTTGTCCACTTTTGGAAAAACGATGATGCCTTTTTACCTCTAGTGCGCTCAGCTAAGGCAATTTCCTGCTAAGAGTTATGCTTATGCTGCAAATACTTAAGAAGGACCTCAACTAGTTGAATCAGGTCAAATATGGCTCTATTTCTCAGAAGGTTTCTCTTGTGAGAGAGGAGGTGGTTGTTATTCAGAAGAAATCATTGTGTGACCCTTCAGACTCCCATCTCAGAGATCAGTTGAAGGCTCTTGAGAGCAAGTTTGCTCATTACTGCATTGTGAGGAAATGTTCCTTATACAAAAAGCTTGTATTCAATGGCTGCATTATGGGGATTCAAATCATAAGTTCTTTTATGCAAGAGTGAAGGAGAGACAAAAGCGGAAAACCATTGCTTTTATTCTAAGAGAGAATGGCAGGGAGATAAGGGGTGCTCAGGAAATTTAGGATGCCTTCATTGACTATTATAAATAGCTTTTAGCCACTAATGCTTATTATGTTAGGGTTCTTAACCCATCTGTTGTGGACTACTCTTTGACAAATGATCAGTGGTTAGCTATGAATGCTCCTACTTCCAAAGAGGAGGTCCGAGAAGCTGTGTTTTCAGTTGGTGACACTAAGGCCCCAGGTGTGGATGGTTATATAGCTGGGTTCTTCAAGAAAAGTTGGGATATTATTGGTGA
The DNA here is from genome assembly GCA_030549775.1 of Tamarix chinensis. Taxonomy (NCBI): domain Eukaryota; kingdom Viridiplantae; phylum Streptophyta; class Magnoliopsida; order Caryophyllales; family Tamaricaceae; genus Tamarix; species Tamarix chinensis. The sequence goes on along the minus strand of CM060179.1, from coordinate 8,772,902 downwards.
TGATTTATTCATGGCTGTTAGAGAATTATTTGCTACAGGTTTCTTACCTAGGAAGGTAAATATTACTTCTCTTACCCTTGTGCCAAAAATCCTAATCCGCAAAAGGTCAATGATTTCAAGCTTATTTCATGTTTTACCATGATCTATAAGATCATTTTGAAGATACTTATGCAGAGGCTTCAAGGTATCTTGCCCTCAGTCATTGATTTTGCTCAATATGATTTTTTAAAGGGTAGAAGTATTGGTGAGAATGTGTTGTTGGCTCATGAGTTGGTGAGGAAGTATGCTTGAAAAGGGGTCTCTCTGAGGTGCATGTTAAAGTTGGAATTTTAAAAATCCTATGATATGGTCAACTGGAGTTTCGTAAAGAATATTTTGCTTCTTTATGGGTTTCCTTATCCGTTTTTAAAGTTGATCACCGCTTGCTTGAATTCAATGGTCTTTTCTCTTTATTATAATGGTGTCAACTCTGCCTTTTCAGGCATAGAGAGGTTTGAGGTATGGATATCCTCTCTCTCCTTACTTATTTGTTCTTTTCATGGACTATTTGACTAGATATCTTAAGGAGTTATGGACAAATGTTCTATTCAAAAGCCATTCTAGACGCAGAGCTTTGAAGATTATTAATTCGAGTTTTGCGAATGGCATTCTCTTGTTTTTCCATGGTGATTTGCAAAGTGTGAAGTGTCTTAAGGATGTGATTAGTCATTTATCTAGGCTCTCTAGTTTGGTCTTAAACCCTAAAAAATATATTGTCTATTTTGGTGGTGTGTCATCCGATGTTAAAAGATCAATTGTTGATCTTTCAGGCTTCTAGGAAGGTGCTTTCCCCATTGCTTACCTTGGTTTGCCTTTAACCTCTTCTAGAGTTTCTACTAGTCTACTCTAGCCTATGTTGGAAAAGGAAACGACTCAACTTAGGCACCGTTTATCTGTCTTATGCGGGGAGGCTGCAACTTATCAAGGCGGTATTGTTCGGCATTCAATTATATTTTAGCCAAGTGATTCTTTTGCGAAGAAAGATCCTCCATCAATTTGTGATTCTCTGTTGGAATTTTCTTTGGTCTGGGAAGGTGCATATTAGAAGAAGAGCCCTGGTTTCTTGGGAACAGATTTGTCTCCCTAAGGCGGAGGGTGGTCTTGGTTTACTTAACCTGGGGATTTGGAATTAGTGTGACTTGGGAAAGCTGCTTTGGAATTTCGCTACCAAGAAGGATTCATTATGGGTGAAATGGATTCATACAATATACCTCAAGAATATATGTGTGTGGGAGTACAATCCCACTGCTTATACTTCATGGCTTTTTCAGAGAATCCTTCTTGTACGATCTCAGTTACAAAGTTTTCTGCAGTTTAGATGGTTGAATGGTTACCCTGAGTATAGTATTAAAGCTGGTTATGATGTTATGCGATCTATACAGGCTAACCAAAGGTGGTCCAAGATTGTGTGGCACTCACTTAACTTTCCAAGATACAGTTTTCTTCTATGGCTGGCATTTTGAGACAGATTGATGACTAAAGCTAGGCTTCGGGAGAATGGTATGGATGTGTCCGATCAGTGCGTATTTTGTCAGTATGGTCTAGAAACTCGCGACCATTTGTTTATCCACTGCCCCATTACAATTGAAATATATAGAAAAATTCGAAGAATTGCTGTAAGAAGGGATATTATCCAAGTGTAGCAACAGGAGGTGTAGACTTTGTTGAAAAGGTCTAGGCAAAATAATCAGAAAAAGCAGATTCTGAGAGCCCTTTTTTCACCTTATATTACTAATGTTTGGTATAAGAGGAACTTGAGAATTTTTGAAAACCATAGGAGGGATGTTGCTAGTATCAATTGAGTTATTGTCATAGTAGTAGCTAGACGATTAGTGTACCCACATTATAAGGCTAAATTCTAAAAGTGGGTTGGTTTAGTTGATTATATGGTTTGTGGATGTTCATGGTTTTAATCCTTCTTTTTGAAAGTAATAAATTTCTTACTTATAAAAAAACACTCTAAATCAATCATACAACATATATATACATAATCAAACAATCAATTTAGCTTATCATAAGCTAATTCATACTCGATTAATCAAAATAAGGGTTAGGGTTTTTGGAAATTTATACCAAATGAAAATAACAAATCGAGATAGGTGAAGACTGGGGAAGCTTCATCGGAGGTCGAGGACTACTCGCTGGTAGCCAGTGAAGTTTGCCGTGGCCAGACGGAGACGCGATCTGCGCGGTTGCTGCTCTTGCGCACGATTTCTACTACATTCTTTGGCTGTTGCTGCGTTCGCAGATGTTGTTGTAGTTGCTGCTATGGCACTGGTGGTGGTAGGTGAGGCGACGGTTGGCTGGAGGAGCAGGGATAAGGAGGCAGGTTGGGGTTTTGGGCACAAAACAGGGAGCAGGTCGGAGAGAGGGTAAAATAAAAGTGGGAGAAGAAGAGAGAAGGAAAAGGAAGATGGGGGTTAGGGAACCGGTTGGGATTTTTTTTAATTATTATTACAAATACACATATATAAATAAATACTAAACATCTAAAAATATTGTTGGAAAATTTTATCTAAAATTTATTTAATGAAAAAATCATTTCGTAAGGATCTAAAAGTTTAAAATCAACATAAGAGGTATATAAAGAATTTCGAAAATATTTTCAAAAGAATTTACCAACATACGTAAAAATCTATACTAGTTACGAAATATATTATAAGACCTCGAAGAAAATATTTAAAAGCATATAATAAAATATTTAAATCAAATTCTAATAAACTGAGACTAATTTTAATAATTTTTGAAGTTAATTTTTTGTAAACTAAAAAAGTAAAAAGGAAGAAAATTAATTTCGGAAAGAAATCAACAAATAAGCTCCGAAATAATTTTAATTTTAAACTTTCTGAAGATTTTAATGACCTCAAAAATGAATAAATTCTAAGTCGGAAATATTTTCTACGGATAAAATTATTCAAATAAATTTGACTATTTTAAATAGAAATTTTATAATTTAAATAATATATATATTGTTAATGAAATATAACTCCAAAACAAAGGTGTAACTACACGACAAAGTTATAATCGGAAACGAATTTAAAATATTAAAATTAAAATACGAGAAATAAAGGAAATACATTTTTTTAACAGAAAGTCAAAATAATGTGAATATAATAAAATCATAATCGTGAACGAATTTATCTTGAATGATCTGCAACGACAACGATTAATTAAATTCAAATATGAAGTGGAAATCATTGATAAATCCATAAAATGAATCATAACTAAAATAATTAAATGTTTACATCAAATTACGCTAATAAAATAATTAAATTTAATAAAATTAAAATTTAAATTAGAGGGTATCACAAATGTATGGTGTAGGGGTATGGTGTGAAGGGTCTCGTCGAGCAAAATAAGGGAGTAGGGATACTGTCAAAATCCAGTATGACAGGCAAATGAATCTCATCACATAAAACCATATTTGCATAATTTTTGAGTCCATAAAATGCAAAAGTTTGGCAATAAAAAAGAAAATTATCATCATTTGATAATCACACCTTATATGTTTAGGGATGAATGTAACACATCTGTTTTTCACTCTTATAAATTTTTATTAAACATAAAAATATGCAGAAGCTAAAGTATAAAATGAAAATTGTTACCACCATACCTAACATAAGATAGATACACATTATCTACCTCATTCTAAATATAAGGTTAAAACCCATCTAACTAAGACTTAAATATCATCTATACTGAGAGGATAAACTTCTACAAGGAGATATCCAATGGTAGATGGAAAGTGAAAATTTTCATTAAACACAATCATTGGTGATAAAATTAGAAAAAACCTATAAAATAACCCTAAATTTTAAAATCTTATCAAGGTAAAGGAAAATTAAAATTTAGTTACAAAACCATTAAAATTTTAATACAATGCTTGATAATTTCTAAAAATAGGTACAAACAAATAAAGGTACATTCCTTATGGATAAAAAAACTTTGGGTGACTTACTCTCAAAGCCCAAGTATTCAACTCAACAATAGCAATCAATCTTAAGCCTGTACAAGAGGTATCCTCCCCACCATTAGTGAATCATCATAGGATCCATTCAATTAAGGTAGTATTAATATGGGTCCAATATTGAGTAAATTAAAACTACCTAACTCATGGAGTGAACACGATGGATATAAAGATATGGTAATATTTAACTTACAATACTCATGCTCTTATATACCAGTAATACACACACTATCCCACTTATATAACAACTCATACGATTTCATGAAGTAAATAGCATAACATTAATGTTTATCTCAATAGGTATCAAGGAAATTTATACATGAAATGAATCTAACAAGATACATATGCAATAACTAATGTAAGGAATACTAACATGGAATATCATAGTTATAATAATTAAAGGTATATGTGAGTACATGCGATAGGTTACAATAGAACATGTGATCGTAGAATCATGCTTATAAACATGTGACTACATATGAAAGTACTTAAGGTTAAGTGTATAATGAAACATAAACTCATCCTAAATAACATAACTATATTAGAAGATAGCATTCTGCCCATAAGGCCCACATGCAATTAAAATAATAGATCATGCAATAACAAGATATAAACATGCATCATATGCTAGCACAATGGTAATGAACATACTTAATAGATATATGTGGGATAATTAAATATAAAATCCATAAATAAACAAGAACATCAATTTTTATGTTCCATTATTGTGATGAATACTATTTATTTATTTATTTTAACTTAAGGATAAAGATTCAAAGAAGTCATAACAACTAATCTAAGTACTCGAACGGTACTAATCCTAGTTGACTTGCCTATAATTGTAGCCATACCATCAATAAATAAGACACCTAATCACTTAAGTATGCATATCTCATAAAGGCTAAAATATAATGAGACACCTATAGAACTAGAAAAGGGCATCTCCGAACCTTGAAAGCCACCCGGGATCACAGAATAGAAAAACACATGAATATGATACCAAAAGAATACAAAATTTAACTCAAATAGCTATCTCGAGTGATTATATATCCTGCATCAAGATTTTTCACTTTAAATGATTAATATTTTATTTAAGAATTTTAACCAAGCATAAATCATGCCCATATAACAATACTAAAATCACTTCCATCACACAATAACATTTCATTATTATATCCTTTTAAAGTGGAATTAAAGTCAATCAATTTTAAGTGGCATTAAAGTTGATCCATTTCAAATGGCATTAAAATCGATACATTCCAAGTGGTACTAAAGCTAATTAATTCCAAATGACATTAAATACAATCAATTATAAGTGGCTTTAAAGCCGATTGTTTCCAAATGGCATTAGAGTCGATCAATTTTGAGTGGCATTAAAGCCGATTAATTTTGAGTGGTATTAAAGCCTAATAATTCCATGGCATAAAGCTCAACCTAAGACATCCCTGAATTTCAATCCATACTTGACCGGTCATACAACTTTCCAAAACCAATTATAATTAAATACCTCATAACATGCAAACATATATTTGTATATAAAGTAATAACATCATAGATACATCTAGGTATCATATAAGATATGATATGCATGAAATATCATATGGACCATACCTATCACCTTCAACCTCAAAATGACACCATTACATGATTCCACCATAAGCAAGGGTAAGTAGAGATATACCGAAGTCTAAATCTAGCTAAGAAAAATGAGAGAGAGAGAGAGAGAGAGAGAGAGAGAGAGAGAATAAATGATAATGCTTTCCAAGATTGTCGATAAAAATTATAGGACTAGATTAGAAATTGCATTATCAATCAATAACTTAAGTGTTTAAATTTAATGAACAATGACTAGTACAAACATACTATTTTAAAAAACATATCCAAAACCTAAGACGCGAGAATATTGCTCCATTAATATTCAAAATTGAGTATTAACCAAATTGAGTTCATCATATATTACTTATGGTATTTCAAATTAGTTTGAAAAAGAAAATAAATAACTATATAGGATAAGTAATAAGATAAAAACATAATTGTAATGATTTTAAATCAAAGCTAGTAATATACTAGATAAAATAAAAAGCATAAGAAATTTGTTTTTATAAAAATATCCCTGAAAATTAGGATTTATAGGCCTCAACTCCAAATCAAATAATTCACTTTAATTACCTTGAATTGATAGTTTTAAAATATAATTAAACTAATTTTAGATAAATCTGGATAATTATTTTTTAAAGAGAAAACTATATTACTAATAACCAATTTAAGAAAATTGTTTTCAAAAATTAGGGTTTTAAAGCCCAAGATAAAAATTAGTATAATTGAAATTAATTAATCCAAATTGAAGATGTTATAACTCATTTCAGGTCATTTCAAATATTTCTACAAAATCAATTTTAGATGAAAAAACTATACAAATGATTAATTTCATAATTTCATTTGAAAATTTTAAATTTTATTAATTTATTTATATTAAATATCTAGAAATGGAATTATACCTATTTTACAACATATTGCACAATTAATTGATAAAAAGAAATAAAAAACCCAATTTAATAAAATTAGGGCTTTTAGCCTAGAATGTATATCCAATCAAATATTACTAAACTATATAAATTGACGGATCAGAAATAAAATTAACACATTCTAATGCAAATCATATAGTCAATCGAATAAAATAACTCAATTAAACAAACCAATATAAGTATGCAAGAGTTTTGACTTAAACATCTAATTTTGATGGATTTCATACAATTTTTCCAAATTGACACTTCCAACATGCAATTAAATATATTTTAAAGTATATTATAAAGTCAATTGAATACTATAACACAATTATGCAATTTAATTTCACTAAACAATGGTTTTGACCTGGAAATCTAATCTTGATTAATTCCACAAAAATTTGTCAAGTTGATAGTTACAACATAAAATTAGATACATTTGAAAGCATAATGTAAAATTAATTTATCCAAAATAGCTTAATCAGATGAATCCAAAAAATCTGTAGATAAATGGGTTAGAAATCTAATTTTGATAATTCAACTACATACATTGTAATTAATCACTGAAACGAACCCGACTAACCAGATTGTACTCGATCCGTTAAATGGGGGTTGGGAACGTACTCGTTTCCCCCTGAACCGAAGTAATCTCCGAGCCAGACGTTGATACTTCAACTGATTTGCGCATGAGTTAACAAGAAAACCCAAGAAATTTTCATTCAACAACCTTCATCTCTTACAAGCACACCCCGTCCGATATATATAACGGGAAACAGACCTCGAAAAAAAGGAGAGGGGGAAAGGGTAAGAAAACGGTTGACCTACGACCTTAGATTGGGTGTCAGGGACAAGATCCGAGGCAGGCGAAAAGGTGGTGTGCGGCGATGGCGACCACCAACGGTCGACGATAAGGCGGGATGGAGAAGGGTCGAGCCGCCAAGAGAGCAAAAAGGAAAAAGGTGGTCGGGGCTCCCCGAGGAAGAAATAGGGTTTAAATAGGTAGGGTACAAGGGTGCAAGGAGCCATCGCCGGCTGAGCCTGAACTTGGGCCTCGGCTCAAGTTTTGGTTTAGTCCGAACTTGGCTCCGAGAGGAGGTAAAAAATACTCCTATTTCCATTAGATTCAGGATGTGATTATAACGGAATAATATCGATCCTGAATCCGATGTTAATAGGGATTCCAGAACTAAATTACCCATATTCATTTAGGCTCGGGGGTGGCCATTGATACCCAAATCCTCCTAACCCGAGACTATCAATGGGATTTCAAAAAATTAGGGTGAAATCATCATCGGCCACTAAACACTCACCCTATAAAAATATTACTGTCCCAACCATGATTACAACGTGTTACAAAAAAACAAGCTTAATTAATTACAAAAAGAGCATGGTTCAAAAGTGCTTCCTCCCACGCTTGTTGCCGCCATTCCCTAATCTGACTTTGAATCCCAGTTAACCCTGAAGATGTAAAACGTGGAATTATATAAGTGAGGAGACAACATGATACAACTACCAAAAAGTGTAAGGAGAGGAGTAGTTGATGAAGTGTAGTCCGTATCAATCACTCTATATCACTCATACAACACACACACACTCTCTCAGAGCTTTCAACAACCAATTTAGCTTATCATAAGCTAATTCATTCAAAATTAAACAAAATAAAAGCTACATTTGTTGAAATTATACCAAAAAAATATGTAAAATAGGAATTTGTGAAGTTCAAAGGAGAATAGATGGAGGCCGAGCAACATTAGCTAATGGTCGCATGAGCTCACAACGGTTGGGTGGTGCACCATTACTGTTGTACTGCTACCACTTGCTAATGTGCCTTGCTAATGTGCCACTGTTGCGTTGCTCCGCTGATGGTCCACATGGCTTCTCTCGGCATCGACGACAATGAGCAAAGGGAGAGGTGGTGCATGGCATGGAGTGACATGGTGGTGGTGATGGTGCAGTGTTACATAGGGCACAGTCAAGGTCGGGGTTCTCATAGCAGTAAAAGGAAAAGGGAAATAAATAGAGAAGAAGTAAACTGTAGGGGGCATTCAATCGATATGGTTTTTTTTGACAAAAGTACATACACATAAGAGGGTACAAAATACCTAAAAAATATTAAAAAATAATTTTATGTAAAACTAATTTAATGAAAATTATTTTGTAAAAGACCTAAAATCATAAAATCAATATAAATGATATTTAAAAGATTTCAGAACAATTTTTGAAAGAAAATACCAACAAGTGTGAAGATTCTTATTATTTACAAAAAATCATAATAAAACTGCGATTTTTTTAAAACTATATGGAAAAATATTTTTATCAAATTCTAATAATCTAGGATTAATTTAAATGATTTCAAAAAAATATTTTTTATAAACCAAAAATAGAAGAAAATTAATTTTGGAAATAAAATTATAAATAAGTTACAAAAATATTATGAATTAATTTTTTTTAAATATCTTATCAGCATCTTAAAGATAGATAAATTCAAAGATTGAAAATTTTTCTACAAATAGATGTTATTAAAATAATGTTACTATTTTAAAGAGAATTTTATAACTTAACCAATTTATTTCATTAGCATAATATAACATCGAAATAAAACCATAATCACACCACAAAATTATTATCAAAAACAAATTTAAAATATTAAAAATCAAAACACACAAAATAATGAAAATATGTATTTTTAAACGAAAAAAATATATGAATATGATAAAATTATGATCATAAGTAAATTTATCTAAAAGTAATGATCTACAATGACTACGATTAAGTAAATTCTAATATGAACTTGAAACCATAGATAAACTATAAAATTAATAGAAATTAAAATAATTAAATATTTCTAATAAATTACGCTAATGAAATCATGAAGCTTAATAAAATTGAATTTCAAATATATGGGCCATTTCAATGATGACTAATAGTTAAGCCTAACTTAGATACTATATAAGTACTAATGATATTGATATGACATGTATTATCCACAACACAAGGACATGATGTATCGATCAACTTCAAACAAGTATGAAATAATTGATCATGAACTATACACTTTTCATTGAAATTTAAATGATATTTACGATAACTCAAATGTATGTTACCGCTCACCACAAGATTACCACCATGTTCAATACCAGGTTTTAAAGGATATGAACTAGGATACGAAGAAGCTCTATTATTGTTAATAGTCATTTCACATTGTTCCTATCTTTCTACTATATCTTGAAGAATAACATTCAAGCTCTAAAACTATGTTTGAAATTGTGTTGTAGTGTAAAGGTAGCAAGTTTTTATTGTATTGATTGTATCACATTAACATAATCATACTCTTTAGTGGAGTTATCACTAGATTAATTAGACATGCCAAATAACATAAGAAAGCAATACTAGGATGACGTTAGTATGCTGAAAAATCAAGTCCAATCAGCGGTACCAATGAGATCAAGAAACACATACACCAACAAGGCAAATATAAACAGTCGAATAATGAAATAAGAACATAAATCAACTCGGAAGGCTTAAGAGTCAAAAAGAAATCAATTGTTTCAAGCACTTTGCTTTGGATGACCAATGCCAATGTCAAAGAAGCCAAATGCAATAACAATTAAAAGGCAGTGGTAAGAACCTTAATATGACGACTCCAATTGTGCTTGGCTAGAACCTTGTTCTAGTACCATTGGGAGATGTAACTGAAAACTAATTAGTGAAGATTCGTTCAATTGGAAGTTCAAGAGAAGAATTCACAAAATCTAACGATTCTTGCAACAAATCTTTGAATTTGATGCTAGACAAATAGAACCATCAATGTCATCATCAGATTAGGAAGTTGATGCTTCAACTTAGGTAAGGGGATACCATATCCAGTGAGATTTTTGTTCACTATAGGTCTTGGAAATTGAAGGTGAATCGATATAGAATGAATGGAACGACATCAAAATCGAGCAAACGATGCCAAAATTTACGTAGGATGCTTTGAATCAGACCAAGATTGGTGTATAATAGAGAAGAAAAGATAAATGATGACATAAATGGTAGGATAATATGTATAACACTTTGATACCAAAATGATGAGATCTTGACCTAAATTAGCATAGACTAGCTAGAATTTCTTAGATCCTATCTTATGGAAACACATTTGAACAAAAATTTATAGAGATGATAAACAATTAATAGGTTAAGAAGTGTAACAATCCCATTTTTTGCTACAAAAAAATTATGTTTAAAACATTATGGAAATTGAAACACACCTAGGAAAAATGGAGTACTGCTATCATACCTGACATAATATTGACACCCGTCGCCTATCCCATATTAGATACAAGGATCACACTAACCAAGACAATTAAAAAAATAAAGTGAGCAAATAAAAAAATTACATAAACAAATTGAAAGATTGTTTACATCAAACACATGTAGATAAAATTATAGGGCTACATTAAAACGAGGGTATAACACCAAAATTAAAACCACAGTCCCTTATAGACCCCGTAAGATCTCCAAATATCTACACTCTCAAGCCTCGACCCAACTAAAGTAGGCCAGCTGTTGGCCATCTCAAAAGACCTGCACATGACCCTCTACTCGTAGGCATGAGAAAGTAATGGAGAAAATGGGCACATCAGTATGTTATGTACTGAGTATGCCAAGTTGCTCCCTCATTGTAAACACAAATAAGAAAATTCTACCATTTATAGATATAATATATAACATGCGTCATGATAAAACCATATTTATATAGGTAAGAGTACATCAGGATATGCTATCATGCATAACTCAAAAAATGTAGAATATATCATACTTGGTTTTACATTATCATCATACGGGTACTCACACATGTAATAGTAAATAAAATCCAAGCAATCACTAGGGTTTATTTCTAATCACTCAATATTTTAGGTTATACCATTTCCTTATTCGTGTGGGACACATGTCAATCATCTAGCCAACATTCCAATCAATATTCAATTAATCATTGAGACCATTAACGAAGTATATGAATAAGCTTTTGTACTTTTTTACCATTCATATTATTACTTACATCCTTATGCACTTATTAACCATTCACTTGGTCATCATTCATATTTTACCAACTAGTTACTTATAATCCATATTTTATTATCATTGAGTAATGGACAATGCGTCGTCCCATAATCTCACATACCATGGAAGTCTATCCAAAAAAGGGACATAAAGTCCAAGCCAAAGCCAATCACTAAAGCGAACATAAGTTCAAGTGGAAGCAATTCACCAGAATGGACATAAGTTCACCCCGAAGCTAACAAATATGGACATAAATCTAGGACAAAGCCAACTACCTAGGTAACTGGACCCTTTAGTATTGATACCTCATAGAACATCATCGGTTTCAAGAGTAGGTAAGGCACCAAGACCCGTTAGGATCCTGTTCGAAGGCACTAAAGAAACCCAAAGGCATACTAACCCCCAGTAACTAATCGAGGATCGGGTAACGTAGACCCATAATTAACTTGATTATCTTTTGCTTTATGTGATTAGTATATTATTCATAAGAATAAGTGATAATAAAATGCCCACACAAAAGCAAGCAAATCATTTTCTAGGTTTATTCCATATCAGTCTTTTTCTTTCCATTTTCCAACCATGTGGATTTCCATTTATCCTTGTACCATATTACTCATATCCATCTTATTATTTGTTTAAGATCATGCTGAGTTTTATTACTTCTTTTCTCAATACCATCACTTATTATAAGTGGAATGCTCATTTAGCCTTTATGATACTCATAAAGTATATAATAAATTATGACCCTTTTAATCCTTTCATTAGCCATTAATCCATGATAAAATCTATATTTTATCCCATTAATAGTCATAGTATAGTCCTAAACATAACCTCAAAGCATGACCAAGCCAAAAGGAAACAAACCACACAAACTAATCATATTAGCTGATCGGTATGACCCAATTAGTCGATCAGTTACATCAACTAGTTGATCGGTTTGGGTTGATTAGTTTGACTCAACCAGACCATACTTTTCCTCATATAGGTTAATTAGTTTAGGCAAACTAGTTGATTGTTCGTAGACTAGTCGATCGGTCTTGCCCAACCAGTCAATGAGTTTAAGAAAAGAGCAAGATTAGGGCCTCTGCAGGCTTACCGGTCGATGGGTTGGGTACTTGGGTTTACTAGTGGACTGTTCCAGGAAACAGTCTATTGGTTTGACCTAACCTATTGATAGATTTGCGCTATCATAGAAAAAACCATAATTTCATGCAGAATCATGCTCATAAATAATCCTTAGCCACATTAGAACTTGTATCCATAGAGTCTTACACATTTTCAACTATATTAACTTACATATCTCAACATCGAATCCTCATATCCTATTTCTTTCAAATTTCATGCTTTTTACTCAAGGTATGCATCCTATCCATCTAAATCACTTTTGCAAACTATATACATTTATACCAACTTACAAAAGTCAGCTTAAAGGAACTCATAACATGCAAGAATACTCATTAAACATTTCTGAAGCAAGTATCACTTACTTGATGTAGGTAAAAATCCTTAAACCATAAATTCCAATTGTGAAATTCTTAGCTTTAAAAACTTAAAACCATGATCTTAAAATCATAAATTTGCACCAAAACCTTATTAATTTTTGAATTTTAAAACAAAAGAAAAAGAAGAACATACCCACTTAAGTCAAAATAGGAAAAGACTCAGCTGGACCACTCGACCTTTTTTTTCCAAAATCTAACTCTTCCTTACTTAACAATTAAAACAATAGAGAGCTAGAGATAGAATCAAAAGAGTGTAAGAAAATAGATTACAAGAACTCAAGTGTAGAAAGAGAGAAGGTGAATACAAAGACTTTGAGATTTTGGTGGCTAAAGAAAGGTACATAGAAGGGATGATTAGGGCTATTTATATCCAATCAATCAAGAGGAAAAATAGAGGGTTCAGGAAAAACTCAAAAACCCTACAATTTTCTGTTTGAATTTGAGTTAAACGGACAGATTTCATCCAAGAGATGCTTACTTATTCTCCATAGCTCAAATGGTGTTTCTGAAGAATGCAGGTTAATTAAGCCAGAATTGGAACATGCAAGAGAAGTGATTGTAACACTCCAAAATTTACACACATTTTTTTTTATATAAGACCTTTAAATTTAAAACTCGTAAATTCTAGGGATGTTACCGCCACACTTAGTACCAGACCGGTTCACTCCTACCGTTCCAGTACCAAGTGCTAAGGCTGAGAAAAACGTTTCCATCATCACACATTAATACATAAATTAAAGTTCGCAAATCGATAATCAGAGTACACATAAATTTTACATAATTCAAAATACTAGAGATAGTTCTTCAGGGAATAAAAATAGCTACAATAATAAAATTTTTTCCAAAGTTTCAAACATAATTAAAAGAGAACAGGAGGAATAATCTCATAAATGGAAAACGACCACTCCACTCGACGACCCGATCCAGCCAAAAATCATCACTTGACCCCACCCGATGTCCCATAGACATCAATGGCATCAAAGAAGGCATCACCTACCTGCAACACGTTAGACAAGCCTTCTCTTCGTGGGAATGAGTAGCACCCATAAAAGGGTGATCAGTACACTACGTATTGTGTAAGGTAACCGAGCACTAAGGCCAACACACAAGCACATAAAATCATGCAGGATAATATTCAACTTACAATTTCAAACCTACACATATAATACATAAAATCGTGCAGAGTATTATACAGCTTATAATGATCAAGCCCACACAAAAAGGCCCAAGTAGTCCGGATTAATTATTTAATTAATCTCTTATCAGAAATCGATCATACCATGCCTTTTATTAAATCCATGGAAGTACAAAAACACCCCACTATTTTAGCTGGTGGGTCGGTCACTTGCGGGACAATAGTCCACACCACTATTTTTTGCCGGTGGATCGGTCACTTGCGGGACAATAGTCCACACCACTATTTCTAACCGGTATATTGGTTTGGTTCCTATTCACATAGTGTTCCATTGTAAGTAATTAGTATCTTTTAAGTGTCTTAGCAAACCCTGGTTTGTATATATTGAGCTCGAGGTCATCCCACTATTATTACCGGTGGGCTGGTCACTTTCGGGACAATGGTCCACACCACTATTTCTCACTGGTGGATCAGTCACTTACAGGACATTAGGTCCACACCACTATTTCTAACCGGTGGATCAGTTTGGACCTGGCTCAATAGTCTTTCACTTTAAATGATTAGTGTCTGAAGTATTTTATTCAAAAACTGTAACACCCCAAAATTCACTACTTTTTTTTAAAAGCAGAAGAATTTTAAATTTAAAAACCTGTGAATTATGGAGATATTACCCCCACACTTAGTACCAGACCGGTTCTCTCCAACCGTTCCAGTACCAAGTGCTAAGGCTAAGAAAAGATTAATATTAAACGTAAACTAAGAGTTCATGAAAGAACTAGAAAGATCATAACACCAAAGATCAGAGTATGCGTAATGAATTATAATTCATATCTAAAAGAAAATAAGCTTACAACCAATAAAAGGTTTATTTAAAATACCCAATACAGGTAATGAATCAAAAAGGGTAAATTTGATACAAAAGAAATAACCAAAGGAGATAAAATAACAAGAAGAGAGAATTCTGCCACGACACTCTCGAACTTGGATCCAACCACAAGCTTAACACTCAGCCCCGACTGATGTCTCGCCCACCTGCACAAAGTCAAAAGGGCCTACTACTCGTGGGAATGAGCATAACCCATGAAAAAGGTAACCGTGCACTAAGGCCGACACACAAATCACATATATCATGTAGAATAATAATAGAGCATAAGACCAACATGATAACATAAATGCATATAACCATCCAGGTAAAAGTATAAAAGGCCCATTCATAATCCAGATTAATTACTTAATTAATCTCTGATCAGAAATCGATTCACACCATACTTTTTATCAAATCCGTGCAAGTACAGGAACCTCCCACTATTATAACCGGTGAGCCGGTCACACATAGAGCATCATGCCCTAATCACTATTATAACCGGTGGATCGGTCACACATAGGGTAAAAACCCTAAACACTATTATAACTGGTGGATCAGTCACACATAGGGTAAAAACCCTAACTACTATTCCTAACTGGTGGATCGGTTCGGCTGCTACTCGCATAGTGTTCCACTGTAAGTAATTAGTATCTTTTAAGTGCCTTAGCAAAACTCTGGTTTGTGTTTATTGAGCTGGGGATCCCCCACTATTATAATTGGTGGGCCGGTGATGAGTTCATATTTTGACACATTTTATACCCTTATAATCTTAGTTTTTGGTAGTTTATTTAACTAATATAGGGGAATAAGTATTGTTTTATGCTTAAGTAGTAAAATTTGCATAAATTTTATTATTTGAGCTAAAATGATATATATTAAGTAAATTTAGAATAAAATATTATTTATTAATATTTATTGAATTTTATTTTGCAGGTTTTGTTTTAAATAAAAGAAAATAAAAAAAAGAAAATAAAAACCTTTGGACCAACGGTCGAAGGCCGAAGGCCCAAAGGCCTGTAACAAAATAAACCAAACGGACGTCGAAGAGGAACGAAGCCAAACGAGCCAGAACGCAGCGCACGGAACGAAAAGAAAAGACGCTGGACGAGGGCTGACGTGGCGTGGGAAACAAAAATTATAAAAAGGAGGAGGGACGTCGAAAACGGAGGAGGCAGTCTCTGCCGTTAGGCAGAGAACAGAGGGCAGCACGGAAGTTTATAAAAAGCAGGGAAAAAGCCGCAGAGAAGAAGAGAGCATTAATTACAGCGGCAGAGCCGCAAAACGAAAAACAAAAAAAAGAGCTACAGAGCGAGAGGCGGTAGGGCCGAGGAGAGCCTTCACGGCTCGGGCTAACCGTGAAGAAACGGAAGACAGGAGAACGCTGACAGCCTCGGCACGGACTTCAAGGAAGCCGCACACGTCGAGGTCGACGCGCCATCAGCCACTAGCGATGAAAAGAAAAAGAGAAAGAAAATTATTGCACAGAAATCAAAGCCGAAGAGGAAGAGAGAATAAGAAGAAATTTTATACCAGTAGAATTTATTTCAGATAAAATTAATTTTTATCTGAATAAATTCTTGATCATTAATTCAAAATTAATTCCGGTTATTTATTTCTCTTATTTTTAATTTATATTTTAGATATATATTTCTGTGTAATTAATTCTTTAATTATGGCTGGCTGATTATTTATTGTTAGGGAATAAATTGAAACCCTAGATTATGATTTGAATTATAATTTTATTTTCTTTGTTTCGTGAGATTGTTTCTTGACTCTATATTAATTGCTATCGTTTATATGTATAATTCTGTCCAGTATAGTTTATTTGGTGCATGCCTTGTTCTGGTACCTCATAAGTGACAGTATGTAGGATTAATTGCTTGCTAGGTGGCCATCTAAATATACTAGAATTTATATGTATAAATTGCAGCTAGGTTAGATAACAATTCACCTAATCGTTTTGTGATTCTAACCTAAGTGGTAAAACGTTTCGATACGTGTGGGTCAAGAAAAGGAAATACAGCTAGACATGCTTCTTGTACTAGTATGGGTACTTAGATTGACAGCCTTCCACTTACACTTAATGCATTAAATCTAGTTAAATATAGGAGCCGCTTGTTGCTGCTATACTGCTAGTATTTAATAGGGTTAATATTGGCGCTTTGTCGTATTAATTAATTAAGGGAAGTAATATAAGGTGTATAGACCTGCTTTTGGTGTGCAACTTGGTCGATCTCTTTCTCACGATTAAAAGATGACTTAGAAATAAATATTATATCTCGATCTAATCTAGTGGTGGATTTTTATTTCCCTAACATGTTTCTCATATCTGCGGGTTTCCCATTATTTCCCATCGTTTTTCATTATTTTCGTTATTAGTTTACTTTATTCTATTTAATCCTTTTATTATTTTATCATTATTTTTATAAACCCCCATTAGTATTTTTCTTATTTATTTATTTGAGGTTATTTAGTGTTTTTATTTTATTTATAGTTTAAGCTAGTTAATTAGAGGTGAGCCCTCTCAATCCTCTGCTAGAACGATACCCTTATTTACCAGTGCTACAATTGACAACAAGAGGGTTTAAATTGCATGCCGGCTACGGTCACACACATAGATAATCATTCCCTAACCACTATTATAACCAATGGATCGATCACATATAGGGTAAAACCCTAACCACTATTATAATCGGTGGATCGATCACACATAGGGTATAAACCCTAACCACTATTCCTAACCGGTGGATCGGGTGGACCCGTCTCAATATCTTTCACTTTAAGTGATTAATGTCTTAAACATCTTATTCAGAATCTTTCACCCTAGACATGCATGAATCACTCCATTTACACTTATTCTTCAATTGATCCGTATCATATCATGAGAACCATGCACCTTCTAATTTGTCCAACAACCTCTCCTCTGTACTCCAACTCACACCAGGTTCCCAACACCAAAATATGTGGGTCAAGGCCCACTACTACACACCTCCAAGTCCACTTATTTCCTTACTCTAGGGTTTTCTCGGAAATCCTAATTTAGGCCTAAGTGGCACCTCCTACTCCACCTCACACAACTCAAATCATTTTAACTCTCCACACATCACAACTCATAGATTCCACCCTCATAATTACACTTTAATCACCAAGTACACATGCTACCACAAAAAGCCTAAGCAGCCACACCAAACCCTAATTGTCCACACAAACCCTAGCTCGGTCTCCTACATACCCTTATAATGCTCCATGTACTATTTTTCATCCAAAGTGTTCAAACACCCAAACAACACTTACATTACCTTCCTCACACCCTAAATCAACTTTTCATACCTAAACTTTACTCCCATGCAGATACTCACCTCCCCATGCAGACCTTCGAACTTTTTCATGCAAACCTTAAATCTCCCATGTAAAAACCTTAGAATCACCTATGCAAACCCTATATTCATCCATACAAAACCATAAATTATATTCTCTCACATGAAACCCTAAATTTCCCATTTTATTCTTACACTCATTGATCATTAAAATACTTAGGTCAACTCACATCCCTTGGTCAACTTATTTCCCCCATTCTCCTTTTTCATCCTTTCTCCCACACAAACCACATCAACATCCTCACATTCATGTCTTACAGGGTCACAACATATATCATCATATACCATAATATTTCATCACATAATACATATGTCATTTAATAACACATGAACACACTTAAACTCCACGCCATATTACACATGAAAATAATATAATGATAACCATGGGATGCATTACATACAAATCATATGATGCACATAAACACACATAAGGCCTTAGTAACACCCTTACCTAAAATGACACTGGTCTTGGAGCACGCTCCTACGCCTCCTTAAGGCCTTGACTGGTCTCACCTATATGAGGAAAAAACTAAAAATTAGATTTCCTCCTACCAAAAATACTATTAAATACTAACTTATTCTAAGACTAGGCTTTTGATAAAATACTGAAATAATAATAGCAAAACACTAAAAATAATATTAATGATAATATTAATAAGAGTAATACTAATAGTAACAATAATAATAAAAAGGGTATTATTCAAAAACAAAGTGAAATAAGGGCTTCAGCCCCTTTACCAAAGTAATACCAGTAATAATATTATTAACTTTAATAATAAAATTAGTAGTAATAATAATAATAATGATAAAAACAATAATAATATTACAAAAATAATAATGACCATAATGGTACTAATAGTAAGGATAATATTCAAAGATAAAATGAAGTAGGGTTTCTACCCTACATTGAATAATAATAAATTTAACAAATAATAATAATAATAATAATAATAATAATAATAATAATAATAATAATAATAATAAATACTAATGATAATAAAAATACTAATAACCTTAATAATAATAAGACATGATATTTATAATACTACTACTACTATTAAAATTTAAATAGGTACAATAAGGTTTCAACCCTATATAGAATAATAATATTAACATTGAAAATAATACTAACAATTCTAATACTACTACTACTACTACTACTAATACTAATAATAATAATGATAATAATATTAATAATAATCGCCTAACAATAATAATAATAATAGCAAAACTAATAGTAAAGTAGTTGTAATACTAATAATAGAATAATAATAATAGTAATTTGAAATAGTAATAATAGTAATAATAATAATAATAATAATAATAATAATAATCACATAATAATAATAATAATAATAATAGTAATAATAGAAACAATAAGAATAATAATAATAAAATTGAAATAAAAATATAATAGGGCTTCGACCCTCAATAGAAATAATAATAAAAACATTACTAATAATAATAATAGCAATAACAACAACAACAACAATAATCATAATGTATTTCGAATGAATAAAATAAAATAGATTAAGGCTTGTAAAAAATAGGGTAAAAGCGTTGAGAGGGTCTAGGGTTCAACCTTAGATTGGTGGTGACAGGCGGCACCGACGGCTGGAAAAAGTGAAGAAAAGGGGAAAAGTTGGATGTTGGGAAAAAGATAGGGAGAATGGAGGTGGGAGTAGAGGTGATTATGGTTGCCTAGAAGGAGAGGAACATAATGGAGGTGGTGGCGCAGCCAAAGGTGGCAGCGCACGGCGGCGACAACGGTGGTCGAAAGAGGAAGAAGAAGAGAAAGAGAGGAGGAGAGGGAGGAAGGGAAAAAGAAGGGTAGGGGAAGGTATAGGGTGGTCTGCAGAACAAGATGGGAGGTGAAAGAAGCGGAGTCAACAACGGAAGTGGTGGCTAAGGATGGTTTGCAGGGCGGCGGAGGTGGAAGAATGGGTTGATTGAGGAGCAAACTTTGCACAGCCGGGGTGGCTTGTGCAGAGAGAATTGAGGAAGAAGGGAGGCATAGTTAGTTAGAGGGTGGTGCAAGGATGAGTTGGGTAGGCAGAGATGGCAGCGTAGTTGGCTGGAGGCGGTGGAAATGGTGTCTGAAGGGGCGGCGGTGGCAAGGTAGGTTTTTTGGGGAAAACAACCAAATCTCGATATAGAGCTCAATCCGGGGGTATTTATAGGGTTTAAATGATAGGGTGAGGTCTGTGGGATGACAAGGGAGTAGGCAAGTAGGTTTAGGGTTCGCCGGCAGCGTCTGGCCGCCAAAAATCTAGGTCGAACATAGCAGGGTTAGCTGGCGGGGAGAGAAACGTGCGAGGAGAGGGGGAATTAGTTGGGTGAAAAGGTCGATGCGTCAACAAGGAAGAGGGAGGAGAGGTTGGCCAGATCAACGATGAGTTTGGCAGCAAAAATCCAGGGCTGGGGCGGCGGAGTTACAGGTGTCGATGATGTTGGAGAAGGAGGAAGGAAGAAGACAAAATAAGAAAAGAAAGAAAAAGGAAGGAATCGGGCTGGTCGGCACGGTGACGGGGAAGGATTTAAATGAAACGTAGAGTTTTGGTGGAAAAAGAAATGAAGAGCGGCATTCCGGGGCGGGCCGCACTGAAGGAGAAACGGACGAAGGATTTTGGCCACTGGAAGAAAAAGGAAGGAAAAGAGGCTTGGGCCGGCAGCTGATAGGCCCGCTTCGGGGGAGGGGAGGAAGAAAAAGAAAAGAAAGAAAAAGAAAGAAAAAGGAAAAAGGAAAAAGGGAAAAATAAAAATAGTAAGTTGGGTCAATTAAATTAATTAGGATATGTGAGATATTTAAAAATAATAATATTTAAATCCCTATTTAGACTAATTTGGGATTTTTGAAAGATTTTTCATAAATTCCATTTTAATTAGCAAATCCCCCAATTTTTCTCCAATAAAATATTTATAAAATTAATATTAATTTGGAACTATTTTCTCCTTCTTATTTTAAATAAAATAATTAATTGAATTAATTTCTAAAATAAAATCCTTAATTAGCTAAAATACCCAAATTTCTCCTAATTAAAATACTTATAAATTTCTTCTTAATTTGCCCTAATTAATTTCCTTTTATTTTAATAAAAAACATGTATGACTAACTCCTACTATTCTTATCCTCCAAACCCCTAGTTGACCACCACAACCATAACATACCCTAATACCCATGCAAACCCTACTCCATGCAAACCCTAGCTCCATGCAACCCCCCAACTCCATGCAAACCCTAACACCATGCAAACATTAACTCCATGCAAACCCTAATTCCATGCAAACCCTAACTCCATGCAAACCCTAACACCATGCAAACATGAACTCCATGAAAACATTAAGACACTCCCATCATTATTTTACAAACCTTATCATGCATGTCTTATGGGCCACACCATACCACAATAATATCACAACCCATATACATAATACTTATGCCACAATTTAATGCACAATCTTACCTTAACTCCATATCATGTTGTACATATGATAGTTATACAAATACACATAAAATACATTATAGTTCACATCACATGGCATGCATGGCATATAAAATACATAATACACAAACAGCCTTAGTACTCCCTTACCTAAAACGTCACTGGTCTTAGAGCACACTCCTATACCTCTTGAGGGCTTTGATTGGTCTCACCTATTACGAGGAAAAAACTAGAATTATGTTCCATTCTAAAAATACTAGTATTTACTAACTTACCCTAAGACTAGGCTTTTAAATAAAATCATACTATACTAATAATAACTATACAAAATACTACTAAAAATACTAATAATAATATTAATATAACTCAAAACGGATGGTGATATAAGTGTTTCTACCCTCCACCAAAATAATGCTAAAAATAATAATAATAATAATAATAATAATAATAATAATAATAATAATAATAATAATAATAATAACAACAACAACAACAACAACAACAACAATAACAACTTAAGCCTAAACAATACAAAGTAGGGTTTTCGAACCTTCCTCAAAATAGTAAAGTTACCATTTAATAATAATGATAATAATATTAATAATACATTTTACTTATAATAATATTAATAATAATAAAGATAATAATAATAACATTATTAATAATAGTTGAAATAGTAGTATTAATAACAAAATAGGAGCATGCGAATCATAATCATAAAATAGGGCTTCGGGTCCCCTTAGTTAAATAATAGTAATGATAAAATAATACTACTACTAATAATAATGTTAATAGTACTATTAATAATGAATATAAAACTTATAATAATACTATTAATACCCATAATTTGAAACTAACAACTTAAATAATTTATAACTACTCTCGACCTTGCCAAGAAAATATAACATCAATATTAAACCCAATAATAATAATAATAATAATTAAATAAATGCTAAAATTTAAAATAAAATAGAATAAACTTAAATAAATAGGGGAGAAGGGCTGAGAGGGTCTAGGGTTTCACCTTGAGTCGGCGGAGATGGGTGGCACCGGCTGTGGTCGGAAAAGAGGTTAGAAAAGGAAAAAGTTGAGGTTTGAGAAGAAAAGGTGGAGGTTGAGGTGTTGGTGGTAGCCTAGGCTGAGAGGAGTAAAGTGAGGGTGGTGGCACAGCAAGTGGCGGCGGCGTACGGTGATAGAGGTGGCAGTCGAAAGGAAGAGAAGAAGAAAGAGAGGGAAGGAGAAGGAGAAAGGAGAAAAGAAGGGTATGGCTAGGTGGAGGAAGATTAGTAGTAGCTTTTGGGTGGTGTAGGAGGTAGTGATAGTGGCAGATGTGGTGGCAGATGGTGGCTTGAGGGGTTGCAGGTGTACAAACTTGGCTTGATGGGCAGGGATGTTTGCACGGCTGCGGTGGCTTGTGCAAGAAGAATCGAGAGATGGGTGGCTTAGTTAGTTATAGGGTGGTGTAGAGAAGACTTTGGTAGGCAGAGATGGTGGCAAAGTTGGCTAACGGCGGAGGAAAGGTCATCTGAAGTCGCGGTGGTGCACAAGGTAGGCTCTTAGGATTTCGGGGAAAAAGTCTCGAAATCACACAAATAAGGGGTATTTATAGAGTTTGGAGATGAAGGTAGGGTTCTGAGGGTCGGTGGGTAGATAATACCGATAGGGTTTGGGGCAACCAGCAACGTCAATTTGGCCAGTACAAGTTTAGGTCGTGTTTGAACTTTCACAAAGGAAAAGGAGGACTTCGTGCGTGAGAAAAGAAAAATGGGTTAGGTCATGCTGAACTGCGAGTCAAGGGGAAGAGAAAGAGAGAAGAAACAGTTGGTCAAGTTAAGTGTAGCTGACCGTTCGACAGTGGAGGAGGAACGAGGAAGAAGGAGGTGAACCGGGCGGCTGGGGGAAAAAGAAAGAAAGAAAAAGAAGGGGGAAATCAGGCTGGTCGGTAACGGTTATAAAGATCTTAAATGGAACGCAGCGTTCCAGGGGAAAAAGCCACGGCACACAGCTTTTTGGCTGTCGCGGGAAGGAAAGAAAGGAAACAGGCGAATGGGCCGTGAAGAAAGAGAAAGAAAGGAAGGAAAAAGATTTTCCACACCAGATAGGCCCAATTGGAAAGAAGAAGAAAAAGAAAGAAAATAAAAAGAAAAAGAAAGAAAAAGGAAGAAGGAAAAAGAAAACGGGAAAAGGAAAATTTAAGTAGGTTGGGGTCAAATAAATTAATTAGAATATTTTAGGTATTTAAAATAAAAATATTTAAATAAAATAATATTAAATTTCTTTTTTTGGCTAATATAGGGGTTTTAAAAGATTTTTCCTAAATTCCTTTTTAATTAGAAAAAACCCCAAATTTTCCCTTATAAAAATATTTGTAATTTCCTTATTTATTTGCCCTAAATAAATCCTTCCCATTTCACATAAAATAATTAATTAAATTAATTCCCTAATAAATCCTTATTTAATTTTATTTCTTAAAATAAATATTTTTGGGGCATTTGAGTAATTGAAGGTAGAGTAGAATGAATCTTCCAAATTCCCAGATTCTTGCCTGATATCAAATCATTGATCTTAGAAACATGCATAGGAGAGAGGTAGAATAATACAAGGCTGAGGTCATCTCTCCCTCCTTAATTGTCCCAATTGACCTTTAGATCAATCAACGACAATATTTTGGGCTAAATGTATCATGAAAATGGTTAGGAATATCTTAGGGATAATTTGGCATGGTTTGATAAGGTTTCATTTTAGTATAAGAGACTTTTTAGAAAAATTAGGTTTGAAAAATTTCCCCAGCTTGACAAACTAGTCAACTGTTCTACAAACTAGTTGACTATTCTACAAACCAATCAATCAGTTCTCCCACTAATTGATTGGTTTATTTAAGAAAATTTATTTTGGTAAAATGACAAACCATTAGACGGGTTCATAAAATTAGTCAATCGGTTTGCCCAAAAAATCCAATAAACTCCATTATTCAACATGATTTCAAATCAGACTTTGCTTCAAACCAAATCATAACATTAAATCAAGATAAAAAGTCCAAAAATTGGTAACATTCTCATTCAACCACTTACAAAAATATGGGATATTACAAGTAGAGAAAAAGAATAATGTTAAAGGAAATCGATAGGGATAATAATAAAGGAAAGAAAATAGTTGAGGGTGAAGAAGTTAGAATTTGGGAGAAAGTGAACAAGACAAGTGAGACAAACAGAGAAAAAAAGGTTATGACCCTTAGCCAATATTATTCATGAGAATTCAGTCATTCTATCTCTACCTTTTACAATTAATATGAGGCTCTTTATATGAAATTCTTAATTATCTCCTAAGGAGTTGTGCACTAAACTCGCAACTGAAGAACAATAAGACCTAAAGAAACCAAGATCCTGAAATATATGCATTGCAACAACTCCCAATAAGATGTTCAATAGTTATAGAGGTAATAATAGATGTAGACCAAAGTATGTTTTAGGTTCGAAACTAATTATTCCAGCATTAAGACTAATAACTATGAAATATGGCCAATTGGGGTAAAACATAATATCCAACGGAATCTCAAGTTAGGATTTATTCAATCAGCAATTTAGGGTGTAATAAATGTCCCAAATATTAGCTCAAACTCTTATTTCCTACAAAATAAGTATAGAAAATATAAGAAAATAGTATTTCTAGAATATAAAATTAAATAAATTAAATGAGGGTATTGATGATTACACCAACATGGAACTTGTTAGTAGGGTCATGCAAAATATTTGGGATCTGAAAATTCTATCAAGTATAAGTTCCATCCCCCTTTTTAAACACTTATCTAGCTTTTAAGATATCTGGATTTTAATCAAATTATCTGATTTAGAAAATTTTATGATATTTTATTAATTATTTCAACAATATAACATAATATTGTAATTTTGAAGTGATAAGTTTTAAAAATTTATTTAATTTTCTAATTTAAACATTAATATTAACATTTTAATAATATTTTTAGATATAATAAGACACTCATATGAATATAGATATGATTATTAAATGATGTTTGATCTTTTCATTTGTGAAAGTTATTACAATTGTTAAAATAATATTTTTATATGAGTATTAAATGTATAAGATATTTGAACCATATTTTTATATATCTAGTCTAAAACATATGAAATAGATATCTAACCTGGTAGATATGAATATTCGGTTATAAACAACCCTACTTATTAGAGTTAGCAAAAATAGAAAAAAATGATAACGTTCAATAGCACTAGCTACAATATGCATGTATAATCGATATGCTAATTATAATATTTTAAAAAAATAAATCAAAGTCTTATCTCATGCTCTAAGACATATGTTAGACAAATCGTTACCTTGGGTGTGGTATAGTACTATAGAATTAAGGTAATGATCAAGGGTAAAGGTGGACAGCTCCTGACAAGGTGTAGTGACTTTAGATACCATTACTATAGCCACAACAAGCAGAGAGGCAGGAGAGGGGTAGAGGAATGTGGAATATTATGTTAATTAACTACAAGTTCAAAGATAAGTCCCAATTAGCAATTACTCAATGCCTTATCTAGCATATATTTGATAGATTCCTTGAATAGTGGGTGGGTGCCTGGGTGGTAGTATATTTTGGCACTCTTACATTTTCTTCACATAATATTCATTATTTGCATAGCTTTATTTTATGGTATTTAATTATGTTTCAAACACTTATTTTTAGAAAGCAAAAACATGTCATTTTAAATGGTGAAGGAGCATGTAGAAAAAATAGCGGGGATAAATAATTTCATAAATCTATTCAATCAAGTTTCCCCCAAATGAGAGAAATAGTTCCAAAATTATTTTAAAGTGAGAAATTACACAACTTTTTACATTAGGATAGTAATGAAATTTACCAAGCACGAAACATGGAAATGAGTAATCTAAAAAATATTGATTTGGAGGGAAAAAAATATACGAAGGGAATGGGGCCTAGGCCTACAAGTTACTAACCATATGTTATTTCTTCTAATGATCTTTGGGTGTAGCTAGTTTAGATTTTTAGTAACAACAGGAAAGAGCCTAGCCTAATTCCTATGTATTTTTTGAGTGGTGACCTTAATTTGTAGGACATTTTCCTTTCTTTTTTATTTTTATCCTCTATTTATATTAGTTAATTAATTATATTGTATGGATAATAATTTTATGTGAAGTAAATGACACATATATCATTGGAAAAAAGAGAGAGAAGAAGATGGTAGCAACTCGTGTTATTATTTATTATTAAATGATGATTATAACAATGGAGGCTAATATCACGATAATTTTCTCTGATTAGAATGCTAATTAGAACTCCTCAACCTATCCATTATATGTTAGATGTTTTTTCACATCGATGTCATTGAGTTAGAATACTAAGTATCATTTCTGTTATTCTAGTTAGTGAGAAATTATGTTTGGATCATTTAAGAATAGATATAATATATTTCCTTAAGTTGTGTGATGTGTTACGTGACATTGGTGGGCTAAAAGGAAATTTATAAGATATGGTTGTTATATTCTTATATACACACTCTCAAAGTAAAATTAATAATAATAAAAAATAGAAGAACTCAATTATATTTTATGTAGGGATGTTAATGGATCAGATACCCCTTATTTGTTATCCAAATTTGATCATCCTTACCCAAATGTGACAGGTAATTTCCCCCTCCTCTATATCCATATCTATATCCATTGGGTTCAAAATAAAAACTATTCAATGTTAAAATTAGATACTTAGGTTGTCAGAGTTTAAGTATATTTTCACTTTTAACTTTAAAAAATATATTAATGGTTATATAAATGAAGGATAAATAAGGGTTTGGATATGAAGGTATGGAATTGAGGATCCTTTATGTAATACCCCTAAAATGAACAAAGTGTTCTAAGGATTGATATGACTACTTATATCAACATGGTATACTATTTTTTTGGTGATTCCTTTCTAAGAACTCCATAGGATGGATGACCTAAGAAGTTTTAGAAATTTTATAAAAATTTCTTAGGAAGTGGGTGAGTGATAATAAAGTATGCTGAAAGGAATTGTGTTAATCTATGGGATCATCCCATCAATTTGAAAGTGTTTAGGGAAGCCCCCTTGTGGTCGTATCGATTCGGAGTATTATACTTTACCCATATCGATACCTAAATCTATAAGATATTTGTCACTGTCCTCCATATACGTATCCATATATGTTTGTCCATATCCATTTACAAATCCATCAGATAAAATTCATTGGATTTTGAGGGAAAATAGTTCAATTGTCATCCCTAATTTTATGTGAAGTGGTGAAACAATATCTAGGCACTTTAATATTGTGCTTCATGATGTTCTTAAATGCCACAATATTCTTTGGAAGAAGTTAGAGCCTATTGATGGAAGCTATTCAGATGAAAGATGGAAATGGTTTAAGGCATGTTACATTAATTAATCTTATAGTTTTATGTAACTTCAAAATATAAATTAAATAATTTCAAACGATTTCTTTTTTTTTATATTTATATTATAGAACTGTTTAGGTGCTTTAGATGGAACTCATATCAAAGTTTGTGTAGGAGAAAATGACAAAGATAAGTATAGAAAACAAAAGGGAGAACTGTAACACCCCAAGTCGACACGACCACGCGAGGGCTACCTTGGAGTGCTTTCGGATTGATCGGCTGACCCCACAGATCAACACGAGTCCTTTCAGGACGCTTTGTCCTCACTCACACACTTCCCGAGAAATTTTTAGAAAATTTCTGAAACTTCCCAGGAGGTCACCCATCCTAAAATTGCTCCACGGCTAACACGCTTAACTGTGGAGTTCTTAGGACAGAATCACCAAAAAGATGGTATACCATGTTGATATAAGTAGCCAGATCAATCCTTATAATACTCTCCTAAATTTGGGGTATCACAAGAACTAATATGTTAGGTGCATGTTTAAAAGACCTACTATTTATATATGTTTAACTTGGTTAAGAGAGTTCACCTCATGATAATAAAGTACTTCAAGATGCACTTTCTAGAAGGAATAGGCTAAAAGTTCCTCAAGGTAACAATTATAACACCATAAAGTATTCCACTTTCCATTAACGAAGTTTAGATTCATTATGTGATCATGATAATATTTTAATGTATTATAATATTTTACTATTTATGTGATGTCAGACACATGAATTGTGGGGGATTCTTAATTAACTTCTTATAAATGTCGAAGGTATCATCTTAGTGAATGAAGACATATATACCAACCAACAACAACTAAGGAGATTTACAAAATGAAGCATTCTCATGGTAGAAATGTGATAGAAAAGTGTTTTGATTTGTTAAAGCTCAGATGAAGGATTTTAAGATGCACTACTTGGTATTCAATGAAAATAGTGGGCATGTTTTTTTCTTTTTTTTTTTGCATGTGCTCTATTACATAAATTTATCATGATGAATATGAATACTTATCTGATAGACATTTGTGGAAGAATGTCATAATGGAACACAAAATGTTGTTGATGAATCTTTGACTAGGCATTATGAGGCTAAAACCACTTGAAATAACTTCAAAAATGATTTAGCTTGTGAGATGTTTCAATAGTATTCTAGACAAACTTAGTAAAAGTATAGTTCCAATTTATTTTTTTTGCGATGAAATATTATCTTTAATGTTATTTTATGACATTGATGCATATGTATTTATATAAGTTGTAGATACATCTGATGTCTCATTATTGTTTATATAGGGATGCTTAAATGATGAGTTTGCATTTTGTTTTATATTGAACATTGAACTATTATTATACATTTATCATTTATGGTTAATTTTATTAGTGAAGATAAAGCACTATCATGACATCAAATGCTAAATGAAGATCCTATGTAAGATGGATTCAACAGGAGGATCCTACCATTGCTTAAAGTTTGATGTATCTTGTACTTTAGGGATATTTGAAGGGTGAAATGGTCAATTTAAATTGGGGTATCAATTTGAGATAGAGACGCTTGTGTAAGGAAAAAAAATTTCTTGGGCGACAGATGAAGGCTAAGCCACGCATTGATTCAGAAGTTAAAACTTTAATGGATAGATGCCATGAATTTAAGAAAAAGCTTAAACTCAATGCTAATCGATTTGGATAGGATGAGAGATATATCTCAGTGGAAGATGCCACATTTGCTAAGTAGGTAAAGGTAATTTGTGTGTGTGTGTAATAATATTTTTATACAATGGAATTATTATGTTTTAATTTATTAACATTCATTTCACATTGGATTAGAGGTATCCAAATGATGTCAGGTTAAATAACAAGCACCATTTTTATATTATGATGATCTTTCTATGTTTATGAAAATGATTGAGCTACTCGAGTATGTTGTCACATGTTCAGAGGTTTCAGCCCCAACACCCCTGATGAGGCTAGCAACCAATGTCTAATATAGTTGAACACCATATCAAATATGCATAATATCCCACGATAATAGCATAAAGAGATATATAGGTGGGACACCAAGCTGTATTTGAGATATAAAATTGACATTAGCAACCATTAGGTAACTATGGGGTACCCATATTTGCATGGCTCATTGGCAAGATGCTTGGGTGAAGTCACGGATCATGACATTCCCCCCACCTAAAATTGTAATCGCCCTCATTTGCACAAACAAAAGGGTCCCAAAATCACTTCTCTACATCTCAGGCATTGTTCCCATGAAAACTCTTCAACGCTCGTCCATGTTGGAAAAGCACCATGCAAACACCATACATTGCCCCGCAAGGCTTGAAATCCAACCAGCATCTCGT
Source organism: Tamarix chinensis (assembly GCA_030549775.1). NCBI lineage: Eukaryota > Viridiplantae > Streptophyta > Magnoliopsida > Caryophyllales > Tamaricaceae > Tamarix > Tamarix chinensis. The sequence goes on along the minus strand of CM060179.1, from coordinate 8,742,247 downwards.
TCCCATCATTTGTTATGGCATATCCAACTTCCTTGCAACAACTTAACCATACACACCCGAGATCGTATCATCACACGACCCCCCAACAACTTATTTAAATGGCCTGGATCCCACACCAAACCACGCTTACCAACACACCTTGTTAATGGACCTATGCGGCACTCATAACCCCTTAGCTTCACTCCTTAAGCTGGTTGTCACCCAATTTGCCTCAAACCAATGGTTGCCCACACTCCTTTGGGGTACACCCATCCACACGGTAAAATTCTTATTGATTGGATTAGGAAATGAGTTGCTCTGATACCACTTGTCATGTGCTCAGAGACTTCAACCCCAGTGCCCCTAGTGAGGCTAGCATTTAATGTCCAATACAACTGAGCACCATGCTAAATTTATACAATCTCATGATAATAGTATAAAGAGATGTATAGGAAGGGCGCCAAGTCATACCTGAGACATAACATCAACATTAGCGACCATCAAGAAACCAGGGAGCACCTATATTTACATGGCTCATTGGAAAGATGCTTAGGGCAAATCACATGCCGTAACAATGTGATTAATGTGTTGTTGATTTCATCGATGATATTTACACCCATCAACAACATAATGATGAAAATGAAACACCTAAAGACATTTCTCATGTTGGCGCACCCTCAAGTAACATATGTAATCACGAGTAAGAAACTAAGGGTGAAGACCTTGGAAATTGTTATGCATATGTGATTACATATGAAATGAGTGAGCGATGTAATGGAAGTTGTTAGAGACTATATTGATGTCATCCCTAGTTGCTTTAAACAAGGATATGAGATGGATAATAGAAAAATGAATGTTTTTTTATGAAGTAAAGAATGCCAAATGTCTTTTTTTGAAGTAAATAATGCATAATATATAAATCCAAAAGAGGTTATGAAAGCTGAAAATGAAATTATTTCAAATCTTGTATATGCCAACTACTAATTTAGTATGGATGATGATTATTAAAGAGCATATAATCTTAGCTTATTGATTCTAGATGGTTAAAATATTCTAATTACATTATTTATTATTATTACTATTATTATTATTTAATGATTTAACACAATTAGGGTTTTTGAGTCCACGATGTTAATCTGGTCAATTCTTGTTAAAATGTTTAAATTGGCATTTTGGGCTTGAAATTAAATGTATTCTAATGTAAATTATATAATTAATTGAATAAAATAACTCAATTATACAATCTAATTTAGATATGTAAGAGTTTTGACCTAAACATCTAATTCTGATTGATTTCGCACAATTTTCCCAATTGACACTTCCAATATGATATTAAATAGATTTCAAAATATATTATAACATTAATTGAATAAAACAACTCGATTATAAAATTTAATTTCAATACACTAGGATTTTGACCTAGGAATCCAATTCCAACTAGTTCTGAACAAATTTCTCAACTTTATAGTTCCAATATGAAATTAGATATATTTTCATGCATATTTCTCAAGTTCATATAAAAGTACTCAAAACAAAAGTTAGGGTGTAACTCTTCGAGTTGATATGACTATGCTGGGACTACCCTATAGTATTTTTAGATTGATCGAATAACCCCGTAGATCAATACGAGTCCTTTCAGCATACTTTTTTTTCCCACTCACATGCTTTCTGGAAAAATTTCAGAAAATTTTCAAAACTTTCCAAAAGGGTTACCCATTCTAAAAGTTGCTCCATGCTTAACTATAGTTTCTTAGGATGGAATTACCAAAATGATGGTATATCATGATGATATAAGTAGCCAAATCAATTCTTATAACACTTCACTCAATTTGGGGGTATTACATGGGGTTGGAAAAAAGTGATCCAAATAAAAAATATTATTATGAGCTGAATGGAGCTGGTTCATGGCCTAAGAAAGTTCGTCTAGTGTTGGCCATGGCTCGTATGCTATGTCTAGGGTTGTTAAGCTCAAGTTGGCTAGTGTCTCAGCTCTCGCGTTGTCGGCTACTCGCTGACATCGCTGCTGCTTTGAGCGGTTGTTGCACTAGAGGTTGGCGATGACGAAGATGGAGGGAGAAGTGTGGTGGAGTTGAAATGGTGGCTGCTAGTGGTTGGATATTGACAGAGGGGTGTAGAGAAGAGGAGCAGGGGAGAAGGAGCATGGGTAGGGGAATTGGGTTTAGTTTATTAGAGGAAGAAAAAGACGAATGGAAGAGAAAGAAAAGAGGGAGAAAGAAGAAAAGGAAAATGGGTGGACCAATTGGGTTTTTGATTTTTTACAAATACATTTATACATAAGAGGGTATAAAATACCTGAAAAATATTTATGTGTAATTTTATTGGAAACTCATTTAGCGAAAATTATTTCGTAAAGATCCAAAGGTATTAAATCAATATCAAAGTTATTTAAAGAATTTAGGAAAAGATTTATAAGAAAATACCAACGAACATAATATTTTGTATTCTTATGAAAATACATAATACAAACTCAAAAATATTTAAATCCATATAGGAAAACATTTAAATCAAATTCTAACCAATTTTTTGGATCTCTTTATAAAAATTAATTATCTATGATAATTATTTATATTAAAAAAATTTGGCTAAAATATTTCCAAAATAAGTAATAATCATAGATAATTTCTGTTTATAAGGAGATCCAAACAGACACTAAGTGACTGAAATTAATTTAAATAATTTTTAAAAATGATCACCCGCAAACTAAAAAGGTAAAATAAAAGGAAATTAATTAAAAAAATCATAAATAATTTAAAAAAAATTAATTAAAAAATTCAAAGATCTTCATAATATTGTAAAACAAAATTCAAATATAAAAATATTTTTTTACAAGTAAAAATCATTAAAATTATTTTTCTATTTTAATGGAAATCATATAATTTAAATAATTTATTTTGTTAACAACATATAACTCCACAACAAAATTTTAATCGCACTATGAAGTTATAATAAAAAAATCTATAATATTAAAACCTAAAATACGAAAAAAGAATGGAAATATATAAATTTTTAAGCAGAATTTGAAATTATAAGAGTATAATAAAATTATGGTCATGAATGAACTTATCTAGAATGATCCGCAATGATAAGAATTAATTAAATTACAATATGAATCTAATTCATCGATAAAATCATAAAATGAATAAAAATTAAATAATTAAATGTGTTTATTATATTATGCTAATAAAATCATTAAGCTTAAGAAAATTAAATTTAAAAAATACGTGGTATTACACATACACTTTTGTATATATTGTGTTACAAGAACTTTTAGATGGTCGTCTTGAGTTTGAGGAGGTACCTCGGGTAGAGCGATTCAAGTTCATATTTAGGGTTAAGGTATGGACTTATATTTTTTGTGGTTACATGTGTTGTATGCTCTAGATTTCGAATGTCTCTGTTGGACTATTTGTCTCCCTTTCTATTCCTCTCTATTTCAATATATTGTATTATTTAGAGCATGTAATTAATCCGTATTATATTCTCACATTTAATTTATTAAAATCTTCTGCCATTTCTATATATTTCCATAGATATTGATTTAATTGCTGCAAATGTTTTAGCCCTACATTTAGTACGATAAAAGTATGGATCGAACGTGTGTTAGGTGTGACAGTAAAAACCTTTAGATCATGTTAATGCTTCTGCATCAAAATAAAAGTAAAAATTAATAGGAAACTTTAGGGTATTACATTTAGTTGTTGAAAACCTTCATATTTGTATTAAGATATTTGAAAATATTAATCGGTTGTATCGTAGATTTATCGAAGATGTATTTGAATTTTATATTTCTATTTTTTTCTTGAATTTAAACAATAAACAAAATAATCCTAATTTGTGTCACATATTTTCTATTAACTTTATTAGTAATGTTTTGGATCAATGAAATTATTCACTTTTTATCTATCATTAGTTAACTTCTTGTAGTAGTTTATTCTTTTGGTATAGATAATGTTTAAGTTTTAGCATTTCATCTAACATAGATTATGTAATTGCATACACCTCTCTTTATGTTCTTGTTTTAACTTCCATATTTTCGTTTTTAAAACAGAAAAAAATAGGTTTGAAAAATAGGGGTGCTATAATAGTTCACCAAAGCATTATGATAGATAAGATCTTGTGCATTTATATATACTTTGTATTTTCTTATATAGATTTTTCAAGGTGTCATGCCATCATAGTAAAATTAATGTGAGAAAAATAAAATATATATTAATGTGACAAAACAAAAGAAATACATACTCCCTACATATCAAAATAGAATTCATTTTAGCACTAAATTTTTATATAAAATATCACTTTAAAAAAATTAATATTAATTTTTTATTTTTATCCTCATATTTTTATTGTTATTTATATATCAAATATATTATTTTAAAAAAATAAATTGTATAATAAAATTTTAAAACTATTTTTATTAAAGAGTAGTAATTTTTATATTATAATCTCACTTATACTTATAAATGGTCATGCCACGGAAAGGAGTTTTAATAACGGTTATTTTATAGTTTTAATAACAGTTTTCAACCGTTGTTGAATCGCCCGTTATTAAATCTTTAATAACGGTTCATAACCGTCATGAAAAATACACAAAAACCCGCGAATATGTGCGTAAACTTCATATTTAATAACGGTTTTTACTTTAAAACCGTTATTAAAACATAGGTTTTAATAACGGTTATTATGAAAACCGTTATTAAAAACTGGAGTTTTAATAACATTTTTAGAAGAACCATTATTAAAACCTACGTTTTAATAACGGTTTTCATCAGAACCGTTATTAAAACTCCAGTTTTTTTTGTTTTTGCAATTTTTTTTAGGGTAATACACAGTTGTATGTTCAAACAATTACCAAATCTGCAATGTAAAACAACATCAATTCATACCAAATCTGCAATCACACCATAATTTCAATCAATCTATAATTGGTATGCATGTCTCAATACACCAACTATACTTAGGAATAAAAATTAGTGGGCATACCACAACTTGGTAGCTCTACACCCCAAAATAAAGAGTTCACGGATCTAGGCTGGAAAGACTGAAAGATTTAGACGAAATACATACCTAAAAATGCATGTAGAATATATAGATCGCTACCTAATACCGAATGAATGAGTGCACGTGCTTGGCCCATTGGTCTCTAACTTCATCAATTTCATCAACATTATATTGCTGGCCTCATGCATAGTTATCGGTGAAAAACTACAACACCCATGTTTCAATTAATATACAGTTAGCCAGTAGGTAAAATATATATATGTCATAATTCATTAATAGAAAAATATGGAAAAGCAAACATACATGGCTTGGATCTATGTTGACCAATCTATTATGGACTATAAGATCCATCATCTAAGTTCCTTTGTCTCGAAGATCTGGTTCCAGTAGCTCTTTGGAGGTACCTAAAGCTCCATAATTACACAGAATTGGCATAATTAGTAACCATGAAAACAAAAGAAAGTAATAGCCCCATTAAAAATACTATTAAAACCCTCACCAGCTAAGACATGGTAAGATACCCAATGAGGCTAAATAGATGGATGGCTGGATAAAGAGATAAACAATAGAGGAAAAACAATTCTGATAAAAGTAAAAACTAAAATAACTGAAAACATGTATTACCCTACATACAAAGGTAGGCAACATGTAATACCACTTTAATAAAGAGGTTATATTACCCTAGAATGTGAAAAAGGTTTTCAGGATAGTCTAAATTAAAGGTTTAATTTGTTAAAAAGGCCCTAAAAATATACCCTCAAGGTTGTATCACTTGTATGTAACAAAAAAACCTCAATTTAGAGGCCAAAATGGCCTTTTTTGGGCTCCTAGATTGCCCAAACCGGCTACGCCACTCTTCCACGTTGTAGATCTCGAAAAAATACCCAAAATAGCATCCTAGATCACCTAAATCCGATGTCCCATGAAAAAGTTATGACCCTCCAAAGTTTACAGTTGAATCTAGCTCTAAATAACCTCAATAATGTCTTCTCTTTTGTTTATTATGGTTGTAGCTCTAAATAATGTTGAATCTATATTCTCCATACAAACAAATACAACAATAATATATAAAGGTCTCGGCCAACACATGCATTTGTTAATATATAACAATAACGCAACAAGTTCAACAACAAACAACAAAATTTTCAGCCAACACATTCAACAACACATTTTCGAACGACAAACCACAATCTTTCAATAACAAACAAACAAACGAAACCCTGTAGCAACATGCATGCATTTATATATATATATATATATATATATATATATATAAGTAGATAAAAAGTTACGAGAGGCAAGGGATTCAAACACGATGGAGGATGAAGGTGCAAGTGCTAGCTAGCTTCGGAACAATGGCAGAGGCGTGGTGGAGAGTTGGCGGTGCGAGGGTTTCCTTTACTTGAGAGGAGCCGGTGTGGTGGTGCGAGTTGGTGGTGCACGGTGTGGTGGTGCGAGGGTTTGCAAGGAGAAGGAGAGCAAGAGAACGAAAGTGCAGAGAGAGAGAGTCTGAAAACTTTGGCACGAAACAGAACCGAGCAAAATAAAAGTTTGATTTTGGGGTTATAATAACGGTTCCTGAGAGAACCGTTATTAAAACATCTTTTAATAATGGTTCTTCCAGGAACCGTCATTAAAAGCTTCTGACTTTTGATAACGGTTCTAATATGAACCGTTATTAAAAGATGTTTTAATAACGGTTTATATAAAACCGTTATTAAAACATCCGTACAAATTTTAACGTTGCCCTTTTAATAACGGTTTTTAACTAGAACCGTTATCAAAACTTCCCGCCGATTAATTTTCACGCGTTTGACAACGGTTTTCGAACTACCGTTATTAATGTCCCGTTATTATTTCCCGTTTTTATAGTAATTAACCTTGTAATACCCCATAAATTTGAATAATAATAATAATAATAATAATAATAATAATAATAATAATAAATATGGCATTAATAATAAGATATATAAGGAAAATTATATATATATATATATATATTTATAATTTGAATGATAAAAATAAGTTTTCAATGGTTATAATAGTTAAAAAAAAATATTTTATTGTTATTATGTATATACATAGCAACTAAATAATAGCTTACGAATAGAGTTTAATTAAGCAATATTGTTATAAGATATAGTCAATGAGTTCATTGGTAAATGAAAATTTTATTAAATTAATTAATTAACTACTTCTAGAATTATCTATTGATAAAATACAAAACCCTATCTCTCGGCAACCCTACATTCCTACCATTATAAATAACTATCTCGGCCTTCTTAGTCAAGTAGCCGCATGACCATAGTCGGATACGGGAAAAAAAAATTGTTGGAGAGAGAAATCAATACTTGGAAGAGAACAAAGTCTGAACTGCTAATCACAGGTAAATTCTTCCGTTGGTAAAGCTTCATAATATAGTCACTAACATTGTTAAATTAATATAGACTACCCTATGTATCTATTGCACGAATTCTAAAAGTATGTGCCATCAACTCCTATTATTTTCAATTATTATGACTGTAGGCATCGCACTGGCATATATGACCCACTTGATTTCTGATTTAGTAGTACTTCGATATAGGGAAGGGATATCAATTGGATTATACATATGATTTAATAGCCGTGCTACTTTCTACTAGAAAGTCCACTTCGTATGGTTTTAGGCTATATTAGATCAACTTTACGCTCCAATCTGAATAGTAGAAGAAGCATGATGATGTCCTTATGACTTAAATTGACTCTAAATTAACTTAAGAAGCCATCATCATACAAAACAATTAATTTAAGTCTGCGGCTTGTTCTTTTACTTGATGAACTTGACTCGCATACTTAGGGAACTTCGACTTTTCATCCATACTTTGTACATTTAGATACACCTTAATATACTAATTTTTGTGGTTTTTGACATTTTGGCAACTACTAAGTAATACCCATTTAAACATACCCCTAGCCTAACTAAATAATAGGAAGCAAACTCCAAAACAGGCACATGACACTAGACTATATTAATTAATAAAAAAAATTGAGCCTATAATTCCTTTAGATAATGACTTGATAGTCCTTATTAAGCTTGGTTATATTCTAACGAGTAACTAATTTTGCCATGATTAAACTGTGGGCAAACTAATTTGGTAACATTATTTTGTTGACTTCTTATCTAAATAGACTACTCTTTATATTAATTAATATTTTAAGGGTATATGATTTAATGAATATTGGAAAGTAAATTAATTTCATAAGAGGTATGTATAGAGTTATTAATAATATATCAGTATTGCCTATGAGGTTAGGTGACTAGTCAATTATTATTGACTGGATTATACTTTGGATAACTCACTTACTTTTCTAAGTACTCATAAGTAAATTACTAATTATATGTTAATATACATGATACTATTTTTGCCTTGTATGCTTTAAGGCGCTTTAAAATTGTATATGTGTAACCCTTATTTTTATAAACTTTTGTGTTTTGTCAACCTAGTTCTAAACTTTATCTAATAATATAAATTTTAAAAATATAATTTTATTCATGTGTGTTTTTATAAATTTATTTTGGTAACTTTTTTGGAATGTATATGGGGTGTTTATCATTTAAAATTTTGGTATATGTGGATTTTTGATATTATTATTTGTATGTACACGATCTTTATTACCTATTTTTTATTGAATTACAATGATGGTTTATTAGTTTCTACTTCAAGTGATTAAATCTTCGTGGAAATTGTTTAAATTGGGAAGTAGTATTGTGAAAAATAATATTTAATAAAAGTAATATTCATGGAAGTGTTATTTATAGGATATGTTAATTATGGAAAATATCTTTTATGGAAGTTCTTATTTTGGAGAGTACCAAACATAAAAGGTGCCCAGCTTTAGAGAGGTGAATAATTAATAAAATGATATGATTGTTTGTTTTGGATGTGTCTATATAGTCACCTTGAATAAGTCATTAACATTTAAAGTGGAAGATGAAAATGGGATAGAGTCTTTTAGGGCTTGCCTCTCGGAGTTGGGAATCGACAATAACATTTTCTTGGATTATACTGACGTGTAGTCACTTGGTTTGTTTATACGTTCAAGAGCCAGTAAGGTTCCATATCTACTCTACTAGGATCTTTGAACTTTTTAGGGGACGCACATAGTTAAGGACTACTGTATGACAGATGTTGGATTTTTCCCATTGGTTCTAGGACCATTGGGATAGCCCGTAAGGTGTATCTCTTGTGATTAATTTTAGTTGATTTTAGATATCTTCAGACTTATTTTATCAAGTGACCCTCTTGGTTAGGTTTTGACCACCCAATAGATAAAATTAGGTTTTGACCACTCAATGAATGTTGATCATATTTGTTTATGGATGCATGCTAGTGAGACGAGTTGTATAACACCCCAAAATTTACACATTTTTTAAAGCCCTTTAAATTTAAAATCGTGAATTCTAGGGATACTACCACCACACTTAGTACCAGAATTTACGGTTTTAAATTTAAAGGGCTTTAAAAAAATGTGTAAGTTGGTATCAGAGCGGTTGATCTTGTTGACCACACTCGTTTTTGAAAATAAAGTTAATTTTGGAGGTTTCTATTGAATTTTAAAAAATTTTGGAGACCGGCCACGGTGAGGAACAAGAGTAGAATAGGGTTTTTCCCAAGAAGTAGGAAATCTTGCTAATGATTTCAAACCACTGAGTTCGCTTCTTAAATATTTCTTTTTGTGCAGCTAGATGGCAACAAACGGACAGATTAATTGATTGGAGGAGGCTATCACCGCCTTCTTAGAGTTTACCCAGCGATCTCAGGGCACTAGGGAAGATTGGATTTGGGGGGTTATTGGATATCACCCTCCGACGTATTCCGAGGAGGAGAACCTGGTGGTCCTAGAGGGGTGGATCTGAGATTTGGATCGCACCTTTGAGGTCGTGGACTGTCCACCAGATAGGCGGCCCAGCATGGCAGCATTCTTCCTCCGGGGCGTAGTAGACACCTGGTGGGAGGAGTATCGAGCCAGAGACGGTCCTCCGGCTACCTGGGAGGGATTTAAGGATGCCCTCCGCACCAGATTCTATCCTGAGAGCATCAAGAGGGACAAGCTACGGGAGTTCATGCAGCTGACGCAGGGGCCGATGTCAGTCCGTCAGTATCACGCCCGGTTTATTAAGTTACTCCAGTTTGCTCCAGGGATCACCGCCAACGAGTTCACGATGGTCTTCCAGTTTGAGCAGGGACTAAATTTCAGCATCCGTCGGATGATGGGTGCAGTGCCCTTCACAGATCTAGCGTCCTTGTACGAGTGTGCTTGCAAAGCAGAGACGCTGGTCCACGAGCAGGCCACCATTATTGGGAAGAGGAAGCCTGAGGTTCAGAGTTCCGGAAGAAGGACCCAGCCCAGGGTCGGAGAGTCCAGGAGGCCACCACCGAGAGGTCACAGCGGGAGCCAAGGGCCCTCAAGAGGCCCACTTTGCAGGAGATGTAGTCGAGTCCATCCAAGCAGGAACTGTGAAGGCAAGGTGGTCATTTGCCTAAATTGTGGGAAGAGAGGTCATAGAGCGGTGGAGTGTTGGAGGCCACCTAGATTCCAACAGAGCCAGAACCGATCATATCATCAGGGAGGAGCGCCAATGCCCCAGCAACAGGCATACCAGCAGTACCGCCAGAATTCGTCACAGCAGTACTATCAGAGGGCACCTGCTTCATCTGGTGCCCCAACTCGAGAGACAATGGGAAGACCACAGGGATCTAGGCCTCATCCTCAGAAGGAAGGCCAGTTAGGAGGGCGCCTGAACGTTATCAGTCAGGCTGAGGTAGACCGATAGTTGGACGTCGTTACTAGTTGTTCACCATTTATTCATTGCCACCATATGTTCTATTTGATTCGGGTGGCACATTGTCTTTCATATCATCTGCATTTGCTGCTAAGGCTGGATTGTCACCATTTGCTAAAGTAGAGCTATCTGTTATGCTTTCATTAGGTGACAAGATGGAGTGTAGTCGGATGTTTTTCGATATGGCCTTAGATATAGGAGGGGTAGACTTCATAGTAGATTTGGTTGGGATGGACTTGAAAGATTTTGACTTGATTTTGGGCATGGATATGTTGGGAAGCTACAAAGTGATTATTGATTGTGCCCCGGAGCGGGTGATTTTGTGAATCCCGAAGGGAACTAGGGTTTCATACAGAAAGACTCAGCCCAATCCGACCACTAAGGTAGTGTCTCCGATTACTTTGCAAGCTTTGATCCAAAAAGGGGTATCCACTATATTTATGCAATGTGCTGGAGCTCAACAAAGATCTGACCGCACTTGACAGTATCCTAATGGTTAAAGAATTTCAAGATGTATTTCCAGAAGAAATACCAGGCATGCCTCCAGTTTGAGAAATTGACATCAAAATAGAGGTAGTGCCGGGAGTCGAGCCTGTTTCTAAAGAACCATACATAATGGCACCAGTTGAATTGAAAGATCTGAAGGCCCAGATGGAGGAATTATTAGAGCACGGGTACATCCGGCCGAGTGTATCACCGTGGGGAGCGCTGATATTGTTTGTGAAAAAGAAGGATGGTAGTCTCCATTTATGCATTGATTACCAAGGGTTGAACTAGTTAACGATGAAGAACTGGTACCCACTCCCGAGAATTGATGATTTATTTGATCAGGTGAAGGGTGATAGAGTGTTCTCCAAGATTGACCTAAGGTCCGAGTACCATCAATTGAGGATTGTTGATGCTAATATTATGAGGACTGCATTCCGGACCCGGTATATGCATTATAAATTTATAGTGATGCCCTTTGGACTTACAAATGCCCCCGTAGTGTTCATGGATTTGATGACGAGGATATTCAGACCTTTCCTCTACCAGTTTGTGGTGGTATTCATTGATGATATTCTAGTATAATCCTGGGGAAATGAGGAGCACGAGCAGCATTTACGCACCATTTTAAGTACGTTGAGGGAACACCAATTGTATGCAAAGCTATCAAAGTGCGGGTTTTTCCTCTAGGAGGTAGCCTTCCTAGGTCACATTGTATCGGCTAAGGGAGTGGTTGTGGACCCAGCTAAGATTGTGGGCATCACAGAGTGGAAGCCCCCTACGAACATATCAGAGATTTGGAGTTTTCTAGGTTTGGCTGGATATTACAGACGATTTGTGCAGAATTTTTCCAAGATAGCCAGACCGTTGACTAATCTCTTGAAGAAGACCACAAAATTCCACTGGGATGTGGCTTGTGAGGAGGCTTTTCGAGAGCTGAAGAAAAAGTTGACCTCTGCACCGGTGTTGACTTTACCCGAGGGGACCGAAGAGTTTGAGGTTTACAGTGATGCATCCAAGCATGTGTTGGGATGTGTGTTGATGCAAAAGGGTAAGGTGGTAGCTTATGCCTCACGGAAGCTAAAGAAACATGAGCAAAATTATCCCACGCATGATCTAGAATTGGTTGTTGTTGTGCTCTCTTTGAAGATTTGGAGACATTATCTGTATGGGGCAAAATTGTAAATTCTTTACAGATCACAAGAGTCTCAAGTATATTTTCACGCAGAAAGAACTCAACTTGAGGCAGATAATATGGATGGAGCTTGTGAAGGATTATGATATTGAGTTGACCTACCATGAGGGTAAGGCCAACGTGGTTGCAGATGCTTTGAGTAGGAAGACTTCACATTCTATAATGTGTTATGTGGTTGTTGATTGGACGATAAGGGAATTATCAGACCTGGAGATTGAGATGGTTCAGTAGGGAGACCTTGAAGCCCGTATGAATGCTCTAACTGTAACACCCCCAAATTTACTACTGAAAAATTTCGTTTAAATCAAAGGTTTAGCGGAAGCGAAAGAATTTAAAACTGTAAACTTGGGGATATTACCGCCACACTTAGTACCAGACCGGTTCATTCCTACCGTTCCGATACTAAGTGTTAAGGCTAAACTAAACAACCTCAGATATGAAACATTAAAACATGGTTCAGCACTTAACATAAATCATTAACGAAACATAAGTCAAACGTCACTTAGAATACGGTTTAGGATTACAACTTAGAAGTGCGCTTTCTCAAAACATAAAGCGTAGTTCATAATACGGTTAAATAAAGAGAATACGAAACCCGAAGGTAGAAATGGAGTCCGGCCAACTCGCTCTCGGTCCCCAAGTCAGGTTAGGCTCAATGCTCTGCCCCACCCGATACCTCGTAGGTATCATAGGCATCGAAGACATGGTCTCCTACCTGCACAAGGTCAAAGGGGTCCTCTGCTCGTGGGAATGAGCAGCACCCATGAAACGGGTGATCAGTACGCTACGTATTGAGTAAGGTAACAGACGCGCTAAGGCCCACACATCAAGATACACGACAAAGCAGACATAGCACAATTACTTAGATAGCATGCAATAACGCAGATAAACAATACAGGTTACAAACCGGTTAACTTTTTCATCAGGCCTCTGATATTTACAATCGATTCACATCATCATCTTTATTAGTCCGTGTGAGTACGGGAACCCCCACTATTATAGCCGGTGGAACGGTCACGAGGGCCATGCCCTGCCACTATTATAGCCGGTGGACCGGTCACGAGGGTAACATACCCTGCCACTATTATTTGCCGGTGGACCGGTCTGGGTCCGGCTCAACATCTTTCTCTGTAAGTAGTTAATGTTTTAACGTGTCTTATTCAAAAGGTTTCCACCAAGGATACACATAAATCATTCTCTTTGTGCTTTACACATCACAACCAATATAGGTCCGTGTTCATATCTACCCTTTAATCGATGATACACATGATAATGCCAAACGACTCTAAGTAGTCATAACCAACCCTAATTGTCCACACCAACCCGCGGTTAACCTCTCTCATCCCTATTATACCATAACCACCGTACTTAGCCATCCCAAACCTTAATCATCCTCAACAGTCACAATTAGTTACTCCATCCCTTCTCAATCACAACGCCCCAGAGTTAATCACTCCAAATCCTCATTCCATATGATCGTTAACTCCTAATGCAAAACCCTAATACCGCCATACTAACATTAATACCACCATACAATCCATAACACCACCATGCAACCCTAATACCACCATAAGTCATTAATACCACTATACAATCATTAATACCGCCATACGAATATTAATACCCCCATACATTCCATAACACCACCATGTACACCCTAATACCACCATAAGTCATTAATACCACTATACAATCGTCAAAACCGCCATATGAATATTAATACCACCGTACAACCCTAATACCACCATGCGAACCCTAATACCACCATACAAACCCTAATACCACCATACAACACTAATACCTCCATAAAATCACAAATAATATCATACAACATTAATACCTCCATAAAATCACAATTACCACCATACAACCTTATTACCTCCAGAAAATCACAATATCACCATACGAACAATTTTACCACCATACAAACCCTAATACCGCCATGCAAACCCTAATACCACCATACGAACAATTATACCACCATACAACATTAATACCTCCATAAAATCACAATTAACATCGTACCACATTAATACCCCCATAAAATCACAAATACCCCCATCCAACATTAATACCTCCATAAAGTCACAATACCACCATACGAACCCGAACACCGCCTTAAGCCATTAATACCACTATGAAATCATTAGTACCAACATGCGAGCATTGATGCCACCATTCAAACCCTAATCCCACCATACAAACTTCAAGACCCCCATGATGGTCCCCAACTCATATTACCATTTACCCTAACATGCACGTCCTAGCGGGCCATAGCATATTACATCATAAACATCATGCATATACATATCATGCTCACGTCATAGGAAACACATCCACACATACCTCAATCTCCAAGCTGCGCTACACATAAGACAAGTTATACACAATCATATAACACATGGCATAGCATGACATACATAACATTCAACACATCCATGTCACACATAGTACAGGGCCATTAGCTTCGTCCTTACCTAAGGCGACGCCGGGCTTGGAGCACGCTCCTCTAATTCCTTAGGGCTTTGGTCGGGATTACCTATAAAAAGGGGAAAATGCTAAGTATTAGTTTCCCTTATAATTACTATCAATCCTCATTTTAGTTTAAGGTTAGGGTTTTTATTACTAAAAAGGGTTTTATACAAAGACTAGGGTTTTTACTTTAGAATTAGTATACTAAATATTAGTAGTTAAAAATATGTTTATTTATGATACTTATCGTTACACTTATTTTATTAAGCCCATTAGTTCCATTCTTATAATACTAGTGTTCACTAGTCATAGTAAAATAGTGATAATAATAATAATTATAATAAGACCACTAATAGTGACACTTATGTTTCAAGTAATAGAACTCTAGCATTTTTAAGATTAAGTCTAACAATGGTGTTGGGTTTGAAATAATAATATTATAAGGTCACAATATTTCAAGTAAATTATTCCTAAGGGTGATAATGATAATAGTAATAATGCTAATAATAATGATAATAATAGTAATAATAACCATAATAACCCTAGCAATAATAATAACGATAACAATAACCTAGTATGGTTAAGTATTAATAATAATAACCTTAGTAAGGTAATAGAGATAATAATAATAATAGTAGGGTTGTTAATATTAACACTTATAAAATAAACCAAAGTTGAGCATAATAGGAGTTAGGGTTCCAAGAGATGTTTGTATGGTAAAAATGATAACTTTAATATCATAAGTCACAATATTAGAAATGATAATAATAATAAAAGTAGTAATAATAATAATAATAATAATAATAATAATAATAATAATAATAATAATAATAATAATAAAAGAATAATAATAAGGATAATAGTAATAATAATAAGTATATTAGTATTAATATTAGTAGAAAATATTAGCAATTATATAAAAAGGGGTTAGGGTTTGGATGGGTGGAGAACCACCTAGGGTCGGTGGTGGTCCGGCGGCGGCGTGTGGCGGCGTCGGCGGCGGCGGTGGAGGAGGAGAAGAGGGGAAAGATGGAGGTGGCGGTGAGACGGGGGGAGGAAAAAGGAAGCTAAGTGTGGGGGAGGATACAGCAGGGAGAGGGGAGTGGAATGAGGGTGGTGGCGTGAGCAGGGAGGCGGCGCGCGGCGGCGGACGCGGTGGCCGAGGGAGGAGGAAGATGGTGGAAATGGTGGAGGCCGGTGGAGAAGGGAGCAGGTGGTAAGGAGGGTATGGGCAGGTAGGGGAGGACCTGCTGGTCACTTTGGAAGGTGGAGAAGGGTTAATTACGGCGGAGGCGGTGGCAGAAGGTGGCGCGAGGTGGCGGCGACGATTTTTGGGCAGAGGATTTCGCACGGCTGTGGCGGCACGTGCGGGGTAGGAAGGGCAGCGGCGGTTGCTTGATTGCGTGGGGGGTGGCGCGAGGAGGAGTTTGGTGGGTAGAGGTGGTCTCAGCGGCGGCTGGGGGCGGCAGAAACGGCATCTGTTCGGGCGGCGGCGAGGCAGGGTTTCAGCAAGGTCCAGAGGGAGGGACTTGCTGTGGCCGTTCGGGAGGGGGTATTTATAGGCCATTAAGGAGGGGAAAACGACGAAGGGGAGAGGGATGGCACGCGGGGGCAGGCGCGGCAGGTGGCCGGCCAGCGGTGGCAGTGTCGCGTGCCCTGCGGTTTGCAGGGTACGTTCGGCCGTTTTCTCGAAAAAGGAAGGGGTAGCAGGACGCGTGAGGGAGTGTTGGGTCGAATTGGGGAAGAAAGGGACGGGGATGGCAGGGAGAGGACGGTTGGACGGCAGGCGGCAGGCGGTAGGTGGCAGGCGGCAGGTTGCAGACCTGCGCGGGAGGAAGAAGACGACTCCTGAACCGGCGGTCCAGGAGGAAAAGAAAATAGGGGGGACCGGCCGGCTTAGCAACGGTTATAATGTGTATAACTTCGACGCGTCGTTTCATTAATTATACGGTTGAAACGCGTCGTCGTGATGGTGGCTGGCAACGGTTAAAAGGTTCCATAATCGCGATGCGGCGCTTCGGAGTCCTAGGAGTCAAAACGCGTCGTTGCGGCGTCAGCGGACGAGGGCCAGCGCGCGGCGCTGGGCCGTGGGAAGGAGAAAGGAAAAGAAAGGGGGGGCTGGACCTGTGCGCGAGACGGGGGAGAGGAGAGGGGTTTGGGCCGGTGGGCTGGCCCAGCCGGGGGGAGAAGAAGGAAAAAAAGAGGAGGGAGAGAAAGGAAAAAGAGAGGGGAAGATAGGTAATAAATAGGATGGGGAAATTAAATAAAATAACTTATGGGTAAATTGGGGTATTTTTGGGTTATTTATAATATTAATATTTATAAAATATTAAATAAATTCCTTTTTGCTTATTTTAGACTATTTTAGATAAATTCCCTTAACCTCCATGCTAATTAGGAAAAAATACCCAAATTTTCTTCTAATTAAATTCTTTATTATTTTCCTCTTAATATACCTTAATTAATTCTCTACATCTTAATAAACGAGTTTATATAATTAATTTTCCTAATAATCCCTTATTTGGCCATAATTTCGGAAATTAGGATTTTGGGATATTACACCAACACTCACTCCTACTATATTCGAAGAGATCCGAGCAGACCAGGTTGGAGATGTTAAGCTAGAGAGAATCCGACAAAAAATGCAGGAAGGAAAAACAGAGGGATTTAGAATCCATGAGGATGGCAGTATTCGATTCAGGGATCATTGGTGTGTGCCACAGAGTTGTCCAGATCTTAAGCGTCGTATTATGGAGGAAGGACATCAGACTCCCTATTTGGTTCACCTAGGAGGATCTAAGCTATATAAAGACCTCAAAATGTGTATTGGTGGCCACGTATGAAGCAAGAAGTAGCTGAGTTTGTATCCCGGTGTCTTGTGTGTCAGAAGGTCAAGATTGAAAATCAGAGACCAGCGGGGCTACTTCAGTCTTTGGAGGTGCCAAGGTGGAAATGGGACTCCATTTCTATGGACTATGTGAGTGTTTTACCGAGGACCAGAAGCGGCTGTGATACTATCTGGGTTATTGTTGATAAATTGACCAAGTTAGCCATGTTCATACCTATGAAGTCCACGTGGAGTATGGAACAGTTGGCGAACGCTTATATGAAGTTCGTGGTTAGCCATCATGGAGTTTCGAAGGATATTATTTCAGATCGAGATTCTAGGTTCCTCTCTCACTTTTATGGAAAGCTGTAGGAAGTTTTGGGGACCAAATTGAAGATTAGCACAACTTTTCATCCTGCCACGGATGGATAGACAGAGCGGACTATTCAGACCTTGGAGGATATGTTGAGGGCATGCGTGCTGGATTTCCAAGGATGTTGGGAGGAGTGCTTGCATTTGGTAGAGTTTTCTTATAATAACAACTATCATGCCAGTATTGGGATGGCTCCTTTCAAAGCGTTGTATGGATAGAAGTGCAGGACTCCTTTGTGTTGGAGCGACATCAGTGAGATGATTGTGTTGGGACCAGAAATGCTCAAAGATATGACCCGTCAGGTTCGACAGATCCAGGATCTAATGAAAGCAGCTTAGAGCCGACAAAAGAGTTATGCCTATCAGAGGCGTAGGGATGGAGATTTTGAGCCTGGAGACAAGGTGTTGCTAAGGGCTTCGCCTACTAAAGGGGTGCAAAGGTTTGGAAGGAAAGGCAAGTTGAGCCCCAAGTATATTGGTCCCTATGAGATATTGGAGCGAGTGGGTGAACTTACTTATAGATTGGCTCTTCCTCTAGAGTTGGCATGAGTGCATAACGTGTTCCACATTTCCCAGCTACGAAAGTATGTTGCCGATCCATCGCATGTAATTCAGCCAGATGAGGTCGAGTTGGATGATTCATTAACCTATAAGGAGCGACCAGTGCGGATTCTCGACACTAAGCTGAGGAAGACTCGTACGAGTTCGGTGCCTCTTGTTAAGATCTTATGGAGTCAACACGGAATTGAGGAAGCTACTTGGGAGACCGACAAAAATATGCGAGAAGCATATCTGGAGCTTTTCGCTGTAGGTTAGATTCTTTTTATCTAGTTTGTCCTTAAGTGGGTAGTTGATTTAAGTATAGTTAGGAATAGTGGTATGGATTATTGTCCCGTAAGTGACCGATCCACCAGCGAATAATGGTGTGAACTTTGTTCCGTAAGTGACCGGTCCACCAGCAATAATAGTGGGGTGACTCAAGCTCAACAAACTTAAACCAGAGTTACTAAGGCACTTAAAAGATACTAATTACTTATAGTAGAACACCATGTGAGCAGGAATCAACCGATCCACCGGCAAATAATAGTGGTGTGGACTTTGTTCTGCAAGTGACCGACCCACCTGCAATAATAGTGCGGTGTTCCTGTGCTTACATGGATTTGATAAAAGGCATGGTGTAAATCGACTTCTGATAAAGGATTAATTAAATAAATTAATCTGGACTAATTGGGCCTTTATGTGTGGGCTTGATCATTTATAAGTTGTATAATTTTCTTCATGACCTTATGTATTACATGTGTGGGTTTGAATGTGTAAGCTGAATATTTTCCTGCATGATTTTATGTGTCTATGTGTTGGCCTTAGTGTTCGGTTACCTTACTCAGTACGTAGCGTACTGATCACCCCTTTCATGGGTGCTGCTCATTCCCACGAGCAGAAGACCCGTCTAACATGTTGCAGGTAGGCGATACATTCTTTGATGCTATTGATGTCTATGGGACATCAGGTGGGGCCGAGTGATGACTTTGGGCTGGATCGAGACCTGGAGTGGTGTTGCCGTTTTCCATTGAGATTATTATTCATGTTTTTTGTAATCATGTGAAACTTCATAAACAATTTTATTATTGTCGATATTCTCTTCTCTGAAAAAACTATCTCTAGTAATTCGAATTACGTATGAACGTATGTGTACTCTGATTTCTGTATTTGTGAACTCTGGATTATTTAATACTGATGTGAGTTATTTTCCTTAGCTTTAGCACTTGATAGTGGAATGGTAGGAGTAAATCGGTTTGGTACTAAGTGTGGTGGTAACATCCCCAGAATTTACGGTTTTAAATTTAAAGGGCTTTAAAAAAATGTGTAAATTTTGGGGTGTTACAAGTTGAAAGAGTAGTTTAGCTTCCGAATTTTTATGTTTTATTGGTGTTTTGATTTCATCGAGTTTTAAATGTAGTAAGAGTTCTTTAATTTTTGATTTATCGTAAGATACTTTTGACGTTATTTTTTTTTTACTTTATCATGACTTCAAAAGGCAATGGATTTGACTTTATCATGATATCTTATTATATTAAGGATATTGTAAAATTTTATCTCAATTTTAAACTTTTAAGTTTTAACCTTAATATTTAGTGAAAGCAGAATAATAATGTATTCTTCTACTTAATGTGATGTCAATTCCTTTATTTTTGTTCAACTTTCATATTAATTTATAAATATTTTGTATCTTAAAAATAGAGCCGTTACAAAACTCCTCGGGTCATGACTCATGAGCAAGCTAATTCTAAGATTTTGGCACCTTAAATTAAATAACACCAAATCATAGCGTGTCGATGTCATTAGTAAGTAGAATATGCGGTTTTGATGTAATTAGTAAGTAGAATATGCGGTTGTCCATAAATGACAGATCCAAGCCCATTCATGAAGCATGGCCCGCATGATCAAAGTACGCACGCGTGTATCATGCAGAATAATAAATTAAACAACTCTCACTCTATTTTTATTTTCTTTCTGTCAAAAGAAAAGAGTGGCACTTGTACAAAAGTATAATCAATCAAATTTATGTAATTGCCGCCGGCCTAACAAGCAGCCTCGGGCCCTTGAGCAACGAATGGAATTGGTTGAAAATTGAACTATCTAGTTAGCTAGCAAGATATCAAATAGACTACAGAATTGTAGCTCGTACTTGTTGGACCAGATCACTTGCTGTAATGCCAGATTCAGCTTCCATCTGAAGACATACGGACATACACATCAATGACACCTTATTTGCTAGTGCGATGAAATGAAATCGATTGACTTAGTTTAATTTTGTTAATATATTTCGTATCAAAAATAAAATTATTTTATTACTAAATTTTTATACTAAAAAAATACATAAAACTTTTTAAAGTCTTCTTTTTTATTTTTACCTTCATTTATTATTATTATTATTATTATTATTATTATTATTATTATTTATGCATTAAATATTTTGTTTTTTTAATAAAAAGCGTAAGTGTGATTTTAATACTATTTTTAGTGTTCATTTGGTACGAGGGTAATTAGGGTTGAAAAATTATTCTCGTATTTTATATATCTTATATAGTATATTTAAAACTAAAAAAATTATATTTTAGACAAATATTTATTTTAGATATTAATTTAATCTAAAATAGGTATTTTAATTATATTATTATTATTATTATTATTATTATTATTAAATACTTGATATAAAAGACACAAAATAGAAGAAATTTTATTTCACCCCTATTACCTCCATACCAAACAAGCTCCTATTTGTTCCTTTAAAAGCGCGCATATTGATGGAATAATTTTCTTTGTGATACAAAAGGGATATATAATTTTTCTTTATGATCTATGCCTATGTTCTTTAAAATCTAACAGTGATACAATTTATATGCATAATCAATAATTCATATAAGGATAGAAATATATTTCAAAATGTAAATATTTTTGAGTTTTATATAAAGTTATAAAGTTTTAACATTTGTTTCCATCAAAATACTAGGGGTGTGCATTGGTTCAAAATAAAACAGGGTTGGATCCGAATTAAAAATTGATACTTTTTGAAGTACGGACCAAATCAGAATAATTGGTTTTTAACCAATTAAGACTTAGATTGATAAATTATATTTTATCCATATTTAAAAGAATTTTGATGCATATTTTGAAAATAAAATTTAACTATTATATCTTTTGATACATATTGATAAAAAAAATATGAAATTTATAAAATAAAAATATTTTTTAATATGAATATAATAATTATATTTTTATATCAAAATATATTATAATTTGAGAGAAATTACTAGCATAAATATATTTTTGAAATATGCGATGATAATCTTTTAAATATAGATGGAGTATATATTTTATATTAAAAATATGTATTCTTGGTAAAATATTAATGAGATTTTGAATATCCTAGAGGTTAGATATCCTTTTGAAAAAAAAGGATATTGCATATCCTAAACATCGGATCTAATTTTTCGGATATCATATTAGATTTTTGGAACTCGAAATTTTTAGACACCCATGTGGTCTTATATGCTGGATCTTCATTCTTCATTCTTTTTTATTTTTGATTTGTCTTTTATTATTTTTTTGATCAGAAATTTAGGTTAATAAGACAAAATAAGGGATAATTTGGGTAATACTTTATAAATTGTACAAAAATAATAAAATAATAACCTTAAGTAATTAAATGCTTGGAATTGCTTAGAATTTAGGTTTTTTTTTTAAAAAAAATTGTACTTTAATGGAAACAAAGTTAAAACACTAATGTGTTTTCATGAAAAATTATAAAAAAAAAAGTGTATCCATTCATGAGATTAAACTCAAAACATTTATCTTTCTTTTATTTACTATAAGTTAGGCTAATTAATTACCTGGGCAATGATAGTGATGAGCATATGATGATTCCCAAAAGGCATGACCGAACTGTTGTTGACACTCAGCCGCAACTCCTCGAGTTTACCTAATAGTTTTCCAAACAATCCAGGTTGCTTGTCGCAATGAATTCTAACGAGCAGAGTCTTGTCTAGAACCCTGACTTCAATTTCAGGAAGCAGTATATGATCACGGGAAGACTGATCGAGCCCATCATCGATACTGGAAGTAGTGGTTGATCGATCATCGTTACTATCCGTACTAGTGACTGCCTGAGACGGCTTCTTCACCAATACTACCGCGGATTCAAATCTTCTTTCCTTTACTTGCTCTTCAAGTATCTTTATCCGATCTTTTACTTGTTTCAGGTGTTTGATCGCATTTTCCAAAATTGAAGCCTTGTCCATCTGCATATAAATAATAGTAAAAAATTAACGATGAAGAATTAATCTTTAGAAAATATTTCGGTCGGTGGTAAAAAAAAAAATAATAAAAAAATAATCGATCGATCGATATCTTCACAAAATGGGAAAAAATAGAAAATTAAAATAATTGTAGGTAGGTAGGTAGGTGGACCTTTGTTAGGCCGGGAACCATGGCCGAGAGAGAAGTGAATCCATGGTTCAGCTTTTCCCTCCGTTTCCTTTCGGCTACTATGTGATCTTGAGCATTTGGCGCCCTTGCTAGGCTACTACTAGAATACTCCCTCTTCTTAGTAGCTTTCGGATGAAGGTTTTGGCTGTCACTAATCGCGTACGTGAGATACAAGTTTTGATCGGGATCCATGTCAAGTGGATTAGAAAAGGAAAGGATTTCCGAGCTCGATGGAAAGGATTTAGTCTGATCATTTGTTTTAGGAAATTTAGTCGGGCGCCAGCTCTGGGCCTGATCAATTGATGAGGCTCCTGTAGCTGGAACAAATGCTGAAGCTCCATTATTGAAAGTTGTCGTCGTAGCACACGATGATGAGTAGCTTTCGAGAGATAAAGATGGTTGGAGGACATCATGATCTTGCTCTACGAACTGATCCGGGCTCATTAAGTTTCTTATATCATATAGCTCTGCAGCTAGACTATCGCTGTAGCCTTCGAAAGCGCAGCCGAGCATTTCGCCGCAGTGGCTCGTCGTGTTGCCGTAGAAATCCATGAATATATGTCTGCTGCCGCCTAGTGCCAAGCCGTATCCGACAGTAGAAAACTAAACTGTCAGCAAAAATAAATTATAACAAAAGTCAATAGTTTGATATTAGTGATCATAAATTATATATATATATATGCTACTCGATCACAACAAACATTGTCCCTTTCGAGTTTCACTTATCAATTTAGGGAGAGATCGATGAAATTAATGATGAACAGATGCATGAAATGGAGAAGTTTGTCATACGTATTAGGCTTAGTTATCTGGTACCTACCTTGAGGTACTCGGTAGTATAACGGGAAAGAGATGAAGCCCGGCCCCCAAGCGCTCTAGCTCTAGCTATGTACGTTGGTCTTTCTCAGAATGTTCAGAGACCACACCTCTTCTCTCTCTATTCTCTCTTTTCGATTCATGGATGATTATACATTGCTTATAAATATATATACATATACTACTCCACCAGTTATCAACGTCGTCAAAGGTAGTGGGTTCTAATTAACTTCCAGGTAGCTTGTAGTAGGATATATAAATTATTAATGTAAATTCTTCTCCGCCCGCGAAGGAATTAATACACGTCTTCTCCATGAGGTCAGGTGCTCAGCTGGCAATGTATATATCATGACCTAATATCATTTGAACATCATATTCCGATTCTTCAAATGAAAATAACTCTTTGAACCGTCGAGAATTTGATCTAAAGGTAAAGACTGCAGTTTTGAGTTCATAAATTGGACTGCAGTAGCTGTTTTAAGGTTTACATACAGTGGTTTCAAGCTTTCGTCTTTTGATTGCGTCATAGATCGATGTTGGCTGTCTCTTGATCATGCATGCATATGGTTGTACACGTTCGTTTTCTTATATAGCTCATATGCCTTATCTTAATTATTCCCCCCCCCCACCAAATAAAAGGTTTCGTATTTGATTTATTCATCGCGAGTTGGGTAAAATTGCATATCGGCTAATACCAATTCTTGAACTTGTATAATTAGAAAAATAATGGAAATTAAATTCTATACAAATGCACCAAATCTTGTAGCCAGCTAGCTTATATATTTGAAGATTATTATTATTATTATTATTATTATTATTATTATTATTATTATTATTATTATTATTATTATTATTATATTTTAGTTGGGTTACTGTATTAATTCTGAATATTTTAAAACCAACCATACCATTTAATACCATGCATAATAAGATATTTCCCAACAAATAAAAGAAAGGTTAAAACACGCAGATAAACCACTCTTTTGAAGTTAATTTAAAAAATTAATTATGTAACATAATTACATTTAATAAGTAGATTTACATAAATTATAATATATTAACTTGACCGTATAATTTTAATTCAGGGAATTTTTTTTTTCACAGACCGAGTCCTAAATATTCTAAATATGGAAGCCACCACGTAATCGTACCATTAATTAGAATCGTTTAAATTCATATCCCTCCATCTCAAATCTTATTGGCATGTAGAGAAAATCTCAATAATAGAAATTAGGTGAATAAAAGTAGTGATTTTATAGAAGCCTCATTTTTAATTGCAATTCGAAGGGAATCAGACAACTATTTGTTACATCATTAGGTTGCCTTCTTCTTCTTCCTCCTCCTTTTCTTTTTTTTTTTCTTTTCTCTCGAATAAAATCTGGTACCTGATTCGCCGGAATTCTTAATAATAATATTTTCTACTCTAGAATTAATTAAATATTGGAGGCACAATGATCACCTTCACGCCCCCTGATCTTTGCTTAATCAAACATCAAGTATTTCATTCCATATATATACATAGTTGAATAATTCATCGAACACAATATTGATCCTCCTTGATTCTTGCATCCGAGTTCTATTTTTTTTTTAAGATTTAGAAGTCTACCGACTTAATTATCACACACGTACAGCATTGAGAACATCAGTGTAACCGCCAATTCCGTCCAGATATGACAAAATAGGGGTCAATACTGAGTACATGCTCCGAAAAGCTTGCTTTTGTTGCGAGTACTACTTATGAGTTGTAAGCTGGAACCTATCAATATTCTGTTCGTGGTAGGAAAAAAAATATATTAGAAGCAGGCTGTAACTTTGTTATAAGCTCTTAAAATATTGTATAAATTACGCACGTTAGAAGGGCATAACATGGCTAAAGACATCGAAGCCATTTGAAATATCGGAAAGGCATGCAACATACGGCTTCTTTAGTACGAAGAGTATATAAGCGCACCAACTTTTGGAAACGCTCCGGCAACGGAAGAATACCGACCGAGAAGGTTATTAGTTGGTGCGACCACGTAATCTACATGACCCAATATTTATAATTGTTTTTATTCAATAATTACTCGTAAGCGCAAGGGTTTCTTTCTTCATTGCTTGTTGGGACTTGGACATAAACAAAATTTGGCCCGAATGTTGGCGCCCTAAAGAATAAGGACTTATCTATCGATATTGTATATACTAGACTACTAGTATATGGATACCATGCAATGAACCCGTGCTACAAGAGCATGCCAATCTGAAATTTGTAGCAGTGGTTTTGTTTCCTCAATATTATGCTTTTGGCTCGTTGCTGCATGGTCTACTTATTTTGGATCTTTTTAATGTCTTCAATCGACTATTAGTGATTATAATACCCTATTTTCCCAAATTCTAATTACCATATATTATTGGTCTAGTAACACGTGCTACCACGCATCAACCTTGGTTCCTTTACCTTTAAATCTCAGTGGGTTTTCTTCTTTGCATGTTATACTTCATCTACGAAACCCATATATTATTGGTCTAGTAACACGCTATTTCTTCACTCACGTACTTCCGAGAAATTTTCATAAAATTTTCAAAACTTACCGGGAGGGTCACCCATTTTAAAATTACTCCACAACCAACACGCTTAACCGCGAAGTTTTTAGGACAGAATTACCAAAAAGATGGTATATATACCATGTTGATATAAGTAGGCAGATCTATCATTATAACACTCCGCTCATTTTGGGGTATTACACATTAACCCTCCAAAACCTTAATATATCATTCCTTGGTGGTTGTTGGTTGTCTTTGGTGATGGTTTCCAAGCCTCTATATTCAAGAATTATCTTGTCATTAAACTTTTTTCATTTTATTTCCTTTATTCCCTTTTGCATAATTATTATAATTGGTTAATCTAACTCTTTTTTAATCTTATACTCTTGAAGGTGACCAAGTGGGTTAGATAAGGAGTTGCTAGATTCATTATTTTAGCTTTGGTAAGGAGTTTATGAATTTTGGTAACTAAGCTAACATTTAGAAATAGAATTTTGTGCTCGATGTTTTATATGTTATTTTATGCATGATTAGCTTTATTTTAATTATAAGCATGAAATATTATCTTGGAAAATATTTTATGACATGTGCATATTTCTATCTTATGTGCTTAAACATAAAAATTTAATGAGAAGATGAATTATGTGATTTTTAAGTGTTCTTATATCTGATAGAACGGTGATGAATATTTAGTAGAGTAGTGCTGAATGTTTGGTAGAATCATGATGAACATTTAATATATTCATGATTATGTTTCTGGAGGTCTATTTATGTTTTTAGGCGCGCCAACTAAGGCTAGCACCATTCGAGTACTAAATTAGTTGTTATTGTTTCTTTGAGTCTCCATCCTTAAGTTACTATAATATATTGGTTGTGATCATGATAATAATATATAATGATCAATGAATCTCGTATATCCATACATTTGTATAACATTATTTTATACTTGATGGTTGATGTAATACCCCGTATTTTTAAATTCAGTTTTATTAAGTTTGATTATTTTGTTAGCGTAATTTAATGTAAATATTTAATTATTTTAATTTTAATTCATTTTATGGATTTATCGACGATTTTGAGTTTATGTTTTAAATTTAATTAATTATTGTCGTTGCGGATCATTTTAGATAAATTTTTTCACGATTATGATTTTATTATATTCACATGATTTTGATTTTCGGTTAAAAATATATATTTTCGTTCTTTCTCGTATTTTGATTTCTAATATTTTAGATTCGTTTTCGATTATAACTTCGTCGTATGATTACGACTTTGTTATGGAGTTATATTTCGTTAGCGATATATATAGTATTTAAATTATAAAATTTCCGTTTTAAATAGTCAAATTTATTTTATCAATTTTATCCGTAGAAAATATTTCCCACATTAAATTTATTTGTTTCCGAAGTCATTAAGATCTTCGGAAAGTTTTAAATTAAAAAGATTTTCGAAACTTATTTATGGATTTCTTTCCAAAATTAATTTCTTTCCGTTTTACCTTTTTTGGTTGTGGAAGATCAATTTCGGAAATTATTTAAATTAGTCTCGGTTTATTAGAATTTAATTTAAATATTTACTTATATGCTTTTAAATATTATTTTGAGGTCTTATAATGTATTTCCATAAATAATATAAATTTTTAGATTCATTGGTAAATTCTTCCGAAAATACTTCTGAAATTCTATATATAGTTTTTATATCGATTTTAAGCCTTCGGAATGTTACGAAATGATTTTTCGTTAAATAAATTTTAGATAAAACTTTCCAACAATATTTTCAAATGTTTAGAGTTTATTTATGTGTATTTGTAAAAAATAAAAATAAAATAAAAAAAGCCCCAAACCGGTACCCTTCCCCGACCCTCTTATTTTCTTTCTCTCTTCTTTTCTTTCTCTTCTCTTCTCTTTCCCCTTTCCCGACCAGTCCCTGTTCTTCAGCCCCAAAACGCAGCCCTCATCTCCTCCCTGCTCCTCCACGCTAGCAAACTGATACAAATCAGAGAAAATTTCCAACCTAGGTGACCCAAGGAACCAGAATAGGTCTCGAGAGCAGGAAAAAATTAGCACTTAGAACAGAGCATAAGAGTGAGGTAGAATTGCAATTTTACGCATAGCCTCTCATTCATCATCACAGCCCATATATCGGGACTACAGGTGGAGTTCGTTAAGAGGGTAATTATAGGCTACACAGTGGACTACAATAAGAGAAAGAAAAACAGATACGACAAAATGGCTTGGTTACATAAGAGAGTCGTATCACAAACCCCCAGCCACCAATCGCCACTGCCAGCCACCGCAGCTGCAGCAACAATCGCGGGCAACCGCAGCTACAGCTACAACCGCGAGCAGCCGTAGCAGCGACGAACAGCAAGCCACGACGCCGTCCGGCCACGCGAGCTCGAGTGATGGTCGGCGAGCACCGGTCAACCTCCGGCGAAGCTTCTCCCGCCTTCTCTTATCCCGATTTGCTAATTCTTGTTTGGTATAAATTCTGAAAACCCTAACATTTGAATTAATTAATTGAGTATGAATTAGCTTATGAAAAGCTAAATTGATTGTTTGATTATATATATATATATGTTGTATGATTGATTTAGAGTGGTTAATTGTAGTGTATTTGGTTGATTTGTGAAAATTGAATTTTTGGCCGGGTTATGTCCAAATTTTTCGAATTCGTCTGATTTAGCTACTTTGGGTAAATTGATTTTACAATATGATGTGGAATGTATCTAATTTCATGTTGGAACTTTCAATTTGAGAAATTTATGCGGAGTTAATCGAAATTAACCTTCTATGTCAAAATCCGTGTGTGATGAAATTGGGTTGCATAATTGAGTCGTTTTACTCAATTGATTTTGTAATATCGTTTAAAATGTATTTAATTTTATATTGGAAGTGTTGATTTGGGAAAATTGTGTGAAATTGATCGGAATTGGATTTTTAGGTCAAAACTCTTGCAGGTTTAAATTGGATTATGTAATCGGGTTGTTTTATTCAATTGATTATATAATTTACATTAGAATACATTTAATTACATTTTCGAATTGTCAATTTATATATTTTAGCAAGAATTGATCGGATTTGTGTTCCGGGCTCAAAAAACCCTAATTGTGCTAAATTGGGTATTTCTTTTATTGGTTTTGATCAATTGATTATTCGATATGTTATAAAATATGTTTAATTGCATTTCTAAATAGTCAATTTGATTAAATTAATAGAATTCAACCGAGTTGTATTTTCGAGCCTAAAACCCTAGATTTCAAGTGAGATTATGAAATTGATCATGTGTATAATTGTTTTTCTAAAGTTAAATTTGTAGAAATAGTTGAAATGATCCTATATGCATTCTAATACCTTTGATTGTAATTAATTGATTTGAATTATTCGAATTTATGTCTTAGGTTGTGAAATTCTAATTTTGGAAACCGATAGTCTTAAATTGGCTACTCGGAAGATTACTTTTGTTAAAATTGATTATCTAGATTTATTTAAAATTAATTTAATTGTACTCTTAAGTTATTGATTTAAGATAATAAAAGTGGATTGGTTGGTTTGTAGTGCGAGCATTAAAAACCCTAATTTTCGGAGATGGTTTTATATAATTAATTATGCTATGCTTCTTTTACCTAATCGATTTCCATATTTGACTTTAAATCATTTGAATTATATTTTTATCTTATCGGGTTGGATTTGGTTTTATGCAAATGGTTGGTTGTCCTTTGGATTGTAAAACCTAATGAATAAGTCATTTTTGATAAAATAGCTTATAATCTAGTATTCTTTTCCCGACATTCCAAATCAATTTGAAATGTCCCAAGTGATGAGTGTTAATCC
Source organism: Tamarix chinensis (assembly GCA_030549775.1). Lineage (NCBI taxonomy): Eukaryota > Viridiplantae > Streptophyta > Magnoliopsida > Caryophyllales > Tamaricaceae > Tamarix > Tamarix chinensis. The sequence goes on along the minus strand of CM060179.1, from coordinate 8,711,915 downwards.
AATTTGGTTAATATTTAATTTTAAATCTTAATCGAGCTACGCTCGCAAGTCATAGGTTTTATGCACGTTTTTCAAGAAAGGTCGTTTGTGTTCGTTTGTGTTGATTTTATTATAATTGAATTGTTGATCGATAAGATAGTTTCTAACCTAGTTTCGATTTCCATCGGTGATCTAGGAAAACTTTCTCGTGGGTTGTCGAGCTTTTGATAGCTCTCTCTTTCTCAATTTGCTTAGCTAGCTTCGGATTTAGGTAAGTCATTACTTACTTTACTTATGACGAATTCTCGATGTATGTTTGCTTGGAGTGGAAGGTGATGATGATGCTTATCGATTATTTAATTATGTCAAGCATATGCTATGTCCTATATGATAATTGTATGAATATATGAATTTGTAGCCTCAATGCAACGCGTGTTAATATGACGTTTGAATATTGTATGTGTGTAAGTGTGTGAAGGGTTTAGTATGGATTGAAATTGCATGATGCCTTATATTGTATTTTATGCCATAGACTTATTCGGCCTTAATGCCTCTGGAATCGATCGGCTTTAATGCCACTTAAATTGGTTTGGCTTTAATGCCCCTGAAATCGATTGGCTTTAACGCCACTTGGATTGGTTCAGCTTTAATGCCGCTTAAAATTGACCGGCTTTAATGCCATTTGAAACTGATATAATAATGGATACTTATTGTATTGATGGACGTGAGCTAAGTGCTGTTATGTGGGCCTAATTTATGATTAGTTAAATCCTTGAATAAAATATTAATCACTTAAAGTGAAAGATCTTGAGTGGGACTTGTATCACTCGGGGTAGCTATCCGAGTTAGGTTTGGTATTCACTTGGTACCATTCCGGTGTTTTCTATTCTGTGATCCCGGGTGCCTTACGAGGTCCGGAGAGGCCCTCTTCTACTCTATAGGTGTCTCGATATATTTCGGCCCTATAGGGGTATGCATACTTAAGTGATTAGGTTTCCTATTTATTGGTGATCTGGTTACGTTTCTGGGCGAGCTAGCTAGGACTAGTACCGTTCGAGTACTAGATTAGTTGTTATGATCTATTCGAGTCTCCGTCCTCAAGATAATATAAACAAATGGTGGTGATCACAATAAAGGAATATAATTATGAATTATTCTCGTTGGCTCATGGACTTTATATTTCTATTTCCTATACGTGTCTTTTGATTCTATCATACAATAGTATTTCCATATGACAAATGTATGTATTTAGTTATCATATGATCCATTATTTAAATCACATGTGGGACTTGTGTGTAGAATGATACCTTTTAGGGTAGTGTGTGATTCTTATCATGTGATCATAATTTCTTGTACGCTTGCACCTTATGTATTGTCATGTATTGTAAGCATGAGTATGTAACCCCATGTTTTATGGTGTGTGTATCATATGTATAATCGAGCATGAATTATTGTATGATTATAATGGCTTATGTATCGCATTTATAATTGAACATAAGTATTGTAAGGTGAATGTTCTGTATCTTATATGTATTATGTTTCTTTCCATGAGTAGGGTAGTCTTGATTTACTCAGTATCGGACCCGTACTGATACTACCTTGGTTGTTTGGGTCCTATGATGATCCACTGATGGTGGGGAGCAGACCATTTATGTAGGTTCAGTATTAAATGTGTTATTGTTGGGAGGAATATTTTCCTTGGATTTTGAGAGTAGGCTATCCGGTGATTCGATTTGGCAAATAAAGTTGGTTCCACTGTTAGGATGCCCCTTGGTTCTCTTTTAAGATTTTATTATATCTCAAATGTATTATTTTGGTGTATAAATCATTTATTTGATTTATAATTAGTTGGTTTGTGATTTTGTGGGAGATGCATTTGGATTTAATATCCTTTATCTTGTTAAGTTTTAAAGTCCAGGATTATTTTATAGGTTTCCTTGATTTATTCAGCGATGATTTTATTCAGTGAAATTGTTCGCTTTCCATTTGCATATGGATATCTCCTTGTGGGAGTTTATCCTCACTGCATAGATGTTGGTTGAATTTTGTTGGACAGGTTTTAGCCGTGCATCTAGCATGAGATAGATGGTGGACATTTATCTTGTGTTAGGTGTGGCAGTAACATTCCCCAAATTGTGTTTTAGCTTCCGCATTATTCTTTTAAATTCGAAATTTTTCAGGAGTGAAATTTGGGGGTGTTACAGTTGAGTTTTACCCTACTCAATTGACATATATATGTAACCATGTTATTATCTTTTTATATATTATATTGCTTTATTCGCATGGGCCTTATGCATAGTGCTATTTCTTTAGGATATTTGTGTTGCTTAGTACAAGATGTGTAATGATACTACAGGCGTTGTGTCACGGGTATATGATGATGATCCTACTGACTTTGAGGAGGTTTCTTAGGCGTAGTGATACGGGTTTATATTCCGGAGTTAGGGCGTAGAGTTAGATCTATCTAAGGTCGCACACATTAGGTGCCATAGATTTTGGATATCTCTTTTAGATCCCTTATCTTTTTTTTTATGTATTATTTTATCTAGAGCATTTACTCTGGACTTTGTTGTTACACTAAATTATTAAATTCTTGTAATATCTATATCTATTTTCATAAGTATTGATTTAATTATTTTAACATTTTAGCCTCGCATTTATTACCAGAAGGGTATAGATCAAACTCACGCTAAGTGTGGTGGTAACACCATCTATATTGCTTCCTCCTAAAAAAATAGCAGCAAATTTTATGGTGTTACAATGATGATTTATTTTGATCTTCAACATCTATTTTCTTATTTTTGCAAGCTATGGTGATTGTATTATTAATTGTGGAATGTTGAATACTATGCATGTAAAAATTATATGATTTATATATAATTTAATAAAAAATATAAAATGAAGTTTACAACACATGCAATAACCTTTTATTTTCTAAACTTATCTATGTATTCTTCATTGATTCCTTCAATATTATCTCTAGCTCATCTATATCTGTAAAGAATAATGTGATATCATTATTTCTCTAAGTATACAATTCTATGGCATTTGCAGTTATTTATTTATTTTTATAATTTTCCCCTAATTTTCCTAGTATATGTTTTGTTACCTCCTAATGTATTCTTATATTCCAATGAATTCGTAAAAATTGATTGACAGACACAATTAACTCATGATGAAATAATGTGTAACAATTCGAGTCGATACAACAACGCAGGCACTACTTAGTAGCTACCTAATAGCGCCCCGAAACCAGAAGGATTGTAAAGGCTACCTTAGAGTAGTTTGGGGTTAATCAGTAGTTCCATAAATCAACATAAGGTAGATGTCGATACTTTCAAATGTTTTTGCTTATTTATCAAATAGAAGGGATTGTAGACAACCACTGTAATCATACCCTTTCAATCATAGCTTGTATCCATTATTTTTCATTTGTCATATTTGTATAGGTTATTGGGTACCAAATAGTAATGGATGTAATATGTTTTTTTTAATTACTTGATTTGTTATTGCAAATTTCACCATATGATGCATGCTAATTTTTATCTTCATTCTACATCTTTTGCATGAGAAGAAGCACCATCCATTATAGATCAATACGTCTACAATTTTGATGGTGCGTGTTAATTTTTATCCTTGTCACATTTTTATTTCTACCATTGTAGAATCTTGTTCTAATATACATTTATAATTGAAGGAGGTATTATGCACTAATAATACTCCTTCAACTTCCATTAACTTTTTCCTACAATTGTGTGGTAGTTATTTTATTCTCTTACATTTCTTTGCACTGTACCTCTTTTGTATTTTCTTAGGTGGGGTCATGGTTGTAGCTCTACATTTATAGTGATGCATTATTTTTAAACCAAGACATGTATATTTATTGACCTTTTTAAAAATGTAAATGAAATAATGTAATTTACCTTTTGGAATATTATTTCTCCTCCTTTGTATCCAAATTAAGGTATACCTCGCTTGCATATGTTGATGATAGGAATTTTTACCCTTGCATAGCAATAGATTGCCTATATGCAAAGCCCCCATTTTAGGGCTTAAAATATATATATAAAGTGTTATAGATATTCTATTTACATATTATGGATGCACAATTTATGAATGTATATTGTATTAAATTATAGGTTTAATACTCTTATTATTACTATAAGTTATAGTAGTTTCTCCATTATGATTCCACCCCCAACTCTATGTATCCTCTACCTCCTTTCATATTCTCTAACCTTTTCTTATAATGGATGTAATAAGTGTGAGTATTATATATATAGGATATTGTGAATTATAAATGAAAGAAGGAATCTATACATATGAATAAGAATAAGAAGTCATATTCTCTCTTCCTATCTATATTGTTCTATATTTCTCTTTGAGTTTATTAATATTACAACACTTTATTAGCACGATTATGCTCTAGTTGAAATATGTGTGTGTGTGCGCGCGCGCAGGCTTATGTGTTGATTTTTTTCGAGATGTTGGCAAATAACCATAGAGTTGATGTCAAGTTTGATTGGTGCTTGATAAAAGGTAATTTTCTATATTTATTAGTCATTATATTATATGAATATGATTATTATGTATCATATAAGACTAATCTACCCTTTTAATTTCTTGTGTGAGATCTAAGTTTTTGCAAGCATATGAAAGGTCACATATGTGACATATCTTGCAGTCAAGTAAATTTCAAGAGGAACATCGATCCCTCGCTTAATTTAAATTGATTAAGAGTTTTAAGGGAGATATAGTATGATCCTAGAATTGGCTTAAGATAAAGAAAATTTGTTTTTATCTCCCCTTTGCTTTATTATTATGTTAATTGATATTATTATAAGTTTTAATTGTATATATTAGCTATATGAAATTTAATTTGGTTATGTGTAATGATCCCCCCTTCCAATTATGAAATGGAGGGTAGAGATAAATGATGGTAGAAGGCTAAAAGTCTCCCATTCAATAAACACAAATTGGATCTAATATGATCAATTGAAAAATTAAAAGTGGTGGATTGGCGGCCACACCGTCCATCACCATATGTAGATCTCTATCACTTGAAGATGATGGAAAGTTGTCTAAAGTGGCAACGTTAAAAAAAAATTACTTAAATTTAAACGTGATGGATTAGCAGTCCCATCGCCTATCACTACATTCATATCTCAACACTTGAATTTGATTGCAGAATATAGTACAAATCTCCATTACCCTAATTTAATGGAGGGCCACCAAAATGGATAATTTTTCCCGCATACCCAAAGTATGGATGGGTGATTACACAAGTGTTGATAGAAGTATGAAGCTCCTAACCAATTATATCATTTACAAATATGTACATGAGGTATAAAAGGAAATGATACAATTGAGGTGAAAATCAAAATTTTACCTAATGATTAAATGGTCCTAAAGACCTTATTTACAATTTGATCCTAAAGATCAAAGGATTAAAAGGTGATTAATACCTTATGTACAATTTGATCAAGGAGATCAAATAGTTGAAAGTCTTTTATGACTAATGTGATAATGGTAAAGAAGATTGGATGGTATTAAATATTCCAAGTATTTTTCGATCCAAAAGATGGAACTATTTGGTGGTCACATGAGGCACATAGGTGAAAAAATGGTTCAAGTGAAAAATCTTTTTCATAATACAATTCCATGAAAAAATTAAACTCTGATATATGTATTATTTGCCAATTACACATATCAACTATTTAGTCATAAATAATCAAACCCTTATATATGCTACTCTTGATATAGATAGAGGTACATATATAATATAACAAAGGAAAACCATGATTCTAGTCATTAGATGATGATGATGATGGGTGGGTATGTAATTGGTCATTTTTTTCATTTTGCGTTCTTGAGTATTTATGTTATAGTTTATTGCCTTTGTCGTGCTATTTTCTAACTTTAATTCTTTACTAATAGAATGATGCTTAGCTGAGAAAAGTGGGAAATTGATTGTATTGATAGTTTTTGTGGAACTAGAAATGAAATTTTATTCATTCAAAATGTTGTTAATCTAGATTGGGGGCACATAGACAAATAGAAATTGTTATGTTGTCTTACTTTGACACTCTACTTTGATAGAAAATTTTAACATGGTCACTTCTTAATAAAATTGGCAAATTTTATAAGGCATTGCATATTCATAAGCTTATTTCAACTTTGTTGTTGGCAACTTAGTTCATAGAACCAACACATTTTAAGTCATTGAAAAGTCAACTTAGTATATTCTGATTGTCTGTGCTTTCAGTAGTTATAAATGTTCTCTTATTTCCTATCATATTTACCTATACTAGTTATATTGATCAATGTTGGTGGTGCCCAGTGCACTAATTGAAAGAAGAAGATCTTAGAAGTGGCTTTTCTATTTGCCTGATTACCTAGGTTTTTTTTCTATTTTTTCTTATGTTGTGTTCTAATTTCTCATGGACTTCTCACCTACTTGTTATTGGTATCAAGACTAGAGCATGCTCCACTAACAACAACAACAACAACAAAAAAGGTGGCACTGGTTCAAAATTTTTGTTTTATAAATGTCATTCCCTACCATTATAATTTAATATGTATTTATAAATATATAATGTAGGGAATGCTATTATTTTTGGAAGCATTATCCTAATAATATTGTAGTTTTAAACTTAAGCTGCCCTACTTATCATAATGGATGCTCCATTTTTTTCTTGATTAATTAATCAAAGTTAAGAAGTGGCTTTTCTTCCTCTCTAACAGTTCTATCAATCCTTTGTGTTTTGGTTTATCTTACAAAATTAATAATTTCTAAGAATTTGTTCGGTTTCTGGATTTTTGGTTTTTTGGGAACAAAAAATAACGACCAAGCAAGATGGTCTAATTAACTCTGTCATCATACCCAATCAGCACCGAAACATGGAAGGTTAGGATCTATAACTCTTTTCCCTTCTTTACGTTACATATTTATCTTGCAATACATGTTTTTGAAAAGGAAGCCAAATTGTTTTTATGCATATTGTTGTTTTTATGATAGTTGTTGATTGTTTGAAGAATTTGTTCGAATATATATAGTTTGAAATGAGGTCATGCAACTAGTGATACATCACATGTTACACGCCAGCTTCAATTGCAATTATTTCCCTTTTATTAGTTTTTCGCTTTACTTTCCTATGTTTTCTTCGGTTGTGTAAGGTGAAGCCGAGAGTCCAAATTGAAAGTGTGACTGTCAAAAGTCGAAATCTTTTATTATTATGGAACTTATTCGTGTTCCTGAGTTGATAATTTATGTATATATCATTATGGAACTTATTCGTGTTCCTGAGTTGATAATCGAAATGGCATTTGATGTATACCCGTGTCCTCTTTTATTGGGGCAGTAAAAGAACATTGACGATTTTATTGGATGTTCGCGAATGTGGCCTTGTGTATTTTGCTGCATAAAATAAGGTCTGTGTGACATTACCTTGATTAAGGACATAAATTTTCGCAGTATGCAGGAGTTTCTCTGCACCTTCTTATTTGTAGCCTATCTGTTTCTCTGTCTGTGAACATTCGGAGAAAATTACCAGTTCAAATCATTCATCAGTTGTTGCTGTTTATTCATATATATTTCAGCAATGGCCTTGCTTGGGGCCGATACTGGATATCTTCCATTTTTGTTTTGTTTTCCAAATGTATTAAAAGGGACTGATAAAAGATGTTAGAAAAATGGAACATGTGAACTGTGGTCTGCTAGATATTTTTTGGGACAGCGCAAGTATTTTGGCATCAATCACGTCTTGAAAGCGGTTCTTTCACCTTGATTCCTTGTCCGAATAATAGTTACCATTACCAATAGAATAGTATAGAGTTGAAACTTAATATGAAAGCGAGTACATGGTTGGTTGTGACTAGTAGGTATGTGAGCCACCTCGGCTTTTTTCACGACAACATTTTTTCATCAGCAATAAGTTTTCCAACAATAATTTTTCACCATAAAAAAATTAATTACATTTTTTTATTACCAAAGAGTTTTCGTAATAATAATTTTTTATTATTGAAAAAGTTTGACAAAAAAAAAAAATTTTGCCAATTTTTATTAAATTAAATATATATTTTTAGTAGTGAAATATGTATTATAACAAATAAAATGATTGCTAAAATTAATTTTTTTTAGTAATATTCTCATAAGTAACGAAGCTATGAAGACCTAGACTGTTATTAAAACTTTCTTTTGTAATATTTTTTATTTTAAACAACCACCACAGCTAAAAACTGACTTTTTACTAATACATCCGCACCTGGTTTTCATCGGAGGGGGAGGTATCTATCGACGGGAACGTATAGCTGACAGAAAATAAGCATTATTAGGATTCTTATTATATAGCTTGGATCCCGGTCGACAGATAATAAACAATGGGTTTGGGGGTATAAACAGGAACCTTGTTTATTACAGTATAACTTTATACAGAACTACTACAATTTAGAGTAAAAACGATTGCAACTAGCTTGGTTATTCCGGCCTCAACGCTGAACTAAGCTTTTTAACCACGTCCCGAGGCTTCATGTCAAAGTCCATCTCCATCTGCAGTCGGAAGCATAGCAAAACACTAAAATTCACAGCTCATCATAATCACCATTGATAGCGAAATGCAAAATTGTAATTTCAGTTCATCCAGGAAGGAAAAAAAAGGGGGGGAATGTTATATACGCACTTGAGCAACCATGGTTATATCAAGAACGGAATCACATAATTGAACTGTATGGGTAGTAATGATATTCAGATTCAGCTTTTCGATCTCAGCAAGCACTCTAGCAAGGTAACCTTTTCGTTTCTTGAAGAGGATCTTTAGAATAATATTCTCGTTCATGGATCTTGCTTCAATTTCTGCATGAATATATCTGCCATTTGACTGGTCATGATGGTTCTCCTCCTCCTCCTCCTCCTCTTCATTCACCTGATTGTTGTTGACGGCTATTGATTGAGCTAGTCTCCTTGTGGCTTCTTTCTCAAGGGTCTGGACTCTTTCATGGAGTTGTTTAATGTATTTGGCGGCACTCTCAAGAATTGAAGCCTTGTCCTTCTGGTCATACAAATAAAAAATGACGGGATTTGATGCATATATGTTCTTTTCTTGAATTATATAAATTAAATAGAGTCACAATTTGATAAATAAATAAAAAAATTGTGTGTATATACCCTTTTAAGATCAGGAAGCATGTGTGAGAGTGTACTGAAGAATTGGTTAAGCTTCAATCTTCTCTCCCTTTCTGCAATAATGTGATCCCTTGGCTGTTGTGGCGCTCCAACAGGTCTTTTCTTTGATGCCCCTTGAGCACCACCATCTCCTTCAATATTATTGGGCTCACCAACCCGTTTACGATTCTGGTGGCCAGCGACAGAGGTGAAAGGTTTGTCGTCATAATCACCTAATAGGCCCCTCAATTCCCCTGATGAAGCGCTCATGATGTAATGATCTCGATCATCTTTTTTACCTGCATCAGTAAATATTCCTTTCTGAAGATCATCACGATTCTCACTGTCAAAACTACGGATCAATGCATCGGGTCTGCTACTACTGAGTTTCATGTGTCGTCGCTGCTTTGTCGTCGATGTTTCATCTCTTATTGACCGGTGATCGGTAGCACTGCTTATGGGGGTGATCGTGACAGGGTTGGAGTTTGAGGACGAAGAGTTATCATCGTTTGTGGAAGTAGACGAGATGCTTTCTGCGGAGGCAACGGCACTAGGGGCGTGATTATCTGTGGGGTCTTCATTTTCGTATCCAAGGATAGCTGCAATATCTTGTTCGGAGATCTCACTGAAGTCCATCCGATCAATTTCATTCAATAACGTTAGTTCTTCCATACCCTGCATGCGCATTGTTAATTCTTGAGTACTACTAGTATTTTTTAGCAGACTCGATATAAATATACGACAAGGTTTGAAAAATTATAACCAACTTCCGTACTCAATAAAGATGTATTTGAAAGAGCACAAAGAGCATTGCATGACTACTGGAGTATTACTTTTCCTGCTTATAGACCGATTAATATTATGCACACTTATTCTCTTTCAGTAACGGACAACACAACACAACAAAACAAAACAAAACAAAAGATAATTATGCGCACTTATATCAATGACCATTCGGCTGGTTTTCTTCCTTTTTTTTCCTTTTTATTATATCAAAATATAAAATCGTTACTTGGTCAAACCTAACATTTTAAACTTGGGATTCATTGACCAATTATTATATTATATACCAAGAAGTTCCTTACAAATTACCCTCATAAACCATTTTTTATAATTTTATAAACTCTACTTAGGTACACAGGTCAATTTTTATAATTTATAATTCTTATATACAAAAATGAGGCCACTTTTGTAATTTATAATTATAATTTATAGACATGATGTTATTTTTTGTAATTTTATAATTGTATTCCTAAATAAGGGGTTATTTTTAGACACTTGTAAACTCTTTTATTATAAACACGTTTAGCAAGTATGATAAATACATACTAAATTTCATAATTTTATAATTTTTATTTATAAACATGAGACCATTTTCTCTATAGTTAATATAACTCCTACTATGTATATGTGTTCAGCAATGTGTCATGAGCTTGTGTATATTATGACATGAACCTCAAATTTTGGTTGTGATAAACTTATATGTATTATGAATTTGAATATATGAACTTGAATATCTAACACTCTACACTTGTAATTTTTATTTTATTTTATTTTGTGAAACTAATCACTCTAAAGAATGAATATATGTGTATGTGTTTGAATTTGTAAACCTACAATTTTTTATGTTATCAATCTAATTTTATGAAGTTAATGAGACAAATTATGTGGCGAATCAATGTATTTTATGTGTTGAATATGATCATAAATGTAAGCGTTTATCAAATAAATGAAGTTGATTACAAGGCCAATTTCACCAAAATTTCAAATTATGTGGCTAATTTTAGTTTTATCAAGTTCATTTTGTAGTACTCATGTAATACCATTAAGAAAAAATATTATAACATTAAAATCAATATTAAAATGGTTTAAATGTTATCCTCAAACAAGATGAATTTTAGATTTGTTTTCCCATCACTCAATGACCAACTACCACAAATTTTCAAAAATTCCATAGGATTTTGATTTTTGTTCTATTAAGTTCAGTTTACAGCAAGAGTGTAATAGTGTTAGAGAAAAATATTATAACATAAAATGCATCATTAAATTGATCTAAATTTTATTGTGAAAGAAGGCAACTTTAGCAAAGATCCAAAAATTCTTTAAAATGTCAATTTTCGTTATATCAAGTTCATTTTATATTATGTTTGTAATAGTATTAGGGAAAAATATTATAACATTAAAATCATCATTAAATTGATTTAAATTTTTATAATACCACATTCTCTCAAATCTAAATTACCATACATGATTGGAATAGTAATAAGTATCCTAAAATCATATATATATATATATATATATATATATATATATATATATATATATATATATATTATCAATCATATTCTGTTCATATTTATTTTAAACATTTCGTTAATCATTTCTCTCATCTATAGAAAATACATTTTATTACAATTATTCGAATTCTTTTTTTTTCACTCTTTTCAACTCGTTTAAGATTTGTGAATCAAACCAAAAATATTTTTGAGTTCATGTGTTCATTATTGTAATACATCATTTATAGAAACTCTAATTATGAAACCGATGATTACGTATAACTAGTTATAAATTATAGGATAATTCGTATTAAATTTATTATTATTATATGTATTATTATGATGGATTAGATATAAATTGAATTAGGTAAAAATCTGATATAATTTGGTTTATTAATTACAATCCTAGTTTAAACCTTAACCGATATATATTTTCCTGATGACCCCTAATTCTATTAATCAGATCGATGTTTTTCCCAGTTAAGTTTATTTATCTAGCAACCCTATTGTGATTTTACTTTTGCCAACATAATCCCACCTCCTTCTTCCCTGTCACTTTTCTCTCCTTTACACCATACTCCTCCTTGTTAACCCATACTCTACCTCTTACCCATGTTTCTCTCATCTTGTTTGCTCAACCATGACCTTCGCCTATTTAAGGCCTCCTCCCTCCCTATTTTACATCTTTAATCCCACCCCTTGGTCTGTGCCTTTTTTTTCCATACTCCCAAGATCCCCTTAGCAAGAAATTCTAATGCGCTCCTCATTGTTCCTTCATTATCACCGAAGATTCTTGGTCAAAAAATGTCACCTTACCCCTATTAATGATAAGAACCATTGAAATCCCCTTAGCTTTAGGCATTCTTGTTGTCCTTCCCCTTCTAGTTCCGAAACTCTCCACCGAAGCCTCCTCCTAGAAACACTCATAACCACTGAAGCTCTCCCCTTGCCTACGACCATCACCGATAGTTTCCCCTAGCAGTGACCATGAGAGTATCGTTGCTCTCCTCTTTGGCAATGAAAACAAGTGTTGTTGCCCTCCCTTGCCTTGCGTGACTTTATATCAATGTTCCTTTGCTGTGTTGTTGCCTTACGTAGCTTCATTTGCCCAGTTATTTTCTAACTCTCTTTTTCCAAGTTGATTTTGGTTAATTTTGGTTATTATTATGTTGTATTAGATGCTAATATAAATGTTGTTGTGTTTATTTGCTTAGGTAATCTTTGAGGTATTGTGGAGAAGACAATCTTATGTGTTTTTGTATAACTTGGATTTAGATAAATCTAATCATTCATGAGATAGTAGAATATGTGTGCAAGTATGATAGGTTGTTTAGATCTAGAATCATGCTAGGGTTTTATGTAATGTAAGTGTTATGAAGTGCATGATGAAATGATAATATGCTTGTAAATAGTTGGTGTGTATGTTCGAATTACCATAAATATTAGATACTTGCATGGTTAACATATACATGTATAGTTTTTGTTAGGATTTGTAATATTGTCAATTTATGATGTAATTGTCGTGATAAGTGTTTCATGATTATCATTACAGGGTAGCTAGGGTTGACATAAATAGCATAAAAGCATGCATGTATGATTAGGATTAGAATATGATAATTATTATTCACATATTCTAGGGTTATAATTGCTTCCTTACATGTACTATACTGTTAATTGCCCTATTTAATGTTGTATTATGCCATAAATATGTATATGTGTGTTGCATGGAATATATGACACGTTAAAAATGCATGATTAGGGTTTGTACATGTAAGTTACTAAATGTATGCACAATAAAAACATATAATCAATGGCTAAGTCATAAGATTTACGTATGTGATAAAATATTATAAATTGTTAATTTTAACCTTTTCATGAAAAATTATCATAACAATATTGTTTGGTACGAAATTGGAAAAATAATAGTGAAATTAGGGTTTTAGGGCATTATAGTCATTTTCAACCTAATATGCTTAATGTGGATAATTGGACATAAGATAGCCTTGGACATTTGATAGGTTAAACTCAATATTGACTTTAACATTGGCATAAACCGATGACCTTAGGGTTCACTCTATAAATTAAAAATAAAGGAAAATATTTAAGTATGAAAATGGTAATTATTGTGCAATATATGATATATGTGATCACCTTATAAAGTATTAATACATAAAGTAAAAGACTTGAGTTTGGGAATGGTTGCTCTCTAGGTATAGCTACCCTAAGGATAAAGTAGGAACCCTCAATTTATTTTGGTTTTTTGGTGTACTATTGTGCCCCTACAAGGCCCTAGTCTACTCTATACGTGACCTACAAGTCTTATAAAAAGTTTTGATACTTAAAGATTATGTGTCCTAGGTGTGGAGGGCATTGTATCACCTTGTACACCAGTATAACCAAAGTATTGCTATGCCTCTAGGTTAGATGCTTGGGAGGGTACAATGATGCCTTGTGCACCGGTATAACCGATGTACTTTTGTATCTCCGAATTAGTATTATATTTATCTCAAGTAATTAAAAATTGAAGTAACTATCGTGCAAGTATATAAATGGATTGTTCTAGGTTATTGATTCGGTAGCTGCCATTGTGTACTACCTAGTTTGATATGTGGTTTGGTAGTTACCTTAGCACCCTACCTAGGTATTTGGAATTGTTGATTCAGTAGCCATCTCAGTGCTCTATCTTGTTATTTAGAATTGATTTAATTAGTCAAATATGACTATTGTGTACTTTGAGATGATGTGAAGTGATTAATTATGATTTAATATTGAGAATGAGACTTTGATGTTGTATACATTATCCCATGATTATTGTATGTTGTTATAGCATGTGCCTTGTGCTTCGAGCATAATTTTTGGATTATTATGTGAATATGTGTAATATGAGCATGCTACCTCTTATGAGATATTGTGATTTACTCAATACGAGGAAGTCATACTAATACTACATTTGCAAATGACTATGTGGAGGTCATGGAGTCGTTTGAGGCTTATAATAGTAGCAAAGATAAGTAGAGCTCTTAGGAAGAGGTCACGTTCTCAAAATAGGCTTATGGGTCTAAAAGTTAGGACAAACTAGTGTTGCACCTTCGAGTACTTATTTTTGTTGTAATCGGTCTTCTATTTGGATTCTTATGTCCCTTTTTGTATATAGATTTTCATTATTGTACAAAGAATATTATCCATAAATTTTATCTATGTTTTTTTCTCTTATTTTCATTGCTTGTTTTGGAATCTAACTTGTTTTTAGCCTTATCATTTAGTATAACAATGGTAGAGGTTATCAAACTCATGTTAGGTGTGCCTTTAAAACCCACTAATTTTGTAACTAATGCTTTATAAAAATAAATGTTTTAAGTAGTAAAACAGGGGTGTTACAATTATATTCCTTCATGTTTCCCCCATTCCTTATGAATAGTTAAGTCGTAGAAAATTTCATTCACGCGATTAAACGATTTTAGCTATTTTTTTCATTTTTTAATTTGTTAGTCATCAAATAAGTTTTGAAACCAAACATTTATATATATTTAGATTTATAAAAATATTTCGCACCCATCTGTGGCCATTTGAAACCCCAGTTATTCGTTTTGTGTATTAGCGGAAAAACACATTTTCGTAACTTATAAGGTTTTGTCATTTTTGCTTATTTTCCACCTGTCGAGCTTCAAACCAACTTTTATATCTAATATTTTTATATATTTGAGTTTTTGGCTTGACTTTAGCCTTACTTGAGTGATACGATTAGAGATGTAAAAGAGATATGAAGCTATAGTTGAGTGTGTAAGAAAAATGTCATAAAACCATAATTATAGTACCTATTGTACTTTTTGAGTTTTTTTTTTAAATTATCTCACACCTTTTCATAAATTTTTTTTGATTTTTGGAATTCAATTGATATTTTCCCCAATAAATGATCATTATTGGGTTTTCTTAAAATTTAATAAATCAAAATAATTATAGGTAATCCTCTAACTATTATTTCAATCCTAACTAGTTTCCTAACCAAAGCAAATCAAATTTATAAATTGATTACTTTTCACCCAACCAAAAAGTGCAACAAGTATTATAATTATGGTTTTATGAAAATTTTCTTACACAAGCAACTATAGCCTAACTTCTCTCTTACATGCCTAATCTTACTAGTAAAATAAGGCTAAAGTCAAACCAAAAACTCACCCAACACTCCTCCATATCAGATCTCACTCTAATTTTTTCAAATCACGTGTTCCATCATAAAACGCACATAAAATCATAAAAAATCAACAAAGTTCAAAGTTGATTTTTTTGCCAACTTGCAGCAACACGTTCTCTCTCTCTCTAGTTGTTTTCTTCCTTTGTTTTTTTTTTCCTTTTAAATACTGCATCTCATACTACAACTTCGTACCATTAACATTCCTAAAATCGATCCCTTCAAGCTTATTCTTAACCAAATTTCTGCTTCCCGACTAGCTTCACAACTACACCGAAGCTAATTTTTTTGTAACTTCCAGCATCTACCATACCTCGACGTTGCTTCCTTTACCTCATATTATTGTTTGGTATTATTCCTTTCATGTTATAGTTCATCTAGAAACCCTTTATACCTAGGAAATTGTGCCCCTCTCCTATTCCTTTTCCTCTCCTATGTGTCTTGCTGAGCAACCTTAAAGTTTTTACTACAGTTATTGTGTGTGTGTTGTAGCAAAGATTTTGTGCCTTTACACCCTTTGTTCCTCATTTTTTTTCCTTCTCATTATCCCTCTAACACCTTTACCGCTCATTCCTTGGTGGTTGTTCATGGTTTTTGGTAGTGGTTTCCAATCCTTCACATTCAAGAGTAATCTTATTATTTCACTTCTTCCATTTCTTTTTTTTTTCTCTCTTTCCCTTTTACTTATGTATTGATCTTGGTTTATCTAACTCTTTTATCTTATATTCATGAAGGTGGAAAAATGGTTTAGATATGTATTTTCTATATTGCTTATTTTATCTCTACTAAGGAGTTTAGAAATTTGATAACTAAACTAACCTTTAGAAATAGATTTTTTTTGTTAGGTGTATTATATATTATTTTATGCATGAATAGCTTTATTTTAATTCTAAGCATGAAATAATATCTTGGAAAATCTTGTACAACATGTGTATGTTTCTATACTATGTGTATAAGCATGAAAATTTAATGAGATGATGATTTGTGTGATTTTTACATGTTCTTATGCCTACTGGAAATGTGCTCAATATTTATTAAAGTTGTGATGAATTTTTGGTAGAGTCATGCAAGATTTGTTATGTAGTCATAATGAACATGTCTAGATTCAAGTGGTCTAGTTTTTATCCTTGTTATTTTATGTGTGTTTTGATTGTTTTAAATTTATCTAAGTATGCCTTTGTATGTATAATAGGCTATAGAAGCTAGATTATAAATTTTGGAACATTTAGGTTTGAAATGATTTTTTTTTTAGATTTTAGACATATTCTGACATGGCTATATTGGAAATTACTTTTTTTTTTGAAATTTTTTAAGTTTATCGTTGTCTAAATTGGGTCTTTTCATTAAATTTGGTATACTATATGTTTAGTTTTGATGTTTTTTAGAGTAAGTTATGAATTTTATAACTTTAAGGTAATAACAGGTGAATAAGAGTGTTTTGGCCATTACATATAAATTCTAAAAATTTTGAGACTTAAGTGAATATTATTTTAATAAAATAATTCAAATGTATATTTTTTATACTTGGGTGATGTTTGATGAGTAGACATAGAGACATCAATTAAAATAATTAATTAAGCAAGAAAAAGAAAAGAGAAAGAGACATTTTGGGTACATTGAGTAATTTTAGCATTTAATACTTGGTTTCCATATTTATGTTTCATCATAAAAACAAGTATTTAATTATAACCCATTTATCATGAAATACACCTCTCTTAATATTAAGGTAAGTTAGTTGACGTTAAAGATATTTTAGTCATTTATGTACCTTTAGACTAGTTATTTGATTTAGCCTTATATGTAAACCCTTGATTGGCTTAGATATTGGTCATTGAACCTTTTCTCGAATAATTGGAGTTAAAGTGCATTGAGATATAATTTTATTGGGTCTTTCATAGTATGGAACTTAAGCTTTAATGCTTCAATAATTTTCCTAGGGTTGTAATGCCTTGATAATTTTCCTTAAGCTTTAAGGCCTCCTATATTCAATTGGGTCATAATAGCATGTGTATGAGCCTTGATTCCTCTATGGATCAAGTGTATGGATAATATTAAAATTTAATAAAATAATTTATTTATGTTCATCGAAGTGATTAAGTAATATTATACGGGTCTTTGTTCTTGTTTGACCTAAATTTTTTATGAAACATTAATCACTTAAAGTGAAAAATCTTGAGTCGAAACTTATACCATTTAAGGTAGCTATCTAAATCAGGTTTGATATTTATTTGGTATCATTCCAGTGTTTTCTGTTTGAGATCTTGGGTACCTTATGAGGTCTAGAAGGTAGTCTATTGCTTTATAAGTGTCTCGATATATTGCAAATCTATAGAAGATATGCATTCTTAAGTAATTAGGTGTCCCGTTATTTAGTTGTCTAGTTACATTTTTGGGTGGGCCAGCTAGAACTAGTACCATTTGTATATGAGATAGTTGTTATAATTTCTTTGAGTCTCTATCCTCAAGTCAAGATAATATATTAATTGTGATCGCAATAAAATATAATAATCAATGAATTCCATCTTTTTGTTCATTCGTATCACATTATTTTATGATTGATGGTTGAGCTTTCTTCTTCTCAATTGATATATACATATATAAATATATAAGCATTCTATCATTTTGTCATTGTATGTTCTATTACTTTTTTAACATGAGCTTCATAATTAATGTTATCTCTTTATGATAGTTGTATTACTTAGTACAAGATGTGTATTACTACTAAAAATTTGTAGATGTTGTGTCGCATATATTTAATGATGATCCTAATGACTTTGAGGAGGTATCTCAGGTGGAGTAATGCAGGTTTATACCTTAAGGTTAGGGCGTAGAGTTATATCTATATGAGGTCACACATATTATGTGTCATATATTCTAGATAAATTTTTTAGACTCTTCATACATTTTCTCCCTCTTCTCTCTTTTTATGTATTATATTATATAGAGTGTGTACTTCGTACGCTTAATTTATTGAAGTCTTCTATTATTTCTATCTATTTCCATAACTTTTGATTTATTTGTTATAATATTGTAGCCTTACCCTTAGCATAAGAAAGGTATAAACTAGACTCGTACTAAGTGTGGCAGTAACACTTATTATATTATGTGAAGGATTTCGCTTAAAAGCAAAAAAAATAGCAGTAAATTTTGGGATATTACAATTTTATTCCAAAATAAGGATAGGAGCAACAAATATTAGCAATTGCATAAATGAAGCAAAACTAAAATATGCTCAAGAAAAATCTTTTGCTATGAATATATAAATTTTATGTAATAAACTTAAATGTATGTTGTAATAAACCTAATTATTTGATATGATGGACTTAAACTAAAAGAAATAAATGTCTTTGTATATGAATACAAATGATTATTTTATGTAATGAACCTAAATACTTTATGTGATGGATTTAAATATTATTCATCAAATGTTGAACATATATATATGAGCTTATGTGTTATATGTTATGAATATATTTGTTTAATGTCATAAACTGGCAAATGTTGTGTCATCAATGAAATCCTATGAAGTTACTCGACCAATGTGTTTTATGTGTTGAACAAGACTCTTTCACATAATGAACGCTTTTATCCCATAACATAAGTTGGTAGAGAAGCCAACTTCAACAAAATTTAAAAATTATCTATGATTCTAATTTCCATTCTATCAATTCTAATTTGTAGTATGTATGCAATAGTATTGAGAAAAAATATTATAACATTAAAATCATCATTGCATTAATCTAAATTTTATTCTTAAATAATATACTTGAATTTAAGTTTTATCTAGCCAATTTTAGAAAAATTCCAAAATAAAATTTAGGATTTTGATTATTGTTCTATCAAGTAGTATGTGTGTAATAATAGTATTAGCTAGAAGAAAAAAAAAATTATAACATTAAAAGTATCATTAAATTGATCTAAAATTTATCCCGAAATAAGGTACTTGAATTGAAGTTTTTTCTTTCTTTTTCAAAATTGGAGTTGGCTGTGATCCCAACTTCATCAAAATTATAAAAGTTCTCTTAGATTCTAATTTTCGTTCTATTAAATTCAGTTTACAGTCAACATGTAATAGTATTTGAAAAAATATTAAAAATATTAAAATTATCATTACATTAATATCAATTTTATCTCAAAATAAGGTTATGAGCAAAAAATATTAGTAATTGCATGAATGAACCCAAGCATAAATAGGTTAAGCAGAAAAGTTTTATGTGATAAAAATATAAATTTTATGCAATGAATATAACTAATTATTATGATTAACCAATAAACCTATTTATTTTATGTGTTGAACTTAAAATAACGCGCGCGCACACACGATAAATTTAAATATATTATGAGATAAACCTAAAAGTTTTATATAAAAAACCTAAATGATTTATATAATAAATCTAAATATAAACATATTCATCAAATATTAAATAGTTATATTTTATTTTTGGCATCAAAAGTACATCAATATTGATGTTTATTTGCAGTAAAACAATAAAGAATATTTGGTATGATATTTTAATAGTCCATATTAAAGAAACTTCTTTTAAAAATTTTAAAATAAAGAAGAAACCATATGTAATAGAAATAAATAAAATAAAAATAATCATAAGTTTATAAAATCACAAAACTTATTTTATATATATTAATAAAATGTATATAACTATTAAAAAAATTAAAACAGTCACACTGAATGCAGCAAATTGAGCTCAACGAGTCTCATAAAATATAACAAATACATCCCACCAAAACAAAAAGTCTGACTTTCGATCATTACCGAAAGGGTCAAATCCAGCTAGTATTATTATATAGTTATTTACTTTGCTTGGTTGTAGCCTGGGAAAGATGAGTTCCACAAACAAAGGGGGGATTATTAAGTACCAGGTGCATATATTCGATCGGTATATCTTTAATATATTTTGAGAAATACACTCATAATATTAATAATTAATTGTTTTTTATTTATACTCATAAAGATATATTAAAATTGCAAGCATGATAATTTTTCCAAACAAAGGACGAAAACACGCGTCCCCACCATTAATCCGTTGCGCCCCGGCCCAAGCGGCCGAGTTTTGTAACATTTGAACGACCGCTGAACGTGGAAACTTTTGTTTTTTGTCCTCGTTGGTTTATTTTTGCCCTTTCTATGACTATTTCTATCCTCCCAAATTAGCAAGGGATGAGCAATAGATAAGAACAGAACCCAGTGATGTGTGTAGAATATAGGAGAAGTTTCCAGATCGATAAGGCTTTTCATTGATGCCATCCTGCTTGAACGATACTTAAGTAGTGCAAATAGTTAGAGCATGTTTGGCAACCTCTCATAATTTATATTATTACTTCATATAAATATATATTGTTTATTTTATATATCTACTACATATTATTATTTTATGAGTATAACCTACTATATTTTACTAAATATTTAAACTATTCAATAATATTATGATTATACACTTATTAATTATTACCACCAACTAATCTTATTTATAATTATAAAAATTAATTTTAATTACATTTTTTAATTAAAAATATTAATATTGATTTTCAAGATAAATTAATAAATATTCATCATAATTATAATTAATCATTCGATGCAAACATATTAATTGAAATCCTAAATAAAAAATTAATAAGCATATTATTTATTATAACTATAAATTAATATTTAATAAAAACATTTTTCATCATATTTATAAATAAGTAATCGATATAAATAGTATTAATATTATGGATGTATATTTTTTTTATAAATAAGAGTAATATTAATCATAATTATCACTAATAATTTTAATTATAATTACAAAAAAAATAATTAAATTAACTATTATTTTTTAAAATTATTCATTTTAATTAAATAAAATATCATTTGTCTTGGTTTTAATTAAATAATCAAAAAAATATTATTAATTATTATAATTAATTAATAATGATACGATTAATTGAAATGATAAATTAATAAATATTAAAAAAATATTAATCATAATTATAATTACTTAATACATGAAAAAATATTAATTATAATTTTAAAAATCAAATTAATACAGATAGTAACTATAGTATTTATTATAACTGCAAATTTAAAAAAATAAACATATTATTAATAATTTTTATAAATAATTAATCTATATAAATAGTGTTAATTTTAATGATATATAAAATTTTATAATATTAGAATTTATCATAATTATAAAAATAATGTTAATTATAATTATAAAAAAATAGTATAAGTTATAATCTATAAAAATATTGTGTCTTAATTATAACTGAATGCCATGAACTATAATGATAAATGAATAATTATTAAAAATAATATTAATCATAATAATAATTGATTAATGGATACAAAAAAAATTAAACGTAATCATAAATAGAAAATTAATAAGGATAGTATTCATTATAACTATATATTAATAATTAATAAAATAATTATTAATCATAATTATAAATAATTAATCACTACAACTAATATTAATTTAATGATGAGTAATTTTATTTATTAGAATTATATTAGTCATGATTATAAATAACTAATTATTACATAAAACATTAATTATAATTGTAAGTGAATAATTAATAAAAAAAAGAATAATATTATTCATAAGTGTATTAATAAATGATTAATAATTAAAATATATATATATAAGATTAAATATGTAAACAATTAAAAGAATAAGAATTATAAGAATATGTCTTATTACAATATCATATGCCGAAAATTGTCAATATGCATTAATTTATTTTAGATTGGATGACTTGTCAAATATCATTATCATTTCAGTAACTTTGGTGCAGAAATAATATGATCTACCTAATATGATTATTATTTTAGACACGTCGTTACTTCAGATCAGATCAGATATATATAGGTTATCAAATAGATACTTAGACGGCTTGACAAGTTAGATGGGAAATGGCAAATTATGAATCATGGACTGCATAAGCTTGTTTCTTTACACATAAGTAGTTATGATGAGCTCGTGAGAAAATATAACTACTTACATAAACCCAAGGCATTAGTGGTGACGGAGTGTCCATGTAAATGAACTTTCTTTACCTTGTTTAGAACTTTCAAAAACCCTGCTATACAGAAGATAGCTAAATTAGACAAGATGGGCTACCTCCATATTCTCAAGAAAAAGAATGAATGAAATCAAAAGTTTTGTCACTTTTTAGTAGGATAATTCAATGCCTCATGATGAAGATCAGCATGCAATTTCCACTATCAAGAAAGGAAGAACGGATGAGAGAGAGAGAGAGAGAGAGAGATTAATATTACCTCTCAATTAACTCAACTTCAACCAACCTAGAACTAGAAGTGGTCTTTTGATAGGGAGGTTTTGTGTGTGGATTTGTTTAAATTTCAATCGATGGTTAGACCACCCAAAGCCTATATATAATGCGCTTCGTAGGGACATCAATAGTACTTCCCATTCCAAATGACTACGTAATACAAAACATGACGTCATATGAACAGGATTAAAAACCAACTTAAAACACTGCACAGGATAAATAAGATAAGGCGAGCTCACCAGTCACCAGTCGTCATCCTTACTTGGGAATTGAATCACGTGAAACGTCTACGTAAGCGTGCCCTTTCATAATTGGTCTTTCATAAAGTGCATCTAATATTTAACTACCAAGATAAACATGTTTTTATCGATAGATTAGATTCACTCATTCAAAAGACGTTTTCATCACATGCTTAGGTTTAACAAAAAAAAAACACTAATTACCGTGTCCCCTGATGTGATTAGTATGTATTTGATATCATCTTTCTTGCACTATTTTTGCGCATGCCTGTTGTTTTGTGATTCGTAGCGAAAGTGAAAAGTTAAACTTGGATAAATAGTTTACATTCTAACACTTATTTTTTTGAGAAAATCATAGAATTATTTTTAATAAGTCTACTTTTTAAATAGAATAAAATAACGGATATCATTACTCTGAATATATGCTAAACTTTTATTGATGTATAATATAAAACAGTCGCAACAAAATCTATAACTTAATCTAGGAGTATTCAAAATCGAAGATGTTTTTTCCATCGAATTGGATATATCATATATGGTCGATCTCTTTGAGAAAAGATATTCAAACTTTACATATTCAAAAATAAGGATGGGACCTAATATCAAATTTATCTGATTTTTATATGAGTTTGCTATTTTATTAATTTTAATAATTTTTATAAGAATATTTTTAAAAATACAAACTATATGTAAGATAGTACCCATATCTATGTCTATATCAATATCTTATTTTATCCATACAAAAAACAATCTTAAAATATTAATATAAAAATTTAAAGATGAAAAATAAATAATTTTCCACGGCTAACCAATAACAAAAATTATACATAATAATATGTTATTAAAATAACCAACAAATATATATTGGATATCATTTTTTTTCCAAAAAGTCCGATAAAAAATGTAACCTAATATCCAATCTAGTTCGCTCCGACCAAAAAAAGTAAATCGAAAATTCTAAAGTTTGAATCGAGTTTTCAAATGTTGATTTTCTTGAACAACAACTTACAAGAATGTTGAGGATCCAAGTGTGGAAGGATCGACGGCCAACAACAAGGGAGAAGAGAGACTGTAAGTGTGTACGTGTGAGTAAGAAAATAAATTAGGATGATAAACCCCTATCTAGAGAAAAGTAATGGGTGGACCAGGGGGTTTCATAACCAAATGTTTATTTTAAATATCAAATATTTAAATTTTTAGATATTTAAAAATACAGCATGGATATTTAATATATGCAATGTTCATGTAAAAATATTATTTTAATAATTTTTCATAATAAATTTTTTAAAATAAAAATTGTATGTCAATTAATATTCGTATTTATAATCATAAAAATAAAAAATCTTATTGTATCTGAAAAGATAATTAAAATATTATTATTAATGTTTAAATTATAAAAATAAATAAATTTTAAAATTTTAACAATATAAAAAATACAATATTATAATATGGTAATAAAATAATTAATAAAATAACTAAATTTTTTATCAGATAATCCAGTAAAAACTTAATATTTTGAATTTTGAATTTTTTTTAAAATAGACCAAATATTTTACGTATTAGATATACCTCTTTTTTTTTTCTACAGGAGGGACACGAAGTCTCCGACGGTCGTTTGTGGGCCTTCGTAAGGTCCAATCCGCTGATGGTCGTAAACGCCGAACACCAGCTCATATTAGATATCATCGCAACTAGTTACATACATGGTAGGTAAAATGGTGGCAGCACTATCCGAGAAAGTTGCTAAACTGCACCACATATTTTGTAGATAAAAAAAAAATCACTAAATCCAAAGCAAGATATATTGTCGCAACTAGTCAGTGACAGCAAATAAATCAGACCACGTGCGACAACCTTTATGCGGCCTTTAAAGGTGAAGAAGAGTGAAGACCCAAAGACCATTTATCTTGTACAAAATTTATTCTCGGGCGTACATGCTATGTGAACACATATGTTTCTCCATCTGACAAACACTCATATTCCGCCATTCTTAAACAAACATAATCGTACCATCCCACCTCCACACAACAACAAAAAAAGGAAAAAGAAAAACTAATCAGTCCTTTCGTTTGTGTTCGGTTACATAAAGAGAGCATAGTTGAAGCCAGCCAAAACACACAAGAAGTTAAAACTTTACACTCATGCATGCACAAGCAATCATCTTTCCTTTATCTATTTTGAGAACGACTAATATAGCATCAAAATTCAAGGAGGGTGACAGCATAAAGTTGTGTTTTTGTTGATGTCTCTACATTGTCCGGTCTAAAGATTATTTGGCACTCCGGTCCAAGCCAGAGCACAGACTTCCTTCGCGCTCCTTCTAAGATAAACACACTGTCACGTACCGACTCTTCACCAAGTCTAGCTACGTGCGGCCTTAGTCTTTTCCTCACTCCTTGAGAGACTAAGTCAGCCTTCCTCCTTCAAGTGTACTCCACACTTAGGTTAGAGACGCCTCTTAGAACACCACACCGAACCTTCACACAAGAACACAAGAGAACTTTTTAGAGAGAGAAAGGAAGATAGTATTTAGAGAGATAAGCTCTGAAGATACAACTCTTGTTGGATGATCTCAAATGCCTCTACCCCCCCTCTATTTATAGGAGAGGATCCACCCCTTCACCTCCCCCAGGAAGATTCTAGATACGTGCCTAATGGATTTCTCTAGAATGGCCCAATAAGTCCATTAGGGGTTCTAGAATAGTCCATTAGGATTTCTAGAATAATCCACACAATTCTACATAAATAGAGAAGGATCTAGAGACATTCCCCTCTAGAACCTTCTAGAACATTCCAGGAGAGTGTAGAACCCTATACACTTCTCCATACTTATCTAGATTACAAGGAAGATCTAGACTATTCTGGGCCCGGTAGAACCTCGATTCCAACCTTTCGATCCGCCCCGTAACAACACGCTCCAATTAACTTCAAGCCTCTCACATCACATCAGTACCCATCCTCTACGTTCTACAATATACATAATCCGTCGGAAACATATTTACCTGCCCCCTTGATGTCCATCTTCAGGTACTCCAGTAAAGCCCAGATTTCCTGTGATTTATGATGGCATAAATCACCGACAAAGAAAAGCTCAAACCTCCCCTCCCCTTCAATCCAACTCCATCCCGCATCACTCTTCCTTACCCTCCTCTGTCTCATTACTCGCCTAATATCATCTACGTCGCTCCGTAAACCGGCTTCCATATATGTTTGTGCCAATGTCAAATACGCGGCCGCGTTATCTGGCTGCATCTCCAGGAGTAGATCCGCGGTCTCTCTCCCCAACTCTATTTCACCGTAGTTCCTACACGAACTCAAGAAGGAACTCAACATAACGTGATTTGGTTCGAAAGGCATCTCCTTCAACAACTGCTTTGCCTCCCTTAGCTTCCCTTTTCTCGCATAGAGATCAACTAAACAAGCGTATTGATCAAGCTCAGGAACCATACCGTGATCTCTTGTCATTTTGTTGAAGTACTCAAGACCTCGATCAAGCAATCCAGCATGGATACATGCACCCAGCGCTGCTGTAAAGCAAATATGATCCGGCACAAAGCTCTCTTCCATTAACAACATATCAAATAGCTTCAACCCTTCCAATCCTCTTCCACTCTGTGCATACCCCGAAATCATTGAGGTCCACAGAACAGTGTTCTTTCTATCTGATTCATCAAATACGTATTGAGCTTCGTCGATGTTACCGCATTTTGAGTACATATCGATCAAAGCGCTGACTACAAACAAATTAGATACTAATCCAAGCTTCATAACCGAACAATGCACTTGCCTACCCTGCTGGAGTACTGCTAAGCTCCCGCAAGCATTCAGGATAGAGCTCATTGAATGTGCAGTAGGATTTAAGCCCCCTCTTCTCATATACATAAATAGCTTTATTGCTTCTTCGCAGTACATGTTCTGACAGTACCCAGACAGCATCGAATTGTAATGGACATCATCCTTACTTGTGGTCGCATTAAATATCAGAACGGCTTGGTCTACTCTTCCCGATTTCGAATAAGAATCGATCAAAGAACTGGTTATGAAGCAATTAGTTTCACATCCAAGCTTGATAACATGAGCATGAAACTGCTCATATGAAGATTCCATCCCTCTACAAGAACTAATAATACTTACATAGGTAAAGCAATTAGGTCTGACACAGCTGGCCAGCATTTTCTTGAACAACAAAATGGCCTCCGTTCTAAGGTCATTTTGGGCATATCCAGATATGATTGATGTCCAAGAAACTTGATCATGATGTTCCATGGCATCAAATATCCTCCTAGCGTCTTGTATTGCATCACATTTTGCATAAAAATCAACAAGTGCACTGCTTAAGACTAAATTATCCACATGCCCGCTTTGAATTATTCGTCCGTGAATTTGCCGACCTAAGTGCCAATTTAACATCTTGGAACAAGAACTAAGAACAGTACATAAAACATACTTTGTTGGTTTCGTCCTGGCACCCTTTCGGAGAAGAATCTCCAGCGCATTGTGTGCATCATGTTTCTCAGCAGTACTATCTATCAGCTCTTTTGAGCAACTCGTCTCTGAAGAATAGCCAGCTATATAAGAACGGTTTAGCGGAAAAACAATGGATTGGAGTTTACTTCTTTCAGGAATTTCTTCGAACAGTTGGCCTGCAACAACATAAGACAAATTTCTCACTAAAAACACAAAAGCTCTAGCACCATGGAATATACGTCCCGCGGAGAAATTAAGCATCAGGAAGGGAGTTGAACAAGAAACCAAACTTCGTATAGCAGTTTACAATCGCCTTTCCTGTGGGTAATTTTAAACATCTTAATTTACAAGAAGCTTTCTCAGGCGAGTCAAACATTTTAATTTGTACATCGCGTCTCCTGGTTGAATTATGTACAGATTAAAGAAGGCCGCTGACTGATTTTGGCCAAGCACTAACATAGTTCGGCGCTAATAGGAGATTAAGTAGCTTTTGAATTTTACGGACTTGATAAATGGTATCGGATCTTGGGCTTTTTTGGGTTTCGACTTTTGAGGAAGTTTGGCATGGCATATAGTACGGTCAGGTAAGCAGCCTAACGATGGGTAAATTCTTGATAAGTTAGGCCTTCTAAAACCCTCTTATGTAAAATCTACAGATTTTTGTGGATAAAGTTCACCTAAACCGAACTGATATTAAAATTACTTGTAAAGATGGCATATAAATTAGCTATAATGTCTAGTTTGTTTATTAAAGAAAAAAAAAGTATGATTTCATGTCTCTTTCGTACATCTCTTTTGGATTGTTATTATGGAAAATTGTATGGTAAATGAGAGTGCATGTCAAATGATAGTCACAGTAAAAGTATCGGAGTAACACGTGACAATAAAGTCTCAAGTTAAATAAATCCATAATTTTAAAATCTATATTGATATTTTTATGTCTATTATAGAAAATAGGTCATTGTTTCCTTTCTTTTTGTTTTTTTTAGTGGTTACTTTGACCAAAAATATAAACAATAGTGATGACTATGGAACCACATTTTTAATTTTACAACTAGAAGCATTAGTATATACCTATTTTTAAATTTGAATTTAAGACTTTAAAAATGTTTGAAACCGGCCTATCTTTATGATAATTGTATTTACCTATATGATAATATAGACTTGATTCATAAGTTACCTAATTTAATAGATAAAATAATATATATTAATATTTTATGTTTATAATTTCATATTTTTTTTATTTGTTTGAAAATACTTCATATAATGGTAAAAGGATGGGTGAGTTTTTCGGTTCCCACTCCGCCCAGCCTTCTTCTATTTATAACTAATATACATGTTGAGACAATGTACAAGAGATAAGATATATACAAAAAAAAATAAGGGAGAAGTTACAACATATATGAATTATCAAGAAAACTATGTTTGATTACAAAGATAATTATGAATAATAATCTCATCAATTTCTGTTGACGCCCTTAACTACCCCGGCAAGGTCAACAATACAGAAGTGGCGGTGAGAATGGAATAAAAATCATAGAATAGTGTGGTAGTAAAAGCCTTTTTGAAAAGATCAACCATTTGTGCATGTGGTGGAAGATATGATATGTGAAAATCACATTGTTCAAGCTTCTCACAAATAAAATAATAATCTACCTCAATGTGTTTTGACCTAACATGAAACACAAGATTTTATGCCATGCACTTAGCACAAAGACTATCACAAATAAGTTGAGGTGCATGTACAAGAGGAATAGATAATTCACATAGCAATTGTTACAACCTAATCAATTCAGTGGTAGCAAATGCAAGAGCTCTATACTGAGCTTCAGTATTGGATCTGGCAACTACACATTGTTTCTTAGAAGAACCAAATGACAATGCTGCATTCAAAATAAATTGCAAAGCCATGAGTGTAACATTGATCATAAAGATCATCTGCCCAACTAGAGTCTAAATATGCCATCAAATGAGTACTATTGGTAGGTTGAATGTGTAAGCTAAATTTAAGAAACCCCTTTAAATATCACAAAATACGCTTAACAACCCACCAATGCACAATATTGAGCTTATGCATGAACTAACATATATGATTAATATCATAAGTAGAATCATGTCGAGGAATAATGACATATTCATGAGCACCCATCATACTATAATATAAAAGAGGGGTCATCCATGAGATCACAATGCCTCAAAGCTAAGAAATAGCCTCTATCAAGAATGAAATAAGTTTGGCACCCTCCATGTTGGTGTGATGAAGAAGTTCTTGCGCATAACGGGACGGAGAGTTGCAAACCACCATTATAAGGCTGAATTCAGATGCCTGGGTTGAATTTGAAGGCAGCATTAAGTGTTTGAATGAAGCAATAAATTAATTGACTACTTTTAGTCAATAATAAGCCATCAACAATATAATAATATAATGAGAGGAGTCAAAATATGGAGAAAGAAAGACATATTAATGCAGAAAAAAATTGAGCTTGTAGAACCAAGCCCTAGGAGCCTATTTAAGTACATATAACAACTTTTAGAGTCAACAGACATGATGTGGGCAAGAAGAATCAAAGTATTTGTGTGGCCATATAAATAATTTCACCAAGATATCCATTAAGAAAAATCATTATTCACATCAAGTTGTCTAATGGGCTAATTTTAAGCTAGAGCAATCGAGAGCAAACCCAGATTGTAACACCCCCAAAATTTACTCCTGAAAATTTTAGTTTAAAAGAATAATGCAAAAGCTAAAATAGAAATTGGAGAATTTTACCACCACAACTAACACAAGATAAATGTCTATCATCTATCTCATGTTAGATGTAAGGCTAAAACCTATCTAAAAAAAATTCAAACAACATCTATGTTGTAAAGATAAACTCCCATAAGGAGATATCCATAAGCATATGGCAAGTAAACAATTTCATTGAACAAAAATATTGTTGAATAAATTAGCAGAAACCTGTGAAATAACCCTCGATTTTAAAATCTTATCAAAGTAACGGAAAATTAAAATTCAATTACAACACTTTAAAACTTTCAAAAATAAATATAGAGAAATAAAGACAAATCACAAGGGATATGAATTCGGGTTGCCTATCTCTCAAAGCCAAGTCTTCAACCCAACAATAACATTCGATCTCAAGCCTATACAAGAGGTCTACTCCCCACCATTAGTGGATCGTCACAGGACCCATTCAACTAAGGTAGTATCAGTACGGGTCCAGTACTGAGTAGGGCTGTAAATGAGCTGAGTCAGTTCGGTATTTGGCTTGGCTCGGCTCTTTAAAAGCTCGGTTCGGCTCGTTCGTTTAGTTAAATGAGCTAAACCCAAGCTCTAAAAAGTGAGGCTCGGTTCATTTTTTGGCTTTGGCTGTTGAGCTCGACTCGACTCGGCTTGTTAAAAGTTCAACTCAGCTTGTTCATTTAGTTAAATGAGACGAGCCCAAGCCTAGGGGTATTTGGCTCGGCTTAACTCATTTACAGCCCTAGTACTGAGTAAATCACAACTACCTAACTCATGGAAATAAACATGATACACATAAGATATGGTAATCCCTAGCTTTCAATACTATCGCTCAATTATACATATGATAAATACACCATTCCACTCATACAATAATTCATATTCAATTATATATGAGAGACATACACCATTCTACTCATACAATAATTCATACTCAATTATACATATGATACATGCAATAAAACATGTGCTCATAGATTCATGCTTATGAATAAATGACTAGATATGACAACACATATGGTACAAGCGTACAAGAAATCAAGATTGCATGCTAAGTAACACACACTATCCTAGAAGATAGCATTCTGCACTAGATGCAATTTAAATAATAGATCATGTGATAATTGGGTACAAACATGCGTCATATGGTATCACTATTGTAAGGGAGACAACCAAGAGGCATGCATAGGAAAAAAGAAATATAAAGTACGTGAATTAGTGAGAATAATTTATTATTATATTTCTTTATCGTGATCACGACCATTTAATTATATTATCTTAAGAATGAAGACTCAAATAGATCATAACAACTAATCCAGTACTCGAACGGTACTAGCCTTAGTTGGCCCATCTAGAAATATAACCAAACCACCAATAAATAGGACACCTAATTACTTAAGTATGCATACCCCCTATAGGGCCAAAATATATCCAGACACCTATAGAGTAGAAGAAGGCCTCTCCAGACCTCATAAGGCACCCGTGATCATAGAATTAAAAAACCCCAAAATGGTACCAAGTGAATACCAACCCTAACTCAGATAACTATCCCGAGTGGTACAAATCCCAATTCAAGATATTTCACTTTAGGTAATTAATATTTTATTCAAGGATTTAACCAATTATAAATCAGGCCCACATAACGGCACTTAGCTCACTTCACTCAACATAATGAATTTCTATTATTATATCAATTTCAAGTGGCATTAAAGCTGACTAATTTCAAGTGGCATTAGAGCCGATTGATTCCAGGGGCATTAAAGCAAATTAATTTCAAGTGGCATTAAAGCCGATCCAGTCTGAGTGGCATTAAAGCTGAACCAATCCAAGTGGCATTAAAGCCAATTGGTTCTGGGGCATTAAAGCTGATCCAATTCATGTGGCACTAAGGCCGAATAATTTCAGGTGGTGTTAGTGCCAAATAATTCAGTGGCATAAAATACAACATAAGGTATCATACAATTTCAATCCATATTCAACTATAGATACGGTTTTCAAAACCGATTACAATTTAGGCACATTATAACATGCTCCAAAATCACCCAATATTTCATAATTAGGTGGACATGTTAACCACATAATCATACTCAACCCTTCACATACACAAACACATTCAATATTCAAGAGTCATACTAAAATACATTTGCATTGAGGTTTTAAACTCGTACATACATACAATTGCCACACAAGTACATAGCATACGCTTGATATAATAAAATAATCGATAAGCATACTCATCACCTTCCACTTCGAGTAGAAATACATTCAAGATTTCGCCATAAGTAAAGGTAATTAATGACTTACCTAAATCCAAATCTATCTTAGCAAATTGAGAAAGAAAGAGAGCTATCGAGAGCTCGACAATCCACGAGAAATTTTTCTTAGATCGCCGATAGAAATTGAAAAACTATGTTAAAAACTACCTTATCGATTAATAATTCAAATAAGATAATTAAATCAACATAAGGAGACACAAAGAATCTTTCTTGAAAAATAGATGTTATCATGCAAAGATGGGGAGAGTAAGAGAGAGAAAATAGAGCTAGAGGGAGAGAGGTAATTGGTGATGGTTATACAGGGGAAGAAAGGCAAGAGGAAGAAGGGAGGGAAGGTAAGGCGACAATAAGATGTTGACGATGGCGGTGATGGGCGGCATGGTGGAGAAAAGAAAACAAAGTGGGGCAACTTGGTGCGTAGCGACATGGGAAGAAAGGAAAAAGGAAGAGGAGGGAGAAAAGGGGTGGTTCCTTCATGCATATATATTTATATATATAGATACACACACACACACACACACACTTACATGCATGCATGGCTAGAAAACCGACAAGAAGAAGAAGTGAAGGGAAAGAAGGCGGCGATAGAGGAGGGAATTGTCATTCTATGGAGCAAGTGAGGGAAAAGGAAAAAGGCAGAGGATGCAAGGCTGGGTTAACAGGAGGTTGGTGGTTTAGGGCAGCGGCAGCGAATGTTGTTCAGGGCAGTAGGTTGCATGGATCGGAAGGGGAAGGGAGTACAATGTGCAGTGGATGGCAAGTCCTTGTTTAGGCCAAATGGGTAAGAGGAAGGGGAAAAGAAGAAGAAGATAGGGCAGCGATGCAGGGGAGAAAGGAAAAAAAATAAAAGAAAGGAAAAGAAAAGAGAGGATAACAGGTTGGGATAAAGTATAACCCGGGGAGGGGAAGAAAAGAGGAAGAAAAGGAAAAAAGGAGAGAAAAATAAAATGGGGAAAGGAAAAAAAATTCGGGTTTAGAATAAGGATTAATTTCTAGGTTTGAATTTTTAAAAATTAAACTAAAATTTTATATATAAATTTTTCGGGTTTGGATTTAGGCCAAAATAAAACAAAATGATCCAAAAATAAGAACTTATATTAAGTTAAAACGTTGATAAGTCAAGATTAAAATTAAATAAAAATTTAGTTGTATTATAAATTTTGATTTCTAGGTATGTAGAGTGTACTAAGATGTACCAATTATAGGTTTATCAATTATCACACACACACACACACATATATATATGGAGAACATGCATGAATTGGTGTTATTTAACACATTATAAATTTGGTATATATTTAAACATACAAGTATGTATGTGGGTTGAAACAAAACTAAAAAAAAAATATGTAATAAACAATGAGGTTTTAATTACGTTTCTAGCCTAAAATTGTTATTAAAGCCTAAAATTGTTATCAAAACTAGCTTTAATAACAATTTTAAACAAGAGTCATTAGTAAATCCTACTTGATTAATATAACACTCCCATAATTCACATTTAAAAAATTTTGTTCATGTAGAAAACCATACACTAAAATAGGGGGTTCTACCGCTATGATCGACACAAGATTGACCCCCGACCATCAACCACAAGGCTAGAAAATTTAAATGTATTAATACAAGTAATAAATAAAACCACAATAGTTCTAACATTTTATAAATAAAACAGAGTGAGAAAATGTCAGCATTGATACAGAAATGGAAAGCAACTACAATAACACCCCTTATAGGGGAAATAAAATGATAAATAAAATAGCAAGAAACTCAGATAAAGGTAAGTCCAGACAACACCTTCTCAGACATCATGACAAGTACACCAGGCCATCACTCAGCCCCGCCCAAGGCATCGTAAGCGTAAAAGTCATCAAAGGCATCATCTCCTACCTACACAAACTTAGGAGGGGCCACTAATCGTGGGAATGAGCAGTATCCATGAAAGGGGTGATAAATACGCTACGTATTGAGTAAGGTAACCATATGGCTAAGACCATACAAATATAAAAGACAGATGATGCATGTAGTGAGTCAATCCGGTTAATCATAATCATTAGAATTTTAGGCTGTTGATTCCATTTTCACACAACTCTCAATTTAAATCCACGTGAGTATAGGAATCCCACTATTATAGCCACTGGATTAAAAATACCCAGGGCAAGACACTCCTGGCCACTATTATTTGTTGGTGGATCAGTCTCCAACGCAAAGTGCTCATGGCCACTATTATGCCCGTGGATCGGTATGGCCCCGACTCTCATGGTGTTCTACTATAAGTGTTTAATATTTTTTCCAACACTTATTATTATTTAAGGTTTGGTTTACGGAGCTCGGGATCCCCCACTATTATAGCCGGTGGAACGGAATACACTCCAGGGCAACACGCACCTGACCACTATTATTCGCCGGTGGATCAGTCTCTAGGGCACAATACACCTGGCCACTATTTTTACTCGTGGATTGGTCTGGGCCCAGTTTAATAATTTTTCACTTTAAATTGTTAGTGTCTTATTCATGTATTATTCAACACGTACCTTCTTACTAGACATATGTGCCCCACTGGACTTCCCATTCTCACCCTTTTACTCCAGCTCCCCTGAATAGCCCCATCCCATATCTTAGGACCTCTACGCACCCTAGGACTCCAAGACTTCTTCCTCATCTTTCCCTTACTCGCCATGAAACCCCAAAATCCCGCATACGTGGATCAAGGCCCACTTTCCCATATATTCGCTTTAGCTCACCATCGCCCTCTAGGGTTTCCCTCAAAAACTCTAATCTGGCCTATGCGGCCCTAACCTCTCCTTATCATACATGGTCAAACCACACCCAAACATCATAACCTTACTTCCCATCCTTCACATATGATAATGAAACCCTAGTTGGCCACTCCAAACCCTAGCATTTCTCCTTTCTTTTATGTCATCCCTTCATCCACACACTCCACCTGTAACTAAGACTAATAATAATAATAATAATTGTAACACCCCAAAATTCACTATTTTTTTTAAACGGAAGCAAATAAATTAGAACTTGTGAATTTCAGGAATGTTACAGCCACACTTAGTACTAGACCGGTTCACTCTGACCGTTCTAGTACCAAGTGCTAAGGCTAAAAGGGATCATGGTCAAACTTTAATCAATACTTAAACTAAGAGTTCATAAAAAGAACTAAAAGGATCATAACACAGAAATTAGAGTACGCGTAAAAAGTTTACAATTCAAAGGAGTACAATCAACTATAAGATAGAAATCAAAGTGCATTGTTAAAATTCCAAAAAGAGAAATAAAGTTTATAACCGATAAAAGCTACGTCTAGAATACTCAATACAAAGTAATAAGTCATAAAAGGGAAAATCCGGCAACACCACTCTCAATCCTTGCTAAGTCCAACTCAGCATATAGCCCTGCCTGATGCCTCATGAACATCAAAGCCATCGAAAAATGCATCACCCACTTGCACAAAGTTAAAAGGACCTTCTACTCGTGGAAATGAGGTGCACCCATGAAAAGGGTGATCAGTACACTACGTACTGAGCAAGGTAACCGTGCACTAAGGCCAACACATAAAGGCACATAAACCATGCAGGATAATAAACCAACATACGGTTACTTCAAATAAATAAATAGATAAAGGCCAAATTATAGTCCTAATAAGCTGATTATTTAATCTCTGATCAATAATCATTTCACACCATAATTTTTTTATCATTCCATACAAGTGTGGGAACCCAACTATTATAGTCGGTGGACCGGAAACATACAGAGCATAAAGCTCCTGACCACTATTATAGCCGGTGGACCAGAAACATACAGGGCATAAAGCTCCTGACCGCTATTATTGCCAGTGGACTGGAAACATCCAGGGCATAAAGATCCTGACCACTATTATTGTCGGTGGACCGGTCTGGCCCCGACTCTTATAGTGTTTCACTGTAAGTACTTAGTGTCTTTTTCATGTCTTAGCATAATTATGTTCGGTTTGTTAAGCACGGAATCCCCTACTATTGTAGCCGGTGGACAGGAAACATACAAGCATAATGCGCCTGACCACTATTATTCGTAGATGGATCGGTCACACATAGGGCAAAACGGCCTAACCATTATTATATGCCGGTGGACCGGTGTGGGCCTGGATCAACAATCTTCCACTTTACGTAATTAATGTATTAAGTGTCTTATTCATAAGTTTCACCCTAGACAAGCATGACTAACTCCCTCTACGCTTATCCTTCAAAAGGTCTCGTCCCACATCATGAGACTCATACACCTCCTAACTTGACCTAACATCATTTCCTCCTTACCCTTACTCACACCAAAGCCCATCTCCCATATATGTGGGTCAAGGCCCACTACTTTTCACCTACAGTCCACTCACTGCCTCGCTTTAGAGTTTTCCCCAAAAACCCTAATTTAGGCCCATGTGGCCCATCCTACTCTACCTCACACAGCCCAAATCATTTTAACACTCCACACATCACAACCTTTAGATTCAACCCTCATCATTATGCCTTACTCCTCAAGCACACATATGGTCACAAATCCCTAGGTAGTCACATCAAACCCTAACTGGCCACACCAAACCCTAGCTTCCTCATTTCCACATGTCATCCCTCCATTTCTCACCTTCCACTTCTTTTTTTTCCATACTAATCATGCTCATCCCTCACATGATAATTTCCACCCTCATCTCGTACTCCACTCACCCTCTTTAATTTCTCTTTTTACCACCTTCTCAGATTAGGATTTCCTCCCAAACCTTAGCTCAGTCTCCTATGTACCATTATACTGTCCCACGTACTATTTTTCACCCAAAGCCTCCAAACGCCAAAACAACTCTTCCATTACCTTCCTCACACCCCAAGTCAACTTTTCATACGTAAATTTTACTCCCATGCAGACTCTAACCTTCCTATGCAAACCTTTGAACTTTCTCATGCAAAACCCTAAACTCCCATGTAAACCCTAGATTCTCCCATACAAAATCCTAGATTCTTCCATACAAAACCGTAGATTCAATTCTCCCATGTAACACCTTAGATTAGATTCTCCCATGTAAAACCATATATTCTCCCATACGAAACCCTAGATTCTCCCATACAAAGCCATAGACTCTCCCATGCACAACCATAGATTCGCCCATGCAAAACCCTAGATTCTTCCACTCTTTTATTTTATTTAAAATCTCCATTTTATTCATCCACTCATGGACCATTAAAATATTTAGGTCAACTCAAATCCCTTGGTCAACTTACTTCTCCATTTTCCCTTTTTCATCCTTTCCATCCCACAATACCACATCAAACATCCTTACCTGCATGTCTTAAAGGGTCACAACAACTTACATCATATTTCACCACACATATATAATACACATACCATATGAAAACATATAAGCATACCTCAACTCCAAGCCATAATACACATGAAATAGTTATAACGATAAGCATAAGATACATAACACACCATGATACATGTCATACAAGGCACATAAGGCACATAACACACATAAGGCCTTAGTTACACCCTTATCTAATACGACACCGGTCTTGGAGCACGCTCGTACGCCTCCTTAGGGTTTTAACTAGTCACACCTATAAGAGGGAAAAAATAAAGATTAGGTTCCCTCCTACTAAAAATATTATTATTTCCTAATTTATTATAAGATTAGGGTTTTAGAAAAAATAATAATATAATAATAATAATAACATTAACTAATTACTAATTTTGCTAAAGATAAAAGTAATAATAGTAATATTGCAGAAGATGATAATATAAGATTTGAAGATTTTACCCTAATAATAATAATGATACTAAAAATAATAATGATGATGATAATAATAATAATAATAATAATAATAATAATAATAATAATAATAATAACGATAATAATAATATAATTTGAAATAAATGGTGGAATAAGGGCTTCGACCCGTCACCAAAATAATACTAATAATACTACTACTAACATTAATAATAATAAAAATAATAATAAAAACAATAATAGTAATACGAAATAATAATACTAATAGTATAAATCAAAAATAATGTAAAGTAGGGTTTCGACCCTACTTTGAAATAATAATATTACTAATAATAATAATAATAATAATAATAATAATGATTATGATAATAATAATAATAATAATAATAACAACAACACATAATAATAATAATAATAATAATAGCAACAACAACAATAATAATATAACTGAAATAAAAAATAAAATAGGTATTCGGCCCTCAATAGCAATAATAATAAAAACATTAGTAATAATAATAATAATATATTCAAAATAATGGAAATATAATAAAATAAATTAAATAAAGCTTGTATAAATAGTTTTTAAGGGTTGAGAGGGTTTAAGGTATCACCTTGGGTTGGTGGTGACAGGCAGCACCGGCGGTGGTGACAGGTGGCACCGGCGGTGGTGCACAGCGGTGGCAGCAGTGGCCGAAAAAAGAGAAGAAAAGGGAGAGAGTTGAGTGCCAGGAAAAGGTGAGGGAGAAAGAGGGTGGAAGTTAGGGTGCTTATGATTGCCTAGATGGAGAGGAGTAGAATGAGGGTGGCGGCACAGCCAAAGGTGGAGGCGCACGGCGGCGGCTGTGGTGGCCGAAAGGGAAGGAAAGGAAGAAAGGGAGGAGGAGAGGGAGGAAGAGGAAAAGAGGGGTAGGGGAAGGTAGAGGGGAGTCTGCAGAGAAGGTTGGAAGGTGTAGGATGTGGTGGTTATGGAGGAAGTAGTGGCTAATGGTGGTGCGAAGGGGTGCGAATGTGGAAGGAAGGGTTGATCGAGGAGGTGACTTTGCACGGCTGGGGGTGGCTCGTGCAAGGCAAATCAAGGGAGAGGGGAGGTGTAGTTAGTTAGAGGGTGGTGCAGGGAGTGCTTATGTGGGAGGCTTGGGCAGCAGCGTTGGTCGACGACGTCGGGGTTGGCGTTTGAAAGGGCAACAGCGAAAAGGGATGATTTTTCTGGGTTCAAAACAAAAACTCGATTCCAAGGCTAGTAAGGGGTATATATAGGCTAAATGAGGAGATAAGATTGAAGGGAAGACGGGAGAATTGGGGCAAGTAGGTTAGGATTCACCGGCTAGCGAAATTCAAATCGTGGCAGGGTGAGTGGTTGGCTATTATTGGCTCAGGAGAGAAAATGGCGAGCAAGAAGAGAGGGAAGTGGGTTAGGTCAAAGTGGCTGCTGAATCGGTGAGGGAGAGAGGGGAAACTGGCCGATCAAATCAGGCATGGCCGGCGGTAAGAAACCAGGGACGTTGCAGGTCGATGGGGAAGGGAGGAAGGAAGAAGAAGAAGAGAAGGCATGTGCATGGTCCAGCAGTCCAGGAAAGAAAAGAAGGAAAACCGGCCGGTGCAAATGGGAAAAAAAAATTAAAACGTGGTGTGCTGGGTCTTGGGCCATCGAAGGAGAAGGAAGGGAAAGGGGAACGGGCCGCTGGGCTGGCCTTGGTCGGGGGAAAGGAAGAAGAAAAAGAAAAGAAGAAGAAAGAAAACTGAAGAAAAAGAAAAATAGGTGGGTTGGGATAATTAAAATAATTTGGAAAATTGGGATATTTAAAATGATAATATTTAAATAAAGTAATATTCAATTCTCTTTTTAGGCTAATTTAGGGTTTTTTGAAAGATTTTTCCTAAATTTTATTTTAATTAGCAAAACACCTTAATTTTCCTTAATTAAAATATTATTATTTTCTTTTTAATTTACCCTAATTAATTCAATTTTATTTTAATAAAAAAAATTAT
This sequence comes from Tamarix chinensis, assembly GCA_030549775.1. NCBI lineage: Eukaryota > Viridiplantae > Streptophyta > Magnoliopsida > Caryophyllales > Tamaricaceae > Tamarix > Tamarix chinensis. The sequence continues at coordinate 8,671,549 of CM060179.1, read as the reverse complement.
TTAATTAATTTTTCTAATAAATCCTTATTGAACTAAAATTCTTAAAATTAGGGTTTTGGGGCATTTCATTACTACCCCCTTAAAAACAAACTTTGTCCCCGAAGTCTCCTGTAACTTCCTAGGGTTAAGGATAGAAATCCTAAATGGCAGGAATACCACACTAACACTAATACTTATATCAACTACCCCTTTAAAAAGAAACTTACTAAGAATGATCAAATCGAAGGAAATAGGTATCCGCAGAAAAGATATAGTTAACATACTCGGAAAGATGTCTAGCTGGCGGTCAGCTTTTGCCTGGCTTATCACATTCAAGTGCACGCCTGAATGGCCTCCTTTTTGAGGGAAGGGTCTGGATCCCTGAGGTCTTCCCCCAACATCTTGGTCTACAACCTCAGTTGGAACAAGCGCCTGTTGCTGGAACTGCGGGGTTAAAGCCTGGCCATGCTGCTGGTAGGCCTGCTACTAATACTGCTAGTCTTGAGATTGCTGAGAGTGAAAAGGTCCTCGACACTCAAAAGATCTGTGGCCCTGCCTGCCACAGTTTAGGCAGGTCATGATTCTGCCTCCACAATCCCGGCCCAAGTGACTATGGCCGCATCGTCTGCATGGAAATTTCCTCGGAGGTCCTTGGCCTCTACAATGATCTCTTAGCAGGTGTCTGGTTTATCTTTCCATTCGCAGCCGGGTCCTGCTCCCAGAACTCTGGTCCTCAGGTTTCCTCTTCCCAAGGATGATGGTCTGCTCCTAGACCAAGGTGGCGGTGATACATGCGTGCTCATATAAAGAAGCTAGGTTCAAGAAGGGTGTCGCACCCATCATCCAGCGAATGCTAAAGTTCAGTCCCTGCTCGTTGGCGGCAATTCCTGGGCAAAACAGAGCAGCTCGGTGAAGTGAGCGTGATACTAGCGGACTGTCATCAATCCCTATGTGAGCTGCATGAACTCCCAGAGCATGTCCCTCTTTAGGCTCTCGGGATAAAATCTGGAGTGGAGGGCGGTCTTGAAAACCTCCCATGTAGCCAGAGGTCCATCTCAGGCACAATGCTCCACCCACCAGGAGTATGCTATGCCCCGCAAAAAGAAAGTTGTGATGCTGGGCTGTCGGGCCGGTGGTGTAATACCCCCAAAATTCACTACTAAAAAATTTCATTTTATTAAATAGAATTAGCGGAAGTAAAATAATAAAACTGTGACTTCTGGAGATATTACCGCCACACTTAGTACTAGATCGGTTCACTCCTATCGTTCCAGTACCAAGTGTTAAGGCTAAAAGAGAAAAATACAACTTACGAGAAACTCTAACCAATGATTAAATTAAAGTAGCGCAATTAAACATTTTATAAGAGTATAATCCACCAATGGTGGTTACAAATCAACAAATACATTGAAACCATAAATTTTAAATGTGAAAGAGTACAACCCTGGGATTTACTAGATAGTACCTTACGCTCTTTCCCGAGAGCCCACTTGAATAGCGCCTGAAAACGACCTGCATGGGACACTGCCCATTGAATAGGCAGGGGCCCCACGAATGGAACCCTTCAGTACTACGGTACTGAATAACCCTTTAAATCACACTTAACAACAGGCCCGCAATGCAACACATGATACTACATACGTACATAATGAAAGATAAATACTTAATATCCACATTCATACATCCATATACTTAGCAATTCAATCATATATTAATAGGCCATAGAGAACAATCGATACTTCTAGGCCTTAAGCCCTTAGTCCATCATTATCAATCATATCGGATTATAATTATTCATGTGAGTGCGGGAACCCCACTATTATTCACTGGTGGACCGGTCATGCAGGACAAAATGCTCCTGGCCACTATTATTCGCCGGTGGACCGGTCTGGCCCCGACTCACATGGTGTTCCACTATAAGTGATTAGTATTTTTCATAATTTATTCACAACCAAATCAAATTTATTGAGCTTGGGACCCCCACTATTATGGCCGGTGGTGTAACACCCCCAAATTTACTACTGAAAAATTTTGTTTAATTAAAAGGGTTTAGCAAAAGCGAAAGATAAAACCGTAAACTCAGGGGCATTACCGCCACACTTAGTACCGGATTGGTTCACTCCTACCGTTCCAGTACTAAGTGCTAAGGCTAAATAAAGTTAACATTAAACACGAATCATTAATAAAACATAAGTTATACAGAAATCAGAGTGCGATTTAGGATTACAAACCAAAGACTACGTGACTAGAGTTTTTCAAAACATAAAGCATAGTACAAAAAACATAACTAAAATATGATAATACAAGGTCCAATAAAAGAAACAGAGTCCAGCCAAGTCACTCTCGATCCCCAAGTCAGGTTTAGGCTCAACGCTCAGCCCCACCCGATGCCTCGTAGGTGTCGTAGGCATCGAAGACATCATCCCCTATCTGCACAAGCTCAGATGGGTCTTCTGCTCGTGGGAATGAGCAGCACCCATGAAACGGGTGATCAGTACGCTACGTACTGAGTAAGGTAACAAATGCGCTAAGGCCAAACATACAGACAGACAGCATAGCATACATGGCACATTCACATAAGCTGCATGTAGTAATCCAGATAATGAAGGTCGGCTGTGGTCCAATTAGACTTAATTCCTCTTGAATCTCTGTTAAATGTAGTCATTTCACACCATAATCTTTATTAATCCATGCGAGTACGGGAATCCCACTATTATAGCCCATGGATTGGTCACTTATAGGGCAGAACGCACCTAACCACTATTATATGCCGGTGGATCGGTCTCCAGGGCAGAACGCTCCTGCCACTATTATGTCGGTGGATCAGTCTGGCCCCGACTCTCATAGTGTTTCACTATAAGTATGTAGTAGCTTTCCCATGATTCATTTGCAATATAACGTTTGGTTTGTTGAGCTCAGGATCCCCCACTATTATAGCCGGTGGATCGGTCACTTATAGGGCAGAACGCACCTAACCACTATTATATGCTGGTGGATCGGTCTCCAAGGCACCCCGGCGCCTGGCCACTATTATGCCGGTGGATCGGTTTAGGCTCGGCTCAACAATCTTACTCTTTAAGTGATTAGTATCTTATTCGTGTCTTATTAGATAAAGCTTTTCACCCTTGACATGCATATCAACTACCTTCTACTTCTATCCTCCTAAGGGGGCCCGTCCCATATCTTGAGACTCTCACACCCCCACATCCATTTCCCTTACACTTACCCTTTAATGAGAAACCCAACTCCTACAGGTGTGGGTTAGGCCCAACACCTTATGACATCAACTCCACCTACTATCACCCCCTAGGGTTTTCCCTTAAAAACCCTAATTGGACCGATGTGGCCCAACCCCCTCTCTCACTTACTCTACCATTACCTCATTTATTGCCCCATACCTTAACTCATTAGATCCAATCCCAAATCACATCGCTTTACCACTTGATTCCACATGTGACAGGAAAAACCCTAGTTGACTACTTCAAACCCTAGTACCTTTCTTCTGCCACAAGTAACCTCTCCCTTTTCTCACTCAATATTCCTTCTCTCCCATGGCACCCATACTCACTCCTTACATAATAAATTCCCATTCGTGACCCGTAGTCCACTCTCCCTTAATCATTTTTGCTTCCACAATTTCTAGATTATTACTTCCTCCCAAAATCCTAATCGGGTCCCTTATATACCCTTACACCGACCTACGTACTATTTTTCATCCCAAGTCTCCAATCACTCCACAACTCTCCCATTAGCTTGTTTACACCCTAAATCAACTTTTCTCACGTAAGGATCACCCCCATGCAAGATTTATCCATCCCATGCAAACACCCAAAGTCCCCATACAAATTTTAAGATTCCCATGCATGGTTCCCATCTCTCATTCATTTTGGTCATTCCTTCCTCTTTAATTTCCTCTCATGGATCATGAGGTATTTTGGTCAACCTCATATACCCCTTAATGAACTCACTTCCCATTTCTTTCTTTTTGTCCTTTCATTCCCATATCATATTATCAATTGTCCTAGCATGCATGTCCTAGAGGGCCATATCATATCACACCATAAACACCACATATACATATCATACTCATGTCATAAGAAACACATACAAGCATACCTCAACTCCAAGCTGCGCTACACATAAGACAAGTTAACGACAATCATACGATACACAACATAGCATGATATATATAGCATCCAAGGCATACAAGTCACACAACACACAAGGGCCTTAGCTACATCCTTACCTAAAGCGACGCCGAGCTTGGAGCACGCTCCCACAACTCCTTAGGGTTCTAGTTAGATTCACCTATAAAAGGAAAAATACTAAGTATTAGTTTTCCTCAAAAGTACCATCACTCCTTATTTTAGTCAAAGATTAGGATTATTATTATTAAAGAGAGTATTATGCAAAAACTAGGGTTTTTATCTTGAAAATAGTCTACTAAATATTACTAGTCAAAATATGTTTATTTTAATGTTTATTGCTACACTTATATTATTAAACCTATTAGCTTTATTCTTCTAATAATAGCATTGATACTAATTATAGCCAAATGGTGATAATAGTAATACTAATAGTAATGCTAATGCTTATAGTGATAGAAACCCTAGCGTTTTTAAGGCTAAGTCTAATAATAGTGTTAGGGTTAAAATAATAATATAATAATTACAATACCAACAAAGTACAAATATTCCTAAAGATAATAATGATAAAAGTTGTATTTTGAATAATAATAATATATAAGGGTTCAAATGCTTTTGTCACGATAATAGAAATAAACTAATACTAATACCAATAATAATAATAATAATAATGATAGTAATAGTAATAGTAGTAACTAATAATGCTAGTGACAAAGGCATTAGGAATGATATTAGTAATACTCGAATATTAAATAGTAAAAATACTAAGGCTTAAGTATTCTTCTTCTTTAACAACAAAATGGTAATACGCCCACTTCGGTTTAAATAATAATAATAATAATAATAAAATAGTAATAATAATAATGATAATAATGTTAAGTACAATAATAACAACAACAACAACAACAATAATAGTAACCGAAATATTTATATTAACAAATAAAAGTGATAAAGGACAAAGTTAGTATTAACAATATTAGTAAGGAAATAATGATAATGATAATGGTAATAATAACAAGAATAATAGAAATAAAGTTGGGTTAAGTAGAAATAATAATAATAGGAATGGCATTAATAATAATAATAATAATAATAATAATAATAATAATAATAATAATAGCAATGATAGTAAAAATGGTAATAGTAATATAAGGGTTAAAATGTTTACCATAATAGTAAAGATAATGATAATAAGCCATAGCTAGCATTAGTGATAATAGTAGGAATACTAGTGAGGTTAGTAATAATAATAATAGTAGTAAACGAGGAAAAGTCTCAATCATAATAACACTAAGGTTGTAGGCCATCATTAATGATAATATTATTATTGGTTAGGAAAATCATAAATTTAGGTGTAGTAGTAGTAGTAGTAGTAGTAGTAGTAGTAGTAGTAGTAGTAGTAGTAGTAGTAGTAGTAGTAGTAGTAATGATAATAATAATAATAACACAACAACAACAACAACAATAATACTACTAATAATAATAATGATAGAGATAACTATAGTAATACTAAAGTTGTTAATATTAATAATAATAATGATAATAGTATTAGTAGTAGTAATAGAAATAATAATAATAATAATAATAATAATAATAATAATAATAATAATAATAATAATAATAATAATAATAATAAGGATAACCATTTTCATGCTAAAGTTGTAGCCTTTTAGATAGTATAACCTAGTTATAAATATTTCTGAAATTAGGTTAGGTAATAAGAGTGATACATAATAATATTAATAATGGTAATAAAAATAATAATAACAATAATAATACAACACTAATAATAATAATAATAATAATAATAATAATAGTAATATTAAGTATAATATTATTATTATTACTAAAAGTTATTAACACTTATAGAAAATAGTTTAGGGGCTGGGGAAGTTGGAGCACCACCTAAGGTTAGTGGTGGAACCGGCGGCGGCACGTGGCGGCGGTGGAGGAGGAAGAGAGGGGAAGAATGGATATGTAGGCTAAGAGAGAGGGAGTGGAGAGGTTTTTGAGGTGGAGGAAGGTGCAGCAGGTGAAGAGGGGTGGAATGAAGGTGGTGGTGTAGCTGGCAGTGGCGGCGCACGGTAGTTGGTGCGACGGCCGAAGGTGGTGGAAGGTGGTGGAAAATGGGGGAGGTAAAAGGAGAGGGAGGCATAGGGAGATGACGGGATGGGAAGGTAGGGGAAGGTTCCCTGGGTGTTTTGGAGGGTGGAGGAGGTGTTGGTTGCGGCGAGGGTGGCGGCGCGAGGGGCGGCAAGGAGCTAGAGTGGCTGCTCGGGTTGCCGACTTTGCACGGCCGGGGTGGCACGTGCAGGGCAAGATAAGGGGTGATGGTGGTTTGGTTTCGTAGAGGGAAGTGCAGGGATGGTCTCGGTGGGCGGCGTTTGTTGCGGCGGTCTCCGACGGCGGCGGAATATGAATCTGTTTGGGCGGCGGCGAGAAGAAAAGTTTCTGGGCTTGCGAAAAAGGGAGCTTGGCTATGGCTGCTAATGGGGGGGGGTATTTATAGGATAATTGAGGGGGGAAACAACGAAGGGAAAGAGGACAAGCGGGGCAGGTGTGGCAGGACCACCGGCCGGCGGTGGCAGGCGGTGTAGTCCTGCCATGGCAGATTAAGTTGGGGAGGGGGAGAGAAAAAAGGAAAGAGATGGGCACGTGGGGAGGTGGTGCAACCGTAGCCGACACGCAATTTAAACCCTCTTGTTGTCAATTGTAGCACTGGTAAATAAGGGTATCGTTCTAGCCGGGGATTGAGAGGGCTCACCTCTATTTAACTAGCTTAAAAATAAATAAAAATAAAAATGCTAAATAACACACAAAATAAATAAACAAGAAAAATACTAATGGGGGTTTATCAAAATAAAAATAATAAAAGGAATAAATAAAATAAATAATAATGAAAATAATGAAAATATGGGAAACCGCAGATATGAGAAATATGTCAGGAAAATAAAAATCCACCACTGGATTAGGTCGAAATATAATATCTATTTCTAAGTCAATATTTAATCGTGAGAAAGAGATCGACCAAGTTGCACACCAAACGCAGGTCCATACACCTTATATTACTTCCCTTAATTAATTAATATGACCATGTTCCTATATTAACCCTATTAAATACTAGCAGTATAGCAGCAACATGCGGCTCCTATATTTAACTAGATTTAATGCATTAAGTATAAGTGGAAGGCTGTCAATCTAAGTACCCAGACTAGTACAAAACGCATGTCTAGCTGTATTTCCTATCCTTGACCCACACGTATCGAAACGTTTTACCACTTCGGTTAGAATCACAAAACGATTAGGTGAATTGTTATCTAACCTAGCTGCAATTTATACGTATAAATTCTAGTATATTTAGATGGCCACCTAGCAGGCAATAATCCTACATACTGTCACTTATGAGGAACCAGAACAAGGCATGCACCAAATAAACTATACTTGACAGAATCACACATATAAACGATAGCAATTAATATAGAGTCAAGAAACAATCTCACGAAACAAAGAAAATAAAATTATAATTCAAATTCTAATCCAGGGTTTCAATTTATTCCCTAACAATAAATAATCAACCAACCATAATTAAAGAATTAATTACACAGAAATATGTATCTAAAATATAAATTAAAAACAAGAAAAAGAAATAACCGGAATTAATTTTAGAAAAAAGATCAAGAATTTATTCAGATAAAAATTAATTTTATCTGAAATAAATTCTACCGGTATAAATTTCCTCTTATTTTTCTTCTCTCTCGGCTTTGATTTCAGTGTAACAATTCTTTTTCTTTTTCTTTTATTCTTGCTGACAGGGCTGATAGCTTGCGATACTGTTTCCTTGTCGTCCTTCTCGAACTCCGTGCCGCTCTGTTTCCGTGTGTCGTCCGTGCGTGAGGCCACCTCCAGACACGCCCTTCTCGACCTGCGGCTCTCCTCAACGTCAAGCCTTGAAGACTCTCTGCTGCCGCCTCCTCTCTGTCTTTCGCGGTTAGCTCGATCCGTGAAGGCTCTAGCCTCTCGCTCTGTAGCTCTCTCGACCCTACTGACTGCCGCACGCCTTTTATAAATTTTTTGCTACTGATGGCTCCGTTTTTCTTTGACTTTTCTGTGCGGTGCCCAACGCCACGTCAGCCCTGCTGCGTCGTTCGGCTCCTCTTCGCCCGGCTTCATTTCTTTTCCAGGTCTGCCGATCCGTTTGTTTGGCTATCGTGGCGTTTGGGCCTTCAGCCTTCGACCGTTGGTCCAAAGGTCCAATTTATTTCTTTTTTTAATTTTCTTTTATTTAAAAACAATACCTACAAAAATAAAATTCAATAAATATTAATAAATGATATTTTATTCTAAATTTACTTAATTTATATCATTTTAGCTCAAATAATAAAATTTATGCAATATTTACCACTTAAGCATAAAACAATAATTATTCCCCTATATTAGCCAAATAAACTACCAAAAACTAAGATTATAAGGGTATAAAATGTGTGAAAATATGAACTCATCAAGAGGGGAGAGATGGGCTTGGTCGAGGTCGAAAAGAGGAAAGAAAATGACAGGGAGGGCAGGGGAGGACGGTCGGCGCTGGGCTGGTGGCTGCCGGCGAAGATCGGGGTTGCAGGTTACGTTGCAGATGCGCTACAGGTCGGGGAAGAAGAAGGGGACGACTGGACCGGTTGGTCCAGGGGAGAAAAGAAAAAAAGAAAAGGACCAGCCGGCCTGGGCGAAGGAGAAGGGTAATGCGCGAGACGGTCCAGGGAGGGAAAGGAGATCTGGGCCGGCGGCTGGCCCAGTCGGGGGAAAATGGGGAAAGAAGGAAAAATAAGTAAAGGAGGAAGAAAGAAAAAAGAAAAGAAAGGAGGAAAAGGAAAAAGGGGAAAATGATAAAATGTTTGGGTTGGGGTATTTAGTCTTTATTTATTTATATATTTAATTTAGATATTTAATTTTAATAATAATTATTTTAAGTATAATAATTAAATTTATTTTTAAATTAATTAGGCTATTTTGGATAAATTGTCCTTAACTTCCCTTTTAATTAGTAAAATGTCCAAAATTTTCTAATAATTTATTTATTAATTTATCTTTATTTTCCTCAATTAATTTCCTCTTTATTTAATAAAATAATTTATTTTCTTAATTTTCCTAATAAATCATTATTCTGCCACAATTCTTAAATTAGGATTTTTGGGTAGATAAACAAATTATAATAATTTAACTTAATATATTTTGATATGTTGGTTTAAAAGGTAAATTTTAGAAAATATTGGTTTGAAACGTTATTTAAATAGAATAGGTATGATAAAATAACAATTCATTTATTTTAATTTATTAAATATCCACATCTAATTTTATATACTCAAAAATCCACAGAATAATTAAATCAAATAAATTTAAGAGGTAAAATCCTCAAATAATTAAATTAAATAAGTTTAAAAGCTAAGTTATCCCAAATAAAAGTGATTTATTAAAATATAGACTTTTAAAATTTTGGGGGATTACAGGTGAATCGAAATACAAATATACATCATCCAGGGCAACACGCACCTGGGCCACTATTATATCCGGTGGATCGGTACTCATAATATAATTCAACTGGGCTCAGCTCATTAATCTTTCTCTTTAACAATTAGTGTTTTCCCTTTTTAATCAGTAGAAAAATTCCATTTATTTTCCTCGATAGGGAGATCAAGATCGCGGGACACAAAGGTACACCGGTCACACTAGTGCATAAAAGCTACTCAGTACCCTTCGACTATCAACCCAGGGACGCAAAGGTACCCTAGTCGTACGGGTGCATAAAGTTAACTCAGTACCCTACCGACAAGGACACCTAATCCATAAGTATGCATACCCCTTAACTAGGTCCGTAGAGCTAGATAGAGTAAGATATAGGGTCTGGCTGGGGAACAAAGGCACACTAGCAAATACCAGAATAATCGTGGGTTAAACCACGTCTTTAGGGTAGCGACCCCTAAAAAGCCATCATTCCTGATCTCAAGGTCTTTCACTTTAAGTATTATTGTCTTAATTAAGGTGATCACAAAAGCACAATAATCAGATACTTATTCACTTTTGATCGTTCGGATATCGTTAGATATTTCTTATTCAAATGGTTGTCCAAGGTAACACAGAAGAATCATTAAGGCCATCCTAATCTCATCTACTTTTGAATTAGAATTCATTCTCAGTATACTTACTAATTACCAAATACTCTTACCTTGCTAATCAGCGTTATTTGAGTCATATTACGAAATTCCACAATCACAACGACATGTTAGATACAAATTACTCATTTACCCTCTTACTTATATAGTTGCTAAGTCATCCCTTCCTTACTTGACAAATTACCATATTACCCTCCTTGTTACATAATTACCAAGTTATCCCTTACTCGATTTAGGTTACCAAGTTATCTCCCATTCTTATTAGGTCACTAATTCCCCCTTCATAATTATTACACTTAATATATTTTCCATTTGGTTGGTTAGATTACCACTTTGCCCTTTTTCCTTTATTATAATTGATAAATTGCCCTTGAGTTGGTCAAATTACCAAATTACCCTTCCTCATTATCCTAATTACCAAATTATCCCTTTATTTGGTTAATTACCATTCTCTATTATCATAATTACCAAACTACCCTTCTCCATTATCAAAATTACCAAATTACCCTCTAGTTGGTTAAATTACCAAATTACCCTTTTATATGATCATAATTACCAAACTACCCTTCTCCATTATCAAATTTACCAAATTACCCTTTAGTTATTTAAATTACCAAATTGCCCTTCTCTATTATCATAATTACCAAGTTACTCCTTTCCAATTTCCACTTTACCTCTTTTATTTACAAAATAGCCATTTTGCCCTCTTACTTTTAAATTCACCATTTTACCCCTTAACTTCCAAAATTTACCATAACGCCATTTCATTCACAAAATTACCATTTTCCCCCTTTAATTACGAAATTACCATTTTACCCTTTAATTACAAAATTACCATTTTGACCTTTAATTATGAAATTACCATTTTTCCCTTTAATTACAAAATTATTAATTTACGCTTTAATTACTATTTTACCCTTTATTCACAAAATTACCATTTTGCCCTTTAATTACAAAATTACCATGTTGACCTTTAATTATGAAATTACCATTTTGCCCTTAAATTACAAAATTACTAACTTACCCTTTAATTACTATTTTACCCTTTATTCACAAAATTACCATTTTACCTTTTATTCACAAAATTACCATTTTGCCCCTTTACTTCCCAAAATTACCAATTTACCCCTTTTCATTTACAATTTACCACTTTACCCTTTTTACTTCCAAAATTACCAATTTATCCTTTTACTTACAAATTTACCATTTTACCCTTACCTCCAAAATTACTATTTTACACCTTTATCTCTAAAATTACCATTTTATCCGTTAATTACAAAATTAGCCTTTTACCCTTTAATTACAAAATTACCACTTTGCCATTGCCTCCAAAATTACCATAACACCCTTTTTAATTAAAAATTACCATTTTGCCCCTTAGTACACCACTTATATCAAATTATCATTACCACATAAAATATTAATATTAATACCTCATCCACAACTCTTATATTTAATATAATACTTATTAGCACCCATATGTATATTAGGGCATATTCTTATATAAGATACATTACTAAAATACCCCTAAGGCTCACAAAATATTAACCATGAATTAAAGATCACAATAGCATAATACAACATGGATAATACTTAACATTTTCATTAACAACCAAACTCTTACCTTAAACAATATTTCCATACATAATATATAACCTAACATGCTTCTTTTCATCCAACATCACAAGAAACTACGCATATGATATTAAACAACATATATTAAGCATAATCACATATTAAAAATCCTAATGTGCTAACATACGTTAATCCATGCGTTTAAGTGGGATTTAACGGTTACCTTGATTCCCGTAAAAATGAACATTACCGGTATTCCGGTTAAAGGTTCAAGCTTTGATTATCAAAACCAATACCTAAAAATAATATCAAGATTTATTGTATTAGAAATAATAAAAATCAAGGTATAAGACTTTATAACACTTAATTAATCAAATACTTGAATTAAAATGTTATCATACCTTAAAATCATTAAACAAAACATAACCAAGCATACAATAGCTTATACTGCTCATGCAGCATGGGCTGCATGCAAAGGAATGGAGGGAGAGGCTCAAAATGGCAAGAATGGGAGGAGGGAGTAGTGTTTTCGGGTTGGGGTTTTGGGGATAAGAAAAAGGGTAGATGGGGAAGGATTTAGGGCAAGGGAAGGGTGCAGGAGTGGAGAGGGGGTGCAGGTGGTGGTCGGGGATGGGTTGATGGCGGCCAAGGGTGGTGGAGGCGGCAACAGCGAGGCTGCAAAGTGGTGCTGCTGAGGAGAGTCGATATGGGGGGCTGAGAAGGAAGGAAAAGGGAGGGGAAACGAAGGCTTGTGGGTGGTGGTTTTGGCCAAAGGAGGTTTGGGGGTGGTAGGGGGTTGCAGGGATTATTGTGGTGGCTCAAGTGGCGGCAGAGGCGGCAGAAAAGGGCGATGCAGGGTGGCTGCCGAGAAGGGAGAAAAAGAAGAGGGGAGGAGGAAGGAGGCTGCGGGGTGGCTCGATGGGTGTTGTGATCGTTCGGGGATGAGGTAGAGGGTGGCAGGGGGTGGTGTAGGTGGTTGTTGAGGCGGCGGCAACAGCGGAGCTGGGCGGCGAAGCAAAAACAGGGAGGTTGAGGGAAGGAGGATAAAGGGAGAGAAAAGAAGGTCGGGTAAGGCATGGGAGTTCAAAAAAAATACAAAACGAGGTAGGGAAGGAGGAAGAAAAAGAAGAGGAAGAGAAGGGAGGCGATAAGGAGCTCGAGGGGTGGCGGTAGGATGGTAGGGAAATGGAAGTTGTAGGAAGAGGGAGAAGAGATATGGCAGGGCATGGGGGAAGGAAGAGAGGGATGGTGCAGGAAAACAACGAGAGAGAGAGAGAGGGCGATAGGGGGAAGCAGTAGGGGAGAGGGTTGCAATTTGGGCGGCGGATATGGAGGGGTGGTTGGGATGTTCACCGGGGAAAGAGGAAGAAGAAAGAAAGAAGAAGAAGGGGAGGGGTTGGTGTGACGGGCGTGTAGGTCGGCCGAAGGGAAAGAAGAAGCGGGTCCGCCCGGTCAGGGAGAAAGGAAAGAAAAGAAAGAGGGAGGCAGGTCGATGACGCACGCGGGAGGAAGGAAAACGGGCCAGCAGCCCAAGCGTGAGGGTGGGGGAGAGGCAGGAGAGGAGAATGGGCCAGCAGCCCAAGCGCATGGGGGAAAGGGGCAGGTCGGGGCATCGACGGCCCAAGGGAAAAAGGAAAGAAGAAAGAAAGGAGAAAAAAGGAGAAGGAAAAAGGAAAAAGGAAAAAGAAAAGGGAAAATGGGGCAATTAAAAATAATTTAATTTATAAAATAATAAAATGCAATATTTATGGGTAATAAATTTATTTAATAATTTAATTTAATATAATTAAAATATAAGGGTTTAAAAAGGATAATTTTAGTAAAAATAATGGTTTGAAAAATTATTTAAATAATAAGAGTGTGATAAAATAACAAAATATTTGTTTTAAATTATTAAATATGTATACCCAATTTATATACTCAAAATCCATAAAATAATTAAATTAAATAGATTTAAAGGTTAATTTATCCCAAATAAAATTTATTTATTAAATTAAAGGCTTTTAAAATTTTAGGGGATTACAGGTGGGCAATCCACCGCTTCGAAGGTGCGACCTACATCTCGGATCCACCCCTCGAGGACTACCGGGTCCTCCTCTCCAGAGTAGGTTAGAGGGTGATGTCTAGTGACCCTCCGGACCTAGTCCTCACCAACGCCCTCAACAGTGTGAGAATGTGCAGCAAGCACCAAGGGTTGGTGCTGGACAAACTCCATGAAAGCCATGAAGGCCTCCTCCAATCGTCCTACTCGACCGTTCATCGCCATTGGAAGCTGCAACAGAAAAATGAGGTTAGGAACAAACCCACTGGTTCGAAGCATTCACATCATATATTTTTTTCTTTTGGGGAAAACCCTAATCTACCCTTACATTCCTCGCTGTGACTGGGCTCCGAAACTTTAAAACAAAAGGGTCTTATTAAGGCGGAAAACACTTTGAAATTCGGTAAAAACTTTGTAAGTCAAATTTATTTTGAAAATGAGCGTGGTCAACAGGACCAACCGCTCTGAAACACACTTGTAGTATTACTTTAAAAGGTTTAAAATCAGAAGAGCGGTTGAAACTAGCTTTGATACCAACTTGTAACACCCCAAACTTTACTATTTTTTTTAAACGGAAGTAAATAAATTAGAACCTTTGAATTTTGGGAATGTTATCGCCACACATAGTACAAGACCGGTTCACTCCGACGATTCCAGTACCAAGTGCTAAGGCTAAAAAGGATTATTGTTAAACTTTAATCAATACTTAAACCAAGAGTTCATAAAAAGAACTAGAAGTATCATACCATAGAAATCGGAGTATGCGTAAAAATTTTACAATTCAAAGGAGTACAATCAACTATAAAATAGAAATCATAGTGCATTGTTAAAATTCCAAAAATAGAAATAAGGTTTACAACCAATAAAAGTTTCGTCTAGAATACTTAATATAAAGTAATAAGTCATAAAAGGGAAAATCCAGTCACGCCACTCTCAATCCTTGCTAAGTCCAACTCGGCACACTGCCCCATCTGATGCCTTATGAACATCAAAGGCATCAAAAATTGCATCACCCACCTGCACAAAGTCAAAAGGGCATTATGCTCAGGGGAATGAGTAGCACCCATGAAAAGGTTGATCAGTACGCTATGTACTGAGCAAGGTAACCGTGCACTAAGGCCAACACATAAAGGCACATAAACCATGCAGGATAATAAAACAGAATACGATTACTTCAAATAAATAAATAAATAAAGGCCAAATTATAGTCCTGATAAGCTGATTATTTAATCTCTAATCAATGCTAAATTCACACCATGCTTTTTTTATCATTCCATGCAAGTGCAGGAACCCCACTATTATAGCCGGTGGACCGGAAACATACAGGGCATAAAGCTCCTGACCGCTATTATTGCCAGTGGACCGGAAACATCCAGGGCATAAAGATCCTAACCACTATTATTGTTGACGGACCGGTCTAGCCCCGACTCTTATAGTGTTTCACTGTAAGTACTTAGTGTCTTTTTCATGTCTTAGCATAATTATGTTCGGTTTGTTAAGCACGGAATCCCCCACTATTATAGCCGGTGGACAGGAAACATACAGGCATAATGCGCCTGACCACTATTATTCGCCGATGGATCGGTCACACATAGGGCAAAACGGCCTAACCATTATTATATGTCGGTGGACCGGTGTGGGCCTGGATCAACAATCTTCCACTTTACGTAATTGATGTATTAAGTGTCTTATTCATAAGTTTCACCCTAGACAAGCATGACTAACTCCCTCTACGCTTATCCCTCAAAAGGTCTCGTCCCACATCATGAGACTCATACACCTCCTAACTTGACCTAACATCATTTCCTCCTTACCCTTACTCACACCAGAGCCCATCTCCCATATATGTGGGTCAAGGCCCACTACTTTTCACCTCCAGTCCACTCACTGCCTCGCTCTAGAGTTTTCCCCAAAAACCCTAATTTAGGCCCATGTGGCCCATCCTACTCCACCTCACACAGCCCAAATCATTTTAACACTCCACACATCACAACCTTTAGATTCAACCCTCATCATTATGCCTTACTCCTCAAGCACACATATGGTCACAAATCCCTAGGTAGTCACATCAAACCCTAACTGGCCACACCAAACCCTAGCTTCCTCATTTCCACATGTCAACCCTCCATTTCTCACCTTCCACTTCTTATTTTTTCCATACTAATCATGCTCATCCCTCACATGACAATTTCCACCCTCATCTCGTACTCCACTCACCCTCTTCAATTTCTCTTTTTACCACCTTCTCAGATTAGGATTTCCTCCCAAACCTTAGCTCAGTCTCCTATGTACCATTATACTAGCCCACGTACTATTTTTCACCCAAAGCCTCCAAACACCCAAACAACTCTTCCATTACCTTCCTCACACCCCAAGTCAACTTTTCATACGTAAATTTTACTCCCATGCAGACTCTAACCTTCCTATGCAAACCTTTGAAATTTCTCATGCAAAACCCTAAACTCCTACGTAAACCCTAGATTCTCCTATACAAAATCCTAGATTCTCCCATACAAAACCATAGATTCAATTCTCCCATGTAACACCTTAGATTAGATTCTCCCATGTAAAACCATATATTCTCCCATACGAAACCCTAGATTCTCCCATACAAAGCC
This sequence comes from Tamarix chinensis, assembly GCA_030549775.1. Lineage (NCBI taxonomy): Eukaryota > Viridiplantae > Streptophyta > Magnoliopsida > Caryophyllales > Tamaricaceae > Tamarix > Tamarix chinensis. The sequence goes on along the minus strand of CM060179.1, from coordinate 8,655,030 downwards.
ATAGACTCTCCCATGCACAACCATAGATTCACCCATGCAAAACCCTAGATTCTTCCACTCTTTTATTTTATTTAAAATCTCCATTTTATTCATCCACTCATGGACCATTAAAATATTTAGGTCAACTCAAATCCCTTGGTCAACTTACTTCTCCATTTTCCCTTTTTCATCCTTTCCATCCCACAATACCACATCAAACATCCTCACCTGCATGTCTTAAAGGGTCACAACACCTTACATCATATTTCACCACACATATATAATACACATGCCATATGAAAACATATAAGCATACCTCAACTCCAAGCCATAATACACATGAAATAGTTATAACGATAAGCATAAGATACATAACACATCGTGATACATGGCATACAAGGCACATAAGGCACATAACACACATAAGGCCTTAGTTATACCCTTATCTAATACGACACCGGTCTTGGAGCACGCTCCTATGCCTCCTTAGGGTTTTAACTGGTCTCACCTATAAGAGAGAAAAAATAAAGATTAGGTTCCCTCCTACTAAAAATATTATTATTTCCTAATTTATTATAAGATTGGGGTTTTAGATAAAATAATAATATAATAATAATAATAACATTAACTAATTACTAATTTTGCTAAAGATAAAAGTAATAATAGTAATATTGTAGAAGATGATAATATAAGATTTGAAGATTTTACCCTAACAATAATAATGATACTAAAAATAATGATGATGATGATGATGATGATGATAATAATAATAATAATAATAATAATAATAATAATAACGATAATAATAATAATATAATTCAAAATAAATGGTGGAATAAGGGCTTCGACCCTTCACCAAAATAATACTAATAATACTACTACTAACATTAATAATAATAATAAAATAATAAACAATAGTAGTAATATGAAATAATAATAACAATAATGATAATAATACTAATAGTATAAATCAAAAATAATGTAAAGTAGGGTTTCGACCCTACTTTGAAATAATAATATTACTAATAATAATAATAATAATAATATATTTGAAATGATGGAAATATAATAAAATAAAATAAATAAAGCTTGTATAAATAGTATTTAAGGGTTTAGGGTACCACCTTGGGTTGGTGGTGACAAGTGTCACCGGTGGTGGTGCACGGCGGCGGCAGCAGTGGCCGGAAAAAGAGAAGAAAAGGTAGAGAGTTGAGCGTTGGGAAAAGGAGAGGGAGAAAGAGGGTGGAAGTTAGGGTGTTTATGATTATCTAGATGGAGAGGAGTAGAATGAGGATGGTAGTGCAAATAAAGGTGGCGGCGTACGGTGGTGGCTGTGGTGGCCAAAAGGGAGGAGGAGATGGAGGAAGAGGAAAAGAAGGGTCAGGGAAGGTAGAGGGGATTCGGTAGAGCAGGTTGGGAGGTGTAGGAGGCAGTGGTTACGACGAAAGTGGTGGCTAATGGTGGTGCGAAGGGCGGCAAATGTGGAAGGAAGGTTTGATCAAGGAGGTGACTTTGCACGGCCGGGGTGGCTCGTGCAAGGCAAACGAGGGAGAGGGGATGTGTAGTTAGTTAGAGGGTGGTGTAGGGAGTGCATCTAAAAGGGCGACAGCAAAAAGGGATGATTTTTATGGGTTCAAAACAAAAACTTGATTCCAGGGTTGGTAAGGGGTATATATAGGCTAAAGGATGAGATAAGGTCGAAGGGAAGATGAGAGAATTGGGGCAAGTAGGTTAGGGTTCACCGGTCGGCGATGGTAGGCCGGCAAAATTCAAATCGTGGCAGGGTAAGTGGCTGGCTGTTATTGGCTCGGGAGAGAGAATGGCGAGTGAGAAGAGAGGGAAGTGGGTTGGGTCAAAGTGGTTGTTGAATCGGCGAGGGAGAGAGGGGAAAATGGCCTGTCAAATCAGGCGTGGCCGGTGGCAAGAAACTAGGGATGTTGTAGGTCGACGGGGAAGGGAGGAAGGAAGGAAGAAGAAGAAGAAGAAGAGAAGGTGTGCGCGTGGACTGGCGGTCTAGGAAATAAAAGAAGGCGTGCAAAGAAAAGAAAGAGAACCGGCCGGTGCAGATGGGAAAAAATTGAAACGCGGCGTGCTAGGTCCTGGGCCGCCGAAGGAGAAGGAAAGGAAAGGGGAACAGGCCACTGGGCAAGACCAGGTTGGGGGAAAGGAGGAAGAAAAAGAAAAAGAAAAGAAAGGAAGAAAAGGAAAAAGGAAAAAGAGAAAAATAAAAATAGGTGGGTTGGGATAATTAAAATAATTTGGATATATGGGATATTTAAAAATAATAATATTTAAATAAAATAATATTAAATTTCCTTTTTAGGCTAATTTAGGGTTTTTTGAAAGATTTTTCCTAAATTCCATTTTAATTAGCAAAACACCTTAATTTTCCTTAATTAAAATATTATTATTTTCTTTTTAATTTACCCTAATTAATTCCCTTTTATTTTAATAAAAATAATTAATTAAATTAATTTTCCTAATAAATCCTTATTTAACTAAAATTCTTATAATTAGGGTTTTGGGGCATTTCATTAATAATAACAATAATAGGATTAATAATAATAACAATAATGATAGTATTAATAATGACAATAATAATAATGATAATAATAATAATGATGGTGATGATGATAACATTAATCATAGGAATTGTGTGAAATAAATTACACTTAAGTAAAAACAAGGGTTAGGGCACAATCAAGGGTGGATGTGGCAGCTAGGGTGGCAGCGGCGGCGGCACAAGTGTGGCGGCGGTGGTGGTGATTAGAAATACATAATTTTGTGGGTGTAAAATGGGAAGGAAAGTGGTGGTTGTGAGGTGGTAAGGGTCCTGGGTCAGAGGGGGTTGTAGTGGTGGTAGTGGCATGCCACGACGGTGGCGGTGGTGGTGGCCGAATGTGGAGGAGATAAAAGAAGGAGGAAGGAGGGGGAGAAAAGGAAAGGGAGGGTATGGGGAGGTAGGGAAATGATTTTTGGGTAGAAAAGGAGGTAGTAAGGGTTGTGGTTGTGGTGGAGGAGGTAGTGTAGGCTGGCGTAAAGGTGCAAAGTGCAGCTAGAGCTGTCCACTTTGCACAAGTAGGGAGAGCAGAGGAGGGAGAGCTAGAGGCGGGGAGGGGTTTCATTTGGTATAGGGTAATGTAGGGAAAAGGGTAGGTGGAGGTTTGGACAGAGATAAGGCTCGGTGGCGGCTGGGGCTACGTCTAAAAGGGCAGTTGAGGGGGATTTCATGAGATGTTGGGCAGAGGGAAAAGAAGAGGAAGAAGGGTGAGGGGGGATTTTATAGGCAAGGGTGGAGAAAAGGATAAGGTAGATGAGGAAAAAGGGAGTGGGAGGATAGGCGGCTACCGGCCGACAGTGGCAGCCAGTGTAGGACCGCAAGGTGCAATCTTATAGGCGACAGGGAAAAAAAGGGGGAGAAGAAGGGGCATGCGAAGGGCTATGAAGGGGGAGGGTTTGGCCTGAAATGGAAAGGAAGGTATGGGGACAGAGGGAGAGGGCAGACTGACTAGTGCAGGTACAAGGGGTGGGATTTACAGGCGCATGGTTGACGGGCAGGCAGGGGAAGAAGAAGAAAAAGAAAGAAAGGGGGTTAGCTGGTCAAGTGGGGGAGAAAAAGAAAGGGGGTGGACCGACCCGTGCACGAGGGAGAAGGGGAAGGGGAGTGGACTATTGGGCTAGCCCAACAGGGGAGGAAAAAGGAAAGAAAAAAAAGAAAAAAGAGGATGCGGGTTGGACGGGCGAGAAGGGAGGGAAGGAAGGGAAGTGGGTCGAGCAACCCAAAGGGGAAAGAAAAAAGGGAAAATGAAGGAAAAGGAGAAGGAAAGGAGGAAAAGGAAAAAATAAGAATAAAATAATTTTTAGAAGTAGGGCATTTAATTAATTAGACGAATAAATTATTTTAATAAATTAATTTACTTAAAATTTAAGATATTAATTCATGAGGGTAATTTTAGTAAAATATGGGTTTGAAAAATTATTTAAATAAAAAAAGTATGATAAAAATAAAAATATATTTATTTTAATTTATTAAATAATCAAATCCATTTTTATAAATCAAAAGTCCACTTAATTATTAAAAAAAATTAATTATTCCAAATGAAGATTAATTATTAAATTCTAGGTTCTAGAATTTTGGGGTATTACAATTAATTTATTTCAATTGTTCTCAATAGCGGTTTTTCTTATAATCATTCTTAAAACTATGTTTTAACAATGATTTTTAGCTAAAAATGTTATTAAAGGGTGCATAAATTCTTATTAATGACTAATTAGGGTTTTAATTATTATATAATTTCATATTCAATGTTAACTAGATAGTGTTTATGTTTAAAAAGCATTTATAGGTGAAAACCATTATTAAACCAGTCATTTGATGGTTATTAATACATAGTTAGGGTTAATTAATGCTTTATCGTCAATTAGTTATGGTTTTTTAGGGTTTTAACAATGGATCCTTTTAAGAATCATTATTAAAATGTTGGTTGCAACAATGGTTTTTAGTTGGAATCGTTATTTTTAGTTGGAATCATTATTAAAACCTCAATTTTCACCCAAATTTGGTGGATTTTTTAGATTTATTGTGACGGTTTTAAACCATTATTAAAACCCCTAAAAAACTATTATTAAAACCCATTTTTGGGGGTGACATGTCCTATAGTAATAGTTACAATAAAGTTTTGATGTCGTAAAGAAAATATATCACAATTCATATAGTGTGCTATAAGATAGGGGTTATATGCCTAAGTTATGTGATGGAGCAAGTGAAGCAATGGATGGGCTCAATATTTAGATTATATTAATGACATAGCCATGTAGATGAATTGATGGTTGTTTTATTCAATGTCCATAACCTAGCAGATCATGTCGTTCACCATTGACCCTTACCTCCTAACTCGTAGTCATTACTTGGTATTTTCTTTGAGTCCCTTCTCAAACATTATGGGTATCCCTTAAGTCATTGATTTCATATTTTCCTTCACTGCCTGCTTCTTACACATCTTGTTGGTTATAATCATCACATGTATTTTCACAATTCACAAGTTTATCAACTTCACTACTTTATGAAAACCATCTCTACTTGAATATTTACTAGAATCACTCCCACTAGTAATTCCTTAAACAAAAGGAAATTCTCCTTCAAAGAAATATACATCTTGTGACACAAAATACTCCTTCATGTCTAGATCATATAATTTCCGTCCTTTTTGCCTATAAGGATATCCAACAAATATATATCAACGACTTCAGCTAACAAGTTTATCTCTTGTACCTTTTTTTTATGAGAATAGCACAATGACCCAAACACTCTCAAATGGTCATACAAAGGTAGCTTCCTATACAAAATCACATAAGGTTTTTTTTCCATTTGAAACGGAAGTAGGTGTTTAGTTCTTCAAGTGTCTTGTAAATAATATACATCCTCCCCAAAATTCAATGGCAATATTTCCTTAAAATCCTAATGCACAAGCTACATTCAAAATGTGTTAATGTTTCCTTTCTAGTATATAATTTTGTTGTGGTGTCCCGGTACGAGATGTTTGAAAAATAATACCATACTCAAGAAAATAAGTATTCATGTAAGTAAGCTCTATCTCATTATCACTTCCTATAGTTTTGACTTGCTTATTATATTGTCCTTCCACCATTGAGAAGAAATTCAATAATGAACATGCCACTTATCTCTTTTCAATTAGTAAAAATATCCAAACTAATGGGGAATAATCATTAACTATTATCAAAAAGTAAGAAGTGTTGTAGGAAGATAAATCTTTGTAAAGACCCCACAAATCACAGTGAATAAGTTCAAAAAGTATCGACGGTTTTGTTATCATTCAAAGGAAATTTGTCTCTAGTATATTTTTCCCATTGACATATATCACAACTTGAACTCCACACAACATTATTTCTACTACTAGCATAAACAACATGAACCAACTTTGGAACAAATTTAGCATATAATAAAACCCTTCTTGAAAGCTTGTATGTATACTCTAGAGGGGGTGAATAGAGTATTTTATAATAATAATGCCAAATTAAAATTTTGTGAGAAATAAGTAGAAGGATGAAAAATAATAAACACACGATTTATAATGGTTCAAGAAACTCTACAAAGTTTCTCTACATCTACTACCAAAAGGTAAATGGATTTGAATCTCTCTTTATTTATAATGAGTGTTTGATGATGATCACTCCTCTCTTAGTTTATGAGCCTAAAATCTCAATGACCCTCTAGAAGATGATTTATACTTTGCCTAGTTATCCTCTCTTGATTTATGAGACTAAAATCTCAATGACCTCTCTTAGGAATGCTAGACAACACAACACTCTTCACTTGTGTTTGAGATGATGAGTTTGAATGAATATAATAAAAATCTTCACTAGATAGCATATGAAAGTGAATAATCACTAGTGAAGATTTTTATCTAGCTAGAAAAATAATAATTACAAGTATATGAACAATCTAGTTAAATATGAAGAACAAATTGAGCACTAGAGAAGTTTGATTTGGATTTAAAAGTGTAAAATCAAAACCCTCTTTGATTCTTTGTAAGATATGAAAATGATGATTTTAGAAGAGTTGTACTAGCTTGATTGATGTTTATTAAAGTTTAACAACTCTCATTTATAGTGCTAAAAGATGGAAAAAATCGACACTAGCTGTTGGATGTAAAAAGTGTTCCAACAATCAAATTACAATGGGAAAAAAATCTCATAAATGCTTAGATCAATGAAATAGCTTTCAGTACTGCACACCTTTCTAAAAAAGACCATAAGTTGAGCTATAGAGCTCGAAATTGTATGCCATCTTTTTTTCCTATAAATTAGACATCATAAGAATTTGCAAAGAAATATTATTCACCTATAAATAATGTATATGTAATTTATGGTAAAGTTTACAAGTTAGATAATATGCAAAGTTGTTTAAAATAAAATCAATTTAAGACAATATTTTGCACAAATACTTAAAAATAGTTTTGATGCTTGTAATCACTTTAAAATCCTTCAAAGTTATTTTTAAATTTGATTAGAAATATCAAATCATTGAAAAATCTTAGTGCTCAATATGTAAATCATATGTACATAAAACCTAAGACTGTAACAAATTCTTTGAAGCTTGAGTCCTTATATATTGAATACACTTGCTTATCCCTTCATTGTTTGTGTATTACACATATGGAATTGAAGTAATTGAAGCTAGAGTCTTATGTTTTTCTCCTTGTTGATTTTTGGCTTGTGCTTGGGATAGGGTTTGTATACTTGATCTCCTTATCACTCCTTGACTTAGTTAAGTATTGAATGCTTCACTTTTTGATATGATATACATGTACACTTAACAAGATAAATCAAATTCATAATTGATTTTGTTATCATCAAAACAAAGATTGATTAACCTATGAGGCCAACACTTTTTATTTAGTTCGTTTCTATTATGAGCATCAAAATAATTCCCTTCATATGCATTACCAATTTACCACCCTTTAAATTATTAAATGTTGCATTTTGTTTGCCCTTATTTTGGTGGCATGGAGAACTGTGAATTTGTCGAGCTGTAATATTGTCAGTCAAAATAATGGTTTAAGAATGTTGTAATCTATATTCATGACTAAGCAGCATTCCAATGAGGTCATCAATGGTGATGGGGTATTGTGGGTGGCTATGACAATGACAAAAGATTCATAAGTTGGACCCAAACCTTGAAGGAAAAAAAATTAATTAGATCAAACTTTGGGATTTGATTCAAAATGGAAGCTAAATTGTCAACAAGTGTGTGCATCTTTTGCACATATTCAAAATACTTAAACCGTCTTTGGTTGTGGTCTACAACTGTAGTCACATTTGCATCACATGTGCTCATGATTGAGAAGGAAAGATTCAATCAAGAGTCTTCCATGCCTTATGTGTGGTATAATACCTTGTGATATGTCCAAGAATACCTTTAGTTATGGTGGGTTTAAAGGAAACAAGAATCATACAATTCTTTTTCCAAGTTTGATAATATGGATTTGGTTGAGGCAATATTTTAAATACCAAACCAAAAATGGATCCTGTGGACCTTTTAATATGTCATCCGATCGTAGTCTGATTGAAAATTACTTAAATTCAAAAAAAAATCAATATAACCCTGATTTGATCCCGATTCAACTGATTTTTCCATCCTTATTTTTTTCGCATAACTAAAACAGTTGTGTTTAGAATGTACCAAGCTTAACTAGTTCACCCGATCTAACTCAACTTTTTGCAGTTGGTACGAAGATTTTTAAATTAAATAATTTCATACCGGTAGACCTCCCAACACCTCACCAATTCAATCCGATTTTAATTCAATCCAATTTTTTAATCACTAGGTTGAGGTTGTTGTTCATCTAAAGTTTGAGGTAAAAATTGAGGCAGTGAAGGTCAGGTACCATGAACAATATCCTCAAATTCAAAGCCCTCGAGGGTTTGAATAAATTACATTTCTCCGTAATGCGTAAGTGATTTGATCAAGCTTGATTGTAACGTTCGGCAAAGTAGGTTGCATAGGCTAGTTGGAGGCCATGTGAAATGATGGGTGAGTCGCTGGACATATTTCACCAAGCTTTGGTAACATATAAGGGTAAAATGATGGGTGAGTTTCTGGTTCCCCACTCCACCGAGCCTTCTTCTCTTTATAACCAACATACATATTGAGATAATGTAAAAGAGATGAGAGAGAGAGAGAGAGAAGGGAGAAGTGGCAACAAAAATAAATCATCAGCAAAACTGCAAAGTTTTGAGCCTTGTCAATTTCCGTTGACACCCTTAATACTTCAACAAAATGTAGTAAAAAGTGTAAATAATTTTGAATTTTTCAAAAACTTAATAATTCACATCAACTAAAATAAAATAATAATTCCGAAATATATATACACACACACACATAAAAGTAGGGACATCGAATGATCTCACTAGACCAACTAATTACAGACCTCCACTGTGGGTTGGCTTCGAAAACTTGTCCCTAATAACAGCTTTAACGTAATTTTCAAAATTTCCATATGTTTTGATAAGTTCACTTCCCAAATAAACACATCAACTGGAACAACTTTTCCAGACCAAGCTAAATACATAAAATGGATGCGGAACATCGCCCTGCTAGTATGTACATTTTGATGGTAGTTAGTCTAGAGACTCGTTATATTTCAAGTTCTCCAGCCGTACAAAATTGTTGGGGTGACAAATGAGTAAAGCTCTGCACCTTCACGGAAGGATCTCCAAAGGATGTCACACGCAGGTCAAGTCTACTATTTATCCTAAGCAACCTGCATTGAAGTGATACCATCTATATAAAACAGACGCTGAAATGAATGCTAAATAATTGAGTGAGGTTAGACTTGAAGGACCATCAATCAGACTGCATAAGATTCAGGGTATTGATTTTAATCAACAATTCCATGCCCTCTATAAGAACCTCCCGTGTTTCACCAATATACGGCGAATGAGGACACAATACCAGCAGCAGGTCTCAGACAAGAAACCACTCTAAAGCAACCGCTAGAAGGCCTCACTACATCCATGAGAAAAATCTTTGAAATGGGACAGTTTATTTGCACAAGAATATGGTTCTTATTGAATAAAAAATACTGAAATGAAGCCACCCAACTTTGTCGGCTATTTTTTTGCCCCATTGGATATCTAAATCCATAGCAACAACAAATCGCAATTCTCTGTCCTTCACGTTGAAACGATTTAAAAAAAAAAAGAAAAAAGAAAAGGAAAGTCACAGCATATGGACATAGAGATTTACCTTTCGTTCCTGAAGTCATGACCAAAATTTTATGAAGCCTTGTCAAATATTACCCAGAACTTATCCTAGGACATGATTTCTGTAAAGAATAACCGGGACCAGACAACAATGAAACTGCACCAACACCAAGCCGAGGGTCGCATCTCCTAAGTGCCATATCAAATGGTTTGGTGAAATCGTGAGAAGCGAAGAGCGAGCTATGTTGTTCCTTCTTAGAGCAAGCCTGATCCAAGTGGCACTCAACACTGAAAATTGGAGAACAGCAATCTTGGTGGTGCTGAGAGAAGCATGTAGCCACAACCTGGGATTGACCATTACATGAACCATGCTGTGAAGGAGTGAATTTTCCATAACATGGGCTCAAAAAGTGCTTCCTGTCAAAGACTGATAGTGGGGGTGACATCATTATTCCCTTTTTTGCGGCATGCTCAAATATCTGTTTTTGGTCAAAGCCCAACTCAATGAGCAAGTGCCACAGATTTCTCTGTGCTTCATGCTGGTTGTAGATAACTTGATCCTTCGTTGCATTTTCATACTGAAGCTCAGTATTTGCCATGCCCTACAGTTGTAGCGTAATTGTTATGCCATGACTAAATATGTTAAAGCAAAAAGAATGACTGCAGGATACTTATTGCAACATTAGTATGACAACGTGAAGTCTAATTCTAAATCTTCCAGTAAATATAAGCCAATAGAATATCCTTCTCAGAATTTAACTTTGTTTGGATGTGGTAGTTCTATAGGGGATTTCACTTTTAAGTAATTTGTAAGGTTCTTTAAGACAAATTTTACAAATTACATCTCACATTGAAATCTCTCCTGAAATTATCCCATCCAAACGAAGCTTAAATAGAGCATTGTATGATGTAAGCTTGACTGTTTATACGTATTAGATAAATAAAATTGGAAGAGAAAAGAAAAAGAAAAAAAAAACGAAGAGAATATAAGAGTTCAAATTGAAACATCAGAAAAGTTCAAAATAGGACATCACATCTGTCTCTGCAGTTTAGAAATAGAGACCGTGCTTTGGACAATTTGCACATACCAGCAATCTGTATTGGCTTAGGATGAGCAGATAGGTTTTATCACCATGGTCCTCAATAGCTTTGTCAACATACTTTTGAAGTTGACACCACTGCTTCTCATTCGCTTCAAGTTCCTGCATGATCAGAAAAACATAAGATTTAGATGAACACCTAGCATTGAATTAGCCAGACGGAATTTAGAAGACCTATTTACCACCTTTCGATAATATTGACCAGCCTCATCATTGTCCCGGATGCTGTCAAGAATGAGTTGCCGCCTCATCCTGAGTGTTTTTACTACAGCTCCATCTTTTTCAAAAGCCTGGAATGGCAACAGATAGCACAGAAACAAAACTAATTATAATTTGAAGCTGCCTCATGTTAGCTTTAGATTTCTCTAAATTCATCCACTACCCTAATACCTCAAGTCTTTCTACAAAGAATAATGTACCGCTCTTAAACAAAAATTACTTAAATCAAAACAGAACAAACAAGGAGAAATCATCACATGAGGTAAGTCATGACACAACATAATTTTTACCGGAAGCATAAATCCAGAGGAAAGCAAATAAATAGCAATGAACAAAAGTCAGTGTTAGCTCGTATCAGTTGAAACTGGCTGACCTGTTGCTTCGCAATAGCATCGTCAAGATGCTGAAGCTCGGAACGGATACAAATGTCAGTCTCCTCAAGATCAAATAGAGCTTTCTGTAAGTTTATACGTTCTTGAACATTTTCGTTTATCTCACAACTCAAAGTATTCAGCCAGGACAGTTCATCTGCCACCTTATCAGCAGGCTTCACATTAAGCAGTATTTCCTTTTCTGCCAGCTCCTTTTTCAAACGGCAAACCTCTACCTGCACCATTCAACAAGGCATATTATCATTCACAAGTTACTACACCAGAATCTTACTGTAATACAGAAATAGAAGTCAACCTGGAGGTTGTCAATCATCCTTTGATAGTCGGAAAAATGGGTATCAACCGTCCCTACATTTTTCTGTAAGACAGAGACTTTTGTCATCTCTCAATATGGCAGGATAGCCTATCACCCAATAATTAATTAACAGCTCATAGGATATTTTCAGTCCTCACAATTAACGTAAAACAAAATCAAGAGATCTTACACCACCTGAATGTGAGTTTTAATCTCCTTTGCTCGATCAGCATATTTCAAGGTATTAATAGTGTGAGGATACTGGTGATGTGATGGGGATATTGTAGCCAGCATGATTGTCTGAGAATTTCCACTTAAACCATCTTTGAGAATCCGCGTCAATTTACTGCAGAAGTTGATGTTAGCTTCAGTGATATAGATGACTTCATGTCATAATTGTTATTTAGACAATACCTATTACGATAGGGGACATAAGCAAGGCCCCTCTTCTGTTGTTTACCCAGTGCATTGATGCAGTTTGCTAAGGCAAGCAGTGAGCGGTTTATATTGGCACCATCCCTTAGCTTTTGCCCGCAATTTTTTGTTTCTGAAGCTCTTTCACTGCACAATGAAGTGATAGGATTGCACATCTACATCAGTAGGCAAATCAGGATATGGAAAAGCTAAGGTAAAGGCAGAAGGGATACAGACATACCTGCCAGCTAGATCTACAAGTGCAAGCTTTCCCTTCAGAATCTGATTCTCATATTTATTTTTCTGCTTTCTCTTAACAGTGACCTCCAAAACTGCATGAGAGCTGCTTCAGAAAGGGTCAAATTCTTATCAGACCATGATGCATGATTAATTAAGCAATCAAAGCACATTATCTCCCTTTCATACTATTTGTATAAACCAGAAAATCAAACTAGAGAGACAAATGAAGCTTCTTAGATAAGAATCCATGATTGATAGATTTGATACTTAGCATTTGTGGAATTCATGAAACAACAAAAAAGGGTTCTTCGTCAATTAAGGGCCTGGTCTCTTCCCTTTTTTGCTGATCTGATTCATTAAGTTTATTACTATTTAATTATTATTAATTTCATAATTAATATTTTCCTTATTAGTATTATCACTATTGTTATCATTACTATCAATATTCCAACTATTGTGATTGATTTTATATTTTTATTTTATTAACAAATTTTTCTGATCTGAAAATAAGATGAGAGAACAAGCCCTAAGCGACCTTGGTCTAAAGACTTAAAGGCCGCATACTAGTTCTCCATGTTGAATTATTACCATAGAAGATTACTCTGGTGAAGGTAAATCTGTATAATACACATAATAGAAAGAAAGCAACCAGTAGAGTCAAGGATAACCTCAATGGTATTATCTGCTCTATCCCCCATCTCCTTTTACGTACATTAAAAAAATTACAAGTGCATCGAATTTAGATTTAAAGTTTTATTTCTCTTAATCAGAAAAAACTGTGTTGATAGCTGTAAAAAGTAAAGGATCCACTCAAGATTAGTCTGGCAGGTTATGTAGCTGTGATCATAATTGATGCAACTGTATTTGTGAAAGACCAGACAAATATATACTAAATAAATAGACTTCCAGGTATGCATGCAAAATTGCCAGACATAAATTTATAAATGGCACAGGGAATACACTTATGTAAGAACATTTACAGCGATATATATTTACCCAGATTTACAATCCAAATCAAAACTTTGTTACAAGTTATTGGGAAGTCTTCACTATTTACACACCGTGAGGAGGTAGAGTTAACCTCAGTACCCTCAGTTTTCCGCCTACTGTTCCCCAGGTTCAAGAGTTCAAGAATCTTATCAGCGGAACAAACCTGTATAGAGGAAAAAACAAAGTGAAAACACACAACTAGCCTTATCAACAAATTAGCAATGATTAAAAAAGGTTGGAGCTAAAGATGGCCAATAAAATGAGCAACTAAATGACATGCTCAAAATAGTTTAGAAAAGCTTGTACACTACTAAGACAAAGAATATTTGCCTGAGTCTCTTACTGGCAATAAAGTATATTAACGGACCTTGATACATCTTAAACCAGCAACTGTTATTCCTAGCTCTGGATCTTCTCGAAGATCCAAATGGCCCGAGGATTTTTCAAGCAAATCATAGATAACCTGTTAAATAATAATTTTGCAATATAAGTCAATCACTTTGACAATTACCAACAGCTAAAAAAAAGTTGAACAAAATAAGACCTTACTTCATTGTACACCTCAAGGTAAGAACAGGTTACTTCAAAATCACCAGGGCTATTGTCCTTTCTGATAAAATCAAATATTGAATGCAGACTCTGAACCATAATTCCTGGGTCATCTTGAGTACCAACCATCGTGTATGTCTTACCACTGCACATTGAAAAGATTAGCACATATGAAGAAACCCACAAGCAGATAACTCTATAGGAACGCACAAACAACATACCTAGAATATAATTGTAACGAACTTTGTGGTGAAAAAAGTGGTAGACTAAAAATAATCAATAAATGAAGAGATGTACATCAACACCTTTTGGTATATGATTCAAAAAATATTACTTATTTGTTTATAATGCGATCACTTTGAAATTTTCAAAAAACAAGTAATAGGTTACGTCAACTGAAATGAAATAATAATTTAATTGTCAAACAGTGTCATTGCCAGTATGCCACACCAAAATGAATGTGTTCATGAAGAACGGCTATATTTTTTTTGTAGAGCATTCAGCTACAGAAGCAAGCTTGGTTCATAAACCAACCAAACTCAAGTGAAGATCGTGAATTGCAACACGAAGTCTGGGACAGTATAAGCATCCGACCTGGAAAGAGGGACAGGCAACTAAAATAGTGTGGCTAAGGACAGGATAGATAACCACAAGGATTTATATCAAGGCAGGCCAATGGTGGAATGGAAGACGACATGTATGTATATACAACTAAGTTTCAGGAAATCAATAAGAATATGCAATGGTAACAGAAGCGGGCTGATAACAAAGGAGATGCTGCTCTACCTTCCAGTTGAGCCATAAGCAAATATAGTAGCATTGAGACCATGAACAACCCCAACAACTGTAGAAGATATGCATGACCTGTAGACATCCTGTAAGAACAAGCAACAAGCTTGGATCAACATACAAAGATTCAAGTTTAAGACAACCTCTAACTCCTACTATTTGATGTCAGCAATTTTCGTGTCTATAAATCCATAGTCCTCTACTCCTTTCTCTAAGATTTAAGGCTGGTAACATGGAAGCAGTATATAACGCATGGCATGTATAGATTTTACCAGTGACTTGATGCCTAAGCTTATGGGGTTCCATGAAATGGGTGGTGATGCAGTATCATATTTGAGTGAGCTACCATGTTGTTAAAAAGACCCAGCCACCAATGATTATCATGTTCCATAGTCCCAAACATGATAGTAAACAATGGAATTTGCTTAAGTTTTATCGGTAATAAAATAATAAATCCAAAGGTAGCAGGATCAACTTTCTTCTAGCAGCAAAGCAAAAGCACATGCATGAAAATATAGCAGTACAATGACAACAAATCAAATAGGCCAAATATATTTAATAATAAATCAGGAGTACAATGCAAATCAATAGAATGCAGATCAAGCTAAGCCACTAGCACATACCACGGTAGAACAGCCAGGGCCAAAGGCATAATCAAAAGAATATTTCCTCTCCTTTGTTCGGTGTTGTACAAGATCTAAGTAATTCTTGGAGACGTCAGGATCCAACACAACTACTTCCTAGATAATAAACCATAAATCAATAAATCGACCAATTATAGAAACACGTGAGACAATATGTACAACTTCATGTATTAAAATTATCTCACCTTGTCGCCCACAACTCTAACAATATCGCGCCCTCTTTGACACTCCGCTTCCGTTAGTGGCCTACATCTTACAGCAACCTGCCTCAATCAAATTAATTTCTAGTGACTATATATTACGACGAAAACATCAATTTAATCAACTGTAAAAGCAGGCGGTCAAATAGCTAGCTGACCGTGAGGGTAGTGGTCTTCTTCACGGCTGGAGCTCTAATGCAAGGCATGCTTCATCAACGACATTAGTCTATCCCTCGAAGCTTTGAATTTTGATCTTGTCCCGTTCACTTCTTTAGCGAGCCAACATGCTATGATTCAAAAAATCAATTTTGAATGTTGGCTACATTGGGGAATTCGGATCTTTAATATACCAGAAAGGAGAAAAAATATAATAAAAACTGCATCAGCATAAATATAAACGTACACATCACAGCTACAAAGTAACGGAAGGTTGAGAATTGAAGCACACATTAAATAATTTACGGGGGGAAAAAAAGAAAGAAAAAAGAAACACATACGCATACTGCACAGAGATTGTCCGCTAAATTTAAAATCCAAAACTAACATTGAACGTTTCCAAACAATAAATTAACAAAGCTGCAATAAGGACCGAGACAAATATAATGTAAGAACATTTCCTCCACCAATATTGTAAATGATATAATCGATTTAAATTGACAAAACGGAGCTAAAGGGGGTAGGGGGAATGGCAAAGAGAAAATGATACGATTACCAAAAACTGAGAAATCGGAATATAGCCATCTTCGATGAAAGTGCCGATGTTGGCAGAAAGCGAAGATTTGCCAGCTGAGAGTAGAAGAGCTTTTAGAAAAAATAAGAAGGAAGGAGAAAATGTGAGGGACGGACTCAAAATCCAGAAGAGAGAGAATCAATTTTTTTGTTTGTATGCCAGTGGCAGGAAAGAGAGATAAAGTTTGTCATCGTCAGGACTCAGCTAAGCGGAAAGGACCGGACAGGAGGAAGACCGACGATGAAAATTTCGAACTGGTGGCAATAAATTTCTTTTTTCTTAACAAAAATATTTAATCGGTGTTCGACTGCTTCAAAAATAATCATTAAATCATTTTTGTATGTGATAGAAATAGAATAACTCATTCATAATTTTAATTGTTTGAAATATTTATATGTACCATAAATATCTTTATTACAACACCATGCATGACTGGTGTTAGTAATTTTACTATTTAAAATCTTATAAATGTACTATAAATGTATTTATGATAATATAATATATTTCTATTATATATATATATATGATATAATTTTTCTGTTGAGTGTTCATGATATGTTTTATGGAAGTTGCTGAAAGTTAAAAAAGAAAACTAGCATTATCACCAACCAGCGTCTATATTTATAATTAATTTACTAGTTATACAATTTTAGGTGAGAAGTTAAAGTTTTAATAAGTTTCCAAATACACTTGTTAGACAAACCATTATAATGGAGTTTTGAATCTTAAGTGTTACTAATAAATAGTTTGCTTTCTATTTTAACATTTTATAAGCAGAAAATCTTGCTTTGATATGGCTCATGACATCTCACCATTGTGGCATCATAAACCACCTTAGATCTTAACTAAGGCTGTAAATGAGCTAAGTTAGTTCGTTATTCGGCTCGACTCGACTTGACTCGTTAATTTAGTTAAATGTACCGAGTTCGAAATTGAAAAAATGAAGCTCGATTTATTTTTTTACTTTGGCATATAAGCTCGGCTCATTTGTTTAGTTAAACGAGTCGAGTTTTAGCCTTATTTCAGGCTTGTTTAGTTAAGCAAGTAAAGCCTG
The DNA here is from genome assembly GCA_030549775.1 of Tamarix chinensis. Lineage (NCBI taxonomy): Eukaryota > Viridiplantae > Streptophyta > Magnoliopsida > Caryophyllales > Tamaricaceae > Tamarix > Tamarix chinensis. Next base: position 8,637,709 of record CM060179.1, on the reverse strand, counting down.
AACTCAGGGATATTCGATTCGACTCGATTCGTTTACCCTGGTCTTAGCCAACAAATTATGTCATTCATATCAATATATTTTGTATGGTTATTACATTTCAATAGATGTCACTATCATATTAGTATTGGAAAATATTGTGTCATTCTTTACCATGTATAAAGTTTTATTTATTTATTTACTAATTTATAATATGTCCGGTCTTACAAAATACTTCATACATGTACACTAACATATTTTTTTTATTATTATATGATACTTAAATATATCAACTTTGGTAGTTTTATAAACTTGGTTCCAAGTTACTTTGTGTACAAGAAAATATTGTGGAACCAATGGAGGAACTAATATTGTAGATGTTATGACCATTTTATCAAAGATTATGATTGGCCGTTAATTTGCCTCTCCAATTTCATGACGTTGTTGGTAAGATTTCATAATCATGGAGCTGAGGACTAAACTACTATTTGTCATTCTTTTGTTTTCTTATCTATTTTTTTCCTTGTGATTTGCTGAATTTTACATCCTAAATAGTTAAGTTTATTTTCCTCCCTCTTAATTTTAGATTTATTAAAAAATACTATGTCTTAGATAATCATTAAAAACATTAATAATCATAAATAATTTATGAATTTTAAATAAAATATTTTCAAGCAAAACATATTGGCAAAAATTAGTAGAAAAAAAGAACTATTCGACAAAAATTTTAATTGGGTTGTAAGGAAACAAATATTATCAGTTTTGGTGTATGTTTAGAAGACCGTTTTTAATTCAAACAGCTCTATTTTAAAATTTATGCTTTTAATAAATTACTTACTATATAGAACAAATACTCATTAATGATCGCTTGCGGATGTCAGAGACCCCGATTACTGATACCAGTCTAGCGCCATTAAACCCCAGTTACGCCGGACATAGTTGCAAGAATAAGGGAGTGACTGGTTCAACTGTCCACACACAATCCCAACTGTGAGCCTGTGACTACCCCCCAGAACTCATTTACATCCGCCACCAAATTGCTGTCAGGCATAATGAATGCACATTTTCTGAATGTTCTACTACTTCAATGAATGTCAGCATCAAGCCTTATTATGTGCAATCCAACTTTCTCAACATCAATCATTAGAAGAGTTAAATATAGTTTGTCCTCTTGTATCTGAAAATAGTATGTATCCATGGTCCATGGACCTTTTTCTTTTTTGGCTTCATATCCATGAAATTCAATAGCAGCGGCTTACGAGCTCCACTCCCAGATGCTTATGGTTTTCAACTTGTTTCAATACAAATACTTCATATAGGAGTTCCAAGAATTTTGATTATAGTTTTAAAACCGGACGAGACCGGATGGTTAGGTCGGTGGACTTGTGATGATAAGTGGTAGGCCTAGATATAGGCTTTCAACCATATAAGTTTTAAAACCACTTTAATTATTTTACTTTTGGAAGGACATTTAGGTAAAACAATAAAAAAATAGTATTTGAACGATGTTGGACATCCCTTTACCATACCTACGAACCAGTGTCAGTTACTATGCTGCTTGACTTCTAACGCCGGTGGCCCGGTAGTAAAGATTTCTTATCTCAAAATCCTTTGTCACAACAAGTAACTATAAAGACCCCGACAAATTTAAACGACGTGAAATTTTGTAGTTTCACTTTCCTTTTGCTCGGAATCTTTCTTTCGTCCTACTTCAAGGACAAAAACAAAATGTGTGATTCTTCCATTCGATATCCATCCTCCTTCATGCACCTACATCGTTGGACTAGGTAAAGGGAAGAAAATTGACTAGAGGTTTGAGAAGCAGTAGATCTAGTAAATGGAAGAGAGGAGATCACTTAATAAAAAATGGGAAAGGGACGGAGGGGAGGGGGGAATTAGATATGAACAAAAAACAAGCAAGCTACAAACATGAAATGAGCTTCAGGATTATCAGGTTACTACGATTTTTTTTCACGTATATTTCAATACATAAAAGATGGGGAATCCCAAAAAATTAGGGGAATGGGAAGTCCCTATATCTAGGGTTATTCATAAATAAAATCAAGTCCAACCTTTCTCGACTCGAACTTAACTTATTCATTTTTTTTAAGGTTCAAGCTTAACTCAAATTTTAAATGAGTCAAACAAATCCGACTTAAAAAGCTCGTGAGTTATTTGGCTCGTTTAACATAAAGAAATTAAATTTGCTTATTTATGATGATTCGACTCTTTAAAATATGTTGCTCATTTAATTATTTGGCTCATTTAAAAGTTAAACCAAATCAACTCACTTAAGTATTCAACTTAATTAACGGTTCATTAAGTATTTAGTTTTTTTATTAAGTAAATTATATACAAATGACTTGAAACTATAAAAAAGCTAACAAACGAGTTGAATTCTAGCCAACTAATGAGCGGAATTCTAGTCGGCTTGTGAACAAACAAGCCAAATCTACCATGATTCAAGCAGGATACATTTAACAAATAAACCTAAAAATAAGGCTCAAGTTTAATTTATTTTCCTAAAACAAATGACTTAAGCCCTTAACAAGTTAAATCAATTCAACTCTTCAACAACTCTACCTGAGAGTGATATTCGAACCGTGGAGCTAGAGAATGAAGAATGAGTTCTTGACCATTACTCCAACAGCAAACTCCAAGATTATAATGAGTTAAAAGCTTTGCATATGGGCCTAAATGGCTCTAACTTTATTAACCCGTTCTTTGAATTTGCCAAACATAAAAATAAACTCCCTCTTAATTTAATTTCAATTACAAATAACTGTCATTTTATGTTTATAAGGAAAATTTTAAATTATTTTTCTTTTTTTACCCTTTAATATTAATTACTCTATAAACTTTTATATATCTACCTTTTTCCCTTTTCAACAATAATTAATGGTATTTTAATAGAAATAATTTAGCCATTTCGATCCTTTTCTTAATTCTTATGTCAAATGGTAAAATGTCACTTATATTAAACCAAAAGAAATAATCAATATCACCCTTATTAACCTTATAAATAATTTGCAAGTGTAAACTTACATAATTATATTTTATTTATATTGATATCCATAACTAAATTATTTGGGCGATTAAATAAATATAATTAATTAGTTTCAAATTTTAATACATACCACAATATTATATAGAATTCAGACATATTTAGTGTATTCTTAATTTAATATATCTATCAAACCAATGGTCTGACCAATTGAACCAATGAACCAAGAACAAATGATCAGTCCAACAACAAGAACAATCATTTCAAATACAAATAGCAGATATTTGTCCAACTTGAATACACATCCGTAGGTATTCAAACAGCCACCCAAATATTAAAGGATGATAATTTTAGTCATGCAAGTGAAAAAAGGTAATATGGTCATCCAAGTGTGCTTTAGGAAGTGATTTAGACTAGAAACTCCAGAATATCATGCCCCTTTTTTGGTATTAAAGTGGATGCAGAACATCTTCACAGAGGAGCATAAAATTAAATAAAACATGCCTTTTTTTTCACACTTGTATTATTATACAACATTCTAGCGTACAATTACGTACATATTTCTGTACACAATGTACAAATATCTGAAAACAAGGATCATAAATATTGTACACGAAAAATATCAGTATTTAGGGTTCGGTTCGGTTCATACTTCAGTATCTGGCATTACGTTGTTACCCGCAAGCAACGGCTCCGCGGTCGCCTTTTCAATAGCAGGCCCTTCTTTATGGCTATCTTCGCGGTACTTATCCACGGTGTTAAAAAATACACCTGCGTTTAAGATGAAACCCAACAATAAACATAGTGAACAATTTGGTTGCCGGGGAACAATGTGACCAAAAGATAACAAAGCTAGCTGACTATTAAGGTTGGGCGCTGAAAAAGAAGCGCACGAAATTTCCGTCCACGCCAATGTCCTTTAAAAGGCCAAAAAAAATGTATGATACATGGCTTATGCATGGATCGATGAGACGAAGGCTTCATTTCATCTTTCTACATTTTGTTTAGCAAGTACCTGGGATTTTCTTGATCCTTTGATCATACTTCTATTCTATGATTATTTTCCTATGCAGCTATGACGCTGATCCAAGATTCCAAGCTGAAAAAATCAACGCATATCTTACTTCTAATCAATGCTCAGGCCCTAAATCAACAGTATTCGAGCAACTTGGCCTATGACGTCTAGTCGACGCAACATCATACATGACATTACTGATCCTACAACATTCTATCAACTCTTTCGGTGGTGTTGTCGTAACTGTTCAAATAATATTCAATCAAGCCGCATTGGTTTTGTTCCAAGAGCTTTACCCGTAGTTTAACTGACATCTTATTTATCTTCGATCACAGATTTGATCAACAACGTCAGAATTTAATTTTTATTCACTCTTACACACCAGCGACACAGGACATGCCAAGATTTCTAATACTACCTAAAAACAACTGCCAATTGAACATGTACGAAGAAACTCTCACAACCATGACACGGTAAACAGATTATAGCACAAAACATAGCTATCATCATACGATATTACATGCCTTTCATAACGCACTACTCGGCGCATAAGATTTCCAATAGAATCTTGACATCCCTTTGTGCTCATCCCAATTTTACATCTCTTAAAAAACAGATTCAGAAATAATAATTAAAAAATTAATAAATACCCAACAAAGTCATAAAATGGGTAATTATTTGAAAATATTTTATTTCAATTAAAATAGAATATATAAAATACATGAGTAATTTTTCTCCTCCTATTACCCCTATATCAAACAAGCCCTAGTGTTTTATATTTATATCATAACGAACAGTGACAAGATTAACAAAGGGGGGGGGATGAAAGTGCACACAACTGCATCTACCACTCACCTACAAACCATATTCCAGCCGCAATGAATAAAACAGAAGTAAGAACAAGAGCTGTCAGCCTCCAGTTATTGACGTAATCCTGCATACAATACTTATTATCATTATGGAGCATGTATTGATAAATGAGAAAAACTTGCATACGATATGCTACATTCAGGAATATAATACTAGCAGAATTTTGGAAGAAATGGAACTAGAACAAGAAAAAGGTGTATTCATCAGTTACTAATGTACAAGGATCCGTTGTGTCTTAGACTTCAGAAGAGGTCGCTAGAATGAGGAATTCATTAAATTATGGTTTGGAAAATCATTTTTCCCATTCTTTCCTTTCCCAAACTTTTTACAATTTCCATACGCAGCCTCAGAAATAAGTCATCTACTAGTACTATCACTCCAAAACAGCTCAAGCAAATAATTAAAATAAAAAAATAAAAAAAATCTTACGACACTTGTAGTCTTATACAAGAAATTAGGAGGCGTACCTGGAGAACCCCAACTAATGGCGATGAAGGCACATCACCGAAGATGTGGATTGAAACAGTTGATATAGCCATAGATAAGGGTCTCAAACTTGGTTCAACACTATGAAGGCACACAAAGTTTACCGGAGCCTGTGGGTTAAAACAAAAAGGTATTAGTGCAGCCGCATCTCATGTTACTTGTTGATGCTACAGCAGAGCCATGATACAAGCTAACTGTCAGGCTATTAGGATTAAATATTTTACTATCGTTAAATATTAGTTAGTTATGAGTAAGCTGTTATCCATTATTCTAGGCTAACATAATCCAACATTCAAAAACCCAAACTGAAATTTAGGATCAAATGATTGATCCAGTCAAAAAGGTCAAACAGATCAGACAAGTTAACTGGGAAAATAGAAAAAAATCTGAATTCAAAGAATACAGATAAATTTTGTTTGCATCACAAAACAAAACAATGTGGCTTTAGCGGTCATTTTACACAACGCATTTCAGGAGAGGTTCAAATCTCTTCATTAGCATATCAATCTGTACCTTTCTGTTCTTAACTACCAATTTTTGCACACCAAAACAGTAGGTTCATAAACTAATTATCTATTTTCTTCTAACCACTCTTCTTTCTCCCAAACAATGACTGCTTTCTCATATCTGCACAGCTTCAATTTTCACTCTCAAAACACCATTACCCACTGAATGCACCATCAGCTTCTGCTCAGCACCAACCCATTGCTCTCTTGTGCCTTCATTCTTCTCTCTCTCCCCTTCTCATTCTATTTCCCTGTTCCCTAAGGTATGCAAAAGATGGTAATTGTAATCTCTATTCAATATCTGTTTTAGACAACCCAGAACTTTGGATGATGGATGTCTGAAAACCAAAGATATCAAATCCCCAAAAAAATACAGATTAGAAACCAGGCCTGGTTTTGTATCATTTTGTCTGAATCAAACAAATCCAATATCACCTAATGGCTTCATAATATATTGCAATGTCTAGTTTGGCTTATTGGTTACCTTCTAAAATTTTTTAGGTTTGAACCACTCCAATGACAATTTGAACATTTTTTCTGATAAAATAAGATGTGTATGGATGGGATGTCAATATCAATACTATCCAACATCCAATATCTATATTACTGGATATTTGTTCATAGAATTTACTAGAATTTATGAAAGAGTTTCCATGTGGATATCAAATATAATTGATGTATAATCAGATATCAAGAGACCCAATATCTGGGTTGACCAGATGCAGTTTTGGGCAAAGGGTATCAGGGCTTGGGATATCAAACATCTTACCAAATCGTATACAAAAATAACCAGTCAAATGAGGGCATCCTGCACAGCCTTACTGTTCCCTCTCTCCGTCTCTTTCTTTCTGACACCAAAGTTCCAACATAATGGCACTGCTTCCCATCCCTTTAAATTCACCACCAATGCCTGCCAGTCATCACCACGCATGCCCTCACCCCTCTAAACAACACTTCCGCTCAAATTTTAATGCCCCAAAACAATATTTTTAAGAAAAGGACAGACTGATACAAAAAGGAAATATTTACAAACAATAACCATTATCATCCAAATCATGCATGGCCCTACAATTTAAGGTAAAAATACATTTAATTATCTGCCCCCTTCCAGAGAGAGGGAGCAGAAACACTAACCATACTCAATCAGACTATAATGGCAGTCAAATTTGTGGACAAAGATAAGTGAGCAAAATGAAAAAAAGTGTGGCTAAAATACCACCCAGAATCAATAGTGTGGCTCTTTTATTCGGGGGGAGGGGGAATCACTGTGTATAGTGACTGTAACCCCCCGGGATTTCCTTCCCCAATAAAAGGCGAAAAAAGTGAGCTAAAATCATAATCACAAAAATAATTCAGTATGTGCTGACATACCAATTTCTTCTTTGATAAATGTAAATATAAATTAAAATAAAAAATCTGAAAAATAGTGGACAATCCTCTCATCAGTACCTGTGTGGCAAATACAAGTAGCTCTCCAACTGAGAACAGGGCTATAAAAACATTCAAGCTCCGGAAGCAGAAGGCACTGAAGCAAAATATTGCACCCAGGAATGTTGTTCCGGAAAGAAGCTGCAAAAAGAAGAAAGGTTAAGATAGGTATATATACAAGTAAATTAAAGTTGGCAAAATATTCTTGCTATGCAAAGCAGTCAGGTCATATGTTTTAGCTACTATCCAGAACATGCAAAAACAAGAAACGGCACCATAGAGCCAGCCAAGAAGAATAAATCACCTTAAATGCATTAGGGATGGTGGCAGTCATACTATCAAGAATGTATCCTCCAGAGAGGGTTCCGAAAATTCCACATATAATTGTTATACCACCAAACAACATATCTGCATTGCTCTGCCAAAAAAAAAAGGTTATTAGAATTTCTGCAGCCATAGAGAATACATGCAGCCACAGAAAAGTTCCTAGCATAATAAGCAACAAAACTAATGAACTCGATTAACATTAGCATCTCAAAGCCCTTACCATATGATATATGTTGTAACCAGCCTTGGGTCCCCAATATGAATAAGCTCCAATAACAAAATTGTAAAATATGTACCCTGACAACAGATACATGAAAAATTAAAAGTACAGCAATTATGTTGCTTGTCGGGTGAAGTCCTTGAGCAAAAATGCTGTTAAAATCAAACATGAGGCCAAGGTTTGCAGCACCATCTAAAATAATGTCAGAGCCTATAGAACATTCACCCTGATCAGCAAGAAAAATTTAAAAAGGAAAAGGAAAAAAAAAAGATCAATATTGCACAGCGGAGATGGTTAACTAAGTACCGATAACATTTACAACATAAACTCCTTCACTTAGAAGTGCCTTCATATCTGCATAGAATCTTGAGATCTGGCTGTCTTCTTTTGCTGCATCCTTCAGCCTGTGAATGAAGGAGAAAATAGCTCACTGATAAAGGAAAAACTATTATCTCGGATATAGAACTGGATTAAAGAGGTTGGTCTACGAGTTGTTGAGGTGGTTGAATATTAATACAAGTCACAAGACAAAATCTCTAGTTGAACTTATCAAACCAAATCAAACAATGACTGCCAGGAGGAATCAGAAAGGGTCTTGGGTTCTCCAAATCACTAGACAATGTAGACATACGATCCAAGGTTAAAACTTTAGCCCTGCAAGGTTTATCACACAAAACCCTATGTTTATAGAAAACTCTTAATTAATTACTCAATTCATAATTCATGACCAATTAATGACATTTACATTGGATCCCTCATATGGGGAGGCAACCTAACATAGATGTACTAAACATCATAAAATATAGACTAAAAAAAAATGTCAAGATACTAACAGAATTATGTGATGGGTTCACATCTTGAGATAGGGCGGATGTTAGATTGAGTAAGGTTAAGAGTGTGTGAGGGGATGAAGTTAATGTGATGGACAAATGATTTGTAATTGAAAGGATAATGATGGCCAAATATGTTGATGTTGAATGTTAAATATGATGATGAGGTGCCGATTAAGAATGTAGGAGGGAGAGAGACAGAGAATAGGGAAAGGCTAGATAGCTGGGGGTTAACTCTTATTTAACTCCGACTTGATTTCTTATTCAACTTCAGAGGGTCCCTTCACATATGTAATTATAGACTTACGGGCCTAGGGTTACCATTAGCAGTGGATCCTTGTAAGATAAACCAAATCATAATAACCAATTAATGAATAATATCTCTAAAATAGTATCATAAGTTTGAATCTAGCTAAATAGGTAACTAGATAATTCTCACAAACTAATAAAGATGAGCTAGTCACTTACTTCCATATAAATTGGTTACCATAATAGGCGTAATATTAATACCAAATATTTCTTGATATTATTAGCTAAATAATAACAAGATGAAACGAGTTGCCTTACTCCACAAGGATAAATATTTAACTTTGTTTGGCTGGGCTAGTTATACGCTGGTCCATAACATTACTACCCGCCTAAAAAGCAAGCTTGTTCTCAAGATCTAGATGGAAGTAACAGGAAAAACAACACTCATGTAGCTGGATTTGGAGGGACACATGCAACTTGATCAATGGTTTCCCCCCAAACATTATGAGAAGTTGTGGAAAAGGCAAGTACAGGCTGGAAAGGAGCACAGTCTCACCAACGGCAACAGCCTGATGAGATATTTACATTCCCGAATTTGGAATTTAAGTTATGGGACAGTTGACGGGATGGATTGAGTACATGAGTTCTTAGAATCAGGGTTCTTGCTCTTCCCTAATAAAATAGGAAAAGAACAAGACAAGGTCTAGAGAGAAGAGAGCAAGGGAATTCAATTAGCTAATTCTCCCAACTAATTTATTTCTCAGGCTCTGGCCTCTTATTTATACCTGAATACAAACCTGAGGAGCAAGCTAGGGTTTTTAGCAGGCCTAGGGTTTAACAAGCCTTCTATTAATAGACCTATTGACCCTAATACATAAATCACTTAATATATTAGGGTCTGCTTAGAATTAAAAAAAAACTAATGTCTCCTACTTATTAATGGACTTGAATCTAACATACTAAGAATGAAACCGAGCTTGATACTGAAGGACCCAACGGTGGACCTAGCCACAACCAAGGTTCCTAACAAAATCTGAGTAAAAAAGGATCTCAGCTAGTACACCATCTTCAATGTCCAGATTGTTGCCTAGATTCGTAAAAATAAAGACAACAAATTTTCCATGACAAACTTTTGCCCGACCTCTAGGGGATCAATTTTCAACCTTGGATCCTTTTCCAGAATCTCCACATCCTCCAAATTTTCATTAGACTGTGACCCTGTGTGAATTCCACTAATCAATTTGGTTTGGAATTAGCATCGGTGTCTCTAGAACTTGGTAATTGACGCTTGACCAATATTGATTGGTTATGTCACTGCTAGGTCCAAGGAAACCTTAAATCCCTGTAGTTGGTTTGAATCATAGCAGTAAATCTTGCACAGGTGCCCCTTTTGATAGCTTTTCGATAATATGTACAGTATTGATGCAGCTATTGGTTGGTCATGGGTTACAGAGAAATTCCGTCTTGTTTGTTAAAACTTGCAAATTTTGGATGCACCTATAGAGTATAGCCTGATTTGGTGCCAGTCCTTGGGCAACAATTGCTACCAAATAGAGGTAGGCGGCCGATCAACATTAACATCTTTTCAGATCTCCTTGGAGGCCCAATTTGGCCTAGGCGCTGCCAGAATTGCGGCTGGGGATCATCATTGGAATCACTGCTTCTTTCCGTATGAGAGCAAGGTGCTCTTGTGGCTGTGAGACAGTCCCCAAGTGCCTGCCAATAAGCCAATGGCTTTCAAGTAGGGTCTTGGAAGTCCCTGGATAACTCACCAGTATACTCAGCCATCAACATTATCTGCCATCATCCTAGACAGCTCTTCAATGATGACTACTTTGAGCACAATTGTTCCTGAACTTTGACAATGGTGGCATCGAGCAGGCAGAGCACGAACAGTGGGTGAACTTATAACAGCAATGCTTCACGAAGGCTGTGGCTGCAGGGTGAAGGTAGCGGGCGATTGTTTAAGTTGCAGCAGAACTATGGATATCCTCCCTTTCTGCATCATGGTGGCTGTGAAACGATATAATCAGGGTTCAAAGGTGGCATTTTGTGATGTGAACATGGTGGCAGGGTTGAGGGAGGCTGGTGCTAAAGAGGTGGTGTGATGACTGCACAAACATCAGGTTTGGTGTATAAAGATGGAAAAAATGGCAGGTAGAATGGCCAAAGCGGGTGGTACTGGAACAAGTTTGGGCTCCGAACTGCAAGGACAAACTCTAGCCCTGCAATGTTTATCACAAAATCTTCTAGGATGATCACAAGCCTCTCTTTATTAATCACTCAATTCATAATGCATGAAAAATTATTATGTCATCAATGTTTTTTCTCTCTGCCACTGCGGCTGCATGAAAATCTTGGTTTCCCTTGCTAGGGTTTACATAATTTGTTTGTCTCCTTCACTACAATTGGCTTTTATTCTTTGGGCGTTTTTCTCTGGTAAAAGACACAAGATGGAGGGGGATTTGATGAAACAATGCAAGGAAATCTCTCTCCATACAAATGAAGCCGAAGAAGATTTTGTGGTTTTGCAATTTTGAAGAGACGGAAGAAACAGAACAGGTTGCAAGTTCTCTAATTGGCAGATTGCATACAGATCGAAGTTTCAATATCAAGGCTTTTCAGAACATGATGCAGATGGGCGTGGAAGTCAAGCAAAGGGTTGGTGATTCGTGAAATTGAACCCAATCTCTTTGCCTTTGAGTTTGTACGAATGAGTGAAGTCATAGGGGCCTTGGACAATGGGCCGTGTGAAATGCCCCAGAATTACTTATTTTAGAAAATATAATTAAATGAGGTTTTATAAAGAAATTAATTAAATTATTTATTTTATTTGGAATAGAAAAAATTTAATTAGGGAAATTAATAATATTTTGTAAATATTTTTATTAAGGGAAAATTGGGCTTTTTGCCAATTAAAAAGGGATTTAAGAGAAATAATTTTTTTAAGCCCTAAATTGGTCTAAAAAGAAATTTAATATTATTTTTATTAAATATTTTATCCTAATTATCCAAAATATTCTAATTTATTTATTTACCCCTTTTTCCTTTTTCCTTTTCCCTTTTTCCTTTTTTCTTTCCTTCTTTTTCTCTCTCCTTCCTTTTTATTTTCTTTTCCTACCTCCCCCGATTTGGGCTTGGCGCGGCCCACTTTCCTCCCTTCTTTTTCTTCTCCTGCTGCGGCCCACGCCCGTCTGCTTCTTTTTTTCTTTCCTCGGCAGCCAGCGCGCCAAGTTTCGCCTCTTTCTTCCCCAAAGCGCGGCGTTTAATTTAAACGCCCTTAACCTTCGCCCGACCGGCCGGTTCCTTCTTTTCTTTTCTTCTTTTTCTTTCCCCAACCGCCGGCTCACCCCTTCCTTCTTCCTCCTTTCCCCGCCATTGTTGAACCTGCAACTTCCATCCCCCGAAAATGGCGCCACCGGCCACACATGTCATGACTGGTATTTCTCCCGCCCATTCTCTTCCCCTCGACGCACACTTCAATTTGAATTGCCCCACTCTCCTTTTCTTCCCCACGTTTGCCCCTATTTTCCCTCGCGAAGGTCGGGCAAAATTTGAAATTTGTGCCGCCCGATCAACACCATAACCGTCCCATTTCTCACCGGCTTTGACCTCCTAGTAACCTCCAGAACTCGATCCTACCCTCCACCAGTATAAATACCCCTCGTTTGGCCTGAAATCGAGCCTTCTTTCCCTCGAAACCCTAAGTATAAGTCTGTGCGCCACCGCCACTTTAGACGCACCGTCCTCCACCGTTAGCTAACCTCGCCGCCTCTTCTTCCTCCCAAACTCTTCCTTGCAACGCCCTCTAATTAATTAAACCATTATCATCCTTCGATTCTTCTCGCACGGGTCTCCATAACCGTGCAAAGTTTGCTGCTCATCTCACCAGAATTTTTACCCCGAAACCTTAAACCACTGCCCACCACCACATCTGCCGCTTCTACCACCCTCTGAACCACTCAAAAACTCCTGCTAATCCTCCTCCACCGACCCATAAACTTCTTTTATTTTTCTCCTTCCCCCTTCCCTCTTTTTCTTCATTTTTACCCATTTTAGATCACTTTTCCAGCCACCTCTAGGTACCACTACCGGTGCCACCCGTCCCTGCCAACTCAAGGTGAAACCCTAGACCTTTTCAACACCTTCCTTCGATTTATTGAAAATTATTCTACTTATATCCTAATTTTTAATGTTAATTCGATTTTAATTATTATTATTATTATTATTATCAACTGTAACCTAATTGTTAAATTTTATTGATAGGTTTGGGAGTATTCTTGAGTTAGATAAATTATTATTCTCGAATTTTTATTATTTAATAGAATTATTACATGTTTACTATTATTATTAATAATATTATTAATATTATTAGTATTAGTATAATTATTTATTTAATATTGTAATTATTTCAGGGGGGTTCGAAACCTAAAATTTTAATTAGATCTCGCACTCTTGCTTTTTATTACTATTATTAGCATTTTTTAAACATTATTACTAATTATATTATCATTATTATCTTTATTAACTTTTATATTATAAGTATATATAGTATTAATATTATTATTACCATTTCGAATAGTATTATTATTAAATGGGGTGGTTTCGAAAGCCACTTTGTAATTTTAAGATTTATGGTATTATTAATATTAATATTCTACTAATAAGAGTATTATTAATACTATTTTGGTGAAGGGTAGAAACCCTTATATCACCACTCATCTCAAATGAAAATAGTAATTTAATTGTGTTTTTAAACAATATTTTGTATAGTTAATTATTCTATAATATTGTGTTAATTAAAAATCAAGTCTTAGAATAAGTTAGGGAATAATAAATTTTTTATAAGAGAGCCTAATTCTAGTATACTTTTATATAATAGGTGAACCCGGTCAAATCCCTCAAGTGGAATAGGAACGTGCACTAAGACCGGTGACAATTTAGGTAAGGGTGTTACTAAAGGCCATTTGTGTGTTTATATGCATTATGTGCTCCATGCGCCATGTATTCTATGTCTATCGTTATTAATTATTTCGTATGTGGTATAAAGTGGAATTGAAGTATGTTGGTATGAATAATATGTGGCATGAGAATTATGTGTATATTTATGTTACTATTATTGTATGATATGGCCTTAAGACATGCATGTTAAGGTTGTGAAATAATGATGGGGAGTATAAATGTGGTGTTATGATTTTGAATGAAATGGTATGGTGTAGGGTTTTGTATGAAATTGCATGGGAGCTAGGGTTTGCATGGGAGAATAGGTCACATGGAGTTGGGGTTTGCATGGGAGCTAGGGTTTGCATGGGAGCTAGGGTCACATGGAGTTAGGGTTTGCATGGGAGCTAGGGTTTGTATGGAAGAATGGGTCACATGGAGTTAGGGTTTGCATGGGAGCTAGGGTTACATGGAAGAATGTCACATAGAGTTAGGGTTTGCATGGAAGAATGGGTCACGTGGAGCTAGGGTTTGCATGGGAGCTAGGGTTTGCATGGGAGTGTGGTTTACGTGGAGCTAGGGTTTGCATGGCAGCTGAAGTTTGTAGGGATATTAAGGAAGGTCATGGTTAAGTATGGTAGGATGGTTAACTAGGGTTGAGGTGGTTAACCTGAGTTGAAGAGTAAGCATGGTAAGAACCTGATTTGCATGTCTTGAAATGAACATCTGAATAAGATACTTAACTTATTAAATACGTAAAGTGGAAGATGTTGAGCCGGCCCAGACCGATCCACCGGCATAATAGTGGCCAGGTACTGCAGTAGCCTGGAGACCGATCCACCGGCTTAATAGTGGTAGGGTATGTTACCCTAGTGACCGATCCACCGGCTAAAATAGTGGAGGATCCCGAGCTCAACGAACTAAACTATATATATTGTTAATAAGTGGGAAGATACTAATTACTTACAGTGGAACATCATGCAAGAAGGGGCCGAACCGATCCACCAGCATATAATAGTGGTATGGCAGGTACCCTAAGTGACCAATCCACCGGCTATAATAGTGGCCAGGAGCCAAAGTGCCCTGGAGACTGATCCACGGGCAAAAATAGTGGGGTTCCCATACTCGTATGGACTTGATAAAGAGCATGATATGGAAATGGATTCGATAAAGGCTTGATGAAATAAATAATTTGATCCGTATTGAGTCCTAGCATCTCACCTGAACATGATTGAGTTTTTATGTCTTTATTATTATGATTGAGTTTTTATGTCTTTATTATTATGTATTGGTTATGTGAAATATGTATGCTGGCCTTAGTACTCGGTTACCTTACTTAATACGTAGCGTACTGATCACCCGTTTCATGGGTGCCGCTCATTCCCACGAACAGAAGGCCCGTCCGATCTATTGCAGGTAGGAGACACCTACTTTGATGCTATCGATGTCTACAAGACATCAGGAGAGGCGGAGTGATAGCTGGGCTGGATCAATTTCTAGAGTGACGTGGCCATTTTCCTTTTAATTTATAACTTGTGTTATTTTTATTTTGTTCGAGTTGCAGAAACAATTTTATTAATGTTGTTTAGTTATTAACTGGAAAAACAATAGCTGGTATTTCGAATTATGTAAGACTTGCGCGTATTCTGATTCTCGTTTTTATAAACTTGGATTATTAATGATATTATTAATCGTGTTTTCTTAGCCCTAGCACTTAGTACCAGAATGGTAGGAGTGAACCGGTCTGGTACTAAGTGTGGCGGTAATATTCCCAAAATTCACGAGTTTTAAATTAAATATTTTAATTACTTCCGCTTTAAAAAAAAATAGTGAATTTTGGGGTGTTACACCGTGGCACTTCAATAACCAATTATTGCTATTAGAAAAAATTGCATAATGATATGCAACTCTTGGAGGTGAAATTTGAAAAGGCGTGTTTGTGGGTTGAATCTATGATGCCCCCTTCAATCTAACATCTAGAAAGTATGGTGAATTCACAAGGAATCTTATTAGAGGTTGTAAACTTTGACAATGTTTTAGTAACAAATTGGAATCGAGTGATGAGAATAAAAGTGGACATACAAATCAAGAAGCCCCTGCCCCTAGTCCAAGAGATAGAATAAAGTTTGGCAATGGTGACGTCAAAATCCTAACCATGAAATATGAATGTGTTGAACTATGTGTGGGTTGCTAGGCCATGCTGAAAGAGATTGCCCTAGTTTTGATGGAGGAGGCGGGCAAGAATAACACCAGTATGGATCATGGCTTAAGGCATCCCCATGAAACACAACTACTTAACGGGAGGAGGACCTAGAACTTTTGGTAAAGGTAAAGGGTGCTCTAACTCTAGGGGAACCAACAAAGAAGAAGCTCAATATGATGACAAAGTTTCATCGCCTCGTAACCAAGGGAACATAGTAGATAAGGGTGCAAGACCGGTGAGTACAAAGAATGAAGCTCAATATAGACGTAAAAAGGGATAATTGTGTTATATGGAAAATACAAGGGATACTAATAGTATGAAGGGAGTAGTTAATCCTCTTAGTGTTCCCATTAAAATGTAAAGCCATAATGAATCAAAAGCGCCTTGCTTCATTATAGGGACCTCTGAACCTCACAAACAAAGGAGGAAGAACGGAAGTTAGAAGCAAGTTGTGAGAAGGTAAAATGATAATGTTGCTTAGGGGAAAGGAGGTTGAGTCATGTGAGAGTAACGTTAGAAAAGATGATAGGGTTTTGGCAAAAAATTATTTTGAACATGTATGGCATAATAGTGATGTGCCCCACTGGAGTAAATAATGGTCATAATGAGCTTCAACTATGTGGGGTTGGGGCATGCCCATGCAATTCTAAACCTCCGAAATTTGATTTGAATGGAAAACCCGACTTAGTGTTTTTGATGAAGACTTGATAACTGACTAGAGAAATGGCACGCATGCAAACACAAATTGGGTGATTTTTTTGGGCTAGCGGAGGACAATGTTGGTAGATGCAGAGGCTTGACACTTTTGTAGAAGAAAGACCTAAAGGTGAAGCTTATGTCCATATCCTACCACCATAGACATATACATGGCACCAGTTTACGCCCCTGTAGACTAACGTCTAACGAGCTTCTATGGTTGGCTCAAAGAACAAAACAAGACATTTGTCTTGGGAGTTAATCCAACTATTGAACAGACAAAATAACATTTCCTCGGTGATTTGAGGAGATTTCAATGAGCTCATGTATGGTTTTGAGAAAAAAAGGGAGGAGGTGGAGGCCGGAAAGATATGGAGGCTTTTAGGGATGCATTAGAGGATTATGACTTGTTTGATATGGGTTATGAGGGTTATCAATACATAAACAACAATGGCAAACAAGAGGGGGAGAATGGTCAATATAGGCTAGACAAGGTCTTACTCATGATATTTGGATGGCCCTGCTCCCTTCATTGGATGTTTCCAACTTGGAACGATTGCTCAAACCACTACACAGTGAAAATTCATGATACTTCAAGACGTGACACAACAAAATGGCTATGTGGGTGTTACAAGGAACGTAAAGAGGTTGCAGCGGAAAGATGGCGCATTGTATGAGCTGTGAATGGGGTATTTTTAATGGAGAAGCTTTTGGCTTGTGCCAAGAACTTGAAGAAATGGGAACGAAGAGACTTTGGGTTTGGGTACTTTAAGCATAAGGTCTAGCGGGCTAGGGAGCAAGTTGAGGCTCTCAATCAAGCTAACTTAATTATTCAATAGCAAGTTGAACGAAAGTTTTGGCTTCAGGAGATGCATGAAAACTTGAAACTTGAAGAAGTCATGTGGAAGCAACATTCTCGTCACATGCAAATCAAGCATAGGGACAGTAATAAAAACTTTTTCCACAAGAGAGCTCGCCACAGACGACGGGTCAATTGGATACAAAGACTGATCAATAATGCAGGAAGGTGGAAAACAAACTTTCGGGCTATGGAATTAGAAGTGAATGGCTACTTCCAACATCTTTCCTCCTCAAGAAGATCTATAAGTAGGGATGTATTAGAGAATATATATCCTAAGGTGACTAACGAGATGAATCAGTTTCTTCTTGCTCCTTTCACAGGAAAGGAAGTACGGGGGGCTTTTATGCAAATGTACCCAACTAAAGCTCCACGACCAAATGGCATGTGTACTTCATTCAACCAAAATTGTCGACACATGGTGGGTGAAGATATCACTATGTTAGAGGTGTTGCATGGGAGCTCAATGCCAAAAGGTATGAATCATACCTACATCCCTTTGTTCCCGGAAGGTAATAATTCCTGCCACATGGCCAACTTCTACCCCATTAGTATGTAATGTTGTGCATAGGCTAATCTCCAAGACTAGCAAGCAGATTCAAATCTCTTTTACCCGCTATTATTCCCCCGTGTCAAAGTGTTTTGTCCATCGTATCCTTCTAAATTTTGCTTAATGGAAAACCTTGTGACACTATCTACCCCAACAGAGGTCTGCGGCAAAGAGATCCGATCTTGGCGTACCGATTACTCTTATGGAAGGAAGGTCTATCCCATATTGATCGAGAGGGTTGTGACTGCACAGCGGTTGCATGGTGTGCAGATGTGCAAAAGGGTGCCCCACATGACTCACTTGTTACTTGTTGATGATTGCATATTGTTTGCCAAAGCAAACAATGAGGAAATGGAGGAATGGAAAAGAATCCTTGTTGACTATGCCTTAATGTCATGGTAGTAGATCAATCTTAATAAGTTGGTCGGACGTCTTTTTAAGAGCAAATGTTGAGAAGGAGATGAGGCAAGAGCTAACAAACGTTATAAAAAATATATGGATATGCCCACTATGATTGGGCATTCGAAAAAAGTTACGTTTCAATGTATTATGGATCGCGTCAACAATATTCATGGTTGGGACAAACAAGATCTCAAGAACAGGGAAGGAAACACTTATCAAAATGGTTTTACAGTCCATCCCCACATACGTGATGAGTGCTTTTATAATTTCCCTTAACCAAGTGTGATGAATTACACATGACCATGGCCCGTTTTGGTGGGGAAATGGACCGCAGGAAAGAAAAATCCATTGGTCGAGTTAGGAAAAGCTATGCAAAACCAATGCAGATAGGAGGCATAGGGTCTAGGGATCTAAGCTTGTTCAACTATGCCTTATTGGGAAAACAGGTATGGCATCTTATGCCAGAGGACAACTCCCTCTCGGGAGGGCTAGATATTCCGCCCATAATACCATCTTGGAGGCTAACTTGGGCTTTAAGCCCAATTATGCCTGGCCAAGTGTTTGGAGTACTAGGTGGGTAGTTTGAGACTAGCCCATTTGGATAAAGAGAGATGTAAAATAGATTGATATGTGGGAAAAACCATGGATTCATCATCCACCTTACTTTATGGTCTATTTTCCAATATGTGTGATGCACGATACACGGGTATCATCTCAGACAAGTAAGGAAAACAAGAGGTGGAAAGAGGACATGGTAAGACAAATCTTTGTAGAAGGAGATGTTGAGGCTATTCTAGCTTTACCACCAGATCGTCAATGTTGGCACTATAGTGACCATAACAAATACACTCTTCAAAGTGCCTACAAAATTCTTTACTCGAAGGCATACAGGGATGAACCTAGCACAACTAGTGAAAGACATATAGGGTTATGGAGGAAAGTGTGGTGCCTAAAAGCCTTGCCACAAGTCCACTCACTCGCATGAGGTGTTGGCAATGAAATCCTACCATTGGAGGGCTGGCTTTAGGATCAGAAAGTTGATGTAGAGCCTATATGTGAGATCTGTGGCAATAAGGAGACTACTCACTAACGTCCATGTCCTTAAAGACTGTCTAAGAACTCACCAAATTTGGAAATGGTGTCCGGATAAACCTTATATGATGATTACGTGCAAAAGCGGGACAAATTGAACGGAATGGTTGTGTCAAGGTGAGGATGAAGTGGCAAAGGGGGTTTCAAACTCAAAACAAATGCTAGCATCATTGAACCTAGTTGTTGGGGTTTTGGCTATGCACATGATTTGGAAGGCATGATTCTGTTGGTTGGACATCAAAGATACACCAGGAGTTGGATGTGTGAACAGCTTGAAGCTGTGCAAGAGATGGCATAGGAGAGAGGCTTCAAGGAGCTTATAGTTGAAGCAGATAATGCCACTGTAGTTGGGAGATTGAAGAATAGGGAGAAAGTTATGATGCAAATAAAATGGATCCTTGATAATAGAGGTCGTCTAGCAGAAAGAGTGAAGGTTAAGGATGGAGTCTTGTGCGTAGGGAAGCAAATAAATTGGCCCATTGTATAGCCAAAAAACATTTTGAGGTAGTTAGTATAGATTGGATGCATGATATACCGAATGAGAATATGGATTTAGCCATGCAACACTTAAGTTAATGAACTAAGGTCATTTCAACCCGTTTTTCTGCACAAAAACAAATCACAATGCATGACCAAATAATAATGTAACATTAGATCCCTTATATAGGGAGACCTAACAAAAATATCCTAAATGTAATAAAACATAAAATAAAATCATAATAATAATATCAAGACCTTAATAGAATAATGAGAAAATTCTAATAAATAGGGAAATAATAGATCTCCCAAGCCTAGAACCATGAAAAGAAGCGTATCAATTTAGACCTAGGTTTTCTTTCCAATAGTCAAGGAGCTAGAAGAACTACAGCTATGGACCCTATGATGAGGTGGTATCTGAATTGTATTAAATTATATCCAAAAGCGTTATTATTCACTAAAATAATATTCCATGCTGATAAAAATATTTTATCCATCAAATTAGCCACGGATGATACCACAATCTTGTTATCATTTAATGTATTTATTATGAAGTAAATGATGAATCATGAATGTGTGCAACATGGTTCAAATTGCAACAAGCCACATCACTAAGCACCAAGCCACTCACTTGAAGCATGTCGGTGAAATATGGGAGTCGATGGTAGAGGTTTGACTCCCCTCGTGATCGCTGGAACCTAGTATCACCAAATTAAAATAGACCATCAATAGTAAAAAGAAGTAAATGACACTAACAACAAAGGAAAATGAAAGGCTCGCAATGTGATCAACAAGTATATGCATATATCCCACTTCTCAATTCATTGGCAAGTCATGTGCATACAATTAAATATCGATCCCAATACGTTTATCAGATTTTGGGTACGATGATAAGCAAAAGTTAGCGATACGCGACAATTTTGGAATTTTACGTATTTATCGGCGATATATCAATTATCGGCTGATATTTGCCAATATTTTACCAAAATTTACCGATATCTGCTAATATTTGTTATGAAACTAGAAAAAAAAAATCACACCACAACATCCTCGACACATAAGATATCGTTTGCAATACCCTGATACCACGATATCGTACCACAACCACAACCGCAGTTTTATTTCTTGGTCATGTGTATGTGGATCCTATAAGGGCACTGGGTGAGTAAGTTTTACAATGGTTAAGTTGTGTTGTTATGGTCATCACGGGTTAGGAGTTACTTATGGGATTTTTGACCAGTGTCAGGTTTAAGTATACAAACAATAAGTGGGTGGCAGGGATTAGGAAAAATGGAGTAGAAAAGAGTGCGGGGAGGTTCTAAGTCCCTTGACATCGTGGGTATTCTCTCAACTTCTCACTTTTTTCATTAAATAAAATTTTGATTCCTATTACTGGTTCCTACCAATATGAAGCACTCTGTTTGTTATACACACCCTCCAGGAAACATCAATAAATGAAATTCTTAAACATCTTGCATCCCCAACAGCTTAAATTAATGCCTTTATGATGCTCAACATTGGTGTCTGAACAGTTATTAGTAAATAAGCTCTTGTGGTTAATAACATTATCAACAAATAATATTCTACCAAGAAATCAAAGAAATATTTTAGGTAGAGCAACACAAAATTCACATCTGTTCTGAAAATGACATAATACTCTAAGTGGTATTAAATAGTGACTGAATTACTATTAAATAGGGGTATTGAGGCCATGGTTACCAGCAGGCCATACTCGTTCAGATACACTGATGTCAAATAGGAGGCTAAGCAAAGATGATACAATTTGCCGGAAACACTTGATCTAGGCAAGGAACCCTTTTTTAATTGATAAGGCAAGTTTCTGGAACATGGTTTCCAGCGAACCTTTTTGGACCAGCGGTCATTGATTTATCAATATGTACAGGAGTTGTTCTCATATACATATTTTATCACTTTATCTATGCTCATGTACTTGAGTGATAAAAGAACCAATCTTAACTCTCAAAAGAAGCACTCTCAAGTGAATATCAGTACAATAAGCAGACTACCCATTGATTCAAAGTCATTCATAACACATATTGCCCAACCATCAAGCAGTAAAATGATACCGCAGCTGTTAAGATGAAGGTGCGAGAAGATGGATGGATAAATAAATAAGTAAATTCATAACTGGGCAGTACCATCACTCAGAGGCGCAGATCCATCTGTAAGTATCAAAGCTTCTTTCGACATAGAATGAGAAAAACCTGTCACCATACATCACAAAATATGATAAATCCAGAAAGGGTCAAATAAATGATGACATCTGACATTGGGCATTTAATATAGAGCTAAAATGAACCTCTCAAATTTAAGGGTTTCATCACAAAGCCCATAGCAGCAAATGGAAGCATCATAAATGCCTCCCCCCAAAACGCATAGCGCCAATTAAAGTGATACCCAACCTACATTGGCAAGAGAAGACAATATAAAAGGTCATGTCATATGCCAAATGAGGATTGAGGAAAGAAAGAGGTAGGGAAAGGAGTTGAAGGATGCATAGGCCATTCAACAGCTGTAGCTGAAAGCCAAATGATGCACTACTTTCATCTCTAAAAGGAAATTATTTAAGTAATTTACACACGATTTTAAGAGGTAATACATATATCCTTAATATAACAATTACACCCTTTGTTTGAAAACACCACAACAATAAATGCATAGAATAAGAAAGAGAAAATTTTAAGGGTAAAACTGAAAAGTAAGCATAGACTTTTAGAAAATAGAGGGTAAAATTGGAACTAAATTTTCTATAGAAAAAAAGGGAGTATTAAATTGAAATAATTGAATACAAAAAACCAATAACAACAAAAGAAATCATTTGTCAAAAATGCAAAGGGATATTAAGAATTTAGGATGACTCACATATCCACCATAAACATAGCCCAGAGCAATCCCAGTTGGGATGCACATGTAAAACATTGCAAGCCATGCTGTTTTCTGGAATCACCACAGGAAGTATGCATTATGTTCACAAACTAGCAGAAAACAATAGTAGAATCAGTGAAATGCAAGACTGATGAGTGATGAATCAATTGAATAGATCCACAATAAGCTGATCAAATATATTGAAAGATCTCACATGGAACTTTCAATCATAAATCAAACTATATAAACAAGAGATATTGTTGCTAAGAATTCTAGTAGAAACTGAAAACATGCAAACCTTTGCAGCAGGAGCATTGTCATCAATAAATGGAGCTGCTAAGCTTATGAATGATGCCTCACCAACACCAACTAGCCTGCAAAGAAAATATAAAGCCACAAAATCTACAAGCAGCAATCTACAAACTCCGTGACAATAAAGGACTTACATGCGGCATATTGTGATAGACCAAAAATCAAATGAACTTCCACAGCCAGCTGTAGCAAAGGTCCATACAGTAAGGCCAACCCCAATGAGCCTAAAAGGGTTGTGACTGCAGAAAAATTCCACGCTTATCAGCCAAGAGATATCTAATGGGGTGGGGGTCAATAAAGAAACACTCTACTAAAAACAAAATAGATGACTAAAAATAGTCGAATGCATATTCTACAAGGCCTGCACATGACCCCAGTTTAATACATATCTTCAAACGGGCTCTTTAAAATTTATGCGTAGAACACATTTTACATACTGATTTTCCAATTTTAACCTTTCTTATTCAAGCCAAATATCCATTCTCAATCGGATTAATGATCCCCAATTCCATCAACAAACACACCTGAACAGCGATTACCCAACCAAATACAATTTCACTGAAGGACAAATGCAACCAAACAGAGATTGCCCAGCAATGGTAGTTGGTTCCAGTAATAACTAAGCAATAATAACATCTTCATGAACCAACCAGAATATTCAGCAGCAAAGAGCTATTGCCTACCTCTTGTGTTGTGTTTGCTGAGCAAAGCATTATCAATTTAATGGTTATTTATTAAATTACTCCGCAATCCGCCGATAATTGCCTAGGTTTGTGATAATTATGTCTCATTGATTTATCAATTTAATCAATGCCGGTCACTGTTTTATTCGATGTGCCGGTGTACCAGAAAGGGGATCTATCTATATGAATCAGAGGTTAAACAATAAAATAAGGGTATAATAGGAATGCTAGAGTTCATTTTTGTTTTATACATAAATTTACTTGTTCCATTCGTCAAGACCCTTTACATATTTACTAAACCAGAAAAAGTTATGTTGGTAAATAAAGTGCCGAACTGAAAATAAATGAATTGATGTAGATTGACATTTTTTGGTATGTAATTCGATAGTTTTTAATTTGCTAAACACATTTTATAGTAAATTGGAATAAAAGGTAGAGATAGCTTTTAACTTTTATAAGGTGATGGGTCAGCAGAAACAAGTGATTTAATAAATAAACAGCAGGTTTCAGTTAAGAACGTACACTATACACTAAAATAGAAGTCTCTGACATTTATTCATAGATGGGGGTTCATTGGTAATTGAATAAGCTCGGAATTAAAATGCAAATGTAACACTGATCCTCGTAAATTCTGGAAATGTAGCACACAAAAAATTTCCCCCTCCGAACAAAAGAAATAATTTGAAAAAGAGGGAGAGAGGCTTAAGATTCCCTGACCCGATTGTCATTTTTGACTCATCCTTCCATTTCTTAAACTTTTTCGCATCACAATACAAGGAGACAAAATAGGGAAAGATAAATACTTTGGGATTTCCAATCCTACAGGGATATCTACTCTAACTTGTTAAAACTTGTGCAGGAAAGCCAGTAAATCAAAATGAATTTTACCAAAGCACCAAGATAAAACAGAACATATTTGTTAAGTGCATGGCACATGAGAGTTTTCTTCCATCAGATTATGAATTTAAAATGAAATCAACAGTCTTCTTTCTGTCACCACTATCCTTAAAGTTCTTATCCAGCCAATTTCTCTCAAATGGAATAATCTTTAGGTGCATCACTTTCAACACTTAAGTACCTATTTCAATTCCAAGACACACAATCCATTTATGCCTTGCAATCCAGGAACGAATCCTAACGCACGATAGGATGAGCCACAAGGGTTACAATAGATCAAAACTATGTAGCTTATGTGACACTGAAGATGAAACTCATGCTCCTTTATTCTTCCGTTGTTCTTTCTTATTGACATGTGGTGCCTTGAAAAGGCATTTTGGAAATCTTCAATTGATGATTGATTGGCAACATGTGCAACATTGGATTATTGAAGGAGGTAGAGGACCCATGATTCGCAAACATGAATTGAGAGCTTTTTTTGCAGCATGTATTTATCACATCTGGATGGAGAGAAATGCCAGAACTTTTAGAGGTACAAGGAGAACCATTCACCAACTTATTTGAACCATTGCCATGGAGTTGGCAACAAGGTTTGAGTCTTTGGCTAGAAATTCTTTCAAAGTTTGTAGATAATCTTATTTGAAGTCTAGATTATCTAAAGTTATATTTTTTCCAAAGTCTCTTTAAGTCCGGTACAAAACTGATTTTTGATCAAGATTACATCATACATTTACTTACCCAAAAAAAATAAAAAATAAAAAATCTTAAGTAACTGAAAACATGCAGTCCTAAAATGAATATTACCTCTTAGCCAATGATGCAAAAATTGGAGAAGCCAGAAGTAGCCCAACCATAAATGCTGACGACAACACGCCATCTTGGAAATTGTTTAACTTGAAATCTCCTCTGCAACATTGCAAGTATAATAAGAAAACTACCATCACAACATGACAAGCTTGAAAACTTAGATGACATGAACTCTGACAGAAATGAAGACTGATGATTCTGGTGGATGTATAATCAAATCTGCTGCAAAAAATAAATAAATAAATAAAATACAAACTAGGCACTATGCCTAAGAGGATGGCCAGTACCCAGCAGTGTTGGCTTTGAGAAAATATCATGACTTTTTTGTGGGTGCCTAAAAGGATGTCTCACACCAGCCAATGTTGATTTGGAGCAGATATCATGATTTATCAGCCAGTGTTGATTTGGAGCAGATATCATGATTTATCTCTGGTGGATGATGCTATTCATGATATAGCTTCTGGTTATGAAAAAATAATGACCAGTCCTCATCAAAAAGATCCACGCAATTAAAGTTATGATTGCAGTTACAACATTGTTAGATTCCAAATATGGCAGCACAAAGTTGAATTCATGATCATTACTAGAAACAGATAGATTCTCCATACAACAAATAAACTGTCGATATCATTAATTCATTATCCCATATTAAGCTTTGCATTGAGGACAGCAATAAGTTAGGATTGTCAGCAAATTGCTGGATTGTGTACCTGATCAATGACTAAGAATATAAAACAATGCGAATGAGATTATTCAAGCAACATCAATGACTTGGTATTACTGTTTCTGGTTCAAGTCGACTTGATATTTACAGGTACACGTTGCTCTAACAAAAGGGGGGGATTTCAATTTGCTAGTATTACAGCTACACAAGCATGAAAACAATGGAGCTATGCAATATTAAAAAAATCAAAAAAGGATCTTACTGAATTCCACTGCCAGAAGTGCAGATTCCACTTTCCGAGCAGATTTCAAGGCTTCCGTTCACACCATTACTAGCTATCGCCCCTCGATCGACATAATTCAACATGTTAATAACACAAAACATTAAAAGCAACCTGCACATAAATAGGACATCAAAGAACTCATTCAGTTGATCAATAACGACAATAATAAGTATACGATATTTCCAAACTCTAGTAATCACGAGCTAATCAAAGCAAAAACAGGAACTTCCGAAACGCCTGAAACCTTAAAATAGTCCTACCATAATCAAAGCTCTATGGGAAACTTTGCAACTATTATTTTCACTGCTGCTATAAATTCAATTTTTCTAGGGTTCAGAATTCTATGGATGGAAACGACGAATGCGAAATAGCTGATAGCTAACATAAAGAATACCTCTTCGGTGTGAACCATGAAGGATTAGAAGTTGTATTGGTCTTCGGAGCTTTCGCCATGATCAGGCGGCCGGTCGGTGGAACGACGGTTGTTAACAGTTTGATTCCTCTACGAGGCAGAGCGGATATGGTGGACTTCTGAGTTTTGGAAACTGTAAGTTTACTGTTATACACGCAACAATCCACACATTCATAACAAACAAATTGTTATGAATGTGTGGATTGTTGGTCTCGAGGACTTCATAACAAACAAATTGTTGTTTGCTGCCGTCGTTCCGCGAGGTTAAACTTTAAAAGTTGGTATAAAAATATTTATATAAATTATTTTAAAATATTATTTAGATATAATATATTATTTTAATTTCTTTTAAATTGAACGGAATAAAAGTTAAAAAATGAAATAAATGGTATTTATATCCGAAGTTTTTTATATAATACATATTAGAAATAGGATATTTTTGTACAATTAATTAACAGTTTATTTATTTTTCACCCACTCTCATTATTTCAAATTAGAGATTGATAAAAATGAGGAAATTAAAGATGAGTGAAGACAAAAAAAATATTAATCATCATTAATCTATGTGAACTTTTTATTTTTGTACACAAACGTAATAAATAGAGATAAATCGGTTAGATCATCCCAATTCGCTCTAAACCAAACAGATTATTTGAGTTAATCGGGAGAACAATTTTAATTTATGTCACTTTATATCCTACTTAAGACGTTATTTTGGAGGATATTTTAGATTATTTAGAGTGAATTTTTCACTATTATTTATCCCTACTAATCTCATATTTATTAACCTCATTTTTGAATAATAGATGGAGATAAAATAAAATATAATATAAATATAACAGCACCAAAATTACTCCTAATCTAACATGTATAATTAAGCTTATCTTTTTTAGCAAAATGATTTTGAGTGTCATTTGATTTATTTATTTATTAATATTTACTAACCTCAGTTCAAACAAAATTAAAATAGTATTCACTTTGATGCACCCCATGTTAGTTTAATATTATTTAAATAATATTTTAAAATTTTTATCTTGAATTACCTGAGTTCCTTTCACTTAAGTGCATTTTTAAGGTTTATTCTTACCTTAATTCACCCCATTATAAACGAACAATATAGGAAAGGAGAATAAAATAAGTATTCGTTTGATAATCTGTGTTACTATAACAAGGTCAAATAGTTATGTCAGTTGTTAACTAAAATAGACCAGCAATCTGAATTAGACTTCCATCGATGATTTAATTCCCAAAACCAATCCAAAATTATGCTCCGATGCTCAAATCCAAATTCTAATGTCAAACTCTGAACTATAGAGGTTGAAACTGAGGGTGACGCGAGATGGTCATAGTGTCCTCATAATTGAGCTGCTTCTTAAATTGTGTTAGCTAGCCCCTTGATGTTGATGTCAAATTTCGAGATTGAGGAGTTGGAGTTGTAATCTAAGTAGGAAATGTGCCATAACCAATCATCAAAATTGAATTTGCTTTCTTAATGTGTTGGTATACCTAAAAAATGACAAGTAATTACACTAGCCAAAATTGAGCGTCAACACATCTAGGAGGCCAAGGACCTCGAAAATTTTGGCACAAGCCTAAGGATGAAGGAAATGTCAACTGTCAATCTTTGACCTACTAAAATTGTAAAAACAAAACCCAAATCTCCACAACTGTAAATCCATATTCGAAACTAAATTTAAAGCCAAGACCCGATCGATGATGCTCTTAGAGGAAGGAATTAAAACAATAAGCATGAGGAAATGGAGATGAGGCTGAGTGACTACACTGTTCTCAACACAACCGAAAAGAAGTTGGCTGACTTTTTTTCAGGGGGGTTTGGCTTAATAGTGAGATAGACTCTTTCAAAGGGGCGAAAGACAAATGGATTAAAAGGGCATCGAAAGTGATTGCGGAGTATGTTATGTCCTACAGTAGCCATGCACTGAGATTATAATAAGGACAAATCAATATGGTTTTGTGTCACCATGAGGTGGGCATTTTATTCAATATGAGGGGTAAAATTTTATTTAACATGACATGAATATTTTATTTAATCCAATGAGATAGAGAGTGACAATTTTACAGTTGGTCCAACAAGATTGTTGTGGGTCATGTGACCAACTCAATTGGGTACGGTTGTTGCAACAAGGTAAGGTGGTTTTGATCTACCCAATGAGTTATGACTGACACCAAGGTGGCCTAACTAATTTAGCGATTGTGGCTGAAACTGATGAGGTATGACCGATGCAACTAGGTGGTCATAACTGACCCTACAAGGTATGGTTAACATAATAATATAGTTTTGAGTTTTATGACCAACCTGATTGGGATATGGTTGATGGGGTGGACAACAAGATGTGGTAAGGAACATCTAACTCTTCAAGAGGAATATGTGTTTTTTACCAACCTCGCATAGTATGACCAAGGGGAAATCCAACCTGATGGGGGTGGCTTGAGGTGTTCATTTTATAGGGGACACGTGACTTTCTGTAAAGTCCCCATAGATGATGCCTATCGTTATAGCATGATTGCTAACCAAGGTTTTTAAGGGAAAGAGGTATTAAGGGGGGAATTAGAGAGAGGTGAGGGAAGGATGAGGAGAGTGTATCATTAGATGATGAAAATGAGAGGTGAGACCCCTTATTTATAGGGGTGGAGTACAAAATAGGGGTGAAGAAGGAGAGAGGTCCCTATGTAAGACACCCATGGTAAGGAGCTAGCATATATAATCATCAACCAATCAAAGGCCTTTTAATATCCTATATCATGGGTTAAACCTTGAGAGACTAATCTCATGTATGAGATGGGCATGTGACCTAGGTTTAGACTAAATATTTGGGTAATATCCTATAAATTTGAGATTTATAAAGTGCAAAATTCTTATGTTTGATAAACTTTGGATGATTTTTTATGTTTATTGAAAAATATATCTTGGATTTGATTTGTAAAGGAAATTTTGAGAAGGAATGAGTTTTTCTAGTGTACCGATCAACTAGTTCTATGGACCGACCAACTAGTTCGTCATTTTTAGTAAAGGTTTTGGTTCAACAAAACCAGTCAACTAGTCTAAAAAACCAATCGAATGGTTGACCAAATCGATCGACTAGTTTATCAAGCTATGTTTTTTTATCTTGATTTTTTTTAAAAAAATCTTCTAATGATTTGGATTTTTGGTAATCCAACTCCAATTTGTTTCTAAGAAATATTTGACCCTTTTTATTATTTATCTCAAATTTATCCTTTCCTCAAAAGGATTTGAAGGTCTAAATTAACAGGAAAGGGGGAGGATGAACTAATCCCCTTATCTTCTTCTCCCTCTCTCATTTTTGCAATTCTGAACGCGTGATTCTTTTTATAAAATTTTTGCATGAATGGGAGATTTTTCCCCATGCCAATCTCCCTCTTTCCCTTCTCGTGTTCTATCTTTTTATTTTTTTCTGAGAAATCTTGACCTGAATTTTCCAAAAAAACATCGTCTAAGCTTTAAGAAAAAAAAGTAAGATATTCTCTTGATGAATCCGCCCTATATGATTTATTTTGAGTGGGAAGATTAGGGTTTCAATCCATTACACCTATCTCTTTTGCTTCTCGACTAATTATTTGTATATGAATATCTTTAATCCTCTTTCTCCTTCACTTCCTTTCAACAGTTGACATACCTTATTCTCCCATACTTGTGTTTCCACTCTTCTTCATTTCGTGTCTTCGTCCTAAGCCATTTACCTCTTTTTATCCTTCATCTAACTCCTTCTTATTCTATCCTTAAGCAAGATAGGGTTAGGTTTGGGGAAAAGTTGAGGTTTTCAACTTATTTTCTTAGAATCTTGTTAGAGGTGGTAAACTCTAATTTTTCTTTCTCAAATTTGTATCATTTTGATTTATGAGTTGTGAAGAAAGATTTATGAGTTTTAACCTCTTATTTTAAGGTATTCATGAGTTGGCATTCTCAACTAAAGTTTTTCCATTTGGTGTGGATTTTTTCTAAGCTTGCAAGTAAGTCATTTTTTCCTTGGAATATGGAATAGACAAGCATGTGAGCTAGTGTAGGTTGTAAAGCTTGACTTTAGAATGGTTATATGATGATATTAGTATCTTGATGACTCGTGCTAGGGGATCCAATTATTTTGAGAAAATATGATTACATGGGAATATGTTGTTGATTCTCTATAAGTGCATCACTATTGGTATATGAGCATGTTAAATCTTTGTTTTCTGTAATGGTAATGTTATGGTTATGATATGGTTGGGTTTGGAGTTTTAATCATGTTTGGAATTTCTGAATATGTTGTTGTATGTAGATTGATCGACTAGTTAAGCTAAAATAATTGATTGATTCCTAGAATAATTGACTAGTTAGCCTAACCGATCAACTAGGTTGCATGTGATAACTTTGGTTTCCCTCTATTTGTACCCATCGATTGGTGTTACTTAACTGATTGACTAACTGTTAGAATAGTCGATTGGTTAACCTAATCAATTGGCTGGTTCTCTAGTGATAATTTTAGGTGGTCTCTAGTTAAACCCATACGTTGGTTTGTCAAAACCGATCAATTGGTTTTAAAGCAGTTGACTAGATTGGTTTTGATAGGTAACTTTGAGGTTTGGTTGAACTAAATCGATCGACCGTGTAACACCCCTAAAATTCACTACTGAAAATTTATATTTTTAAAAATTTTATGCAGAAGCAAGTACAATAAACTTTGGAGTATTACCGCCACACTTAATACCAGATCGATTTCCTTCCACCAATCTGCTACTAAGTGCTAAGGCTAGAAAACATACTTTAATTAAATTCTAAGAAACATTCTACAAATCAGAGTAAAGTAATAGTTAGGAAGGTTAACACTCCTTCCAAGGAAAACCCCACTAATCATGGTTATAAGAAACTATTAGTAGAAAAGAAATACAAAACATTTAATAAAAGACACAAAAATACTTTCCAATATGAAACACAGGTCAACGGCCCTGGATAATCCTACACTCTAAATCCCGAAGATAAATCTCAAAGGTAGCATGCGGTCTAACCTACAAAAAACATCACCCATTAAATAGATAGGAGCTTAAAAAAGGAATCCCTTCAGTACTATGGTACTAAATAGCCCTTTACACAATACTAATATACAAGGCTCGCATACAACACATTAGATGCAATACATCGAACATGTAACCATGGGAATGCACGTACATCATCTGAAATACCATAATTACTCAAATAGCTACACACATTTGTAAGACGTATTAGTTCATTCATCGTTATTGTATTCAAGCCATGAGTGTCTTAATTAACCACTAGTTTCGTCTTTACACAACTATCAAATTATCTCCATGTGAGTATGAGAACCCTACAATTATAGCTAGTGGATCAAAAGTGCTACTCCAGGATAGAACGCACCTAGCCAATATTATAGCCAATGGACCGAAAAAATATTACTCTAAGGTAAAATACACCTGACCACTATTATAGCAGATGGACCGAAAATCATTCTAACCTAGCCCCAACCCACGTGGTGTTCCACTGTAAATAATTAGCATCTTTTCCATTATTTATTACTATACAAGGTTTGGTTTGTCAAACTCAAAAACCCTCACTATTATAGCCAATGGACTGAAAATACTACTCTAGGGTAGAACGCACCTGACCACTATTATAGCCAGTGGACCGAAATACACTCAAGGACAAAAAGATTCCTGGCTACTATTATAGTTGATGGACCAAAAATACTACTCTAGGGCATAATGCACCTGACCATTATTATAGCCAGTGGATTAGAAATCATCCTAACCTAGGTTCGGCTCAATAATCTTTCACTTTAAATAATTAGTATTTTATTTGTATCTTATTCCACAAGTAACCCCAACTAGATATGCATGCCCCTAATGGACTTTTAACTCATTACCGTACTTCCACTCCAGACTTTCTGAATGACCCGGTCCTATAGCTTAGGACCTCTACACTCCTTAAGACCCCAATACCTCTTTTTACTTTCCACTCTACTCACTATGAATCCAAAAGCTCCCATGCACATGGGTCAAGGCTTACTTGTCCATTTCTTCACCTAGGCTTCTCATCACTTACTAGGGTTTCCCCTTTAAAACCCTAATCTGGCCTATATAGGTCTAACCTCTCTTTTTCATATATAACCCATACTCCCCTTTAATTCCAACACCATCACTCCACTCAACCTACTCCAAAACATCAAAACCATACTCTCCAACTTCCACACGTGATAAAGAAACCCTAGATGGTTATCCCAGAACCCTAATACTCCTTTTTTCTTTTTACACCATACCATCACACACACACTCCACCCTCCTTTCCACTTGACTCATGCCGTTCATAAAACACCCTCCTAATGTCAACCCTAATTCCAACAAATCTCTATAACTCCCTCATATCGCTCCATACTTAGTTAGTCTCCCATGTACACTTCTACCAATCTAATTAATATCTTTTCCCCAAAGACTCAAATCACCCAAAACACTCTTTCCTCACCATGTTTAAACCTTAAACTAACTCTTCCCACGTAAACTTTCCCCCCATGCAAAGACTAACCACCCTATGCAAGACTTACACTTCCCATGTAAGATTTTACTCCCACCCTTCATTTTATTATTTTCTTCCTTTATGTTATCCTCCATGTATTACAATATACTTAGGATCTTCCTCCACTTCTTCTTACTCACTCTAACCTCTTTATTTATTTTAAATCCTTGTAGCATCTCAAAATCACCTAAGACCTCTAAGCGTGCATGTCATACCATAGAAACCATACATACGAGCATGTCATAAATATCAAGTCATGTCACCCATATTACACATATCATAAATTATACACAACATACCTTAGCTCCTTTCAAAGCAAGCTGCACTACACGCATATTTAGTCCACATTCACATATAAATACACAACACATATCATTACACCGATAAGCACATAAATCATAGTAAATACAAGCCTTAACCATATCATTACTTCCACACGTAACCACCCTTTAACACTTAGCATGTACATTTACTAGTATAATAACCCTTGCATCTCTCAAATTACTAAAGTACCCCTATTATATATATTACCACCATTTTATACCCAAACATGAAATACTAGTCCCACGAAACCTTATCTCCACTCATAATCACCCCTTAACACTTAGCATGTACATTTATTAGTACCTTCATCCTTACACCTCTAAGATTAGCAAAATACTCCTATTTCATATACATCCCCATTTACACCCGAACATGAAGTATTAGCACCAACAAGCCTT
Organism: Tamarix chinensis; assembly: GCA_030549775.1. Taxonomy (NCBI): domain Eukaryota; kingdom Viridiplantae; phylum Streptophyta; class Magnoliopsida; order Caryophyllales; family Tamaricaceae; genus Tamarix; species Tamarix chinensis. The sequence continues at coordinate 8,603,371 of CM060179.1, read as the reverse complement.
ATCTCAACACATAATCACCCTTTAACACTTAGCATGCACATTTACTAGTATTGTCACCCTTACACCTCTAAAATTATCAAAATACCCTATTCTATATATTTCACCATTTACACCCTAAACATGTATTGTTAACACCTCAACACCCCCATTTCCAAACCTATCACCCATCTACCATTTATCTTATATGCTTATTAAGTTAGCTTTCATTGCATATGCCAAATTACTAAAATACCCTTAGGCCATAAAATACTAATATTCATATCCATCCATGTACTACCAACACCACAAAACCCTTATTATTAAAATACTAATATTCATATCCATCCATGTACTAACAACACCACAAAACCCTTATTATTATTTCTAGTACCACTTATTCCTTAACCATCATATTTATTGCAATTATCGCCACCATACCATAAAATTGACCGAAATACTCCTAGACCCTAAAATATTAATATTTCTACTATCATATACATTTATAATCCATCAAACCCCTACCTACACTCTTAACAATATTCCTAACATCCTTAGGCACCCCACTTAGGTTTAAACACCCGGAGGTGTCCAAAAGACCAAACTACCCCTAAGGCTCGTATTAGTTCTATTTCATTATAGGTGTCCATACTCTCTAATCCTGGCATGTATATGGACCTAACACTTATCATTAACATCATCCCTATTTTCTTAGTCACCCATTTCACACATATCACACCATATGTAAGGCAACATAATAATCATGGAATTGGAAAGTAACACCACATTTTTACATAAATCACGTATCAAAAATTCTAATGTGTTAGTATACGATAATCCACACATTTTTTTGAGTATAATAATTACCTTATTCTTAATCAAACCAACCTTAACTGTTATCCCCGACTTAAAATGCTTAAGCTCCGTTTAGTAGACCTAAAAATAACATCACACGTAACATATTAATACTAGATAAATAAAAATATTATTTTTATTAAAAATATTTATTAAATATAATATTAATAAATAGTATTATACCTTAATATGGGTTAAATATATACCAAAAATACATGGCATAACTCACGCTACCATGCGGCGTGAGCCATGCATTTTGGACAAAGGGGGGAATAAGGAGGGAGGGGAGGCACGGATAAAGGGGTTGGGGGAGGTGGTGGAGAGGTATGGGTGGTGGTTGTTGGGTGCAGGGTTGAGGGAGGAGGTGGCTGGATGCTGGGGGTGTGGTGCAAGTGGCTCGCAACGGTGGTAGTGGCATCATGGGCTATAGGAAGGGAGGTGCTGAGTAGGGAGGGAGAGGAATAAAGGATAAGAAAAGGAAGAGAAGGGAGTAGCAGGTGGTTGCAGGAGTGAGGTAGGGTGTAGGGGTGGTTCTAGGTCGGAGTATGGTGGCTCAAGGGTGGCAAAGATGACCTTGGCGGCTGTAGGAAGAGGGTGCTACAAAAGGAGGGAGAAGAGGAATGAAGGAGAAAGAAGAATAGAAGGGGAGAGGAGAGGGGCAGGTGGCTCAGGATAGATGGAGGAGAGGATGTTGGGGTGGTGTTTGGTGGCTAAGAGGAGGTTGAAGTGGCAGCGGAAGGGAGGAGGAGAGGGGGGATAAGGTGGTAGTGTAGGGGGTAAGCCACAGGGTGGTTGGTGCTGGCGGCTTAGGGCAGTGTAGGGGTGTATGGTGTAGGAGGACAGTTGCATGGTGGCTGGTTGGGCGAGGAGGTGGTGGAGGGGTGTTGTGGGTTTGCCAAAGGAAAAATAGTGGAAAAGATGGGAAGAAAGGAAGAGAGGGTTGGCTGGGAGAGGGAGGCTTAAAGGGGAAGTGAGGCAGAGAGAGGGGAAGAAGAAGAAGAAGAAAAATAAGAGAAGAGAGGGGGAGCGGAAGTGGGAGCGGGGTAGGTGGTGCTAAAAGGGGGGTGCTATGGTTGTTATCACCTAATGGACATGGCAGGGTGACAGGGGTTAAATATGGGGGGAAGTTATGCGGAGGAGGAGGGGACCAGGGTGTTGGGCCAGAAATGGAAAGAAGGGCGAAAGTAGGAAGAGGTGGTGGTGCATGTGTGGTTGGTGGTGGTGTAGGTAGGGTGTAGGGCATAGGAGGAAGGCATTCAAGGGAGGTTAGGGGCATTTGCCTCGGGAGGGGGTGTAAGGAAAGAAGAAAGGGGCAAAGGGCTGGGGGGAAAAAGAAGGAGAAAGGGAGGAGAATGGGGCAGCCCACGCTGGAAATAAAAAGAAGGGGAAAGGTGGGCATGGGCTGGCCCGGTGGGAGAAGGGAGAAAGGATAAAAGGAGGGGGATAGGTGGCCCAAGGGAGAAAGGAGGGAGGAAAAAGAAGAAGGAAAAATAGAAAAGAGAAAAAAAGAATAAAAAGAAAAGGGAAAGGGAAAAGAGAAAAGAAAAAAAAATATTTGTAGAATTAAGATTAGGAATTAGGATAAAATTAGTTTTTGGAGAAAAAAAATATTAAATTAATTTATCTCAAATTTAGGTATTTATTTAAGATAATACTTTTAGTAAAAAACATGGGTTTGGGATTTATTTGAATTAAAGAGTGAGATAAAATGATAAAAACAATCACATTTAATTTATTAAATAATTCCATCAACTTTGTAGCTCAAGATTCCCTAAATAAATAAAATTTGATATTAAAATATCTCAATTAAGGGTTAAGTATTTAAACTTTAGTTTAAAAAAATCGGAGTATTACATATCGATTTTTCCAAATCGGTCAACCGGTTTGGCCAAAGAGTGTTCTTCTCGCTTCTTTTGACCTTGTAATGATTTAGGACTCGGTATTGTATTATGAAATGATTCTTTAATGATGAGAATACACATCCTAGCATGAATTAACTAACCTATTGGATGGGTTAATTGGTTCATAATTCATGGTATTATCCTTATGTGATTTTGAAAGGTTTTAATGGGAAAAGTGGAGTAAATATATTATGATGCAACTTTTGAATAATATAATCTAGTTCCTTGGCATAAATTGATTTAGTTAATGGACGGATTAAACTTGTCTAAGTATTAATGGAAATCCTATTGAGAGTTTTTGGAATGGTAATGATGGTTAAGTTGGAATGATTATATGTGATTGCTTTGGTTGCTATATAGGCCTTGTGTGGTGCATGACCTTTGTAAATAAAATGTTAATTAATTAAAGTAAAATATGATGAAGTAGTATATGGTTCTAGATCATCTGATCCTCAATTAACCACCGGGGATTAGTCTACCTTCGGGTTTTTTGGCTTTGTTGGGCTTACCTTCAAGTGGGATCCTAGTTGATCCTCGCATCTTACCTACTCTAGAAACTGATGATATAATAGGGAGTATTGATGCTATAGGGTGTGGTCACCTAGGCATTTTATTTGGCTTGAGGCGGACTTTAAGTCCACCGGTGGTTACTTGGCATCGGTCGAACTTTAAGTCCTCTAGTATTTGGTGCGACTTCCATCGTATTAAGAAGTCACAGGGAGATAATCCAACTCATTTCTATAAAAGGAATAATTAATTATAAATAATTAAGTAAATAGACTATGTAAATATGTAATAAGGAACTAATATGGTGATTTAAGTAAGTTAACCTCAAAGGAGCCTAGTGAATTGCTTAGATAACCTGTTTACTTGAGTATATGTTTTTATCCATGATATCTACACTATGATGATAGGTATGGTGACCCATGAATTATCTAAGCTAGTATGGTGTGTAATCATGATGCATTCTATGATCATTATAACGTATGTAATTCTACTTGTAATGTCTAAGCATTATCACATGCATAGATATGAATTCTATATTATATCTTGGGCTTGTATGTTCATGAATTCTGTTAATGAAGTAACTTGGTTTACTCAGTACGTATCTTGCTAATGTACTCGTTTGATCAGTCACCAACTCAATCTCACAAGCAAAATACCTTGTGTAGGTGTTTAAGGGTGGCTAATAGATGGTATAAATTATGTTTGGGCTAGGGGAAAATGAGTGTGGATATCTAGAGTTTTCTTTTGGTTTCTCAAGAGACCTGAGTTTTAGTTTCACCCTATAAATTTTCTTTTCTCTTGATGTGTTTCAAAACTACCCATCTTATTTCTTCCATGTGTTTCAGATGTTTTGGGTTGGCATGGCATTGTTTTGTAAGCACGTACATTTGATATCTCTATATTATGTATTTGTGCACGCTCTACTTCTTATGTTTTGGTTTGGTTGGTTTCCTAACCTTGTATGGTGTACCTAACACAAGACGGGGTGAATATTTATCTTGTGGTAGGTGATGTGGCAATACCTATTTTTTTCATAGGTGTATATTTGGTATTTTTCACTTTTGTAATTTTTTTTAAATGAAATTTTTTAGTAATAAAAAATTGGGGTGTTACAATTTGGGCCTAGTAGCATGCTTGGACTGACTCTTTAGGTCTATTAGTCTAGGTTGAAAATAATTCATATCATCACTTTCTTTGAAAATAAACTCATCATGTTAGAGGATCTATGGGGTCAACCTCAAGAACTGACTAGTCTACTATAGGCCTCTAGGGTTAGCTTGATGCAAAAAATCATCTAGTGCCAAAATTTAAGAGTTGTCGAGAGGGTGAAGCTTGAAAGTTGGAGTAAACTCTCTTATAAAATAATCTATAAAAAAAAATACTAGAGATGGGAGAACCATCAACCAAGAACAAATAATCTATAAACAAATATTATACTATTATTTGTTCGATTAATAATATTCTTCAAGAAATTAACCTTATTTACACACTCTTAGTTTATTTTTTGATGACCAGGAACAATAAGGTAGCACTCGTACACACTTTCAACAATAAACATTGCATCGTTATAGACATTTTGTAAGGGAGGTAGACCAAGGGTCGACCCAATTATTTGTAGTTATTTTGTAAGAGAGTCATGCTTCTCTTATTTGTAGTTATTTCATTGTCTCTTTGTGTAGGAGTAAGAAAAAACCCAACCCCATCCTCAATAATTGTATTGTAAGGGAGTTGTTCTCCCATCCTTAGTATTTGTTTATAAATTATTTTATAAGATGGTCATATTTGACTCTCAAGCTCCACCCTCCAAACAACCTTTAGTAACCAAAACCCAATGCCTTTTTTGCATCATCAAGTTAATCCAAGAGAATAACATCAATTATAGCAACATACAAATTATTCTTAACGTAATTATATTTTTTAATTGATGTAACCTGTCACTTTTTACAAAATTTTGGAATTATTTTCCTATTTTATATACTATAAAACATTTCTAATTAATAAGACAAAAGGTATATATCTAACAAATATCAATGTTTGCTAATTTATTGCATCATTTAATCAACCTCCTTAATTTTTTATTTACATTTTTTTTTGGCACAACAAGATGATCAAGTGAAGTAATTTCATTTATGTATTTTCACATCCGACTTATTACTTTACAAGTAACACATGTTTTTATTTATTTCACTTAGGTTCATCCACAATTAAAAACCTTCCCACTTAGGTACCTTTTTTTAACAAAGTTATGCTAGGTTATAATCTAATATAATTTAGATGATTTTTGATAATAAACGCTATATTTATATGAAATTATTAAAAATTATCCACAAAATCTAGGAAAAATATAGAAATTTTTAAAATTTTGATAGTTTTAATAATTTTCAAAACTTTTCAAATAACTAGAAGCTTTCTTTGTAGATTTTTATAGTTTTTACAAAAAAATGTATGTTTTTTTTTCTTAAATTTAGATTTTTGAAGATGATTTTTAGTTTTAGAAAAAAAATATTTGATATTCAAAAAAAAATTTAAAAGGTATATTTTTTTTAGAAATTACATTTTTATTTTTTTTAAACCACTTAGATTGTAATTTTAGATTTTTAGTATAAATTATCAGAAATCATCTTAATTACATTAAATTTAAACATAATTCAATTTTTTTGATATAAAAGGTCCCTGAGTGATAATAATTTAAAATATGGAGGCATCTGAGTATAATTATTAAATATATAAGGCAATTGTAGAATACCTAAATGCACTATATATCACTATATTTAGAAAAAATTACACGGTATACCCCTTTATCTATTTTGCTACACTCATATATCCATGTATTCCATATAAAAAAAATACAGTATAGAGCCTTCCATTCTTAATTTTGTTAAATGGTTATTAACTTAAATGAAATTTTGGCCTAAAGTAAACAAAATATCAATTTCTTTAACCTTTAACCTCCAATTCATATCCCCCATTTACTTCTTCTACCTTTAGAATTGTAGAACTAGCTATACAACCAACTCCTCTCCTCTTCCCTTTCTTCTTTCTCATCCACTCAATTCCATCACAACAACCTCCACATCACCCCTTCAAATTTGATAAATTACTTAATAGAAAAATAGTTTGTGTGTCAATTATAATATTTTTGGTGGGTTTTATGATCTGGATCCTATATATGGATTTAGAGGATCCTTCTCAAATGTCAATGGTACAATTCCATTAGCCAAATTATGATTGGTGTGTTATAGGTTACCCCTTGATATACCATAAGCATGGACGACAATTGAATAGGTTTTACGTGAAATGTGTTTGGTTTTACCTAATAGATGTATAAATGAACATGCCCAAACATATATAGAGGAAAGGGAAAAATCTATCAAGTTTGGAAACAAATACGAATAAGGAGTCCTCAAAGCTGTACTCATATCTATATCCATATTTATTTATATGTTATAAAATTACCATTTTATCTATACTAAATCATCTTTGATAAGGTTAAAAGTTGATATTAACCAAAACCATAACAATCTAAGTACACTATTACTAATTTACTACATTCCATATCTACTTATTTTTAATCAAGATCTAGTCTCTAACTCCCTTGTCACTTCTCAAACTCTTAATCCATTCGGTTGCTCTTATTGTCCCCTTTTAGCATCACTTCGGTCATCCCTCTTCTTCTCTCGGTCTCAATTAGCCATCTAACCACCACATCTTTACATTCGCCCTATCATTAGATCCTTTCTTTCTTATAAATTTCGGACCACCACCTTCTCATCTTTGTCTAATCATCATCATCAACACAAGCTAGTGCATGGTGGTGAGGTCTTGTAGGAAATTTTCATTTTTCATTTTTTTTGTTGCTTTTGTTTTTCTTTTACTCTTAGTTACTGAGTCAAATTATAATACCCCCAAATTTTAAAACTTAAAAATTTCATTTTAAAGAATTAATAGTAGAAGTCAAAACATAAAATGTAGAAGTGTCACGCCGCATCCAACATAGAAGAGGCACCCCCTATGCCTAGTCTATGTCGAGTGAAAGGCAAAAGTAAACTCATACCTAGGATTTAGGTGTAGGAAGCACTTGATTCCATCACGATATAGGATACAAAATAGAGATAAGGGAATAAATAGTGAAAATATAAGACTAGAAGTCCAAAGAGAAATAGGGATATCCGGATAACCATACCCTTCACCAAATCGTTTAGCACTCACCAAAGGCAAGCATATCCAACTAATAATCATCAATTACCTGCAAAATAGGACGGATCTACTAGTGGGAATAAGTAGCACCCATAAAATGGATGACTCGTACGCTAAGTACTGAGTAAGGTAACGGTACTATCAAGCAGGATTACACGGGATACAAGAATTCTCATAAGCAAATCATACATGCATAAATTAAAGAATGCTAGATAAGCACTGATTCCAAGTCTTTCATTAGATATACCATATTCCAATCTTTTATTTGAGTTCAGGGACTCCACTATTCTTAAACCGGTGGAACATTCCGAAACACATCTCGTGGATAATACACCCAAGCCACTATTATTATCCGGTGGAATGGAGCCAACATCTCTCAGAGTAAAATACTCTTGAACTACTATTATTAAACTGGGGGACTGGTCTAAAGAACCTCTTGGGGACAACACACCCGAGCCACTATTATTATCCAATGGAATGGACTCAATACCTCAGTCCTGACTCATGTAGTATTTCACTTTAAATGATTAATATCTTTCATTTATACTTTAACTCTTAATTGTATTTTCATTCACATTGAGTATGGACCCCCACTATTCTTAATCTGATGGAACAGAATGATGTACCTCTTGGGGACAACACACCTGAGCCACTTATTATTATACTGTGAAATGAAGCCATATAAACATCTCGATCCAACTTACATGATCTTTCACTTTAAATGATTAGTATCTTATTCAAAGTTGATTGTATATTATCATGCTAAACTCATATAAAAACACAAGACATACAACTAAACCACATAAGTACTATCACATAATTATCCTTAAATGACCATAATACCCTTAGGGTAGGCAAGACAATCGTATTCTCCTAAATCCTTATGAAACCCAATATTAATCCATATAAATTCCATATAATCATCTAAAGTACATATCCTTAGTTTCCTATAGATATATTGTATCCAACATTATACCCAAATACGCATTAACATAATTTCATTACTTTCAAGAATACCATTTCATAGCATTCCCATAAATTAACTATTCAATACAGCATACTCAACATAAAAGTATATACAAAAAACAAGTAACACATAAATCCCTAGCTATAACATGTATCCTTACCAACAAAGACATCGAGCTCTATGCATGTAAATCTTATACCTCTTATGAGATCACCAGAAGATTGCAGCACTGCAGCGAATGAGGGAAAGAAGAAGGAAAAAAAAGGTGGCGGTTGGCGGTGATAGTCGGTGACGGTAAGGGGGAAGGTTGGGGCAACCTGGGTGGTCGGCCCATCAGCCAAAGGGAGATGAGTGGTGGCTTGGGTGGTGCTCGGTGGTGGCTTGCATGGTTCGAACACCAAAAATAGGGAAGAAGGAGGAAGAAGAAGGAGAAAGGAGAAGGAAAAAGAGAAGAAGGTCGTAGAGCTGATGGATGACAATAAAATGGAGGGATAGAGGGGTATATATACTAGTAAGGTGGCGTATCTTGGAGGAGAAAATGGTAGGGGTGATGACGACGACGACGACGATCTGCCTAGAAGAAGAAAAAAAAAGGATAAAGGGGATGGTGATGGTTGAAATAGATGGAGATCAGGCAGAGGTATGAGGGGGTGATGATGATGAAGAAGACATGCACGAGAGATAAAAGCAGGGAGTGTGATGGTGATGGTGGCTGATAGTCGAAATAGAACAGCAGTAGGAAGAAGAAGAAAAAAGAAGAAAGAAGAAGAGTGGCAGGGGAAGTGATGGTGGTGCGTAGGAAAAGAGAATAATAATAATAATAATAATAATAATAATAATAATAATAATAATAATAATAATAATAATAATAATAAGAAGAAGAAGAAGAAGAAGAAGAAGAAGACAGACACACGAGTGGCAGGGATGATTGTCTCATGGTACATGTAGGAGACAAGTGATAGGGTGGTGTAGAAGAACTCAATTCCTTCACTCCACAAAATCGACACAAGAGAAGAAGGAAAAAGAAAAGAAAAGAAAAGGGAAGAAAAGAAGAAAAGAAAAGGAGAAAGAAAAGGAAAAGAGGGAAGGGTTAGGAGATTAGGATTAGATTAGGTAATTTTGGATAAGCTAAGTAATTTGGATTAGTGGAAATTTTAGCATATTTTGATTTTGGTTTATGAATTGCGGTTTATCAGAATCAAGGTTTTGGTTTCGGTTAAAGTTTTGGGTTAGGAAATTTGTTTAAGGATAACAATAAGATTTCCTGAGATTAGAATCAAATTAGGGCACTAATGATGCGGGATTAGGCTAACCAAATTTTTAGGGTATTACACAAATTACTTATAATTTTTCATCGAGAAAATAACTCCTTTGTTGGATGAGTTGAGATTTCAGTGCTACTAGGATAAATAAGAAATATATTTATTTTGCTTTTGTTGTTGAGAAAAAACACAGTGATTGGAAAATTACTATTTATCTTCTACAATTAGTTGATTTCCTCATGCCGACATCTCTTGATATTAATCAAATATAGCAATTGTTTATTAGGCGATTAGAAATTTTAGAGTAAATGGGTATGTTGCTAGGGTAAATGGTTTTGGGAAACCCATCGGGTAATAAATTTATCTATTAGGTGACAGATTATTCAACAAGTAATGGGTAATTGGTGAATACAAGTGACATAATTTATATTCATTCTAGTCGATGGATATGGATGTGTGTTTATTATCCATAAGGCATGCCCGATGTGTACCTACCCATTATCATCCTTGACCATTGAAATTATGCCTTCCACTTGGAGGCGACCGATTGATTTACCATCATTGTAGGTGAAAGTGGTAGTATATGGTTGGATTTATGCAAACACATCGATAAGCCTCTTCCTCCTATTAATATGGTCAGTGAAGAAGCTATATAAATCACCTCTTAAATCCATGAGATTTCTAAAAAGGTATGAAGTTATAGTAGGTGTGGATAAAGACCAAAAACACTTGCCTTTGATGTAGTAGGCATGAACCCCACACACCTACTTTGCTTCATATAGCCACCACAATGACCTTCCTTGAGTTGAAATATTCCACTTAGGAAGTTGGAAAAGACTAAGTATTCCTTCCGATTTGGGAAGACACACAGTCAAAGAGATAAGGGCCTTATGAGACTTCTCTTATCCTTCCTAATTATAAGATATGTATATGCCATTAATTTCCTTTAATACTTTTTTTGGGGGAGCATAAAAAATAGACTCTAGATGGCTTGTATGCGAAAAGGAATTGGTTGCACAAGTTGGCATCTCCCCACAAGACTCAAGAGACTTTATTGCCAGGCATGGATCTTTACAATGAACTTCTCGATAAAAGGCTTATAATCATTATAATTGATTTTCTTAGATAACAAAGGAACACCAAGTTACTTGATTTAGTAAGTTGCCTTTAAAGAATTAATAAAGTTTTTGGATTATACGTCTTTATGATTAAGGGAAATATTTGCTAAAATAATTGTTGTTCTTACTATTAGTCATTGATAAACTTGAGAATCCAGAAAAAAAAAAGAGGAAAATTTCACACATGCTTGGAAGAAGTATTGGTACAGCTTAAAAATAACTGATCATCAGCAAAAAGAAGATTGACAAGCTTAACATTCTTACATATGGGGTGAGGTTTAAATTAAGACTTATCTTAAATTTCAAGTAGGGCTCGATTGAAATACTCCATAACAATCACAAATAAATAAGATGACAAAGGATCCCCTTGTCTTAGGCCTTTTTTGGCCTTAAAAGGGGGGTTTCATACCTCCATTTTAAGGAGTGAATAATCTGTAAAAGTCACACATCCCATGATAAATTTAATGAAATGAATGGGGAATCAAAGGGATACCACTAAGACTTGTTCAAGAATTTTTCCAATCCACTATAACATATGCCTTTTTTGTATATAATTTAGCGAAACATGCTTCAAATTACAAGCCTTTATAAATTATGTAACAAGAAGAAAATTGTAATACCCCCAAATTTCACAGTTGAAAATTTTTGTTTGCACTAAAACCATACACTAAGACAAGGAGTGCTACCACTGTGATCGGCGCAAGTCTAACCCTAGGCCAATCTCGTACCAATCATAAGGCTAGAAAATTCACAAGACATCAATTCGATTAGGGCATAAAACCACAAGGATTTGAATAATTCATAATTAAAAGAAAAGTAGAATGGGCGATATTATAGTTATTACAGAAATAGAAAACTAGTATAGTGTCAAAGCCCCCGTGGGGAAAACAGTACAATCAACAAAATATGGTTAAAAAAATAGAAAAAGATGAGTCCAGATGACACCCTCTCTTGGGCCCTGAAATGCCCCGAAAATTTCTAATTTTATAAACTACATTTAAATGATATTTATTCTAATATTTATTTAAATAAATTATTTTAAAATTGAATTAATTAGGGAAAATCAAGAAGAAATTTATAAGTATTTTTATTAGAAAAGAATTTGGGTATTTTAGCAAATTAAGCATTTTGTTTTGAAAATAATTAAGCAAATTATTTTAATTAAAATAAGAAGGAGAAAATATTTTCAAATTAATATTAATTTTATAAATAATTTAATTATAGAAAATTAGGGTGTTTTGCTAATTAAAAAGGAATTTGTGGAAAATCATTTAAAAATCCTAATTTAGCCTAAAAAGGGATTTTAAATATTAATTTATTTAAATATTAATATTTTTAAATATCCCAAATATTCTAATTAATTTAATTATCCCAAATAATTATTTTTCTTTTTTTTTCCTTTTCCTTTTTCCTTCTTTTCTTCTTTTTTCTTCTTCTTCTTTTCTTTTTCTTTTTTTTTTCTCCTCTCCGAACTGGGCCAGCCCGGCGGCCCAGTCTTCTCCTTTTCCTTCCTTCGGCCCAGCCCGTCCGCGCGCCGTTGCCTTCTTCTCCCGCCTCCAGCGCTGCGTTTTGTCCATCGTTTTACTAAAACTCGTCGTGTTATTTAATGAGCCAGCCCGCGCGTCCTCCTTCGCCCGTCCCCCTCTACGCCGCGTTTTGACTCCACTTCCACCTAAACCCGTCGTTTCATTAATGCCTACCTCCCTCGCGCTCGACCGGCCCGGTCTGCCCCTTTCTTTTCTTTTCTTTCCTCGCGAACCGCCCGGCCCAGCCTCTTTCTTCTTCCCCTTCGCGCCTGCCAGCCCCCGACGCCGTCGAACCTGCAACTTCCCCGCCGAAAATGGCGGCATCGGCTACGAGCAGTCTTACCGGCCGATTCACCCACCCTTCTCTTCCTATTAGCTCAAAAATCATCTTGGAATAGTCAATTAACCTTCACTCTCTCTCATTCTCTCTCTCTGGCTTCTCGAATCTTCGACCCGACCCAAGCAACCGCCGGTCGATTTATGACACCGGCCACCAAAACCCTATCACCCAAACCCATCCTTCCGACCCCCAAAACCCTAATAACCCATCTAAACTCTTTAAATAGCCTAATGGTGGGTGTTTTCGAGACTTCTTCCTTCCGAAACCCCAAGTCAGAATCGCCCAGCCACCTCCCCATCAGACGCAATTATCTCCTTCCTCGGCCAACTTCAAAACCTCCTCTTGCTACCAATCTCTTCCTTGAAATTTTCTCTAGCTAACTAAGCCATTCAAATCCTTCGATTCTTCTTGAATGAGCTGCCATAACCATGCAAAGTTGGTTAGTTGCTTCGACAGAAAATTTCACCCCGAGACCTTAAACCACCTTCCACCACCACATGCGCCGCTTATAACACCTTCCAAACCAACCATTAAATCCTACTAATTATCCTCTACAGCCCCATATAATTATTTTAATTTTTCTTCCTCTCCATTACCCATTTTCCTAATTTTTGGCCCTCTTAGACCACTTTTCCGGCCACCTCCGGGAACCACCTCCGGTGACACCAATACCCTCCAACTCAAGGTGAAACCCTGGAACTTTTAAATACTTACTTTCGATTTATTGATAATTATTATGCTTTTATTCTAATTTTTAATGCTAATTTGAGTTTAATTATTATTATTATAATTATTATTATTGTGGTTATCAACTGTATTTTAATTTCTAAATTTGGTTGACAGGTCTGGGAGTATTATTGAGTAAGATAAATTATTATTCTCGAATTTTTCCTATTTAATGTAATTATTACATGATTAATGTTATTATTAATAATATAATTAATATTATTATTATTAGTGTAATTATTTAGTTAATATTGTAATTATTTCAGGAGTATTATAAACCTAAAATTTTAAATAATTCTCGCACATTGGCTTTTTACAACTATTATTAACATTTTTAACATTTTTTCTAATCATATTATTATTATTATTATCTTTATTAACTTTATATTATAAGTATATATAATATTAATATCATTATTACATTTTTGAATAGTGTTATTATTAAATGGGTTGATTTTGAAAGCCACCTTGTAATTTTAAGAATTTTGGTATTATTAATATTAATATTCTACTAATAAAAGTGTTATTAATAATGTTTTATTATTATTATTATTATTATTATTATTATTATTATTTTTATTATTATTATTGTTATTACTATTATTACTATTATTGTATTATTACTATTTTGGTGAAGGGTAGAAACCCTTGTATCACCACCCTTTCGAATGAAAACAATAATTTATTGTATTTTAAGTAATATTTTGTATAATTAATTTTTGTGTAGTATTGTTTTAATTAAAAACAAAATCTTAGAATAATTTAGAGAATAATAAAATTTTATAAGGGAGCCTAATTCTAGTATACTTTTATTTAATAGGTGAACCTAGTCTAATCCCTCAAGTGGAATAGGAGTGTGCACCAAGACCGGTGACGTTTTCGGTAAGGAGTGCTAAGGCCTTTTATGTGCTTATGTCTCTTATGTGTTTTCTCATGTTATGTATCTAATGTTTATTATAATTAACTATTTTATATGTGGTATGTCTTGGAGTTGATGTATGGTATGCATGGTATGTGTATTAATTGTATGATGATATGTGATGTGACCCCGTAAGACATGCATGAGAGAATGTTGATGTGGTTTGAGGGAATGTTGATGTGGTTTGTGTGGGAGAATGGATGAAAAAGTAGGATGGAGAAAGAAGTTGACTAAGGGAAGTGAGTTGACATAATATTATGGTTTATAAGGAATAATCCAATTTATGTGGTTTTATGTGGAAGAATATAATTTAGAGTTTTATGCGGAGAATTTAATTTATGATTTGATTGGGAGAATATAAATTATGATTTGTTTGGGAGAGTTTAGTTATGATGTTATTTGGGAGAATGTAATTTATAATATTACATGGGAGAATTTAATTTATGATTGATTGGGAGAATATAAATTATGATTTGTTTGGGAGAGTTTAGTTATGATGTTATTTGGGAGAATGTAATTTATAATATTATATGGGAGAATTTAATTTATGGTTGATTGGGAGAATTAAATTATGGTTTGTTTGGGAGAATTTAGTTTATGATGTTATTTGGGAGAATGTAATTTACAATATTATATGGGAGAATTTAAGTTATGATTTGATTGGGAGAGTTAATCTATAATGTGTTTGGGAGGATTTAGTTTATGATGTTATTTGGGATAATGTAATTTATAATATTATATGGGAGAATTGAAGTTATGATTTGATTGGGAGAGTTAATTTATAATTTGTTTGGGAGAATCTAATTCATCATGTTATTTGGGAAAATGTGATTTATGATTTATGTGGAAGAATCTTTATGTGACTTGAATCTAGGGTTTGGTAAGGATGAATATTTAATTTGGTATGGATTGAATTTAGGGTTTGGTATTGACAAATCTTTGGGTTTTATATGGCTTGAATTTAGGTTTGGTATGGGTGAATCTTTGGTTTTGTATTGATTGAATTTAGGGTTTGCATGAAGAAGTTCGAAGGTTTGCATGGGGAGGTTAATGTTTGCATGGGTATGAAATGTATGTGTGGAAAGTTGATTTGGGATGTAGGGAACATAATATAAGTGTTGTTTGGGCGTTTATACACTTTGGGTGAAAGATAGTACGTAGAGCATTATCTGGGTACATAGGAGACTGAGCTAGGGTTTGGAGTGGTTAATTATGGTTTGGGTTGGTTGATTAGGGTTTGGTGTGGTTGCTTAGGGTTTTTGATGTATCATGTGTTTTTGGTGATTAAGGTGTAATTATGAGAATGGGATCGATGACTTGTAATGTGTGGAGTATTAAAATGATTTGGGTGATGTGAGGTGAAGTAAGAGGGGATGTTAAGGCCTAGATTAGGGTTTCGGGATAGAACCCTAGAGTGAGATGTGAAGTAGAATTGGAGGATAAGTGTAAAGGGAGCGATTCATGCATGTCTAGGGTTTGGTGGTAGCACATGTGTACTTGGTGATTAAAGTATGAGGATGGATATGGAATTTATGTTTTATGATTCGTGCATGTTTAGTGAAAGCCTTTGAATAAGATACTTAAGACATTAATCACGTAAAGTGAAAGATGTTGAGCCGGGCCCAGACCGATCCACCGGCATAATAGTGGCCAGGTACTGCGGTAACCTGGAGATCGATCCACCGGCTTAATAGTGGCAGGGAATATTTCCCTCACGACCGATCCACCGGCAATAATAGTGGGGGATCCCGAGCTCAACAAACCAAACTATACATGTTGATAATAAGTGGGAAGACATTATCTACTTACAGTGGAACACCGTGCGAGAAGGGGCCAGACCGATCCACCGGCTATAATAGTGGCAGGGTATGTTACCCTCGCGACCGATCCACCGGCTAAAATAGTGGCAGGGTATGTTACCCTTGCAACCGATCCACCGGCTAAAATAGTGGGGTTCCCGTACTCGTATGGACTTGATAAAAAGTATGATGTGAAATGAATTCTAATAATAGATTAATGAAATGATTAATCCAGTCTACAATCGGGCCTTGTACTCTTACTTGGATGGTTGTATGTATTTATGTGATCATATTGGTCTTATGCATTATTATTATTTCTGCATTATTGTACAACTATGTGTTGGCCTTAGTGATCAAGTCTCCTTACTCAGTACTGGACCCGTACTGATACTACATTGATTGATGGGTCCTGTGATGATCCACCGATGGTGGGGAGCAGACCGCTTGTGCAGGTTTAAGATCAGAGATTGTTTGGGGTGGCAGGCCTGACTTGAGTGAGTAGGCAATCCGGCATTTGACCATCGGGTTTTATCTTATTTAAATGTATTTCTATTTGTAAGTTACAAGTGTTTATAAATGTTTATGCGTACTCTGATTTTGTTGTAAGATCTTTTAAATTCTTTTATGAATTGTTAATTTGAATTTAACGTAAATCTTTCCTTTAGCCTTAGCACTTGGTACTGGAACGGTTGGAGAGAACCGGTCTGGTACTAAGTGTGGCGGTAACATTCCCAGAATTCACAGGTTTTAAGTGTTTCTACCTTAATTGCTTCCGCTTTCAAAAAAAAAAAATTTAGTGAATTTTGGGGTGTTACAAGTTGGTATCAGAGCAGGTTTCGACCATGCTCTTCCGTGTTCTTTAAAACTTTTAAATTGATACCACAGGATGGTATCGAAGTTGATTTCAACCAAGTTCCTTCATTTTTAAATTTTTCTCTAAGCTGATGCCACAAGTGGTATCAGAGTGGTTGGTCCTTCGGCCACGCTCTTTTTCAAAAATAAATTTGGTTTTCGAGCTTTGTATTTGATTTTGAAGTGGGTTTTGACCGCTCCTATATTTGTTCTTAAACTTTTTAAGCTGATACCACAAAGTGGTATCAGAGCTTTTGGTTGTTGAGAATCGGGTTTCGGTTAGAGATTCGATTCTCACGATCCTAAATGTTTTAAATGAAAATATATTTAGCTTCTTTCAAGTGAATTTTAAATCCGGATTAGCTTGTGAGGATAGTGTGATTGGGTAGTATAAGTGGCCTTGTGATTTAATGTTGCGATTATTATGGTTTTGTAATTAGTTTGTTCTTAAGGGGGTAGTAACCCCACTAGATTAACCCTAGTCTTGTAGGTTTTATGGATTGATAACCTTAGTGTGTACCTTGCCGGAATAGATATGATATGATATAAATTGTAATATATTTTTATTAGAGTTGTGTACTCTTTAAAACTTTCGTTCCTTTATTTTGTTTGAACTTCACGTTATAAATTTTTGTTGTTATTCTCTTGTAAGATTTTATTTTAAAGAATAGTATTCTCGTAACTTGTTTTGACTTTAAGTATGTACTTCTTCCTTATTTGAATTCCATTGTATTTGATCTGCTAAGCATTGATTTTCCTCCTTTTATTTTGCTTCATATGCCTTGTTTGTTTCAACTTTGCTTGGTTTAGTTTTGTAAAACATCGTTTTACTTTTCTTCGGATTTACTTTTAACCTATTTATTGTGGTTAATGCTTTATTCAATCGTTTTGACAAGTTTACGCTACTTAGATTTTCCCTGAATTTCGGGGACGAAGTTCCTTTTTAAGGGGGTAGTGATGTAATACCCCGTATTTTTAAAATCCATATTTATTAAGTCCAATGATTTTATTAACGTAATTTGATATACATAATTAATTATTTTAATTTCGATCTGTCTTATGGATTTATCGACGATTCAAAGTCATAGTTAAATTTAATTAAAGTTCTTATGAGTTCAATTTTTGGTTAATAATATGTATTCTCGTTCTTTCTCGTATTTTCATATTTTAGATTTGTTATTTTTTTTATTTATAACGTTGTCATGTGATTACGACATTATTTTGAAGTTATATTTTGGTGACAAAATACATTATTTAAATTATATAATTCCTATTGAATAGTTAAATTTATGGTAATGGTTTTATCAGTAGAAAATATTTTCTACTCTAAATTATTCATTTCAATCATTAATATTCTTAGAAAAGTTTTAAATTTAGAAGACGTATTCAGGAATTTCTTTCCAAAATTAGCTTTATTCTGTTGTATGCTCTTTGATTTACAGAAAAATAATTTCGGAAATGACTAAATTGGGCTCGGGTGTTAGAGTTCAACTTAAATATTTTATTATATGATTTAAATAAATTTTTGAGTTCTTATGATATATTTCCATAAATAATACATATTTTTTTAGGTTCATCGGTTATTCCTTCCGAGAGTGTTTCCAAAATTCTTATATAACTCTTTTATTAATTTTGAGCTTTCGGATCTTTTCGAAATATATTTTCGATAAATAAATTTTTGATTAAATTCTCCCAATATTTATATTTAATATTTAGTATTTAAATTGAACTTATACCCAGGTACAACAACCCATAGTTTGTCTCTAAGGGGGTAGTTTTTTTTATAAGTGTTGTATTTATATGGTGTCCCTATTTTCGTGGATTTAAATTTTCTTTAGTAATTTTATTCCTAAGGGGGTAGTTTATATGGGTATTAGCGTTAGTCGGTTTTCTATACACTTAGAGCATTTTCTCCCTAACCCTAGGCGCTCCCGGAGACTTCGGGGGCGAAGTCTGTTTTTAAGGGGGTAGTGATGAAATGCCCCGAAAATTTCTAATTTTATAAACTACATTTAAATGATATTTATTCTAATATTTATTTAAATAAATTATTTTAAAATTGAATTAATTAGGGAAAATCAAGAAGAAATTTATAAGTATTTTTATTAGAAAAGAATTTGGGTATTTTAGCAAATTAAGCATTTTGTTTTGAAAATAATTAAGCAAATTATTTTAATTAAAATAAGAAGGAGAAAATATTTTCAAATTAATATTAATTTTATAAATAATTTAATTATAGAAAATTAGGGTGTTTTGCTAATTAAAAAGGAATTTGTGGAAAATCATTTAAAAATCCTAATTTAGCCTAAAAAGGGATTTTAAATATTAATTTATTTAAATATTAATATTTTTAAATATCCCAAATATTCTAATTAATTTAATTATCCCAAATAATTATTTTTCTTTTTTTTTTTCCTTTTCCTTTTTCCTTCTTTTCTTCTTTTTTCTTCTTCTTCTTTTCTTTTTCTTTTTTTTTTCTCCTCTCCGAACTGGGCCAGCCCGGCGGCCCAGTCTTCTCCTTTTCCTTCCTTCGGCCCAGCCCGTCCGCGCGCCGTTGCCTTCTTCTCCCGCCTCCAGCGCTGCGTTTTGTCCATCGTTTTACTAAAACTCGTCGTGTTATTTAATGAGCCAGCCCGCGCGTCCTCCTTCGCCCGTCCCCCTCTACGCCGCGTTTTGACTCCACTTCCACCTAAACCCGTCGTTTCATTAATGCCTACCTCCCTCGCGCTCGACCGGCCCGGTCTGCCCCTTTCTTTTCTTTTCTTTCCTCGCGAACCGCCCGGCCCAGCCTCTTTCTTCTTCCCCTTCGCGCCTGCCAGCCCCCGACGCCGTCGAACCTGCAACTTCCCCGCCGAAAATGGCGGCATCAGCTACGAGCAGTCTTACCGGCCGATTCACCCACCCTTCTCTTCCTATTAGCTCAAAAATCATCTTGGAATAGTCAATTAACCTTCACTCTCTCTCATTCTCTCTCTCTGGCTTCTCGAATCTTCGACCCGACCCAAGCAACCGCCGGTCGATTTATGACACCGGCCACCAAAACCCTATCACCCAAACCCATCCTTCCGACCCCCAAAACCCTAATAACCCATCTAAACTCTTTAAATAGCCTAATGGTGGGTGTTTTCGAGACTTCTTCCTTCCGAAACCCCAAGTCAGAATCGCCCAGCCACCTCCCCATCAGACGCAATTATCTCCTTCCTCGGCCAACTTCAAAACCTCCTCTTGCTACCAATCTCTTCCTTGAAATTTTCTCTAGCTAACTAAGCCATTCAAATCCTTCGATTCTTCTTGAATGAGCTGCCATAACCATGCAAAGTTGGTTAGTTGCTTCGACAGAAAATTTCACCCCGAGACCTTAAACCACCTTCCACCACCACATGCGCCGCTTATAACACCTTCCAAACCAACCATTAAATCCTACTAATTATCCTCTACAGCCCCATATAATTATTTTAATTTTTCTTCCTCTCCATTACCCATTTTCCTAATTTTTGGCCCTCTTAGACCACTTTTCCGGCCACCTCCGGGAACCACCTCCGGTGACACCAATACCCTCCAACTCAAGGTGAAACCCTGGAACTTTTAAATACTTACTTTCGATTTATTGATAATTATTATGCTTTTATTCTAATTTTTAATGCTAATTTGAGTTTAATTATTATTATTATAATTATTATTATTGTGGTTATCAACTGTATTTTAATTTCTAAATTTGGTTGACAGGTCTGGGAGTATTATTGAGTAAGATAAATTATTATTCTCGAATTTTTCCTATTTAATGTAATTATTACATGATTAATGTTATTATTAATAATATAATTAATATTATTATTATTAGTGTAATTATTTAGTTAATATTGTAATTATTTCAGGAGTATTATAAACCTAAAATTTTAAATAATTCTCGCACATTGGCTTTTTACAACTATTATTAACATTTTTAACATTTTTTCTAATCATATTATTATTATTATTATCTTTATTAACTTTATATTATAAGTATATATAATATTAATATCATTATTACATTTTTGAATAGTGTTATTATTAAATGGGTTGATTTTGAAAGCCACCTTGTAATTTTAAGAATTTTGGTATTATTAATATTAATATTCTACTAATAAAAGTGTTATTAATAATGTTTTATTATTATTATTATTATTATTATTATTATTATTATTATTATTTTTATTATTATTATTGTTATTACTATTATTACTATTATTGTATTATTACTATTTTGGTGAAGGGTAGAAACCCTTGTATCACCACCCTTTCGAATGAAAACAATAATTTATTGTATTTTAAGTAATATTTTGTATAATTAATTTTTGTGTAGTATTGTTTTAATTAAAAACAAAATCTTAGAATAATTTAGAGAATAATAAAATTTTATAAGGGAGCCTAATTCTAGTATACTTTTATTTAATAGGTGAACCTAGTCTAATCCCTCAAGTGGAATAGGAGTGTGCACCAAGACCGGTGACGTTTTCGGTAAGGAGTGCTAAGGCCTTTTATGTGCTTATGTCTCTTATGTGTTTTCTCATGTTATGTATCTAATGTTTATTATAATTAACTATTTTATATGTGGTATGTCTTGGAGTTGATGTATGGTATGCATGGTATGTGTATTAATTGTATGATGATATGTGATGTGACCCCGTAAGACATGCATGAGAGAATGTTGATGTGGTTTGAGGGAATGTTGATGTGGTTTGTGTGGGAGAATGGATGAAAAAGTAGGATGGAGAAAGAAGTTGACTAAGGGAAGTGAGTTGACATAATATTATGGTTTATAAGGAATAATCCAATTTATGTGGTTTTATGTGGAAGAATATAATTTAGAGTTTTATGCGGAGAATTTAATTTATGATTTGATTGGGAGAATATAAATTATGATTTGTTTGGGAGAGTTTAGTTATGATGTTATTTGGGAGAATGTAATTTATAATATTACATGGGAGAATTTAATTTATGATTGATTGGGAGAATATAAATTATGATTTGTTTGGGAGAGTTTAGTTATGATGTTATTTGGGAGAATGTAATTTATAATATTATATGGGAGAATTTAATTTATGGTTGATTGGGAGAATTAAATTATGGTTTGTTTGGGAGAATTTAGTTTATGATGTTATTTGGGAGAATGTAATTTACAATATTATATGGGAGAATTTAAGTTATGATTTGATTGGGAGAGTTAATCTATAATGTGTTTGGGAGGATTTAGTTTATGATGTTATTTGGGATAATGTAATTTATAATATTATATGGGAGAATTGAAGTTATGATTTGATTGGGAGAGTTAATTTATAATTTGTTTGGGAGAATCTAATTCATCATGTTATTTGGGAAAATGTGATTTATGATTTATGTGGAAGAATCTTTATGTGACTTAAATCTAGG
Organism: Tamarix chinensis; assembly: GCA_030549775.1. Taxonomy (NCBI): domain Eukaryota; kingdom Viridiplantae; phylum Streptophyta; class Magnoliopsida; order Caryophyllales; family Tamaricaceae; genus Tamarix; species Tamarix chinensis. Next base: position 8,581,017 of record CM060179.1, on the reverse strand, counting down.
GTTTGGTAAGGATGAATATTTAATTTGGTATGGATTGAATTTAGGGTTTGGTATTGACAAATCTTTGGGTTTTATATGGCTTGAATTTAGGTTTGGTATGGGTGAATCTTTGGTTTTGTATTGATTGAATTTAGGGTTTGCATGAAGAAGTTCGAAGGTTTGCATGGGGAGGTTAATGTTTGCATGGGTATGAAATGTATGTGTGGAAAGTTGATTTGGGATGTAGGGAACATAATATAAGTGTTGTTTGGGCGTTTATACACTTTGGGTGAAAGATAGTACGTAGAGCATTATCTGGGTACATAGGAGACTGAGCTAGGGTTTGGAGTGGTTAATTATGGTTTGGGTTGGTTGATTAGGGTTTGGTGTGGTTGCTTAGGGTTTTTGATGTATCATGTGTTTTTGGTGATTAAGGTGTAATTATGAGAATGGGATCGATGACTTGTAATGTGTGGAGTATTAAAATGATTTGGGTGATGTGAGGTGAAGTAAGAGGGGATGTTAAGGCCTAGATTAGGGTTTCGGGATAGAACCCTAGAGTGAGATGTGAAGTAGAATTGGAGGATAAGTGTAAAGGGAGCGATTCATGCATGTCTAGGGTTTGGTGGTAGCACATGTGTACTTGGTGATTAAAGTATGAGGATGGATATGGAATTTATGTTTTATGATTCGTGCATGTTTAGTGAAAGCCTTTGAATAAGATACTTAAGACATTAATCACGTAAAGTGAAAGATGTTGAGCCGGGCCCAGACCGATCCACCGGCATAATAGTGGCCAGGTACTGCGGTAACCTGGAGATCGATCCACCGGCTTAATAGTGGCAGGGAATATTTCCCTCACGACCGATCCACCGGCAATAATAGTGGGGGATCCCGAGCTCAACAAACCAAACTATACATGTTGATAATAAGTGGGAAGACATTATCTACTTACAGTGGAACACCGTGCGAGAAGGGGCCAGACCGATCCACCGGCTATAATAGTGGCAGGGTATGTTACCCTCGCGACCGATCCACCGGCTAAAATAGTGGCAGGGTATGTTACCCTTGCAACCGATCCACCGGCTAAAATAGTGGGGTTCCCGTACTCGTATGGACTTGATAAAAAGTATGATGTGAAATGAATTCTAATAATAGATTAATGAAATGATTAATCCAGTCTACAATCGGGCCTTGTACTCTTACTTGGATGGTTGTATGTATTTATGTGATCATATTGGTCTTATGCATTATTATTATTTCTGCATTATTGTACAACTATGTGTTGGCCTTAGTGATCAAGTCTCCTTACTCAGTACTGGACCCGTACTGATACTACATTGATTGATGGGTCCTGTGATGATCCACCGATGGTGGGGAGCAGACCGCTTGTGCAGGTTTAAGATCAGAGATTGTTTGGGGTGGCAGGCCTGACTTGAGTGAGTAGGCAATCCGGCATTTGACCATCGGGTTTTATCTTATTTAAATGTATTTCTATTTGTAAGTTACAAGTGTTTATAAATGTTTATGCGTACTCTGATTTTGTTGTAAGATCTTTTAAATTCTTTTATGAATTGTTAATTTGAATTTAACGTAAATCTTTCCTTTAGCCTTAGCACTTGGTACTGGAACGGTTGGAGAGAACCGGTCTGGTACTAAGTGTGGCGGTAACATTCCCAGAATTCACAGGTTTTAAGTGTTTCTACCTTAATTGCTTCCGCTTTCAAAAAAAAAAATTTAGTGAATTTTGGGGTGTTACAGGCCCCATGCCAGGGCTAACAGGACATCACTCAATCCCACCCAACCCATCAAATGCGTCAAAGTCATTAAATATAGTATCTTTTACCTGCACCAAATTAGAAAGGGTAATTGCTTGTGGGAATGAGAAGCATCCATAAAACAGATGACCAATACGCTACGTACTGAGTAAGGTAACCATACGGCTAAGGCCAAACATAAAAGACAGAGAATACAAACAATGAATCATTCCATTTAAGCATAATTATCAGATCTCTGGCCATTATTTCCATTTTCACACAATTTTCAATTTAAGTCCATACAAGTACAGGAACCCCACTATTATAGCCGGTGGATCAAAAACATCTAGGACAGAACGCTTTTTGCTACTATTATTCGCTGGTGGATCGATTTTTAGGGTAAGGTGCTCTTGGCTACTATTTATGCCGGTGAATCAGTCTAGCTCCAACTCCTATGGTGTTCCACTATAAGTAATTAGTATATTTTTCATGACTTATTATCAATTAAGGTTTGATTTATTGAGCTCAATATCCCCCACTATTATAGCTGGTGGATTGGAAACATCCAGGATAGCATGCACCTGTCCACTATTATTTGCCGGTGGATCGGTCTCCAAGGTACCCTACACCTAGCCATTATTATTACCGGTGGATCGGTCTAGGCCCAATTCAATAATCTTTCACTTTAAATGGTCGGTGTCTTATTCATGTCTTATTCAATAGGTAATTTCATACTAGAGATGCATGCCCATTAGACTTCCTATTTACACCTTTTCACACCTGCTCTCTTGAAAAATCTTGTCTCATATCTTAGGACTTCTACGCATCCTAGAATTTCCAGACATCTTTCCCCTTTTTTTCCTTACTCACCATGAAAGCTAAGCTCCTATGTATGTGAGTCGATGCCCATTTTCTCATATCTCTGGAATAACTCACCATCACCATCTAGGGTACTCTTTTAGAAACCCTAATCTGGCCTATTTGGCCTAACATCTCCCTATCATACACAAACCATGCTCCCTTTGCTTCCAACCCATCATCCCACTCGCTCCACACCCATCATCATAACCTTACTTCCCATCCTGCACGTGTGGCCACAAAAACCGTAGTTTTCCACCACAAACCTTGGCACCTCTCCTTTGTTATATATCGTCCCTTCATCACCCTCACTCACCATTTCCCTTTCCACTTGACACATATTTCCCCCTCTATGCGACACCCTTCCACTCTCATCTCAATTCCCACACTCCAATCACTTCCACTAACTCTCCGTTCCACACACTTCCCCCACTTAGGGTTTTCTCACATACCCTGGCCAAGTCCCCTATGCACCTTTATACCAACCTATGTACTATTTTTCACTTATGGACTCCAATCACTCCAACTACTCTTTCCTCACCTTCCTTAACCCTCAAGTCACCTTTTCCCACGTAAAAGTTACCCTCGTGCAAAGAATAACAACCCCATGCATGCTTTACACTCCCCATGAAAGATTTATCCCATCCTCCTATTTTGTTCAAATTATCCTTTTATTTGTCCACCCATAAGTCATGAGATACTTAGGCCTTCCTCACTTTCCTCTTAGCACTCTGGTCTCTTTACTTCTTTTATCTTCCTACAACCTCATCTTACTACTTAGGGACTCCAAGTATGCATGTCATATAGGGCAACAATACATAAGCTCAACACAAGTACACGTCACATCACTATATTACACATGCCATAAAACATATACAACTTACCTTAGCTCTATGCTTAGCCAACTACACTACAAGTGCATAATCTATAACCACATAAGATACATACATATAACCAACACAAATAAACATGTAATACACAAATTAGGCCCTAACTACATCCTTACGTAGAACGACATGAGACTTGGAGCACGAGTCCTATGCCTCCTTGGGGGACATATTTGGTTCACCTAAAAGAGTGGAACACTAGTGTTAACTTCCATCTTATTCCTTTCATTATCCCCTAATTGATTTTTAGTAAAAATAATAATATTTTTAATGATAATAATAATAGTCCTAATAGTATTAATAAGGTTGGTATTATTATAGAGGCTAACCATAATATTAGTAGTAGAGTTAACTATAATAAGATTAATAATAGTAATGATGATGATGATGATGATAATTTTAGAATATTAATAATAATAGTAATAGTAAAAAAATAGTAATAATAATAATGATAATAAGGATATAATAAAAATTATAAAAAATAATCTATACTTAAGTGATAGCAAAGGTTAGGGTATAGCCAAAAGTGGATGTGGCAACTAGGGTGGCAGCGGTGGCGGAAGTGGTGGTTGTTTGGAAAATTTAAGCTTTGGGGTTGGAAGAGAGGAAGGGAGGTAGTCCTTGTGAGTTGGTAGGTTTCCTGGACCAGGAGGGTTGTAGTGGTGGTGGTGGCATGGTAGGGTGGCAGCTGCGGTGGACGAGGGTAGTGGAGAAGGAAGGAGAAGTAAGGAGAGGGAGAAAGGGGAAATGAAGGGTATGGGAAGGTAAGGGAAGGTTTGCTAGGTTGAGAGGGAGGTAGTGGGGGTGGTGGAGGAAGCAGTGCAGGGCGGCGGAAGCGGCAACGATGGGGTGCAAATGATAGCTCAAGCTACCCACTTTACATAGGTATGGCAAGCTATGTAGGAGGAGTTAGGGGTAAGGAGTGGTCTGATTTGGTGGAGGGTAATGCAAGGAAGAGGTTCGGTGGTGGTTTGGATGGCGACGATGCACGACGGCGGCTGGGGCGGCATCTAATGGTGTAGTGGTGGGGAATTTCTGGAAAATCTTGGAAAAACAAAAAGGAGAGGAAGAAGGGTGATGACTGGGGTATTTATAGGCATGGGGAGGAGAAAATGAAAAGGGAGGATGAGGAAAAGGGAGTAGGAGGGGCAGGGGCTTGTCGGTCGGCTGTGGCAGACCGATACAAGCTTGTAGGGGTGTAGGGTTGCAAAGGGTAGGGGTAATTTTGGCAGGTTATAGAGGAGTTGGTGAGGGTGTCGGGGTTGTGGAAGATAGGGGACCAATGTAGGGCAGTGCCGGCTATATGCCCTATAGGTTATGTTGAGAGGAGAGTAAGGGAGGAAGGGGAGCCATGGTTGCAAAGCAGCCATGCACACCAACAATTGAGGGGTGAGGTAGGAGACGGGGATAGAACGGGAAAAAGAAAGAAAAGCAGGGAGAAAACAGGGAGGATGGACGATGCTAGGCGGCACGAGGGGGAGGAAAAATAGAAGGGAGTGGGTTGGGTTTAGCTAGGTTGCATAGGGGAGAAGAAGGATAGAATAGGAGGAAAGGGGAGAGGAAAAGGAAGAAAATGGAGGAAGAAGGAAAAAAAAAAGGTGTTTGGGTATTTGTTTTTTTTTTATGTTTTTGATTTTTTTTATAATGATAAAATTAGTAAAAATAAATAATTAAATTTCCTTTTTATATTAATTTAGAAATTTTGGTTAAATCTTCCTAAATTCCATTTTAATTAATAAATTACCCTAATCTCCCCTAATTTAATCCTATATTATTTTCCTCTTTTGTTTGTCTTAATTACTCCCATTGTATTGAAATTATTTTATAAAAAAATTATATTTAATTGATCTCACATATTAACCTCTATTTTATTATTAATTCCTTAATTAAGGTTTTGGAGTATTACAAATATTATCTCCTATACTTATACCTTTCACAAATGCAGCTTGGGTGTCTCCAATAATAGATGGAACAATGGATTGAAGTATATTGCTTATGACCTTTGTAGTAAGCTTATATAACATGTTACAATAAGTTGTATATCTAAACTCACTTGTCTTAAATAATTATGGAGTTTTGGAATCAGGTTTGAAGTGGCCACATTGAGTCTTTTAGGGATGATACTTGAAAACCTTGACAAATGCACTCCATAACCTTTCACTCATGCGACTGATACAAGTTGTCATTATAACAATTAGGTCTAAATGCCTTATCAACATCCATACTAAATAGTGCATCCTTAACTTCCTCTTTCTACACTAGTGACAATAACATATATTGTTGAGCTTTAGTGAGGTGAAGAAATTTATCCATAATGTCTGGTCTAAACTAACCTTTTGAGATATGAGGAGTACCTATAAGCCATTTATAAAAATCAATAAAAGCTTGAGTGATGATTATCTGGTTGGCGGTGATGGAACCATCATCTAGCTAATGTAACATCCCCAAAATTCACTACTGAAAAATTTCGTTTAATTAAAGAAAATTGCGGAAGCAAATTAATAAACCGTGAACTTTGGGAGTATTACCACCACACTTAGTACTAGACCGGTTCACTCATACCGTTCCAGTACCAAGTACTAAGGCTAAAAGAGTAAAATACCATTTTACGAGAAACTTAAGCATTTAAAAATCAGAGAAGCACAGTAAACACTTTACAAGAGAAAAATTCAACAACGGTGGTTACAAAATAACAAATACATTGAATTTAAAAGAGACAAGTTAAAACCCTAAAATTTTCGGACAGTACCTTACGCTCTTTCCCAAGAGCCCACTTGAATAGCACCTGAATACAACTTTCAAGGGGTACTGCCCATTGAATAGGCAGGGGCCCCACGAAGGGAACCCTTCAGTACTATGGTACTGAGTAACCCTTTAAAAACGCACTTAAAAACAGGCACGCAGTGTCACACATGATACTACATACGTACACAATGAAAGGTAAAATACTTAAGATCCACAGTCATACAACCACATACTTAACGAATCAATAATTATTAGTAGGCCATAGCAAACGATCAATACGTCTGGGCCTTAAGCCCTTAATCCATCATTATCAATCATCTCAATGTCTAGTATTTTTCCATAATTTATTCACATCCAAAATAAATTTTATTGAGCTTGGGACCCCCACTATTCTGGTCGGTGGATCAGAATACACACACACACACAGATATATATATATATATATATCATCCAGGGTAAAACACATCTTGGGCCACCATTATATCTGGTGGATCGATACTCATGAACATCATCCAAGGCAAAACATCCTGGGCCACTATTATTTCCGGTGGATCGGTACTCATCAAATAAATCAACTGGTCCCGGCTCATTAATCTTTCACTTTAATAATTAGCATTTTCCCTTTTTATTCAGCACAACAATTCCATTTATTTGCCTCGATAGGGAGATCAAGAATCCGGGACACAAAGGTACACCGGTCACACTGGTGCGTAAAAGCAACTCAGTACCCTTCAACTAGTAACCTAGGGACGCAAAGGTACCTTGGTCGTACTAGTGCATAAAGCTAACTCAGTACCCTAATAACAAGGACACCTAATCCTTAAGTATACATACCCCCTAACTAGGTCCGTAGATCTAGAGAGAGTAGATATAGGGCCTGGCTGGGGCACAAATGCACTCCAGCAAATACCAAATAATCGTGGGCTAAACTACGTCTTTATGGTAGCGACCCCTAAAGAGCCACCATTCCCGATCTCGAGGTCTTTCACTTTAAGTATTAGTGTCTTAATTAATGGTGATCACAAAAGCACAACAATCAGATAACTATCCTCTTTTAATCGTTCAGATATCATCAAAAATTTCTTATTCAGATGGTCATCCAGAGTAACACAGAAGAGTCATTAAGGCCATCCTAATCTCATCTAATTTCGAATTAGATTTCGATCTCGTGGTACTTACTAATCATTAGATACTCCTACCTCGCTAATCAGCGTTATTTGAGACATATCACAAATTCCACAATCACAATGAAATATTAGATACAAACTACTCATTTACCCCTTACTTATAAAATTATTAGGTCATCCCTTCCTTACTTGACAAATTACCATATTACCCTCCTTGTTACAAAATTTCCAAGTTACCTTTACTCGATTTAGGTTACTAAATTATTTCTCATACTTATTAGGTCACTAATCCCCCTTAATAATTATTACACTTAATATACTTTCCATTTAGTTGGTTAGATTACCACTTTGCCCTTTTTCCTTTATTATAATTAATAAATTATCCTTGAGTTGGTTAAATTACCAAATTACCCTTCCTCCTTATCCTAATTACCAAATTACCCTTTTGTTTAGTTAATTACTCAATTACCATCCTCTATTATTAATTACCAACTACCCTTCTCCATTCTCAAAATTACCAAATTACCCCTGGTTGGTTAAATTACCAAATTACCCTTTTATATGATCATAATTACCAAACTACCCTTCTCCTTCATCAAATTTACCAAATTACCCCTTGGTCATGTAAATTACCAAATTGCCCTTCTTAATTGTCATGATTACCAAACTACCCTACTCCATTATTAAAATTACCAAAATACCCTCTAGTCGGTTAAATTACCAAATTACCCCTCACATTTATCATATCTACCTATTTTACCCTTCTCCATTATTAAATTATCAAATTACCCTTTAGTTATTTAAATTATTATTTTACCCTTCTCAATTATTATAATTACCAATTTACTCCTTTCCAATTTCCACTTTTACCCTTTTGATTTACAAAATTACCGTTTTACCCTTTTACCTTCAAATTTACCATTTTACCCCTTAACTCCTAAAAATTACCACATCGCCCTTTTACTTATAAAATTTTCATTTATCCTTTATTATGAAATTACTATCCTACCTCTTTTAATTTCCAAATTATCATTCTGCCCATTAATCACAAAATTACTATTTTACCCTTTAATTATAAAATTACAAATTTACCCTTTTATGACAAAATTATCAAATGGTCCTTTTATTACAATTTACCAAATTGCCCTTTTATTACAAATTTACCAAATTGCCCCTTTTATTACAAAATAACCAAATTGCCCCTTTTTGTTACAAAATTACCAAATTGCCCCTTTTTATTACAAAATTACTATTTTACCCCCTTACCTCCAAAATTACCATTTTCTCCTTTTATTAACAAATTTACCATATTACCCTTGTCTCCAAAATTACCATAATACCCCTTTTTACTAAAATTTACCATTATACCCCTTAGCACACCACTTATATTAAATTATTATTATTACTACATAAAATATTAATATTAATGCATCATCCACAACTTTTAAGGTTAATACAATACTCATTAACACCCATATATATATTAAGCCATATTCTTGTACAATGTACATTAATAAAATTCCCTAAGGCTCACAAAATATTAAACATGTATTAAATATTACAATAGCATAAAATAGCATGGATAATACTTAACATTTTCCTTAACAACCAAATTATTACCTTAAATATTATTTCCATACATATCATATAACCTATCATGCTTCCTTTTATCAACCAACACAATAACCACATATAATATATTAAACAACATATATCAAGCATAATACACATTAAAAATGCCTAATGTGCTAACATGCGTTAATCCATGCATTTAAGCGGGATTTAACGATTACCTCAGTTTTCGCAAAAACGAACCTTACCGGTATTCCGGTCAAAGGTCCAAGCTTTGATTATAAAAGCCAATACCTAAAAATAATATAAAGATTTATTACATTAGAAATAATAAAATCAAGGCATAAAACTTTATAATGCTTAATTAATCAAATAATTAAATTAAAAATATAATTATACTTTAAAATTATTAAACAATTAGATTAAGAAATGCAGAAACTCGTGCTGCTAATGCAGCAGGAGCTGCATGCAATGAAATGAAAAGGAGGGGGCTCAAAGGTGGTGGAAATAGGGAAAATGGGTATTTTCGGGTTGGTGGCTTGGGGCTTAGAAAAGGGCATGGTGGGGAAGGATTTGGGGCAAGGGGATGGTGCAGAAGTGTAGAGGGGGTGTAGGTGGTGGTCGGGGATGGGTTGAAGGTGGCTAAGGGCGGCGAAGACAGTAGCAGTAGGGCTGCGAAGGTGGCGGCCAAGGAGGGGTCAAAATGGGAGGTTGGTGAGGAAGGAAAATGGAGGGGAAAAACAAGGGTATGCAGGTGGTGTTTTTGGCCAAAGGAGTATTGGGGGTGGTAGAGGGGGTTGCAGGGATTATTTTGGTGGCTCAGGTGGCGGCATAGGCGGCGGAACGACGACGGATCGGGGTTGCACAGGGTGGTTGCCGAGAAGGGATGGAAGGGGAGAGAAAAAGAAGAGAGGGGAAAGAATGGGTTGTGGGGTGGCTCGATGGAGACTATGATGGCTCGAGGGTGAGGTAGAGGGTGGCAGGAGGTGGTGCAGGTGGCTTTTAAGGCGGCGGCGGCGAAACAAAACAGAGAGAGCGAGGGAAGGAGAAGAAAGAAAAGAAAAGAGAGGGTTGGGGCATGGCACATGGGCTTAAAAAAAATGCAGAGTGAGCATGGAAGGAGGAATAAATAGGAGAGGAAGAGAAGGGAATGGATAGGGGCTCGAGGGGCGGCTATAGGTGGTAGAGAAATGGGAGTTGCAGGGAGAGGGAGAAGAAGGTGTCGGCAGGGAGAGGGAGAGGGAGACAGGGGTGGTGGGACCAGTATGGCCGAAAAACGATGAGAAGGAGAGGGAGGGAGACAGGGGAGGTCAACGGGGGAGAGGGAGCTGCAGGTCGGGCGGCGAAAATGGTGGAGGAAGGCTGGGATTATCGTCGGGGAAAGAGGAAGAAGAAGAAGGGAGTAAGAAAGAATGGTCAGGGGTTGGGCGCTGGGTGCGTGATGGGCAGACCGACCGAAGGAAAGGAGCGAGCCGGTCTGGTCGGGCAAGAAAGGAAGAAAGAAAGAGGGGAGGTCGGTGACGCGGGAAAGGCAAGGGAGATTGGGACAGGCCCAATCGCAGGAGGGGGGAAAAGAGAACCAGGCCGGCTGGCGGCCCAAGGAAAAAGAAAGAAGAAAGAAATGAGAAAAAAGGAGAGAAAGGAGAAGGAAAAAGGAAAAAGGAAAAAGAAAAGGGGAAGTGGGGCAAATAAAAAAAGTTTAATTGATAAAATAATAAAATAGAATAATTTTGGGTAATAAATTGATTTAATATTTTAATTTAAGATAATTAAAATATAAGGGTTAAAAAGGATAGTTTTTTTTTTGTAAAATAAGGGATTAAAATTTTATTTAAATAATAAGAGTATAATAAAATAACAAAATATTTATTTTAATTTATTAAATATTTATAATAAATTTTATAAGCTCAAAATCCATAAAATAATTAAATTAAAAATATTTAAAAGCTAATTTATCCAAAACAAAATTTATTTATTAAAATATAGGCTTTTAAAAATTCGGGGGATTACAGCTAAAGTGATGTTATTTGCTTTATATGGCTCTTTCTTTTTATGTGAGCATGGAGGAATATTGAATTACTATCTCCTTCTTTAATCCAATATATTATTGCTTTCTATATAAGAAAACTTTCTTCATATTTAGTAAAGAACTACACTTAAGTCAAAACATCTTTTTCTTAAATCATAAGGTTATGGTCAAGAAAGTCATCAGATATTAGAGCTTGGATTTGCACAAACTTTTCTTCGAATTTATCACTTTATCTTGAATGCTACCAAATTTACTTTTATAAAAAAAATTCAGAAGTTTTGTTTAAGTTGTTTTGATTTGCACATAAATACTTGTAAGGGTGGAAAACAAGTAGTTATATGCTAGTTATCTTCAATGATCTTGCAAAGATTAGGGTCCTTGCACCACATATTGAAAAACCTTAAAGGTTTATTTCCTTATATGATTTCTCTAATTCTAATATTTTATAGAATAGTGATAAGAGGTAAGAGAGGGGACAAAGTGAACCTCAAACCCTCTAAACTTTATTGTTATACATCATTCCCCGTAACCCTAACCAATTTACACCATATTCTTACATCATCCACTCTTTTGTTGCCCCATGTTAGAAACTGGCTAGTAGTTATTATGGCATGGAAGTTTAGGTATTGTGCATAACCTCTAAACTCTTAGATATCCTCATCTAGAGGTAAGTCCCCTTGCAATTTCTCCTCTAAATTAAGGATAATGTAGAAATCACCTATCCTCAATAAAGGTTTATCTAATACTAGATTGGTAATAAAAATTTTCAAGTATCCTAACAACCACATCCATCATTGTGGCCATAAATTAAAGCTATGTAAAAATTAAATCTTAGCTGAATATATAAGACATTACACAATATGGCCTAAGAGATTTCAGCAATGAGATTTAGTTTCCAAACATTAGGGTTCCACTCCACCCACACCCTCCTATTATAATGTGAGTTATAATAATAGATCCAACACCATCTAGACCATTTTTTGGTAATGACCAAAGCCTTATTTTTTGTAACTCTTGTTTCCATCAAACCAACAAGTAAAAGTCTATTGCTAACTAACCAATTATAAATGTAATACCCCATTCTCTCAAACCCTAATTACCATACATGATTAAGATCGTCACAATATATCATTATCTAATTCCATAAATTATATACATTCATGTTTCACCCATTTATTCAGAATCATTAAATCACGGAAAAATCTATTTGCCCAATCAGACGCTTTTATCCAGCTTTATATTTTTAATCCTTCAAAATTCAAAACAACTACGATACCTAATCGTTTTTTTTTTATATTTGAGTTTCTAAAATTATTCCACAACTTTCTAAATTTTTATGATTTTTGGATTTTAATTGATATTTTTCCAAATCATAAATTGTAACCAATCCTCTAAACATTATTTTACTCCTAACTAGTATCCTAACCAAACCAAATCAGATTTTTAACTTTGTTACATTTCACCAACCAAAAAGTATAGAAAGTACTATAATCATGATTTTATGATATTTTTCTTACACACTCAATTATAGCCTAACATCTATCTTACACCCCTAATCCTAACACTCAAGTGTGGATAAAGTCAAACCAAAAACTCACTCTACACTTATACCTATCATATCTCACTCTATTTTTTGTTAAATTGTGCGTTCCATTACAAAATGCTTATAAAATCACAAAAATTCTACGGAGTTCAAAGTTAATTTCTTTTCAACTTTCAACTTTCAACAAACCATTATTTCTCTCTTGTTATTCTCTTCCTTTGGTTTTTATTTCATTTAAAATATTTAATTGCATACTAAAACTCCATAACATTTACAACTCTAAAATCAAGCTCATTCAAGCTTCATTTTACCCCAACTTTTGCTTCCTAACCGGTTACACAACTACAGTAAAGATGATTTGTTTTCAACTTCGAATAGTTACCACACCTTGACCTTGCTTTCTTTACCTTTTATTCTTGTTGGGAATTGTTTCTTCCATGTTATACTTCATATAGGAAGCATGCTCACCCAAAAATTGCATCCCTCGCCTCTTCTTTTTCTTCTCCTATTTGCCTTGCCAAACAACCTTGGAATTTTATTGTTGTTGCTACGTGTATTGCACCTGAGATTTCATGCCTTTCCTCCCTTCTTTTCTCCTACTTTCTTCCACTAACCCTCCAAAATCTTGACCTATCATTCCTTAATGGTTGTTGATGGTGGTTTTTAGGCCTTTATATTCAAGAGTAATACTGTCATTTCACTTCGTCCTTCTTATTTTCTCTCTTACTCTTTTACCTAATATTTTATATTGGTTTATCTAACTCTTTCATCTTATATACTTAAAAGTCACCGAGTATTTTAGATAATTATTTGCTAGATTTCTTATTTTATATTTGATAAGGAGCTTAGCCTTAGAAATATGATTTTTGTTGGGTGTATTATATGTTATTTTATACATGATTAGATTTATTTTAATTGTAAGCATGGAATAATATCTTGAAAAATCTTATATAATATGTGTATATGCATAAAAATTTAATGAGAAGATGAATTGTGTAATTTTTACATGTTCTTCTGTCCGCCGAAAAGATGACGAGTACTCAGTGGATTTGTGTTAAATGTTTAGTAGAGCCGTGTTAAATTTTCAATATAGTCATGATGAATATATTTAGATTCGAATTTTTTAGCTCTCATCATTGTTATTTTATGTAATTTTTGGTTGTTTAAAATTTATCTAAGTATTAAATTATATGTATAATAAGGTATAGAAGCTATGTTATGAATTTTGGATCATTTAGAGTTGAAATAATTTTTTTAAGGTTTTGGACATATTCGGCCATGGGTATATTGAGCATTACAGATTTTTTTTGAAAGTTTTACGTATACCATTATATTAATTGGGTCTTTTACATAAAATTTGGCATATGGTATGTTAGGGTTTGATGTTGTTTATAGTAAGTTATGAATTTTAGAAGTTTAAGGTAATTTTAGGTGAATAAAGGACATTTTAGCTATTACATGTAAATTCTTAAAAATTTAAAACCTAAGTGAATATTATGTTAATAAAATAAGTTAAAATGTATGAGGTTATACTTTGGTGACTTTTGATGAGTAGACTTAGAGACCTTAATTAAAATAATTAATTGAGCGAGAAAAATAAAATAAAAAAGAGTCACTTTGGGTGCATTTAGTAATATTAATATTTTATTATGGTATCCTACTTATATTTCATCATAAGAAAACAATTGGTTAAGTATAATCATTTTAACATGAAATACACCTCCCTTAATGTTAAGGTAAATTAATTAACCTTAAAGATATTTTAATTATTTTATGTGCCTTTAGACTAGTTATTTAATTTGACCTTATAAGTTAACCCTTAGCTGACTTAAATGTTGCCTATTGATCCTTGTCTTGAATAATTAGATTTAAGTATATTGAGATCTAATTTTTACTAGGTCTTTCATGGCATGGAACTTAGGATTTAATGCCTCAATAATTTGGCTTGGGTTTTAATACCTTAACAATTTTCCTTGGGCTTAAATGTCTCATATAGTCAATTTGGCTTTAACGACATATTAATGGGCTTTTGTTCTCTAAATAGTTCGAGTCTTGATTCCTTTGTGAATCAAATGCGTGGATAAAATAAAAATTTAATAAAATAATTGGTTTATGTTCATATAAGTGATTAAGTGATATTCTGTGGGACTTTATTCTTTTTTAACCTAAATCTTTCATAAGAAATTAATCACTTCAAGTGAGAGATTTTGAGCTAGGACTTGTACCACATAAGGTATCTATTTGAGTTAAGTTTGGTATTCACTTGGTACCATTCAAGTGTTTTCTATTTTTTGATCCCAGATGCCTTATAGGGTCCAAAAAAACCCTCTTCTACTCTATAGGGTTTTTAATATATTTTGGTCGTATAAGAGGTATGTATACTAGAGTGATTAAGTGTCCTATCATTTGGTGATATGGTTACATTTCTGGGTGGGTCAACTAAAGCTAGTATTGTTCTTGTACTAGATTAGTTGTTATGGTTTCTTTGAGTCACCATCCTTAAGTTGATATAATATATTAGTTGTGATTGAGATAATAAAATATAATAATCCATTAATCCCATCTACCTGTACATTTTATTACATTATTTTATACTTGCTGATTAAGTTTTCTTCTTCTCAATTTACATATACATATAAGCATGATATCATCTTATATTTCATTTTCTATTGCTTCCTTTGCATTAATGATATCTCTTTAGGACAGTTGTGTTACTCAATACATGATGCATACTGTTACTATACATTTGTAGAAGTTGTGTCTTACGTATATAATGATGATCTTGTTGACTTTGGTGAGGTTCATCGAGCAGAATGATGTGAGTTTATATCCCAAGGTTATGGTGTAGAGTTATATCTATCCGATTTCGCACATGTTATATACCCTAGATTTTAGATATATCTTTTGTCCTTCTTATCTCTTTTTGTATTATATTATTTAGACCATGTACTCCATAGTCTATTCTTACGTTTAATTTATTGAAGTTTTTTGCTAATTCTATCTATTTACATAAGTTTTGAATGATTTGTCGTAACATTTTAGCCAAACAGTATGAGAAAGATATGAACTAGACTCATGCTAAGTGTGATGGTAACACCCGCTATATTATGTTAATGCTTTCACTTAAAAAGTAAATTTTTTAGTAGTAAATTTTGAGGTGTTATAATAAACCTCTTTGTATTTGTGAGGGTTATTAACACCCCTCAAATTCCAACATCTTATGATCATAACTAGATGTGGAAGTTAAGACGACGGATATCCTCAAATGCATATCTCTCGTTTAAAACTCTAATCCATTGATCATTTCAATCACATTCCTCAATGACTAAAAAGATATAAATGAAAATAGTGATTTTTTTTGTCCTCTTTTCTATATTAGCTATTATTATAACATCCCTATTTTTTATTCCTATTTTTTTTAATGAATAATGAAGAAGCTAAAATAGAGTATATAGAGTGCTACCACAACACCTAAAATAAGATAAATGACCATTATCTATCTCGGGCTAGATGTAAAGTTAAAACATGTCCAACTAAAACTTAACTTAATATATACCGAGAAAATTAAACTCCCACAATGAGTTATCTAATAGCATATGGAAAGCGAGCAGTTCCACTTAACCAAATAATCATTGATAAAATCAACAAAAAACTTGTGAAATAACTCTAAATTTTAAAATCTTAGTAGAGTAATAAAAAACTAAAATTTGATTACAACACCGTTAAATTTTGAATACAAAGTTTGAAAATTTTCAAAATAGGTACAAACAATTCAATAGAAATTCCTAAGGGACAACAACTCTAAAAATTAAGGTTTATAGACCCAAACTGCAAATCAACCAATTCACTTTAATTACCTCAAATTGATAGTTTAAAAATACAATTAAACCAATTTTAGATAAATCTAGATAATCAATTTTAACAAAAATAACCTTACATCAATGATCCAAATAAAATTAAGTGTATTCTCAAACATATTATATAGTTAATTTGATTAAAAATCATAAATACACGTCATGATTCAATAAGGTTAGAGTTATAACATAAAAATTCTAATTTATTTGATTTTATTAAATTTTATTAAATTAACGAATCGGAAATAAAATTAATCATACTCTAAAGTGTTTTGTCAAGCTAATTGAAGCTAATTGGCATACATAACTCAAAGATCAAATCTAATTCAATGATATGACTCCCTAATTAGGGTTTGGACCCCAAATCCCAATCAATTTTATCAAATTAATGCTACCGGCATGAAATTAGATATATTTCAAAACATATTATCTAATTGATTTATCAAAACTAGTTTACCATGAAAAATTAGCAATCCAAATACAACAAGGTTAAAAATCCAAATCTCACAAATCAACCACATATACAACATTTAACCCATCGACATTATTGATGCAACACATATATACATAACCTAATAACAATTTTAGTTTCATTAAGCATAATTTATCCAAATTTCGTTAAAATCAATGTTAAGGTTACAGTAAAAATTGACCAAATGATTTGTACAAATTAGAGCGGATGAGAGGGTTGTTCACAGTTTGTACAAATTAGATTGTCGGATATTTGAAATTTCGGATATCTAAAAATGATATTTGATATTTGATTTGAAACTTTGGATATCCGGAAGATCGGATATTTGAATTTTCGGATCGGATATCATCAGATATCAAATATAACCAATATTATCCGAATACAATTTCAAATATAAAAAAATTACCAAATGACAAATATATTTCATATTATCCGATTTGTTGAGCGAATGCTGAGCAAATATCAGATTCGCTTAGCAAATATCCGACTTACTCAACAAATATCCAATGTTAAAACTAAAATAAGAAAGGAGTGGATGGAGTCTATCGGTATGCAGAGTATTTTGTTTTTTTTATAAATATCTAAAAAGGGATTGTATTAAAAATATAATTTCAATTAAATTAATTTTTTCCTCAAATAATAAATAAAGTAAGTAAAAATTATACACAGACACATATAATTTTATTTATATACAATTATATATAAAATAAAAAATTATAAAAAAATGTATAAATATTTTTCTTCAGATCAGATATTATTTGTATTTGTCGGATCAGATATTTGGTTTGTTTGGCTTTTCGTTGACTGGATCGGATATTTGATTTAAAAAAAAAATGGATCGGTTATTTGCTTTTTCGGATCGGATCGCTTCGGATATCGGATCAAATAAGCAGATATCGGATAACATGAACAACCCTAGGTGAGAACCAGTAGAGTTTTGTTGGAGGTTGAAGACCACTCGATGGTAGCGAATCAAGATTCATGAATCATGATGGATAGGTCGGTGGCGCTGAACTAGTGGTGTGTTGCTACCCTACGCAACACTGCACCGTTGTTACTGGTGTGGTGCTCTACTCTACACTTCGACGTTGTTATAGACTGGTAATGGGTGAAGAGTGGTGCTAGAGTTGGCATATGGAATTGCTATTGGTGGCTCGATGATCTCTCTAACTCATGTTGCTCACTACTACTGCTATTGGTTGCATGTTCATTGCTACTCTACTCGCTAATGTGTGTCGTGTTGGCTTGGTGTTCTGGTAGTCCTGTTGCCCGACGGTGGAGATTTGACATGGTGTTGTGGTGTGGAAGCCTGGGTTGAAGGGAGCAAGAGGTTAGGGTTGAGAGTTTGGATGAACAAGAGAGAAGGGTAGGAGAAGAGAGAATAAAAAAAAAGGGAGGAGGGGTTGTGTTAGTGAAGTGATGTTTTTTATACAAAATATCTAAACATAAGGTAGTTAAAATAACTTTTTAAATAAATATTCTTACGAATAAGTTTTTGAAGGAACAAAAGTTTGTTTAATTAAACACTTTTATTTAAAATAGTTCACAACACTTATTAAAAATATAAGACAATTTCAAAATAATAATTAAAATGTATTGGAGAAAAATACTTTTATAAAAATTAAGAGGTTTTAATTCATTTTTAATATTTTCAAAAAGTCTTCCGTAGACCAAAATGAAAAAATTGGAAGAAAATTGGAAAAAATTATAAATAAGTTATATAAATCCTCAATTTATTTTTTAAAAAAATCTTATCGATCTCATAAAAAAATCAAAGACGAAAAATATTTGCTATAATTAAAAATCATGAAAATCATTTTACTACTTTATTAGAATTTCTTAATTTTAAGCATTTTATTTTCGTTAACAAAATGTCAACCTAAAATAAGGTCATAATCATACACGAAAGTTATAATTGGAAACATATTAAAATATTAAAGCCTAATCATTTGGCAGAAAAAAATATTTTTAATGGAAATCCAATCTAGTGAATTTAATAAAATTATAGTTGTAAATGAAATTATATAGAATTATCAGCAACAAGGAATGATTAAATAAATCCTAATATAAATTTAAAACCCTTATTAAAACCATAAAATCAATCACAAATAAACTAATTAAATATTTTTATTAAATTTTGTTAATAAAATCTTTAAGCTTACAAAAATTGAATTTTGAAAATACGGGTTATTATAATTATAGGATTGATTTGTGATACAAGTCTTGAGATAAGTTGTTGGCTACTTTCTACCATCTCTAAGGATGGATTGTCCCGAGGAATTGGCTCATCTTGCTCAGCCTTCTTAACCCAAACTTATTTTTGTTGCCTTTAAGGCTTTTGTGCTTTACAATTTCTATCATGTGTCCAAATCAATGACAACGAAGACAATATTGGAACTTCTGCTCATCTTGAATTTCTTACCTGGAAGTGTTTCCATTAGGTCTATTGACTGTCACAAAATCAAGCAAAAGCCTATGGATGTCAACCTTAATAAGCAACCAAGCACGGGAAGTTCAATTTTTATTTGTTGTTATAACATCCATTCCCAATGTTTCCTCCACAAAACTTGCTATTTGGCCTAGAGAATTAGAGGACCAATAAGCAAGAGGAAGGCGATAAAGGTTGACCGAGTGTGAATGAATTGAAAATTTTAAGTATGAAATTCAAAATTAGGGGACCATTTTTTGAGGATTAGTAGATGGTTGACACAAATCGAGTAAGGAGTATTGAGGATTTTATGTTAGCCTTCATCATATTTAAATTAGAAAATAATGAAACCCTCACCATACATATGAATAGGAGGAGGGGTGACATTATTACAACGAGTGCATGTGTAGGACTACATGAATGAGAAAGAAGACTTTTTGTCACATGCATATCCTATAAGATAATGTTTCCACATTTTCGATTCAATTTGAATATTCTCCTTTTCTAACATATCAATTGGAGTTTCTTTATGGACACGTGGGTGAACATAATTTAATGGAATTAGTTGATCTAGGTATATATTTTTCATCACAATTTCATGTTAGGTCTATCCAGTTGGTAATGGTAGATCCTTATTTTTGTAAAGGTTGTCATGCACTTGTTCAAATTTATCATTTTCTTTAGGCATAACGTTAAAAAAAAAAAAATACAATCTTAGGGTTCTCATGAATCTCCATATCTAATAATGTTTCTTCACCAAGTGCACTTTAGATTTATGGAGAAACTGAAACCATGTTATTAGCATTTACCTCTGGTGATTGAAAATCACACAATATCTTATGCAGACCTTTGATCACTATTGATGAGATATGAGTGGCGACCTTTTTAGCTTGAAGCTTCATTAGAGATACATGTTTTCGACGAGCCATAACTAAGAAGAGAAAGGGGTCTGGAGATACCATATTCTTGAATACTTTCATTACTAAATCAAACTTCTTTATTTAAATAATTAACTAATTTTATTTGTGTAAGTAGTAAATACACAACATTTGAGCTATCTCCTTTTTTTTTACACCCTATGATGCCCACCTACGAGAGTCTCAGTCCTTGTCTCACATTTCCACCTAGAGCTAACGTTGTAAATGAACAAAGTTTGCTATTAAACTTTTTAAGTTCAGCTCAATAAATACTTGGTTCGTTCATTTAGCTAAATGAGTCAAACTTTTTTATTTCTACCATTGTTTAATAAATGAGTTGAGTTTAAATATAAAAAAATTAGGTTCGAATTTGTTTATAATGCTAAAATTAGTAAGCTCCCCTTGTTTGTTATAGAAATTTATAAACTTATTTAAATTAATTTATTTTTAAACCAAACGAATTAAAATTTTATTTTTAAAATTATTTATTAAACAAGTGCAAACCAACAGAACTCTAGTCATCCTTAGGCCCTAGCTCGGTCTAATGTCCCGTTTAGATTGGGGTGGAAGGAGGTTAACGGAGGTGAATTAATTGATTCACCTTGTTTGACTATCCCTTTAAAAATTATACCTAGGTAAATCAGGGTTAATATTTTATTTTTATTCACTTCCATTAACTTCGTTTTTGTTAACATTCGATTTCGGGGTAACCGATATGGAGGTTGAAGAATAAGTAAATTTTTTGATTGAATCGGACCAAAATGCCCCTGAACATAAAACCTTATTTTCCTGCAGCTTCTCCAGTCTAGACTCTAGCCTGCCGCATATTCTTCTCCTTCGCAGGGCCTCAACCTCCCTCCCTGCCATATTCCAATCTGCTCGACGAAGGGTCATCTCCGGCAACGACTACCGATTTCGACGGCCGGAGCTGCGCCGACAACCAGACTTGCACAGGTAGCAGCCATAGCATCCAATTCTCCTCTCATCTCCCATCTTCTCGTCGATTACCAGGTTTGCTTCCCTATCTTTTATTTTCTTTTTTTTTTTCGGTCGATTTTGCTGTTAAACAGATTATGCTTGCTTGGTAATTTAATTGTGCTACCTGATTTGTGATTATTCTCCATTTATGAAGTCTTCTCGTGGTTCTTCCCTTGTTTCTTTTTCAAAGTGTCATTTATATCTGCTACATTAGTTGGGAGCAACAATTTAGCATCATAGCTATCTTTAAAGGCGTACACCATTTTTTTTTCTCTTTTAATGGTTTCCGTTCAATTAGAGGGCACCTGTAGTTTATTGGTATCACAGCTCTTACCTTGTGTGTTGTTCCTTGCGTGTTTATATATCTTGTTGTATGATTAACTTTTCCAAGTTCCTATGTTAGAAGTTAATAAAAACAGGGATCAAGATAATAGAGATTCAAGATTTCAGTTATGGTGGAAGAAGAAGAGCAGAGGAAGATGAAGTTCTCAATTCTGTGACGACCAAATTGGTTTATACAAAAATGTCAGCTGATATATTGATACAGTGACTAATAATAGATATGTGCTAGTTAGCAATATTGATTTACTAACGAACCCTTCATAACAATTTTTTGATGCGGCTAAGGATCTAAGAACTGAATTAATGTAGTTCTGAGAGCTCCAGAATGCAATATAGGTCTAGTTAAAGGTAAGAACCGAATGAATAGGGCACTTAGATTAGTGAAAACAGAGAATGAGGCAGTGAAGATATGATTTATTGATTTTTGAATGACTCATTACTTCTGCAATTATCCCACATATGGAACATTCCTTAACTCACCTCTCCCCCAAACAACCAAAAATATAATAAGAAAGGATCTAGTGCATTATAGTAGTCTCAACCAGTTTTAGGTGCATATTAGCAATCATTTCAGCAGTGACAAATGAGCTCCATCAGCAACAACAACTTGACGCAATGCTCACTCCAGCCCATATTTTGATCCATCATCCCGCATTCATAAGCAAATGACACCAATGCCACCTGCCATAGAACCCTTGTCCTCAAGGGTTAAAGCTTAGGAACCACTTTAGTAAGTCATAAAAGGACCCCATGCAGTATCTTTAAGAGGACAACCTTCCCACTGCACTATGACTTACGTGACAACTCTATTCCCCCATTTTTCTATCTAAGATGGAGTGAGGATTGAGTGGTCGAGCAAAATCCTTCATGAAAAAGTGTAGTTTAGCGACTAGGGCATTGGGGTTTAGCTTTAATTGAGAAACACGAAAAACATCTTGTCACCTAATTGAAGTAGGCAATGCTAGCTTTTAAGCAACAACTCAATAACCAGAAATTGAAGCACTTTGGAAATAAAAAATCAATATAAATCAGACCGGAATTAGAGTAAACATGATAGAAATTGAATCTTCCATTACAAGCATTCAAAAATATGAAAAGAAACACATATTGAAACAACAACTAACCTGCTAGGAAGGGTTTGAAATTTTATTTGATAAAGCAGCAGCAGAAGAAGAAAAACAAAGAGGACAGGACACTAGCAATTGAAGTTGTATAGAATTGAAATTCTAGCATTGTTTGTTCTTTATTCAGAAAAAAGGGGAGAAATTGGAAAATAAAATTTAGGAAATGAACCTTTGTTGATGGTCTTGGAAGAGTGTTTACCTTATGTTGGCATATGTGTTGTGGTGTATTGAGACTCATTGAAATTGTTCCGAAAGTGGATTTTGATATGCTTAAATATTTTTATTGCACATTTTTAGAGGAAGTGTAACTCTACTCTCCTCAATTGTGTTCTTTCTTTGTTATGCTGATTCCATCCATGTTGTTGATGTTTTATTGCTGATTCCATTTTTTTTCTTTGATCTTTGTTCTTTGTTTTGATAGATGGATAATGATGGTGCTATTCTTACTCTATTCTACTTTACAATCCTTAATTGGTTTGTTGTGGTGGTGGCTGCTTATTGGTATTTGGACGAAAATGGCATGTTAGATGACAATGATGATGATGATATTCATAAAGAATTTAGAGAAGTGAGATTTTTGGTAAGAGATGTGATGACAAATAGAGTCATATGTCGAGATATGATTCGTATGGGTCCTGAGGCATTTTATGAATTTTGTGGGTTATTAGCGAATCATGGTGGCTTGCGACGAACTAAATGGGTTAATATCGAAGAGCAAGTTGCTTTATTTTTGTACATTTTGGGTCATGCCACAACAAATAGGGAGGTACAAAGAGTGTTTGGTAGGTCTTGAGAAGTTATTAGTCTTCATTTTCACAATGTCTTAAGAGCCGTTATCGAATTAGAGGAGATGTTTATTAGTGATTTTTTTTATGCTGAAGAGAAAAGTTAGTAGAAGAGCTTACTGATGGTTGTCTGAAAACTAGAAGACTGATGAATACTTAGAAGAATCATATACTGTAACAGTACGTGACTAGGGTGTGTAAGCTGTAATGTCTATTCCTGCTACTAGCTTTGAGTTAGCATCGCACAGTTTGGACTGTAAGCATAACAATGAAGTCACGCTGGAACTTGGTGTTACAACTGAGAAGGTCGAGGATACATATAGATTCGTGTGATATACAGTTATTGTTTATTTGTTTACAGAAAATTGTGGAAGCCGCTGGTCATAAATCTTTGTATCATCACCTTGTGCTTCTTAGAGTGCTTGTACATGGGATATCCATCCTGATTCCTTCCAGTGATATGCAGGGACTGTGAAATGGCTACACATAATGTAAAATTACTCAGAAGTATCATAAGCTCTTGGGAGTCATTGAGGATTCATGGCCGTAGAGCATATTCTGCTGGTGGCAAAGCCAAAAAGGGTAAAGGAGGTGCAGGTGATGCCCCAAAAGCAACAATCAGTAAAGAGGTCAAGTCCACTACAGTTGTTGGTGCTAATACACTCAAGGACGGGGCTGATCCCAAAATATTGGCAGACTCTGAGTACCCTGATTGGTTGTTCCACTTGCTTGACAAACGCCCGGCATTGAGTGAGCTACAAAGGAAGGAGGCAGAATCTCTTTCTTTTGAAGATCTTAAACGGTTTGTTAAGCTGGACAATCGAGCAAGGATCAAGGGCAACAACACTGTGAGAGCCAAAAATTAGTAGACAGCTACGACAATCTTTTTACTTTGTTTGTATTGCTATGCGATAATAAACTGGTTTAAAATTTTCTGCTGTTACAACTTCATGGCATCTCTTCATTGGCTACCTTGCCCAAGCAAACAGTTCTTTATGCAATATTTTACCTTTTCCCATCAAATTTGCCCGGTTGAGCAACGGAAAATAGGACGTCGAGTAGAAAACTTCTCTTTTCCCTTATATTGAATTGATGCCTTTCCTATCATCCAAGGGAGCGTTAGGCATGATTTGAGAAGGCATTTGGGTCAATTTTGATGTTAAGTTACAGCTTAGGCGTAATTTTTTAAAACTCATACTAATCGTAATGAATTTAGTTTCAAAATAAACTAAAATAACCATTAATTCACTATAATGCAACAAACCTAGGATAACACATTCTGGAGGAACTATTAAAAAAATATGGCGTCATAAATATACCGTCTGTGATCTTTATATTTATGTAAAGGCTCACGATAAGTCGAGCCGTCTAAATATTTCAGGTCCAGAATGCGTGTCGAATATCACTCAGCAGTAGACCGTAACTACTTTTCTACTCGACTTTCTTATTGCGCCGTAGGTCATTATATCATTATTCTCTGTACAAATATTCAACATCAACGTAATTATCATAACTGGAATGCTAGGAAACCCCAACTAGCTTATTTTCTGCACTGCATGAATCATTTACACCATAAACACCTATACAAAAGATTGCACTCGGTCACTTTACAGTGTCTTTATAGACTCGTAAGCTGATATATGCATACCACAGCACTCTGCGTCCCATGAGAAGTCCTTGTTCATGGCGTCTTGTATCTTCTTGTTCCAAATCTCTGGCCTACTTTTCTGCAGTTCAGCAAAGGATGCGTAATTTAAGATAATCTTCTATTATTGTCTAACAGGTTAGAAGGTGATAAAAATTAGGCGATTCCTCTATAAAGTTGACAATAAAAAGGAGTTACAATTTCGTCAAAAGCTTGCACTAGTGACATATTTGCAAATGTCTCATTTATGTATTGAGCAAACTGGGTGCTTCCATGCTCATAATCCAAGGAGCGCCTGTTTAGGACAAGGCACATGAATGTAAGTTTCCTAAATGCTAACCAACTTACCCCGATATTTAAATCATAACAGCAAGCCGTTGGGATGAAAACAAAGTGGGCACAGCTTACCTGAACCTTTGTTCAATGGAAGCTATTGAAATCGGAGCAGTCCCATACTTTGCAGCCTTAAGCTGCATTTGACCAACAATCAAAACAACTAATTTGAGGGTCAACTTAAAATCATGCCGCCCAATATCCACGTTGGTGACACAGAATCCCAGCAAAGTTACTTCAACAGAAATAAGATGTTGACGAAAGAAATATCAAAGTATACACCACAATGAACATACCGGAATTTGGAGCACCGGATCATCATATGATCGGCACAGTATTATGTCTGATCCTCCTAATATTAGATGTGATAAAGCTTCCTCATACTGGTTTATTAATACTACTTCCTCGCCCTGTGGGACATAAGAGCAAACCAATAATATCTGATCATACGACAGTATTGTTTGATCCACCTAATATAAAGGGCTTTCAAAAGGCATTTTCCATATACCAATAATTTATGCCTGAAATATATGATGCAGAGGAAGTACAGATAGTCTGCGTGAAATATATGGATGCAGATGCTTACAGGTGGCACAGTTTGCATAATCTAAATTCTACTTAACGCACAGGAATCAACATGCATTTAGCGGTTTGAACAAATATTCTAGCAATGGCAGTTCAAAGCTTCAAGCAGCTTCACCAAAAAACCTGAATGGCTGGTAGCTGCTTTGACTTCTTCAGCGCCACTAAATAATAGTTTGCATTTTAGGTCAGACCATGCGAGATTTGTTCAATGTCACGATCAGGATGCTAAGATCACACCAAAGGCGCCCTCCACTACTACTTTGCCATAGGGAAAAGTTTGAGCGAGTGAAAGCAGAGTGTGTGGGATCATCACCTCGCCATAAGATTATAAAGGACAGCATGTACATGCAGTTACTACTTCATTTGCTGTCTACGGCAATTGGATGGATGAGCAAACAACAATGCATTAACAGAAGGAAGAGGTTAGCATCTTTGAAGGCCATTCCCCTATGGTTTTGGTTGACCATATTAATGCTAGAGACGAGGGGAGTTTTTTCAAAGGAAGAAGCTCTAAACCCATCAATAGTTCAGTACCTTCAACTCTTCCTGGAAGGAGTTCAGTGAACTGTCGATGTTTGGCGCTTTGCTAGCTTCCATGATGATAACCTATATCCAGTTATATATCAAATCAGCAAAATTTTAAAACTGACCTTCACTAGTGAGCTCAATCATTTTTCGTTAGAATAGAGATGCCATAATTGGCCCACTTCAAAAATTTCTATCGTCATGATCAATAGTCTTTTAACAAAAATCATTTTAATCCTGAAGCTAACAAGATGATAAATACATGTTACAACAGAAAGGACCTGAATTCCACTTGTGGAAGCAATAGGTACAATACCCATCAAATTCTTTAGATCCACGTCTGAAAGTTCGGACAAAATGCAACTGACCTGTAGATGGATCGTTAATTAAAGTACTGAAAAAGCATGAATAGTTTGAGACAGAAACAGTTATTCTTTAATTCATATCACAGGAACAAAAGATCAGTACTGAAAAAGCATTGGACCTAATAAGCATGAGAACATAGCTTTTTTTTTTCTCCGAAAAGTTTGAGCCCAGAAGTCTACTAGCTTACATTATGGGACATGCGATACTTACGAAAAGTTTGAGCCCAGAAATATACTAGCTTACATTATGGGACATGCGATACTTACAAGAACCGCAGAAGCATCCTCAGATAATCCCATACGTTGCTGCAATGCAGCTTTACAAGCAGATTTTCCAGTCATATCGTTTGCTGAATAATTTTTGGGAAGGAATTTGTCTGTGGATGGATCCCAGGAGTAGTGATCAAATCCATTTGGAGCAATTAATAACTTGTCCCTATCTCAACAATGCAAAGAAAGCCTAGTTGTAAGAACCATCCACATTTTTACACACCCTAGCCAATCAAGCCTCTATCTGCTATACAGTAATAACAAATTTCACAGAGAACATGCAAAGAGGATATTTGACAGTGTTTAGATTAAAATTCTTCAGAACTCAGAGTGCTTGAGCATTACATGTGAGAGGATAGGGTTGGTTCCAACCCCTGAGCCTGACTCTGGATGATTTTCTCTTTCGAATGAATGGTTGACATGACAACAACTTTGTTAGAGTAAACAACTCCACCCTGGGAATTCAGATACATGATCAGAAACAAACAAGGGATGGTGCCACAGAATGAAATATAAAAGCGATGAATTAAGCA
Source organism: Tamarix chinensis (assembly GCA_030549775.1). NCBI lineage: Eukaryota > Viridiplantae > Streptophyta > Magnoliopsida > Caryophyllales > Tamaricaceae > Tamarix > Tamarix chinensis. The sequence continues at coordinate 8,553,364 of CM060179.1, read as the reverse complement.
AGTAGCCTTCTTTTTTTGTTACAGATTCCAATTATTGTTGATCACTGACCTGACCTAGATTCAATTGAGGAAGAAACTAAGAACACAAGAGAAGAGATGGAACTTGCAATTCAACTTAAATAATCACATGTCAGGCAGATACATCAGGTTTTGTTTCTCTAGTAAATGAAAATGTTTTGCATTCCTATTTTAGGAAAAAGGTCTGATTTTGTCTTTATACATTTAGGGAGTCCAACCCCAACATCACGATGTGGCTGCATGATGATAAAAACAAATCTTTTGCTTCTCAAGTATGTTTCTATGAACCTTTGGATGATCATTGGCTTCAAGTTTTAAGTAAGGAATTCAACTTTCTGCATACTTATATCAAGACTAAAGGCTAAGCAATATCAAGGAATCTAAGGGAATGAAAGCCAATCATTGCTTCACTTGTCTAGATGAGATGAATCCCTCTCTCTCTCTTTTCCCATACTTTTTGAAGGCTTTTGCTGTATGATTGGTGGGAATCAAAATCTGAAAAATTGTAACAAGGTGGTCCTAAGAGTAATAAACTAGGAAAAGGGGGATGTATCATTTAACCAAGGAAAGATAATGAGCTTAGAAGGTAACAGGGCTGGCACATTGGATTAGGAAGAAAGAAGCAAGTATCCATAATATTTATAATAGGGGTGCTACAGAAGAATAATAAAAGATGGTGGTACTGAAACTGATAATGATAAGGCCCATAATATCTATAACAGGGGGAAATTGAGAACTGAAGCCAGAAAAGGTCATCAGCTACACAGGAATAAACTTTAATTCCCCAAATATCCATGTTCTTAAAACACGAAAGCAATGATTTTTGCCCCAAATATTTTAAGTGCAGTTAACATTCAGAAATGTTGACTCAATTAAATGCTGGGGGCCCCACAAGATACCAGAATTTGTCTAGATTCCCTAGAAGTCTTTTGATCATAGATTAATTGGAACTTTGTTCCTCAAAATGGAAACATGGAGCTCTATATACCTCAATTGATCATAAACTTAATATTTATGGATAAAAAATGCAATATTTTACAAGACAGTGTTTTTTCCACAAGAAGATAGCATAACATGTTACCTTCAAGATGTTTACAAGATGTTTCTGGACATTATCTTGCAAACGATCATGGCGGTGAAGTCTAAGAGGATCAAGCCCACAGAGCCCAAGCTTATCAGGTTGCTCAAGATACTAGAAGAAATAATGGGATCATCTTCATAAAGTAAACAACCATGCAAATATACAATGCTAAATCACACCAATAAAAATTATGTACAAGCAATTGGAAAAGCAATGTGCATGCCTGAGAATTGAAGCCTTGACAAGTTAACAATATTCTTGTAGCTCCAAGCCCCTATGAAGTTTCAAACCAAGCATATCTATAAGAAATCCAAAAAGAGTTATTCTCTTTTAAGAAATCAAGACAAAACATTTAACCAGTAGTCAAACTACTGGATGGATGAGCGGCAGCACCAAAACATTAAACGTATGAGATGAAAAAGAAAAACATCCAACTTTATCAAGTTAGTAGCAAAATTGCATCATGAAATGATAAAAACCCAAAATAAGCTACCTGGTTGACAAATATATCCCAGAACAAGGGCCCAACAATAGCAGTCTCCCCATTGTGAATATGAAGAACATCAGGATGATTTCCCGATTTTATAATGTAATCCAGTGCGGCACGAGAAAAATATGAGAATCTGGACATGTAATGATACAAATCAGCCACCAGAAGGAAAAATGATTTGAAACATATACCAAAAGAAATGATGAGCAAATAGATCAATATGACAGCATGCAACAAATTCCAACGTTGGTCCAATGGAAACTTTTCATATGGGCTTACCGAGTCCCAAAAAGCGTACAATTCGAGTTATACAGAATGTAACGGAAAAAGAGGTAATGTGGCTCAAAGTGGATGCTCAAAACGCATGAACTAATTAAAATCTAAAGCTAACCACAATGAAATCAGAATTAATAGTCTGCAGCCTCAGCAAAGTATAAACAAAACATTTGATCACGACTCATGAGAGAATAAGAAACTTGGAGTACCTTTTAGTATAAGGCAGGAAGAATGATCCAATAAGTTTGCTAGCAGAAGTGAGAAGGATGAAAAAAGGTAGGCAACAACCAGATTTTATAAAGACAACATGAGTGACATTCTAGCCCTATGATTCAATTCAAAAGCTACCGTACCAAGGGTTGATGTAGCAACATTTAAAGCCAACACGTTTCAGATTATTCTCTGGAAGGCTTTTATTATATAAGTTCTTTGTCCATTCTTCAATTAATCCAGAATATATGAACACAAAAAAGCCACTCAAAATTTAAGAAAAAAATGCAATTTTTTGGAAAAATTCACATGTAGGATCAAATTGCTAAGCTGCAGAAAGAAACTGATTCTTGGGCATGAGTGAATGCAGAGCAACTAAAATCAAAGGGGAAATCATTTTCCTAAACTATCATAAGTAAATTTACATATATAATATGTGTAAGGACCTTTCAAAATCATCGGAGTAGCCATATACCCTTTCACGGTTGAAGAATGAAGCGTAATATACAGGTTCAATGAAAGTGACTCCAACTCCACCTACTACCCTGTTTAAAGTACAAAAAGGGGTTCAGATCAGTATAAACAAATATGAAAAATAACTAAAAATACAGAGCAATGGATGAAAAACTATGACCCACCCAGTCCATATCTTATTCCCATGCATCTGTCCGTTGAAATATGAATAGAATTCAGTGGGGATTTCACGCAGCCCATCAACATTGCTCAAGTTCAAGGTTTTGTACCTGCTCACAAAGTATGTTGGAAACATCAATTCATAGTTTTTTTTAGGTTGGTCAATGGAAAGCACATTAAGAATTTTTACACAGAGGGAGATGTATTAAGAGGCATTACAAGTGAGAGGAACAGAGTTAGCTCCCAAAGATGAATGCCTATAGTTGAAATACATATCAAAGGGCTCTCTGCAGCATCAAGGAGTGACATGGGAAAGAAATAGCTTTGCGAAAATATTTCAGGAATCCCAACAGTACAGGAAATATTTCAGTAATGGATGACTATCTTTTTCAAGCAGCCTGAGCCCCTTAACTAACAGAGGAAAGTGGACCCACCATAAGCAAGGAACAATTTGTCCAAATATGAAAAGTCATATCCCAATTCTGTCATAGAAAGTAGTACATGAATTGCATTATCCTGAATAAATTGGTTTCTAACTTTGTAGCAGATCACTCAACCAGAGACGAGTTCAAGGGAGAACATTTTAGAGAGGTGGACAATTCGAAAAATCACAAATTATCAACAGGGCCAAGGTAATAGTACAAAGTTCACGCTGCAATCCTATACATTTAAACAATACCCCACTTTTTGCATCTAGTTGTTTTGGTTCACCAATATTCTCGTAATACAACATTCTGTGTAAAAGAAAGATGGACTTGTTCAGCAATATACGCTCAGTATGAAGTAAAATGGCAAGCAACATTGTGTCAAAATCCTAATACGCCAAAAAATTATATTCAAATTCAAGCAAGCTGACTATTCACGTCTCAAACAGCTCTGACTTAAGGGAAAAAGGAGAGTACGGCATTGTTAATGAAAATCTGTTAAGTAAAACACATTGGATGGCCAAAAAATGGTGCATAGATTCAAAATCTGGGTAGAATCTATAGGAATATGACTATATGAGTCCTAATCTTACCAACACATTAAAGTAAACTACAATATCAATAATATCAAAGATTGACAGATTGGGAGAAAAGTTATATTTACTTTGGCAGAATGACCTCAACTAAGTTTCCCTTTCTCTGCAATGCTTGTGATAGGCCGGTCACATATGATGCCAAAGGCCCCTCCGAGGTCACTGGTTCCATCTCGGTACAGATATGTAGGATATGAAAGCAGCTCCTGGAAAGAATAACAAAGAACAAATGGCTGTAATAAAGATGAAAATGCAAAATGATGAACAAAGATGCAGATATATAACCAAGAGAACAGTCAAGAAATTAATGAGCAAAAAGAAAAAGGGAATGGGTACCTTAAGTAAAGCTAAAGCTCAAATTTCAGACATAAAGAAATCAAAATTTCTTCATGAAAGTGCACAAGACCATTCCCATATTTGAGTCATATAGAATTTAACAGAGATTAACAGAAGCAGCAAGGTCTACGTTTTTGAAACAAGAATGTCCAGACTATATAAGAAAAATCACATCATCCCCCCAACTCAATGAATTGATATGTCCTTTATCATGGTAAACTACAAGATGCTATGCTAAGCATCCATAAATTTTGCAATTCAAAATCACTGATGCTAAAGGCATCTCATTCTGCACAAAGCATCAGCATATTGCTTGAACTTACTACATGCACACAGGTCGACATTCAAATGGGAAAAATAGTATATACTTATGAATGTATCCTTTCCATTGACACGGCTCAGACTGGACCCTCAGTACATTTGCTCTTAGACCTCTTGGATTCAAAATTTACCTAAAACAATTAGCAAATCCAGCATTAACCATGCGATCAGGTTGTAGAGGATAACTAAGAATGCAGAAATTGCTTATGGGGTCATCTTATTCTCTTATCATGGTTTGTAAAGTAATGCTGTAAGAAATTTATGTAAATCAAATATTTTGATTACTTCAAATGATTAGATAATTGAAAATAAAAGCTGTCAACGAAATTTCTCCAACAATATATATAATTTATAATGAAATTTGTGACGGATAGTCTTCACATAAACTCTTTTGAAACAAATTAGAAGTTCTATTCAAATAAAAAGTTTAATATTTTAAAATTTATAATGATTAGAAATCTATATATCTATTTTTCTTTTCCATAAACACTTTACAAGTTCCATAAAATTATAATAGAATTTATATCTTAAAACATCCCAAACCTAAATCTTATTTCCCATTATGAACGTTATAAAGGTGTTTTCAATTTTTCTTTTTATTCAATTATTTTTATCTCAAAATCAAGGGAGAGTCAATTATCTGACGTTTTCATAATTTCAATTATAGTAACTAATTTTATTCAAATATAAGAGGCAATCTAATTTTCTTTTTCCAAAAAACATAAATAGCCATTAATGAGAAAGTGGAACTGTGGTAGAATGTGAAAGGTAGATAAGATAGGGCGATTTAAGCTCTGTTTAGCAACTTAGTTATTTCCACATTAAATTATGAAAAAAGAAAATCAAAACTACTCTTGTCTTGTCATGATAAACTTTCAAGTGTTTTAAGACAAATGGAGAATAATAAATTATGTATCTAAAAACTTCAATATACATCATTTCATTTCAACTTTGGCTCATCAGATTATCTACCAAACACAGCTTTAGTGTTTGTTTAGTTATTCAGCATCATTTATGACTAAGATTAACTGAATCATAGAATGTTCCAGTTCTTCTTGCTATCCAGACAACCACCAGCCTTTGAAAATTGAATTCTGCAAGAATATTTCATTAACAGCAAGTCCAAAAAATTAACAGATAAAACCTTTTTGCTTGCGTTGACCGCTGACGGAGTTCTGCAAGAAGCGTAGAGTCCCCTTGTTGAAGGAAAGGGGTCAGCATTTCAACTAGGCCAGTTTTATCATTCGAGATTATTTTCCTCATGTTGGATGCTTCCTCAATACCAATGATGCCTGTAAGAACCATGGAGTCTATCCAAAGCAGCAACTGCCAGAGACTTGATAGTTTACCTGTGCGAGGTAGGAATATAAATATGACCACCAATGAATTGTCAGCTAAGCAGAGATACTCAAATAAAGTCATGAAACAAGCAAATTTCATAAATCCACCCTATTTCACATCTAAAATTCCACTATTCATGTCACATATAACTGTTTCCTAGGGTTCACTCATCCCATGATGACATGACCAAAAAATATAATTCATTTCCTTCCAAATCAATAGTGAAGTAGTATGACCATTCCACAGCTGATATTTCTTGCTCTTTTTTTTCTTTGGTAAATTATATTTCTTGCTCTTTAATAGACAATAACAAAATTTTACATTGTCTTTTTCTTCCTGGATTTTTCTCTTGGTTAGAGTATTCATATCTGGTGGGATGAGGCTTTTACTCCCTATCAACTCAAAATATAAACAATTGAACAAGTCGGACAGAAATGCCACCCATAAAATGATACTGAAAACAGATCCGGTAAAGGTTGGAAGCCCCAGAATGAATCGATGCCAATCCTTCTTGTGGCAAGATCAGCAAATACAGATGTGAGCAAAACACCACCTTAAAAGGCCAAGCCAGGAGCACTCTTAGGCAACAGCTAAGCAGTAAGGAACAACTCTGAAAGGAAACTAAATAGACTGATAATCTAAGAAGGTTGCACATATATAAGCATCAAAGAGATGTTAGATTAGGAGTTAAAACTAATGGGTGTGGGTACCAAAGGGTCTCAAAATCAACCCTGCACCACCTCCCTTATGTGGTGTCCTCTAAAGGTCTTTGAAAACATTTCCTCTATTACTCCACAAGCTGATAGACGATATCAAAGACAGCATCCGTATTGAGTTTAGTTTACCTTTTTTCATATTTTCAGGCATTCAACTCCTACAATTACTACTCCCCCCATCCCATTTTGTTTACCTGTTATTTCCTTTTTAAGCCCTCCCAAAATATTTGCAAGGTTTCTATTAATAAGACAAATTTTTTTTTTTAATTTCTTTGTATATCCTTATTGATTAAGGATTTTTATACATTTCCAAAGAAGAAACTCATTGCTAACAAAGGTATATAAGGAATACAATGAAAAAATTGAAGATGTGTCAATGCAATTAATGTGAATTTGATCAGTTTGTGAATCTTACAAATACCATGGGAAGGAGGGAGTAATTGTGAGCACTCAAAACAGAAACTCCATCAATGAACCAAAGATTGATGAGAAAAAATTTCACCAGTGTCAAAACAAAAAGGCACAATAATGAGGTCCATTCTGTGAATGTGAAACAACTAATACAACAGTTATTAGGGCGATCAAGTTATTTGATTCATTTTATGCTTCTCTAGAAATGGATTCTGTGTACTGCTGTCAATATCTTAAAATTGCACAAATGAACCATTACACCTGCCGTTTGTTATCATCACACAGCATTGATTTACATTATGGATTTATGGTAATCATCATAAAGAAACTGCACATATCATAAAAGAGTCTAGATCATTAAAGTACACTACATGAAAGCAAACACATTGACAAAAGTTCATATATAAATCTACTTCAAAAATTTGGTGTTGCATCACCTCTCTCACTATATCTTTGGTTTTCAGTCTCCAGTTCTTCAATTCTATCTAGCAATGCCAGCTTCTCTTTCTGTACTCTTTTCACCTCCTCCAATGCCATTGTGCGCTGCTTGCTTAAGTATAATATGTCTAAACGGTTCACAATACATCAGGGAAATGAATAGGATCAGTCGCATATATTGTCTATTTAAAAAGGAAGGCATGTACCAAAAGGTGCAAAACCAATTGAGGGTAAAGTCCATTTAACCACCTAACGGAGAAGAAATTACCATCATGGTATAAATATCTGCCAATATAGCAATATATCACCATAAGTATCACTCTTTGGCTTATCAATATGTGATATTCCAATATGTGATGTGAAAACGCTAATTGACTGATACACACTGATACACAATGATACATATTGGAGCACATCGACATCCACCAATATGCAGCCATATATACCGATATGAACTGATATTTATTAAGGGAAAAGAAAAAAAAGAAGCCATTTATCTTCCATGAAGATCCAATACTGCAGCATTGCATGGTGACTGCAATTTTGTTGCCAGATTACCACCTAAAAACCTCTACAAAAAGCTCTTCAGTTAGACACCCATTGCTTTCATATCATTACCATTTGTACCATCCCCTACCATGTTCCTCGACAGTTGAGTGTAAAAAGAGCCTAATCACTCACTAATATTTTTCATTATCAAAATTGAATGTAATATCACGGCCCCCAGATTTGAAGGGCCATATATCAGTACGCATATTTGAATCTAATGTGAAGATGACAGAGTAAAAGTTTGCACAGGAATGTTTTCAAAATAGTTTTTTTTTTTTGATATCTAGTTAACTTTGCACACTTTATTTGCTAGAAAACAGTTGTACTCATAAAATTAAATATCGATCGCGACTGCAACTGCGGTTTTATTACTGGTTATACTATAATTGGATGTATTTTGTACATTGATAATTGTGTTTTGTTTTCAATTTTAGGGGGCTAAGTTTTTTATTTTAGCACAGTGATCCCAAAATGTTTGAAACAACCATTTTTAATTCAGTAACAAAAGTGTTCGAAACAGCAACACAAAGAGAAATTTTATCCCTTACTTTTGCTGCCTCTTTCTTTTTTCCATATTTCAGTGCCAAAAAATATATTAAGGGGATCCTTCCCCCGGGGGGGGGGTGTTCAACCAAGGTTGTTGAAAACCATGGTATATGTGAGAGGGTTAGTTGACCAGGGACAATTTAGTCACTAGTGTGTATTATTTTAGCAATGAAATGGGGTTAGGAGTGATTAGATGGTAATGGCAATAGGTGGCACTTTCCTCCTCAAAGCATTGCTAAATGGACTTTGCGATGGGAAAATGAAGTCAACTAAGCACTTACTGTGCTGAGCCTCCTTAAATAATCTCCAGATTTCGTTCTGTTCCAGTTTCGAGTCACTATTAGATGCCTGTAAAAGTCCTGATTTCAGCACGCCGACGACCAAGCCCAACACTGAGGAAAGTTAGAGCATACCTGAGCCAACTCTGCACTAGCACCATCATCCAACCTGTATAACAGATTTAACTATAATTTTTCAACAAAAATTCTTGTAGATGAAAGCAAATATCACAAAAAGGGAGCAGCTCAAGGTAAAAAGCATTATTTAAAAACTTCAGATGATTTTTGAGATTATTTCCTCTCTTAATGTATTTTTCTGGTTACAATATAGATAAAAACACATGATAGCAGGCTCAGGTATACCGAATTCCCTTGAGGGGGATTGCAAGGTCCAATTTCACAACTAATGAGGATTCAATAGTACAAATTGTAGGTTCATCCAAACATATATTATAGATAATTTTTCAGCAATGAGGTTCAATTGGACCCTGATTTCACCAAGTATTTCTGTCAGTTAGAAATGACAGAAAAAACATTTAAGGAAACAGAAATCAAGCCAAAAATTACAGTAGATATTTGCACTTTCTGTGGAGATTCTCTTTTCTTCCGACAGTGGCATTGTTTATCTCAAGCTACATCCACCAGTCATAGTGTTAGACAAATGCTAATGCTTACCCCACATCCAGAGGCTGAACATACAAGCTATTGATCTGTCCATCATCCCTGGAATTAGAACCCAACAAACGATTAGATAGCAATAATTACAAAAAAGATAGACCTTGCAAGTTAGTTGCATGATACATCAGCTGCAGCCATAGGTACGAATGTAAGATGTTGGTGTGCTTTAATGCAATTTACACATAATAGTACAGAAGCTAATGTGAAAACCTTATCATCACAATCAAGCCAAGCATTGTAAATGAAAGAGCCATTACCATGGCATCTGCAATCATGATTGTATGCTTCATTCCTTTAATTAATAAGATCAAGATGATTATAAACCAGGATGGAGTTCAGGAATTAGTAAGCGTATTAATTCTCCAATAACCAACAGCAACGCTATCAGCTTTTGCTAATGAGAGGATGCAAATTTCATTACAATATTCCACCTAAATGTTGCGACATCTTTTCTGAGGCGTAGAGTTGTTTAAATTAGACATTAGAACACGATTATTCATTTAAATTACCCTGTAAGTGGCCACAGTTACCATAACTGTGTTACATTACCCGGACAGGGCAGGAGAATTTAAACTTGGGACCAGTAATAACCAGAAGCTGACTTTTAACTCGATATTCACTTATCTTGTTATTTGAGTATTGAATTTCTTTTCAGTTTTCCATAATTATCCTATATATATATATTGAGCTAATTTGGGTACATAGCTCGTATGTATTAATCTACCCTCCTTCCATCAAATTGCAGGTACAATAATTCCCAAGATGAAGATATCACATATACTCAAATCGGAGAGCGCGACATTCTATCGAGACAGCAAATGAATTTATTGAGCTGCATCAACAAAGAAAACAAGACAAAAAACCGATTGCGATCGCTTCGAGAATCAACTCATATTCTAAGTACAAGCTCTCGAGAACACATAAAATCAATTAATTAACCATGGTACGTTTCAACTAAAACCACGTATTTGAATTAGCAATAATATGAGCTAATAGAATCGTTAGGATGAATATCAACCACAATCGTCCACTTCTGCCGCGCTTCCAATTTGATTGAGCAAGACAATCTAGAACTAAATGATCACGAAAACAAAGAGCGAGAGAATCGACCGACGCAGATAGAGTTAAGGAATGTCGCAATAGAGATGAAGAACATTTTAAAGCAAATGAACGGAGGAAGAGGTAGCACGGAATTATATTGTTTTAAGATAAGTTGCGATATAATTTACCTCGAACAACAACGGACTCTCGATTTGATCGGTTTTCGACAGTTAGTTTTGTTGAACTTTGGCAAGCGTAAAGTTAAATTTGTCACAGCAATAGTTAGAATCATAGCTGCTGATGATGATGTTAAGAAGCTATGGCAGTAGCTGCTGATTGTTGCAGTAAATGAGGAAGCGAAAGGGGGAGAGCGATAGAAGAGAATTAGAGAAAGTAGACTTTTCCAGTCACATGATGGACAGTCAACAGCAGAGTCCCGTAGTGAGGAGTATAGTCGTCGTAGACATTTGTGTTTCGGGGCAGAGCTGAGCTATCGTCCCAGGTTCGTTCTTCCCCCGGTTCTGGACATAGTCGAAATAGACGGAACAAGATAGGATTCCAATCCGGAATCAGATTTACTGATTGCGAATTACAAGTTACAACCACATTTTGTAACTCCTGCGATTTTCCTTTTAAAGGATATATTGGTACATACATCCGAGGAAATATTGAACTAGGGCGGGAGAACCCAGGTTGCCGGGAGGTGGGCCATATTACATTACGATCCTAGATTTATGTCTCGTTCTCAAGAGAGTAAATTTTATTTAAGTGTGTTGATATTTAAATTAATATTTTTCAAATACTATTTATTTTGTATAAATTTACTTAGGTATTTTTATATTTAAATTTATTTTTATTCCTGTACCTAAATGAATAATTATATGAAGTAAAAATATAATTTTTACACCATTTAGGTATGCAGGTGAAAATAAATTCAAATATAAAAGTATTTAAATAGAATAATGTTAAATACATAATACTAGAAAATAATTAATGTAAATATCAATGTACTTAAAATGAAACTTATCCTATAAACAAGTTAGTAAAACGTGTAATAATAAATTAGTATTTTTATACTATTTATTATGCTTTATTGTACGTTCGAAAAAAAAAGGAGTTTACTTTAATCGCATAAAGTACAGAGAAAGAAGATAATCCCTTTTGCTAGATCTTCTACTTGTTCTATATATTGTTTCAAAATGATATATACATATGAAAACAAGCATTGTATGTTAGACACATATTCACCATGCTTGTTAGATTCAATGATAAGTTATGAAAAAAGTCTTTTTTTATTCTTTAAATTAAAAATAGTATTATTTAATGTTTTGACAAAATGAGAAAGATTTCCATCAAACATGGTGTAAATGGTATCATAACGCAAATTACCTATAAAAATTTACATGTATATGATGATGGGATACTCTAAGATACTAACAATAACACCTCTATTTTTTCACTTGAAAATTTTGTTTCCAAAAATTAAACGTGGAATCTAAAATATTAAAAACGTAGAGTATTACTTCCACGCTTCAAAAAGAGCTGTGTGCAGCGTGAAGGGTGCACGCTATAGGAAATTAAGTTATGCATGGGTTCGACACAAGGCTTAGTCGCGCAAGGTACGGGGGAAAACGGGGTGGTGCTAGGAGAAAGAGTGGTGGATGGGTGGGCATTGGTTGGGTAGAAGGGGGTGGAATGGCTGAGAATCAGGGTAGAGAGGCCTGGGAATGAGAGGCAATAGGTACGGTTGCAAGAGAATGGAGGGTGTTTGGCAGCAATGGTGTTGCACGCAAGAGGAGGTTTCAGTTGATAGTGGTGTTTTAAAGAGAGTTTGGGGTGGTGATGGTGGTGGTGGTGTTTCGTTGGTGGTTGCGATTGCGAGGTGCTGCACAGCTAGGGAAAAATGCAGAGGAGGTTGGGGTGGCAAATGAGTGATGGTAGCGGGTGTTGGAAAGTTGCAGGAGGACGACTATATATGGGGAAGGCAGAGAAAAACTATGGACGAGGGAGTTGGTTGAGCTGGGAAGAAGAAGGGTGGTGCGAGAGAGGGTGGAGTTTGGGTAATGGTGTTGCGAAATAAAAATGCCTAAAAATAGAGGGAGTGTTGGGTTGGGATTCGAAGGTCTCTGAGATAATGGAAGGGAAGGAGGGAGTCGAGGTGTAGTGTAGGGGCCAAAACAGTAAGAAAAACGAAGGGGAAAGGTTGGTTTGTGCGAGGAAAAAAAAATCCTGGTTAGGTGATGGGTGGTTTGCATGAGGATAGGCGAGCGAGCAGGTGATGTACGGAGAGAGAGGGTGGATGGTTGGCAGAGGAGTGAGTGAAGTCGGGGGAGGGTTGCGTGTGTTAACTTAGGATTAGTTTGGTTTGCTTGAGATTTTTGGTTAGAAAAACCAAGCCAGATGGCAATGGGTCGGGAATCGGGCCTAAACTCGCTAGACCGGTTTTATTTTTAGCGGGTCCGAGTTCATAATTTTTAAATCCGACGGATTTGGATCGGGTTTGGGTCAATATATACCTTAAATGATCTGGGTTTTGGTCCAATTCTAGACCCAGACTCGATCCGCCAGACATGTTTAATATACATATGTGTGTGTGTTTATATATATATACATACTAATATTATATTTGTCATTGTTGTCTTAATCTTATCTGAGCTCCTTATTTATTTATTTTTTAATTTTATTTTTGTATATTTACTTTATAAACAATACATACAATATTATATTCTAAAAGTATTAAAACACCATTTAAAAAGTTAACATAACTATTTTAATATATTTATTTTTTCACTTAAATGATTTTTTTAACAAAAAATACGTATTAAGTTATATAAAACATAAATCTATTTGTATTAGAATAGATTATTAATTATTTTTTTCAGAAATAACTGAACCCATTTATGATCAGTTTACCCGCTAGACTCGGTGGATCTGGGTTTGGGTCTAAACTTTTGAGACCCGACGGGTCTAGATCAGGTCTGGGTCTAGGTAATATAAATAGGTCTAGGTCTGGGTATGGCCGGACCCGACCCATTGCCATCCTGACGCTGGGAAAGAATAACCAATTAAGGGAGGGTAAAGGGAATAAGAAGGAAAAATAATTAGTATAAGTTATTTAAGAAACATCTTGGGTTACGATTTAAGGGTTAAAAGATAATTAAGCTAAGGTTTAGGATTAAATTTCAAATAAAACGCTAAATATCGGAAAATATGTATTTACAAATTTTTGGGGTTTTTTTGACATTACTTAGATTGCTTTTGGCATTACTCGATAAAACTCACCCTATATTCTTTAGAGCTATATTATAATTCATGCGGTGAAAAGTCTACTCACGACAATACGAAAAGACGACCACCAAAAGAATATATAGAATGAGATAAAAAAATGATTAAGAATAGGTCACATCCTAGGTATCTATAAATCAGTTACAGATATATCATCATCATCATTAAAAATTTGACGCTCCTTAGCAACTGTAGCATTGGAAACACAATATAAGAAAATAATAATATTTACAATAGAAAAACACTCAAGTGAATAAGTAAAAAAAAATATATTATGATAATACCTTTACTTTCACTTCACGAGTAGTCTTGAGTACACATCAAAGTCTCTATGATGTTAGGATAAAGCCTACTTCAAATAGCACTTATGACCCTTCCATTATTGTTAAATGTTGATTAAGAAGCAATATTTATCACCATAATGACCAACACATCCTTCACAATATTTTGTAAATTAGGATACTTGTAGCCATCCATCTTCCACTAATAGAAGATATCAAAATCAATAATAATTCTTGGTGCATGAGAATCCTCTAAGTACCTATCAAAATCTGAATTTATAATTTCAATACTAGAATTGAATTCCATGAATCTTTCTAGTTTACTACCCCTAAAGTAGAGAATTTGAGGAAGAGCAAGATTGTGACCCTTGATGGACAACATGAGATTTGTAACACTCCAAATATGCTACCGAAAAATTTCATCTTAGCGGAAGCATAATAACAATATAGTTGGGTGTTACTTCTGGACTCAATGTAAGTTTGTCTTACCATACTATTATTACATCAAATACAAACTAAAACAACAAACACTAAAAACATGATAAAATAGAGAATGAGAGAGATTTATAAATATAGACAAGAGTTTGGAGGTTAAATTTGAGTATAATATCTCAAACACATTAGAAAGGGATATATTAGAATTAAGAGTCCAAAAATGTATCAAGACCAAAATTGATAAACCAAATAACATGATTCTACATCCCAAGCCCCAAAGATAATATCATCACTCCTCTCCGAGCAACGCATCATAAGTAGCAAAATCATCCAATAGTTCTTCATTGACCAACACAAATTCATCGGGGCCATGGGTTCATGAGAATGAGCAACACCTATTAAAAAAATTATCATTACGTTACATACTGAGTAAGGAAATAATAATATTATAGTAGGGTTACATAGAATACATAAGGCCACATAAAAGAATAAGCATGGATATAGATTAACATAATATTATAACACCCTTAAATTTACTACTTAAAAAATATATTTTGTGGAAACATTAATTACATAAATAATGGGTGTTACCACCATACTTAGTATAAGTTTGGTTCCCTCAACTTTCGTATTCCAAGTGCTAAGGCTCAAAATAAGTCAGATGCCAAAACAAGCAATGGTAATTAAAATCTAACAAAAGAACATTAGAATCCGAAGGAAAACTAATTACGACAAAAATAAGTACCCAAATATATAACACCAGTTTTCCCTAACTCTTAGACCTGTAAGTCCATTATGAGAATGGGACATCTTCCTAAAGGTTCTACTTATCCTTGCCACTATAATATGCCTCAAAATACTCTATTCCCTTTACATAGTCATCTGCAAATGTAATATTGGTATGACTTTCTTGTACTGAGTAAATCACAATGCCTCATAAGAGGTAGCATACGCCCATTGCATATAATCACACAACAATCTAAAAATCATGCTCTAAGAATAAATCACATACCATAACCACATACAATAATTATAAGATAATGTATACAACAACAACTCTCAAGCTTAGTATTAAAACATACTAAATCACATCATGTCATCTAAAGGTACACAATAGACATATACGACTAATCAAATCAATTCGATATACTAAGGTAGGGCACTATAGTGACTACTAGATCAACGATTCCAAAACAATTACATATAACAAGGTAGGGCACTAAGAAAACTACCAATCTATATACCCAACCAAGTAGTGCACAATAATAACTACCAAAACAACAACATAGAACAATCCATTTATATTCTTGCATAATAGTTACTTCCATATTTAATTACCCGAGAAGGATACAACACTAACCTAGAGGCACAAAAGTATACTGATCACACCAGTGCACAAAGTATCACAGTACCCTCCCAACCATCCAACCCAGACGCATAACAATAGTCAGGTCATACTAGTGCACAAGGCAACACAGTACCCTTCATGTCTATGACAACTTTCCTTAAGTATCAATATTTCCTATAGGGCCCATAGGTCACCTATAGAGTTAATTAGGGTCTTAATGGGGTACAACGTCACACCACTGAACCAAATAAGCCAAGGGATCCTACCTCATCTCTAGGGTAGCTACCTTAAGAGATCAACCATTCCCAAACTCAAGGTCTTCCACCTTACGTATTAATATTTTATAAGGTGACTACACATATCACACATTGCACAATTACTCCCATTTCTATACTTATCCATTGTTCCTTTATTTTCAATTAGCCAAGTCAACCTATGGTCAAAGGTTTAGGTCAAGGTCAAAGTCAACACTAAGGTCAACCTATCACAAGTCTAAGGCCATCCTATGTCCAATTATTCACAAAAGATGCATTAAGTTGAAAATAACCAAAATGCCATCAAAATCCTAATTTCACCATTTTATTCACTTTCATATCAAACATCATTTTTATGAGAAATTTGTCATGAAAAGGCTAAAATAAAATAATTTAAAATATTTTAGCACATAGGTAATCTTTACGATTAAGCGATTGACTATATTTTCTACTTTTTATGAATTTAGTAAGATACAACTACAAACCCTAATCATGTATTTCTATCATGTCATATATTACATGCAACACATATGTACATATTTATAGCATGATACTAATTTAACAGGCAATTTACATCGTGGTGAATGTAAAGAAACATATCTAACCCTAGAACATACGAATAACAATTATTGTATTCTAACTCTAATCATTTGTGCATGTTTCTATACTATTTATAACAACCCTAACTACCATGAAATAATAATCATGGGATATTTATCATGGAATTTACATCATAATATTATAGGGCTACGAATCCTAAAAAAACTCCAGACATGCATACGTAACTCATTTAACATATTACATAAGCATATAGCTTAACAACAATCCTATGTACCATTTACTTAGCAAGTTATCATCTTATCATGTATGCCATAATACTTGAAAGATATAAAGCCCTAGCATGATTCTAAATTTAACCAACCCTAATATTCTTGCACATAATTTATAGCAATTTGTGAGTTATTGGATTTACCTAAAATTAAGCTACACAAAAAGTACATAAGACCTTCTTCTCTAAGATCCTCAAGGATTACCTAAGAAACTAACACCCAATAAAACATATATTAGCATTTAATTTAACATAATATATAACACCCTGAGTTGATACGACCATGTGGGGGATACACTAGAGCATTGTCGAATTAATCGGCTAACCCCAAAGAACAAAACAAGTCCTTTCAACATGCTTTGTCCTTACTTACATTCTTCCTGAGATATTTTTAGAAAAAAATTGAAACTTTCCAGGATGGTCACCTATCCTAAAAAATGACTCCATAGACATCACGCTTAATTATGGAGTTCTTGGGACATAATCACTAACCAAATTTTATACCATGTTGATATAAGTAACTATATCAATCCTGTTAACACTGCTTAATTTAGGAGTATTATACAACAATACCCCAAAATTCATTAAAACCACTATATGGAAAAGTTATCAACTAACTAGGAAAATAAGGTAGGAAGGAACAATAACACAAACTCACAAAACAAGGGAGGAAGGCAACTGGTGGAAGGAGCCAAATAGAGTACGTGAGCAATGGCACTTGTGGTCATTGCAAGGGGGAGACCTTTGATGCTTTTGGCCAAAGATAAGTATGAGGGGTTTGGTGGAATAAGGTGTAATGAGGTGGGGAGTTTCGGTGGAAGTAGCCAAATCCAAGAGGGGCATGAAAGAGGTTTTAGCCGAGTGTTTGGCAATTTTGGCCGAAGATAAAGAGGTAGATTTAGTGGATATGGAAAAATCTAGGGGATGGAGATCGGAGGTGGTGAGTGTTGCTAAATGAGGGTGGCATTTTTTGACAAAAAACTTTGGTGATAATAGAGGAACAATGAGGAGGATAATTAGGATTTACTGCTAAGGAGATTTTGGGAGTACGAAGAAGAAAAAAAATGAAGGACTGGGATTCAAGCCACAATATTGAGAGTAATGAGGCTTATATGGGCATGAACTGACAAGACAAGAGGAGGAGAACATGGGTGCAACGGTAGTATGGAATGCATAGGAGAAGTATGGTGTGAGGGATTAAAACATGAGGGGGGGGGAAGTAAAGCATGGAGAAGAGTTTATGTTAGGGTAGAGGGATTAGGGTAAGGCCAAAATATAGTAGGGTAGCGGTGTTATTTAGGAAAAGTTGAACCGAAAAAAAAAACATTTGGTTATCAAAATTAGGGTTACTTGATATTGGTTTGGGTCTAAACAAGAATTAAATTTAATAACCTAAATTCTATCAAATTTTAACCTAATTAAATTTATATCTAATATATTATAATAATACACATATTTTAATACATAACCACTTCAAATAATGATTATAACTAATTACACATAATTGTTATCTTATAATTAAGGTTTCTAAAAATGGGTATTACAAATACGATGCAAGATAAGAACCGAAACTAGAAACCCATTATTATATACAAGTATAATCCATAATTGTATTTATGTTGAGCTCAAGAGTACCACTATTCTTAGTCTAGTGGAATAGATTAAAGCACTCTCAAGGTAGAATATTTTTGAGCCACTATTATTGTCTGGTGGAATAAAAACCATATATACTCGGGCAATAGCTTTTGACCATTATTTTTAAACATTGGAATAGTCTGAAGCAACTCTCAAGAAAAAAATGCTCCTAAGCCACTATTATTGTTAAATGGAACGGATACAAAATTTTAGTTCTGACTTATTTAATCTTTCGCTTTAAGTAATTAATGTCTTATCCATTGTTTTCTTTATCAAGATCATCATGCAAACATACATATATATATATATGCAAGGCACAAAATCCAACTTAACATAATTATTTGAAACACAAAATATAACCACATGAATATTGGGACATCCCTCGAGGATAAAGGCTATATTTTCCCTAAGAAATCCAAATTTCACAAGATAAGCATAATATTCATTTTACCACAAATGTAGTACACATCTCTAAAATAGTATTATTGACGAGATGTAATGCAAGAGGGTGGAGGTAGAGGTAGGTGTAGTGGTTGGGAAGGGAAAAAGGGAGCCATGCGAGAGGTAATGCATGGTCTGAGAAGAAAAGAAGATAAAGGGAGATCAAGACAGGGGAGAAGGATTAGGTTAAGATTTAGGGTGAGATTAATGTATCAATTATTAGGGATTAGGGTTAGATTAAAATATTAATTACTTGAGATTAGAATTATGTGAATATTTATGGTATTACATCACCAATTCCTTAAAAGAGATTTGACCCCAACATCAATAAGTGAAGGTTAGGAAAGAAGAGAAAAATGATGTAAAGAAAGGTGATCTTAATGGTTAATTTTAAAAGAGTTTACACTACACTACCAGGTACTACCTTCTTAAAAGAGAGAGAACTCCAAAACCTAACACACCTGTGCCGAAGAGTTAAGGATGCGCCTCATGCACGTCCTTCTCTATCTCCTAAATTTCCACCTCTAATCCGAGACAACTTCGTAGAATCTTCACTAGGGAAATTGAGCTCGTACGAGTTCATCATACCTTGGTGTCAAGAATTTGCAAGGATACCTCCTCATAGGATAACAAATCATCTATCTTGATATTATAGATTTTGACCACGTTGGAAGGATCTGTAATGTACTTACTCAATTGTGAGACGTGTAAGATGTTATAAACTTGAGCTAACTCTGGCAGAAGTGCCAATCGATATGTGGCGTCCCCAAATCTATTAAGAATCTCATACGAATCAATATACCTCAGGCTCAACTCTCCCTTCCTACCAAATATCTACACCAACTTGATGGGTGAGACTCTTAACAAAAATGTTCCCTTGTCTCGAAGCCATCAGGCCATCACTACGTTGCCTCATTTGCATAATTCTTCAGTCGACTATGAGTTGCCTTCATTCTATCTTAAATTAATAGAATCTAATTAGTCATCTCATCAATCATCTTCGACCCAAGTACAAGAGTTTCTCTAATGTTGCTATAACAAAAAGGTGTTTGGTACTTGTGTCCATATAATGGCTCAAAGGTGTCATCCCTATACAACCATGATAATTGTTTTTGTACAAGAACTCCACCAAATGTAGATGATCCTCTCAACTGCCTCAAAAATTCAAATCACAAGGCCACAACATGTACTCAAGTGTCTAAATTGTCCTATTAGTTTGCCCAATTGCATCTAGCTTAAACACAGTACTCATTCTCAAATTTGTGCCCATATCCTCCTAAAACTTTTCCCAAGAAGTGTAAAAGAAATCTTAAATCCATATCAGATACTATATCGATAGGTGTACCATGCTCGCAACATGCCTCATGTAAACATCAACTAACTGATCCATGCTCTAGGTTAACTTCATCAGTACAAAAACTAATGATTTAGTTAATAGGTCGATGATAACCCAAATCATACTACACCATCTGTGATTCCTTAGTAGTCCACTCACAAAATACATGGAGATGGAGTCCCACTTCCATCTCGAAACATCTAAAGGTTCGATCAACCTTATAGGTATGTGGTGCTCTATCTTGGCTTTATGACAGGTCAGATATCTTGACATGAACTTTGCTACCTCTATCTTTATACAAGGCCACAAATAAATCCACTTAAGGTCATTGTACAACTTATCCCCTCTTGGGTAAACACAATGAAGAATACAATGACACTTGAAATTTTAGATCAATGTACCTCTAATGTACACATAAATGACCTCTATAGTGAATGCTTCCATCCTCATGAATTTCAAAGTCTTTAGCTCAATCATCTTGTATTTTTTATTGAATCCTTTGAGCTTAACATATTTAGGGCACCCGGATTATATCTCATCAAATATAGTTGATGTAATTGTTAAAGCTCTCATCTGGACCTCTAAATCACCCTGTTGGATTGGTCATATCCCCATCTCTCCAACCTTCTCAAGCGACCAATTAGCCATCACATAATAACTCAATGAGTGTAATGTCTTCCAACTCAAGGCATTTACAATGACTTTAGCCTTACCTGTAACACCCCCAAAAAATCACTATTAAAAAATTTTATTTTATGTAGAAATGTATTATCAAATAATTAGGTATTATCACCATAATTGACATAAGTCTAGCTTACCATACCATCTTTACATCAATCATAAGATAAAACAATAAGAGGTAAAAATGTAAAATATAAATTGAGGAAACTTTCATAAACATTAGATAAAAGTTTGGAGGTTTACTCTAAGTATAATAATCCAAAATACAAAAAGGGATACTATGGATTTAAAAGTCCAAAAAGGTATCCAATTAGAATAAACATCCTAATAACATGACTCTACACCCACAACTCTGATACCAAAATCATTCCTCCACATATAAATCATCAAAGGTTACAAACTCATCACGGAGGTAGTGAACGAGTCGTGTGAGTGTGTGCAAGCAAATTATGCTAGTATGCTCAGAGATGTGAAAAGAAAAAATAGAGGTGCATGGCCATGAAAGATACCATTTTTGAGCTATTCACCTCATAGAAAGGTGACAGACGCAAGGAAAGAAGGGAAAAAAAATAATGACAATCAAAGGCGACGGTCGGCGACTACGAGGGGAAGTGATGGGATGGTATTAGTGGTTGATCCACCAAGTTTTGGGTTGTGCTTGGTGGTTGTGGTGGTGCACGGTGGTGATGGTGGTGGCGTGCACACAAAATAGAGAAGAACAACACAAGGGAGAAGAAGAAGAAGAAGAAGAAGGATGATGAGGAGGAGGAGAAAGAGAAGGAGAAGAAGCAGATGAAACGATGGTGGATTGGCATGTGGTGCTCGATAAATAGTTTGGGAAATAAATAAGGGAGGAAGAGAGATGAGAGTAGTATATATATATATATATGGTGGTGTGTGAAATGGTAAGATGTAGAGGATGATGGAAGTAGCAGCAACAGGGGCACGAGGGAGTAGCAGTGGCATGAGGGAGTGGAGAAAAATTCAGTGGAAGAGATGGGAGAAGATGGCTGAGAGTGATGGTGGTATGTTGGGTGAAAAGAAAATGGCAGCAGTAGTAGCATTCCGTGATGATGGCATCAAATACATGAGGAAGGTTATGTTTGTGATGATCCAAATCTTTGATTTATTATATGTTGTATATATACACAAAATTTTGTACTAATTAGATCCAAAATTAAAAAAAGGGGGTCCGTATTAGTAAATACAAGGCACCCATATTTTTTCTCTAGCATTATACACATGGTTGTAGTTAATCAAGCATGTGAGAGGGAAAACTAGGAAATACATTGTATTTCCTCTCTCTTCCTTGTATTCTCTTGATTTTTTTTTCATATGACTTCTCTTTTAGGATCCTTAATCCTCATATCGTGCTTCTTTTCTTTAGTTATCTACCCAAGTTTCTTTGATTTCATCTTTTCATGCAAAATAAGACCAATCGAGAAAGCTCGAGAAAAATGTTTAAATTGTAATAACAAATATAGAAAGTTGGGTCAAGATATGCTAATTAATTCTATAAAATATGCATCTATCAAATACCCCTTGCTTGAATTATTTCTTTCCCTTAAGTAAAACACCCATAAAAAGTACGAGAAGTCTTAAATATTAAGCAACATATGATCCCCGCTTCCAACAGACACAAGATATATCAATAATTTACATACCAAATGAAAACATTTTATTTGGACTCAATAAAAATTAACATGTATAAAATCATTTTCAAACTCATTTTAGGCCACATACATCACAACCAATTCACCATCCTAATATAAATTTTAAGTCATCAATCATGAACATATATGAAGAATTAAGCCAATAGATTCTTACTTTAAGCATATAGGAGCACTTTACTCTCATGTGTCTTGGGTTTGTGTTTACTCTCAAAAATTCTACTGATGATAATGATCACCTATAGTTTTTTCATTCTTTTCTATTCAACATTTCTTATAAATTTAGGCATACAAAAATCAAAAGGTCTTTCATTTGATTGTAACGGGGCTAGGGGAAAAGGTAGGATAAATTATAGGATTGTGGTGCAATTTCTATCACTAGTGAAGCACACAACTTCCACAATTCCAACACCTTATGATTATCAACTTCAAATTTTCTTCAAAGAATTTCCTACCTTCAATCATCATCTCTTGTACAAAAACAACTACTAGAATGCTAAAAAAAGTATTTTCTCCTTTTTTCCCTTTAACTTGAGACATGCTTCACCGATTAGGTGCGTTTTACGCTCCATCCTACTCCGCACAAGGACTAAGTGGTTGTGTAATCCACCTCTTGTTTTCCACATCGGTGCCTCAAGTGTTTGTTTTTAAATAAAACAACTCACTATTTACCAAATAACACTAACACACCCCCATGCTTAGAGTTTCAACCACATCCATAGCTTATTACCAAATTGCGCTCCACTAGCCATATACTAAGGGATGAGATAGGATAGATAATTAGATTCATATGTTGGCTAAATATCAAGAAAAATAGGTATTAAAGATCAACAGGGTTATGTAAAGGATAAATTGCAACATGTAGGTTATTTGGCCAAGTAGTTAACAAGAAAATAATTGTGTCTCTATCATCTTAACGTATGCAAATTTTCATAAAACCTTGAAGAAAATAATGATAAGTTGTAGCTTCACACACCATGAAAGAATAACACACAAAAATGAAAAGTATAGATACAAATTATATCCATCATGAAGGCTTAAAGCTCACCAATTTTTGTTTCTATTAGGCCTTATCTTTTTTATTTTCTATGATGACTATCAAATTTTCATGTTCAAGTTCTTTGGTAGTGAGATGCAACCAAAATAATAAAAATACTTTTTCTCTTTTCCAGAAGCATGTTGTTTAAAAAAAAATTGTCTTGACTACTCATGCATATGAAGGCTGTCAATTATATATTTTTTTCATTATCTATTCTCAAGGTGTCATATTAAAGAATTTTTATTCATTTTTATCTTTTCAAATAAAAATAAAATAACGTTACTCAAAAAAGAAAAAAATGCAAAGCACACTAAAAAAATATATATATGAATGTATTAGAATTAAATTAAATGATTAAAATTAACAAAAAAAATAAATATATTAGCTTCACCATGCTTAGAATAGGCATTGTCCTCAATAACAAGACCATAGAAATACAGAGTATGGAAAGGGCAGGGCTTATCAAGGATGAGGACGAATGGGACCGCAAGAGTTAAAATGAAGATCATACTTCAAAATCCTAAAATGAAGATCATACTTCTAAATCCTCCACTCGATGCTCTTCATAAAATGCTTTGAGTCGATACCTATTGATTTTCCATATTTGGCATGCCTTGTCACTTTTGAGATAATAATGTAATGATGTTGTGCAATTTTATATTATTTTAGGACTCTAATGAGATTCCCTTCTTGTATATATGTAAGGTCACTAGCAATGATAACATAAAGAGTTTGATTATCCCCTAATAAGACATATTTTAGATGATTGGATAAGGGTT
The DNA here is from genome assembly GCA_030549775.1 of Tamarix chinensis. Taxonomy (NCBI): domain Eukaryota; kingdom Viridiplantae; phylum Streptophyta; class Magnoliopsida; order Caryophyllales; family Tamaricaceae; genus Tamarix; species Tamarix chinensis. The sequence goes on along the minus strand of CM060179.1, from coordinate 8,528,970 downwards.
TTAGCTCTAATTTTGGAGTCTTTTCTATAGAGGGTAAGGATTTTTCTCTCATAATAGGAAATTTAACATGCTCCCTTATGTTAATAGGATACACTCCTAAAGTAGAAACACATCCCTCTATTTCCTTATCCAATTCAAAATTCCTTTTAACTCTTGATAATAGTTTATTTCTATTGGCTCTGTAAGAATAACTTCTACTAGATCATCACTTATTAATTTAAAAACTTATTTAGACAAAGTATCAATTACATCCACCATAAAAATAGATTCACAACTAGTAAGATATCTCATGGAGTCGTTAATGTTAAAACAAATTGTTTTCCCATCAAATTCCATAGTAAGATCCCTATGATACACATTAATTTTAGTTCTAGAGGTTTTTAGAAATGATCTTCCTAATAGAATAGGAGAAGGGTTAGGGGATCCATCATCTTGCATGTCTAAAACATAAAAATTAGTAGAGAAAACAACTTCATTCACTTGAATTAAAACATCCTCCATCACACCATTAGGATTTCTGTTAGATCTATCATCTACTTGGATCACACCACGGGTTTCTTTAAGAAGTATTAAACTTAAGGCATTAAAGATAGATAAAAGCATGACATTTATGGAGGTTCCTAAGTCTAGCATGCATTTTTCATACATCATGTTTCCAATTTTACAAGAAATGGTAAAAATACCTAGATCCTTACACTTATGTAAGAGTTTCCTTTGTAAAATCGTAGGCACTTTCTCCCCATGCTTACTTTTTCACCCCCTATCAATTTTTTTTATTGTTGCATAAGTGTTTTAAAAAATCTGCATACCTAGACACTTCCTTTATTACATCTGTCAAGGGAATATTTACCTCCACATATTTATAGCATATCCTTTTCATGATCTTACTTATTACCTATAGCTAACTGGCTAGGAAATTGAGTAACATGTTTATAAGGGTTAGGTGAATATATTTTAGTTTTCTTATTAGGTTTTTTTTTTATCTCTTCTTCTATATTCACTAATTCCTTATCTTCTTGGTTTGTCCCTTGGTTATCCTTAATTTTCTTTAGACTATCTAATAATTTTCCACTTATAGTGGTGATAGCACTTACATTTTCTTTAGGTTTTCTCTCTATCCGACTAGAGAGTTTCGAGAAATTTTGAGATTGTAACTTTTCTACATCACCTATCAATTAACCCGCTTAATTTTGTAAGCTCCTTAGCCTATTTCTTATTTATTCTTGAAATTGTACTATGTTAGAAGCTAAAATCTTAATTATATCCTCTAATAATACCTTTAGATTGTTGTGGTGCCACTAGTTAAGGAGGTTGCACAAATGACGTTTTAGATGGTTTTGAGGGATATGACAGAACCAAGGGGTTGGTTATAACCTTATTGATACAATGGTGGCATTTCATTATTCTCATTACTTAGGTTGGGATGATCCCTCCATCATGGGTTAAAAGTTAGAATATAGGGATCATACTTTGGGTTTTCCTGAGGTCCACCTATTACATATACTTGTTACTCTTATTGCTGAGTAGGACATGCATCTTTAGAATGACCCGCTTATGAACAAATTCAACATACTTGACCTGACACCCCCTTTTAACTAAATAAGTTAAATTATTCAAAATTTCACTAAGTTCTACTACACTTGTCTCCTTTACATAGTGAGATAAAGAGTCAATATTTCAAGTACCACAATATTGGGAATTAGATACCATATTAGATATTAGCATTCTAGCCTCAGTTGGAGTCTTATCTATTAATGCTTTGCCATTAGCAGCACTTGTCATACTGATGTCCATGGACATTAGTGCTTCGTAGAAATATTGTATTAATAATTTCTTACTAATTTGATGATTAGGATAACTATCATGTAATTTCTTAAATCTTTCCCAATATTCATATAAGGATTTTCCCCATCCTACTTAATACCACATATTTCTTTTCTAATATTCATGGCCCTAGGTAATGGAAAATAATTTTCTAAAAATATTTTATGCATATCAACCCAAGTATTAACATATTCAACAAGTAAATCATATAACCACTCCTTAGCAACATCAATTAGATCAAAAGGGAAAGCTTTTAATTTAAGTTGATCTATACTTACCCTTACTTGTAACACCCCCAACTTTACAAACCAAAATTTTTTTATTTAAATAAATAATTGCATAAGCTAAAAAAAAAAAGATCATTGGGTGTTACTGCCACATTTGATACAAGTCTAATTTCCTCTACCCTTCTTATACTAAGTGTTAACGCTAAACACGTTATTCCAATTAAATTAAAAACATAAATATAAAAATTAGAGTAGAAAGAATCAAAATAAATTAACATCATTTCAAATAAAATGAACTTTTAGTGATTACAAAATTCAGTAGAAAGCAAACATATAGGAGTATGAGAGTATAAAATCATTCAAATTAAAAGATACCACGCAAAACACTAGATAACCCTACTATTAACCGAAGCACTAGCCTTCAACTAATCTCACAGTTTAACTTGCAAAGATCACTGCACATTGAATAAGTAAGGGTCCATGAAAAGGATCAATTTAGTACAACGGTACTAGATAACTTATTATACAAAACTAATATGAAAAATCTGCAGGGAACACATAAAGGGCATCACAACAATATATGGTATAAAATATTGAAATATACATACAATGATCAATTAAAATATGATAATCATATTATAAAAACAAATATCAACGAAGCCATATACTACTCATATTAGCTCATAAAAACCATAATTATAACCTACTAGCCAAGCATCCAAGAGATGCTATCTGAAATAAAGATTAGAACCAATCTCAATACCATAACCATATCATTCATAATGTATCTCATATTTCATAATCAAACCAATAATATCCATAACATACCAAGTAGGGCTCAAAAGTATGATAATAATAAAATCCATAACATCACAGGTAGGGATCAAACACATAATACCAATGAAATCCATAACATCACAAGTAGGGCTCAAAGGCTATTTTCGAACCATAAGTAGACACGAAGACTATTATCAAAACATAGGCAGGCATAAAGGCTACTACCAAACCATAGATATGCACTAAGGCTACTATAAAACCATAGGGAGGCACAAAGGCTATTAGCGAAATACAGGTAGGCACAAAGGTTACTGTCGATCTATAGGTCGGTACGAAGGCTACTACTAAACCACAAGTAGGTATGGAGGATACTATTGACCAATACAATAATCATTTCAATCTAATAATATTCATTTATATTTTTATTTAATTGAGGGGATATCACATCAATCAAGAGACACTAAGGTACTATAGTTAGACTGGTGCACCAAGGCAACACAGTATCCTACTAATTATCAACCTAAGGACACTAAGGTACCCTGGTCGCACTGTCACATGAAGGTAGCACACTATCCTACCAATAAGGACACCTAATATATAAGTATGCATACCTTTTATTAGGTCCGTAGAGCTAAATACAGTAAGATATAGGACTTGATTGGGGTACTAAGGCACACCAACAAAATCCATAACAAACCGTGGGCTAAACCACGTCTTTAGGGTAGTGACTCCTAAAGAACCACCATTCCTAATCCCGAGATCTTTTACTTTAAGTATTAATATTTTATTAAGGTAACCACAATATCACATATTAGTCACATTTATTCAATTCTCATAACTAATTATTTTAACTCATTTACAAACATATGATACAACCATAATCAATGTCAATGCCATATTCAATTATTACAAATATTCTAAGGCCATCCTAGATTTAGTAATTCACACTTAGACACTTTTGATAAAAAATGACCAAAATACCCTTAAGGCAAAAATATCCATATATCATCTATTTTAAATAATTGTTCCATTTTTTTTATTAACTAGTTAAGAAAATACAGAAATAAAATAATTAAATCATTTCACATGCAAATAAATTACTAGATATGCTAAATGACTATTTTGTCCTCATGTATAATTTTGCACATAAAATCCTAACATGTGTTTCTAAGGCATCAAGCCATATTTCCACATGCCCAACAAAAAAAATACATATTAGGTATGCTTATAAGAATAATTATCATGATACGCGTAAAATGACTAAAATACCCCTAGGACATATAATAATAATAATAATAATAATAATAATAATAATAATAATAATAATAATAATAATAATAATAATAATAATAATAATCATCATCATATTGTAGCATGCGTTTTTAAAACATCAAATTACACTTCTCCACACTAAATAACAATTGAGACATATCAAGCATTCTTATCAGGTTGAATATCACAATATGATTAAATGACTAAATTTCCCATAAGGTGCATGATAATAATATTTATGTTAAAAAGACTTCTACGCATGCTCAACCTATCATATTGGACATACATGACATATATAATCTAGTTCCATCATGTAAACCATTTTAACACATTTCGTGTACATAATAATATTCACAAGTTAACATGTACTATTTTACCAAATCCCATACTATCATTATTAATTAAATAATTACATTGTAATGAATATACTTAATATACAGTTTCTACATCAAAACCTAAATGTGATATCATGTAATATTTGAACATTTTAGTAGTATAGAGATTACAATGTAATAAACATACTTATCATGACTTATACATCAAAACCTAAATGTGTTATCATGTAATATCTAAACATTTTAATATAGTATATGGATTATAATGTAACATACATACTTAATACGATTTAGACATCAAAACTTAAATGTGCTATCATGTAATATTTATCATTTTAGTAGAGTATAAAAGCTACCTGATTTTCAGCCAAAACATAATTTTATCAGTAACCTACTAAAAATTTATTAGGCTTTGCTAATAAACCTGTTGTACCTACAAATAATACCATAATTACCTTATTAATATTTAATTAATAAAATAATAATTTTTATTAAAAATATTGATTAAGTAGTAAAGTATCAAAATTATTGATTAAGTAGTAAATTATCAAAATTACCCTTACATTAATATGGGTAAATTTTTTAAATGAAAACTCATGCTACTCATGCAGTGTGAGTGGGCTAAGGCAAAAGGCTCGAGGGATTTGCTGGCCAAGTGGAGGTAATGGTTGGTGGTGGGTGACGCTAGCTACAGCGCGGCTGGCTAGTGGTGGTAAGGGATGGCTACAATGAGCAAGGTTGAGATAAGTGGTGTACTGGTGGTATGATGGCTTCAATGGTGATGGGGGAAGAGGAAAATTGAGGTAGGAGAGAGAGGGGGGAAATGAAGAGAGAATAAGGGGTAGGGAAAGGCATGGGTATAGGAAGTAGATGGTTGGGTGGTGGTGGTGATGGTTGGTGAGGCCAAATGTGGGGGGGCGAGGCAGTGGTTGGGCAGAGGGAGAAGAGGAAGGAAAGAAGAAGGAATGAAGGAGAAGGGTTTGGGATTAGTTTTGCTGAAAGAAAATAGGGAATGGAGAGGGAGCAGGGGCTAGATGGCTGGGACGGTGAGAGGTGGAGGAGCTTAGGCAAATCCATGTAGGAGACCAGAGGTGGTTTGTGATGGGTGTTGCTAGTGATGGTGGAAAAAATAAAGGTAGAGGAGGCTGGCCATGATGCACTATTGCATGGAGTTAGGGGCTGTGTTCAGACTAAAGAAGAAAGGGAGTGGGTGTGTGTGCATGTTTATATATGTTAGTTTGACTGGTGAGGGTTGGGGGTAAAAATGGAGGGGATTGCGGTCATGTGTGTATATACTAAAGATTGGGTAGAAGGGGTTTATCGGTGGATGAGGTTGCCCGATAAAAGGAGAAAGGTTGTAGAGGAGCATTGTAGGGAAAATGATGGATAGAGGTGTAGGGTGCAGGAAGGAAATGGTTCAAGAGGTCAGATGGGGAAGGGAAGGCATGCGAGGAGGGAGTGGTAGATGGTTGTTTGGGCTAGAAGAAGAAAGGGAGGTAGGCATATGTAGGTAGGGGTATAGATAGGGCGATGTAAGGGGTTTGTTTGGGTCTGGTCAAATAGAGGGGTGAGCATGGATTGTTGTTTTTGGTTAGAAAAGGAAAAGGAGGGTGTAGGAGAAAGGGGTGATATGGGGTGTAGTTTAGGGTGCAGTAAATTGCAGAGGAAGGGCATGTTTGGGTGTAGGACAGGCGAGGGAGAAGAAGAATGAAAGAAAGAAGGAGAAGTTCGGCAGGGTTTAGACGGGGGGAAGAAAGAAAAGAATGTGAGAATGGTTTGGGTCGGTCGGGGAGAGGAGAAGAAAAAGAAAGGTGGTTGGGTTGGACAGAGCAAGCTAGGAGAGAGAAGGAGGAGAAAGAAAAATGGGTTGGGGCGTAGGGAGGGAAAATGAAAGGAGAGGAAAAAGAAAAAGAGAAAAGGAAGAAAAGGCAAAAAGAAGAACAAGGAAAAAGAAAATAAATTTAGGTTTAGAATTAGAATTAGTATAAATTTAGTTTAGGATAATATTAATATATCTAGATTTAGGGTATCTAATTATAAAAAAATATATCGGGTAAAATTATTAATTTATAGTGGATTTAAATAAAAAGAAAAAATATAAAATAATTAGGATAAATTTATCAACAAATTTATCTAGGCTTGCGGGTCAAGTGTTAACAAATAATAATTAAGTTAATATATAAGGGTTAGATATTTGGATAAAAGGCTAAACGTTAAAAATTAATATTACAAAAATTTAGGGTACTATACTACTGGTTTCATACTAGAGCATGATATATGAAATTCCTTTAGAAACTTGTTTAGATCAATAATGCAGCTTGATCCCAAAGAGCTAATGCCCCAAAAACTTGTAAAACACAGGTAATGCACGTATTAGTCCAGGTTTAATCTCACACTCATCTTGTTCATCAAAATAATTAATGTAAAGGAGATTTGGGTTAAAAATAAGAGTTTTAAGCTCCTTTAGAGTTTGATTTGCCACCGGTTCTTTAATAATTTCCTCTAAAATGTCTATAATACTCTCTTCGGATAATGATAGGCTATCATTTAGAGGCAAGGAATAGTACGAACGTATTATAGTCAGCTTCTAGTTTTATTTGCCACCAGAGAGGAAGAAATAGGATCCACTAATTGAATGAGTTGATGTTTGTTTTTGCTAGCTTTCAAACATGGATTCATATCATAAATGCACAAGAGGAAAAAAGTGAGTTTTAATTAGAAGAATAGATAAATAAATAAATAAATAAAAATGATAATAGAATTGAGAGTTAAAGTTGGCATTCCCTAACAACGGCGCCAAATTTTGGTGTGTTATCATAAACACTCCAAATAAGTAGTAAGCAGCAAATAGGGATTGATCCACAAATAGTACAACTTAATCCACGGAGGCTAAAATATGCCCCAACAACACTAATCACTCTTATGCACAATCTACCACCACTTTTCATCTCCCTAATATATTAATCCCAAGGATCACATCAAAGTCTTGTAGGTCCATCTCAACCAAGTCCACTAAAAAGTCAACCCCGCCTATCTCTAAAGTCATGTCTGAATGGAGCCTAGTGCAATCCGGTTTATCATCAGAAGATAACATCATAGATATAAACACACTATTAGATGGAGACAAATCAACTCTAGTAACAAAAGTAATAGATACAAATGACAAGGAAGCATCCAAATCAAACAACACATGCACTGGTAATGAAAGGATGGTGAACATACCAGTGATCACATCTAAGTGTCAATCAACCTCGGCCTAAAAGATGATAGTTTGGAACCCGTTTGACTATCCTCCCTAGTATCTGCCATGATACACTCTAACACCCTGGGTCTACCTTACTCCACTCTAAGGAAATGGGCGAGGCACATGTGGTATATCCTTAACCTCCCCAAACTTTACACAGGATGGGGGAGGTGCCCGATGTTACTTTTGTTGTTTCTATAGCTAGTAGTTCCACGGCTAGAATGCCTGTTGCTATGATACATGCAGTCCTTGTTGCTAGAACTAACTATCTTGCTACTGACACTCGTAAGATTAATGACCCAATTTACCACAATCTCGACAATGAAAAAATGTACCTCGATAGTCTCATCTTGGATGATCTTGGTTGAAAAAACAACAAATAAAGCATTTCTACTGCCCAAAATGCCTAACCTAACCACCCATCTAACCCCTAGACTATAAACTTGAAGTACACCTCCTAAAAACTGAATCTAACATCAGGAACCTTGTGTCTCTGACTTTCTCTTGCCTAAAATGGAAGTCTACTCCTAAACCATCATAGCGGTAACACATGCCCACTCATATAATGTGACTAAGTCCCAAAAGGCCACAACACTTATTATCATTTGGATGTTGAAATGGAGCCCCTACTCAAATTGATAGACCACTGTCAACTCACTAGCTTCTATACTCAAAGCAAACATCAACCATTGACATGCTCCCTTAGTTCAATTGCATGAACTCCTTGAGCTTATATCTCTTAAGGCTCTCAAAATAAAAGTTCATGTGGACCTTTGTCTTAAAGCCCTACCAAGACATCGAAAATCCTCATTGTGTACGATAGCTTACCCATCAAAAGTCTGCAACTCTCCAAAAAAAGAAGGTTACCACTTACCATACTCATCTTCCTTGCTGGTGGAAATCAATTACCTTGAAATTCCTATCAAATGTTGAATTCGTCCTTCTAAAATTACTAGATCCTCCTCACCAATGTAGATTGGTTGGTGATGACTAGTGAACCTCTAAAGCTAGTCTTTTCGATACCCTTTTGTGGGTAATTCAAAGGTAGGGGCAACATTTACTAAGGCTAAGGTGGCAGTGGTAGATGCTTGCCGAACTTGATGAATGCCTCAAACATCACATCTAAACAACCGAAACAACCTTTTAGTTCCATGAAAATCTAGTTGCAAGACAGAAAACTCATTATGGTAAAATATTCCTAGCTTACTAGTACATATTACACATAAGCATATTTAAAGGCCACCTAGGCTACTTGTTCTCGATTTTTCATAAGTTAATCAATGTTTTTGAAGAATCAAGTTTTTAAAAATATAAAATACATTGTTAAATTCAAATGTTAGATCATTTGAGAACCAAAATTTTAAAAACAAAACACGATAATCAAAACCTAAGCTTTGATACCAACTTGTAACAGCTTAAAATTTACTATTAAAAATCTTTGTCTTATTAAAAGTGTAATAATAATATAGTTGGGTATTACAGCCATACTTGACATAAGTCTAGATTACTATACCATCCTTATATCGAATACAAGGCAAAGCAACTAACATTAAAAACATGACAAAGCAAATAATGAGAGATATTTATAAATATAGATAAAAGATTAGAGGCTAACTTTGAGTACAATATCAAAAATACATCAAAAAGGGTTATATTGGAACCAAGAGTTCAAAAAGGTATCCAAATCAAAATTGATAAACCGGATAACATGACTCTATGTCTCGACCCCAAAGGATAATATCATCACTCGTCCCTAAGTAACGCATCATAAGGAGCAAAATCATCTAGTGGGTCCTCATTGACTTGCACAAACTCATCTAGGTCATCTGATCATAGGAATGAGTGTAATACCTCAAAAATTTACTAAAAAATTTCGTTTGATTAAAATAATAGTTGAAGCAAAATAACAAAACTGTAAATTCTGGGGATATTACCGTGACACTTAGTACCATACCGCTTCACTCCTTACCGTTCCAGTACCAAGTGCTAAAACTAAAAGAGAAAAATACAACTTACAAGAAACTCAAACCATAATTAAATCATAGTAGCGGAATAAATAATTTACAATAATAGAATCTACCAATGGTGGCTACAAAACAACGATTACATTAAAACCAGGAATTTAAAAGAGAAAGAGTACAACCCTATGATTTTTTAGATAGTTCCTTATGCTCTTTCCCAGGAGCCCACTTATAGCACCTGAAAACGACCTACATGGGACACTACCCATTGAATAGGTAGGGGCCCCATGAATGGAACCCTTCAATACTATGGTGCTGAGTAACCCTTTAAAACACACTTAAAAATAGGCCCGCAATGCAACACGTGATATAACGCTACATACATACCTAATGGAAGGTGCATACATAATATTCACTTTCATACATTCACATACTTAACAAGTCAATTAGATATTAATAGGTCATAATGAACAATCGATACTTTTAGGGCTTTAAGCCATTAGTCCATCATTATTCAATCATCTCTCGGATTTTATATATCCATGCGAGTACGGTAATCCCACTATTATAGCCAATGGATCGGTCACTTACAGGACAGAACGCGCTTGACCACTATTATATACCCGTGGATCGGTCTCCAGGGTAAAACACTCCTAGCCACTATTATGTCGGTGGATCGATTTGGCCCCGACTCTCATGGTATTCTACTATTAGTACTTAGTGTCTTTTATGTGTCTTATCAAACTTAGGGTTTGGTTTATTGAGTTTGGGATCCCCTACTATTATAGCCGGTGGATCGGTTACTTATAAGACAAAACACACCTAACCAATATTGTAACACCCCCAAAATTCACTACTGAAAAATTTTGTTTTATTTAAAAGAGTTAGCGGACGCAAATTACAAAACTGTGAATTCTGGGGATATTACCGCACACTTAGTACCAGACCAGTTCACTCATACCGTTCTAGTACCAAGTACTAAGGCTAAAAGTGTAAAACATAATTTACAAACCATATATAAATCAGAGTAGCGTGACAAACAATTTATAAGAATAATGTCCACCAATGGTGGTTACAAAAATAACAATAATATTAAAACCAGGAATTTAAAAGAGGAAGGGAAAAAACCCTAACGGTTTCGGATGATTCCTTACTCTCCTTCCCATTGCCCACTTGAATAGTACCTGAAAAGAGACCTGTAAGGGACACTGCCCATTGAATAGGCAGGGGCTCCACGAATGGAACCCTTCAGTACTATGGTACTGAGTAACCCTTTAAAAACACACTTAAAAGTAGGCCCGCAATGTAACACGTGATACAACACTATATTTTTATATAACAAGATGTGCATACATAACATTCACATACTTAACATTCAACCAAATATTAGTAGGTCGTAGTGTACAATCGATACTTTCGGCCTTAAGCCATGTCATAGTGTAAAATCAATACTTTCGGGCCTTAAGCCATTAGTCCATCATTATTCAATCAACTCCCATATTTTATATCCATGTGAGTGCGGGAACCCCACTATTATAGCCGGTGGATTGGTCACTTATAGGGCAGAACGCACCTAACTACTATTATATGCCGGTGGATCGGTCTCTAGGACAAAACGCTCCTAGCCACTATCATATAGGTGGATCGGTCTGGCTCCAACTCTTATGGTGTTCCACTGTAATTACTTTGTGTCTTCCCCATATATTATTGTTATTACGTTCGGTTTATTGAGCTCGGGTCCCCCACTAGTATAGCCGGTGGATTGGTCACTTATAGGGTAGAACGCACCTAACCACTATTATATGTTGGTGGATTGGTCTCTAGGGCACCCCGGCACCTGGCCACTATTTTACCGGTGGATCGGTCTGGGCCCGGCTCAATAATCTTCCTCTTTAAGTGATTAGTGTCTTATTCATATCTTATTCAAAAGTATTTCACCCTTGACATGCATGCCGCCAACCTCTACTTCTATCCTCCCGAGAGGGCACGTCGCATATCTTGAGACCTTTGCGCCTCTTATCACACCCCGACATCCATCCCCCCTTACATTCACTCATAATGAAAACCCAACTCTTAAGGGTGTAAGTCGAGGCCCATCACCTTACGACATTCAAATTCTCTCACTATCGCTCTCTAGGGTTTTCCCTTGAATCCCTAATCGGACCTATGTGGCCCAACCTTTCTTTATCATCCAATATCTCATCTCATTTAGTTTCAACCCAAATCCCATCACTCTACTCACTAGTCATACATGTGACCGTAAAACCCTAGTTGGCCGCTCAACCCTAACACCTTTCTTACGTAAGGATTATCCTATGCAAACCCTAAAAACCTCCCATGTAAGTGTTGCATCACTCACTCGTTTTGATCATAATCTCCTTCTATTTCCCCCCATGGTTCATGAGATATTAAGGTCAATATCGTGTCCCCTTAGTCAGCTCACTTCCCATTTATTCCTTTTTATCCTTTCACCCCATATCATATTATTAAACACCCTAGCATGCATGTCCTAGAGGGTCACGTCAGATAACATTGTACGCACAACATATATAATCATCATCCATATGCCATAAGGAAGTCACACAAGCATACATCACTCGAAGTTGTACTACAAATGATTAATCATTAAGCATAAAGTACACAATACGACATAACACTTAGCACACGAGGCATATAATACACACATTATTGTTCTTAGCCACATCCCTACTCGGTTTGGGTTACCAAGCCATCTCCCACACTTATTTGGCCATCAGTCGCCCTTCATAATTGTTATACTTATCATAATTCCCAATTGGTTGGTTAGATTACTGAATTATCCTTCTCCTTTGTTATAATTACTAAATTGCCCTTAAGTTGGATAAATTACCAAATTACCCTTCTTCATTATCATGATTACCAAATTTCCCCTTTAGTTGGTTATATTGCCAAATTTTCCATCACCATTATCATAATTACCGATTTGCCCCTTTAGTTGGTTAAATTACCAAATTACCCTTCTCTACTAACATAATTATCCAATTGCCCTTCTATAATCATAATTTAATGACCAAAGTATTCTTCGTCGGCATCATAATTCCCAGTTTGCCCTTTAGTTGGTTAAATTACCAAATTATCCTTTTCCATTATCATAATTACCATTTTATCCTTCTTAATTATTATAATTACCATTTTACCCTTCTTCATTATTATAAATACCAATTTACCCTTATCCATAATTATAATTACCAATCTACCCTTCTCCATATTTGTAATTATTAATTTACCCTTCTCCATAATTATAATTATTAATTTACCCTTCTCCATATTTGTAATTATTAATTTTCCCTTCTCCATATTTATAATTATTAATTTACCCTTTTTTCTTATTTATAATTATTAATTTACCCTTCTCCATAATTATAATTACCAATTTACACTTCTCCATAATTATAATTACCAATTTACCCTTCTCCATTTTTATAGTTACTATATTACCCTTCTCCATTATTAAAATTACCATAATGCCCTTTTATTGGTTAATTTACCAAATTACCCTTCTCTATTATCATAATTATCCAATTACCCTTCTATAATCATAATTTAATTACCGATTTATCCTTCGTCGTTATCATAATTACCAGTTACCCCTTAATCTCAAGTTTGCCATAAATATCCTTTTAATTTACAAAATTACCCTTCTACCCCTTACTTCCAAATTACCATACTATCCTTTTATTTATAAAATTACCACAATACCCTTTTGCTTATAAAAATACCACAATATCCCTTTTACTTTACAAATTACTATTTTACCCTTTTACATCCAAAATTACCATTTTTATCTTTTCTTAAAAAATTACCATTTTGCCCTTCTTTTCCAAAATTACCATATTACCCTTTACTCTCAGAATTACCATGATACCCCTTTCCTCATAAAATTACCATTTGCTATTTACTTATAGAATTACCATTTTGCCCCTTTTGCCTCCAAGATTACCACTTTACCCCATTTGTTACACCACTTTTCTTAAAGTAACATTACCACATAGAATACTAATATTAACACTCCATTAAAAATATCCAACTCCACCGACTATTATATTTTAATATAATACTTATTAGCACCCACACATATTAGGCCATAATTCTTACACAAGAAATATTACTAAAATGCCCCTAGGGCTCACAGTAATATTATTCATGCATAAATGGTCACAATAACATAAAATAACATGGATAAGTACTTAACACTTTCATTAATAATCAAACTATTCCCTTAAGCAACATTTCCACACATGGAATATAAACTAACATACTTTTTTTTTTATCAATCAATACAAGCAAATATATATATATATATATATATATATATATATATATATATATATTATTAAACCACAAATATCAAGTATAATAACATATTAAAAATCCTAATGTGCTAACATGCGTTTATCCATGCGTTTAAGTGGGGTTTAACAATTACCTTAGACCCCATAAAAATCGAACCTTACCGATATCCCAGTTAAAGATTCAAGCTTTAAATAGCAAAACCAACACCTAAAAATAGTATCAAAACTTATCATGTTAGAAATAAGAATCCAAGTATAAAACTTTATAAAGTTTAATTAATGAAGCACTTAACATAAAATGCTATTATGCCTTAAAAATTTTGTACTAAAAATACTAAAGCATGCAACAGCTCAAAATAAAAAGGAGAAAGGCTCGAAGAGGGGATGAAAGGAGGGAAAGTTGGTTATTTTTGGGTTAGAGGTTTGGGGCTAGGAAAGAAGATAGATGGGGGAGGTTTGGAGGCAAGGGAAGGGTGCAGGAGTGAAGAGGAGGCGTAGGTGGCGGCTGGTGATGGGTTGTTGCTGCCCAAGGGTGGCAGAGGCAAGGTGGCGAAGTGGGCTGTAGGAGGGGATCGGGCTAGGAAGGAAGGAAAAGAGAGGGGGAAAATGGAGGGGTGAGGGGGCTTGTTTCAGCCAAACAAGGTATGGGGGCGATAAAGGGGGTTGCAGGGTGTGGATTGGTGGTTTGGGTGGCAGCAGAGGTGGCAGGAAGGCGGCGAACGATGGGGTCGCAGGTGGGCTGCTGAGAAGGGGGAAAATGGGGAGAAAAATAGGTGGGGAGGAAGAAGGGCCACGGGATGGCTTAAGAGGGTATATTGTGGTGGTTCAGGGCGGTAGTAGAAGGTGGTAGGAGGCTGTAACACCCCCAAATTTCACTCCTAAAAATTTTTTTTTGAAAGATTAAAGCGGAAGCTAGGAGCGAATTTGAGAAATGTTACCGCCACATCTAACACAAGATAAATGTCAACCATCTATCTCATGTTAGATGCAAGGCTAAAACCTGTCAAACAATTAAATCTGAATAGTAAACACTTATCAGAATACGAGAAATTTAAAGTCAATTACAAAACCCTTAGAAATCTGAAAACAATACTTGCAACTTCCAAAGGTGTATACAATTAAACAAAATAAATCCCGAAGGATAAATATCCGGATCGCCTACTCACTCAGGGCAAGCCTTCCACCCCAAAACAGTATCCAATCTTAACCTGCACAAGAGGTCTGCTCCCCACCATCGGTGGATCATCACAGGACCCATTCAACCAGTGTAGTATCAGTACGGGTCCAATACTGAGTAAGTTCCACTACCCTATTTTATGGGAGAGACATAACTATACATCAAGTGCGTATTAAATCATGATACAAAACGTTGACACATTATTACGCATATTCAGACCCACATCACAAGTCCTACCATACCCATATAGTAACATATGAAACATGTGTAACATCGTATTGAAACATATAAGGGTGTTATGACCAAAATGTAAGTAACTCATTATGCACATAAGCAGCATGGGGTAATACAGATAATAAAAGCCGGTTATGGTCCGGGTAGACTCATTCTTTAGATCTCTGGTAAATATAGTAGATTCACGTCATAATCGTTATGAATCCATGAGAGAGCGGGAACCCCACTATTATAGCCGGTGGATCGGTCACTTATAGGGCAGAACGCACCTAACCACTATTATATGCCGGTGGATCGGTCTCCAGGGCAGAACGCTCCTGGCCACTATTATGCCGGTGGATCGGTCTGGTCCCAACTCTCATGGTGTTTCACTGTGATTGTAACGTATCTTTCCATTATTTGTTTATAAGTCATTTCACACCATAATCTTTGTTAATCCATTCGAGTACGGGAACCCCACTATTATAGCCGGTGGATCGGTCACTTATAGGGCAGAACGCACCTAACCACTATTATATGCCGGTGGATCGGTCTCCAGGGCACAACGCCCCTGGCCACTATTATGCCGGTGGATCGGTCTGGCCCCGACTCTCATGGTGTTCCACTGTAAGTATATAGTATCTTTCCCGTGATTTAATTACAACATACTGTTTGGTTTGTTGAACTCGGGATCCCCCACTATTATAGCCGGTGGATCGGTCACGTATAGGGCAGAACGCACCTAACCACTATTATACGCCGGTGGATCGGTCTCCAGGGCACCCCGGCACCTGGCCACTATTATGCCGGTGGATCGGTCTGGGCCCGGCTCAACAATCTTACTCTTTAAGTAGTTAATGTCTTATTCATGTATTATTAAATAGGATTCCACCCTTGACATGCATGTCTACTACTCTCTGCTTCTTCCTTTCGAGGAGGCCCGTCCCATATCTTGAGACTGTTCTCCCCTTCTCATGCCCGATGTCCATCCCCTCTTACTCTTATACATAAGGAAACGTAGTAAGGGCACACTCTCCCGAGAATGTGGACTAACCCTAACACAACGATATCGGTCCCGCATGTCTTCACCCCTCTAGGGCTCCTCCTTGGAAAACCCTAATGTGGGCCTATATGGCCCAACTCTTCCTTACTCATCCTAACTTTACTTTGTTCCTTGTCTTGCACCCCGTCTCTACTAAGAAGTTCCCAAATATATATCCCTTTATTCCCCAACTCCGCATGTGACCGCCAAACCCTAGTTGGCCACACCAAATCCTAGCACTTTACTTCCTCCTCAAGTAACCTCCCTCTTTGCCCCAAAACCTCTTCTCTGATTTATAATCCCACACTCATCCTTCATACAAGTGGACTCCCACTCTCAACCCCATACTCCAACCCTCCTTGACCATTCTTACCCTGGTACCCTTCAAATTACTCATTTCCTCCCAAAACCCTAATTGGGTCCCTTAGATACCCTTACATCTGCCTACGTACTATTTTACATCAAAGTCTCCAATGGACCCATAACTTTGACATTATCTCATTTACGCCCTAAATCAACTTTCCTCCCGTAAGATTCATCCCCATGCGTAATTCAAATAAACCATGCAGACTCCCCAACGCCCACTTACACACAAAACCCTAATAAGGTCTCTTACGCAACAACTTACGTACTATTTCTCATACCAAGTCACCAATCATTCCAAGACTCTCCCAAGCTCTTACTTACAACCCAAGTCAACTTTTCCCACGTAGGGACCATGCCCATGCAAGGTCTAGTTCCCCATGCAAACTCCCCGAACTTCCACTTCCCCATTGTTCTTTTAATTATCATTTCATGCTACCCTAAACCCTAGCATGCATGTCCTAGAGGGCCATAACAAGTCACATCATCAACATCAACCTCAAACATGGAACATGTCATACACGTATAGTACAAGGCACACACAACATACCTCATGATCCACGCTGCGCTACACAAAACAGGTTATTCATAACGCATGCATAATACACATCAACAGGGCATGTTCATCATTCACCCACACATAGCACAAGGCCATAGCTTCGTCCTTACTAAACACTCATAAGTAGAGGTAAGTAGAGAACTTACCTGGATCCGAAGCTAGCTAAGCGAAATGAGAGGGAGAGGGATCCCTAGTTCGTGGGTCCACGAGAAAGCTTTCCTAAACCCGATAGAAATCGAAAACTAAATTAGAAACTATTCTATCAATTAATAATTCACATACCCTAATTAAATAAACCCAAACTACACAAATGATCCTTCTTAGAAAACGTGTATAAAACTTAGAACTTAAAAGTATAGCTTTATTAAGATTTAAGGTTAAAACTGAATAAAAACGGATTAATACAAATATCCCTTGGGACATTTCAACTTAATTTGGAAAGCCCGAAAAGAATCATCGATCATAAGTTAATTTACCGAAATTAACTTATTTATTAGGTTTTATAACTAAATAGGTAACCCAACCGTTTACATAGAACCAAATCCAAACCGATTAGGTTAAAACAGAATTTAAATGATTTAAAACCCAAAGATAGAATTCGATTAGATAAATACACGTAGCAAAAATCAATTTTATAAAATCATCCCCGAAAATTAGGGTTTCAAAGCCCATAACACAAACTCAAGTAATTCCATTTAGTTAATTTAAATTAAAGGTATTAGAATACAATTAGGCTCATTTCAACTACTTTTATAAATTTAATTTTAGCAAAACAACTATACAAATAACCAATCTCATACTCCCACTTAAAATCTAGGGTTTTAGACCCGAAAATGCAATTCGGTAAAATTCTATAAATTTAATCAAATTGAATGTTTAGAAATGCAATTAAATACCTTTTATAACATATCAAATAATCAATTGATCAAAACCGATAACATAATGTCCAATTTAGCACAATTAGGGTTTTTTGGCCCGGAATGCAAATCCGATTAATTCTTGCCAAAACATATCAATTGACGGTTCGGAAATGTAATTAAACATATTCTAATGTAATTTATATAGTCAATTGAATAAAATAACCCGATTACCCAAACCAATTTAAACCCGCGGGAGTTTTGACCTAAAAATCCAATTCCGGTCAATTACGCACAATTTTTACAAATCAACACTTCCAATATAAAATTAAATACATTTTAAACGATATTATAAAATCAATTGAGCGGAACGGCTCAATTATACAACCCAATTTCATTACACCCAAAATTTGACCTAGGAATCAAATTCCGATAAAACCTGCATAATTTTCTCAAATTGACGGTTCCAAAATGAAATTGGATACATTTTAAAACATATTGTATAATTAATTTGTCCAAAACCGCGAAAACGAATGAATCCGAAAAATTTGGGCATAACCCGGCTAAAAATCCAATTTTTCCAAAATTCCAACACAACCACACAATTAACCTATCCAAATCATTCTTACAGCATATATATACATAATCAAACAACTAATTTAGCTTTTTATAAGCTAATTCATACCCAATTAACCAAAACAAGGGTTAGGGTTTTTCGGAAATTATACCAAACGAAAAACCGACAAATCGGGGCAAAGGAAGGCCGGGGAAGCTTCGTCGAAGGCCAAGGACTGGTCGCCGGTGGTCGGCCGAGCTCGCCGGTGACGGACGGTGGCACGAGCTGCGTGGCTCGTCGTTGTTGCGGTCTGCTACCGCCGCTGCTCCTGCGTGGCTGTTGTGCTGCATCGGTTGCAGCTGTTGTGGCTGTTGCCTGCTGCGGTGGTCGGTGGCAGTCGTGGCTGGCGGTGGCGGTAGCCGGCGGCCAGCGAAGGGGAAGGGAGGAGCTGGAGAGAGGGGGCGGTAGGGCTTCGAGTGCAGAACAGGGGCGCACAGGAGAGGGGTCGGGGTGGGGAAGAGAGAAAGAAAAAGAAGATGGGGGGGTTCGGTCGGGCCGGTTGGTGCGGGTTTTTTTTTTTTTTTTTTTTTTTTTACAAATACACATTAGATAAAATACCAAAAAAAGTCAAAATATTATTAGAAGATTTTATCTGAATTTTTATCTAGTCAAAAATTTATTTCGAACGAATCAGGAGGCTTAAAATTAGTAAAAAGGCTATATAAAGAATTTTGAAAACATTTTCGGAAAGATTTAACAACGAACGTAAGAATTTATATTATTTGCGGAAATACATTAGAAGACCCCAAAATAATATTTAAAAACATATAATTAAATATTTAAGTCAAATTCTAATAAATCGAGATTAATTTAGATAATTTCCAAAACCCGTTTGTCACAACCCAAAAAGCATAAAACGAAAGGGAATGAATTCCAGAAAGAAATTCATAAATAAACTCCGAAAATCTTTTTAATTTAAAACTTCCCAAAAATATTAACGATTACCGAAAACGAATAAATTTAAAGTCGGAAATGTTTTCTACGGATAAAATTATTAAAATAAATTTAACTATTTAAATAGAAATCCTATAATTCAAATAATATATTTCGTTAACGAAATATAACTTCAAAACAAAGTCGTAGTCACATAACGAAGATATAATCGAAAACGAATTAAAAATATTAAAACCCAAAATACGAGAAAGAACGGGAATATATATTTTTAACCGAAGATCGAAATCATAAGAATATAATAAAATCATTGTCGTGAACGAATTTGTCTAGAATGGTTCGCAACGACAATGATTAATTACATTCAATTATGAATTCAAAATCATCGATAAATCCGTAAAACAAATCGAAATTAAAATAATTAATTATTTACATCAAATTACGCTAATAAAATCATTAAACTTAATAAATCTGGATTTTAAAAATACGGGGTATTACAGAGGCACTGAAGGCGGATGGGCGGTGGTGCACAAAACAGGGGGGAAAGATGGAGAGGAAGAAAACGAGAGAAAGAGGAGATCGGGGGATAAGGGGTTCAAAAATATTGGGCATGAAGGACTGGTGAGGGTAAGAAAAAGAAGGGAGGATAGGGTGCAGCTGGTCGGCTGGTGGCAGCGTGTAGGGTTGCAGGGGAGGTGGTAGGGTGGTAGGGAGAGGGAAGGAAAGATGGGGAAAGGGGAGGCCATGTGTGATGGGGGTGCATCGCCTGTTGGGTCTAAAATTGTAGGAAAAAAAGGATGGGGGAGAGACGGGGAGAGAGGGAGGGTTGTAGTGGTGGCAGCAGGGTGGTGGCCAGCGTGCCCGAGGCGGCAGGCTGGCGACGGGGATAAGTCGGGGAACTACTAGGTCCTGACGTAGAAGAAGAAGAGAAAAAAAAAAGAAAGGGAAGGGGGCATCAGGCCGGTCGGGGAGGGGAAAGGGGAACTGGGACGGCCCGAGGTGAAGGGAGGAAAGAAAAAAAACGGGGGGTTGGGCTGCCCGTTGGAGAAAGAGAGGAGGGGAAGGGGTGGGCCATAGGCCCAGGCGCAGGGGAGAGGGAAAGGCTGGCCTGGTGGGTGGCCCAAAGGAAAAAAAAAGGAAAATAAAAGAAAGAAGAAAAAGGAGAAAAAGGGAGAAAAAAAAGGGAAAAAGGAAAATGGAAACATAATTTAATTTAATTTATAAAATAATAAAATGTAATATTTTGATAAATTATTTAATTTAATAATTTAATTCAATATAATTTAATATATTGGTTCACAAAGGATAATTTTAGTAAAATATTAGTTTAGAAAATTATTTAAGTAAAAAAAATAATATGATAAAATAACAAAATATTTATTTTTAATTTATTAAATACTCCTATCCAAATTTATATACTCAAAAATCTATAAAATAATTAAATTAAATAATTTTAAAAGCTAATTTATTTCAAATAAAGCTATTTATTAAATTATAGGTTTTCTAAAATTTTAGGGGATTACAAATATTATATGCCGGTGGATCAGTCTCCAAGGCACCCCGGCACTTGGCCACTATTATGCCTGTGGATTAGTCTGGGCCTGGCTCAATAATCTTCCACTTTACATATTAGTGTTTTATAGTATCTTATTCAACAGATTTCACTCTAGACATGCATGACTAACTCCATCTATACTTATCCTCCCAAGAGGGCTCGTCCTATATCTTGAGACTTCTGCACCTCCTAACTCGCCCCGACATCCTTCCGTTATTCCACTTACTCACACCGGAAGCCCAACTCCTAAGTGTATGGGTCAAGGTCCACTATCTTATACCCCCAAGTCCACTCACCGCCTTACCCTAGGGTTTTCTCCAGAAACCCTAATTTGGGCCTAAGTGGCCCATCCTTCTCTGCCTCATACAATCCAAACTATTTTAACACCCCACACGTCATGACCCTTAGATTCAACCCTCACTTCATACCTCACTCATCCTCATTTATTTATTTATTTTTCCTTTTTCCACCTTCTCAAATTAGGGTTTCCTTCCAAACCCTAGCTTAGTCTCCTATGCACCCTTATACTATCCCACATATTATTTTTCCTCCAAAGCATCCAGTCACACAAACAACTCTTCCATTACCTTCCTCACACCCCAAGGCAACTTTCCATACGTAAAGTTCACCCCCATGCGGACTCTAACCATCCCATGCAAACCCTAGATTCTCCCACTCTTTCATTTTATTTAAAGTCCCCTTTTATTCATCCACTCATAAATCATTGATTATTTAGGTCATTCCTATCTACATTAGCCAACTTACTTCCCCTTGGTTATCTTACTTTTCCATTTTTCCTTTTTCATCCTTCCATCCCACATTACCTCATTAAATATCCTAGCATGTATATCCTAAAGGGCCTCATCACATCACATCACAACTTACAGCATATACATATTAACACATGCCATAAGAAAGCACATGAGCATACCTCCATTCCAAGCTGTGCTACACATAAAACAGTTAAAATAATAGTACAAGATACACAACATATCATTATACGTAGCATTCAAGGCATATAAGACACATAGCTTACATAAGGCCTTAGCTACACCCTTACTCGATTTAGGTTACCAAGCTATCTTCCACACTTATTAGGTCACCAATCACTCTTCATAACTGTTACACTTATCATAATTTCCATTTGGTTGGTTAGATTACCGAATTGCCCCTCTTCTTAATTACTAAATTGCCCTTTAGTTGGATAAATTACCAAATTGTTCTTCTACATTATCATAATTACCAATTTGCCCTTTAGTTGGTTAAATAATTACCAATTTTCCCTTCTCCATTATCATAATTACCATTTTACCCTTCTCAATTATTATAATTACCATTTTACCCATCTCTTTTGTTAAATTATTATTTTACCCTTTTCCATTATCATAATTACCATCCTATCCTTCTCAATTATTGTAATTACCATTTTACCCTTCTCCATTATTATAATTACCATTTTACCCTTGCCTCCAAAATTACCATTTTACCCTTTACTTATAAAGTTACCATTTTACTCCCCCCTTTACTTCCAAAATTACCATAATACCCCTTTTACTTTCAATTTACCATTTTGTCCTTCTCCTCTAAAATTACCATAATATCATTCTCTTACAAAATTACCATTTTACCCCTTACTTCCAAATTTACAATTTTACCCTTCACTTCCCAAAATTAAAATTTTACCCTTTACTTCCAAAATTACCAATTTACCCTTTTTACTAACAAATTACCATTTGCCCCTTATTACACCCTTTATATTAAATTATCATCACTACATGAAATATTAATATTAATACCCCATTCTCATCATCCAAATCCACCAACCATTATATTTCGACATAATGCTCATTAGCACCCACACATATTAGGCCACATTCTTGTACAAGACATATTACTAAAATACCCCTAGTGTTGACAATAATATTATTCATGCATTAATGGTCACAATAGCGTAATAAAACATGGATAAGTACTTAACATTTTCATTAATAACTAAACTTTTTCCTTAAGCAATATTTCCATACATAGCACATAAACTAGCATGCTTTCCTTTTTATCAATCAATGTAAGTAACTACATATATTATATTAAACAACATATATCATGCAAAATAACATATTAAGACCCTAATGTGCTAGCATTAGTTAATCCATATGTTTAAGTGGAGTTTAACGATTACCTTAATTCCCGTAAAATTGAACCTTACCGGTATTCCGGTTAAAGGTTTAAGCTTTGATTAGCAAAACCAATACCTAAAAATAATATAAATATTTATCACATTAGAAATAAGAAAACCAAAATTATAAGACTTTATAACACTTAATTAATTAAATACTTAACTTAAAATATTATTATACCTTAAAACTTATTAAACAAAATATACCAAGGCATGTAGCAGCTCATACTACTTATGCAGCATGAGCTGCATGAAAAACAAGAGGGGTAGGGGCTTGAAATGGCAAGAAAGGGAGGAGGGAGTGGTGTTTTTAGGTTAAGGTTTTGGGGCTAGGAAAGAGGGCAGGTGGGGGAGGATTTAGGGCAAGGGAAGGGTGCAGGAGTGAAGAGGCGGTGTAGGTGGTGGTCGGGGATAGGTTGACGGCAGCGGCAGTGAGGCTGCGAAGGTGGCTGCCGAGGTGGAGGGGGCTGAGAAGGAAGGAAAAAGGAGGAGGAAAATAAAGGATTGCAGGTGGTTGTTTCGGCAAAAGGGGGTGTGGGGGTGATAGAGGAGGTTGCAGGGATTGGTTTGGTGGCTCAGATGGCAGCAGAGGCGGCATAACAATAGCGAAAATATGAGGTGTAGTGTGGTTGCCGAGAAGGAAGAATAAGAAGAGAAAAAGAAGATGGGAGGAAGAAGGGGATGCAGGGTGGCTTGAGGGGTGGTATGGTGGTGCAGGGGTGAGGTAAAGGGTGGCAGGGGGTGGTGTAGGTGGCCGGTATGGCGGTGGAAGCGACGGAATAGGGCGACGTGCAAAAACAGGGAGGGAGATGGAAGGAGAAGAAAGGGAGAGAAAGAAGATCAGGGAAGGGGATGGAAGGCTCGAAAATGGTAGGACGAAGTAGGGAGGGAAGAAGAAAAAGAAAAGGGAGAGAAAAGGAGGGGATAGGGGGCTCGGTAGGGTAACGACAGGGTGGTAGGAGTATGGGAATGGCAGGGAGAGGGAAGGGAGGGGCAGGGCATGGGCATGGGCGAGGAGAGAGAGGGATGGTGGGGTCGAGATGGGATAGGAAAAATGACGGGGAAGAGAGAGATAGATAGGGAGAGTAGTAGGGAGGAGGAGGGTTGCAAGTAGGGCGGTCGGAGATGGCGGAGGTGATAGGGTATGGCGTCGAAGGAAAGGAAGAAGAAGAAAGAAAGAATGGGGGTGCAGGCCGGGTGAAGGGGAAGAAGGGAGTGGGCCAACTCAGTCGAGGGAGAAAGGAAAGAAAAGAAAGAAGGGAGGACAGATCGGGCTCGCGCAGGGGAGAAAGGAAGAAAAGAAAAGGAGGAGGGATCTGGGCTAGCCAACACCAGCGGGGGAGGTAGGGAAAGAAGGAAATGGGCCAGCGGCCCAGGCGCGTAGGGGGAAGAGGTAGGCCAGCCTGGCAGCCCGAAGGAAGAAGAAGGAAAAAGAAAGAAAGGAGAAAGAAAAGGAAAAAGGGAAAATAAAATAATTTAATTTATAAAATATATATTATTTTTAGGTAATAAAATTATTTAATAATTTAATTTAATATAATTAAATATATGGGTTTAAAAAGGATAATTTTAGTAAAATATTGGTTTGAAAAATTATTTAAATAAAAAGGGTATGATAAAATAAAAAAATATTTATTTTAATTTATTAAATATTCCTATCCACTTTTATATACTCGAAAATCTATAAAATAATTAAATTAAATAAATTTAAAAGCTAATTTATCCCAAATAAAAGTTATTTAGTAAATTATAGGTTTTTAAAATTTTAAGGGATTACAACGAATAACACTAGTGACAAAAATTATTAGTATGCTACATACTAACTAAGAGAATAATGTAGTCGTAGTAGAGTTACACATAATATATTAGGTCACACAGAAGAGTAAGCATGCATATAAATTAACATAATATGATGCAAGATACTAATTTCAGAAACCCATTATTAGAAATAATCATAATCTATATTATTATTTATATTGAGTTTAGGGATTCCGCTATTCTTAATCCGGTGGAATAGACTAAAACACCTCTTAGGGCATGATGCTCCTAAGCCACTATTATCGTTTGATGGAACATACATTGTATCTACCTAAGCAACATACTTTTGGACACTATTCTTAAACTGGTGGAATGGTATAAAACACCTATCAGGGTAAAATGCTACCGAACTACTATTATTATCATCCGGTGGAATAGACCCAACACCTCAATCTTAACTCATATAATCTTTCACTTTAAGTGATTAATGTCTTATCCATTATTGCCTTTCTCAATATCATCATGCAAAAAAAACACATGTAGATATGTAAGGAACATAATTCAACTTAACATAATTATTTTTAAACACATAAAATACATCCATATGAATATTGGAACATCCCCCTAATGAAAACTGTCATATTTCCTCCAAGAAACTTTAATTTCATAAAATAAGCATAACACTCATTTTTACTATCAAATTTAATACACATACCTAAAATATTATTATTGATGAGATATCTAAAAATTAAGGTCTAACTCCATCGTATTACACATGCGATAACAATCTATCTCTAGGGTTACTATTCCTAATTCCTTATAAAATCCTAATTTCACAAGTTAGGTAGAACATTTTTGTAATACCGCACATTAAGCGGAGTGCTATAAAAAATGATCTGTATACTTATATCAACATTGCATATCATCATTTTAGTGATTCTATCATGAGAACTCGAAAGTTAAGCATGCTAGCCGTAAAATAATTTTTAAGATGGGTGACCCTCTTAGAAAGTTTCAAAAATTTTATTAAAATTTCTCAGAAAGTGCATGATGAGTGGGGAATAAGTGTGCTAAAAGGACCCATATTGATCTGTGGATCCAACCGATCAATCTAAAAGTGCTCTAGGATATCTCCCTACGTGGTCGTATCAAATTGGGGTGTTATAAATGGTATCAGAGTAAAACCACAACTGTGAGCTGAACTTGGATAAGATAATCAGCCACCTAGCAGGATGATTCTTGGGATAAACTGTATTGAGATAATTAGTAGTTGAGGCGCAACGAAGGCGTTGCGTTCTTTGAGTGGGGATGACTGTAATACCCTAAATTGAGTAGAATATTAAAAGGAATGATCTGACTACTTATATCAACATGGTATACCATCCTTTTGGTGATTTCGTCCTAAAAACTCTACGGTTGAATGTGCTAGGCATGGAGTAATTTTTAGGATGGATGGCCTTCCCAGTAAGTTTTTGAAATTTTATAAAAAATTCTTAAGAAACACGTGAGTGGGGAAAAAATATAGACTTGTATTGATCTATGAGGTCATTCAATCAATCCAGAAGAGCTCTAAGATAGCCCCAAAAGAGGTTGTATCAACTTGGGACATGGCTTGAGCTTTCATGCAACATAGCTGGGGAAGGGAGAGGGACAGGGTGTGCTGGTTGGGTTGGAGGGGCAGGTGCAGTGGTTGGGAAGGGAAAAAAAAGGGAGTCATGTGAGAGGTAATGCATAACTTGAAGAGGAAGAAGAAAAATTTTAGATTAGAACATAGGACGATGACTAAGTTAAAATTTAGGGTAAGATTAATTTCTCAATCATTTAGAATTTGGGTTAGGTTAAAATATTAATTGCTTGAAATTAGGATTAGGTTAAATTTTGGGGTATAAAAAAATTTCTAAAACTTCTTATTTTATTTAATAAGCCCACTCACCACTTTATTTACATCAACAATCTTCCCTATTGATGCATCACCATAGATAAGAGGATAATATTATTAATTGGTCTTCAACTTATACCTAGGATCCAAAATTCTTCCTATAGCAAAAAAGAAATTGATCTTACTTTAGTTCTTGTCAAACTTCACTTTCATGTTGTTAGCCATACTTCTCACCCTAATCTAATATGAATTGATCCATAGTCAACCTATCTCACACATAGTTGGAAAAAAAAGATTCATAGTGACATATTTAGTACCTTAGAACAACTACGACGCCTCACAAAAAAAAATCTCTAATTTGGAAGCAATATCTCTCATATTTCCAATCTTCCTAAGTGGAAACTTTCTTGTGTAAAGGTTCATGTTGCTTCAAACGATAAAACAAATATTTATATTCATTTACAATGTTCAACATTAAATAGGTATAGCTCCATTGTGTCTTACAATCAAGCTACAATTTCTTAGTGCAATGAATTTTCATATGCTTAGTTATTTTAATAAAAAAGTTCATCTCTTTTCAGAGTTTACGTCCAAAATGCTACACTATAATGGACATTTTCAATGGTATCAACAATTGATGCTAATCCATCATTTACAGCTAGATTCATTACATGTGCGGAACAACGCATATGAAACGATCTTCCTTCTAACATGAGTGAACTCGGAAGAAGCTTTTCCCAAGTTATATCGACCATAGTGTCATTGGAATTGTAGTTATTAATAGTGAAAATATAACACTTACTATCAAGATTCCAATCAAATAAGCAACCAACAAGAGCATTTGCAAGCACCTAAGCCATATGCAGACATAACACACAAATCTATTAAAACACATTATAGTGATTAATTATACTATTAGTTTACGTGTATAGTTTTTTTTTCTAACATAAATTGAATTTATCTAACAAGCTGACTTTAAAGTTTCTATGAATCATCAATAAAGTTCACGGTGATAGCCATGAATCCTCCTTTTCAATTTATTGAAGTCCACATGTCACTGGTTAATAAGATTTGACTTGCATTTGCTTCCAACAACTTCAAAGTTTTTTTTTTCCATTTTAACATCAAACATCCTCAGGATGTTGTTATGGATTGTGTTTCGAGAAATTACTTTAAATAATGGTTGTAAAATATAAAGAAACTTTCTAAACCCTACATGCTCAACCATAGGCGGTGGGTACTTGTGAAACGCAATCATTTTACCAAGATCATCACTTGCATGATCTTAGATGAAATGATACATATGAAGCTTTGTTGCCCCATTAGTAGGGCAATTAACGAGGTGAATACCCTATGGCTCGAGCTTGACTTGTTTAATTTTTTTTAAGTCTCAAATTCGGCTCGAGTTTGAAATGAGCCAAACGAGCCCGACTTGATAAGGTTCACGAGCCAGCTCATCTCGGCTCATTTAACTTTTTTATAAAAAAAATTAATGAACTAAACCAGCTTATTTATCATGATTCGATTCGTGACTCGACTCATTTAATTATTCGGCTTGTTTGAAAGTTAAACAAACTAAATCAAATCATTTAATTATTTGGCTTGTTTAAAGACTCATTTAACTATGTGACTCGTTTATTATGTAAATTTTATACAAGCCTATTTTATTAAGGAATGAGCCGAGTATATGAATGAGTCGAACCGAGCTCGAGTCGAATTCGAGCTGGCTCGCAAACAAACGAACCAAACCTTATTTGAATCGAGCTTGATTCGTTTAATAAACGAGCTAAAAAATTAGGTTTAGATTTTATTCATTTTGCTAAACAATCAACCTGAACCGAGACGTCTCACAAGCTGACTCGATTTGTCAATAGCCTTACCTATCAATAGACTTTGTTGGATTTAAAAGACAATCTGTTATGGGTGCTTACCTCTTATGTACACATACCTTCAAGTGATCATGGACATGTTTGGTGTCATTCTTACTCTCTCCTCCCAATTGCTTCCTACAAGACTTACAAGTTGATTTCCATTTGCCTCCAACTGATTTCCTTTCAAAATGATCTCATATAACTCTTTTTTTTTTTTTGCGCTATCCCCATCCATTGTTATGGTGTTTTCATCGTCAGAATTCTGATCGGATATCTCCATATCAACTTGAATATTTTCATCTTGAGATGTCAGTGCTCTACTTTCCCAAATTGTGCTATAGATGGGTAGGTTGCTAACTCGATCAGTATTAAGACTTCGAAGGGACCAGCCACATTGGTTAGTTTCTTGCTTGCTAGTTGTGTGGTTTCATTGAGTCTATTCACATATTCAATCAATGCAATAGATGCACAAACATGATATATTTTGTGGAGTTACAATACAGATGCACCTATTTGTGATGGTGCTTCGGTTAGATATGGTTGCATATATAACATATTTTTATATATAATGATATATGTGGTTCACATAAGACACGGTGAGTGTGATAGAAATAATGTTTGTCAAATGTAAAAATAATAAACACCGTCATGTATAATGTCAACTGAAAATCATCCAATTACCATTCAAAATATTGACAAGGGACAAACATAAAAACCAACCAAAAAATAGAGAATAAGAGAAACCAATAATATCCATAGACCAACCAAATTTACATGCACAAAAAATTGCCAACAAAACAAACGAAAAACCAACCACCAATACAATCATCATCATAGAGAGGAGGCAAAATAGAAGATGAATAAAATTATCCTGGAAAGAATGAGAACTTGTTTGATATTGAGGTAATAAAGGTAAAAAAAAAAATCTCTATTTTTTATTTTTTATATTAAGTATTTAATAATAATAAATATATTTTTAATAAAATATCTATTTTAAATAAAATTAAAATTTAAAATAAAATATTTATTAGAATAAAAATATTTAATTTTAAATAAATTATGTAAAATATATAAAATAAAAGAATAATATTTTTACCTATGTTACCCTCGTATCAAACTAGCACCAATCCCTATTTGGTGTACTCTAGGATGAATAGAAGAGACAGCTCTAGTTGCGATGGCTAAGCTGCCAGTTTCGTCGGCCGAACTTAGGAGCAGGGCATCAAATGACGGGGGAATTTTCGGAGGCTCGAATTGTGGAGTTGAGGCCCTGGACGCACGCCGAATGACGTTCTGGTCTTTACTTCCGCAAAATCCATAGTTTAAACAAAAATTAGTCCGAAAATTTGGAGTGTTAGACAAAATCGAACACAAACAATCAATTTCATGCTGATGAGGAGCATTTCCCTTAGATCGATTTCATAGGACGAACATGACGATTCGACACAAAATCGAGCCTAGCTACTGTAGCTGGTGCATACAAAGCCGAGTGAAACTCAAAAAAAAAAAAAGGAAAAAAAGAGATTCAGAACCAGACGAAGCCCAGATCCAAGACAATCGACCAACAAATTAATGTTTAGAGATCTATACTTTGAGATCTGTGCCAAAGAACCAGTGACGGAAGCTACAACTCAACCCAGGGCACAAACCATCATTGAAACAAAGTTTTCGACTTCGTGAGTTGAGGAGAGCACAAACCAGCAAATCGAAGCTTGAGTTTAGGTATCCAGGACTGGAATAGCATTTTGGAGCGTTCGATGAGAGCTTACGAGTGAAGAAACTGCATCCCAGAAGACTGCACTGAAAACTCAGACAGAAAACATTCACTTTTTTTTTTTTTTTATTCATATCTAATATTTTATTGAACTGGATCGACACAAACAGCATTAGCCCACAGCCGAGCCCAGCACAGCCGAAAAGAAAGGGCTGGGTGTGGGTGGGGAGGGAGGGAGGGGGAGGGTTACAAAATTAGAAGTTTGGACCAGCAGCAAGTATCTCTTGAGTAAGCTTATTATCTTTGCCAATCTGATGGTTAGTGAAGACCTCAAAGTTGTTCTTGAATAAGCCAGCGAGCTTGAGGAGTGTCTCCTTGTAAGCATTTTTATTTGGCCACTGAAACATCATAACATATAATGAATTAGGAGAGTAAGTAATTAGGCAGGTAGCCAGAGACAAAACTTTGCGAGACAGTCCATTAATTAACTAATTAAGGCAAAGAATTAACTTACGGTGTTAATTGGATCGAGGATCTCCGAAGGCACACCTTCAACCTGAGTCGGGATCTGGAGACCAAAGATCTCTGTCTTGTTATATTCTGCTTGGAGCAAAGTACCGGAATGGATGGCGTCGACGATTTTCCTAGTGTACTGCAGCTTGATGCGGCTCCCAGACCCATAGCTGCCACCGGACCATCCGGTATTAACAAGCCAAGCAGTAGCACCGTGTTTTTGCATCTTGTCGGCTAACATAGCGGCGTACTTGGTAGGATGCAACATGATAAAAGCAGCACCAAAACAAGCTGAGAAAGTAGCTTGGGGTTCTTTAATCCCATCCTCGGTACCAGCAACCAAAGCGGTGTAACCACTGATGAAATGATACATAGTCTGAGCCAAGTTGAGCTTGCTAACCGGTGGTAGCACGCCGAATGCATCGCAGGCTAAGAGGATTACGTTCTTTGGGTGAGGACCGACGCAGGGGAGTTTTGCATTTGGGATGTACTCGATTGGGTACGATGCTCGTGTGTTTTCTGTAACGGATTTGTCTGTGTAGTCTACCTCACGGGTGTGCTCATCAAACACCACATTCTCCAACACTAAATAATAAATTAAAATAATCAGAGATTAAATAAATATTGGCAAGAAATTAGTGCATATATAGGTACGTATCATGCATTAATATATATATTATGCGGTATTTTAAACAGTACGTAATGAATGCATGGAGTGAAATTATATATTACTACTTACCGGTTCCAAATTTGATGGCGTTGAAGATATCAGGTTCTTTCTCCCTCGCCAAATCAATACACTTTGCATAACACCCACCTTCAATATTCGAAACACCATTCTCACTCCAACAATGTTCATCATCACCGATCAACAGCCGATTGTGATCCGTCGACAGCGTCGTCTTCCCCGTACCGGACAATCCGAAAAACAGAGCAACGTCACCTTCTTTCCCCATGTTACAACCCGAGTGAAGGGAGAGTATCCCGCGTTGAGGCATCAAGTAATGCATCACACTGAAAAGTCCTTTCTTCATCTCACCGGCATACTGCGTGCCTAAGATCACCATCTCTCGCCTAGCCAGGTTCAGGTCTATGCTGGTCGATGAAGTCATGTAGTGCGTGTAACGGTTACAGGGGAACTGCCCTGCGTTGTAGATTGTAAAATCTGGTGCTCCGAAGCTTTCGAGTTCTTCGGGCGTGGGACGGATGCACATGTTGTGCATAAACAGGGAATGGTATGCTCTGGCTGATACGATCCGGACTTTTATCTTGTTTTCTGGATCCCAGTTGAGGAACTGGTCATTCACGAATACCTGCGGAAGATATAATGCCGGCCGGGCCACCGGAATCGATTAATTAATTGATAGTCATTTTTGTAGTGTTACTTAGAGAAAGACCACGTCACGTTTGGGCATATTTATGAATCAAATACTACTAGCTAGCACCCGGCGGCCGTCACCATCATAAAAACACAGGAGCTAATGGGTGAGGGAAGTCGTGCTGAGAACAAGTAAAGTCTGATCATCTGACGGTATAAGAGACAATACACCAAGTCAAGTATGGTGTAAGAGCCGTTCATATTGAGCCATGAACTACCGTATGTATATGAATTATCGCTCCCGTGCAAGGGATAAGGCAACAAAACAGAACAAAAATCTTTATACTATATTCCATCATCACAGCTTTATATATATGGTATGGGATAAAAAGGACATGGGCCAACTTGTAGCCTAGCAAGACAGTAAACGTTTCTTTTCCTTTTTC
Organism: Tamarix chinensis; assembly: GCA_030549775.1. NCBI lineage: Eukaryota > Viridiplantae > Streptophyta > Magnoliopsida > Caryophyllales > Tamaricaceae > Tamarix > Tamarix chinensis. Next base: position 8,496,051 of record CM060179.1, on the reverse strand, counting down.
TTCTTTTTAGATTATTTTATAAAAAAGTTATTTTAGCTTAAAGTTATAACATAATTAATTATAATTACACCTAAAAAATATTAAAGTTATACCGTATATTTATGGTGTGTCCACTACAACTAATAATTTTCCCACCGTACCACATAAGACTATTAGATTCATTGTTTTTAAATTATTTTCTGTCCACGCATGACATGAGACTGAGTAAGATCACGGTTTGTATCTATCAGACAGTTTGAGCAGGTCATCCGGGACAAGACTTCATCGTTCGTATGCTTTATATATATATACACACAAACACATATGTATGTATGTATGGCTGTCATACGTAGGATTAGATAGGATGGCCATCAACAAGCGATAAATTAAAAATAATAATAATAACAACAGCAATAATAATATATAACTTAACTAATGATCAGCTAACAACAGGACTAATCAGGCGGCGATATAATACATTATTTAGAATATAATAATAATTCGTTATAAATAAGAAAGTATTACGTACCTTGTCCAAAGAATTCAAGTAATCAACAGCTCTTTCTCTATTAACAAGGAAAGTATGCTCGTCCATTTCAATATTGGGTGAGCCCCTGTTTGAAATAATAATAATAATGACGACGACGATGAGACATGTATACATTTATGAGCATCGCGGGCGTTACAGGCCTGCCTAGCTAGCTAAGAAAATTACTATTAACAGGTCATGAATTAAAATGGACTACTTACTTTCCCCACCAAAGTTCTTGATCGGTAGTCTCGTCTCTGACAACACGCTTATCCCTTGGAGACCGACCCGTCTTAGCACCGGACAAGGTAGCCAACGCACCAGTTGAGGTGATGAACGAACCTTTTTCATACTTGATAGCTTGTTCATACAGCTCTTCATGACCACCGAATTAATAGCAACGTCAGTACTAATTAAAATATTTAGTGAATACTTTGCAAAACAAGATTAAAAACTAGCCGAAAACTAATTAAGAATAAGCTATAAGCTTAGTTAGTACAAAATTATTTACCAACCTAAATATTTTTTTAAAAATAAATTAATTTTAATAAGTTAAAAACCAGTTCATTAGTTATTTTTTATCCTGCAAAACATACACTTACTAGTAGCCAGTAGTATACTTCATTAATTAATTGGTCGCAGAATATCCTACTCCTAATTTGTGTAGTAATTAAAAGAGTTATAATCAGACAGGAGCAGTATTTACTACCGGCAGGGGAGAGATTGTAGAGGACATGAGTGAACTTCAAGGAGCTATCGCTAGCGATGATTGTTGGGGCGTAGTGTGGGTCCGTCGATGCCGGCTTAAGAGCAGAGTCGGACTTTCTTGCTGGGTCACCCCTGACCACTTTTGGTCCAGTTCCCCTCGTTAGGGATGCCAAGGATGCACTGTATATATATAAAAGCAGATACACGGCTTATTTTAGTATCAATCAACTCCATAGCGGTATTAATTAGAACAACATATTTAAAATGGCGGTATTAGGTCGTCATTTGATTTCTAACCAAAGATCCTGTCAGTGACGTCACTTATATCGGATTGCGGTTGCTGTCAAACTCAAACTTGTTATCAATCAAAAAAGAAAACTCATTCTTTGATACTTATAAATGAATGTTGTATCGATTTCTATAAATGATTATCATTTTCATTTCTTATTACTCAATTATATTATATTACTGCTGAGCTTCAGGAAAACGTTTACGTCATAGTTAGAGGCTTAAGAGCTGCAGCCCGATAGAAAACGATGGTCATTGGGTCCGTCGTTCATGTCTATCACTCCATCCATGAATCCATCATCTCCGGATAAAAGGAGCTGAAACTGAAAGGCCACGGATACGGACCCCACCTCGTATCACCAGATTCCTCTGGACCCCACACGTTTTAAGATTGCAGAGTACATTACATTAGTAGGTACCTCCCCACCCCCCGCCCCCCCCCCGAAAAAAAATTTGTTTCATACTTCCAAATAATAAAAGTAAACGAAACAAACCTTATCGATTGGAGTTGTTGTTTGTTACGTTCCTCCTCAGTTATGGCTGCAGCAAACAGACCATTAGCACCGCCACCGCCCTGCTGAGCTCCTTTACTCGGCGTAGTAGGCGCCGATTTCTTCCTCTGCAGCGAATGCAGCTCGTCGATAGTCTGTGCCCTGACAGGTGCACTACTATCGTCGTGACAGATTCCATTCTCCTTCTTTCTCTTTCCTCCATTTTCACTCGTCGCTATTTTCGGCAATCCATTTCCGGTCGCCATAGCACCGTAAGCTTCTCCTGGTGAACCCATGGTCTGATCTATCGGTCGATTCCCCTGCATGCCAAAATCAATTAATTAAGACATTCAAAAGCATCGATCGATCGATCGTAAACCCGCCATTAGTAAGCTATTTAATTACTGCAACAATCAACGATGGAAGTACGTGCGAACGAGCATCAAATAACAGGAATCAAAACCTGCGACTCACCGAGATAGGAGAAATGCGGAGTACTTGAGATGATAAGTTCGGGGAGGGGAGGGGAGGGGAGAGGAAATGCTAGCTGCTGCTAATAGATTAAAAGGAAGGAGAAGCTGGTTGATTCGTTCATTCACAGAGATAGCACGATGAGGGAATGAAATATGATCAAGTGATGGGAAATGGAAGCGTGTCGCGCATCGCTACTTATAGTGTGAATGACGGTATGGTCGTGTGGGTCGTGATAACTATGGTTGGTAACGTACCTAACCATGATTAAGTCTTATCTTTCCTAGTCAGGCTCTACTACGCTATGCTTTGACAGTGAGAATGCGGAGAAAAAGTCCTTATTTTATCTCACCTTACCTCACCTCCCTCCGCTTAAATTGGCCGTAGATCAAATCAAAAATCCATTTCATTTTTTCTTCTTTCACCCAACTTGCTCTTTTTCGGATCTAACGTTGGCGTAGCTAAGGTCAGATTAAAAGTTAATTTTTATTTATAATATTAATTTGTTTATAAATTTTGACTATTTATCTTCGTTCAACTAAAAAACTAACAAGATTATGACTCATTCATTTAATAAATATTAAAATAATATTTTAAATTATTCACCTAACTTATAATTGGTGTATCGTTTGTTAAATTTACCTCATTGAACAAAATTTATAGTACAAAACATTTAATGAGTAAAGGTAACTTATAAAATATGGCTCAATTTTTGTATTAAAAAAATATAAAGTGACACTTACTTTGAATAAAATAAAATACAATAAAAACTTTATTAAAATGACATTTACTACGGACTAGAAATAGTAGTAAATTGGAGGTAAGTAATAAATTATATCTGATGTGATATGTAAAATCATAAACTATCTAGTGATTATAATGTGTTTGTATTCATCTATTCTTGCATTATCTTTATAACATCTGCGACGTGACATATTATTATTTTTTATAGGATTTTAAGGCTATCTTCATTTTCTATCATAGCATGTCCTAATGTATTTTTGAATTAATAAGTTAATATTAAATTATAAGCCCAAGCATCTTCATTTCATATCATCTTTATTTCAAACAATGATTTGACAAAACAGATCTTATATTATGTCTATCTTAATCATTTATTTTTATAATCAACCATTTTTAATTTTTTTAAAAAGTATCCCTACCCTTTATAATCATTATTTAATATAGAATATTTTTTACAGTTATTAATATATACAGTAAGAAAATTTGAATACATCACTCTATATTATTTTATTTCAGCACTTAAATTTTATCAAATATGTAAAGCTTTAGTGTATGTTCATGGTACGCCATGTATGATTTCTTCCCTGAATATTTTTATAAATAATAAAAGGGTAAATTAATGATTTGGTAATAAAAGAGTATCTTGTTTGTTAATAGGGAAGGGGAATAAAAACCAGCAGCGGGTGGGGGGGGGGGGCGGGATCCCTCAAATTCCCATCGAATTATTACCAGGGAAGGGGAGTAATAGGATTGGAATTTAGAGAATTTGAATATGTGTTTCAAAGATTTAAAAAAAAAACTCTTATTTAATATCTTGTACGAGCGTATATATAAAAACAAAAAAAAAAATAATCTAGTAAATTAATTATTTTATTTTTAATTTCACGTATTAAATATTTTTTTTTAAATTTCAATCATTTATTTATATTTTCATTCTTACTTCCTTATTTTCAAATTTTAAATGAGTAAACTATACATTAATTTATAAACCTTTTTTTGAAACGTATTCCCGTACCCTTGGAACGCGGAGGTTGGATTAATTTTATGAAATTATCTTGTTTTGTGATCGAATGAGGTTTTAAATAGTATCATTTTTATCATCAACGGACAATATCAACCACTAGACATACTTTATGAAAAAGAAAAAAAAAAAAAAAAAAAAAAAAAAAAAAGCTAGATGTTTGCTTGTTATTGACTTTGCTGGTCTATTAGATTAAAATAACTTAACACGAAAAAAACAGAGCCCTATTCCTTCAGTTTCAGCTAAGCCTCCACCACATTTAATATCATTCCACTATTATACAGGTAGATACGCTGAACAACAAGGTTAATAGAATCCGATCCCAAAATCGTCTGGAACAATTTTTCCGTTAATGTTCTTGATTTAGCACAGTATCATTAGAAATGGGCAAAATGGCAAACGCGGCAACTTGATGCCGCGGCTAATTAGTACTCTAACAGTTGCTAGTGTAATATCTTTTGACTTAATTTTCGTCGATCTTATCTGGACTGATTCCGTCTGATATAATTTAATTAATTATAATAAAAATAATTATTATCTTAATATTTATAAAATTATTAATATCCTTAATTATAATTGTAATAATTATTATAATAATTACAATAATAATTATTATAATAATTACAATAATAATTAATTATAATTAGAATAATTATAGTCATATTACAAAATATATTGATAATTATTATAATAATTATATTAATAACGACAATACTATTTATATTATTATTCAAATAAATAATAATTCTTATAATCTTAATAATAATTACTTATATTAATAATAATAATAGCAATAATTATGATAATTAAATTAATAATAATTGTTATTAAATAATTATATTAATAACTATAATATTATCAATATTAATAATACAAATAATTGCAATTATAATATTTATGTAAAAATATTAATTATAATAAGTATCTTATTAACTATAATTATAATTATTATATTAATAATTATAGTCATGTTATTAATATTATTAATAATTATAAAGATAATAATAATAATAATAATAGTTATAATAAATATATGAGTAATCATATTATTATTATTAATTATTATCCATATAATAATAATTATTACTTATTAATATGATTTATTAATATTCATATTATCATTGATAAAATTAATATTTATCATAATAATAAATAAACATTATTGTTATTACTATTCATTATCTTACGATTATTTTTTAAAATTAATAAAATTATTAATTATAGATGAATTATCTTTTATCTTTAACAACATGGATCATTATTTTTCTTTATGCACTAGCATAGTGAAATCAATGTGTTTTAATTATTTATGGTTCCTCATAGATTATATGAAATTAATCATTATATATTCCATCTTTTTTAATTAATAGTGTTTAACGTTATATCATACAAATCAAGTCATAGTAAAATTTAGGATATACTGCTCCTCAATTGATTAAAATATTTTTATTAAAAAAGCTTGAACTTGAGTAAATTTGTTGTATGAGAAAATTTAGGCTTGATTGAGGAAGATGTGTTGCTTTCCTACAATTATATATATATATATATACACTAAAAATAAAATATTGGCATGTTTAAGATGCAACCTTTTTTTATCCCATTTGATCATTCCCCCAATTCAAAATTAGAATAAATATATATATATATATATATATATATATATATATATATATATATCCGCTATTTAGTTATTTAATGGTGTGTCTTACAAGAAAATGTTTATTAGCTAAATATTTATAGCCATATCACTAACAATAGCCATCACATTTAATTTTGTTAATCAATATGCTATGTCAATTCATGTGAAAAAATATTTCTTGGAGTAACAAATGTCTACATATGTGTGTGTGAAAACAAAAAAATACTACCATGTCTAGTATTTGACAACATAGATAGATCTAAAGATTGATAGACTTATTCACATAGAACAATATTTATTGGATACATCCGGCTTCTATGTCATAAAAAATGAACGTAACTCTAGCGTATAAATAATAATCACCAATAGTTTAAAAAATGACATTTGCAATCATAATGTAGATATACGTAATCACCATAATAGATATTCATAAATACCATTGTAGTAGAGATGATTACCCTAGAAAACATACATAATATAATTATTATATAGATATTCATAATTACCATTGTACTAGAGATGATTACCCTAGAAAACATGCATGATAATCATAGTGGTTAACATAGTAGAAGAGATAATCACTATATAGTTATGCATAATAATCATATAAGCTGACATAATCATCACAAAAGTTGATATAGCTGCCACAATAGTTCACATAATTATCCTAAAAAATATTATTATAACATACACAATCACCATAGAAATATACATGATAAGCGTAATAATTGATATAATTAGTATAAAAAATACACAAAATCCATATTAACACACATAATCCCTATAAAAATGGACATTGCATGATGGTAGAAATAATCACCATATAGATATACATAATTATCGTATAAGTGACATAATTACCCTAAAAAATGGCCAAAATTGTAGCACAAAAAAGGTAAAATAAAAATATTTATTTTATCTTAAAATTATATTAATACGGATCTCTATTTATATATAAAAAAATGATGATCATTCTGGTATTATTTATTTATTTGATAATATAAATAAAAGATCAAATAATTTTTAAAATGCATAAAAAAAAAGCTAACATCACTTCTAGCCCTAAGTGTATACAGTTGCATAGTTTCGACTGTATCTAATAGTTTTCCCATTTAGGTCGCAATATTTTCTACTCATTCTGCCAATCATAAAATGTGAGGTACATTAATTTACATATTAATTAATTATTTGAGGTATTTTTAGCTAAGTATTAAAGAGCAATGTTATGCTTATGGCTAAATCATTTATCTATTTTTACAACCATCTATTAATATGTGGGTCTCATGTACATGTGGGACTCATCCATTATTAGACACTTGTAGAAATGTTTTAAATAATTTGATTATAAAGTTAGTATTATTGAAAAGTAATATCATTTATAACTATTACATTTCATTAGAGAAAGATTAATTTTTAAATAGTAAATTGTGATTTGTTAAGTCAATCAATTAGATATATGCTTTTAAGAAAAAATATTTAAAAATATACACCCTTTGCAATACCCCATTTTAGAAACTTTAGGAAATATTCTAATTTAATATCAGATACTATTTTAAATATCTATATTGATACCTTAGAAGAGTCGAAAAGAATATTAAAAAAAAGATGTGAATTTTTGGTATACCAATCGGCTGATATAGAGCAAGCTAGTGGACTAATTCATCTTAAGACATGATTTCAAACCTAGTGAGACCAATGGATTGGTTTTGATGTGCCACTTGACTGGCTTTTCTAAAAAAAATTATTTTTATTATGTTTTGCTTTGAATTTTGATTTAGTATTTATGAAACTTTATAAATTTGATATTTTTGTGTCAACAAATTTTTAGAGATTATGAGATTATATCCATAATTTGTACAATACTATTCCAATTTAATTAGCTATAGCTTTATTAAAAGTTAATTTTTATATCATATCTCATTTAACCCCCCTTGAGTCAACCCCTACATTATCTCTCCTCCCCTTTCACCTCGAGAAGCATAGTGGGCGTCTTAAAATAGATATACTTGACTAATATTTCCTCATTTTCCTTTATTATCTCCTTTATTTGTGAGTAATAAATATATTATTAATATCAATAGCATATATTTACATCAAAATTGATAACCATCATACAACTATGATGGTAATGTGCCTAGCTTCTCTATACATCTTATAACACCATAAATTTTACTACCATTTTTTTTAGTAGAAGCATAATATCAATATAGTCAGGCGTTATTACTGTAATTGATGTAAGGATGGTATAAAATTAACATAAGTGTAGCTTACCATACCATTCTTACATAAATTACAAAGTACAATAAGTAGAACATAAGACATGATAAATAGAAAACAAGAGGAAATTTATAAAATTAAATATAAATTTAGAGATTAACTCTGTGTACAATATCAAAATATATAAAAAGGGAACCAAGAGTCCAAAAAGGTATCTTGCTAAAAACTAATCACTAGATTACATGAATCTACACTTAATCTTGATACATAAGATTCACTCCTCCATATATAAAGCATCATAAGTAGTAAAGACATCCAATGGGTCCTCATCAACCTACAAAGAAGCATTTAGACCTTTTTCTTGTAGGAATAAGTAATGCCTATGAAAAGGATGATCAGTACACTATGTATGGAGTAAAGTAACAATATAGTTGAAGTAAAGTTATGTAGAAATCATGAGTTCACATAAGAGAAGTGTCTAAGATCATGTCTCATGGTATCAAAGAGCCTACAAAAAGATGGTCTTCCTTTCATATTTAACATGTTGTATAAGTGTATCCCCATGAGGCAATAAATATCTACTATGTTTAGAAGAGGCCTACTAACATTAACTTCAACGAGGAGTCTTAGATATGATATTCTCTATCTTAAAGCATTAATAAAAGTCGTACACATAGGGTGACCAATTAAGCTACCTAAAAATAGGATAGGCCTTACTTTTGTTGATTTACACTCAACACATCCATTATTCTACCTCTTGAAGCACTCAAAGTGTTGACATTAGTTAACTATCTTCCCATCTTTCATTTCTTGGTTGAAACCCTCTCCCATGTGATATGGTTCCTTATTTTTCATGACATACAAAACCCCTCTTGTTCCCCCTCACACCTTCATATCTCCTAGTTTTTATTAAGTTTTGAATGAACACCCACTCCTTCCTTCTACTGTTTTGGAAACCAAGACCTTTATGTCTTCTTTACTTTATTGTTATTTCCTTTATCCTACATTACCCTTTTCTATAACTCCTCCTTATTTGCAATTAAGTAAGGAAATGTTATGTTTTAGGCAATTTGTGAAGAAAGTTAATGTTCTCTATCTAAATCCATCCTTTTTCCAAGAAGATTATACGTTCTTATTATTTATTCTTTTGATTTTTATTCTTGATGTAATGTGTAATTTTTAATCGGTGTTGTGTTGCTTTTTGAAATCTTTTCAAGAAAGTCGTAAATCTTGAGCTTGGGAGAGAGCTTATTAAATTCTTTGTGCTTGGAACATTAGGATGTCATATAGATCCAACACACTCTTTAAACAATAGGAAATGTGTGGATGCATAGGTATGTTTTTTATGCACTATAAAGTATGTTATTATAAGAGTCTACAACATGAAAAATAAAGTGTGTGGCTTATGTACGGTTCTTGTTCATAACATGATTCTTAGTGAGTTGCACTTGTTAATTGTTTATAGTGTTTTCTTGTATTCTTAGGGTGTTTTCGTTAAAGATTCATACATTATATGATGGTGTCCGAGCATGATAGAATATTTTGGTTCTTTAGTTTGATTTATGAATTAAAGCATGATATAATATTTCTTTTGACCTAATAGTGTTCATTTATTTTTAAAATGTATATGCATCATCAATGGACTTATTTGAATAAGTATATTAACCAAGTCTGAAAAAATAGTTAAAAAATTTATCCTATATTTTAACATTGGGTACTTTCATATCATATGTGTAGTTTTTTGAGTTTTCTATATTTCGCAAGTTGATGTAAGTTTTTGTTAAGTTTGGTTATAATTAAACACTTATATATATCCATGGATATAAATATATGGATAAGTTTTGTGTACACAAGTTTTTATACCCGTGTATAAAGTATTGAACATTTATATATATAGGTTTTACATGCACATAACTGGAATATAGGAGGCGTACATTTGATATAAAAAAAAATAAGGGCATACACGGTTGTTATACAGACAAAATTGAAGCCTAAAGCTTTTGTTGGAAATTTTTGGAAGGATGGGGCAATGGGAATATACTGTGGTTATATAGCATAACCACTCCATAAAGTTGCGACGTTTTTTCCATTACAATCATTGTGTACTCTTAAGTTTATACAACATTTTTCTATAAAAATTTCCATGTAAAGTCATCGCCATGTTTTTGGGACGAAAATTATTTTTTTCATGTGAGTTATATAGGATTGTTTAAACTGTTTTCTATTGTATATAATAAGACGATAACATATATGATTGTAAGAAAGTTGTTTATGACATATTTTAACAATAGTATATTTGCTTATTTGTAGTGACAGTTATCAATAAATATATTCTTATTAATTAAATATTTAAACTATTATACTTTTATCTACCTTATGAATATTTGTGCTCAACACAAATACTACATTTAGTATTACAGTATAAATAAAGTATAAAAGCCAACAACTTTCTTAATTTACACCTTAGGTAAAATGAGTAAAAATAAGGTGGAGAAGAAATAAAGGAGGGAAAACTATGGTGCCTTTAGAAATGTAACATTCATTTTTTTCCCATCCATATATGACTGACAAATATTATGAGATAAAAATAGAAAAATTTGTATTCCCTCTATTGTGGAATAGAAGAAGTAATCGATTAGGATCACTATATTATTGTTGATTCTCACATTTTTTTCAATATTTATTTTCACTTTATTAAAATCCATCATTATAACACCCTAAATTTTCTTATATTTAATTTATAGGTAATTAGAATCTTAATCCATCCTTATCTTCTTATCCTTGTTTTATTACCTCATCTTAACCCCTCAACCCTTCAATTTTAATTTTTATCCTTCAATACCATCACTTTGGTTTCAACTGAAGGTATTATTATAATACCCAAAGATTTATCTAACCTTAATCCTAAATTATTAATATTTTAATCATACATTATTCTTTAATCATAAGTTTAAAACTAAACTTAAGTAAAATCCCACACCCCTTCTACCTTTTCCCCTTTTCTTTCTCCTTTTCCTTTTTTCCCTTTTCTTCTTCTCATGCCAACCTTCCCCTCCTTCTCTGTCTTGCTTGTTTCTTCTTCTCTTCCCCAACCAAATTCCACTGTCAAGCTTCTAAAAGCCTAACTCATCTCTACCATTAGCACCTACAAATCTTGGGATGTCTCATTGAAATTTTTGCCCCAAACCCTTACCATGATCGTGACTCATCCACACCTTATGCCTTCTTTGTCGTTCACCTCCTATACACACAAGCACATGTATGTGTGTGTGTATTCCCTCCAAAATATCTCTTTGCCTCATTTATTACCCCACCTTACTCCTTCCCTCTATTGTCATAGACAACCATATCCCCAAACATCCTATTATACGCCCTCCTTCGAGCCCTATTTGTTGTCGTCATTCATCACCAACACCACTCACCACCACCAGCTAGCAAGAACCACCATTTTACTTAGCAATCAATGAACATTACCTCGACATCAATCCCCCTCATCATTGCACAACTATCACCACCCCAAGCTACTTATTTTCCCTTCCTTTGATGTGCACCTTATTGCACAAGCGTACTCTCTCTTGCACAACACATGCACAATTGTGCTCTTTTCCTCCTAAATCGCATACTTCACGCACAACCATGTGAGATTTATCTCCTCACCCGTATGTGCCTTTCCTTCTCGACTTGTGGATTCATGATGTGCAAAACCGTGCCCCTTCAACCTTCTTAATGGCACAATCGTGCCCTCCACTCTAGCATGCCTTGTGTCCCACCTCAGCACCACTGTGCACGACATTCTGTGACGTGACTTTAGCCACACACACACTCCTACACAGCTCGAGTACCTCCACGTGTTTTAGTTATCCCATTTCCATCCTCTTTTGCCTTAGTATTCTTTGACTATTCCTTTAAGTTCTGTAAGTATATTATTATTATTTCATAGGTGATTTTTTTATAATCTCGAAGGAGGAGGGTTAGACTTATACGTACTTAAAGATCGATGTCCTTTTACTAAGGATATATGTCGTAGCTAGGAATTTTTTATGAAACTTGTATATCATGTTTGGTAATGTTATATGGATAATGTTATTATGATAATGCTGTTATATATTATCTTGTGTCATAAGATTAAAAAGTGAGAAAGTTGTGAAAGTATGCCTTTGTGTATATTGTTGTTTGGCATAAATTGGGATATGTGGTATATGTATAAAATTGTGGTTATGTATTTTCATAATGTATATATATTGGGGGTTGAAAATTACTCATATTGGGATTCGCAAGTTTTTTTTTGTAAAAATATGAGTATTTAGGCTATTGTTTAGGTATTTTGGTCATTTAATGATAATTTAAAAAAAATAACCATGGTATGGTAATATTTGAGGGGTATTATAAATTATTTCACAATTAATTGAATAAAGTGATGGTTTATTAAAACACAAGTTATCTAATATGCGATTTGAAGCTTTTGGTAATATAATGGCATTTTGGTCAATATGTGCTAAATATAAAACTTTGGTGATTTTAAAAGGGGATATAGATTTTAAATATGCTATGTATAATACTATAAATATTCTAGATAATTATGAGCAGTATAAGTATAATAAAATGAGAAGATGGCTTGAATCATGAATAATAAACCTAAAGGCAAGCTCGTTATTGCATGTGTAATATGTTTGAGTTAAACCTTGATTTTCATATATGATATTAATTATATTATTTTCTGTTTACATACTAAATTTGGTGATGGGGTGAGTCCAATGGGAGAAGTTATGTTCATCTTGTGAAATTAGGGTTTCTTGGGAGAATTATGGACATTTTCCTTGGGGGATGCCCCAATAAGCATGGTGTTGTGCTTTGCATGTGATGTTCATATCTACATGATTCCTGCATGATGATCTTGATATAGACAACTATAGATAAGACACTAATCACTTAAACCAAAAGATCACGTGAGTTAGGGCCAAAGTATTATATATTCGTTCCACCAAATGATGATTGCCACTAAGGAGTATTCTACTCTAAGAGGTGCATCAAGTCGTTCCACCGGATTAAGTTTAGTGGGGCTTCTAAACTCAACGTGAATGAGAATATGATTTTGATATAAGTAACTAATGAATAATATATTAATCACTTAAAGTGAAAGATTACACGAGTTAAAACCGATATGTTGTGTCGACTCCATTGGATGATAATAGTGGATCACTTGTGTTATACCATGAGAGTTACTTCAATCCAATCCACTGGATTAAGAATAATAGGATCCTTGAATGAAATATGGATCATGCTTATATTTAATAATGAGTTATGTAATCAGTATTTACCTTGCATCGTTTTATGTTAACGTGCATGCGTGTGTTATTCTCTTATGTGAACTTATGTGTTCTATGTAAACTTACTATGACTTCATTATCACCATACTTGATGCGTAGCATATTGATCATCATTCTCATAGGTGTTGTTAATTCACACGAGCAGACGGCCCAAATTTTTTTGTATGTCGATAATGATCATTTAGATGACTTTGCTACTTGTGATGCTTTATTTGTGGAAGGGTGATCCTTATGTGATGGGTTTGGGCATAGAGTCGTGTTATCAGGTTATCACTTTTGGTTGGGACATATTTTGGGACTCTTAGTTTCTAATGTATCCTTTTTATGTATTTTGATATTGTACTTTGAGTTAACCTTCAACTCGTATTTAAGTATTTGAAATTCTTTTATACTCTATTTATCATGTTATAGGTCTTACCTATTTTACCTTATAGTTGATATAAAGATGGTATAGTAAGTCAAACTTATGTCAAGTACAAAGGTAACATCCATTTATATTGATATTATGCTTCCACTAAAATAAAATTTTCAGTAGTAAATTTTGAAATGTTACAGTTACCTTTAGTAGATTGAACTACAACTAATTAGACCTATTCATCTAGGGCACCTAGTGGTCAACCATTAGTTTTTCCTAGACAATTGGAGCTAAAAGATTACTATCATTCTTATTTTTCTTATTTATTTTACCCCAAATCAATTCATATGCCCAGTACTTTTATATATTCGATTTTTTATATTGATTCCACACCTTCTCCTAATTTTTCATAATTTTAAGGAATTATATGGTTATTTTCCCAAAGTGTATTGGAATTTCAACCTTACTTAAATTATTTTTTAATTGTTAATGACCTTTCATAGTCATTTTTTTTTTCACAAAATTTATAACCTTTACCTTCCCAATAAAACTTGAACTCATCTTATTTTATTCAACCACATTTTTTTCATGGTCCAATCAGTTTACAAACCCCCGATCACTCTCTTACAATCTTACAACCCCTTATTCATTCACACTTTATTTCTCATTTGGCTTGCAAGCAACTTTTTATCTGATATATCCCCTCTCTCTCCCTCCTCATTTTCGACAAGCCTTAGGGACCATATGCCCTTTGGGTCATCATTTTCACAATTAACCAAATCCTACATTTGTTTTCAACTTTTCTCCTTCATTTCTCATCTTTCTTACCCCTTTATTCTTTGTTTTTCATTTGTGTTATTCTTATTCCTAATCAACCAAGCCCTTCCACCACTCTTTCCCCTTTCCTTTCTCACCCTTTCACTTCTAAAATATTAAACTCCAGTCCATTAGTGTTTGTTTATTAAGCTAAACTAGATTAAGGTGATAGATTATGAAGTTTATCTTCTTGTTTTCTTAAGCCCTCTTTTTAGCATCAAAGGTTTTTCTCTTCTTCTTATTAATTATTCCTTTATATTTTTAGTACCTTGTTTGTCATCCTTGATATCTAGTTATATACAAGCTTATTTAGGTGATCCTATGGTGGTGGATGAAGGTGTTAGGAGTATTAACTTGCGTACAGATTGGTGTAGCTTGGTAAGTATGGACCTCTATAGTTAATATTTTTGATGATATGTGTTTCTTTTTATGTAAATTCCATGTTAACATGCTTTTTTGCAAAAATATCATGTTTTATGTTTTTAAGCGTGTATTCATGTATTATAAGGTTAATTCATGCTTTTATGTGTAATATGTCATGTTAAACTATGTTGGGCCTTATTCTTAAATTCCAAGCATGATGATGTATTTCATTATTTTTTATTAAATATGATGTTGAATATATTAAAGTGTGATTAAGTAGTTATGTTGTAGAATAAGTTGGGATTAGATTTTTAGGTGTTTTGGGCTTAAGGCAATTTGAAATTAGGCCCATTTATGATTTTGTGGACTAATTGCATATTAGATGCTTAATTATGTATGATAGACTATGTGTGAATTTGGCCAAGTTTGGTAAAAATTAAAATTTGGGTAAACTTGTGTTATGTTTCGTGAAGGGGTTACTTGATCATAATAGTGGGTGGTTGAAGAAAATAAGTATGTCATTATATTCATTGAAAATTTTACATAATTTTTGATACATAGCATGTCAGGTCTTGGCAAAGTATGAGTTAAGATAAAATTTCACAAGATTTGAGATGTTTAGGGGAATAACAAAAAAATGGTCTTTTTAGGTTATATATGGAAAATTGAAGTTGTATGTATGTTATTTGGGTTAAAATATTATAAGTGTGATGTGTGAAATGTTTAGGTTAATTAAGATTACCACAAGTATTAATTTTATGTGGAAGTAGCTTAAATTGGTCTTAGAAACCCAAGGGGTGTAATTAGTATTTTATATGTAAAATACTGGAGTTTGATCATGATATTTGGGTATAGTACTTAATAGGATATGTTGGAGGGTTATATTAAATTTGGTGAGTCTTATGGATGGAGTTATGAGATAATTGCAAATTAGGGTTTTGTGAAGGTGTTGTGAAGTTTTCACTTGTGTAATGTCTCATATTGTACTTGTTGTATTTCCTTACACCTTCTCATTCCTCTATTAGATTGGTCGTGATATGATTATAAGTATTTTGAATAATAACAATTATTGGGATAAATTTAGTAATAACCGATATTAATATTTCATGTAACAATTGTTAAGTGGCCTCCCTTATTATAATTGACAATGGTTATAAGTGGAAGTGATATTAATGAAAGGAAATCATGTGGTGCATTACTATGTGCTAAGTGTTTGGCTAATAATCAAATAAGACATTAATACTTAAAGTGGAAGATCACATGAGTCAAGTTTAAAGTGATTCCAAGTTAATGTTTCAATAAATTTGGCAGGGTTTTGTCGGAACCAGATAACCCTAGTCTACTCTATATAAGTCCACACCACCAACTAGTATGGGTATGTGTACTTAATAATTAGTGGTTTACTATTGGCTACCAAGTGTGTGTTTTACCCTTGTTTGACTCTTATCTCTCATTTGTAGGATGAGGGGGAAGGAGAGTAGAAAGTGATTGGACTCGTATCTCCCATCTACAGGGTAAAGAAGAGTGAAAGTAATACAAATGCATGGGTTCCTAGTTTCAATGAGATTAAGTAATCAAAAATGTGCGATCACCACCTAAGTATGAATTCTAGTACGATGTTCTCTTATTATTTTATCATAAGTAGTCCATGCATGTATATTATTTATCATGTTACATGGTTCCTTTGTGTTATGCATGCCTTATTTTATTAATGTGTATCGTTACCTTACTCAATACGTAGTGTTGTGATTATTTTTTTCATGGGCGTTACTTATTCCCATAATTAGGTATTACTTCTTGTTTCACAGGTAATTATCATTTCGATGATGTGATGTGGTGCCTGTGGTGAATGCTTAATTGGGGTGGTTTTTGTGTTTGATTATTTGGACCATTCATCTCTATACTTTTAGTACTATGTTTTCAATTGTATTTATTCTCTCTCTTTTATTTTGTAATTTTATACCAGTATGGAATCATGAGCTCTCCACACCTGATATCTAGATGAATAATTT
Source organism: Tamarix chinensis (assembly GCA_030549775.1). NCBI lineage: Eukaryota > Viridiplantae > Streptophyta > Magnoliopsida > Caryophyllales > Tamaricaceae > Tamarix > Tamarix chinensis. Next base: position 8,479,091 of record CM060179.1, on the reverse strand, counting down.
TAATTAGAGATACTATGTATTTTTCTTTTATTTCTCAATATGTGAGTAAATCTCCAAAATATTACTCAACTTGAATAAGATGGGGTGTCAATATTCAAAAGTCGTGATAATGTTATTATATCATAGCATTAAAATTGCATTGTTCATCAAATTAGTATAATCATCGGTTCACTAGTTTATTGGTCTTAATAATGGTTTGGGTAGGTCTCAATTATTGTAACTTAAAAAACTCTTTATTTTTTTAAGTTAGTATTTGAAGCTCAAATTTATTTTATTTTAGTTACTGCAAAATTTAAATTTGCTATATTTTGTTAGCTAAAATAAAATAAATTTTAAAACATTGGCACTAAATTAAGGTAAACTTAAATGTCGTTGGCTGACACATAAAAATAGAAGCGGAGTAACTTAGGTCTTACCTACTATTAAAAAGTACTATTTTCGAGTGCCCAGTGTGCCATCAAATACCTAAAACTACAGACCACTTATTGCATTGGTCCGGTGCAATGTAGCCTGCATCAATTATTGAGGATGCTCGAGGTCGAGTGTCGCATTGCAATAATGAATTTGAGCTCTCGATAACGGATACCGTCTCTCCATTAGTGGCCGAACACAAGACATGCTATCTATGTATGATAATGGCTGGGGTAAAAGGATTTAGACAAGTAATTTTCGAAACAGACTCTTGTGTTTTGGTCGACTTTGAATAACTTACAGGTATGTTACAAAACGTAGAGAGAAGTTGCATGTATTACTTGATTCTAAGTTTTATGAACCAAATACCATAAATAGTCCTTTTATATTTATTTAACACTAAAATAGTATGGTCGTTTGAAAATAAACTAAGAAAAAATCATTTCTGTTACATTCTTTTTTCATAAAAATATTCAAACTAAATATACCTAATTAATAAACGTATTTTATTAAATTATAAAAAATCAGTCGGTAATAAATTTTGAATTAGTACACATCCAATAATTAGATATATTTTTTTTACTAGCCAATAATCAATCATTATTTTTCTATTCTAAATTTTACTCATTTTTAAGAAAGTAAATGGTGCAGTGCATCTGCTAGACCAGACTGCTATATTATCTGGAATGATGACTACCCATTTACCTTGACTCGTGCTGTAAATTGATGCAATTGAGTAGTGAAAGGTCATCTTTTTTTTAAAAAAAAAAAAAAAACTTAGAACATTTTTCAAAGTAAAATGAACAAATAATAATTGTCTTCCTTAAACTGTGTTTTAAGGGCTGCCTCATTCATCAAAAGACTTTACCATAAAAATATTGGTATCAATAAATAGCATTATCCTCCAATATGTAACACATAGAGCGTACCGATCTGCACCCTTTCAACGTATCTATCTCGTCGGCGTCGCTACAATGGATGTACTTTATCAATTGATCTTCACAGCAGGCTTAATGAAAGTCAACAAACGGAATTTATGATCTGAGTTCTTCTGTCTTCTTCTAATGAGCTGTGACGAGAACCTGGAATCGAGGACGAACATGGAAAATGGAAAGAGATGTAAATACGTTATTTTAAAAAAAATTAGGAACGGAGAGGGAAAAAAATAGTAAAAAAATTATATATATATATATATAGACACATATATTATATATAATTTTCAAAAAATAAATTTAATCTATTAAAATTAAAAAAGACAAATAAAAAAATTTAAAGTTATCATCTATCTTAATTAATATAAATTATTAATAAAATTTTAAAAAATTAGTCTGACTAATACTAATTCTGACACCAAATAACTTTTAGGACTAGAAACGGCACGCTGCTATCCTGCTATTGAGTACTATAAATCTGCATTGGGAAAATTTCTTTATAGTATATGTAGGTAAAACTAATTAGTTAAAAATTAAAATGGTCCAAAAGTATTTAGTTACAAGTATAAAATATCATGTACATATAATTATACTAATATGTACACCTAATTATATATAAATGTACAGGTAATATTCTCTATATGTACATGTATATTAGAGTAAAAAAAACTAAACTAAACACTAAATAAATTGTACAACTTTAATTATTTTGTTCTAAGTGGACTACCAACTATTTTTCCCATATCCATTTTCCTACTAAAATGCACGTGGTCGTAAGTAATTTACTAGTACTGCTATTTTATTTCTGACAATCCCAAATGGCAACATAAGGTTTAGGTCATCTTTATTTTTTGATAAAATTAATATCAATTTGATTTTGATGATGTACGTACTAATACTATCCATTTAGGCACCGCAGTGTGGCAGGATAAGGGTTGATTTGTTCCTAAGATGAGGACTCGTATCCACGTCATATTCGACTTTGTTGGGTCAGTAATGCACGTGTCCAGTTAATAGGAAGCTGGATCTTGATTAATTTACGTCTTACCAACACTTTCTTACCACACAATTCATACCATGATGTCTAACTGTAATCCTATGTTGACTTTTTATCATGATTTTTTTAAAATGTCATTTAATATGATTATTAAAAAAATTAAAAAATTATTTTTTTAATATTTTTAAAAAAATATCTATGTTGATATAATTTAGATAAAAAAATATATATAATATTGATATACTTATAGTAAAATATCATAAAATATATTTTGAGTAAAAATAATTGCATGATTTTAGTAGAATAATAGTAAAATATATGTGGTAATAGTAGAATAGTTTTAGTATGATGGAGATGAAATTTTAGTTGGATAAGAACAATATGTATAGTGATAAAAGATAAGCATACCAGCAATGAAAATTAATTATAACAGTAGTGAAATGCATATATAATGATGGTGAATAATTGTAAGAATAGTGTTGAAATTTAGTAATGTCGGTAGAGTAATGACGAGATACATGTACAATAACAATGAATGGTAAGTACAACACTGCTAAAAGATTAGTTAAGTTTTAGTAAAAGCTCAATTTAGTTATGATGAAATATCAATTTATGCATGTTGAAAAATTGTTTATATTATATGATAAAAGATAAATACAATGCCAGCGAAATATCATTTCAATTATAATGAAATATTTACTTAATATTGTTGAAATATCAATTCAGTTATGGTGAAATATCAATTTATGTACGGTGAAATATTGATTATAATCTACAATAAAAGACAAGCACAACTTTAGTGAAATATGAGTTTATGAATAGTGAAAGAACATTTTATGTATGGTTAAACAAAAATTATCAAGGATAAGTATGATAATGATGAAAGATGCATGCAAATTATTTTTTAAGTCAATATTATATCAATATATATAGGTGTCTATTTGTATGGAAAAAATATATCGGTAATAATAAGATATAATTTTTAATAATCCTAATTAAATATATTTTAATTTGAAAAATTAATAAAGTTATTGTTATGATAATGGCAGTAGGTCACATTGTGATGGTGGGTGTAACATATTGCATAATATAGACATGATTCTTATTATAGGTGATATCTTCTTTGTTGTAGCAGTGTTGTAAAATTTGATATTTCAAAGTTCTTAATATTTTTATTATTTTTCATTGCAATAGAATAGTAGAAACTAATCAAATTATTTAACATAAATTGGTTTAATAAAAAGAATCAATTGAACAATGTTTACATGATACTATCTCTATCCATTATATTTTGACATTTTGAAATAATACGCTCTTATTAAGATATTCCACAAAGTTACTACTCTCTCCATATTATAATATATTAATTTGTATATGAAATAATATGTTAAACTTTGAATCTTAATTTCTTTTGAAATATAATGAATAATATAAAACTATATTCATTATATTCACATTTCAAATACTTTTATAAAATTAATATTTTTTAATATATATTAAAAGATATTAATAGACAAATTTTGTGCTCAAACTTTGTGAGTGGTTTATATTGTGGAACTAGAAGAAAAAATTAAGTACTCTTATTAATTGTTAAAATAGATAAATAAATGATAGCAAAATTGTTAATTGTTGAAAATATATATGGTCTAATCAGAAAAAAGATTGTTAAAAACCATACAACAGCGTGCAATTTGAATCAATTGCATCTTTCTCTAAACCAAAATATATTTTATTAGAAAAAGTAAAAGCAATATAATATCTTTTTATATATATAATTGACACATCATATGCCTTATCAGAAAATAATCACTCCTATATTTGTGCCATACTCAAATAAAATTTCATAACAAATTTACAGTATTTAATATCTTATAGGTTAAACAAAATTGTGTCAAAATTTTTAAGACGATATAGAATAAAATATGTTGCAAATAACAGGAGAGAAAGAAGTCATTAGAGTTTAATTTTCTAAAAACAATTAGAGTTATTGAACTTTAACACCTATGAAATATATTTATTAATGGTTGCGTTCCCAGGTTCAGGGGCCGACTAAAATAATATCACACGCTTTTTGCTCATTCAACGCGAGAAAAACAAATTGGCTGCCGTACCAATATCACGTAACAATTCTAGTATAATATTGCATCTATTACTGACGACTGAAGCGAGTTCATAACTTAATACTTTATTGTTGTAGGGAGGGAAACTACTATATATTATCATTGCGTCAGGCAACTCAGTCTGGGCTCGTTTGGATTTAGGGGAAAAGGAGGGAACCGTTATTCAATAATCAATGACCTCCTCCATCTCTTTCTTCTTTGCCTATTGTATATTTTCCAGCAAGATGGTCAATAATGAAAAGGGGGAACGTCACGACATTTAGTGCTCGTTTGGTATGGAGTAAAAGAGATGGAAAAATTATCTCCATATTTTTTATATCTTGTATAATTTATTAAAAATTAAATATTTTTATTCTAATAAATATCCATTTTAGATCAAATAAAGATCTAAAATCGGTATTTTATTAAAAATATATTTATTATTATTAAGTACTTAATATAAGAGGTATAAAATAGAGGAGAAAATTTTCCACCCTTATTACTCCCATACCAAACAAGCCTATTGTATTTCACTATGGATTAGGGTAATAGCTATGAAAAATAGATAGATTGCATCATACAACCCTATTGATTTAGTAAGATGTATATGATGTTATTGTATTTCATATATTGTTATATTATATATGTTATTTATCACTCCTACACTTATTAAAAACACCTATATACATAAAAAAGAATACACATCTTAGAAAAATGCTCAAATTTCCCATCAAAATATATTTCTTTCAAATTAAAAAAAAAACATCTTAATAGAATATAAATATATATATTACGTAATATACATTTAAATACATATCTTACAACATATATACATCTTATAAAAATATATTTCTTTCAAATTAAAAAAAAAACATCTCAATAGAATATAAATATGTATATTACATAATATACATTTACATACATCTTACAACATATATATAAATACACATCTTATATCATACACATTTTGCTTAATATATACAAATACACATCTTATAAAATATATACAAATATATATAAATATACATCCTACAAAGTACAAATACGTATCTTACCAATTACATATAAATGCACATCTTAATATATATACATATCTTACCATTACATATACATGCACATCTTAATATATATAAATACACTTCTAAATAAAAATACACATTCTAAAAAAATCGTGAGTTTTATAATAAGAATGCACATATTTTATTACTATAATACACTTTTTTAAATATCTAGATTCTATTAAAATAATAATGCACAAAAGTTATTGATCAATTCAGTTCAAAATATATGTCATTGCAATAAAAACAAATTTTATTTTATGATAAACTTCATTTAGGCACACCGACATTTGACTTAATATTTTACAAGTATCATGTGTTTTGAATAATCTCATTTTTATACCTCCACATTTTAAATTATTATCATTTAGGTACCATTTTTCTTAATAAAGTTAGATTATATCAATTTTAGTTCAATTAAAGTGGCTATTATAATCAATAATATTAAAATATCCTTATTTTTTATTTTTAAAAAATTGTTTATTTAAGTTTGAATTTTTATTTCAAAATATATGATTTTAAAAATATTTTTTTGAAATGAATATATGATTTTTCTCAAAAATAAATCTTTTTTTTATACAAAAAAATGAACCCTTTGTATCTTGTACTATTTTTATAATACACTTTAGCCCAAATTATATTGACATATATATATATATCATTTAGCATTTTCATTCAATTAAGCAGTTTGTTTTGCGCGTCCAACACTTGTATGAAATTAAATTAGATTACTTATTAGCATTTAATCACTAGTTAATTTTTTAGATTCCAGCTAGATTACCTATTAGTTGAGTCAAAAATGATCATAGGTTAATAGGGCGGGAACTATTTTTCTAGTTAAATAAAAAAAATTATGTCATAGTTATCAATGGGATAAAAATATCGTTTAAAAGGTATGTAAATATTTTGAAATATTACATGAATAGATAAAAAGAAAACATTATGTAACAAATCAAGTGTGTGTGCCTCTGTACATACATACATACATACATATATATATATTGGTTGCCATTCAATATGAAATGGAAAAGAAAATAGAAGAAAAAAGGTTGAAAATTTAACCAATTTATTTTCCTTACAAAATATAATAAAGGATATGAGCTTGTTTGGTACAAAGAAAACAAATTTATTGGTAATATAAGTTATATTTCTAATTGTAGAAAAATACTTATTTGAAAGTAACATCATTTTGTATTTGTTTCATTATTATACGAATATGGAAGTAGTATCTAAATTACAATAATACTTTGGGTTGTTAACAAACCAAGCCAATTCAACTCAACTAATTTGTTTTAGTAAATGAATCAAACTTGAACCTTATTTTTTAGTTTTTTTATTATTAAACGAGCCAAACTCAAACTAAGAGAGGTCACTCATTTATTCGCAAGTTGGGTTGAGCTAGATTTAGCTCGTTTATAAGCTCGACTTGTTCGTTTATAGGATAGATTTATATAATATTTACTTAATAAATGAGTTGAATCGTTAAATGAGTCTTTAATCAAATCGAATAATTAAATGAGTTTATTTGATTTGTTTAGCTTTTAAATGAGTCGAATAGTTAAATGAGTTCAGCCACGAATCAAATCATGGTAAACGAGCTAATTTGGTTAGTTAATTATTATTTTTTTAAAAGCTTGACGAACCAAGCCAAGTCCCATTGTGAACCTTTTTGAGTTGAGCTTAAGCCTAAAAAAACTAAGCAAGTCTAGGATAGTCATCTTGATTTGGTTCATCAACAACTCTAACAATATCTTTTAATAATAAATGCATTTATTTTTCAAAGGCTAATATGAGGGTTATTAACGACTCAAAAAGTTGGATTTACTTAAGTTTACCATATAAGTATGTCACTTTTTAGGAATTGAATAGAAAATAAGGTTAAAAGAAAATACAATTTATTTTTTACTTCTATTTATTACAACCAGACAAAATGGTTTTTTTGGCTTTTGAGAAGTACTACTACTTTTAAGGGTGTTCCAAACTACAAACCAAATCAAACCAAATTGTAACTTGTCATTTGGTTAGGTTTATGAATTGAAATATTATGTTTTAGTTTAGTATATACAAAAATGGTTTGGTTACACTTTTGGACATTAATATACTATATATATATATATATAGTTTTAAAAAAAATTCCATAAAATAGTTTGTAACTTTCAAGTAGTAAATTGTAGCCTCTAACTCTATATTTTTTCTTTCTTCTCATATCAATTTACATATAAACTAGTTTTTATTCTCTCTTTTTTTTTCTCCTAATTTGATATGCTATGAAACTTATTTAATATTGATATTAAGTAAGACATTATAGTTTGAAGTTTAGATTGGTTGTAAATTTATAAATATGTATCATAAAATTGAAGTTAAGTAGTAAAAATATAGTTTTTCTTTTGTAAAATAAGCATTAAAATAAATATTAAAATCTAAACGGCCCATACTGTAACCTAATTTAAACGGTACTATAAAATTATGTTTTGATTTGATCTAAAATATTTTAAAAAAATATTTTTGAGCTTAAATTGAACCGTATACGCCTCTTGCAACAATATCCTTCTACTTAACCTAACAAGAGACAAAAGTTAATTAATTAGAAGAGAGAATGAGGAGGAGGGGGGAGCTATGGAACCGATAAATTCCAATTCCGTTTCTTGATCTGCATTTGGAGCTTTTCTTTTGGATGATATACATATGACTTTGATGCAAAGATCACGAAAGCTCAATAAATCATGGTATACATCTAAGAAAAAGTTAAATGACATGATTGCTTTGTCCTGTTGTGAACCGATGATAATTAAAATTAATTTCTTCATTTTATACTTTGATTATGCCACTAAGCCGTGCCGTACCAGAACGACGTAAGTTCCTTCCACAGCCATTCTATTGTATTTGACTTTTGATGTACTTGTATCTTGTAAACAATATTTAATTTATCGAAGTCAGCACAATAATTTGCCTAGTTTATTAGGGAAAGTAACCCAAAGTTTCTGGAAGTTTATTTTATCGAAAGAAATAAATCGACTTTCAAGCAACATATCAATTCATGGTTACATATTTTATGCTCCATATGAATTTAAATAAAAGTCTACGAAAAATAATGTTGGTTTTGTTTCATAACTCATTTTTCTTTTCATATAACTAATTTTTCTATCAGATCAATAAACTGATTAGATGTAGTTAAGATATTTTCTGAATGAGTATGCTTGAAACCTTTTAGATAAGTACATCTTCAGGGTCCATATCAATTAATACCGAACTAGTATATCGTGGAATTTTAGGTGAGACTAACTTGATGTAATAAGTATGAATGGTCAGTTGAGTCATCTTTAGCTTAGCGAGTATATATCGTTGAACACAATCATGTTTGATACGACGAAGGTTCTATTTCACAACAAACTGTCATTGCTATCCACACATTAATCTATTACGTGTATTTTTTTATATTAATTTTCATTAGTTTTACCAATGCCATGAATATTGATCTTGGTCCTAAATATTGACGCATTTTCTAATAAGTTCAATTGCCCCTTTTTGGAAATCCAAATAAATTAAGCAAGCTTATATATGCTCAACTTGCCCCCAAATCTACGTGGTTTGATATTGCTTTAAAGTGAAAGTTATATTTTCATTATGGATATATTATTAATTAGGAAGGGATATGTCAAATTCAAATGGAGTTAAAAAGTAAAAAGATAAATCCTTGTGTTGGGGATGGAATTCAATCCTGTGATCCAAGGTTTGTAATTTTTGTGGTGGACTATCAATGTAACACCCCACTTTTCAAAAATATATTTAATATTATAAAAATAAAATTTTATTTTATTTTAATATTTATTATATTTTTTAATAAAACTAAAACCTTGGTCACAATTAGAAAACATACATTTCCATTATTTGTAACCTTGCTCATAATTTTATGCTGCAAGACCTTTAGAGACATTTCTGTCCATATAAATTGTCTTAAAACATCCTTAGTTGATCATATTCTAACCCTTTAGAATTTTTTGAGCTTTGGTAGACAGAGATTTTGATTAAAAAAATGTCATTTTCTTATTAGCTAGTTTTTATTTCATTTTGTACCTCAAACAATCTCTTTTAATTCTCCGAAACTTATGAAACTTTATGGATTATTATATTTTAGTGTTATAAATTCAAATATAAATTATATTTATTTTTTATTAATTTTTGATAATTTTTTATTTTTCAAGCAAAATAAGCTACTGAAACTTAGTTTTTGTACTTGCATCTTATCCTCATCTTCTAATATTTAATATCAATCCTCCATGTCTCCCAAGATCTAACTTTAACCCTCTAAGTCAGTCCTAAGACACCACTGCTACTCACTCATACCCAAATATAGCTTATGTCATATGCCTCAACTATTCACTTAATCCACTCTCCCAACTAACAAAATCCACTTCCCCTTCTCATTCATCCCCATTGCATGAGTGAGTGTTTCCCTTTCCCAATTGGGTACCAATGCCACCTCAGCCCCTTGGGCGTCCATTTTATGATTAGGAACAACATTTAGCAAACTAAATGAATCTCCCTTAGTTCCTTTGTGTCTAGGCATGCCCAACATGAGTTTATCCATTCATTCTTCCACAACCATTCAATCATTATCTCTCCTTCTTCCTCTCAAATCCCATGAAATCTTTCACCATTGAAGACCAGGATTAACACACCCTAAAAGCTCCACTTCAAACAACAACCATTCAAATAGGTTGAATTCTCCTCCTTTCCTTTATTTTCTATTCAATTTTTCTTATGATCTTTGAAATTAATCTCATAATTTAATCTTGAATTTTTCTAGGTGGGATTGAATCTATTGAGCATCTAAGGAGTGTATCTCCTATCCTTTTATTTATTTTATTTTATATGAGAGAAGTAGGAAGTTATCTATTTTCATTACCACTGAATTTGTGTTAAACTTTGTGACTTGCTAGTCCTAATTGGCTAAGAGTTAGAAGGCCTATTTGGTATCAAATTAAATCTGAGGATGCCTATTTTCTAACAGAACTTAATGATTATAAAAATATTAAGTATCGAAGAAGTTATGATAATTTTTCAAAATTGCACAATAGCATGTGAGCACTAGGCTTAGGTTTGGGGGTCTATTTTTGGGTTAGAATTGATTTTTGTGTATTGTAAGAATTTTAAGTTGTTTATTGGCATTTTTAGGTGCAAAATGATGTAAAATATGATATCACTTAGTGAATAGGATCCAAATTATAAGTGAGCATAGTTGAGAATAAAAACTTAAAGGTTTTAATGTGAAAATTGAATAGGTACTTTGGATCTAAATTAGACAAATAAAAAATTCACACACAAAATTTTAAGTAGTTCAAGCTAACTAAAGATAATCTACTCTATATCCACCGCTAAAAGGTCTTCCCCTTTTGGAATTTGAACCTCACGTGTGGTTCTATTATTGATATCTCTTTAGGTTTATGAGCCTAGTAACTCAATGACCTCTTTAGAAAAGATTTACAATATTTATCTAGTTATATTCTCTCAAAAATATATACAAGAAGGTTAGATAACACACAATATCCAATTTGAGTTTGAATTATTGTTGTAATTGAATATAATTTTCTCATAACTTACAACATTGAAATTAAAGAGTGACTGTGAGGAAGTAATCTAGTTAGAACCATATGAGATTTAAAGCAATTAAATATTGAATCTTGCTTGGTTGAATGAGCAAGAAACACTTATTAGATTTTCTCAATGAAAACTGATTTGAAAATTTGTGTTGAAAATTAAGTGCAAGAGAATGAGTAAGGAATTGAATGTGTAATTAATAAGAGCTCATAGGTTTTTTTTATTCTGCTGAATAAATGGTGCATATACAATGATCCATCATACTAGTCATTGGTGGAAAAAATAAGTAGTTTGTGTACGATTAACGAGCAAATTTTTTAGCATTTAATGTTAACCAGTTGATCGGTTACCTTAACCAATCAATTAATTGATATAATCATCCGCATGAATATGTTCAAACATGGAATAAAAATCTTACCATTGTATAAACTAGTTGATCAGCTATTGGAACTAGTCAATGGTTTTAATGCTTTGCATTTTTTGTCCTATTAACATATAAGAATAGTCGAATGGTTTAGCAAACCTTCGATGTGTTTGTTGAAATCAATCAAATAGTTTAGGGTGAGGCAAAAATAATTTTCCACTTAATTAAACTCATAGTCTGGTATAGTAACCAATTAGCTAATTTTAGCAAACAAATTGATGTAAATTTGGTTTTTACAAGAGTTTAACCCATATCTTGGTTGGCTACCATCTAGTCAATGTGTTTAAGTTAAGGCAAAATTTGGTTTTTATAAGATTTTAATCCATAACTGAGTTGGTAAGGTAGTTTATTGATTTACTAAAATTAGTTGATTTATTCAAGTTAAGCCTAAAAAATGTTTTAGGACAAATCCCTAAGGAACCAATCGACTGATTTCTAGGGTTTTTGAAAGGTTTTAATTCTTAGTATTGAATACACAAACCAATTGATCAATTCTTAATTTAGTCGAATGGTTTTAGTTATAGCCAAACATATGCAAAAGAATTTTAAAAAGGTTTGGGATTTAAAATTAACAAAGACTCTACATCAAATAAATTTTAAGTAAGATTTTAAAACATTCTAAGAGTTAAAGTCATGCGTGTAAATGCTCAATCAACCATACAATAAAAACCAAAGACCTGAAAAATTAAGTCTTGAGTACTTGAGTATTTCGGCATCTTTACAAGATATTGTCTTGTGCTTTGAAAGTTTATTACTATTTTAAATTTGGCACATGAGAGAAAGATTAATTAAGTGTACTTGGAATTTTGATTGATCTTAAAAGCTATGCACTTATAGGATGGTTTGAATAAGTGTAGTATAACATTCATATGATTGTTGTTGTTCATGCAGACTCGAACACAAGTTAAACCATTAAATGTGTTTGTTATCATCAAAATAAGTATTAAGATATTGATTAATCTAATAGATCAATATAATGAATTGATACTATTTCTTGTAAATGTACAAGAGTATTTTTCATGTTCTTTATGTTAACCTTAATCGCATATTAACATTAACTTAATCACCACACTAATGAAATAGGTAAGGTCAATGAAACATCAATCATCATTGGGCATAAGATGACAAAACTACCATTAAAATGGTAAAATATAGAATATGTGAATAGTGATAGTCATACCTTAACCAATGGCCATGACCTTAACCATTGACATTAACTTTGACCTTTTACCATTAGTAGTTTTTTTCTTTTTTAAAAATTACACATGACCTTATTTTATGATTTTAAACTCAAATATATTTGATATTCTTACTCAATTGGATCCTAAGTAGTCTTTTGAGATTAAAATGATTATTTTGAGGTTCTAACCAATATGGTTTTTGTTAAGTTGTGTAAGCTTTCAAATACTTATGGATATATATCCACGTTTTGTGTTTTATGGTATTTTAAGCACATCAATAACATATGATTTCCAAAATGACATCGTTATATGTGAATATGTTAAACTGTAACACCTCAATTTTTAAGACTCGAAAAATTTGTTTTAAAGGGTTAGCCTTGGAAGATAAAACAATAAAAACGAAGAGTGTTATCACCACACTTATTGCAAGTCCGATTTTCTCTACTATTCTCATATCAAGAGCTAAGACTAAAATCATCACTCTACTTAAATTAATAACATGATTACAAGAAATAAAATAGAGAGGACAAACAAATAATTATTGTATTAAATAAAGCCAACATCGATGATTACAAAACTCAAAAGAGAGAAAAAAAAGGAGGACATAAGCATCCAAGTACAAAAGAAATCAAATATACGAAAAAGACACCGAATAGCCCTAAGCTCTCAATCCGAACTACCAGCTTTTGACTGAACTTGTAAACTAACCTGCAAAGACCACTACCCATTTAATAGGAAGGGGCCCACGAAAGGAACATTTCAATACAACGGTACTAAGAAACCCTTTATTCTAAACCAAAATAAAAACCCAGCATGGAACATATACAAGGCATCGCAATAATACATGGTGTAAATATTGAAATGTACATTCGTCAATTGAAATACAATAATCATCCATATAACCACATACCACCAATGCCATATACTATTTATACTCATTCATCTAAAATAAACTAAAACTTACTAATTTAACATCCAAGAAATGATCTTTGAAGTATAATTAGAAATAATATCAACACAAAACAAGTACAATAACAACATATCATATATCTCATCATCAATACTAATAAATCTCATAACACAGGTAGGCTCACAAGCACAACCCAATAATTATACATAGTATCGCATGTAAGCACGAAGGCTACTACCAAAACACACATAGGCATGAAGGCTACTACCTTGCCACAAGCAGACACAAAGGCTACTAACGAAAAATAAGTAGGCATAAAGGCTACTATCGAAACACAAGTAAGCACAAATGTCACTACCGAACCATAAGTAGGTACAAAAGTTGTTACCAAAACACAGGTAGGTGCAAAGGCTGCTACTAACTACAGGTAGGTACAAACGCTACTAACAAACTACGGGTAAGCACAAAGGCTACTACTAATCCAATAGTAGGCACGAGTGATCAAATAATCCATTAATCATTTCTATTTTTATTTACTCGAGGGGAGATCAATCAACCTAGAGACATTAAGGTACTCTAGTCATACTAGCATAGTAAGACAATACGATATCCTACCAACTATCAACTCAAAGATGTAAAAGTACTCTAGTTGCATTGGTACACAAAGGTAATATAGTACCATATCAACAAGGACACCTAGTACATAAGTATATATACCCCCTAGAAATCCACATAACTAAATAGAGTAAGATATAGGGTTTGGTTGGGGCACTAAGGCATAAAAACAAAAATCCATAATCAACTTTGGGTTAAAACACATCTTTAGAATAACGATCCTTAAAGAGCCACTACTTCCGATCTTAAGGTCTTTCACTTTAAGTGTTAGTATTTTCTTAAGGTAACCACGAAATCGCAATCAATCACATATATCTGGTTCCTATATTTAACCATTTTACTCATTTTTCATTTATTCAAAATAGCCATAAATAAGTTCATTACCACTGTCAACCACAAAGATATACTAAGACTATTCTAGGCTTAAGTATTCACATTTAGGCTCATTAGACCAAAAATGATCAAAATGGTCATGATGTCAAAATTACTACATTAACATGCTCTTGAATTAATGGATCCATTTTATTTATTAAATTATCATGACAAGGCTAAAACCAATTAATTTATCATGCAGTTCAATTATCATCTAAGCCAATGATTATTTTGCCCTTATTCAAGATTTTGCATATAAAACTCTAGCATGTGTATCTAATACATCCATGATCAAATAATCTCATGCTCAAAAACATATAATATACATTAGATGTGTTTTTCAAGATACACTAAAATAACCAAATTTCCCATAGGATGCACATCCACAATTATTATTCCATAAATTTATCTAAATATGCTCATTCTATCATTTTCCATATGTCATACATAATCATAAAAATTATTTTTCCATGTTTTTGTACCCAAAATATTATATATATGATAACATGCTCTTTTCACCTATTTTCATGATATAATAAAGAACGCATGATTTTAAGTTGATGATTCATGCTTAACATATTTTAGACAAAAAAACCCTAATGTGTTATCATGCGATGTCTAACATTTTGAGAGAGTATAAAAGTTACATAAATTTTAGCAAAAATGCAACCTAGTGGTATACTACTAAAAATTACAATGCCCATTAATCAAAATTTCATTGCTAAAAAAATACCATAATTACCAAATTAATATTTAATACATAAAATAATAATTATAATATTTGAGTAAGGGGCTATGGTGTTGTGGGGAAGGACGCCGAAGGTGGTGGCAGCGGTAGAGAGGATTGAAGGTGGGTGGTATATCGCCACAGGATAGGTGGAAGATGGGTGGTTGGTTGTGGAGGGAGGTGCCGAAAGAATGTGTAATATCCCAAAATTTTGCTAAACCTAATATCGTATAATTAATATCTTAATCCAATTATAATATTAAAAAAAATTATTTTAACCTTATCCAAATTCCTTAATCTCAAAATCTTAACCTAATCTAAATATTTGACCTAGATAAATTATATTTCTTTACCCAACCTTAATTTTGGTAAATTTATAGCATTAATCCTACCTATTTTAGCTAATCAAAAATTAATCTAATACTAAACTCAACCTTTTCCCCTTTTCCTTTTCTTTCTCCTTTTTCCTTTCTCCTTTCTCCTGCCTCCTTCCTATGTTGTAATACTTGATTCTTATCTTTTTCTTACCACCTACAACACACAACCATCACCCTCATGCCCCTCCTACTGTTGCCATGATCATCACACAACCATCACCATCCCCTGTTGTTTCCATTGTCATCGACTACTGCTGCTACCATTCTCCACCCAACACACTACCATCATTCTCAACCATCTTCTCCCATCTTTTCGTTGAATTTTTGTTCTACTACCCTGCCCCTCCCTCTGTTGCTATTGTCAACCATCACTATTTGCATCATCACTCGCTGTATATTTCATTTCGCACGCCACCTTGCACACACACACACACACATATATATATATATATACTACTTTTATCTCTTCTCCTCGCTCATTTGTTTGCCTCATTCTACTATTTCTCTGTCAAGCATAACTTCCCCAATCCACCTCTCTTCTTCTTCTTCTTCTTCTTCTTCTTCCCTGACTGCTGCTCCTCAATTTTTCTGTTGCATGCCACTAGGGATGGCAATTTTCCCTGCGGGTTCAGGGCCCGTCGGGGATTCCCCGTTCGGGTTCGGGTTCGGGTTCGGGGAGGGAATTCGGGGATCGGGATCGGGTTCGGGTTCGGATTTAGGTTCGGGGATTCTTAATGGGGATTTTTTCGGGGACGGGGCGGGGACGGGTTTGGGGTCCCCATCCCCAAACCCGCCCCGAAATTTTATATATATATATATATTTTTTTTATATAATTATATATATATATATATATAAATTTTTTTATAGAATATAAATTAAAAATATAATATAAAAAAATAGTTTGAGGATCGGGGATGGGATCGGGGATCGGGTATAAAGTCGGGTTTCGGGGATCGGGTCGGGTTTTAAGAACGGGAAATAAATCGGGGATTGGGTCGGGTATGGGGATTTGATCCCCGCGGGGATCGGGTCGGGGAATCCCCGATAAAAAAATAACTGGGATCGGGTCGGGTTCGGGGATAGGGATGGGGTCCCCGTCCCCGACCCGCCCCGTTGCCATCCCTACACACCACCCTCATCACCACTGCACCACCATAGCCACCAAGCCCTGCTCAAAGCTTGCTGGATCAACCATCAAGACCTCCCCATCACTCCCCCTCGTTACTATTGACCTCTACCTTTTCCCCCTCTTCTTCATCCTGTCTATTGCATTTTTATGAGGAGCATGACTCACGCACGGTCTCTCGCATGGCCATGCACCTCTTTCTTTTCCTTATCGGACACCTATGCATACCAACATGGTTCACCTATGCACACTCGCATGACTCGCGTGTTGACACCTCACACGGATGCATCCTTGTTCGTTGTTTATTGAATAATATGTTGCATGAGCATGAATGTGCCTCTTTTACATAACCTACCCATGTAAGTTCTCAACTCTTAGCCTGGGGTACACTGCTTGTTGCACACAGGTGTAGCACCCCCTTTTTCACACCCAAATCTCAATCAAATACCACCAAAGTTTCACCATAT
The DNA here is from genome assembly GCA_030549775.1 of Tamarix chinensis. Classification (NCBI taxonomy): domain Eukaryota; kingdom Viridiplantae; phylum Streptophyta; class Magnoliopsida; order Caryophyllales; family Tamaricaceae; genus Tamarix; species Tamarix chinensis. The sequence continues at coordinate 8,461,796 of CM060179.1, read as the reverse complement.
CATCACCATACCCATCACCACACTTCCACGCAACTCAAGCTTTCCTTTGAATCCAGTTTTTTTCATTTTTTAACCTCTGTACCTAAACTTTTCCCTCAATTATAATATTTGAGTCTAATCGTATATTATATTATTTTTCATAGGTAATTTTCTGATGATCTCGGAGGATGAAACATAGGATTTACGTGCATAAAGTCTAGCGTCTTTGTTGGTAAGGATACATGTCGTAGTTAGGAATTTATATGTATGCTTATGTGATTTTATATTGAACATGTTATATGAATAATATATTTATGAAAATTCTATGATATGATATCTTGATAGTAATGAAATTTGGAAGTATGGATTTGGGGAATACTATTGGATATGGTGTCTATATAAATAATTAAGGATAGATGTTCCGAATGAATATTAGAGATTTATATGTGTTAATATTGGAATTTATCAGGTCTTGGGAGAATGTAAGCATTTTTAACTACCTAAGCTTATTATGGTCATTTGATGATCATTGTGTAGTTGTAATTATGCTAGTAAATTTTATATCTTGTATACCTGTATGAGTCCCACATGATAATATTGAATACACAATCCATTCTAATAAGATACTAATCATTAAAAGTAAAATATCACATGAGTTGGGTGGAGGTATTTATATGGATTTGTTTCATTGGACAATAATAGTAGTTTGGGTGTCTTGTTCCTAAGAGGTGAATTAGGTTGTTCCACTGGATTAAGAATATTGGGGCCCCATATTCAACGTGAATGAAAAATAATTAAGAGATAAAGTATTAATGAAAAATATACCAATAATTTAAGTGAAAGACTACATGAGTCAGGACCGAGGTACTGGGTCTATCACACCGGATAATAATAGTGGTTCATCTGTGTTGTCCCTTAGAGGTACTTTAGATCATTCTACCTGTTTAAGAATAGTGTCTTATGAGCATTTTTTCTCTAAGAGGTGTTGAATCTGTTCCATCAAATAATAATCATATCTTAGGTGTTTTGTCCTTGATAGGTGTTTTAGACCGCTCCATTGGTTTAAGAATAGTGAAGTCCTTGAACTCAACATAAATAAATTATTAGAATATGATAACTGTTTATATTATCTTATGTATGCTTATTCTTTGATATGAATACATGTATAATGTGCAATCCTACTTCGACTATACTATTACCTTACTCAATACATAGCACACTGATCATCTATTTCATGGGTGCTACTCATTTCCACGCGTAGACGACCCTTATGTCTTTATACAAGTTGAGGTTGACCCAATGGACGAATTTGCAACCTTTGATGAATTTTGTGTGGATGAGTGATTTTGGTATCAAGGTTATGGGCGTATAGTTACTAGGGATGGCAATTGTCCCCGCGGGTTCGGGGCCCCGTCGGGGATTCCCCGTTCGGGTTCGGGTTCAGGGAGAGAATTCGGGGATCGGGTTCGGGTTCAGGGATTCTTAACGGGGATTTTTCGGGGACGGGTTTGGGGTCCCCATCCCCGAACCCGCCCCGAATTTTTTATATATATATTTGTATATAATTATATATATATATATATATATAATATTTTATAGAATATAAATTAAAAATATAATATAAAAAATAAGTTTGAGGATCGAGGATCGGGTATAAAGTCGGGTTTCGGGGATCGGGTCGGGTTTTAAGAACAGGGAATTAATCGGGGATGGAAAAAGATCGGGGATCAGGTCGGGTATGGGGATTTGATCCCCGCGGGGATCCGGTCAGGGAATCCCTGATAAAAAAATAACGGGGATTGGGTCGGGTTCGGGGATTATTTTCCTTATCAGGTTCAGGGATGGGGATGGGGTCCCCGTCCCCAACCCGCCCCGTTGCCATCCCTAATAGTTACATTATCTGGTTCTTTGTTTCAACCAGATACCTTTTTGAACTCTTAGATCCATGGTATCCCTTTTTTATTTTGGGTTATTGTAATCGGAGTAAATCTCTAAAACTTTATCTATGTTTATGAAAGTTCCCTCAAGTTCTATTTATCATGTTTTAATTTCTTGTTGTTTTGCATTGTGAATGATATAAGGATGGTATGATAAGCCAGAATTATATCAATTATAGCGGTAACACCCGACTATTTGATAATACACTTCCACTTGAAATGAAAATTTTCAATAGTAAATTATGGGGGTGTTATAGAATGGGGGTGCAATGATAGTTTATATCGTTACCTAGGGGAAGGTTACGAGAGAAGGTTCCCCAAGTAGAGGGTATAGAACGATAAAAATTGCCACAAGGAAGGAGAAGAAGAAGTAAGGCACGATAAAGGATAAGGGAGAAGAACAAAATAAGAGAAGAAGGAGGAGGAGGAGGAGGAGGTAGGTGGCGGCGGTGGTGTTGGCGATCCACAAAAATGGAGGGGATCAAGGGGCCAGGGTGTAAGTGATGGTTGGAGGTAGTTGACGATGTTTTCTCTAAAACCAAATGAAGTCAAGAAGGGGCAAAGGAGATAATAATAAAAAGAATGAGGTGGTGCATGCAATGGTGGAGGATGGTTCGCAATCAAATAGGGTTGAGGGAGGTTAGTGTGATGTGCATCCAAAGAGTTGGAGAGGAAGGAGGTTGGGAGATGAGAAAACCAAATGGGGCATAGAGGGGGAGCGAGGGAAGGTTTGGCAATTGTGAGGGGTATGGTTCGGGAGATAACCGAATAAAGAATAGAGAGAGAGAAAGAGGGAAGGGTGCATGGGTGTGTATATGTATGTATGTATGTATGTGTATATATATGCTGATGGGTTGGGTTTTCGAACAAGAAAAGAGAGGGAAGGAATGTTGTGTTTGCATGTATTGTATAATTTCATGTAGACAAAAACAAGGGGTAAGCTGATGGGAACATTTGAGGGGAATGGTTAGACAGATGAGGGTGTTGGTGTGTTGCATGAGGTAAGGAGAAGATAGGAAGAGTGGTCATGAGAGAAAAATAGGGGATGCAAAGGGGTAACTAGGGGGTAAAAATAGCAAGGTAGGGTAGAAATATTTTATTTTAGTTTTAGGTTTAGTTTTGATATATTAGGGTATCGGGTAAAAAGTATATCAATAAAAAATAATTAGGTTTAGGATAAGTTTAGTAAAAAGAAAAGAGGTATAATAATCAGGGAAAAATATTAAAGAAATTATTTGGGTTATGAGTTAAAGATTATTATTAAAATAATTAGGCTAAAGCTTAAGGTTTAGTTTTGAATAAAATGACTAAACACCAAAAAATAAAGGTTGTGAAATTTTGAAGTGTTACATAAACACTTACAAACACTGTGGGTTAATGGAATATAAAACCTTGTGTATCGTTATTTATGAATAGGTTAAACATTTGGGGTATACAGACTACATTAGATGTTGAGGGTTAACATGATATAAAAACCCTAAGCAATTTTATGCTTTAATACATTAAACACTTGAGTCTACAAATTATATTAGTTGCTAAGGGTTAGCACGACATAAATCCTAGGTATCATTATATATGAACACATAAATACTTAATTCTATGAGTTACATTGCTAATACTTGATAAAATTGAAGGGTTTATTAACAGTAGATCGGTATTGTAATACCCTTTTTTTACTACTTAAAACTTTTATTTTGAAAAAGTGTAAATTACAAAAATAATGGGTATTATTGCCACACTTACCATAAGTTTGTATCCTTAAATTTCTTATATTAAGTGCCAAGACTAATATAAATAAAGGTTATGGATAAACATTCTTTGTAAAATAGGCTAACAAAATATAGTAAGGGACACAAAATTCAAAAATAAAAATAAAAACCAACTACAACAAAAGATAGCATTAGAATGTACAATGTCAGTTTGTCCTAACCCTTAGACCCAAAAACCCTTTTTCTCAAACGAAATATCCTCTTATTGATCCTCACCACACTTATATGTCTCGTTCCACTCTATGACCTACACATAATCATCTAAAAAAGTAGCATCAATACTTATTTATATTGAGTAAATCATAATACTTCTAAAGAGGAAACATGATCACATTGCATTTAAAAACCAAAAAGAAGGACTTACTTTATATATATAGTATTCACATGCAATCGTAATAATCAAGGATAGACACGATTCCATATTTTTGACATAAGAACTATCATCAACCACAATTCCAAACACAACTTAACAAATGTCGAGGCAAAACCCTAATCTAATTGTTAAGAAGAGTTCTCTATGATCCATCTAAAATAATTTTAAATCAACCAATTATATATTCTCAAGATGAATATGATTCCATGATCTAAAGAAATGATCATTAGGGACAACAACAACAACCTAACAAATCAAACCACTAATCTCTTGACATCATGTCAAAAAGGTCACATAACAAATAACTTTTTTACATAACTTCACAAAAGTCACATAGACTAAATCATGTATACACAACCTTACCACTCAAGTACTTATGTATGCATATATCTTATAGGGTTTGTGATTCCTAATGAGTATAAATGAGTCATTTGACTAGGAGGTTAAACTATGCACTCAGTGGCCCTATTGAGCCACACAATCCTTTTCCAATCATCAAGTCTTTCACTTTAATTGATTGATATTTTATTAAAGTTAAGATAATTATTCCACATGAACACTAAGGTCAAACACCACAATCAAATCATCCAACGACCACAAGGGTCACCACAATCAATGCCATCAATACCTAGGGTTAGGCATCACACCGTATCCTAAATAATTATTTTGACTCAATGTAATTTAATCCTTTATTAACCAATTATTCTGAATGATTCCAAGGCCAACCCTAAAGTCAACTTCCAAAGTGAAAGTCAAAGGTCATCTATATAGTCAACTAAAAGTGAAATAGATGTCAACTAATGCCAGCCTATTCTAATTGGTCACGCTAGGCACATTTCAATCATAGATGACCAAAATGGCCTTCAAAATGCTAGCTACCACCTTTTATCTAATTTATCACTAGAATTTATTTTAAATGATTTTTCTCATAAAAAGGCTAAAATACAATAAATCATAATACTCTATCATGTAAAAATATTCAACATCATGGCAAAATACTATATGACCCCCAAGTAATAATTTAAACTATTACATTAGTAGAACCCTAAGCATGTGTTTATAACATATTATAAATTTTATGATACTCATGCATAATAAATTTAAAGCATATGTAGGAATTCATGGTGAAAATTAATCATGACATATTAAAAAAATGACTTTTCTACCATTAGGTTGTACAAACAAATATTCTATTAAACCAACCTCAATAATGCTCAAATACTATCATGCTATATATCCTAATTTAACTAAAATATTCAAACATATAATAACATGCATTACATATCACAAAATGTCTTGGAATGGTGAATACCTTAACCCTAAACATGCATAATACTCTAGTGACACTTTACATGTTAACTCATGCATAGATTTCTATATTTCCAAGGTAATGAAAGCACACATGTTTATTAAAGACAACATGATACTATAGAGTATTTCAACAAGATTTTACTTTCTAACACAAAAATGTGAAAATTATCATAAGACAAACCTAGTATGATTGTGTTTTAAAATAAACATATCATGCTTACAATCAAATTCTACCACATATGGAGTAATTGGTGTATCTCCAAGCTACACTATGCACAACAAAATTCCTCCTCCAAGTCCACCTTAAGGGTCACCCAAACACGAACAACACAAAATACATATTAGCATCTACCGATATGATAAAAATGAAAATTAAAAGAAACCAAACAAGGAAAATATATAATGAGGACAAATGAGCTAGGGAAGTTGTGAATGCATGGCACTGAGAGGCACCAAATCATGCAACTAAGTCTTATAAGCTTGAGGTCTATACACAAGTGGAAGGCTAGGAATTCTTGCAAATCATGCAAGGTAAGGGTAATAGCATATGAAGGCCATGCTAGGGAGGTTAGGATTCGAAGATTCTTTATGCAACAAGGGAGGGGTTAACAAGACTCATGCACGTAAGTAATGTTGGAATGCATTTGTTGCTCATGAAATAGGGGGAATCAATGTAAAAAAACTCACATAGGGGTGATGGTGGTTTTGTGCATGCTTGATGTGATAAGGGATGAGCTTGCAATGCTGGAAGTTCATATTGGAGAATACTCAAATAAGAGGGGGTAGATGGGGTAGGTTAAGTTCTCCACTATTAGGGACCATTCACTTGTGTTGTGCACAACAAGAAAATTTTTTTTAGGGTTGTGCTAAGAGATTTCACAAGGGTAGTGGTGATAGTAGCGTAGATAGCTAATGCAGGTTGGGGTATGACACGACAATTCTAAGTGCAGCATGGGAGGTGTTACTAGTTGTGAAGTTATGGGGTGGTAATGCACGCTACAAGGATGGACAAACATTTTTGCATGGTGGCATGAAGGTTGACACAAAAAATGTAGAATATTGTTGCAACAATGTGGGAAAAAATGCAGAGACAAAGGACAAACCAAGTGAACTAATAGAGAATAAATGAGAAAGTTGGGCTTTTCAAGTCATTGGCTAGTGTTACGTGAAAACTATAAAAAAAAAATAGGAGATTATAAGGAATAATAATGGTATCCAATTAGGGTAGATAAAGGGATATAAGGTTAAGTTTTCTTAGGATTGAACACAAGAAAAAAAAATGGAGGAAGGTGATTAAAGGGTGGATGTTGTGTGAAATCAGGCTAGCATGAAGGAGGTTGGTTGCATTATTGGGGTACATTTCAAATGGAGGCATGTTGGTGCATCAGATCATAGGGAAAAGGGTGATGGAATATGACACGAGGTGTAAGGGAGGTAGCTAATAGATTGAATAAGTTAGGCTTAGTTTGGTTAGAAGCCAACCGACTGGAACGAAATAAAAAGGTAGGAGGATCACGTGGGAAGGAAGTGGTGAGGATCACATGTATGTGTGTGTGTGTATTTACATGCATGCATCACCCTCACTTATTTCCCTTATCCCCTTTCCTTTATTTTTTTCCCATTGAAGAACCCAACCAAATACTCCCCTAACCTTGCTTTATCATTATTTTCTCCTTACCACACCACTAGTTACCTTTCAGCACCACCACCATTGACCTTTCCCTTCATCTTCTTGTCTATGTCTGATCGATCTAGCGCCACCATCACCATGCCAAGTCACCTCCCCTGCCACTCTCCTAGCCAAAAAAAAACTTTCTTCCTCTTTATCGATTACACTAAGTGTTGATCCTCCTCCTCTAAGATATAACGTAATCTGGCATTCCCTCCTCCCTCAGGATATGGCCCATTCTAACGTCTCCTTCCTTTTAACTATGACACTTGGTGTTGTTTCCCCTCTTCTTGCTGCAAAAAATTCCACCACCGATCGCCACCTTCTCCATTTTCCATATGTTGTTATTGACCACACCATTCCATTGCTGCCAACTAACTTCACCACCTCTAGCAGCAAGCGCCACCCTTATCCTTCGTCTTCACTTCTATACCACTACCTTAGCCACCAAAAATCATTAGCTCCATCCCCACACTACCACCCCCTTTCTTCCACCCATCGCTAAACACCCCTGTGTCCACCACCACACCGCCTTCATGCCCTCCACCATACACCACTCTGCCCAAGCCTCCCACTTTTTGGTTATCTCTATTTCCCTTCCTCTCCATTACCTTATTTTTTCCTAGATTAATTTTTCTTAAGTTTAATCTTGTATATTTTGACTTCTAGGTCATACTCTGGTGGTATTGGAGGAGGAGTCACATGTCATACGTATTTAGAAACCAAAACCACTTTGGTAAGGATATATGCTATAGTTAGGGATTTTATGTGAAATATGTGTATATTTATTTTATGATGTCATACTTGAAATGGTTATGTGGATAATATTTTCATGATAAGGATGTTATATGATATGTGGTGTTGTATGGTGAAAAAAATGAGACAGTTAGGAAATCATGAGTTTTTGTATATTGTTGGTTGGTATGAATCGGGATTTATATTATCTAAATATAATTTTGGTTATGTATTTTTAATAGGATATTAGAGGTTAAAAAATCATTTATATTGGAACTTGTAAGATTTATGTGGGAAAATGGATATTGTAACTATCTTAGGGGCATTTTTGGTCAATATGAGTTAAAAATGAAATATTAGGTAATTCAATGCGATAATCAGTTCAAATTGGGTTAATTATATTATATGGAGTTTTTGAAGTGAATATGAATGGTTTAAGTCCAATAAAAGAGAAAAGTAATTTTAAATGGAAATAATAACCCTAGGGGCTTGATTATTATCACATGTGTGAAATGTTGAATTTTGACCTTAATTTCTGGGTATGTTTTTAATATTGGAATTTTAGGAATTTATATTAAATTTTGGAGTCATATGAGTTTCATGGAAGAAATTATGATTAATTTGTAAAATTAAGGTTTTGTGAGAAAATGTAAATAGGATACCTAAAGGTATGATATTATTACATGTGTAATAAGTTAGAGTTGGAACTTTATTTTTTTATATTAACAATAATAATATTTTGGGAATTTATATTGGGAACTGGATTTTATGGTAAAATGTATGCTTAACTTGTGGAATTAAGGTTTTGTAAGGATTGTGAATACTAACCCTAAAGGTAGTCTATTATCGCATGTGTAAGATGTTGGAGTTAGACCTTGATCTTTTTGTAAGTTGTCAATAGTAATAATTTGAGGATGGTTAATTCGATGATAAAATAAGTAATAGGGGAGAAGTTATGGTTGACTTAAGAAAATTAGGGTTGTTTAGGAGAGGTGTGGCATTTTCTTTAGAGAAGTTTATCAATATTCATGTGGTTGTGTTTTATGCGTTTCAAATTATTATGTTGATATATATTATGTGTTTTTCACGTCTACATATGAGTATGTATGAGGACCTTGAGAAATGACACATTAAATAAGATATTAAATACTTAAAGAGAAATATTACGTGAGTCATGGCTAAGGTGCTTTATGTCCATTCTATCAAACGATAATAGTAACTTAGAAGCATTTTTCCCTAATAGATGCTCAATACCACTTCACCAATTTAATAATATTAGGGTCCTTGGGCTCAATGTAAACCAAAATATGATACTGAGATAGGCCATAATGAATAAGATATTACTCACTTAAAGTGAACGATTATGTGAGTCAGGATCAAGGTGTTGTGTCTGTTCCACCTGATGATACGATAATAGGGGTTCAAGAGAGTTTTACCCTAAGAGGTAATTTAAACCATTTCATCAGTTTAAGAATAGTTATCATGAGTGTGTTGCTCTAAGAGGTATTGTGTTTGTTCCACTAAATGATAATAGTGGCTCAGATGTATTTGGTTCTAAGAAGTACTTAATACCGATCCACTAGTTTAAGAATAGTGGGGTCCCTAAACTCAAGGTAAATATGAACATGAATTATAAGTGTAACTAATTATGAACTTTTGGAAGAGTTATTACCTTATATTATGTTTATTGTGCTCACTTATGCTTCCATATAATTTATGCTTTCTATATAATCTAGTTGTGGTTATATTATTACCTTACTCAGTACGTAGAGTACTTATCATCCTTTTTATAGGTGCTACTCATTTTTATGAGAAAAGAACCCATTCAAATTTGTGTAGGTCATTGAGGCCCCGCTGGATGATTATGATGCTTATGACACCTTGATTGATTGTTATATCTTATGTATGGGGTTTGGGATCAAAGAATTATGTTATCTGGTTCCTTATTTTAACCCGGATATCTTTTGGGACTCTTCATCCAGGGCATTCCATTATGTATTTTGAATATTGTATTCAGAGGTAACCTTCAGACACTTATCTATGTTGTGAATTTATCTCTACCTCTTTTTTATTATTTTTAAAAGTTTTGCCTTGTATCATGATTGTTAGAATCGAGTTTTTCATAAGATCGATTTAGAAGCTCAAAGATTGGATCGTAGAATCCTACAAAAACTCAAACTTGTATACTTATATGTTATAAAATAATATAGTTTAAGCTAAAAGTATAGAATATTACACTCTTAACCTCTCCTATAGTCACTAATTAAGTTCTAACAACATACATGTAGTATAAATTATTGAAGTTATTTTACATATTAGGAACTATATTAAGTTAACAACATTAGAAATAATTTATCAAATGAAATATAAAAATTACAATGAGATTATAGGTAGATTAAATATACAACTAATTTTGTCCAAAATATACAATATTGACAGCATTAAGAAAAAACTACAAAGAATAAAGAAAGCGGATGATAATTAAGACTACAATGAGAGAACACTATTTTTTATCATTTAAGAGAACATGTCCCAAAAAAATTGTTGACTTTTAAAACTTTAATAAATCAAGATAAAAGGGGCGGGGAGAAATTTTGGCTATAAGCACACACATTAAATTACTATATAAACTAAATAGACCCCATAAACTAAAGCTTGTTTGTATTATGAAGTTAACATGACTTAATAAATTTTGTATTTAATAGAACTTAATTATTAATAATATTATAAACTTTAATATATTCATTTTACTATTTAAATAGAGATTATATTCTTTTGTCACAATTTTACAACAACAATCCACTTCGTTATTTTAATGTTAACTATGTCATACTTTCTTTGCATCAACTTATTTTTAATGATTGGTGTAAAATAATATAGGTTCGAAACTTAGAAATCAAGGAGTGAATATAGTTGGAATAATATGGGAAATAGATATGGAAATAAATTAATAAAAATTATAGTTATTATGTAGAATCGTAGGATCTTAAGATTATATCGTGAGATTGTAATATTCTATATTATTTGACTACTTAAATTTTCTACCTAGGATTGTGGATAATTTTATACTTTTTGAATCGTATGATTGAAGGTGAATTTTAATAACTATGATTTGTATTTGATATAATAATATTATGATAAGTTAGACTTATGTCTAGTACAAAGTTAACACTCAATTATATTATTTTACAATTCTGTTTAAATTAAAAAAAAATTACGTCTTTGGATAGTTTATAAAAATGGTCAAACCTTCGCATTTAAATATGCTTTTGGGTGGAATTAGAATTTTTTTTTAAGTGAGTGCACCTAGACCCTTTAGATGAATTTGTCTTGGGATAAATATAAGTTTTGTTGGACAAATGCCTATTGAGATTCTGAGTGGAATTAATTAGTGTGACGAATATAAATCCTTGGATAAATCCTATTCAAGGTAATACGTATGAATCGCGGGGTTGTGAATAAAACAAGCTTGTATATGCTCTCACGGGTTCAATGCTTTCTGCTAGCATCATTTATTACTCTTCAATTACGAATAATGTTTTGCAGTGGGCACGTGCTCTTTCATTCATTCTAGGCAGCCCGTGTTCAATTCTCCGGCCTATTTTTTTTTCTTCGATGATTAATAAATTATTATTTATTCTTAAAACCTTGGACAGTTTATAACTAGTAATTACATGGATTTAATTGTTTAAAACATTTAAGAATATTATAATAGACAGTGATGAAGGTATAATAGTACATGACTTATTTTGATTTTTTTCCTAATTAAATTTTTATTTTTGAAACTTTGGACAATTAAAACCTAGTAAGTTATAACTACATGGATTTAATAGTATTAAAAAATTATAATAGACCATGACAAAGGCATAGTAGTACATATGACTTTTTTTTTAGTGTTTTTGCTTTTTATTTTTGAAACTTCGGACAACTAAGACATAGTAAATATATGGATGTATTTATATTAAAAAAATTAAAAATATCACATCAGAATTTGATGAAGACATAATCCTTTAAAAAAAGAAGGGTAATTTTTTTTGTAGAAACTATAAAATTTAGTCTAATTCTACTCGGGTATAATTGGTTCTATTTTTTTTATTTCGCTTTAGTATCATCATATTAAAAAAAATTACTAAAATGGAAAAAAATTATTTTTTCTAAAATATGAATTATAAAAAATTGATGTTTGGATTTTTTTTCCTTCAAAATTGTAAGATTCTTCTAGATTGTTCTTTGATTTGTTTTAATTTGTTATATTGTTTCTATTTTAATAAAACTAGCAAATAACAAAAAAAACCTAAAAAATATATATTCATATTATTCTTATTTTCTCAATTCAACTTAAATAAAATATTTAATAATAATTTTTGTTATTATTTTAGTCATATGAAGCTAAAAGTATGCATATGATGATATGTAAATGAAATAAAAAAATAAAAATATATGATACCCAAATTAAAGTATATAGAATGGGGTGGTATGTAAGTGTAAGTAAAGTTAGTTCAAATATCATGGTACCTAAATTAGAAATATTCAAAGTAAAAATATCAGTTTTTTTTTAATAGGGCCTTTATTTAGGTCTCCATAAAAGTGACTAATATAGGTTAGGTGTTCTAGTTGTTTTTCCTTTTTTTTTCTTCTCTAATTTAGTCTAATATAAATTTATCGTATTTGATTTTCTCTAAGCTAAATTTTCTAATATATAATAATATTTCATTATTATATTACTACTACTACTATTATTATTGTTAAAATTAATATTTTTTTTATAAAAAAAATGCTGATTTAATCTTACCCGATTTGAAAAGTTATGAAAATAAACAGTAAAAAACATTAATTAAATGGCTTTCAATAATCTCCACTTTATTGGAATAAATTTCTCGAAGATAAATATCCTTGTGTCGAGGACCATATCGATATCCAATGACGTATGTCCCTTTTTAGAGGGGAGAAAAAGGAACACTAATTTGGAGGGAGCCTGACAGGCTCGTCCGGCCAGCTGGTAATTACCGACCGACAATACTAGTTGGATTCAACGCACACAAGAAGTCACACAGCCTCGTGCCTTTAATTATTCTTCACAGATACTAGATGATTTCAATTTAAGTAGGTAGGCTAAGTATAAATATATTTACACACTTAATATAGGAATGTTACCGATATTTAAGAGTAATATTTGATATCAAAATTTTAGATATTTGAATTTTTAGATCAAATATCAAACATAAATAATATTATCCGAATAAAATTTTAAATATAAAAAACTATCAAATTATAAATATATTTAATATTATCCTACTTACTCAATAAATATCGGATCCGCTCAACTAATACCCAATTTACTCAATAAATATCTGATATTAAAGCTAAAATTAAAATTATTATATCATAGAATTTAATTGGATTCTATTAGACCTAAAGATGTGTTATATTAAAAATATAAATTTAACTAAATTAAATTTTGATCCAAATACTAAATTAAATAAGTAAAAATTATATACAAACACACACATATAAATTTATTTTTATATAATTATATATAAAATAAAAAATTATAAAAAAAATGTATAAATATATATTTAGAAAAGGCAAGCAAGCGTTGTGAAGAAAGATTCAACTCCACCAGATAAAACCCAACCTCGGGAAAGCCTAGACGGCCTTGAAACACATTGGTCCGTGACGTCAAACTAAAGTAGTCAGTAAAGCACTCGTAAGTAACCATATCTCGAATATTAGATGACCGACTACTAGTAATGGTACTAGTACGACATTACCCTACAAGTCAAGAAGAAAAGAAAAAAATAAAGAGGGAATTTATCGATGATCGATGCGTTCCACCCACGAACGAAATGTACTGCAACTCGAAGTGCATGCAGCCCAAGGACCGTAAAGGGCAGGTTAAAAGGAAGCTATAGAAAATAACCGGGGAAGGCGATATGTGGCGCAGGTAGGAAGGTTTGCGATCGTCACCTTTTGTGGATTTTTCTTACACACTGTATTGATGTGTCGATTCCGAACCCATATACGCCTGCAGCTCGTCGAGCGTTGGGAATTTTGTCTTATTAAGGGGAGGTCGCTCGATCTGCATTATTCCCTTCCTTTTTCCGGCATATGTCGGAGACGACAACAAACCGTGCATGTAAATCAGGGATAGATATGAATGATATATATGCCCGTTCCGCTTCGTATGAACTTACTTCAACGGCGAAGAGCGAACCTTGAGTCCCTTGCTACTTGTTCGTGACGAGCACATTGTTTGTGGACTCCGTCTATTCTTCCCGTCAAATCTTGTAAGACAGTGCATGATATACGCAATTCTTACCGCCACGCTTTATCGTTGCACCTAAATATGCTACAAAATATTCTTCTACTTTCGTAGTCTTTAAGGAACTTTATTATAATTTGATTGCTTATAGAGAAAATACATGTAAATAAAATTTAGAAAATAAATAAGAAGTTTAAATAATATCATAACAAATATATATATATATAACCAATCCAAATTTGTTGGACTCAAAAACTATAAACTCTTATAAATCTAAAACGCTTATAAAAATAAAATAAGTACAAGAGTCACCAACGTCCCTAATAGTTAAGAATTGTAAAGTCTAAAAACTTTATTTTAGGAGAGCTTCATTAATAAATTAAAGCACTTAAGTAAAATTTATCTTTAAAAAAAAATATTTTTACAACACACAAGTTGGACCATTATAATTGGAAATCCCTCAAACCTTATCCCCACACACCTTCAGAGACAAAAGCCATTTGGGCTAAATCAATTATACTCTACTATCTTGTCCAATTTTATTTAGGAAGTGACACCAAACAAGTACATTTTTTTTTTTATCTTCATCCACTTGCCTACTCGACCATGCTGCAAGTCCATTTCGTTTCCATTCTGATGGGCCATTTTTTTTAATTGTTTTTTTAGGTATCCCTAATAATTTGACATAATAGTTGATACTTACATAGTTTTATGTTCCGAACAATGGGTCGGACTTAATATTTGCTAAGGATATATTTTCAACTTAAAAGTCAGTTATTATATGATCAATTGTTTCAATTAATTTGTAGGACAGGTTCTCCTACTTATTTATTTTTTAATTTTCTCAAAAAATATGTTTGTTTTAAATAAATGGGAGATAGATATGAATAATATGCCTGGTCCGGTTCATATGAACTTACCTTACGGCGAAGAGCAAACCTTGAGTTCCTTGCTACTTGTTGTCATGAGCAGTGATGCATGCCTCGAAATGTTCCAAAGACAATTTTCATGCAGACTTTTTTACGTCGGAATTAATATCATTATTAATTTAAATCAACTAATATAGGTAATAATTTTTTTTAAAAATATATTTTTCTCTTTTAATTTTAGTAGGTTTGCTCTATTTATATATATAATTTTTTTTAATCATTTCCTACCATCTTAATTTTTAAAATTTTTTAAAATTAATAATTTTGTATTTTTTTTTCGTATCCGTACAATACTTTGTAATGAACACATTATTTGTTGACTCCGTCTATCCTTCCCCGTCAAATCTTGTAAGATGGTTATATACGCAATTCTTACTGCCACGACTTTACCGTTGCACCTAAATATGCAACAAAATATTCATCTACTTTCGTAGTCTTTAAGGAACTTTCTTATGAATTGATTGCTTATAATAGAAATACATGTAAATAAAATTTAGAAAATAAATAAGAAGTTTAAATAATATCATGATAAACATGATAAATATATAATTAGTATATATATACACACACATGTATTAAACGAATGTGATGGATCGAATATGAATTTAAAATTACTAGACCTAAATTTATTTAAATATATATAAATCCAAATCTAACTTAAATTCGCCGGGCTCAAAAACTATAAACTCAAACGCTGCTAAAAATAAAACATGTACAAGACTTATCATTGTCCCTAATAGTTAGGAATAAAAATGCCTAACATTTTTATTTTATGAGAGCTTCCTTGATAAATTAAAAAACTTAAATAAAACTTATCTTTAAAAAATAAAAAATTAGACACATTTTTACAACACACAAGTTGAACCATAATGATTGGGAATCCCTTAACCTTATCCCCACACATCTTCAAAGATAAAAGCCATATGGGCAAACTCAATTATACTATACTATCATTGTCCAATTTTATTTAGAAAATGACTCATAAAAAAGAACCATAGAAAATGACACCATACAAGTACATAATTTTTTTTATCTTCATCAAATTGCTCGGGCATAAATTGGACCATACTGCAAGTTCATTTTGTTTCCATTCTGTTGGGCCATTTTTTTAATTCTTTTTTTGGGTATCCCTCATGATGAGACATAACATTTGATGCTTATATAGTTTTATGTTCTGGATAATGGGTCGGACTTAATATTTGCTAAGAATATCTTTTCAACTTAAAAGTCAGTTATTAAATGACCAATTATTTCAACTAATAACGGGATAGCTAGCTTCTACGGAGTCAATTTTGAACATATTGTCATATTCCCGAACCTAGCCCATATTTCAATATATAGGGGATGGACTGAGTTAAATCTAATATGATGTTTGTTTGCCCACAATAGTGTAAAGGGAAAGTCTTTGTACATATCTTACAAGTTACAACCAAATTAATATAAATTATTTTTACATGTTATTGATCTAAATGAAGGGTAAAAATGTTTCGATCCATGAAATGCCCCGAAAATTCTAATTTTAAAAATTATATTTAAATGAGGTTTTATTATAAAAATTAATTAAATAAATTATTTTTATTAAAATAAAAGGGAATTAATCAGGGCTATTTAATAAGAAAATAATAAATAATTTTTATTAGAAAATTTTTGGCATTTTAGTTAATTAAGGATTTTATTTTAAAAATTAATTAAATAAAATTATTTTATTTAAAATAAGAAGGAGAAAATAGCTTCAAATCCATAGGAATTTTATAAACAATTTAATTGGAGAAAATTAGGGTGTTTTGCTAATTAAAATGGAATTTATGGAAAATCTTTCAAAAACCCTAAATTAGCCTAAAAAGGGATTTAAATATTATTTTATTTAAATATTATTATTTTTAAATATCCCAAATATCCTAATTAATTTAATTAACCTAATCCATTATTTTTTTTTCTTTTTCCCTTTTTCCTTTTCTTTCTTCCTTTTTCTTTCTTCTTCTTTTCTTTTCTTTTTCCCCTTCCCCGACCTAGGCCAGCTCGCAGCCCAATTCCCCTTTTATCTTCTTCCTTTCCTTCGGCGCGGCCTAGCCCGCGCGGCCGATCCTCTTCATTCTCCCTCACCGCGTGACACTTTCCTTCTTTTGCCAGTGAAACACGACGTTTTGTTTAAAAAAAATTTAACCAGTGTCGTAGGTCGGTTCTTCCCCCTTTTTCCTTTCTTTCTTTTTCTTCTGGATTGCAGGTCCAGACTCGCATCTTCTTCTTCCTTCTTCCCTCGCCGACGCCAACCTGCACCTATACCGCCACCATTGCCCTGGTTTTTGACTACAGATCTCGCCCCTTTAACCGGCCATTTCCCTCCTATCTTTTCCTGCTGATCCGTTGACCCCGTTTCCAACCTACTTCTCCCCTATTCTCGCGCGTTTTCCCTCCCCTGGCCTGCACAACCCCTTGCCTAAAATTTGCTGCCACCAGCCAACCATCGATGCCGGTGACCCTAACCCTACTCACCTTATTCTCTCGTCGTCCCACAGACCTCACCCTATCATTTAAACCCTATAAATAACCCTGGTTTCAGCTCTGTATCGAGCTTTGGTTGTTTTCTCCAAAAACTAACCTTGCCACTGCCTCCACTTTAGACGTCATGTCTTCCGCCTCCGGCCAACACCGTCGCCCGTTCTGGCCACCCAACTCATCCTTGCACCACCCTCTAACTACCTAAATCTCTCTCATCCCTCAATTGTTCCTGCATAAGCCACCCCGGCTGTGCGAAGTAGCCCTCCCGATCAACCCTCTCTTCAACCTCCGCCGCCCTTCACATCACCCTTAGCCACCACTTCAGCCACTGCCACCGCTCCTTTCACCTCCCAAATTATTCTACAGACCCTCCTCTACCTTCCCCTACTTTTCTTTTCCTCTCCCTCCCTCTCCTCCTCTCTTTCTCTTCTTCTTCCTCTTTCGGCCACCGCCGCTGCCACCCTTATTCTGTCCCTCTCCTTTTGGGCAACTCTAAACACCCCAACTCCCACCTCCATTCTGCTTATCCTTTTTCCCCGCATCCAACTTTTTTCCTCTTCTTCTCTTTTTCCTACCACCGCCACCTCCGTCGTGCACCACCTCCGGTGCCGCCCATCACCAACAGCCTAAGGTTGAACCCTAGACCCTCTCAACCCTTTTTCCCTATTTTTACAAGCCTTAATTTATTTTATTTCATTTATTTGAATATAAATACTATTATTATTATTATTTCCATTATTAATATGTATTATTATTATTAGTATTAGTATTAATGTTTTTATTGTTATTTCTATTAAGGGTCGAAGCCCTATTGTGTTTTTATTTTGATTTTATTATTATTACTCTTATTATTTCTATTATAACTATTATTATTATTAATATGTGTTTGTTATTATAATTATTATTTTTATTATTACTATTTTAAATTACTATTATTATTATTCCATTATTAATATTATAACTACTTTACTATTAGTTTTGCTATTGTTATGCAATTAGTAATAATAATAATAATAATAATAATAATATTGTTGTTGTTGTTGTTGTTGTTGTTATTTTCAATGTTAATAATATTATTCTATATAGGGTTGAAACCCTATTGTGCCTATTTTGAATTGTAGTAGTAGTATTATAAATATCAAGTCTTATTATTAGTAATATCATCATTATTTTTTTCATTAGCTTTTATTATTATTATTAGTGTTATTATTATTATTATTATTTAATAAGTTTATTATTCAATATAGGGTAGAAACCCTACTTTATTTTATCTTCAAATATTATCCTTGCTATTATTACCATTATGGTTATTATTATTTTGTAATATTATTATGGTTTTTATCATCATCATCATCATCATCATCATCATCATCATCATCATCATCATCATTATTATTATTATTATTATTATTATTATTATTATTATTATTTCATCATTATTATTATTACTAAATTTGGTTATTTATTTTACGGATATTATTATTAGTATTATTTTGGTAAAGGGGCCGAAGCCCTTATTTCACTTTGTTTTTGAATAATGCCCCTTTTTTTATTATTGTTACTATTATTATTATTCTTATTTATATTATCATTGATATTATCTTTAGTATTTTTACTATTATTATTATTATTATTATTATTATTATTATTATTATTATTATTATTATTATTAGGGTAAATTCTTCAACCCTATATTATCAACTTTTATAATATTTCTATTATTTCTTATATCTTTAGCAAAGATACTAATTAGTTAATGTTATTTTTCTTAATATGTTATTTTTTTGTCAAAGCCCTAAGAAGGCGTAAGAGCGTGCTCCAAGACCGGTGTTGTTTTAGGTAAGGGTGTTACTAAGGCCTATTGTGTATTGATGTGCATTAAATGCCTTGTATGTTATGCATCCTATGTTATTATTGTAATTATTTCGTATATGGTATGACGTGGAGTTCAAGCATGTTCTTGTGTTGTTATATGGCATGTGTATTATGTATATGTGATGATATGTGTTGTGACCCTGTAAGACATGCATGTGAGGATGTTGATGTGGTTTGTGTGGGAGAAAGGATGAAAAAGGAAAATGGGGGGAAATAAGTTGATCAAGGGATGTGAGTTGACCTAAGTATTTTAGTGATCCATGCGTGGAAGAATAAAATGGGAAATTTAGGATTTCGTATGGGAGAATCTAATTTATGGTCTTACATGGGAGAATCTAATTTATGAGTTGTATGGAGAATCTAATTTATATTGTTGTATTGGAGAATCTAATTTATGATGTTATATGGGAGAATCTGATTTATGGTTGTATATAGGAGAATTTAATCTATGGTGTAACATGATATAATCTAATTTATGGTGTAATATAGGAGAATCTAATCTATGGTTTGTATGGACTGAATTTAGGGTTTTGTATGGAGAAATATTGGATTTTGTGTGGATTTAAATTAGGGTTTTGTAAGAAGGAATATTGGGTTTTGCATGAAAGAATTTAGGGTTTTGTATGGATGGACTTAAGGTTTTGCATGGCAGATTCTATTGTGTTGCATGTAAGGATCTAATCTAGGGTTTTTGTATGCATTTAATATAAGATTTTGTAGGAGGAAGCTAGGGTTTCAATTATATGGAAGAATCTAGGGTTGCATGGTTGAATTTAGGGTTTCATGTGGGATTTTAGGGTTTGCATGAAAAAGTTTGAACGATTGCATGGGGTGTGTAAAGTCTGCATGGGAGTAAAGCTTATGTATGAAAAGTTGACTTGGGATGTAAGGAAGGTAATAGAAGAGTTATTTGGGTGTTTAGAAGTTTTGGGTGAAAAATAGTACGTAAGACATATAAGGGTATGGACGAGACTGAATTAGGGTTTGGAATGATTAATTATGGGTTATTGTGATTAATTAGGGTTTGAAGTGGTTAACTATGGTTGGTTGTGGATAACTAGGGTTTGGAGTGATTAACTAGAGTGTTGATATGGCTAAATAGGGTTCGGTGGTGTATTTGGTGAATAAAATATGATGATGAATATGGAATCTATGGGTTATGATGTGTGAAGTGTTTAAATGACTTGGGTTGTGTGAGGTAGAGTAAGATGGACCACTGAGGCTAAATTAGGGTTTTGGGATAAAACCCTAGAGTGAGATGTGGAGTGGACTTGGCAGTGTAAAGAAGTGGGCTTTAACCATATACTTAAGCGTTGGGTTCCTATTACGAGATAGGATATGGAGGAAAGGATGTTGGGGCAAGTTGGGAGGTAAATGATTCTGATAATATGGAAAGAGTCCGTTGGAGGATAAGTGTAAAGGGAGTGATTCATGCATGTCTATGGTGAAAGCTTTTGAATAAGATACTTAAGACATTAATCACTTAAAGTGAAAGACTATTGAGCCCGGTCTCACTGATCCACCGATTAGAAATAGTGGTTAGGACGCATAGTCTTATGTGTCTCCGATCCACCGGTTATAATAGTGGTTAGGGTATATTACCTTATGTGCCTCTAATCCACGGGCTATAATAGTGGAGGATTCTGAGCTCAATCAATCTAATAGTTTGCTAAAACTTGGGAAAGACACTAGTTACTTACAGTGGAACACCATGCGTGCTGGAGCCAACTGATCCACCAGTAAGAAAGAGTGGTTAGGGTATGACACCCTATGTGTGACCGATCCACCGGCTATAATAGTGGGGGCTTCCGTAATCGCATGGACTTGATAAAGAGTATGGTGTGAAAAGATCTTCCGATAAAAGATTAATTAAATAATTAATTCGGACTATAAACGGGCTTTTATGTATCTACCCGAATGATTGTTCGATATTATGTTATCATGATGGCCTTTATGTTATTTTACTCTTATGCATGGTTTATGTGATTTTATGTGTTGGCTTTAGTGCTCGGTTACCTTACTCAGTACGTAGCGTACTGATCACCCTTTTTATGGGTGTTGCTCATTCTCACGAGTAGTAGGCCCTTCTGACTTTGTGTAGGTGGGCGATACATCAGTTGGGGCTGAGTGTTGAGCTTATGGTTGGCTCCAAGTTTGAGAGTATCGTGGTCATATTCTCTCTCTTCTCATTACTTTATCTCCTTTAGTTATTTCCTTTGTATCGGATTTACCCCTTTTTATTCATTACCTGTATTGAATATTTTAAATGAACCTTTTATCGGCTGTAAGCTTATTTTCTTTTGGATATGAATTATAATTCTTTATGCGTACTCTGATTTTGATGTATGATTCTTTTTAGTTTTTTATGAACTTTTGGTTTGAGTTTAAATGTTAATCTTTTCTTTAGCCTTAGCACTTGGTACTGGAACGGTCGGAGAGAATCGGTCTGGTACTAAGTGTGGCGGTAACATCCCCATAATTCATGAGTTTTAATTTAAATATTTCTATTGTAATTTATTTTGCTTTAAAATAAAAAAAGTAGGGAATTTTGGGGTGTTACAATCCAGCAATTCGATATTATTATTAAGTTTTGATGACTTTTATTAATCCCTTGTAGAGTTCCAATTTTAACAATTTTATTACATAGGACACACTTTAATGCTTAATGACCACCTTCTTTCACCACCAATATGTTAGTTGGGGGTTCAAATCCCAAAAAATACATAGATATCTTCCTTACCCCACCCCTCCCAAATACTAATAAGCACTAATTGCACGTAAATATTATTTCTCAAGTATCTAACAATACCATCATAAATTAGTTAAATAACTAGTATGGATGTTCGTGGAATGCATGAAATATTTTTATCTTGATAACATCATAATCATTTAAAATTTTAATTAATGATTTTGTATCTATTATTTTAAGTTGGTATGGTTAAATAAATAATTACTTCCTCCATTTTTTTATTTATTAATTTCCCTTTAAGGCTTTAGCATAATATTTAAACGAATACTAACGTATGGTGCCTCTTCTGATTAATCTAATGTGTGTTACATCTATTGATGTGTGTGGTTGAAAAAACAAAGATTTAATAACTTAAATATGTCAAATAAAAAATATAAATAATATAAACACCCCAGTTACTCTACAAGTGATAGATAGAGATTGGGTAGGACTAGGTTACTTATGATAGCTTACATTTGACAATTACCTAGGTTTTTGGAAACAATTAAGTTGATATTAAAAGATGAATATATTGGTTGAATCAATGCCTCAGAAAATCTAACTAGCTATAAAATGCCAAATATGCACAAACATGACAATAAGCTTGAAACATCTATTATTAGAAAACAAGTAGACACATTAATTTAGGCAAAAGAGCCCTTTCCCATTATGACTTTTTCCTCCATCTATGGAACCTCCCTCTTCTCCCTCCCCAATGTCGCTGCCACGCAAACCCCATGTATAAGGAAAATGCCTTGCCTAAGCTTCTGTTGTCGCCAAACTCAATTCAACTGGGTAAGAAGCAACGCTATCAAAATCTTGCATCGCCACAACAAAAAATGCTCAACTCTACAATGGCATCCCTCATAGATGCTTCCACGTTTGATGTTATGGATAGTGATTCATCAAACATTTCCTAACTAGACTCGTGTAAGACCGATTCTTTATGTGATACTCTAATTGGTGCCTTTCTATGTTCTCTTATTCTAAGGAAGATGAAAAAGATTGGAAAGAAATCAAGAGTCAACACGAAGATGTTTGTGAAGATGATATCCCATTGCTAGATGCATAATGGCTACAAATCTACCTTTATTTGAAGGAAAAGAAATCTCTTCCAGCAACCCTATATTGATTGCCACAGAATTAAGCTCTTGGGTAAGAACACCCGCTATGAAACCTTATGTAGCTAATACGGGGTGTTTAATGAGTCAAACTTAGTTAAGGATATTGTTAATCACTCTATGATTTTATATCTTTGCCGTCCTTCTATTATCAACACATTATTATTTTATTATACCAACTATCATATGTAAGAAGAGGATATTCCGGCTAATGATATAATGATGAATACATAAACTCCTTCTACGTTCTATCTATACCTTTTCTCAATATATCACAATCCCATGTTGATAGCTTGATCAGATCTTCATTCTTAAAGGGTGACTGGTCCTACCTAAACTATACTCATTTTTTGATATAATTTGATCCTAAACTGCATCATTGGTATTAAAGCTCAGTTTAGCAAACAACAATGGTGGATAACACTTGATAACAAATCGAAATTAGGGAATTGGAGGATGTCATGAGCAAGGGTATAGAGGAAGCTATTATTTCTATCCAAGGTCGCACATGTTATGTGCCTTAGATTTTAGATATCTCTCTTGGACTCTTTATCTCTTTCAAACCCTTATCTCTTTTTATGTATTATATTATCTGGAGCATATACTTCATACTTTATCATTGTAACACCCCAAACTTTACTATTTTAAAAAAATGGAAGCAATTAAATTAAAACCTGTGAATTTTGGGAATGTTACCGCCACATTTAGTACCAAATCAGTTCAGTCCTACCGTTCCAGTACTAAGTGTTAAGGCTAAAAATGATTATTTAATAATCACCATAGTCAAATCTAAATAATATTTTAAATAAGAATTAAATGATTATAAGATAGAACTCAGAGTGCGAAATCAAAGAGTCATAATCCAGCGTACACACTCAAAGTTTCTCAAGAGGAAATAAAGTTACAGACAATAAAAGTTATGTCTTAGGAAACTAAAACAAAGATAGAAAATCATAAATGGAAAATCCGATCATGCCACTCTCGATCCATGAGCCAAGTACAAGCTCAACACTCGGTCCCTCCTGATGCCTCATGAGCATCGAAGGCATCTAAATAAGCATCACCTACCTGCATAAAGTCAGAAGAGCCCTCTACTCGTGGGAATGAGCAGCACCCATAAAAAGTGTGATCAGTACGCTACATACTGAGTAAGGTAATCATGCACTAAGATTAACATACAAAAGAATATAGTCCAACATGATAATGTAATAGTATGCGATCATTCAATTAAATAAATAAATGCCCATTTATAGTCCAGATTAATAAATTAATTAATCTCTTATCATAACTCATTTCATGCCATGCCTTTTATTAATCCATGAGAATGCAGGAACCCCACTATTATAGCCGGTAGATCTGTCACATATAGGGCAACATTCACCTAACCACTATTATAGCCTGTGGATCAATCACATATACGACGGGATGCCCTAACCACTATTATTTACCGGTGGATCGGTTTAGCTCCTACTCAAACGGTTTTTCACTGTAAGTACTTAGTGTCTTTTATGTGTCTTAGCAAACTCAGGGTTTGATTTATTGAGCTCGGGATCCCCCACTATTCTAGCCGGTGGACCGGTCACATACTTGGCAACATGTACCTAACCACTATTATAGCCGGTGGATCAATCACATATAGGGCAGAATGCCCTAACTACTATTCCTTACCGGTGGATCAGTTTAGGCCCGGCTCAATAATCTTCCACTTTACATGATTAATGTCTTAAGTGTCTTTTTCATAAGTTTCACCCTAGACATGCATGACTAAATCCTTCTACGCTTATCCTCCAAAAGGTCCTGTCCCACATCATGAGACTCATGCACCTTCTAACTTGACCCAACATCCTTTCCTCCTTACCCTAACTCACACTAGAGCCCATCTCTCATGTATGTGGGTCAAGGCCCACTACTTTTCACCTCCAGTCCACTCACTGCCTCACTCTAGGGTTTTCCCCAAAAACCCTAATTTAGGTCTATGTGGCTCATCCTACTCCACCTCACACAACCCAGATCATTTTAACACTCCACACATCACAGCATGTAGATTCCACCCTCATCATCACATTTTACTCACCAAGTGCACGTGTGATCATGTAGCCCTAAGTAGCCACCCCAAACCCTAGCTAGCCACAACAAACCCTAGCTCGATCTCCTATGTACCATTATACTATCCCACATATTATTTTTCATCCAAAGTGTTCAAACACTCAAACAACACTTCTATTACCTTCCTCACATCTCAAATCAACTTTTATATGTAAAATTTACCCCCATGCAGACTTTAAACATCCATGCAGCCCCTCGAAATTTTTCATGCAAAACCCTAAAACCCCCACGTGAAACCCTAGATTCACCCATGCAAACCCTAGATTCTTCTATACGTACTTAGATTCTCCCATGCACAACCCTAGATTCTCCCATGCAAACCCTAGATTCTTCCATACAAAACCCTATATTCCTTCATGCAAACCCTAAATTTGTCCATAAAAACCCTAGATTATTCCATTCATGGTCATGCAACATTTAGGTTAAATCCACATCCTTTCACTCCATATCACCACATTACATAACCTAGCATGCATTTCCTAAAGGGCCACATCATATCACATCATAATCACAACTTAAACAGATTATACACATGCCATAAAATAACACATGAACATACCTCAACTCCTAGTCACACTACATATAAAATAGTTATAACAGTACACATAAGATATATCACATATCATAATATATGGCATACAAGGCATACAAATCACACTACATACATAAAGCCTTAGCTACACCATTACCTAATACAATACCGGTCTTGGAGCACGCTTCTATGCCTCTTTAGGATTTTGATTGGTCTCTCCTATAAGAGGGAAAAACTAAGGATTATATTCCCTCCTACCAAAAATAATACTATTTCCTAATTTATTCTAAGATTAGGGTTATAGATAAAATAATAATATAATAATAGTAACACTAACTAAATACTAATATTGTTAAGGATAATATTAATAATACGAACATTGGAAAAGGTGATGATATAAGGTTTGAAGATTTTACCCTAATAATAATAATGATACTAAACATACTACTACTACTACTAATAATAATAATAATAATAATAATAATAATAATAATAATAAAATAATAATAATGATGATGATGATGATGATGATGAAAATGATATAATTCGAAATAATCGTGAAATAAGGGCTTTGAACCTTCACCAAAATAATAATAATAATAATAATAATAATAATAATAATGAAAACGATAATAATAATAATAATAATAAGGGTATTAATCAAAATTAATGTAGAGTAGGGTTTCGACCCTACATTGAATAAATACTACTACTACTACTACTGATAATAATAATAATAATAATAATAATAATAATAATAATAATAATAATAATAATAATAATAATAATCGAAATAGACATAATAGGGTATCAGCCCCATATAGAATAAGAATAATAATAACATTAATAATAATAATAATAATAATAATAATAATAATAACAATAACAATAACAATAATAATACTTGAATAATAGAAATATAATAAAATTAAATAAATAAAGCTTGCATAATTGGGGTTTAAGGATTGAGAGGGTATAGGGTACCACCTTAGGTCGGTGGTGACAGGCGGCACCAGCAGTGGTGCACGGCGGCGATGGTGGTGGCAAGAAAAAGAGAAGAAAATAGAGAGAGTTGAGTGCTGGAAAAAGGAGAGGGAGAAGGAGGGTAGAAGTTGGGGTGTTGATGGCTGCCTAGATGGAGAGGAGTGGAATGAAGGTGGCAGCACACATCGGCGACTGTGGTGGCCGAAAGGGGAGGAAAGGAAGAAAGGGAGGAGGAGAGGGAGGAAGAAGAAAAGAAATTTAGGGGAGATAGAGGAAGGTCAACAGGTGTTTTTGGGAGGTGCAGGAGACAGTGGTTATGGCGGAAGCGGTGGCTAATGGTGGTGAGAAAGGCGGCGAAGATGGAAGGAATGGTTGGTCGAGAATGTTACTTTGCATGGCTGGGGTGGCTCGTGCAGGGCAAATAAAGGGAGGAGGGAGGTGTAGTTAGGTAGAGGGTGGTGTAAGGAGTGGTGTTGTGGGTGGTTCAAAACAACGGCGTTGGGCGACGACGACGACAACGATGTCTGAAAGGGCGGTGGCACACGAGTAAAATTTTCTAGGATACGGAAAAAAGCTCGAGGCATTGGGAAATTGGTTAGAGGAGTGACGGGAAAATAGGGTAGTTAGGAGAGGCATTGACCGGCGAAATTCAAACGTGGTAGAGGATGGTTGCATAGGAAAAGAAGGGGTCATGCGCGAGAAGGAAGGGAAGTAGGTTAGGACAAAGTGGACGGCGAGTCAAGGGGAAGGAGAGAGGAGAGAAATGGTTGGTCAATGGTGTGATCAACGATGAAAAATCAGGGAGTTGGGGAGTTGCAGGTCAACGAGGAAGGAAAAGAAGGAGGAAGAAGGAGGTAGGCACGTGGACTGACAATCCAAGGAGAAAGAAAAAATAAAGAAAGAAGAGCCGACCGGGCAGTTGGGGGAAAAAAATGGGAACGAAACGTGACATTTTGAGGTGGGTCGTATTGAAAGAGAAAAGAAAAGAAAGGTTTGGGCTGCAGGTTGGCCTAGGTCGGGGAAAGGAGGAAGAAAAAAAAAAGAAAAGAAGAAGAAGGAAATAAGAAGAAAAATAAAGAAAATAAAGGAAGAAAAAGGAAAAAGGGAAAAATAAAATAGGTAGATTAGGTTATTTGGATTATTTTGGTAATTTGAGATATTTAAATAAAATAATATTCAATTTCCTTTTTAGGCTAATTTAGGATTTTTGAAAGATCTTTCCTAAATTTTATTTTAATTAGAAAATCACCCAAAATTTTTCTAATTAAAATATTTATTATTTTCTTCTTGATTATCCCTAATTAATTCCCTTTTATTTTAATAAAAATAATTTATTAAATTAATTTCCCTATTAAATCCTTATTTGACCAAAAATTTTAAAATTAGGGTTTTAGGGCATTTCAATTATTATGTCTAAATTATTAAAGTCTTTTACTATTTATATCTATTTCCGTAAGTTTTGATTTATTTGATGTAAAATTTTAGCCTTGCGTATAGTACGAGAAAGTTATGGACTAGATTCGTGCTATGTGTAGCGGTAACACCTTCTATATTATGTTAATGCTTCCGCTTAAAAATAAAAAAAAATTAGTAGTAAATTTTGGGGTGTTATAAGTTGGTATCAGATCTTTGGTTTCATAATCCATATTTTGGTTTTATTTTATTTTAAAAAAAATATAGTTTTTCAATGATCCTCTATCTAGGTTAACGCCCTCCTTCTATTTTAAAATCTGAGTGCTTTATATTTTCATATTAGTTATATGAGGAACGTGGAATGGGTAGTATTAAGTGGCCTTTATATGATTTATGTGACTAACCCATTGCACTAGTAATATTAGACTTTTCTCTAAGTGAATTTTTGTTTTGTAGCTCAAGATGGCTCAAAATGCTAGATTTTCCTACATAGAGGAACTCTTGATTGCAATGGCAGAGAGAGATATGCATCAACCACCGCCTCCTCTGCCATTTCAGATCCCTATCCATATTCCTGCACCAGCAAAGGATGATTGGTTGCACAGGACGCAGTTGCACTCACCACCAATGTTCTTGAGCACTGAGGATTAACTTGCCCTGGAGAGCTGAATAAAGGAGTTTCAGAAGATCTTTGAAGCTTTTGAGTGTCCTTTTGACAGGAAAGTGAAGGTTGCTTCGTATATTCTGAAGGGTCGTGTTGATGATTGGTGGCGTAGTCAGTAGGTGCCGGGAGTACCCATAGAGACTTGGGAGCAGATGCTATAGCGGATGCGGGCACACTTTTGCCCTACCCGTGTCAAGATAGAGCTATACAATCGCTTTATGGCACTTTGCCAAGGTTCAACCACTATTGAGCAATATTACCTGGACTTTATGGATCTTATCCGTTTTTCACCGGAGATAGATGCAAATGAGGAGAAGAAGATGCATAAGTTTGAGATGGGTCTAAACATCTGGATTCAAGAATTGATCTCTAGCTTTACCTTCCATACACTATTCAAAAGGTGTGATAAGGCAACTAAGGTTGCAAAGGTTGTTCAGGTTAGAAGTGGCGAGTTCTCTACAAGCAATAGGAAGATTGAGTATCATGGAGGAGATCGTAGAGTGCAACAACATGATGGAGGATAGTTTCGTGGCCATTATAGGGGTCACGTCAGGGCTTAGGGCCTAAGGAGGCATTTCATCTGCAATCATTGTGGTAGGGATCATCCCAGAAAGGACTGTTTAGGGAATCTAGTTCAGTGTCAAGCTTGCGGAAAGATGGGTCACCAACAATTTGAGTGCTTTCGGGTGGACGATGGTACAATACAAAGTGTTCCAATACCATAGAGGGGACCAAATTTATCTCCACAACCTCAACATAGAGTTTCTCTAACTATTAGTACTTAAAGTCGACAGACTAAGGGGAGAGTGCAAAACTCTCGCCTTATTGCGCTAGGTAGTGGTGGTCAGATGCAGGGTTCTAGAGGTTTCATAGGTGGACATTTGGATAGGCTCTTGAATGTCATGAGTTAGATTGAGGCAGACAACCAGTTGGATGTTATTGTAGGTACTTTCGCCATCATTTCCTTACCTGTATATGTATTGTTTGATTTCAGTGCATCGCGTTCATTTATATCATCTAGATTTGCTGCTAGAGCTACCATGACTTATACTAGTAGTATTTCCTCTATTGTTTCATTGCCATTGGGGATCATATTACTTGTAGTAATCTTCACTCTAATGTGGCCTTAGTCATGGGAAGGGTAGATTTCTCCATGGACCTTATAGAGTTTGATTTGGCTGATTTTGATTTCATTGTGGGGATGGACATGTTGGGGAAGTATCAAAAGATTATAGATTGTTCCCAAGAGTATGTGGTACTTAGGGGACCTCAAGGTGCTAGGGTCTCTTGTCGGAGATGTAAGCCTAGGCCTACAATGAAGGTCGTATCAATGCTGACACTTTGTCTATTAGCACGAAAGGGTTATCCCATGTACCTGTGTAGTGTTTGAGATCTGAATTTCGGTTTTGCTTCATTGGATAGTATCGTCATTGCTTGATATTTTCCTGACATTTTTCCAAAAGAGATACTGAGTATGCCACATGTTCGAGAGGTAGAGTTTACCATTGACTTGGTTCAAGGAGCGAAGCCAGTGTCTAAAGCACCTTATCGGATGGCACCAATAGAGATGAGGGAGTTGAAATCCTAGTTGGAGGAATTGATGATGCATGGGTATATACGTCCTAGCGTATCACCTTGGGGAGCACCCATGTTGTTTGTAAAGAAGAAAGATGGCAACCTTCATTTATGTATCGACTATCATGGGTTAAATCAGTTAACGATGAAGAATCATTAACCACTACCATAGATAGATAATTTGTTTGATCAACTTCGTAGTGCTAGGATCTTCTTGAAGATTGATTTGAGATTTGGGTATCATCAACTTCAGATAGCAAAGACAGATATCCCAAAGATAGCTTTTGTACAAGGTATGGGCATTATGAGTTTACGATGATGCCATTTGGGCTCACCAATGCACCTAAAGTTTCCATGGATTTAATGAACCATATATTCCGACCATAACTGGATCAGTTCGTAGTGGTCATCGTCGATGGTATTCCGATATACTCTTGAAATAACGAGGATCATGAACAACACCTCAAGATGGTTTTGACACTTCTTAGAGAGAATAGGCTTTATGCCAAACTCTCTAAGTGTGAGTTTTGGATGCAAGAGGTTTCCTTTTTAGGATGCAAGATTTTTCCTTTTTAGGACATGTGGTATATACGAGTGGGGTTTCCGTTGATCTAGCAAAGGTTTAGGTTGTTTCATATTGGAGGGTACCTGCTAACGTGACTGAATTTTAAATTTTTCTAAGATTGGCTGGGTATTATTGTCACTTTGTTCAGAACTTTTCAAAGGTGGCTTGACCATTAACAAATTTATTGAAGAAGAAGACAAGATTTCAGCGGGATAGTGTTTGTGAGGAGGCATTCCAAGATTTGAAGCGCCTTCTTACTACCACACCGATTTTGACTTTACCCTTAGATTATGATGGATTTGAGGTTTACGATGATGCTTCAAAGCATGGTTTAGGTTGTGTTCTTATTTAACATGACCGAGTGGTTGCTTCTGCCCCACGTCAGTCGAAGTAGCATGAATAGAATTACCCGACACATAATCTTGAGCTTGTAGCGGTAGTCTTTGTATTAAAGATTTAGAGGCACTGGGTTCAGTGTAAGTTTTATACCGACCATAAGAGCCTCAAATATATTTTCACTCAGCGAGAGCTGAATATGAGGCAAAGGAGATGGTTGGAGTTGGTTAATCATTACAACCTTGAGTTGACCTACTATGAGGGTAAGGCCAATGTAGTTGCAAACGCCTTGAGTCAGAAGACAACTAATTCATTAAGTTCGATGGCATCCTCTTACCATTCATGAGAGGAGCTGAGAGGCATAGGTATTGAGCTCGTGTGTCATGGTGATTTAGAGATGTAGATAAGTGCCTTGAAGGCTATGCCTTCCTTATTTGATGAGATTCGAGTTAGGTAGTCCGGTGATGTCAATCTTGAACATATTAGTTCAAAGATTGTGAAGGGCAAAGATGATGGTTTAAGAATTCATGATGATGGTAGCATCCGATATAGAGGTAGGTGGTGTGTTCCACAGAGTTATGTTGAGCTCAAGCGGCGGATTATGGAGGAGGAACATTGTAATCCTTATTTTGTCCACCCTGGAGGGGATAAGCTATATAAGGACTTGAGACAGATTTATTTGTGGCCTTACATGAATCGAGAGGTGGCGGATTTTGTGGCGAGATGCTTGACCTGTTAAAAGGTTAAGATTGAGCATCAGAGATTGGCAGGTCTAGTTTAGTCTTTAGAGGTTTCTAGATGGAAGTGGGACTCCATCTCCGTGTATTTCATATCAGGTTTACCAAGGACACGTAGCGGTTGTGATATGATTTAGGTTATTGTTGACAGGTTAACAAAGTCGGAAGTGTTTGTGCCAATGAAGGCTACTTGGAGTATGGATCAGCTGGCCACAACATACATGAGATATATGGTGAGGTACCATGGTGTTCCCTATGACATAGTCTCCGATAGAAAGTCAAGGTTCTTATCGCACTTTTGGGGGAAGTTGCAGGAGGCTATGGGAATGAAGTTGAAGATGAGTATTGCTTTTCACCCACCTACTGATGGTTAGACTGAGAGTATGATACATACATTGGATGATATGGTGTGATCATGCGCACTTGATTTTCAGGGCAGTTGGGAGGATCACTCAGATCTAACTGAGTTCTCTTACAATAATATTCATCATGTGAGCATTGGGATGGCACCATTTGAGGCCTTGTATGGACGCAAGTACCGAGGTCCCCTATATTGGAGTGACATCAATGAGACTATAGTGTTGGGACCAGATTGTATTAAGGAGACCACTCGTCAAGTTCGTTTAATTCAACATCGGATGAGAGCAGCTCAAGATGAAAAAAGAGTTATGCCAACCAAAGGTGGAGGTTAGACACATATGAGGTGGGTGACCACGTTTTATTGAGGGTCTCACCCACCAAGGGTGTTCAAAGGTTTGGAAGGAGAGGCAATCTTAGCCCACGATACATTCGTCCATTCGAGATTCTAGAAAGAGTGGGTGAGGTCCCCTACCATCTAGCATTGCCTATGGAGTTAGCTCGAGTTCACAATGTTTTCCATATTTCACAATAACGAAAGTATGTTGCTAATCCCTCACACGTTATCCAACATGAAGAGATCGAGCTTGATGACTCTTTGACCTACGAGGAGAAGCCATTTAGGATCCTTGACACCAAATTACGATAGACTCAATCGAGCGAGATTTTACTTGTTAAGGTTCTTTATAGTTTCCATAGAGCTGAGGAGGCCACATGGGAGACGAAGAGAGACATGAAGGAGTCACACCCAGAGCTTTTAGTTGAAGGTGTGTTAATAGATTAACTCTATTTTAAGGGGGTAGTACCCCTTGTGTCGCTAACGTTAGGTTGTTCTATTTTAAGGAGGTAGTAATGTAATATCCCGTTCTTTCAAATCCTAATTACCATATATGATTGGCCTATTATCGCGTCTAAAATATATATACATATCTATTCTATTATCAAGCCTTATTCCGTTCGTGTAAATTTTTAAACATTTCGTCGATTATTTATCTTATGTGTGTAAAATACATATATTGCAATTCTTATGATTCTTATGTTTTCACTCTTTTTGACCCCTTTAAAATTTTTGGATCGATCTAAAAATATTTTTGAGTTCATCTGTCCATTCTATTCATTAATGTTTCTTCCTTTCCTTCCGAATCGTCAAACTGTGGAAAAATTCATTTACGTGATTAGACGATTTTAGCCGGTTTTGCTATTTTTAATCTGTTGGTCATCAAATGAGTTCGAAGACTAAATATTTTTATATATTTTATTTTATAAAAACATTCCACATCAATACGTGACATTTTAAACCCCCCGTTATTCGTTTTGTGAATTTGTGAAAATACACGTTTCCGCAACTTACCTATTTTTTGTCATTTTTCATCCGTCGAGCTTCAAACCAACTCTGATACTCTATGTTTTTATATATTTGAGTTTCTAGGATTATTCTGAACATTTTCATAAATTTTTATGATTTTTAGAATTCAAGTGGTATCTTTCTCAATAAGTGCCAATTATTAGACTTTTTTAAAATTTAATTAATCAAAATAAATTGTAACCAGTCCTCTAACTAATATCTCAATCCTAACTAGTCTCCTAAACAAACCAAATCAGATTTGTAACTTGGTTATATTTCTCCCAACCAAAAAGTGTAACTAGTACCATAATCATGATTTTATGATATTTCTCTTATACACTTAACCATAACCAAATATCTCTCTTACACCCCTAATCCTAGCACTCAAGTGAGGCCAAAGTCAAACCAAAAACTCAATCCACACTCATCCATATCATATCTCACTCTATCTTTACCAAATCATGCGTTCTAATATCAAAACACACATAAAATCATGAATTTTAGCAGAGTGCAAAGTTGATTACTTTTCAACTTGTAGTAACTCATTCTCTCTCTCTGGTCGTCCTATTCCTTTGTTTTCTATTTCTTTGGAAATATTGTATTACATACTACGAATCCCTATAATTTAAATCCCTGAAGTCGAGCTCATTAAAGATTATTCATAACCAAACTTTTGCTTCCCGACAAGCTTCATAAAATTAGTAAAACTATTTTTTTTGTGACTTCCAGCATCTACCATGCGTCAACCTTGCTTCTATACCATATATTCTTGTTTGGTATATTCCTTGAATGTTATACCTCATCTAAAGACCCTTCTTACCAAGGAAATCATTCCCCTATCCTCTTTTTTTTTCTCCTATCTGCCTTGCTAAGCAACCTTGGAGTTTTTGCTGCGGTTGTTGAGTGGGTTGCCGTAGAAATCTCGTGCCTTTCATCCCTTCTTTTCTCCTTGGTTTCCTCCCATTTAACCCTCCAAAACCTCAATCCATCATTCCTCTGTGGCTATTGGTTGTTTTGTGGTAGTTTTCAAGTCTCCCTATTCAAGGGTAATATTTTATATTTCACTTCTTCCGTTCTAATTCCTTTCATTCCTATTTTTCTTATTTATTAAACTTGGTTTATCTAACTTTTTATCTTATATTTTTTAAGGTGACCGAGTGGATTTAGATAATGAATTTCTGGATTCCTTATTTTAGCTTTGCTAAGGAGCTTATGAGTTTTGGTAACTAAACAAACCTAGAAATAGGATTTTGTGCTAGGTGTATTATATGTTCTCTTATGTGTGGATACCTTCATTTTCATTATAAGCATGAAATAATATCTTGAAAGATATTATATGACATGTATATGTTTCTACCTAATGTGTATAAGCATGAAAATCTGATGAGAAGATGGTTTGTGTGATTTATTCATGTTTTTATGCCTGTTGGAAAGGTGATTTATATGTAGTAAAGTAGTGATGAATGTTCAGTAGAGTCATGCTGAATTTACAGTATAGTCGTGACGAATTTGCCTGGATCCGAGTAGTTTAGCTCTCATCCTTGTTATTTTATGTGAGATTTAGTTGTTTTAAATTTATCTAAGTATTTTATTGTATGTATAATAGTGTATAGAAGCTAGTTTATGAGTTTTGGATCATTTAGAGTTGAAATGATTTTTTTAAGGTTTATACATATTCAACCACGGGTACATTAGGCAATATAGATTGTTTTCAAAAATTTTAAGTGCACCATTGTCTTTATTGGGTCTTCTACATAAAATTTGGTATATGATATGTTAGGGTTTGATGTTGTTTAAAGTGAGCTATGAATTTTAGAAGTTTAAGGTAATTTTTGGTGAATAAGGACATTTTGGTCACTACATGTAAAATTCTAGAAACTTTGAGACCTAATTGAATATTATGTTAATATAAGAATTAAAAATGTATAAGTATAACACTTGGGAGATGCCATTTTCTACTCTATAGGTGTCTTGATATATTTCGGGCCTATAAGGGGTATGCATACTTAAGTGACTAGGTGCGCTATTATTTGGTGGTCCAGTTACGTTTCTAGGCGGGTCAGCTAGGGCTAGTACCGTTTGAGTACTAAATTAGTTATTATAGTTTCTTTGAGTCTCCATCCTCAAGTTAATATAATAAATTGGTTGTAATCACGATGATAACATATAATAAACAATAGATCCCATCTAGCCATATATTCATATTACATTATTTTATGCTTGATGGTTGAGTTTCGTGTTCTCAATTAACATATATATGTAAGCATGATATATCTTGTTATTATATGCTCTATTGCTTTCTTCGCATGGACCTCGCACACAATGATATCTCTTTAGGATAGCTGTGTTACTCAGTATTAGATGTGTACTGATACTACACATTTGTAGACGTTGTGTCGCATATATATGATGATGATTCTGTTGACTTTGAGGAGGTTCCTTAGGCAGAGTGATGCATGTTTATACCTCAGGGTTAGGACGTAGAGTTATTTCTATCCGAGGTCGCACATGTTATGTGTCCTAGATTTTGAATATCTCTTTTGGACTTTTCATCTCTTTTAAACCCCTTATCTCTTTTTATATATTGTATTATCTAGAGCATGTACTCCATACTCTGTCATTATGTTTAAATTATTAAAGTCTTTTGCTATCATATCTATTTCTCTAAGTTTTGATTTATTTGATGTAAAGTTTTAGCCTTGCGCGTAGTACGATAAATGTATGGACTAGACTCGTGCTGTGTGTGGCGGTTACACCTTCTATATTATATTAATGCTTCCGCTTAAAAATAAAAAAATTTAGTAGTAAATTTTGGGGTGTTACATTAATGCCACTTGGAATTGTTATAATATTAGAAATTCATTGTGTTGATGGAAGTGAATTAAGTGCTATTATGTGAGCCTAATCTATGATTGGTTAAATCATTGAATAAAATATTAATCACTTAAAGTGAAAAATCTTAAGTAGGGACTTGTACTACTCGGGGTAGCTATCTGGGTTAGGTTTGGTATTCACTCGATACCATTATAGTGTTTTTCTATCTTGTGATCCCGGGTACCTTAAGAGGTCCATAGAGGCCATCTTCTACTCTATATGTATCTCGATATATTTTGGCCCTATAGGGGGTATGCATACTTAAGTGATTAGGTATCCTATTTATTGGTGGTTTGGTTACGTTTTTGGGCGGGCCAGCTAGGACTAGTATTGTTCGAGTATTAGATTAGTTGTTATGATCTATTTGAGTCTCTGTTCTGAAGATAATATAATTAAATAGTTGGGATCACAATAATAAAATATAATAATGAATTATTCTCATTCACTCATAGACTTTATATTTCACTTCCCTATACATGTCTCTTGGTTTTCTCCCTTACAATAGTGATACCATATGGTGTATGTTTGTACCCAATTATCACATGATTTATTATTTACATCGCATATGGGCCTTGTGTGCATAATGCTATCTTCTAGGCTAGTGTGTGTCACTTAGCATAAGATCGTGATTTCTTGTACCATATGTGTTTCCATGTCTAGTCATGTATTCATAAGCATGAATATGTGACCCTATGTTTTATTGTATGTGTCACATGTATAATTGAGCATGAGTTATTATATGAGTAGAATGGTGTATGTATCATATATATAATTGATCATGAATTATTGTATGAGTGGAATGGTATATGTATTACATGTATAATTGAGCATGAGTATTATAAGCTAAAGATTACCAAGTCTTGTGTGTATCATGTTTCCTTTCATGAGTTAGGTAGTCGTGATTTACTCAATACCGGACCCTTACTGATACTATCTTGGTTGAATGAGTCCTGCGATGATCCACTGATGGTGGGGAGCATACCTCTTATGGAGGTTTAAGATCAAATGTTATTGTTGGGTTGAAGGCTTGGGTTGAGAAAGCAGGTAATCAGGAGTTTGATCAATTGTGATTTATCTTTATCTGTCTGTATGTACTTTTAAAATTTTTTTAGTGTTCTATTAAAATTTCAATAGTGTTGAAATTAAATTTTAATTTCCCATTACTTTGATAAGCTTTTAAAATCTAAGGTTATTTCACATGTTTCTGCTAATTTATTCACCGATGATTTTGTTTAGTAAAATTGTTCACTTGCCATCTGCCTGTGGATATCTCCTTGTAGGAGTTTATCCTCACGGCATAGGTGTTGTTTGAATTTTTATTGGACGGGTTTTAGCCTTGTATCTAGCATGAGATAGATAGTTGACATTTATCTTGTATTAGGTACGATGGTAACATTTCTCAAATTATATTTTAACTTCTGCATTATTCTTTTAAATGAAATTCTTCATGAGTGAATTTTAGGGGTGTTACATGGAGAAAAAAAGAAGAGAGGGTTGGGGATAATAGTTGAGCACAGGGGAGAGAAGCGAGGCAAGGAACAGGAGAAGAAGAAGACGAAAAAGAAGAGGAGAATAGGAGGTTCCTAGTGTGCAGGGTTAGGTGCTGTGTAAGGGGGTGCATCATAGGCAAGGGAAGAGCATGCGGGGATCGCAAGGAAAGGCATGCAGTGGAAGGGTAGGGGGAACAGGGACAAAAATGAAAAATAAAAAGGACAAGCAGAGGGGGCGGCGGTGTAGGTGGTATGGTTGGAAGATGGGAGGGTGGTGCAGGCTTGTAGGTCAGGTAAAGGTGTTGGAGGAAGAAGGCATGCGAGAGCGGGGCATGTTCAGCATGAGTGTGCAGACGGGGAAAAAGGAGAGGGAGGAGAGACAAGCCACATGGGGGAGAAAATAAAAAGAAAGAAACAGGCTGACTTGTGTAGGAGAAAAATAAGAAGGAGGAGGAGGGAAGCTGGGCTGACACGAGGAAAAAAGAAAAGAAAAGAAAAGGGGGAAGGGTTGGGCCAGCCCAAGCAGAAGAAGAAGGAGGGAAAGGTTGGGCTCGCTTGGGGGGGGAAGAAGAGAAAAAAAGTAGGACGATGGTTTGGGCTAGCCCAAGAAAGATGAAAAGAAAAGAAAGAGAAGGAGGAAGAAAAAAAGAAAAAGGAAAAAGGAAAAGGAGAAAAAGAAAGGAAAGATATATTTAGAGTTAGGATTAAAAATTAGACTAAAATTACACTACAAAATAATTGACTTTTGCCAGCAGGCATTATCTGTTGGTAAAAGCCATGTTTCTGTTGGCAAAAGTTTTTACCAACAGAAATTTTTCTATGATAAAACTGTGGGTAAAAACTTTGTGCTTAAAAGTTTTAGCCACATATACGTATAATCTGTTGGTATTAGTTGCTTATGCCCACAGATATTTATCTGTTGGTAAAATTTATACCCACAATTATATATGTGAGTAAAAGTATTAACCACAAAATGATATCTGTGAATAAAAGTATTGTCCACAAAACAATATCTATGACTACAAGTATTGTCCACAAAATAATATCTGTAACTAAAAATATTGTCCACAAAAAAAATATCTGTGACTAAAACTATTACCCACAAAAGAAAATCTGTAACTAAAAGTAGTATCTACAAAATTATATTAGTTGCTAAAATTTTATATATATATATATATATTATATGTTAGTAAAAAAATAATGTCCATAATACCTGTTGTATCAATATTTACTTATAACAACAACTTATCCTTATATAAAATGTAGTACACCATATATAATCATCGTTCTTTAGTTTAACTATCAAAACGATAATAGTCTTATAGGTATAATATATATATAGCTTGTAACCTATGCTAACATATAAGACATCTTCATTAACATATTAAACACCATCCTCTTCATTCCCATCCTATTTAGCATCTCCAACGACTTCTGAGTCTTCAATATTTTCTTTGATAATTATCAAGATGCATTCCTTGAAAAAATATGCATGTAACTTAATTAGATTAATATAAATTTGCCTAGGATATTGTTTAATAGGTGTGGTATGTTTTAATATGCCTCAATTCACTAAGATCTACAAGTAATCCTATGATAATGACAAATATAGAAAATAAAAGGGGCAAATGATAGCAAAAGAGCATAGAAAAGAAGATGAACATATAATTTTAAACATTAGGGGTGTTTGCAGTTACATTGCTTTTACCTTTTGAGATTGTCGCCTTTTGCTTCACTAAATGCCCCAATACTAGAAGACATGTAACTAAATGCAAAGAGAGTATAGATTAGAGAGATGGAGCATAAATAGCTAAAAGAAAGGCATGGAAAGTAAAACAATAAAAATCCAAACTTACATTGTATTGAATTTTTAGCTTGAGGTCTCCCTGAATTGCTTATTTGTAGACATAATTTTATTTGTCTACGAACTTTATGAGCACATGTATTTTCTAAAATTTAGCAGGTACTGAATTAAAATAATAATTAGCATAAGGCTGAAACTCTATTCAACTAAATGTAATTGTTGTCCAAATTTATTATCTATGTATTTCAATATGATTTGGATAAATTTGTCATCAAATGTGAGCTGCTATAGTTCTGGATATGACTGGACACATGGAGAAATTTGATTAAGTGTTACATGGCATGCTCTAATAACCTAAAGCTAAGATTTAAAGCTAAATCCTATGATAGTAATTTATAAAGCTACAAGCTATATTCTTGAAATCTAATTTTTCTACTGTTGGTTCCTTCTTATTTTATCTCAAATTCAGTATGCTTCTAAGACAATAGAGGAGCTTAGATAACGAAGGAAATAATCAAAAAAGTATATACTAAAAAGGGTTGAACTAGGTTATTTTTATACATTGCTTATGAATGCTTAACCTATGTTTACTTACTATTACTGTCATATCTTATTTTTTCTGGGTTCACTAGCTAAATGCATGTTTATAGACCTATAAAATGATGAAAAATTTATTGCACTATGTGCTAATAGATTTAGCTAAGTTTTGATAGGTTTTGATGGTTCGGAGGGGCATTTTTCTTCATGTTTTTCCATTATTTTGCAACATTATGTAAATTTGATTTCAAACCTGAAGTCCACTCACTTTCAATTTCTAAAAAATAAGTATAGACCTATAGTACACTAGGGAATGCCATTTCTAAAGTTTAGAATCCAGTAAGGATAGTTTGAATGATTTCTTGAACATATTTAGAGTTGATTTATGCATATTTGGGACTAATTTTGCTACAAAACTCAGACCTAATTTTAGATATGAAAACAGGTTGTTCTTACCTTGTAAACAAATTTAGAGGCCTATCATATGAGCAGAAACTCAGTATTTTAATACCAGAATCAAATGGAATGAGTTTAGATAGATTTTTCATCATTTTCAGAAATAAAAAGCTTCAAGTTTTGAGTTGATTTTTCGGTTTAGCTCCACGTCTAATTTGTTTTTGTTAGAGCCTGATTTTGCGTAGATGTATAGAAGCATAACAGCACCAGATGCACGGAGGTATATGGGTAGATCTTGTATGTAATTCCAAAATAATAGATCTCCCACAAATCATCCAATTTTTCAGATGAAACTTTCTAAGTAAGCAAAAGTGAATAAACCAACAAACATACAAACAACCTATAACCTCAAATTTCAACCATACAACATATAACTTCAATTTTCAATCAAATAACATGTAATTTCAAATTTCAACCAAACAACTTGTAATTCCAAGTTTTTAACTTGCAATTTCAACTAACAATACCTTCCTTAGCTACAAAAGTCCAACAACAATCAAATATCAGTATTAAAAATGAAGTGATTAGCATATAACCTCATTTCGAAACAACAATCAGACAAACCGCTGGGTAGAAAAAAATACAATGATGATAGTAGTAGAAAGAGTGGTCATTACAAGAAGATGAATAAACAAAGATATGCATTTCAGATAAGGAGTCAGGTTGATATACTTAACAATGGATATAGATGGAGGAAATATGGTCAAAAGGCTGTTAAGAACAACAAATTTCCAAGGTATATATATAGTATATATTATGTAGGCATAGTTGCCGCTAGCAATCTGATTATCATTAATTAGATTATTAATTCATTCATTTTGACCTTAGTTATGTGGCTTAATAATTACTATATATCTAAAATGAAATTGAAATACTAGCTAGTAGCTACTACCTAATATTATAGGTTACTATCTTCTACGTACTCAATTTATATATACTACTAGTAATCAAAGTATTTTTTTAATAGTAATGAATGATAGCCTTTGAAATGATTGTATCTCCAAAGTCGATGACGATTCACTCACCTATTCGTATCAGTTCTGTTCTTCCTAGCTAGTAGTATAAATATTATGTAGGTAGTAACGACGATGATAATAACTTGAAAATATGTACTAAAATCATTCCCATGAAGTAATTAGGATACTAATTTTACATAAACTTTTGGATGCTTAAAATTTAAGATAATATAAAGACATACAACCCCCCAAACCCCACAACAAGAACAAAAATGGAAGGAATGAGAAAGAAAGAGCGCTCTTTACCCCAGAGGATGATGCAAAAGTCTTGCTAAAAGTTCAACTGCAAGTGTTGAAGCAATGGGAGCATTATCTGTTGGACGTGTAACGATACATTGCTTGTTCAGGGTGCGATTGGTAATGGACTATGCAATACAAAGAAAATATAGAAAATGGAAATCAATGATCAAAACCAACATAAAGTTAAAGAGGATGAAAGGGTGACAAATGGCCATTACATCTATAGGGGCAATCACATCATTGCAGAAGTAGCAGCCCAATCTTTTCCCTCCTTCTTTATCATGCAGTGAAACCTTGCTCATCTCAAGAGATAATATATGAGAATCTTCAATAGCAGAACCGAAAGGACCAGCTCCATAACGCATGACCAATAAGCTATCAAACCCCAAAGCTGTTGTATGGTAATCTATAAATGAAATAGGTAAAATAACAGGATATACTATGCGATGAACTTTATCAGCTATCAGTGTATCTAGCATGAAGACATCTAAGATTCAACATGCTTATACTTGATATTCATTCCTTAGGTTGGTCAAACTACATACATTCAAATGTACTACCTTGAGGTAGAGTACAATACCATGATATATCTCTTGATTAAGTGAGCTAATGTAACATATACAAAGTAGGGCATGACATAAAACAATCTTTCGAGTAGCCAATTCAAGACTATTAGATTTCGAAACTAGGGTTTCAAAGCCCAATACACAAAATCGGATAGTTCAAATCAATTTATTTCAATTAAAGGTGTTACGATGCAATTAATATCATTTAAACTATTTATATGTATTCAAGTTTAGAAAAACAACCATACAAATGACTAACTTCATAATTTCACTTAAAATCTAGGATTTTAGGCCTGAAAATACAATTTGGTTGAATTCTATTAATTTATTTAAATTGAATGTTTAGAAATACAATTAGACATACTTTATAACATAACATATAATCAATT
Source organism: Tamarix chinensis (assembly GCA_030549775.1). Classification (NCBI taxonomy): domain Eukaryota; kingdom Viridiplantae; phylum Streptophyta; class Magnoliopsida; order Caryophyllales; family Tamaricaceae; genus Tamarix; species Tamarix chinensis. The sequence continues at coordinate 8,418,623 of CM060179.1, read as the reverse complement.
GCTCAAAAATAATAAAAGAAATATCTAATTTAGCATAATTAGGGTTTTTGAGCTCGGAACGCAAATCCGATCAATTCTTCCTAAATTATATGAATGGACGGTTTGGAATTGTAATTAAATGTATTCTAATGTAATTTATATAATCAATTGAATAAAACAACCCGATTACACAATCCAATTTAGACCCGCAAAAGTTTTGACCCAAAAATTCAATTCCAATCAAACTCATATGATTTTCCTAAATCAACACTTTTGATATGAAATTAAATACATTTCAAAAGATATTATAAAATCAATTGAGTGAAAAAACTCAATTATGCAATCCAATTCCATTACACACGAATTTTAACCTATAAAGTCAATTCCAATGAATTCCACATAAATTTCTCAAATTGACGATTCTAACATAAAATTGGATACATTTTAAAGCATAGCGTAAAATCAATTTTCCCAAAATAGCTTAATCGGACGAATCCAAAAAATTCGGACACAACCCGACCTAAAATTCGATTTTCACAAATCAACCAAATGCACTACAATTAACCACTCTAAATTAATCGTACAACATATATATACATAATTACACAATTAATTTAGCTTATCATAAGCTAATTCATACTCAATTAATCAAAACAAAGGTTAGGGTTTTCGAAAATTTATACCAAACGAAACTAACAAATCTGAATGGTTGAAGGCCGGAGAAGATACGTCGGAGGTTGAGGATTGCTCGCCCGCAACCAGCGAGGCTCGCCGTGGCCGGAGGATGGCAGCGCGAGCTATGCTGCTGTTGCTGCACGCGCCTGCTGGTTACTACAACGCTGGAGCTGGCAGGCACGACGGTAGCGTGTGGTTGGAGTGGCGACACCAATGGTGGCCAACGGTCGGTTGTTGACAATGGAGGAGCTGGGGAGAAGGAAGCAAGATGGGGCATAGAGGGCAGGGAGCCCGACGGGAAAAATAACAGAAGAGAAGGGAGGGAAGAAGAGAGAAAGGGAAAAGGAAGAGGGTAGAGGTCAGTTTTTTTTTTCTTTTTCAAATACACATATATAAATAAATACTATACATCTAAAAATATTCTTAGAAAATTTTATCTACAAATTATTTAATAAAAAATCATTTCAAAAGGATCTGAAGGCCTAAAATCAATATAAGAGTTATATAAAGAATTTCGAAAATATTTTCAAAAAAATTTGCCAATGAGTATAAATATCTATATTATTTAAAAAAATACATTATAAGTCCTCGAAATAATATCTTCTTTTTTAACTTTAGAAAATATTTATAAAAAAAATATAATTAGGAAACTTTCAATTAAGATAAATTATAATAGAAATACACTCATAAAAACTATAAATAGTTTTTAGATAAAAATAAAAGACTTATCTAAATAAATAATTTTATTTTAAATAAATCTTAACGCTTATTAAATTAAAAAATACAATGAAAAAATAATATTTAAAATAAATCAAAATAAATATTTTTATAAATTTTTGAGCGACTAAAAATAAAATAACACATTTTCAAAAAGTCATTCATAAGCCAAAATGGAAAGAAAAACATAAATAAGTTGTGAAAATCTTTAATTTAATATTTTTTTAAGATCTTATCGACCTCGTAAAAATAAATAAATTCAAAGATAAAATATTTACTATAGATAAAGATATTAAAAGGTTCTATAATAGATGACAATAAAGATAATATTTCAAATACATTTAAGAAATATTCATAGTTTAAATGACTAAAAATAATTTAACACATTTTCAGAAAAGCCATCTGTAAGCCCTAAAAAAATAATTCTATTAATAATAATTAATTATTATAATATTGACTATAATAATTATAATTTTTTTCTTACAAATAATATAATTAATTTTACTGCTAATAATAATATTATTATTAATTATCTAATAATATTATTAAATAATGAATTTAAATAATAATTAGTATTTTTTAAAAATATTTAATATAAAGTTAATATTTTATGGTGTATTATTAAGATAATATTAATCATAGTTTATAATAAAATAATAATAATTATTAAAAATAATTAATAAGGGGAAATAAATACAAATATGAATAATATAAATATTAATCATAATTTCCAACAATTAGTAATAATATTTTTTTATTAGTAATAATTAACAAATAATTATATTAATAAGAATAATATGAATCATTATTTTAAATAAATTAATAATAGTATCTAATAATTACTAGTATATTATTAATAATGTGAATGATTATTGATAATATTTATTATTATTAAGATAATATAGATTTGAATGATAATTGGTAGTATTTAATAATATATTAATTTAATAGTAAGTGGTAGTAGATATAATATATATTATTTCATTATAATTGTTAAAAGACACCATTATGAACAATATTAATATACAAAATTAGAAATAAAATAATAATTAATAATAATATATGTAAACCATTATTTCTAATAATGACTAATGACTTAATTATTATTATATTATTATTATTATATTATTAACAAGAATAAAATTAATCATTATTAAAATTATATAAAAACAAAATTATTGTTGTATTTCATAAATACTAATACCAACAGATGTAAAAGTGGGTATTAGTTGTATAATGTTACCAATAACCACAGATATAAGAGAGGATAAAAGATCTGTTGGCATAACATATTAATACCAACAGATAAAAAATTTCTGCCGGAAAAACTACATTATTGCCCACAGAAAATTATTTGTTGGTATTAGTTGATTTTACCAATAGAAAAATTATCTATGCCTAAGTTTCTGTTGGCAAAAGTCAATTATTTTGTAGTATTAGATTATTAGAACAAATATTAAATTAAATTATCAAAAAATTAGGGTATTAATTTAAGAAAGTAATCTTGTTAAAATTATGAGTTTAGGGTTTAGTTGATCAAAAGAGGTAAGATAAAATAATAAAATAATTATATTAATTTATTAAATAATCTTATTTATTTATGTATGTCAAAGATCTAAAAAATTATTAAATCAATAATTTGAAGATTAAAATTTTCTGAATAAAAGGTTAAACATCTAAATTTTAGGTCTTAAAAGTTCGGGGTGCTACACTCTATCTCATTCCCTTGCTTTAGATTATGCTCTCCTTACTCCTTTTGCTCCCATTTACTACTTGTTTGGTACTACTTACCAAAAGTAATTATATTAGATAACTATTTATTTTGAAAATTATTTAGCATAAAAAATTTCTAAAATAAGTAATTATCTTATATAATTACTTTTGATATGTAGATTCAAACAAGGTATTAGTCTTCTAATTGATGGATAATAAATAAAGAGCAGTAAATACGAACAAAGAGTTGGATTCATACATGATTAGGCCATAAATTCTTTTCAAATAATAGGTTAAACCCTAAAATTTACACGGAAAAACCACACTAACACAAAAGGTCCCTTTTGAAATTTTTTTAATATAAAGGTACTAAAAAATATCTTAACAAGTGCACATTTGAATAGAATCACAAATGAACAATCTTAAAATTATTGCACAATATATGTTATCTTATACAAGGGTAGCAAGAGATATTAATTGATGTTGTGGCTAGATAATAATTATACTTTTTTTTGGTAAGTAATCAAGGGTTATATTACTAACCAAATCATCATAATTGTGATATATTGTCCCTTAAGAGTAATCTAAAAACTCTAAATGCACTACAAAATATATTGCTTATGCCAACAGTAATTTAGTCACAGATTTTTTTTTTCTGTTGGCAAAAGTTACTAATACCAACAGATATATTTTTGTGGGGAATAAAGAAAGTTTTTCCTACAGAAATTTTTTATCTGTTGCTAATAGTATATTACGCCAACAGATCTTTTACCTACTTTTATATCTGTGGGTATTAGTGGTATTATACCAACAAAACTAATACCCATTCATATATCTGTTGGTATTAGTATATACGGAATATAAATATTTCAACTATTGTTATATTCCTTGACACAACACATCTATTCCCCTTATACATGAAATGCTTCTCTTATTATCATAATTGCCAATTTTATATGAAATACTAATAATATAATATATAACTAAATTTATAATTAACATTACAGTCATTGTTAATATATATTATAAATATGATAATTAAAATAATAAAAGTAATAATCAATCATGTCACGCTTCGAATAACCTATATGATAGGGTGTCACTGCTTGATCGACGTAACGGGGGTCTAGGGGGCATTGTACCCCTAGTTGTTATATCTTTTTGGGCTTAATATTATTATAATTATTTATATACTTTTTGTAAAATATCGTAATTTTTAAACTCAATTTCCTTAAACTTAATAAATAACTGTTATTATTGTAAGAATTATTTTAATAAATATTATAATAAAAATAATAATTAGTTAAGTCGCTTTTAAAATAATTTAGGATGGGAATTTTGCTGACCGGTCAGTGAGCTGGGAGTCTAGGGGCAATGTATGTAGTGTAACACCGTACTTCTTAAAAACACAATATTTATAAATATTAGTGTTAATTTATAATTTTTAACATTTAATTTAATTTTAATTAAATTATTTAATTTAAATCGTATTTCTATTTTAATAAGTGTTCTGATTTATTTAACATAAAATCTTTTATCAGATAAATCTTTTGTTTATTTTGAAAAAAGTGTTTACAAATTTTTTTGATTAAATATAATCTAATTAAAATTATATTTTTGATAAATTTTTTTAGATATTTTAGTATTTAAAAAAAAATATCGGTACCGCCCCCACCCCCTTCCTTATTTTCTTTCCTTGCTCTCTCTATTCTTCCTTTCCTTAGATCCCGTTCTATTGTTTTTTCGTGTGACCTTGCGCCCGATCCCGACTCCTCTGCATTCTTCCTCCTGCGTTTCGTTGGCCACAACACCACCAACACACTACCTCGCCACCGCTCGACCACCGCACCACAGCCTACAGCTCATTCGGTTGTCGTCGTCTACGGCAACATTCCAACATCGGTGGAGTAGCAGTAGTGGCGCAACCAGCAGCGCACGAAGATAGCAGCAGCGGGCCACCGTCCGGCCGTCACTAGCGTCGCTCTGCCACCGGCGAATGGTCCTGTCGCACCGAAGAAGCTTCACCGCCCTTTACCCACACTGTCTTTGTTGAATTCGTTTGGTATATTTTTCCCGAACCCTAACTTTTTATTTTGATTAATTTTGAAAGAATTGGCTTTAATTAAGCTATATTAGTTGTTTAATTGAGTATATATGTATTGTATGATTGAATTGGATGGGCTAATTGTGTGGTATATGTTGATTTCTGGAATTTGGAATTTTTGACCCAATTATGTTCGGATATCTCGGATTCATTTGATTAAGCTATTTTGGATAATTTTATTATGAATTATACTTTGAAATGTACTTAGTTTTATATTGGAATTGTCAATTTGAGAAATTCGTGCGAAATTAATCGGAATTTGATTTTTAGGTCAAATTCTTGTAGATTTAAATTGAATTGTGTAATTGAGTTAATTTACTAAATTGATTATACAATTTGTAATATAATATGTTTAATTTCATTTTTCGAATCATCAATTTAAATATTTTGGCAAGATTTGATCGGATTTGCAGTCCGGGCTCAAATACCCTTATTATGTTAAATTAGGTATTTTATTTATTGTTTTTAATCAATTGAGTATATAATATGTTATAAAATTGGTTTAATTGCATTTCTAAACATTCAGTTTAAATAAATTAATAAAATTTGATCGAATTGCATTTTTGGTCCTAAAACCCTAACTTTCAAATGAAATTATGGAATTTGTCATTTGTATAGTGGTTAGAGGTCATCTTATAATGAGAGAAATGTATATAGACTATCAAAGGTGTGTTTGAATTTTTCATGGGGAACAAAGGGGCAATAAAGATAATAAAATTTCAGATTTGGGGTTTGATGATGATATAGGGTTTGATGATATGTATGATGGTTTATGTGATGATGTTATTGAGATGGTATTGGATGAGACATCTCGTATTTTAACCCTACTAATATGACATCTCAACGATATGTGGTAGAAAAAAATAATATATATATCGCTGATATTTGCTGATACTGACCAATACTAACGGATATTGGCTAGCTATATTTACTATTATTATTTATCGATAGTTATTGTAAAAAATAAAGAATGTTTATGCTGCTACAAATACAAAATATAAAGTATCCTCTGCAATGCTCTGATATTTGCTATTGAATCTTTATGTTGTGTCAACTTGTCGACTGGTGGTATTTGTGATTTTGTATCTGTAGGTCTGATGAGATGTGAGAAATAGGTTTGAGTTCATGTTAAAAGACGCCCGCATTTGCTATTTCTTATCAGTGAAAAGATCAGACTCGTATATTGTGAAATCACAAGGTGCTTCAAATTGTGTTTGGTAGAGTAAGAGATTAGCTAGAGTTATAGTCGGTTGCAACTGATAGCTAGTATCATTGACAAAGGAGGAACTTACAAAACTGTGGATACTCCCACTCTATAAGGATGCCATTAGGGTGCCCATTATTATGGATGGTGTTATGCCCTACACTACCAAAAATGGTATGCAACAAAATGGCTAATCCATTATCCATCGTCCTCTACATTAGGCTCAATGGTTGGTTCCCCTTTTTCAATCTCATCATCCTTTACTCCCTCGGAGACTATGGAGTTGTTAGGTCTTGCAATATGCCCTAGTTCCCAAAGTGAACTTATCCCCACATTTGAAGCATAACTCGAGTAACCGCCTCAACTCTCTAAGACTATGGGTTGGTGGAGAAGGGATTAGATTTGGCTTTGATTAGGTTTTGTATTGTAGAGGACCAATGGCTCTGGCCATGGTGGAGATGCAATATGGTTTATCTATAATTAGATTTATCTAATTTTGTAAAGTAACATAAATGAAATAAAAAATATATGTAGTGAAGCCAAATATTAATTCATTTATGATCGGTTTGGTTTGGAATAAATGTAATTAATGAAGGTAAATCAATTGATTTAACCTATTTGATAACAAATTTTTTTAATGTCAACTAAATAAATTGAAATTAAATTTATATCTTTGTTACTTTGACAAACCAGATTTTTATTATATTATAATTTTAGGATAATAAAGACGAAAGTGAAAACATAAATAAATTTTATATATTGAACTCAATTCATATAATAATTTTAAAATATTTACTTTCATTTATTTAAATTAAGTTAATATCATTTAAAATATTTTAAAATACTTATTTTAATTTACCTTTACTCAATTTATTTAAATTATTTTTTAATACCTCCACACGGATCCAAATGGTTTATTACACGTGGGGTGTGCCGTATATAAGGCCGTAGAAAGCGTTATCGACTCATCGTTGTCCAGATTAGGGCTTTCTAGTTGCGACCTTTCCCTCCCTTGTCCGAATAGAATTTGCAGCAAACAAGCAATATAGAGGTGCGACTAGATCCGTGCATCTTTAATTTAGATCTGTTTTGGTTATTCTCGGTCGAAGATAGGCAAAAACAACTTCAGTCAGGTAATCTCTTTCGTCTTTTTCTATGCCGCTATTTTCTCGATGGATTAATTGTCGAAATTGAATTGTGGATAAGCGATTGCTTGTTGTTTATCTTCACTGTACATGCCTGCCGTATAATTTTCTATGAAGTATTTGTTTCGAAGTCAAATGAAATGTGAGTACTTGATATTAGAGGGACAGAATCAGGGGGAGAGGGAAACTTACTGGAACCCTATTCTGCATCATTTCTTGCTACCTTTTTGAATCGCAGCAGATTCGGTACTTTTAAGTAAGATTTTTGACAGCAGAGTTGGTTTTCAGTCTCAATTTAGGTTTCTAATGCTGTTTTATGATGGCTATGATCGAATCGATAATCGTTCCTATCCCTTTGTTGTAAATATTTGTCAGACTTTTCCAGCTGACGGGTGACCTGGTGGATGACATGGAAGCTAGTGAGCAGCTGGTCACACGCAATTCCTAGTCATTTGGAACTAATCGTGAATTCTGTTAGGTAGTTCAGACTCTTTGATTTCTGTTGCTTGTTAGGCTTCTGCTAAACAGTTGATGATAGTTGTGTTGGACGTGTGATGTTGAACGGCCTTCTTCCACTGTCTCTTGAGTTTTATCTCTTCTTCCCTCTCTCTCCTCATTTCCTTACCCTACCTCTCTCGTCATTCTCTTAATTCTGCTAGGTCACAGCTAAGGTTGTGACAATTGGTATCACAGCTCCTGATCCTTCAGTCCAAATATGCTGGCCCGAGCAAAATCCAAAATGGCTGATAACATGCGATTGAACACCATGAGTATCCAAATTCAGGAATGATGATCCAAAACTAGTGAAATTGAGAAGCAAGTCACTGCGGTTCAACATCTGGTGGCCATCGTGACAAGGCTCTGGAGGCAAAGCTGGAATTGGGGCTCAATGAGATAATGGAGTTGCTACAAGAACCAGACAAGGGGAATAAAATTGACTTAGCTTAGGCTTATTCTCCTTCTACACACCATTTATCTCCTCCAGCATGACTTGAAAGTAAGGGTCTTTTACGGTTCTTGGTTATGTCTTCTCCTTCACCTTTGAGCATTCGGGCTTGGTTATGTCCTCTCCCAAACTGGGGTTTCCTAGTTTTGAGGGCTTTCGCCCTCAAGTGTGGCTTAATAAATGCTATAAATACTTTCAGATTTTTAAAGTTGCTGAAAGTCATCGGGTATCTCTGGATTCATTGTACTTAAAACTCTGGATTCATTGTACTTAACAAACATTGCTTAACATTAGTTTGGCAGCCAATCAGAGCAGCCATGAAACTCCTTTCTTGGGTTGAATTCTCTCAGGCTGTATGTGCTATGTTTGGCGACCCACACTTTGTCATAGACCAGTTTGATAAATTCAAACAAGTGGGTAGTGTGGATGACTACTATGCACAATTTAAGAACCTCAAGGACCTAATGCTACTTCATAAATCATAACCCAAGCCTTTCCCCATATTTTTTTAGTGACTTAAAGGAGGAGCTAAAACATGATTTGCTGATGTTTAATCCATCAAACTTATATCAAGCCTTGGATCTAGCCTATTGCAAGGAGACACCACTAGTTAGCCAAGTTTGTGGACAATATAGGCTGCCATATTGCATCTCCACCATGGCCAGAGCCATTGGTCCTCTACAATACAAAACCTAATCAAAGCCAAATCTAATCCCTTCTCCACCTACCCATAGTCTTAGAGAGTTGAGGCGGTTACTCGAGTTATGCTTCAAATGTGGGGATAAGTTCACTTTGGGAACTAGGGCATATTGCAAGACCTAACAACTCCATAGTCTCCGAGGGAGTAAAGGATGATGAGATTGAAAAAGGGGAACCAACCATTGAGCCTAATGTAGAGGACGATGGATTAGCCATTTTGTTGCATACCATTTTTGGTAGTGTAGGGCATAACACCATCCTTAATAATGGGCACCCTAATGGCGTCCTTATAGAGAGTGGGAGTATCCACAGTTTTGTAAGTTCCTCCTTTGTTAATGATACTAGCTATCAGTTGCAACCGACTATAACTCTAGCTAAGCAACAGAGAGAAAAAGGTTTACCCAATTGAAATGTAAGGGCTTCAAGTGGCTTATGCAGTAGCATTCTTTCATGGCAAACCTACGTTTCCTACCCCTTAGAGGAATTTACTTATTTTTAGGGATTGATCGGATGTGTGAGCAGTGTTTGAAAGAGCCTAAGACACACCTAGGCGATAAGGGTCTTGGAGCCTAGGTGCCAAAATGACTCAAAAAAGCTTAAAAAATGATTAAATGACTAAAGTTTTCGAGAAAAAAGTCTATTGTAACAAGAAAATACTTAGAAAAATAGCAACCTATGAGTTTAATACTACCAATACTAGCAAGCTACTAAAAAAGTAGTCTTCTATATAGTACATCTTCATCCTCCAATGCATCTAATTCTTTTTACCCATAGCCTTCATCTTCATCCTCCAATTCTTCTTCCTTTATTTCTTGTCTAGGCATATAACTTTGTGAGCTATTGCCGTTGCCACCACTTGCACCCACTTCTCCCAGCTAAATCATTCATTACTTTTATCAATGTCCTTAAAAAAAATGAGATCAATCTTGTCCCTCAACGGATATTTCTCAATCAAAGCTCGATTGTACTGCACATGGACTAAATCATTCAATCAGGATTGTGCAAACCTATTCCTTTTCTTGGTGCGAATATATAAAATTGGATAACTCACTTCATTAGTTGGTCAAGGCATTTAACGACTAACAATTTAAGTATAATATAATGATGTACTTACATGCTAAAAAATACTCTAGTTTCTCTAACTCTGTATGAACTACATGTTAGACAATAAATTGTTGCAAATTAGGAGAAGAAGACCCGTAGGCTGCTCACCATATAGCTGCAATGGTATTAACATTTAAAGATTTAAATCAAATAAAATGGGCATAACAATAAATAATAATAATAAAAATGAAAACACATAAAATAGCTAAATTGATGCTTGAATACATACTTCGGGATTTAGTCTTTCTATGCCTAATAGTCGTAGGATTTTCGAATAAACCATCGGCATTTTTGTAAGCACCGAGCTCCTCCATTATCTAATCTTGATTATAAATGATTGGAACCAATCTTTGGATGCACTGGTATAAGCCACCCACGACTTCTACTCAAGTTGGGGAATATTATAAAAGAATTCTGGATTAAGAAAGTGCCCAGGTGCATGCAATGGGTGATGAAGTTGGCATTATCATCTATTGTCGATCATTCAAAAAACATCAATGTACTTTGATTCATTTCTATTAAAGTTGGATGCGATAGTCTCCTTAGTCCGATCCGTAGCCTCATAAATATAACCCATAGCTAACTTTCTCTCACCATCAACCACTTTGAGTGTATGGACCAATGGCCCGGTCAACTTAAGAGCATGAACCAAGCCATACCAAAATGTAGGCATTAAAACAGTTTGGCTAGCTCTTTTTCCTCTTGATTCCTTGGTCCATTTACTAGTTAATGAAAAATCAATTGTTAGAGCTTGGATCTTGTTTTAAATTCAAATCACACCTACATATAATAATTATAAGTGTGCACATGTATTCCTAAATAGGTAGGAGTTGGTACTTATTACATATCCACTTTTGATAGGTGAATAACTTTCTTAGGTTATCTCGTTGCTTGTGTATTGATCTTCATAACACAGTAGAGCAATGAATGGTGTGTTGTAGGGTTCATCTCTTGAGTAGAAGTTGCTTTGAGATACACTTAAGAGCCCATTTTATCACATTTTCCAAAGCCACTTCCCTAGTGCTACTTGATTCCACACCGCAAATCCTTCGAACCAACCCCCATTCCTTCTTTGGCAAACAAATTGTTTTCTGAGCAACAAGAGTGTTTGATGAGCCGTACCACAATAGAAGAACCTCTTGCAAACTTGTTCCACTTGATCCAACCTCTGGGAGAGTGAATACTATGGAAATAAATATGGGCTGATTTGTTGATGTATCGGTGATACATCTAGATTTTGAGCATATTGTTACGCATGTTGACATGCAATGGAGAAACAACAGCCTCGGGGAGGGTGGATACTATGGAAATAAAGATGTATTTGGGATACATCAAGATTTTGAGCATATTGTTACGCAACATTGTCGACACGCGATGGAGAAACACCTTGCAACCGATATGCAACGATATACATTGATATTTACATATATTTGATATAGATTGATAATTATCTAAAAGATCACGCCCTAACATAATATTAATCGTGTCCAATGCATTAGTGCCATGACTATAGCATAAATAGCTGTATCAATCTGGGGCTCATAGGTTCACTGATGAGAGCATAGTTTTAGTAATCAGACTAGTGTCATAACTGGTTTAGTGGTTGGACCAATGGTTTGAACTAATCGGACCAATAGTACATGTTAGGTAAAAAAATGTAAAATATTAAACTATACATAAATGTGATTAGCTTTCAACTATTTTTGGACTGATTAGTTTTTGGATAGATTCATCGATTTTAGCTAGTCTGGCCAGTTTTGACTAGTTTTCAAGCTCGAATGTGACCATTGGTTCGAACTAGTTCAACTGGTGGTTCAACTGGTTTACTAAAGATAAGTAAAATCTATACATATTTAAAAAATATATATATAATTTAATAATTACTATTACATATTATGGAACACAAAATTATACATTTCATCATAAAGAGACTATTACATATTTGTATAAGATAATAAAATATGCAAATTCTTTGGTAATGAATCTACTCATGCATAGATACGACAATAAGCTTGAATATGTACTTAGGCCCATCTTTACGAAATAAGTTGTTGATAATAACTGAAGTTGAACATCAAACATTGGACAAGATATTAAAAAGGAAGATCCAAGCCTAGATCAATGCTCCAAAAGTCCAATTATTGAGACTAGGAGAAACATCAACTAGATGACGTTCCCTGTGTTTGCATTTCATATCAAATCAAGCACCTTAATATTATTTAGATTGATGGACAACAAATCATCATAAAGTATATCACGACCAAAAAGATCAAGCTTTTTACAGAGATGTAATATGGAAAATAACATAAGATACATGATAAAGTGAAAATTCCAACTTTTGATGCTCTATAGAACATAATTTTTCACCATAATAGATTTTTGATTGAAGAAAATAGAATTTGATTTGAACAACAAGAACATTTAAACAATTATTCATGGTTGAGACAACATTTAGTAGCATATAATTAGGTCCAAGTGCATTAAAGGTTGAACAAAAACACGAGCAAACATGAGCAAGGAGTACTCATACTTGAATCCTTGCTCCTCCTTGCTTTATATAAGCTATTCTCAATGTAACCTATGCCAAGAAAAGCAATGTTTGGAAACTAGTTACTTATGCTTATTTAGACATGAACATGAGATTGAATTTTAGGATCAGTACACCAAATCAAGACAAGATTCAATAAACAACACAGGTAGACTCGTGAACATGGTGATTGCTAATTATTTGCTCTAGAGGGAGGAGCAACAAACAAACATGAACATTAAAATTTTTAAGCCCATAGTAATTAATTGATTCTGAATAACAACTCACTATATAGGTTGGAATTAATGGAGAGCAACAAGCTCAAATTGGTTTCAAACTTTCAATTTTTAACTAATCTAGTTAAGATGCAAGATCATGTACTCACCTAAGATTAGAATGGATTGAATCGTGTGAGCTAGTCGATGAAGTATGAATGACGACCAACGACCGACAACAGTTGATGACAATGATTGTACAAAGAAGACGACCTAGCATGTGGCGGCAATGGAGAAGGGCGATTGTCGATAGCTCAGTGGCTGATGAGTGAAGATGATGGACAAACTGGCGCTCAAGCCTCAAGCTCCTAAAGGTCACAAACACAAACAAATTTGAAGACGGCAAAAAAATGCAACACAAGTAAGTACTATTAGGGTTGAATCAAATGACATTGTTGCCCTAGTAGTTAGAAGAAAGAATTATTTTTTAAAAGAGGATAAATTTGGAGTGTTTTGCTTGTTGTTAGAGCTTGACTGGTTCGGCTATAAACTAATGGCTGCTGTTTTTTTTTTTTTGGTAAAACAAGTTTAATTAGATGGCTAGACTAGCAAGGTGTTCGGTTCACTGGTTCGATCGGCTGATCTAGTTCGGTTTTTAATACTATGGCCATGACAGTAATCAAAACCATGATTTTATTTTTTGTTGACTACCTTATAAGCCGAGTGAGTTGCTCTAATGATTTCCAAATAGTTTTAGAATGAAATGTGCTTATGATAGAGGGACTCCACATGAGTAGAGTGTTAAGAGGAGCAGTGCTTGAAAAAGCACGCCTAAGGCGCAAGGCGATAGGCGGTGGGGGCTTTTTTGGTGCTAGGCGAGGTGATGCGAGTGAGGCACATGTAAGGCGGCTGAGGTGCGCCTAAGGCGTAGAAGCTCAAAGGCGTAGAGGTGCGCGTTTTTGAGCAAAATATCCTTTCAGCAGATAAAAATCACATAGGGAGCCAAGGACCTAGGGGAGAGGAGTAGACATTTTTTGGAAAAAGAGAAGCCTATTTATAGTTTTGATTGGGGAGAGCAATAGTTGTTTTGGAAATATCAAGCAGGGATTTAGGGGAGAGGAGTAGACATGCACATGCCTTTCAGAAGAAAAAAAAATCATACAGAGAGTTAGGGACTTAGGGGAGAGGACTAGACATGCACATGCTTTTCAGCAGAAAAAAAATCATGCAGGGAACCAGGGACTCAGGGGAGAGGACTAGACATTTTTTGGAAAAGGGTAAGCCTATTATAGTTTTGATTGGGGAGAGCAATAGTTGTTTTGGAAAAGATGCTCATTCTGCAATCAACAAGGCTGCAAGCCTAAAAGCAGAGTTAGGGGTATCAGGTAAATATTAAAAAAGGAAGTAAAATTCATTTTTTAAACACATAGGTAGTATTAAACTCATATTAAAAAAAAAACAGAGTCAAAGATGAAGAGACAGACCATAGAGAGCTAAGAACCAGAGACAACAAGAAGAAGGTCCACAATCCACACTATCTGCTAGTATTGGTAGTATTAAGCTCATAGGTTGTTATTTTTCTAAGTATTTTCTTGTTATGGTATATTTTTATTCTGAAAACTGAGTCATTTAATCATTTTTTTGGCTTTGAGTAATTTTGGCGCCTCACATCGCCTAGTCGCACGCCTTCTTCTTGTGCCTAACGCCTAGGCTCCAAGACCCCTATCGCCTAGGTGCGCCTTAGGCCTTTTCAAACACTGAAGAAGAGTACCTACATGTCGGTCAACATCAAAGGCTCATTGAGGATTTTGAAATATTTCTCTGGAATTAGAGATGTAGCAGTAAGGGGTAGTTTTGGTTTACAAGAAGGAATAATTTAGAAAAGTTATATAGTTCCAAATGATTTCTGGCAAGAAATTACCAATAGCAGTTGACAAGAATTTTGTCCCTGAAACATTTGAAACAAAATAGCTAAGTGTCCGTGCAGCCAAGGTAACATCAGTAGGTCATTGGCAGAGTGCCACATAATTCATATCTTCAAGATTACATGGGGATACTTTTGGTCTTTTTGATCAAATCTTGACCCTTGTTCTTCATTTTCTTTGTCATAAACCTGTCTCTGAATGTTCTCATTATATCCTTCTGTCTTGTTCTCTCTCTCCAACCCACCCCTCCAACAGTCCCACCCCATAGCTTGCCTATTTTCTACTCAGGTTACCCTTTTAAAATATATATATATATATATATATATATATATTTGATCATAGATTTACGCAAATTGCTGTTAAGCATTTGCTGGTTGTTTTACTCTATAAGATGCTTTTTGTTTTACTTGTCTGTAACTCGTGTGGTTTTGTTTTCTAGAAGGTAAAAGAACCACATAAATGGAGCTTAAGGCTGTCAAAGATGGGTTTGATCATGTCATGAAGAAGCAGAAGCTGTGTCCATCCAAATGCCATGATGCTATAGAACAGATATCCCAGGAAATTGAACAAGCTTTGGTAAAACTGCAGGAAGTTGATGCTCCTTCCTCCCAACCTGATCCCAAGTCTGTGATCAGCGAGTTGAAAACTAAGTTAAAGGAGATGGGTCCGATGAGTGAGGTAGATGTTGCTCAGAAGGACCTGAATGGAGCATTGAGCAGATTTCCAAAGACCCTAGAAAAAGCCTTCAATTCAGATATTTCTAAAGCTTATAGAAATGTTGATTTTGACACGCACACAATTAATCAGATCATAGCCAGTCATCTATACAGGCAAGGGATGTTTGATGTTGGAGACTGCTTCACAGCTGAGGCCTGTGAACAAGGGGCTGCTGCTATGAAATCGCCTTTCATTGAGATGTTCAATATTGTTCAAGCCATGAAATCTAGGAATTTGGAACCTGCCCTTAGCTGGGCTGTAGCCAACCGTGAGAAGCTCAAACAGAGTGGATCTGACCTTGAGCTCAAACTTCACCGCTTGCAGTACATAGAAATCTTGCAGAAAGGAGGGAAAGATCAAGCGCTTAAATATGCTAGAGAATTTATCTCGCCTTTTGCTTCCAGCCACATGGCCGAAATTCAGAAGCTGATGGTATGTCTATTGTGGGGTGGGAAACTAGAATCTTCCCCTTACGCTGACATGCTCTCTCCTGAGAATTGGGACAAATTAGCTGAGGAGCTGACCCGTCAATATTGCAACCTGCTCGGACAATCATTTGAGTCTCCGTTGAGCGTGGCAGTAGCAGCTGGAGCTCAAGGGTTGCCTACACTTCTGAAGCTGATGAATGTGATGACAGGGAAGAAACAGGAATGGCAGACTATGAAACAGTTGCCCGTGCCTGTAGATTTGGGTCAGGAGTTTCAGTTCCATACAATATTTGTATGCCCAGTAAGTAGGGACCAGGCAAGCGAGGAAAACCCGGCGATGCTTATGTCGTGTGGGCATGTTCTGTGCAAGCAATCTATCATGAAGCTTTCGAAGAACAGTACCAAGACTTTCAAATGTCCTTATTGCCCGTCTGAGATTGATGCATCGCGTTGTAAACAGTTATATTTCTGATGTTTTACTTTTCTTTCCACCTTTTCTCTCCATTTCTTATTAATATTTGTTTCTGTTAGACGTTTATGAACTTCATGTGTATGTGTAGCCGAATATGGCAATGTTGGAATGTATCAACGGAGGAGTTTGTAAATAGACTAAATTCTTTATGTATCACTGCCCAAGAAATGCGCACTCGAACCAAATGGTTAGTATTGTTCAGTATGCATTCCCATTTGAACGATTCCTTAGCGATCTTAGCTTCCAGTTGTTTTGCTGTGCTTTGTTAAACGCAATCATACATTTCTTTCAGATTTTGCACCAGGGATGTTTTACCATGCAAAGATATAACTTGTCATAGTAGAAATCGGACAGTTATCAGACGTGAAAAAACAAAGAGAAAAAAGACATCGCCGGGACTTTTCAACGTCCGGGAAACCATAAACTCAACTAAAACGTGTCGCAAGAACAGTGTGTACATGGTTTCCCGCGCTTTGTAATTTATGCGTCCTCCTATGATGTCCAAAGAGAGAAAGAACAATGCTGCAAAAGGTTTTGGTGGTGGGTGGAAGATAGTGGCTGTCGTATCCAAGCGGCAGAATATGCATGGACTTCCTTAATTTTCTCCTGTCCTGGCCTGGGTTTTTCTTTAAATTGTTAGTGGGCGGTACGAAGTGGAAAACAAAAAATAATTGTGCATAATGAAATGTTTCCCCTTCATAGGGATTCGCAGCACCTGGACTGGCCAGGTTCACAGTAAAGAATAAATATGCAGATGAGTAGTAAGCATCAGCAGCATATTGCGCACATCGAAAGCACTATTTGGAGCGTAATTTCGGGAAGCTATGCTGGCCGAAAAGTTCAAAGTTCAAGCGAACAGAATGTCAAACCTATTCCGGACTGCTTAATTAAAAATAATTACTACTTCATATGCATCTTTTGACAAAGCTTGCAATTATCTTAATTGCCATTTATCTTTTTTTTTTCTTCTAATTTTTGAGGCAAAGATGAAAATTATATTTATGTTTTTATTAATTCTTAGTACTACAATGTGATAGTCTATCAATTGATTTTTAACACCCTTTTTTCGGTCTTTCACGTTGTTTGTAACATTATTTGTATATATATTCTAATTAAAGCATTGCTTCTGCTGAGGAAAAGTTTTCACTTCTTTTCATACGCTACTTCGCGCACACAACCTTTCCACATCAATCGTGAAGCTAAAGTCATGCTAGTTTTATGCACTACCAAAGTTAAAAATAAAAATAAAAAAATTATTATTTAAATGCAATTGATTATTCAGGCACCGTAACTTTTTATCGAGGGACATGACATGATGGATGTCACGTAGCAGCTAACACAACAAAGTAGTGTAGCTCCGAAGTCCGAACTACTACAATATATACTCTAGCGTTTGTTTCCGAAATTTCATTGGATCACCAAATTAAGTTTGTGCTCATTATGACACCGAATCGCTGATTGAAAAAGAAAAAGAAGCTATCATAATGTTTACTACGACTGGAATTATATAAAATGTTTGAGAAATTAGGATGTAGGGGATCGATCTATTTAAATTAATCTTATATTGTTTTTATGATTTAGGAAAAATCTTTAAAATAAGGCAATTCACAGGAACCCAAGACCGAGAGGTGAGGAAGCAAGTGGGTTATTGTGAATTTTGTAATGACATAGGGACGTAATGTGATCTTTGAATACATATATTTTATAGTTTTTTTCCTAGTTAATATCTTACTATAAATGGTGAAAATATATATTTAAAGATAGTATATTTTTCCGAACGAAATAGAATAAAAATAACAAATAGAATAAAAATATAGGGATCAAGTAATCTAGTTACCAAACGAAACCTCGTTTATTATTCAAATTTGGCGTCATATTTCTTTCGTAAAAGATCCACTTGTGCGACTCTTATTTAGTTGCAAGCCACGATCCTTATTAGAAACTCTATAATTTCCTATACACTACACGTACGCTCTTTTTCAATGTGTTAGGACCTTTCTGATGTCCTTACAAATATCTTAATTTATTTTCCTTTTCTTCTTCTTTATTTAGGTTCGCCTTGTTAAAGACTCAATTTAAATTATTTATTTAACTAAACTATTATAAAAATAAAGCTTGAGCTCATTTACAGTATAAAAGTTTGTTTGTGAGCTCGGCTCATTTACTATAAAAGATCGCGAGTCGGCTTGTTAAAAGCTCAATTCATTTATAAATGAACTAAACTTGAGTTTCAATTTTACCCAAGCCCACCTTGGTTTGGCCCGGATCGTTAATAACCCTAAACACAATAGTACCCTAACCTTAGAATAAGAACAAACCACCAATCGCTCCTCTTTCCCCCCGCCCCTACTAAAAAATGTTATAGAACTTTGTATGGCACCCTAGGTAACTCCATAGTATTGTACTAGGCTTAGTCCATGTACATATTATAATGTATTATAGCTTAAGAAGGAGGATTAATGGTCAAAGTTTGGTTTTAAAATGTATGAAGGGCAAATACTTAAAAATAGAAGGAGTGATGAATGAGGTTGCATCCCCATACATTTTATCAATAGTATTTTCATTAAAATATTATATGATTTTTATTTTATAGTACTCATTTTAGTTTAATATTTCCAAATCGTTTCCTTTACATTCGGTATATGATATACAGTGATCCAATTACTAATCCTACAACTCTTATCAAACATATAAATGCAACGTGACTATCAACATAAATTCGAAAATAACGTCAACCTAAAATCAAAAATTATCATCACTACCAGTCTACCACTACCATATATTTGTGTTGTAAACTATAGATACTTGGCTTCCGCTATACTCCACAATTCGTTTTCTTTACTTACTTTCATTGGAGCCCATCCTTATCCTTCATTATCATCGTATTATTATATTACCCATCCCCATCCTTCTACAATGTAGACGTTCGAGCAAGTTTTTTCTTTTTTTCCCCCCGGGTAATGATAGCATAAAATTTATACAACCACCACTACTTCTACTACTACTATATACAAAACACTCGCGATCCCCCACCCAACCTCTCCTTTGGGGCCATACGTTGAGAAAGGTTACGTAGCTGGCAAATTTTCTATGACTGCTTGCTCTGCCCTCGGAGTACTACAATTTACAAATACGTATATGCAATGTAAGGATGCATGATTAATTTCAGGTGTAGGACTACGGTAGTCACATACTACAAAATTCGAAAGCTGCGTTCAACCACTCCCATTGCCACATCATCAATTTCTAGCTTTGAGACGATTGGGCCCATCATATACCATAAGCCCTGGCTTTCCCTTTTTCTTTCAACCACTTTAATTCGATTGGTCTTTTTAGAAGCATTTTGGGATGTGTCCCGTTGGGAAAGTTGAAAGCTGGCTGTAGGGATAAGGATTCGAGTGACAACTGGTAGGGTAGGGTAGGGTAGGGAACCTCACCAAAAGCAAAAAGGCACAGAACCTAAGAGACTAAACAAACAGAGGAGAGAGAGAGAGAGAGAGCAAATGAAATAAGAAGGGGAAGAAGGGCTCAAAATGAAAATGATTCCTTTTTAATCTTAATCAAATCGAAAAAAAAAAGAGACAAAAAACATAACATTTCCATCAAAATTTTATTCTTCTTTCTTCGCCCGATCCAACATGCTCCCTTCTACCGGCAACTTGCCTTTATCCCTTTCCTCCCTGCCGTCGGCATAAATCTACTACGTTTGACGTTTCCTTCCTCCAGCTAGTAAGCAGCTAACATTCGCATACTAACAAAGGAAATGAAAAATAAATATAAGATCTTAAGAATGAGATGCCGCGCGGCGCTACTACATTTATTTCTCAGCCGTTTTGCCCCGATTCTAAGCTTCTAAGAGACTAACACTAAAAGTCCATTTATATAAGTTGATTTTGCTATATAAAGCAAATGAAACGATCTTTACTTCCACATTTTTGAATGCATTCGAATCTCTCTTTTTATTTTAAAACATTTCATATATATCATAACATGTGAGAAAACAGTAAAGGGATTTTAAACTTCTCTAAAGAGTAAGAGATATCTTCAATTAAAGTAATAACAATAATAATAAGATTATCTAATGGTCGGATAAGGACTAGACAGTACTATTACCATTAACAAATTAATGATAATCATTTGGACTGGGGTAAATTATAAACATTAAAAATTTATTTAGATGAGAAGATATGAGTATGAATGACAATAAATGTTTTAAAATAATATTATTCTACCTTAGATGAAATTTATTTTAATTCTATTATATATTATTAGGGTAGATTGAAATAAATAAAGATTATATTATTTATTTATTTTAACTTTCACCTTTGTTACTACCAAGGAAATAATTCACTCCGAATAATCTAGGTAAAACTTTCAAATAATATCCTCAAAAAGAGATATTTTAAAGTTAATCGAACTTAAGAATAAAACTTAACATTTGTTCAAAATTGATTTACCCTGATACAAACAAAAAATTTATCTGGACTTAATAAATATTATCTGAATGATATGTTAAAATATTTATCTTATTTTCCTCTAATTTAATAAACTTTTAATATTTATTTTTACCATAATTTATCCGAATCAAAATGAAAATATAAGAATTAGATGCAATTATTCCGTTGGTTGTAGAACCTGTAAGCTTAAAAGAAGTTGAGAGGACAGCTTTGGATTTTTCCCTATAAATTTACCGATAATGTTTATTATATCTAAAATCTATTAACAATTTCGAAACTTCCACTTTTCTTCTTTAACTTTTCTCACCCTAATCAACCAAATTCAGAATATGGTAAAGACAAAACCCCATAACCTTCTGGCAGGAAAGTGCCAAGCCGTCCTCTCCTGTTTGTCTCTAGATTACCACCGTCCATTCTCGTCCTCCTCTACTTTTATTACACTTCCCATTTTCGCCATGCATGCTACCTTTTTTCCCTCCCCCCTTCATCCTTTTCCACCCTCTAATCGACTCGAGTCGAGCGCTACTTTAAAAATAAAAAGAAATACAAAATAAAAATAAAAATAAAAAATTAGAATCTGGCGTTTTCGAAGCCGTGCAAGTCGCTGACTCTATTCATCGACTTTCTCATAACTGCCACCTTAGCAAGCTTCTCAGCCGCTTTCCAAGCCGAAGTCGGCGTAAGCGGCTGCCCTTTTTCGTCAATGAAAGTCATCTCCTTCTCTCTCCCTCCCACCCTCCGTCCTTGGTCCTGCTGCATCTGGATCTGCCGGCGCCAATGCAGCTCAGCCATCTCAGCTTCTATGCTGCGAAGGTAACAATCTGCTGAGCCGTCAGAGTTTCTCTGCATCAACAACGCTCGAGCTGAAGACAGCAACTGATGAGCTTCATTGAAGTCCTTGCGGTCTATTAGTCTCCTACTCTCAGCTACGGCTCTGGTCACAACAAAGAGACTCCTCAGCCGTTGGATGCTTGGTTCTGATGATCGGAGTGTATGAGGGCGAGGCACGATGACGGCATGTTCCTTCCCGTTGATTAGCTCATGTGTAATGGGGTCCTTACAAATGGACCGTACGGTCAGAAAATGGTGAGTACCAGTCGCTGTCGATGGAGCCTTCAACTCGAGAAGAATCTCCCTCTCTTCTTGAGCGTACATGTCGCCGAGTTTCGCTGAACCGGCGCGGAGCAGTCCAGGCCTACCAGTGCAGGAATAGACTCCGGAGATCTCCGCCGTCGCTGAGCCGGTGGAGAAACCAATCTGCAGCCTGAGGTCTGAAACGACCACGCTTAATAAGCCCCCTATGCACTTGTTCAGATCATCTTCTGAGAGTTGGTCCTGGCCATGGCTACTCTCGTACGCGCCGATATTTAACCAATGAACCGGGATCTCAAGAGGAGAGTATCGAGTTGAAGACACGAAAGGGAACTGATGGCTCCTCTGATTAGCATCAGATGCCTTTTCATCGGGGCCGTCAGATAGGAGAATGATGCTGGCGGCAGGATTTTTCTCCCGACGGTCCTGGATCACCTTAGCTGCCTTCCTCAGCGCATCATTCACACACGATCCTTGGCTACATATAAGCGCGTCAGTTATTCTACGTGCCGATCGCCGACCAGTAGAAGTCATCCGTCTAAACGGCAGCAATCTCTTCGAGTTGGCGGAGAAGGCGACGATCGAGAGACGGTCAATCGATGAGAGAGAAGATATGACCAGACGCATTGTTCTCTTTATCATCTGTAGCCTAGAGAATGTAATTCCTCCCCCCACGTCGAGCACAGCCACCAAATCAACCGGCGGTCTCCTTGACAAATTTGACGGCGGCGGCGGAGCTTTAATTTTTACAACGACAGCATAAGTCTCGTGGCTCCGGCCGACGGCTACGACAGCCGCCTCAGGGGAAATCCGAACTTCAATATCCCTCCGGTTGATCATTTGCTGAATCAACGATCTGGCACTGCGCGGCGTGGTAACAATCGTTGGATTGTTAACGAAGAAACCTTGAAATTCCTCAGTTCCAGATTCAGATTCACTTTTTTCATCCTCGTCGTGTTCGTCGGATTCAGGGATGGGATTGAAGCGAGCTCCACTAGTAGAAGACAACAACGACTCATCATCGTTGTATACCTTGAGATCGGAGATCTTCATTGCACCGAATGCCTTGTTGTCCAGTGAGGATTTGGCGCAATTTTGGGCAGCAAGGAGAGGCAGTTCCTTCCATTTCGAACAACAAACTGGGCAGACCAAGCCGCCTCCATTCTTTCCGACGTGAGAAGCTATGCAAGGGAAGTGAAATGTGTGAGAACACTCCGCAGTGAAAATAGCTGTACCTTGGCCAGGCTTTATGCTCTGAACACAAATTCCACATCTAGTCTGCAAATACAGGGTGGACCGAAATTTAAAAACATCAGTACAAACAGTAAAAGCAATGATTTGAAAAGATAAATAAGCAATCAATAGTTTCCAACTGGTGCTCGATGGAAGTACATGAATAACGTGCTCGAAGGAAAATCAGTCCGCTGTGCAATAAATTGACGAGGAGTATGATTAAGCAACGCACAAAATAAAAATTTTCGAGACAATTCATTTCGAAGGCACAAAAAGAAAAAGAAAAAAAAGAAGAAGAAATAGTTTCCTTACTTTGGAGATGCGGAGAGTATTTTTGATGAGGGAGAATGTTGAAGGAGAACGAGGCGACGAGGGGTTAGAATTCCGGTGAAAAAATCTAGGGCTTTTTCCGGTCTTACATTGGAGCCTAGGAGTAGTAGAATCCTGTAAGGGACTAGGAGTGGTAGAAGCAGGAACGGAAACGGATGCAGTAGTTCGGCAGCGGAGGCTAGGGCTTGAAACCGGGGGAGTCTGCAGACGAGGTGTTGACGAATTGCTTCCGGCTGGAGTAGTAGGAGCAGAGGAGGAAGAGAAGAAGTTGAATTTGGAACCAAACCTCGGACTACGATGGTTGGTGGTGGGGGCTGTGGCGGCGGCGGTTGTGGCATTAGTTGGGGTTGTTATTGGAGTGCTGGAGGTGTGACTCGGTTGTGGCGGTGGTTTTTCTGTTGCGATTTTAGGTTCGCGTTCCTTAGGAATTGATGTGCAGAAGGCTCTTCGCCATCCCGTCACCATTTTTCCTCTTCTCTTCGATACCTTCTTTCTGTTTTCAGTTATCCTTTCTCTCGTCTAAAACACACTCTTTATTATTGGAAATGGATAGAGAGTGGGGAGGGGAGAGAGGGTTTTGGATTGAGATTGAAGCGATAATTGCTGGGTGGGGGAAGAGAGAGAGACTGAGAGAGACGGGAAGGAGCGAAAGACAAAAAGACTTTTCTTAAAGAGACCCACTCTTTTTATTTCTTCTCTTCGCTTCTCTTCTCTCTTATTAGTATTTTTTTTTAACTAAATCTCTTATTAGTATTTTTTTGGAAAAGTTAGTTCGAAGTCTGATCGACAGAAATTAATAGAATAAAAATTAATATACTTTTAAAATATTTAGCTCTAAATATAAAATATTATATATATATATATATATATATATAATTATACTAATATGTGTATTTAATTATGTACAAATATATAGATAAAATTAATTATATGTGCATATAAATTAAATACTATTAAAAGTAATTTAAATATCAAATAGATTATTTAATTTTAAATAATTTAATTTAAGTGGATTTTAAAATATTTTTTCCTTTTTTTTAAACTTTAATCTCTCTATCTCTGTGAATAATGGCGAAGGAAGAGAAGAAATAATACTACAAACAAAGAGAGAAGGAAAGAAACAAACAACTTTAAGCCTCTTTCAACGTTCTGATGAAACTGTCAAATAATAAATTCCGATTCTGTGAA
This sequence comes from Tamarix chinensis, assembly GCA_030549775.1. Lineage (NCBI taxonomy): Eukaryota > Viridiplantae > Streptophyta > Magnoliopsida > Caryophyllales > Tamaricaceae > Tamarix > Tamarix chinensis. Next base: position 8,393,753 of record CM060179.1, on the reverse strand, counting down.
AGGTGATAACAGGCAGGCAGGCAGGCAGGCAGGATCGCTTACATCTTCAAGAGCTGTGAGCAAAAGTTGCGTAGTTAATTTATTTTCATTAATTTACTGACAGCTGGTGGTTAAAAAGTCAACATGGAGGCTATTTATTGGTAACGGAGATGGAGAATGTGCATTGGTGAACAGTGACCGCTGCTGATAATAACCTCGTCGTTCTTGTAATCGTCCGGCTTAAGACATGGCTTTAAGTCCCTAAAAAAACACACACAATGTTTTACTTTTACCCCCCCCCCTCCAAAACCCTTTTTTTAGCAAATTTTTTTCAATTTTTATTAAAAAAAAAAAAACGGTGCATCGATAGACCGGGGGAGGCGGTATCCCAAAGTTTTCCCTCTAGCTGCTTTACCAATTTCCTACTTCATCGCATATTTGGATTACGGTTTATCTTAGGTCAATAATGATTAACTTTTTTTAGTTTATTTCAAATTGTCAACTTATTTTGAAGCTTACAAATTTTAACTCCTTCAAAATATTAACCACCAAAATCAGTGATTAAAAGAAATTAGGATAAGTTAATTTGTAAAATTTAATCTTTCACTTTAAAATAAATAAGGTTAAAAATTATTCATCTAGGTTATTATAATAAATACCCAAACAATATTTTAAAACATTCATCCCGTCTAATCTAAGTTCACCAATTTCATTTAATCTAACCTAAGTTAACCTCACATCTAAATAATTCTTTCCATAATAAATTTCCACATTCCAATATATTCGGTTTGTTTCTAAAAGAAAAAATTTAAGTGATTTTTATTTATTTATTTATTCCAATTTTATTTTTTAATTAAAAATGTTAAGTGTACTTTTTTTTTTATTTTCACCACAATATTATGACTAAATTTATTCCTACTTAAACCAAAGTATAAATTGAAGCATCTAAAGAGAAATGTTTAATAAGAGCGCGGGATAAATTATGAAAAGTAATCAATATTTTACATTAAGATCCTAAAATGATAGTTATTTTACATAAAAATAAATACGTTCAAATAACATTCAATCAAAGATAATATCGGCCGACTCGATTTTAAATATAGATATTCCATCAGGACACACATTTTAAGAAATAATTCTTTACTAAAGTAAATAAATAATAATACTCCTACAAATATTTGAAATTATTCACCAAAGCAGACAAAAGGAAAAGCATTATTTCTTACAAAGTACTCGAGTATAGCGACGTATATATTGATGACAATAAACTTGTACATTGGGCAAATAAATCTAACACAAGTTAATTGCTTCTTAAAATTCTAATATTATTTATTTCCTTCTTATTTACCTTCTATCCTCATTGAATGCCACTCTTAAAACTTTCAAAATCTCTCATTATATATTTAACAATGATTATAGGTACAATTAGTCATTTGATTTTAGCTATTAATTTGAATTCATAAAGCTAAAATGATACTTATTGTGAAGCGGGGGCATTATAATGCTGATATAAATATTTGTGTAGCAACATATATATATATATATATATATATATATATATATATATATATATATAGAGAGAGAGAGAGAGAGAGAGAGAGAGAGAGAGTAACATAAATATTACAAATTCTTCTAGATAACCAAAGAATACATATTAATAGCAAGTATTTATTACACAAACAACAGCTAAATTTATAATTTATTAAAAATTAAGTGATACAAAATAAAATAAAATTGTGGCAAAGAAAAGCACAAATCTCATTTTATTATTTAGTTTTATTATAATAACAATATTGATATTGATTATAATAAAAATAATACTAATAATAAATTTATTGTATTTTTGATGCCATAATATTTTCTACAGTGTATTAGTTCTAGTTTATTTTACTTAATTACCAACAAAATATAAAATTAGTGTACTAATATATATATATATATTAAAAATAATTTTAATTTGGAATTAAAATTTAGAAATATAGTATTACTGATTAAATTCACGGGTTTCTTTATGGAATGAAGGAACTACTCTTAGACAATATTTTGTTAAGTATATTCTTTTAATATAAGTACAAACAATCGAAGTGTATCAATAATAATGAGAATAATAATAATGATGATGATGATACAGTATATTTCTGTACGTACGGCTAATATCTTAGTTGTGAGTACAGTAGGCCTATAGTATTTATTGCATCCGATGGATTCATGTATCCGCGGTATTTTATGCATGACTTTTGAATTGATGCGGACGACTGTATGAGTGTCACGACCATTATTAGGGTGCTACCATAATTTGTCGAACATGGAAATAATATATATAATAAGAAGTTAAGAACTTACGATCTTGGATCTCCAGAATTTGAAGTTTAAATGCACGGCCTCACATATTATACAGGTTATACTACTGTTGGTGGTGGGTATTTACGACCTCATTTGTTCGTCGGGGCGCCATTTATAGTTATAGATAGCTTCTGTTGGTGGGACTTTAATTAAGCTAGTGAGATTTTAGGGGAGGTGGCACTATTATATAATTTATATCTCTGTTGTGCTGCAGCAGCGAGCATTATGAGTTTGCCAAAATAAATGATTGTCGTGCCGATGAATTATTGGTGCTGCTCCTCATAATGGAGGCACAAGCTAATGGAAGGAGAGGCGGACGATTGCCCGGGGTGGGGCCGCCATCTTATTTACTCCCTTTTTTAAACGTGTCTTTTTTAGTAATTTAATTTAATTTATAAATAAATATTTTTTTATATTTATAAAATAAATTTTAAATATTTTTTATTTTAATTCATTTATACTTATATTAATTATTATTTTATATATTTTTTAAATAGAGATAATTTGATAATTTAATTATTTTATTAATTTTTATGTCAAAAGTTATACTAATATTTGTTTGTAAATTAATTTAGTATTTATTTATTTCCTCCGTCCCTCCCTCCCTCTCTCTCTAATAAAATCAAAATGTTGCAAACTTCCATGGGATGGCGGTCCGTTTTCTTTCGGAAGAATGGATGATATTATTATTGGCACATAGTCTGACATAGAATTGAATACGCACGGTATAATGCATCATACAACATGGAATAATTATCAAGTATATATTAGTTTCGTAATAAATAGGATGTCGTTATATGTTTTAAAGATAATATTTAATTATTAATTTTATAAATATATATATATATATTATTATATTATATAAAAACATCTTTATAATATTTTTAATTAATATATATTAAAAGGTTTAAATAATAACAATTTATTGCTTAAATAAGCAACGATAGCTTCTTCTTCTTCTTTTGTTATAGTAGGGTGGGAATGTATAGTCCCGGCCTTAGACTATTAATAGTAGTGTACCCGTGTACGTACTACAATGATTGTACGTGGTTGTTGGCTAGCTGTGGGCCTGAGGTAGGAGGAATAGGATTGTAATTTCCCCTCTCTGCCCTTTTTAGGCTTTTGATTAATGGATAATTGATTGATTCGAAACTACTGCTCCTACTGGCTACTACCGCCTCTACCTCGGCGGCACATAGGATGCGAAGTTGGGGAATTTGCATTGCCGGAAATTCATACTTACCTTCAAGGACGCACTTATATTTATAGCAATATAAAAAAAAACAGAAAAAAGTGATTCTCATTCTATATACTTAGCTAGTATTCCTTATTATTCTGCTTTCGTGTGCATGAATTTAATATCTTTTTTCTTTCTTATTTTATCAATTGTGTTTTTTTTTTAATTCCATAGAAACTACTACCATATACGATAGCTTAAATAAATAAATTGGTGTTTGATTCTCTTTATGGTCCTATTTTCTGATATAGAATATGTACAATATATAGTAATCGAAGTTCCATCGTTTTTAAAGATTCAAACGAGTAGTCTTAAAGAAGAAGCACACGACAATTGAAATTTTGCACACTACATTTATTTAGTATAGAAATAGAAGATATTCTCAGCTCGATCTTCCTCCCTCTATCTCCGAACAAAGGAATGATGAGTGAAGGATAAATAAAACTAAAGGCTAGTAATCGTTCAAAAAGAAGAGTGAATGGTTCGTGGAGATGTGGAAGAGAAATAATCAAAGAAGCTAAAAAAATTGGTGATAACTAGTTAAACATCTAATTAAGAAGGCCCTACTAAAACGATTGAAACCCATAATAAGTTGGAGAAAAATAAAAAATACTTTATTTTAGTTGCACCCGTCTATATTTTCATAAAGTGGATATTTTTAGATATGTGTTTTAATACGGTTTGAATACGTCTTGTCATAAATTATGACAAAAGTAATATAAGTAGTTTAAATATCTACAAAAAGCAATAAGTTACACTATGGGTTGAAATAAATCTATACGCAGTTTACCCTTATACTTCATCCATTCTATAAGGAAAATTTTTGTAACAATAAGTTACACTATGGGTCAATAAATATATTACTAGTATTATAATTACATTATTAATTAAAAAAATTATATATAACAATTAATGCATGAAAGAATAACTAAATAAAAATAAGGGTAAAAATAATAAATAAGTATTACTTAATTTAAAAAGACTTTCTTTTTTAAACTAAATTTTCTATTTTATTTTATTTTATATGAAACAGAGGGAGTATCAAACCACACCAATGTAATAATTGAGAATGAACGATGCATGAGGCTTAGAAGGTGGGTTTAAGGTGTTTACATGGCATGCATAATGCACATTATTGACAAGGGTTTGGCTTTGGGCTCATTTAGTACGCTGATTGTAAGTTCCTAAGAAAATCACACTTCTTCTGAAACATACTTTTAGGAAGAGAATTATTTAACGATATGTTTGGTTTACACTAAAGAAGTTAGAGAAAAAAATATTTTATTTTTGTCTTTAATAACTATATTTGATATACAAATACATAAAGTAAATGAAATGTTATTTCGTATTATATTATTCAATAAGTAGCTTCTTCATTACCTAAAAAGATAAGAGGGCCAAAGGGAGACACACTTCCTTCTAACTTATTTAATCACTGCAAAACTGAAAAAAAAATCTACATTTTATACTTATATAAATTATAACTTCCTCGATTAACCTATTCTAAACCGAACCTTACCCCAGTTAAGGTGAGAAGCTTTCACCTTATGTATTTTTATTTGATTGGTGGGTTATGGTCGTTGTCTTTTGATTTTGTTAATTGGCATGTGTTCTTGTTGTTATGTTAGGTGTGGGATGCTAGTAAGTAAGTAAGTGTGTGTGTGTGTTTGGTTTTTCTTGTGTAGTCATCCCATGGTGTTTTAGTATATATGCATCACCTTTATCTTGTATATGATTCCCACCTACATCTATATCATTCCTAGAACTTTGGGGATGTGGGAAGCAATCATGTAATATCAACAAGTTATTTTTTTTATTGATAAAATTTTCAACCTCATGATCTTGAAGATCATTTTATTCTTCAAGACCTTTCTGCCCCTCGGCCTCCCCATAAGCTTGTAGGTGTTGTTCTTTTGAAGGAGTTCATCTATTCTTTCATTAAAACCACCCACTTATCCTTATGATTATCACTCAGGGCCTCATCATAACATAGAGGCTCTCTATCGTCCGAGAGTAATACATACTTCATTATAGGGTACTTGATGGTCGATCTCAATCTCCTAGTGGATCTTCTCACTTCTGGAGGATCTTTAGTGTTTTTCAGACTCTTGGGGTTGTATTTGCTTAGGTTGGCGCTCTTCACCTTTTATTGCCTTGGATCACTGCCCTGACATCTCCTCATCTGAATCAGAATGTGCCTTGGCTACCCCTCTCGAGTCACCCTTTCCCACTGGACCTTTAAAAATTATCACTTGAATCGATGTAGGCTTCCAACCTCCCATCCTTAGAGAAGCCTTTGATGTGTTGGTACTTAAAGAACACAACATCCTTACTTTGAGTGTCCTTCTTGGCTACTAGGTCGTATAACTTGTAGCCAAACTCCTCTTAACCATATCCGGTGAACACGCACTAGCGAGCATTCTCGTCCAATTTTGTCCTTTCATCTCTTAGTATGTGGACAAATGCTTGATAACCAAACACCCTTAGGCGGTTGTAGTTTACATCCCTTTTAATCCACACTCCGTCGGCCACATCACCGTATAGAGGATTTGATGGAGATAAGATGATAAGGTGACATGTTGTTTGTAAAGCTTTCATCTATAATAGTATTGGGAGCTTTGGATGTGAGAGTAGACACATCACCATCTCCATCAATGTGCGGTTCATCCGGATTGCCACCCCATTATGCGTAGGGTTTTAGGAATGTTTTTCTCATGTCAAATTCCATGAGCCTTACAATATTTATCAAATAAACCAAGGTATTCACCTCCATTTTCTGTTCAAATACACATCAACTTCCTCCCAGTCTTATGCTTTAATTTAGTATAAAAGACTTGAAAGTTGATCAAAACTTGATCCTTGGTCTTCAAGGGATATACCCAAAGCTTCGTTGAGAATTCATCAATGAATGTCACAAAGTATGATGATCCATCCAATGACTTTACCTTCTTACCTTCATCACTCTATAGACATTCGAGAAGACACTATCAAGCTTCCCCACTACCTGTTCGGTGGCACTTTTGACAAAGTGGACTTAATTTTTCTTACCTAATACACAATGAGTGCATCGACCAACCTTACCCATTTGGACCTTTGGTAAATACACTCAGCTACAGAAAAGTTTTACCTCTTATCGCTCATATGGCCGAATATGTGTTGCCATTAATCATAACAAAATTCTATCGAGTTCACCTCAGTCGTCTAACACATGTTTTCCTGAGTCTGGTATAATGAGCAACACATGCTTCCCTAAATCACTACCCATAGACTATTTCCAAACTGATTTATGTAGCCCTCATCATCAAGCTTTACAATTGTAGATTTTTATTGAGTATGAAGATTTGGAAAAAAATTGAGAGATTGCACACTTTTTTTAACAAACGGTTAGGAGATAACCTTTTATATCCTCCACCATCCCTGGCCATAACACTTAAGCATCATTGGTTGTCGAAATTATACATGTTTCTACCCAGTCATAGTTAGGGAAACATATAAATTACAACTTAATGATTGACTTTATAAGTCAATATTTGTCAACTTATAGATTATTATGTTGAGAAGTACCAAATCTTCTATATAAAAGGATTTCCTAACCACTCTTTGACATCATTTCTTCCCTCACATCTCCTTCCTCAATCTCGGCCACTAGGTCATCCTTGCCATCTTATTCCATTAGTTGACCTTTGGTTGATGCCCTTGGTCGTGGCCAGCGAACTCTTCTTAGCCGACTGTCCCTTTCCCAAGATTTTGGTCAACTGGCTTTTCTTGTCGAGGAAACTCCAACAATATAAAGTAGAATGGAAGACAATATGCTCCATTAATCATTTGGGTAAGAAGGAGGGATGAGGAAATAAAGGAAGAAAGAGGAAAACGAAAAGAAGAAGGATAAGAGGAAAATGAAGTTTGGTATGTAGATTCCATATTTTTTTATTTAAAAAATATGATTATATATTTTTAACACTCGAGGTAATTTTAAGTGGAGATGAAATGACAAGTATCAATTATTTTAGAATGAAATTAAAAGCATTCATATAGATGGCCTAACCGTTCCCTCCCTTTTTTTCTTTCAGTTGGGGGGTGGGGTGGGGGAATTCACTAGTAATTTATCTCATACACCCAATAACACCTTACAAGTTATTAATAGCGTATGTTTTATAATGATAAAAAAAATGAGGACTAAAGTAGTAATCATTCACAAGTACATCTTCCTACAATCCTTTAAATCATTAGAAACTTTTTGTTGTTCAGGCATAATTTTTCAACTGTGATGCTTCCACGACAAGCAACATCAATTTTGGTAATAAAAAAATTTACCCGAATATCATCAAGTAGAAAATCCCAATCGATTGATTAATTAGATCATCTTATAGTTGGAAAAGAAATCATGATCCCGTAAGATATTTTGGCAAGTGTCCCATATAAGCATTGAGTAATTTCACTTTAATTTAGATGACGAAGAAGAAAATGTAAGGGCGTGTATATGTTCATCATTTTATGAACATGTGTATTCAGTGATGAGTACTTATTTAATTTTATTTTATGTTCATTACATATAATTTTTAGATTTATCATATAAAATATTTAGATTTACTATATAAAATAAATATATGTATTCATGTACAAAGGTATTTACTATTTTAGATTAGATTTATTGCATAAAAAAAATTAGCTTCATTACATACAACTTTTTTGTCGAATCTATTCTTGTTTGGATTCATTCATTTTGTTGCTCCTAACCCTTTTTCAAGATTAAATTTAGATAAACTTAATGCTATAATATTTTCCCCTAATACAATTATACATATACTATAAACCTAACTTGATAGATAGGAAATAGGAATCTTAGATTTTTTTTTTTGGAATTTTTCTAAACTTTAATTATGGGTTAAATGCTAAGGTTCATTACAAAAAACAGTAATATTTTGCACATAAAATGCACTGGTTCACCAAATGATTTGTTTTATTCTTTATAGAAAATTTAAGGGCCTAGTTGCATATGTTCATCATTTTATGAACATGTGTATTCAGTGAAGAGTTTGTATATATTTTTATTTTAGGTTAATTATATAAAATTTATATGTTCATCGTATAAGATATTTACATTTACTGTATAAAATAAATAAATGCATTCATGTACAAAGGTATTTTCTATTTTAGATTAGATTTATTGCATAAAAAGTTAGCTTCATCACAACACATATTTAGGTTCATTACATAAAACTTCTATATTCATCACATAACAATTTTTGGTTGAACTTATTCTTGTTTGGATTCATTCATACATCTGCTATTATTTATTACTCCTAACCCTGTTTCGGAATTAAATTTAGATAAATTTAATGCTATACTATTATTTTCCCTAATACTATTATACACATACTAAAAACCAAACTTGATAGATAGGAAATAAGAATCTTAGATATTTTTTTTTGGAATTTTGCTACACTTTAATAATGGGTTAAACGCTAAGGTTTATTACGAAAAATAGTAATATTTTGCACATAAAACACACTGGTTCGCAAAATGATTTGTTTCACTTACTGTATAGGATTAAATCTATAGTATAAAACTTGAAGGTTCATGATATAAAATATAGAGGTTCATGAAATATTATGCATACATTTATTCTTTATAGCAGTTAGGTTTACCTAAAATCTTTTGCACGCCTAGGGCATTAGATCTTTAAGTTCATAACTTCCTAGTTCATGACATAATATACACATATTCATCATATATATAGGTGAAAACATGTGCATAGTATGAGTTATATATATATATATATTTAAAAAAAATGTGTCTCTAAATAAAAATTAGAAAATTTATCTTGTGTTATTATACTTGTTGAATATGTATATAATGTAAAATTATAAAATTTATTTAAAAGCTATGGGCCTTAAATTAATAACTATAAAATTATGAAAATAATTTCATATCTATAAATAAAAATTATAAATTATAATAATAACTTTATATCTACAAAAGAAAATGGTAAAATAAAAAAAAATAATGTCGTGTATCTACTATCTACATAAAATTATAAAAATGATCCTAGATACACCCTTAAGAAGAAGGAAAAGGCTGATCATGATATATATAGTATTCGGAATTCACTAATATTAGAACACCTAACATTTTATGTTGAAATCATTTTTATAAGAATTCGTTATAAATGTTTCGTCTTTTGAAAGCCGTAGTCTAACCGAGTTAGATTAAAATAGGTTGACATCCTCGACCTTCTCCCAAAGATTACGCTTTTCATGCAACCATCAGACCAAGCTACACATACGTAGGGGAATACCAAAATGATGAAACAATAACTAGTGTTGGGCTACGATGCCCTGAGAAATTGACCTCAGGACAAAAGTTTCCTAGAACCTACCAGGCACAGGCTAGAAACAACGTGCAAGGCTACTGTTGTAGTCCGGTCAGTTCAGAGAGAGCACTGCACTACATCTACATCCGCGACGACGATACATCATGTTTGCAGGGCTTATAGTCCCCAAGTAATTTCACGTCATTTTCTCTTTCTCTGAGGCCTCTGGTGGTGGCGTCAGTTCCTCTCCCTTTTCCCAAAAAGACCGTCGTTGGACACGGACGGTAGTGTCTCCCTCTACGCACACGATTTTGACTAATTTGACGGTGCCGTCAGTTACAGACCCCGTACGACTTGCTGCAGTCACGTGTTTACTGTCTTTTTACGCCTCGATTAGTCTCCATCTATTTCCCGCAGACTGGCTAAACGCCTCGTTACATCCCTTTCATACGCTTAATCCTTCACTCTCTCTCTGCCTCGTTTTCATTTTCGGTCTCTTGGGATTTTCAGTGTGTAAAGACTAAAGACTGGAGAAAGACTCGGACGTCAACTCTTTCTTTCTTTTACTCTAATCTAATCTACGTTCTTTTCCGTATGGACATCATTTTGTCTTTAGTTGATAATAGTATTATACTACAAAACTAGTACTATAAATACCTTTTTCTCCTAGGGAAAAAACATTATCAAAGTAATTAAAGAACTAAATCAAATTTTATATCTAAGTCAATGTCGTAATTTATATGCTACATCTAGTAGCAGAAAACAATATACTACTAGCCGAAATAATTGTGTTTATTTCATATATTTTTTTGAAAAAAATAATAAAATAAATCTTAATACTAGTGTGTAAAAATATTATAAAAAATTTATACGCCAAATTATATAGAAAAAATATATTCTTTCAAAACAAAATGCACACCATCCAAAAAAATGGCGAACAATGTATTTTTTATTTATTTATAAATTTATTAAAATTTTATTTAAATAAATGCATATATTATCAAATAAAATACACACATTCAGATATAAATATACAGTTTCTTTAACAAGAATATATATCTTATCTAAAAAAATACATATTATCTAATAAAATACACATATTTTATTTATCTTATCTTACTATTTATAAAAGAAAAAACATATAATATTAATTTCCGACCCAATTTACCTGTAGTATTGTCCATCACGTGTCACATTATTATTGGTTCTCAAAGAATTGATCGGATTAGTATCAAATCTGACGGTTAGATTGATGCTATATCAACAATCCAACTAATGGTTCCAGAGTATAGATAATCCATCTACAGTGACTATATACATCATCCATAATAACATTGTTTGTCCTATTAATGTTTGCATACCAGTGAAGAATTTTTTTAACTTTGATATTTTAAAGATTCGTTAGCTATTTTGCAATCACCGACAAGTATGTCTTTCAATTTATTCATTGGCCGATTTGCTTATTTAAATCATTTTTACATATTCATAACAATATTATAGATGATGATGCTCTTTTTTTTTGCATAACTCATTATTATGAATCACAAATTATAACATTATTGAAAAAAAATTCACCATTTTTGTCATATTTATAATTGTATTTGTCAATTTTGCTAGCTTTTTAGAAATATTTGCACAACTTATTCAAAATAATATTAAGGTAACATTTATTTTAGAAATATATGCACAACTTATTCAAAATCCTTTTCCAATTATCTTCGTTCTCTATACTCTCTATACTATCATATATATAATGATATAATCAAATTTATTTGCTGATACCTTGCATTTATAAATAAATGGTGATGTACACAATTCTTAACGAAATATATCCTGCAAAGAGCAATTGGTGTGTAAAGTTTCGACTTATAAGGCTTTACGATAAGCATTCGTATGGCAATAAAAATGAGTCATACAACTTACAATGTATATTTCATGATTCTGATGTAAGTTTATTAACGCCTGTTTTCTTATTTCCTTACATTTATAAATTATAATATACAAATATATTTGACAATTTATGAACTTGAAATAAAATAGGATACTATAGTCCATACTTCTATAAGAAAATCTTAAATTCAACAATATAAATCAAAACTTATTGAAAGATAGCTATACTCTGTCAAGAATTTTTTAGTGGCAGACAACTAGATGAAAACATAAATAGCTTCTTTCATATATGTCATTTACTTCAACAATTTCACACAATGTAATTTTAACAAATATAGAAGTGTTCCCAATACAACTCCTCAAGTTCACAACATTTGAAGAATTAGCCACAATTGCACAAACATATCTTACAGGTTCTAATCAGATTATTATAAATTATAAACATTTTACTATTTTGTTATAATGAACATACTAACAATTAATTATATTACATACATTATTGGAAGAGTTTTCACAATACATATGTTGAGAGAGAATGATTTTTTTGGGTAAGTCACATAATACATTAATTTTATTCTAGAGGATGAAAAATAAGATAGTGTACAATAATACACGTCTACAGTTATGCCTTTCCAACAATTATTAGCATTAACCAATTACTTATACACATTTTATCAAATAAAAGAGTCTAGCATGCACACTCTAGAGAGATTATGAGACAAAACTAAGCGAATATGTTGGAAACACAAATCCAAACCAACTTATTATTGTTCTCCAATTATGTCGAATCAGCAAATTTAATGGCGAAATTTCTATATTTGTTTTCTAGGATCAAAATTTTATTCAGTTAATACTAGCTACACTTTGAATACTTGAAGACCAGGTCAGTATATCAAACAATTGAAATGTGATAAAATTAATTCTTGACACTAGGAGAGATTAAATACTTTGAAAAAATTTAAACATTTTAAAACATTCATACCATTTAATTGCTTTAACAACAACAAAAAATATGTAAATTCAAAACAAATTTGTTTTCACAAATTACCCCAAAGGTGAATCTTCACATATAGCAATTTGTGAAGAGAGGTAACCATTATCTTCACAATCAATAATAGAGGAGCGAGCAAGTGGGAGATTAATTTTCAAGACAGTTGAGCAAGTTCAAGGGAATGAGCTACACATAATTTAATTCAATGCAATTGGTGGTTGCTTAATTTGTACCTCAATTAATGAATTCTATTTTAGGCGGGAAAGTTTTGCATCAATGTCCATATCATAAGAATAGAAAAAACAGGTGAGATGTTTCATGTGGCATGCAAGAAATGTACGAAGAAACTCAAGGTTTTTGGAGGCACTTTCTAATGTGAGAAGTGTAAGAAAAATGATAAAGGAAGTTTGAGATACAAGTTGCAAATTAGAGTTGTTAACATAACAAGCAACATTCCACTACTTCTTTGGGATAGGGAATGTACACAAGTTATAGAAAAGTCAGCACAGGAGCTTAGGAAAAGCAATGCAGAGGTTATTTCTAATTTAATATCACATTAATATAACCATTTTATTTATGTATGCTATTCTATTCACATTTTAACTACTCAAGAAGAGGTTGAATGTACGAAGCTACCAATAGATGTGGAAAAACCCATAGATCTTAAATCCCTTTCTTAGTCCAAGTGAGGGGTTATAATTTACTTAATAAGGGTCACAAAAAAATCATTAAAATCACTTTATATGATGGTTTATGAAAGTAAATTGGTATCAAAATCACTTTAAATAATGGTTTATATGAGAAAACCGTCACCAATAGCCACCAAAAAATGCTGACAATGGAAATGTGACCCATATTAAACAATGATTTTAGTTCAAGATTGTTATTACAAGTATGTTATAATAATGATTTTAGGTTAAAATAATTATCTAAATTTACATAAAAATAAAAGAAAAAATACTACCAAATCTTGAATAAGTCTGGTAGAATAGAAGGGGAGTGAATGATTTGAACCCTTAATAGTTCTTTAAAGAGAACTATACCAATTCCCTCCATTGTTATAGATCTAGACTAGATGAGTAATAATAAAAAATGAAACTACATGTAATAACTTAGCTCACTTACTAAACTAATGAGATCTAACGAATTACAAAAAAGAAAGAAACCCTAACTTTTGTAACTAGAAGCAAACATTAGGTCAACAAGCACCATTTACTAACCATGATGCACTGGTTTGTTAGATATAAAGGTATCAAAATGTAGAATGTGTTTGGTTTGTCAGATTTAAGCATCAAAAGATGATTCCAAGATAGATTTTACATAAATGGATGAGAAGCAATCACATTAAATCAAATCAATATATCAAGAACAATGAATGGTCCTAGAATTGAGAAATTGAATCACGAAATGTCTAGATATGAGACAAAAACATGGCACAACCTCCAACTTAGGTAAGCTAAGATAAGAAAAAACTCATAAATTTGATAAAAGTGGCAATTTCATATTTGAGTTTTGAATGTTTGGCAATAGGGGCAATGGAGAGTGCTTAGATCTAGTAACTTCATCAATTCTTCGTTGCAGAATCATAGGGTACTTCACTACCTATCTTTACCTTTGAAATTTTATCCTATTATCACTCTTTACTCCTTATTATCGGAAATTTTGTATGCCTGAGCATGGTCATAAATAGAGGAACCAAAGCACCTGAAATAAAAATGGATGACCAAGGAAGGAAATTGTGGAGCCAAATCAACAAAGAGGAAATGAAATTGTGGAGCTAGAACAAAGATAACAACATGAGAGGAAAGGAAATTGTGAAGCTAAATTGACGAAGCTAGAGAGAATAATGAGAAAACCAAACACGAGAGAGAGGGAAAATAGACACATATATAACAAGAGCTAGAGAAAAAAAGGATACAACGTCATTGTTAGCTATATTTTGTGCTTGATAAAGAATCGTTATTAATTCCTCCATTTTTGTAATGACGGTTCTCTGAAAATCCATTGTATAAAACTTTATAGCATAATATAAGTAAAATTTTTAGTTTCAAATTGTTATTTAAACTTCAGCCTTCAATTTTTTATTTTTAGACTTTTGTCAACAATTTAGTTTTAGCACTTATGTATTGTCCATCATTAGAACCTTATTTTGTAGGAATGAATGAGTTGGAATAGGCATATGAAATACGAATATATTTGCTTAACGAGCATGATTTGTTGGTACGAATATGAAATCCAACATTCAAATGTGTGAGACACATAAGCTATAAGTAGGTGCTAAAAAATGATCTTAAAAGCTAATATGGTGGCACATGTCATTATACAAAATCCAAGTTTTTTTTCCTGATAGGGTTTTTATCGGTGAAGTTTCAAATATAAACACTATTAAAGTGTGCATGTACTAAGAAATAGAATCGTGGATAACACTACGCTATGAAAGAGATATGATAAGTTGAGGGGTGAAAACTATATATATATATATATATATATATATATATTTTTTAACTATGGCTTTATCTCACAGGGATTTCCGAGCAAGGTTTTTAATGAGATAATATTTCAAATGTTTAGTCTTAAAGGGGAGTATCAAATATTAGTGGAGGAGACTGTAACACCCCGAGTCGATACGACCAGGTAGGGGCTACCTTCGAGTGCTTTCGAATTGATTGGCTGGCCTCACAGATCAACACGTGTCATTTCAGTGTGCTTTGTCCCCACTCACGCGCTTCCGAAGAAATTTTCAGAAAATTTCTAAAGCTTTTCAGGAGGGTCACCCATCCTAAAAATTACTCAACGACCATCACGCTTAACTGTGGAGTTTTTTAGGACATAATCACCCAAATGATAGTATACCATGTTGATATAAGTAGTCATATTAATCCATATATCACTCCGCTTAAATTAGGGTATTACAGAGATACCTTGAATATGTGGATATATATTTTGGTTCTCATGCATGTACTCAACTCCCTCTCTCTAACTCTTCATATCCTCTCCAGCACTTCACCTCTCTTAACTTTATCATATAATGTATGTAATAAATAGTATGGATATTATATATAATAATAATAATAATAATAAGGTGAATTGTGTATGAGAGATAAAGATTAATGAAATAAGAGTTCTCCTCTTAACGTATTCTCTATATGTTTTCTTTTTCTCCTTTTAATTTTTCTCTACATGTTATTTGGAATTTCTAAATATCACAACACACAAGTGATTTTAAGAAGATCGCTTTATTAACACCATTACTCCAACAAGATCATTTTTGTTAGTTTTTTCTTTATTGTCTTTGACAATAATGGTTGCCGAGCATATTTTGAGCCAATAAACCAAGATTTTTTTTTTATCAGCGTCGTCCTTGTTAGTTTTCATGACCTAAATCAGTATTTGAAGAAGAATATCGATTGTTTGGATTGCTTTAGTACAAGGCTTCTCGTATGATTATTTTTTTTTTCTGTGAAGATTCTGGTCAACGATTTACCTAACAATTCTGATTTTATACATATCTTTCCGACAGTAACCTATGATTTCTCATACACAATATAGCATGTCTAGATTTGTCTATCTACACAAGACACAATATTGCAGGTTAATATTTGTCTACCCACACACAAATACTTCATATCGGAAACTATAATGATCTTTTGCCATTTTCGCTTCACATACGGGAGTAACGAGACGTTAATTTCGACCCTAATCCTGCATACAATTCTAGGATCTTGTGACCAAGCCTAGGGAAACAAACTTGAATTTTTTTTTTCTCCCCACTAATTCATTAGTTATTCCCCTCCACCCCTTCCCCCCCCCCTCTCCTGACAGGACACATGCATTTGCCTTTGCCGACACTCCATGAACAATTTAAAATAGCGCCGAGCTGCCATTTG
The DNA here is from genome assembly GCA_030549775.1 of Tamarix chinensis. Taxonomy (NCBI): domain Eukaryota; kingdom Viridiplantae; phylum Streptophyta; class Magnoliopsida; order Caryophyllales; family Tamaricaceae; genus Tamarix; species Tamarix chinensis. The sequence goes on along the minus strand of CM060179.1, from coordinate 8,377,113 downwards.
CGAATTGTATTGCACTACATGGTAGAGGTTCTATCTACTTAATGATGGCCACTTTTTTGACTTTGAAAATTGTTTATGAGGGAGGAGGGGAGGGGAGCAATACAAACAATAAGAAATTGTTTATGGTCCAATGCTACGATCGCTGACTGTTATGATGAATTGAATGATGTTTTCAATTGAATACGAGTATCGCGTATTGCCGTACCATTGATTTTTAGATTATGAGCAAAAAAGAAGGGGAGTGCGGCGAGCATGTGATTTGCGATACTTTCCCTGCACTAATGATGAATCCCTACAACAAGGGGACAACATGTCTTCCACTATTTAAGGCAATTACTTAATGACCGGATTGTATAAAATATATAAGATTAAATTTTTTAATTCGATATTTAAAATTTTTAATCTTATATTTTTAATATTTTACTAGTTTTTTTTTTTAAAAAAAATAATCATATATAACCTTAAGAATATTTGATTTTTTATCAAATTATTTGATCAAGAATAATATTTGATATTTATTATCTATTTTAATAATATATTATAATATTATAATTTTATAGTTTTAGGTTTTTAAAATTTATTTATTTTTAGATTTTAAACATAAATAAATAATAATAATAATAATTTTTAATATTCTTTTTAGATAATATAAAAGATTGTCTAATAGGGATTATTTATTAAGGATATAATTACTGGTCCGCATACTTTTTTAATAAGCATATACAAGATTAAAACTGGACTTTATCTAAAATGAGAGAAGAGTAATACCACGATGTCAATTTTTTTTCCTACCGACCGGAAGGGTGGTTTAGCTACTCCCGTTTCAGGAAGATAATAAAATAATACGGTGCAGGTCACCTGAACACGATCGATTTGACTGCACCTTAAAAATCCTTTGCACACAAATCCTTTTAGATTATCAACTTGCGGATATTTTTCGGTATAAAAGAACTACTCCATTCTAAGCAATCTGTGTATTTTCTGAGAAATAAATAACATAAGATTTAATATAGTAATTATACTCTTTGTAAGAAAAATTAAAATATCTATGCGTAGATAACAAAAGGGAAAAAATTAAGGTAGAAGTAAGAGTTAAAAAATAAATTTATTTAAATGATTTTTTTTTTATAGAACGGAAATTCAATCCTAAAACGATTTTTTTTATTTAGAGTGGTTGGAGTATGTAATTAGTGGTCGATGATTAGATATCTTATCAACAAATCATTATACAACAGTTTACGATGACAGGTATATATTGACGGCCAAAAGTTTACTTAGCCAGTAAATAAATAAATAAATAACCAACTGTTGTTATGTTTCGTCACAATTTGCATTAAATCATCACTTATATAATAATACAATAAAATCAAAAAATATATATCTTAGAATATCATTATATATCGCTTTATTTTATTTTTGGTGCAGCATTTAATTTATCAAACAAAGTTGCACCAGACAAGGTCTCATAATTTACGACGTATTTGATCATATTGTTATGAAAACTAAAACAGTGATATTATTTCGGGAAGACCTACAAAACCAAAACGAATGAAATTAAAGTCATCAACGTCGCAAATAACTAATCCATTAGTTAATTATTTTTAAAGAAATCTCAGCGGCCAAAAAATAATTCATTACGAAAATTTTATTGACTCAAGGAATGATGGGAGGGAGCGGATATTGGAATCGATGCCCGCTTTCTCGCATTCGGCATCTACTGCATATGTAAATGATTAGCAGCAGCTGGTCTAACGGGATATCGATCCGTTCGAAGTGGAGATTATATTATTAGGCGTCGTCACATGATTAGCTTCAGCAACAAGGCTATTGCCTTTTTAATAATCTACTCATAAAACAAAAAACTAATACTAATCTGGAGCACTAGTGTTTTTATTCCCCTCCGCTCCCTCCCGAATTTTGCCTTCCAATCGGTAGTAGTGGTTAGGATAGGGTTGTCGTTAAGGGTCACATGTTATGGGCCTCACCAACCAAACGCTCCGAATAGAATCTTCACCTACTAACTCCATTTATTGTAGATTACGTATTAAATTCGTAGTATAGGAATTAATTAGTAATCCGAATTCCCCTCCTGCTCTCTCTTTTTTTTTTTCTCTCTCTCTTTTTGGCAGAATTCCATACTGCTACTGCTAATTTGTAATTTAATCCCGAATAGTTATCTTAACCGATATTAGAACTATTTGATTTATCAAAATAATAATAATAATAATTTAGCTTTCAACAATTGTTTAGTTAGTCGTGTCAAGCCGTACATAAACAGATGAACAAATGAATTTATAGAGATGCTAACTTTTGGGAGCATTTTCTGCTCCAAAAGTGAGATATTGCAGCCTGTTATAATTTGACTCACAAACTTTAGGGAAAGAAATGAGCATTCCTCAAACATGTTGATGTTGGGGATGCCTCGTCGGTGGTCATTAGGCTCATTATTATTCCTAGCTATGTAAACTTTTGGCCGTCAAAATTGTTCCGACAATAAATATGCTAATTCAGTCTATTTTGTCTTTTTCATTTTATCCCTTCTAATATTTATTTATTTTTATATTCAATGGAGGGTGATAATCTAAAAAAAAAAGATTCTAAAATATGACACATTAAAGAACCCACAAGATTGAAAAGTAAGAACTCCCTCACATCCATAGGTTGAGTGTGAAGGGCTCTAATACCAAAAGGGATACCGTGGCCCTTGTCGGAAAGGTGGTCAGCAATGCCATTAGTTTTCCTGTATGTATGAGACATATAACAAAAATGAAAATGACTCATGGGATGTTGGATGCCAAGAATAAGGGACCGTTGATGATGATGGAGGGGGCATGGGCCATTGAGGAGAGCAATTTCCGCCTTAGAATCTAAGGAGACACATATGCGGTCGAACCCTCGCTCATTTGCTAATCTAAGACCATGAAAAGTAACCCAGAGTTCAGCGGTAGTAATGCTACCATAACCTATGTTACCATAAAAACCAATGAGCCAGCGGTTGCGATGGTCACAAAAGATACCTCTTCAGGTATTGATGCCCATATTTATAATAGTGTGACCATCAATATTTAGCTTTACCATACCAGACTTAGGCAGAGACCAAGAGATGGAGAGATGATGATGTGTAAGATAATGAATGAATATCTTTTACAAAATGTAGGAACTTTATGTTTGGTTTGTAGAACAATATCAAGAAGGACAAAACTTGATGGTTTGGACGATTCAAATGTAACTTTCAATTGGAAGGTTTTGATATTCTTCAAGATCAAAAGAATTCTAAAGAGAAACCTCTAATTTCTCTATAGAATAGCTCCTAAAAATCACTCGAGATTTATCCTCACTTGAAGAGAAAGTAGGAAGAAAGATTCACTAAGATTTTTGACTCTAAGTTCTCTCTTTATTTCATTAAGTGCTCGGTTGTAAGGTTATTCGCCACCATCGAATGTATAAGGCACATATATATAAGAGATCGAGCCTAACTCTCATTAATTAAGCCTAAATCAACCAGCCTAATTGAACAAGAGTTAACCCAACACATGTCCATATGGTATAAGCAATGAGTTAAAATTATAATGTCAAGATATTACAAAGCTTACATAAAATATCAAAGCTACATAAAACATAACAATTATAATGCATGGAATAATCAAACAATCAAGCTTCATATCTTGTAGTTTGTCTTTCATGTAACTTTGTAACCTTGCATTGTCATTGTCTTGTACATTAGATATCATTGATGAAGTCCTCATTTTGCAAATATATGTAATACCTGCAAGAATGACTTAATAAAATATTATTAAGGTTATTATGAAGGTGTTTAGGATTTTCAAGAACAATTGGCACCACCTCCAAATATGTTAACTTTTTTTCCCTTCAATATGAGAAGAATGAGATGGAGATGTTCTTACATCATTCTCCCCTTGAAAATAATAATTTTCCCTCAAATTAGTATCACTATAATAAGGAGATAAATTACCAACGTTGAAAGTCCTAGAAACTCCTCCATAGGATTCTGGTAATTCTAATTTATAAGCATCATTTCCAAATTTTTTTCAGATTTTAAATGGTCAATCTGCTCTTGGTGTTAGTTTAGTCTTTAGTAAGTTTAAAAATATTTTTTTTGTTCAATGTAACCATACCAATTCTCCCAGTGAAAATATTTATATAATCTATTTTTGTTTGCTTGGTTTTGGTATTTAGCATTAGATTTCTTAATATTATTATTTATTTGCTCATGAAGTTTTTTAAAGAACTCAATTCTTTCTTTAGCATCATAGATCTTAATATCACATTTTTTTAAATGACAGCATATCAATAGGAAAATAAGGATCAACTCCAAAGACAATCTCAAATGGACTTGAGTGAGTTGTACTAGGACTCTTATTATATGCAAATTCAGCATGTGCAAGTTTTATATCCAATCTTTTATACTTTTATTAATTAATCCTTGTAGTAAAGTTTCCAATGTCATATTAATCACTTCAGTTTGACCATATATTTGTGGATGATTCGATGTACTAAACAATAAATTAGTACCTAACATATGTCAAAGTATCTTCCAAAAGTAACTTAAAATGTTCATCTCTATCTAATACTATATTTTTGTGAATATCATATAATCTTACTATTTCCTTGAAATATAAATTTGTCATGAGTCTCATACAAATAATGCCTCCAAATCTTCAGTGCGAGAATGACAACTGCCAACTCTAAATCATGTGTTGGGCAGTTTTGTTCATGCTATTTCAATTGATGAGAAGCGTAATCTGCTAAATTACCATGTCGTGCTGTATCTGTAACACCACAAAATTTACTACTGAAAAATTTCATTTTAAGTAGAAGTGTATAATCAAATAGTTGGGTGTTGCCATCGTAATTGCTATAATTCTAGCTTACCACACCATCCTTATGTCAATCACAAGGTAAAGCGATTATAAATTTTAAAATATGATAGGAAGAAACGAGAAAACTTTTAATAACATCAAATAAGCGTTTGGAGATTAACTTTGATTATAATATCAAAATACAACAAAAGGGATCCCATAGAACTAAGAGTCCAAAAAGGTATCCTAGTAAAACTATCATCCGGATAACATGAATCTACACCTAAAACCCTGATACAAAAGAAATCACTCATCCACATATATAGCATCAAAGGCTGTGAATTCATCCACCTGGTCCTCATTAACCTACACATATACATCTGGGTCGTCTACTCATTGGATTGAGCAACACCATGAAACGGATGATCAGTACGCTACGTACTGAGTAAGGTAACGGTGCATTCAAGTTGGGTTACACGTGATACAAGAATTCTCATAGGAAAATCATACATGCGTAAATCAAAGAATACCAGATAATTACTCATTGCAGGTATTTCATTAGATATACCAAATTCCAATTTTTTATTTATGTTGAGTTCAAAGACCCCACTATTCTTAAACCGGTAGAAGGGTTTGAAACACTTCTCAGGGACAACACGCCCGAGCCACTGTTATTATCTAGTGGAACGGACCCAACACCTCATAGAGTAAAATACTCCCGAGCCACTATTATTAAACTGGTGGAACGGTTTAAAGCACCTCAAGGACAACATACCCGAGCCACTATTATTATCCGGTGGAACGAACTCAACACCTCGGTCCTGAATCTTGTAGTCTTCCACTTTAAATAATTAATATCTTTCCATTTATACTTTATCTCATGAACAACGGTGAGGGAAAGTGATCAGGCAATCTTGGTGGCTGATCTACCAAGTTGTGGCGGTGCTTGGTGGCTGTGGTGGTGCATGGTGGTTATGACGGGAGACATAGAGCAAAACATCAGGGAGGAAGAAGAAGAAGGAAGAACGAAGAAGAGAAGAAGTTCGGGGTTGGGTTATGGTCGACCAAAATTGGAAGGGTGGAGGGGTATATTTATACTAATAAGGTGGCGTGCCATGGAGGAAAATAGCATAGGAGTGGTGGTGTGCGAGCAGGGAAACTTTACAAAGAATGATGGAGATGATGGTGGTGCACAAGAGTGATGAAGGCATTAGGGGAAGAAGCAGAGGGTGATGGTGAGATGATGGTGGTGTGTGGGGTGATGGTGTCATGGTGAAGCAGACGCACGAGGGTGACAGGGATGATGGTTGTGTTGCAGAGAAAGAAAAACCCCATATGCCACAAAATCGATGCAAATGAAGAAGGAAAACAAAAAAAGAAAAGAAAAAGGGAAAAGAGAAGGCTAGAAGCTAGGATAAGATTAGGTTAAATTTTGATTTAGTTAAAAAGGTGAGATTAATTATATAAATTAACCGAATTTAAGTTAGGTTAAAAATTGTAAATTTCCCAGGTCAAGAATTAGGATAGGTTAACATTTTGGGATCAAAGAATTTTGGGTAAGGCCAGAATAAAATCTTTTTGAGATTAGAATTTGATTGAGGCATTTATTATTCAAGATTAGGCTAACAAAAATTTTGGTTTATTGCATCACTACCCCCTTAAAAGAGACTTCGTCCCCAAATTTAACAAGTGAAAATTAGGGAAGAAGAGGAAAAATGATGAAAGGAAAGTGATCTCGGTGGTCAAGTTTGAAGAGTCGATACTATACTACTAGGTACTACCCCCTTAAAAGAGAGAGAACCCACAACCTAACACACATGTACTAAAAAGCTTAGGATGTAATTCCCGCATATCCTTCTTGGTTTCCCAAGTTGCTTCTTTTGTCCCATGGCAACTCCAAAGAATCTTTATGAGCGATACTGAGCTCGTATGGGTTCGTTGTATCTTGGTGTCAAAAATCTGTAGAGGTATTTCCTTGTAGGACAAAGAATCATCGAGCTCGATCTCATCTAGTCTAATCATATAGGATAGATCTGCAATGTACTTCCTCAGCTAAGAAATGTGGAAGATATTATGAATTCAGGCTAACTCTAGTGAAAGTGATAGGCGGTATGCAACCTCATCAACCCTATCAAGAATCTTATAAGGACCAATGTATCTCGAGCTTAACTTACCCTTCCGACCAAATCTCTACACCCTTTTGGTAGGTGAAACCTTCAACAAAACTCAGTCTTGTGGTTCAAATCCATCATCGTGATGTCTCTGATTTGCGTAGCTTTTCTAGCGACTCTAAGCTGCTCTCATTATATCCAAGATTGACCAAACTTTCTAAGTCGTCTCCTCAGTCATCTCTAATCCCAATACAACAACCTCGTTGATGTCACTCCAATATAAAGGTGTTTGGCACTTGTGTCCATATAATGCCTCAAATGGTGTCATCCCTATGCTAGTGTGATAACTGTTGTTGTACAAGAACTCAACCAAGTGCAAACGATCTTCCCAACTGCCTCAGAAGTCCAAAACGCAAGCTCGTAGCATATCCTCTAGTGTTTGAATCGTCCTCTCAGTCTGCCCGTTTGTAGCTGGATGGAAGGTGGTACTCATCCTTAATCTCGTGCCTATAGCCTCTTGTAAATTTTCCCAAAATTGTGAAAGGAATCTCAAATCCCGATTGGAGACTATGTTGGTAGGTGTACCATGCCTACTCACCAAAAACTTCATATATGCATTAGCCAGCTGATCCATACTCCATGTCGACTTCATTGGCACAAATACTACTAATTTTGTCAACTTGTTGACAATGACCCAGATCATGTCGCACCCGCTTCGAGTCCTCAGTAGTCCACTCACAAAATCTATCGAGATGGAATCCCACTTCCACCCTAAAAATCTAAAGGTTGAACCAACCTTGTCGGTCTCCGGTGTTCAATCTTGACCTTCTGATATGTCAAATATCTCGACACAAACTCTGCTACTTCTCGCTTCATGTGAGGCTACCAGTAGATCCTCTTGAGGTCTTTATACAACTTATCCCCTCCTGGATGGATGAAATATGAAGTACAGTGACCTTACTCTAAAATCTAGTGCTTCAGATCAGTGCAACTCTAAGGTACACACCAACAATCTTTATAGCAAAATCTACCATCCTTGTGAATCTAAAAACCATCGGCCCGACCGTCTTGAATCTTTTGCCGAATCCTCTCGAGCTTAACATCCCTAGGCTATCCCACTCAGATCTTATCAAAAAACCGTTGGCGTAATCGTCAATGCACTCATCCGAACCTATATATTACCATGCGGAATCATCTCTATTCCAATCTCTCCAAGATCCTCTAGCAACCAACTAAACACCACAACAAAACTTAAAGAGTGTGATGTAATCCTACTCAATACATTTGCAACGACTTTGGCCTTACCCTCGTGGTAGGTCAACTTGATATCATAGTCCTTCACCAACTCTAGCCATCTTCCGTACCTTATATTCAACTCCTTCTGAGTGAATATATACTTGAGGCCCTTATGGTCGGTGAAAAATCCGCATTGTGTCCCATACAAATAGTGCCTCCAAATCTTCAATGTGAAAACAATTGTGGCCAACTCAAAATTATGCGCCGGGTAATTATACTCATGATACTTCAACTAACAAGAAGCTTAAGCCACTACCTTACCATACTGCATTAATACACAACCCAATCCATGCTTCTACGTGTCGTTGTAGACCTCAAACCCATCAGATCATGATGGCCGAGTCAAAACCGATGCCATAGTCAAACATCGCTTCAACTCCTGAAATGCTCCCTCACAAACATCATCCCACTGAAATCTTGTCGTCTTCTTCAAAAGGCTCGTCAAAGGATGATCTATCTTTGAGAAATCCTAAACAAGGCGTTTGTAGTACATGGCCAAACCTAGGAAACTAAGTACTTCGCAAATACTAGTGGGTGTCTTCCACTTAGTCACTGCTAGAATCTTCGCGGGGTCCATGACGACTCCTTCTACTGACACCACATAACCTAAAAATGCAACCTCCAGAAACTAAAACTTGCACTTAGAGAGTTTAGCATACAGCTTGTGCTCTCTAAGGAGTGATAAAATCATCCGTAGATGCCGCTCATGCTCCTCTCTACTCCAAGAATAAACCAAAATATTGTTAATCAAAACAACAACAAATTGATCGAGGAATTCATAGAAATTCCTTGTCATCAAGTCCATAAAAAATACAGGAGCATTATTGAGCCCAAAATGCATCACCATAAACTCGCATTGCCCCTACTGTGTCCTAAAGGTCGTCTTCATGATGCCTGCGTCGGTGATGCATAGCTGATGATAACCGCACCTCAAGTTGATCTTCAAGAAAATCAAAACCAAAGTTTATCAAATAAGTCATCGATCCTCGAAAGCGGATATTGGTTATTCACTGTCAACTAGTTTAGACCGCGATAATCTATACACAGATGAAGGCTCCCATCCTTTGTCTTTACAAACAACACCGGTGCTCCCCATGGAGACACACTCAGGCAAACGTACCCGTGAGTCACTAGATCCTCTAGCTAAGTCTTCAACTCCTGCAACTCTAGAGTTGCCATCCGATAAGGTGCCTTCGAAACTGGCTCCGCCTTTAGTACTAACTCAATGGTGAAGTCTAGCTCCCGTACCGGTAGCATACTTGGTATCTCTTGTAACACCCCCAAAATTCACTACTGAAAAATTTTATTTTATTAAAAGATACACTGGAAGTAGGAAAAAAAACTATGAATTTCGAGGATATTACCACCGTGATCAGTACAAGCCCG